>OX596035.1:7517500-10017500 GCA_951394065.1 Venusia cambrica
ACCACAGAGGAGATGGAAGTGGGGATCGACCCTCCATCGACCCCACAAGCTGACATCGAGGAGTGCTTTCTCGACATCGAGGGGAGTGATTCCAGCGAAAGCTGTCTCAACTCCTCTCCTATTAAGCACTCCTAGATCCATCCTACCCTCAAAAATCAATCCCCAGTGCTTCTCTGCTGCAGCGGCTCTTCTGCGCAGACCACTGGGAGAAAACCCCAAACCACCACATAATCCCTCTAGTCCAAATCCTAAAATCCCCATCCCACTTCCCACCCCATCACCTAAGTCCATCCTCCAAGCAAACCTGCAACACAGCTTCCTCGCGACGGCCTCACTGCGCAAGGAACTAGAAACAAATTCCGAAACCATTGCCCTAATCCAAGAGCCGTGGATTAGAAAAAACCAAATATGTGGACTCAAAACCACCGAAAGCCGCCTTCTTTTGGACACAACCGTAAGCAACCCAAGAACATGCATAATTGTTCCAAGGCATGCACAAATCTTACTACTAACCGAACTCTGTTCCAGAGACCTAACAGCTGCTAGACTAAACTCGTCTCCCGACAACACCATCACTCAATCCGATTTAGTCCTGGCATCAGCCTATCTAGCAAGCGACGAAACTATACCAACACCAGAGCTGATGTCGCTCGTCGAGTACTGCGAGAGGGAGAAGCTAGAACTCGTCATCGGCACCGACTCGAATGCGCACCACACCCTGTGGAACAGCGCTAAGTGCAACGACCGAGGGGAGGAATTGGTAAACTATTTAATTACTACTAACCTCCGACTTATAAACCAGGGCTCAGAACCAACTTTTGTAACTAAACGAGCTCAAACCATAATTGACCTTACGCTATCCACAGAACAGATATCAAACTCCATCGTGGGCTGGCACGTCTCCAATGAGGCATCATGCTCAGACCACAGATGGATACGATTCTATCTCAACATACACCTACTAACACCTCAACCAAGGCGCGCCCCGCGAAAGACAGACAGACCTAAATTTACTAGCATGGTCAAACAAGCCCTCTCGACCGAAAATGCGCCGCCAGAAAATCTAAAAGTACAGGACATTGACCACTATGTAAATACACTAACACAAATTCTAACCAACAGCTATGAACAGTCCTGCCCACTGGTGATACCCAAGGCAGGCCCCAGGCGTCACTGGTGGGGACCCGAACTCTTGAAACTACGCCACAAAGTAAGGAAACTGTTCAACAGAGCTATAAACACCAGACAAGACAGAGACTGGGAAAACTACCACACATTGAAAAACACCTACAAGAAGCGTTTACGACTACAGAAATCGGAACGATGGAAACGCTTCTGCACAAACATCGAAGACAACAACCAAGCTGCACGCATCAAGGGCATACTATCGAGCGAACCAGAACGCGTACTTGGTTGCCTCAAAAAAGCAGACAACACCTACACAACAACAGACACGGAAACCAGCAAACTACTGCTGGAAACTCACTTCCCTGGGTGTCATATATCAGAGTCGCACCACTGGGAAGTCATCTCGGAAAAACCACCGACTGACCAAGACTGGACCGTAGCCATAAACTTAATCAATCGAGAAAAAGTATTATGGGCAATCAACAGCTTCCTTCCCATTAAATCAGCGGGGCTTGATGGAATTTTCCCTGGCTTACTGAAGTGGAGCAGTGAACTACTAGCAGACTACCTAGTGAATATTTACAGGGCTTGTATTGCCCACCGATACATCCCCCTAAAATGGAGGGACGTTAAAGTTGTATTTATACCCAAACCAGGGAGAAGCGATTACACTCTGCCAAAATCCTTCCGGCCGATCAGCCTAACATCGTTTCTCCTCAAAACCATAGAGCGGTTGTGTGACTATGACATACGAAACAACTCACTACTCCACAACCCGCTCCATCCGAACCAGCACGCATACAGCAAGGGCAAATCCACAGAATCCGCACTGCACAGCGTGGTATCGCGCATCGGAGGAGGACTAACCATAAAACAATCAACACTAGGCGCCTTTATAGATATAGAGGGAGCCTTTGACAAAACTACATTCTCCAGCATAAACAGAGCTCTAATAGAAAATGGAGTGGCGCCAACACTGGCTGAATGGATCAACAACATGCTGAAATATAGAGCAATACAACTAACAATCAACTCAACCACCAATGGCATTGTGGCCAGAGGCTGCCCCCAAGGGGGTGTACTCTCGCCACTTTTATGGAATATAGTCGTGGACGAACTCATTCGGAAGCTAAACGGCCGTGGACTCATCACGGTAGGATATGCAGATGACCTTGCTATTCTCGCTACAGGATGTTTCGAGAGCACGCTATGTGACATAATGAAAACCGCCTTCAGAACAATAGAATCCTGGTGCACGAACCACGGCCTGACTGTTAACCCTACTAAAACAGAACTAATAATGTTCACAAACAAAAGAAACTTCGGACGTATCAACCTACCGAAGTTATTCGAAACCGAAATCAAACTCACAAACGAAGTCAAATATCTAGGTGTCGTACTTGATAGCAAACTACTATGGAACAGGCACATTGACTACAAACTACAACGAGCTTGCGCTACTTTCTTTCAATGCAGCAGAATGCTCGGTAAAACCTGGGGTATCTCACCAAAAATAACCATGTGGCTATACACTGCCGTCATAAGGCCGACACTAGCATACGGAGCAATCGCATGGTGGCCGAGAACCGAACTAAGTACTGCCATAGCCAAACTACAGCGCTTCCAAAGACTGG
Source organism: Venusia cambrica (assembly GCA_951394065.1). Lineage (NCBI taxonomy): Eukaryota > Metazoa > Arthropoda > Insecta > Lepidoptera > Geometridae > Venusia > Venusia cambrica. The sequence continues at coordinate 7,520,263 of OX596035.1, forward strand.
CATGCTCCGCCATAACTGGCTGCATGAGGTCAACACCCAGTGCCGCTCTCGAGATTATTCTGGGTCTAGCGCCACTCGACCTATACATACAGCAAGAAGCGACAATGTCTGCAATCAGACTGAAACACTTAGGACTCTGGGGAAACACTAGTAGTCCACACGCAAAAATTCTAGACCAGGTGACAGCTTACCAGCCGCTGATAGCTGCGCCATGCGATAGAATACCTACCTTACAAATAACAAAGAAACACTACCGAATACAACTGTGGGAGGACCAGAAAGATGAATCGGGAATTCACGAAGTCCGTGTCTACACGGATGGTTCTAAGACCAACCAAGGCACGGGCGCTGGAATCCACTCTCTGGACCTCAACATTAGCATATCCATGTCACTAGGCATACACAGTTCCATCTTTCAATGCGAATGTGCAGCCATCACCGAGGCCGCAAGAGCAATATGCAGACGAGGAATCAATGACTACAGAATACGAATCCTCTCTGACAGCACGGCCACACTCAGAGCCTTGGAAAGCAAAAACTGTAATTCAAAGCTCATTCACGAATGCCACCTAGCATTGGAAAGGGCCGCCACTAAGAACAAGGTGACCCTTCAATGGATTAAGGGACACAGCGGGTCACTGGGCAATGACGCCGCCGATGAACTGGCTAGGAGAGGGTCGGAAACCACCACAGAAGGCCCGTCTCCGTCCCTCCCCCTGCCATTCTCACAGATCCGCACATGGATAAGGCTTCACACCCGGGACCTACACACCGAACGCTGGACCAACTCTACTACTGAATGTCGACAGGCCAGAGCAGCACTACCGACTTATTCACCAAAACTGACACGACGACTCCTAAACCTTAAGAGACAAGATCTCAGAATCATAGTGGGGACACTAACGGGCCACTGCCCACTAAATAAACACTTGTGCACCACTGGAGCAACGGACAGCCCCCTATGCAGAGGGTGTCTAACCGAAGAGGAATCAGCTGCCCATGTAGTCCTGGAATGTGTGGGAGTAACAGCACAACGCAAGGAAATCCTCAACAACCCGAGGTCACTCCGTGAAGCCTGCGAGGACCCCAGGAGTATTCTGCGCTTCTGGTCGGAGTTAGGCTGGCTACACTAGCCGGACATTCCTCACGCACAATGGACCACTTAGGAGTCTAAGTGCGGAAACGGGAGTCTTTTTACATTACATTACATTACATTACTGGTATCCCTTTTGTAGCTTTCCCCTTCTTTTTACCTCTATTTTGGAATCTGAATTCAGCACTGCAGCACCTTGTTTACCCTTTTTTGAAAGGGGCGTCAGAAGCGTAGGAATTGGTAACGATTCATGAAGCAGTTTCGATGGAGTTTCTTTTTCCATAGAAGTAGCAATATCACCAATAACTGACGGATTGTCTGCATCAATTATAATATTCATGACTGCTGGATTGTCTGCATCTACTAAATCATCAGCAAGTTTAACGTCCTAAATGGTATTCCGTGCCGTTTTGCTATATCATTGGCGCTAATTAGTTTATTCGTCATTTCTGCCATAGCTGCAGCCAATGTGTCCTCGGTCCAAGTGATGACACGCGGTTGGACGCCGGCTTTACGCTTGTATTTCCGGTGCATTTCCAATCTGAATCATATAACATAGTAAGTACACTAAAGTACGGCAAGGGATAGATGCCCTCGGGGGCGTATATCCCAAAACTTATTGCGGCATATATCCCTTTTCACAGGGAAATGCATCTGAAAAAAAATATGGCTATTACGTTTATTTTATAGTAAAATGTAATTCATGCAAAAACAAAAAAACTTACTTATTAACTCCATAGTTATAGAGGGCTGAAAATCATCCATCCATAAGGTATTCTTTTGATCACGTGTCTTAAATTTCACACAATTGCACTGCGGCGTCTATCCCGCTTGGGCGTATATCCCGGAATTACCCTATGATACAATTTCGTTTACCCGAATGACGTATTTTTTCCAATTATTTTGATGACAGATGAACGGACAGACAGAAAGACGCGTGATCCTATATGGGGTCCGCTTTTTCCTTACTTTTGAGGTAATACACCCAAATCGCTTCAAGTGTGTCTATAATATTTGAAGAGTTCCCTCGATTTTTCCAGGATCAAATCATCAGATCCTGTCCTGACCTGATGATGGAATCACCTGGCAACTATATGGACCCCAAAAATACCCAAATCACTTCAACGACGAATTGAGAACCTTCTCCTTTTTTTGAAATTTCTGTTAAAAATAATTAATAATTATACGGTCACATTTCAATGTAATTATAATTTTTGATTAGATTGGTAGATCCTAACTATTGTATATAAGCCGGTTCTATCACTGTTGAATAAAAACGAATCACATATCAACATACCAAAATTTTGAAAATTGTGAATATGTAATATAAGTGATATATAATAAGTGTAGCCGACTACAAAGTACTACTTACGCCTAAACTCTTTCGTGTTGACGAAATTTCTTTATCTCTCAGCAGCACACTGTCTCATACTCGCAGTGCCAGGACTTGTTTTCAGTAAGTATGACATATTGGACTCTTCAGACTTGCTCTGACTGAATGCGAAACGCGAATTCAGTAGGTACTGAAAATATACTTACAATATATTATATTATAGATATTCTGAAGATGAATAAAATATAACAAGCCTCTTAACTCAGTTGGTAGAATATAATAGAATAGAATAGAATAGAATATTGTTTATTGTCATATTGTAACACAAATACATACGTCACAGTAAAAATGAAATTATGTGCGTATACATCATTTATGATTCGTCAAAAATTACATTTAAATAAATATGATTTCATTACATTTAGAGATATTTCATCAAACTAATCTTATATTAAACGCACATATGGGATAAGATATTCAGGTAATCAATCACACAAAATAACAGTAAAGTATGTATACAACATATATTATAAAATATTCATTATGTTAGAAAAAATAATTCGGCTGTCTAGGTGCTTTGTCATAGGTAAAAATTAAAATTATATTTTTAATAATCTTTGTTAAAATGTCGGTAATCATTAAACAAATCCTTGATATTGTAAAGCGTTTTATCCAATAGCCATAGATTTTACGTGGGGGAGGAAACAATCATCATTTTTTATTTCTTTCACCTTCCTGGGGAGTTTGTTATATAGTTTTTGACCCATTATTTTGGGTTTCTTCCCAGACATGCTTAATCTATGAGGAATGCATGTTAATTGTGTAACATCTCTCAGCGTCAAGTTTCTTATTATATTATTTTCCATAGTTAGGTAATCAGAAATATTATATCTAACATACTTTATAATTTCTGGGATGTATACTGATGAAGATGTTATTATTTAAAAAAAAAATGTTCCTACACGCGACCCTGAACTTAGCATGCACCAAGACCTGAACTGCTCTTTTTTGCATCTTTAAGACCCATTCATTGTCTTTATAGTTATTTTTAGTAACTCTGCCTTCTGCGCTGTAGGTTGTGGGTTCGATTCCCAACCAGGACAAACATTTGTGAGGTTAAAATATAGTGTTTTGGGTGTTGTATTATATAGCACGTATGTTTTTTTTAAAGTATGTATATTCTATCCTTAATCTAGTTCCCATATTACAATAAACGCTTAGTTTGCTTTTTATTTTTTTATTATGATACCTACATCCTTTCTACATGGCATATATTTATTGTCTATTCGTTAAATTCGTTGTTGAGTCGGTTTGGTTCTCAGATATTTATAAAATATTACACTGTTTATCTATTAATGTAATTTTACTAATTTAATAACGCATGAAATTTTATACCCTAGAAGTTTTTTATTTATGAAATAACCCTGCGGCCTTTTTTGAAACCAAAGGTTCGAAACCAGTTTCTAAAAAAGATTTATATTTATTTTTAGGAAACCTGTTTAAATTAAAGAAAAAAAAATCTGTTTCATAAACTGGTTTCAAATACAGATTATAGAATCTTCTTTTGAAACTCGTTCCTATAAAGAAATATAATTCTGTTTTATAAACTGGTTTTGAACCTTTGGTTTCGAAAGTGGGTGAAGGGTGAAATAAAGACGAAAGATTTCAAAGAGTGCAAATATTTCAAAAAGTGATCCATTATACAGAGAAACATTATATAGGTAGGTTAGAGAATGATAGCGCTTGTGCATGGGATAAAAATACATAGCTTACGCAGTCAAAGACTTCTTTAAAGTGCTTGTTATAAAAAATACGACAAAGTGCGAACACGCACAACGAGGTTCCCTATTCACATTTCATAACGCATTTCAAAATCACGCCTCTTGAATGGAAGACGGACGGACAGACAACAAAGGCTTAGTAATAGGGTCCCGTTAGCACCTTTTGGGTACGGAACCCTACAAAACATCGCCAAAGTAGTGTGAGTGCCATCAGTGTATTGTCGAACCACCCTGTCAGTCTCCGTCCGCCAGTTTTCAAGTTTCCCTCTTCACGCGGAATCGACGCAATGAATTATGCATGAGAATTAAGTTTGACGGCAGATAAGCGGGCAAAAGATTTATTTGCCGATATGATGTGTAGAAAACAATCCAACTTGTTTCCCACTTTCTGAATTATGGCTGTTGTTTTATTGTGAGCACGTCAAAGGTTCGATAAAGTTTTGACGGCGACATCTTTATATTATTTTGAGTTAGCACTTACCTACCTAATTCTGTCGCTATAACAACAATTCTGAAATTGTTGTGGTCCGATATTTAGAATCATGATAGCCGGTTCCTTAGTTTGTTGAGGATTCCGGGTGAAGTGCGCCTCCATGCACCTTCGGCCTTATCTTAACTTGTAACCAGAACCTGAGATGAAGGTTCCCCGTTCCACAAAAAGATTGTCATTCAATAACATGGGTATGACTAATTAGGTACAGTACAAATGATACAATTGAGGTGTCATTCAATAACAAGGCCATGACCTATTAATTAAAGTAGATTAGACATTTTGGTTGGAAATTAACAATATAGGAGAAAGTAATGGCATAGAATTACATTTTTATTACTGGACATCGTGTCCGTTATGGTAGCGTACACATAATAGAATTCACGTTCGTGGTTATGCCCAAAAAACTCTGCGTAAATAGAGCATAAGTAGAGCAAAAATAAAATAAATAGTGCCTTGTAGGTTTAAGAAATAATTAACATTCTTAGTGGGTTCGCCAGCATAACGATCAAGCTAGCGTACACATGACCGTACTCGAAAACGGCTTATACTATAGCAACGAAATTTACACACAAAAATAGAGCACAAATACTGCCCGAGCTATACAAAATTTCATAATGATTGCTCTTATACATGTATACATGTATATGAACAATGAATTCGATTATGTGTACGCTACCATATCGGACACCTGGACATCGCATACATATTAACTCCTAGACTTCACTCCGTATAGTGTGTAGTATTACTGAGTAGTTCAACTGGTAGTACAAATGATACAACGTCTTTACCTTGCGTTGTTACACAATACTCAATAAACAAGTAGAAGCTTAGCTAAAAGAGCGTTATACATCATAAGCAATCGAGTTATTTTTAAATGAAAAGAAGACAGTTGAGTGTTGCGGGTGATGTGCGCTTACACCGTCGTCTTTATTGTAACTTTAAAGCAGGTGAGATGAAGGCCAAGCGTTATCCCGTTGTTCAATAAAAAAAAACTTTAATAACCATTTAAATGACATAATATTGCAACGCATAATTTGGTATTCGTTTAGTATGCATTACTAATACATTTAAATATACCCACGAGGGTATGTGGGTAGATGTTCACTTCACTAGGTATAATGAAAACGTCACACAAACACAAATCGGTGCTGTGGGCTGTGTAGCCTTTTATCAGAGTTACGCACGCTCTAACAGGACCTTCCCGGAAATTTAACTTCGTTAAGAATGAAATATGTCCCGTCGTTATTCCACGGCTTGTTGCGCGAATACTTACATTTCGAGCTCCACCTCTAGTTTTCTCATCAGACCCAACGGAAATAATTTCAACCGAGACTGAATTATGACAAAACTCCGACGGACATTGCCGCATCCGTAATGAGAATGGAGTCGAGATATGTTCCTAATTTATTATCACATGCGCGTGTTGGACGCGCCGAGGTAGATCGACTGTTTTTGCCACAGCTAGCATTTCGTGTCGTAATATACCACCACGACCTGCGTTTAATCATCGCATGGCAATAAGGCCGGTATTTAGAACCGTTATTAAAATACTTACAATGTAGAAGGAGTGATAAACTGAGCGCGTACAAAGTGAAATAGGAGGTAGGTGGGTACAAGGAAGTATTTAATTAAATCTAGCGGCGGGGTCTTTAGGGTGCTTTACATCACCTCCGCTAATCACAGGTAGGCTGTCGACACGTTCGCTATTTGAATACCGGGAGGCGATTTTGGTACCTACCAGACACTCATCTGTTTGTTTACTGTACTTGTTACTTGCAATATAGAAGCTATTATAATAATATATTTTTTAAGACTAGTAGAGCCCCTTGTAAAAGAGCTCGCCAGGGGAAGTACTTCCACCATAGTGGTATTTACAATGTTCCGGTTTGAAGGGTTTGGTTGCCGGTGAAGATACGGGCAAGCGAGGCTTAACAACTTTATGCTTCAAGCTTAAGGGCGCAATGCAGTGTCTCGTAAGCCATGTTTTTTTGGATGTGAGCAACGAAGTAAATATTTGTTCTAGGCAAAATATTCTTATTCCGTCTCCATGAAGTATAAAATATATATATATTATTATCAAATTCTAGAAATTAGTCATCAGAGAAATAACTTCTCAACTCGATACCGATTTGGGCATATTAGCGCCTTATTATCACCAAATGTTACAAAATAGCGATTATTTCACTATTCGACGACTGGCTCGATACTGCCCTGCAACGAGAGCGTGCACTGTTTTTATAGGCCGAGTGACGTTGAGCAAGTTGTTTACTTGTCGTCGGATGGCACCTCAATTTAAACGTAACACTGCCTCTCCTGACACTCTGCCGCCCTCGGCAGATTAGGCCCAAAGTTATTTTGTAACGACAAACATGTATCTATCGCAAATTGTATCCTAGCGAAGATCCTGGTTGTAAACTGGTCCTGTTCTGGATCACATATTTATTTGCTGTGAACAGAGACCACGTTGTTATTAAAAGTCAAAGGTATACTGCCTAGACAGTGTCGCTGTCATCCAGGTTTAGTTAAGTTAACCTGTTAGTTACGCTACTAGTAACTATTGCCGAATACTTTGTTTCAGAATATCGCCATGAAGTATAAAATTTTCAGCTACCTCAGTTGGATAGGAACACAACAAAACAAAATAAATAAAATGAAACATACCAAATAATAAACACTGAATGTACGTTACACAGTGACTGATCGGTTTGGAAAGCCTACCAGATTTCATGGCCAAAACAAAGCCATGGTAGAGGCGCTTTCCTACAAGCAGCATAGGTTGCCTACCAAACCCAAAACAACTGGCATAGGCGCCTGCCTGAAAGCAGCATAGGTTGCATACCTAACCCAAAACAACTGGCATAGGCGCCTGCCTAAAAGCAGCATAGGTTGCATACCCAACCCAAAACAACTGGCTTATGCGCCTGCCTGAAAGCAATATAGGTTGCATACCAAACCCAAAACAACTGGTTTAGGTGCCTGGTCACAATAGAATGACCCTGCTGCAGGAACCTGGTCATTATTGTCCTGCTTGTTTTCTGGAATATTGAAAATACATCCTTAAAATGTGTACCTTGTAGCATCACCAAGTCGTTTCAATTCCTTTAATATTAATAGTGAGAAAAAAAATACAGATTCTTATGCTATAAACGCCAGCGTGCACTCTAGCGCCTATAACAAAGATTCTGCAAGCAATGTTTGCAAGGACGACACTTTGCATCTATCTCAAAGTAAAAGTAAAAAAAACAACGCATAGCAAGTGACTGATTCCGGATATCTATCACCTGTCATTTACATTGCTCAAGCTATTTGACAAGAGTTTACTACATCATAGCCTCAGCCTCAACATTCGCATTCTATGTGCAGTAAAATCTTATCCAGGCAACCAAGTAAGCTGAATACTTGTTGCAAATCGTGTGACAGTAACCAAGCGACTAACGCTTGTTGCAAATCATGTACCGACAACCAAGCGACTAACAGCGACAAAGTATCATATGTTCGGCAGCAGCTTGGGTCTTTTTGCCATATGAACCAGCGAGCAGCTCTAACTCGTAGCAGTGATGTGGAAGCACTTCCACGACTTTGTAAGGACCGCTCATGCCAGAACCAGGCATGTCGTCCTCAGTCAACACCTGTCATTGCAGCCAGCTCACGGAAAGTCAACCTCAGTCGCGCCTGCTGCTGCTGCAACCAACACATCCTCCGCCACCACCGTCATAAAAACGCGGCGCCTGCCATCGTGTGGTCACGTTACACGAACTCAGTCCAGGTCACACTGCCAACACAAATACAGTGTATTAACATAGTGCTGACCAGGAGCCTTTTGTCTCAGAATTTTATTTGTAAGCAAAATTTACAGTATTTACAATGCTTGGCATATTCGGGTACTAACAATTACCCATCGTTGCAACGAATGCTGACATTTCGTTGTCTCACCCACAGCACGTAATCTACAAGTACACATAAGTACATGTCACCACTCATTACAACAGCAGCGTACACAGTGAGGAAGCTCTTCGTTTCACCAGAAGCGCACACGCGCACAGTGCATCACAAGATGAAAGTGAAAATGACACACTTATTATCCACGGCGCGAAACGCAACATATGCTTATCGCAGAGTGACAAAATAGAATACATTGCGTTTAAAATAAGAAAAAGATGAACAATATTTCTGCCACGAGACTAACACTCGACACTTATAAGAACAAGCATCGGTAGGTAGGTACCTGGCCACCATCCAGTTACAGGACTATTTTGTGTGGCGGTAGTTCACTTATGCACCCTGTGTAGGCTTACAAAATTACGATTACAAAGTAAAATAAACCTTTAGTTCACTTAGACATTTCTACTATTCCGGAAATCGAAGATTGTAGCGACTAATTCGCCATAAGAATTTGTTTAGAAATTTGACCGGTAAAAACGACCAGCTGAGTACATTTCTACAAAGTCTGTGGCAAGACCACAACTCCATGCTACTGCGCTTATGTCTACGACCGTAATAACCACGTCAATAGCTCATCTTGCCATATTATGAACACTTAATTAAGAAAAACAACTTTTCAATGTAAACGATACCGTACCTTTCACATTGAATAACCGTTACCCAAACAAGCAGAGAGACGCACGTGATCCAGCGCGCGGCAGAAAAGAGCTCGATCAGCCACGTTCGTGACTTATAAGACAGCGCGCAACACGCGCAGTGGAACTCGTAGTGACAGCAGCAAGCAGAAGCACATTGTGCCCCGCCTGATACTCGTAGAGATCACATAGTACGCCACGTTGAGCCACGTCCGCACGGGTGTGACCGCGTGCCTTGCCCAGCGTCTTGGCAACGGCGCGCAGGGTGCGCAAGTGAGCGCGCAGCAACGGCAGCGAGTGCATGTGACCGCGAAGGTTATTAGAAAAACAGCGACCTCGATACCAATTTGGGTATAGTAGCGCCTTATTATCACCAAATGTTTCAAAATAGTCGAGTAGTTCACTATTCAACGGCTGGCTCGATACTGCCCTGCGACGAGAGCGCGCACTGTTTTTATAGGCCGAGTGATATCACGCAAGTAGTTTACTCATCCTCGGGTGGCACCTCAATTCAAACGTAAAACATATATAAAAGAAGCTAATAACAAATTACGTTATAAAAACGATATTCCCTGAACTCTACTCACGTGGATGGTCTACGATAGAATTGTTTTATGAACTTAAGAGCAGTATATTTAGTTTATGCTCCAATTAAAAGCTTTCCTTTTTTGACCGTAAGCTAAGAAAACCTTTTTATAAATAACTGACTTGAAGCCGTTGACATAACTGTTTAGTCAAAGTCAAAAACAAAGGTCACGAACTATTTACCAGCTATACATGCAAACATCATCATAGACTACTACTAACAAATCAAACACAAAAATAAAGTATTTCAGTTGCATTGCATTTAATTTACAGTTATAATATTGATTGGTATTTGTCTCGGTTTCAATATTAATTATGGAAAACAATATTGTTCACACGATAGATCGTGGTGACCGAGTGACAAGCACATACGCAGAAATCTATCTGAACGATTATCATTGTGATTATTCCAAAGCTCTGACTCCAGAACCAGCTGCAGTAAAAAAAATAGGAGCGGTTTCAAAGTTTAAACATAAAATGGAGGCAGATGAATGGGTTTCACCAAGTGATTTGTTAATTGGAATCTTGGAACTCTTACCGCCCTTCACATCCAAAATCACAAGAGGTAAAACTCACGAAGGAATCCTCGCTATTGGTAATCAAATCTTAAATAACGAACATGCCAAATTCATGAATAATTTAACCAAGTTGATTCATGAAAATGATTCTGCTTGGGGCAATATTTTGAGTCACGAAAGAGAATCGGTCAAAACTAAGGTTAAAGAAATCTACGGCAACATTTTTTTGAAAAAAAGTAAAATTATGAAACAAGAAATAGATATATTTTACGCAGACACTCTTCATGAGCTAGAAGCTACATTTAAAACACAAGTTGATAAAGTTTTGATTAGTGCTCATGCAAGTATTATTAGTGATCTGAATACAGAAATAAAACAGAAACTACAACAAGAAAGAGCTATAGTCGAAAAAGTTTTGCAAAAACGGTACGATACAGAGGTTTCAAAATTGAAACATTATTACGGCCTTTTACTGCACAACGAAATCTATAGAAATCAAAAACTTGTCAATCATGCCATACATGAAAGAAATGATGCATTGAAAGCATTTTATAAACAAATTGAGGCTGAAAATATGACTAGCACAATGTATATTATGAGCATAGAAAGAAAAAAGTGCAGAATCAAACAGTTTATCATGAAAAATTATCAAAACCTAGAAATAACAGAAAAATATCAAAAAATTAAGGAAAGAAATAACCTAATTGAAGCTTTTCAAGAAAGGGATGTTAAAATTTCTGAAATCAACAGAGCATGGACAGAGAAAATACAAAATGTTCTACAAGTGTTCCTTAAGTTTATTAGTTTCAGTCTGAAGTTATTACCTGAACAAATGTCATTTTTATTGGATTTAGAAAAAATGGTGGTTTTGCAATTAAATGAAATCCAAAAATCCCCGAAAGAAGCTCAATCGATTATTGTAACAGAAGAAAATCTGATTAAAAACGTTTTTAAATTTGAAGAACAAAAAAAAGAAGAAATTGTTTGCCGAGGTGAACCAATCATTGTTGTAGGAGATTTGTCGGACCCTGTCCCACCTCATTATGGAAGTAGAGAGACACTGCCGTCTGATGTAGACTTACCAGTTGTCAGACTTGATAGAGAGTTTGTGTATGCTAGATGTCACGGATATGAACAAATTAAAGCACTTCTTAAAGAAACAAAACGTGGTGAATATAAGTATCCTAACCATGACATGCCGGAAGATATATCACTGTCATCGACTCCAAGCAGTACTATTTTAGGCAGCTCAAGCAGCTTAGACAGTTCAGGTAGTAAAAGCCGTTTTAAATGTAGCACACACGCTGACGTTCCCTCTAAGAAAGAATCATCTGATGAACTTTTACTGCTAGATGACATAGGGCGTCTTAATGAATGTCCAGTGAGACGCTGCAAAGATTGGTCGAAGCGATTATCTTTTCCATGTTTGGATTGCTACTTAGATTTTTCAGAGGATAACTACAAAAGGGTTAAAGCAATTTTAGGAAAAAAACCTGTTATAGACCCAACACTAGAACTTATAGATCCGAAGGTGATTGCTCGTAGTAAACTGCCATTTTCAGTGACTAAAGAGCCATACCACACAGTCGAAACACAATATTCGAGTCGTGAGGATTTATACGTACCAGTTATAGAATGTCCATGCGTTGATGACAAAAATTTATTCAAGCAGCCAGAATCTTCACGCAGAGTTGTAGAGTCTCCGAGTAGAGAACTAAATGCGATACTAGCTAAACGTAAGATTTCAATAAATCGTATCATACAAGAAAATCCCAGATTACTAAAGATGTTTACTGATGAAAGTTTTGATTTTGTTTTGTAAAAAATAGCTTTATACTTTTCTTTTAGATTGTTATTAAAACACTTATATCGTTATCTGTTGATTAATATATATTAATCTAGCTTTTGCCTTTATTTATATGACCATGTGACTGAGAAACGAATATTTAGATGGATGCGTGGTATAACAAAAATGAATAAGATATGGAATGAGTAGAAGTATATCAGAAGTCTGAAGGTTGCGCCAGTGACGGAAAGAATGAGAAGTTATAAGTAGACAAGATATGGACATGTCATACGGAGGAATGAAAGTCAGAACTAAAATAATGTTAGGTTTAAATGTGGACGGACATAGGAGTGGGGGGTAGACACAGGAAGATATGAATGGATTGTGTTAGTGAAGATATCCATGTGTGAGGAGTGGATGCTGAGTTCACGAAGGACAGGGAACAGATTGGAAGAGGAAGACGTGCTATGCCTACCGTGTGGGATAACGCTAGGAAGGAGAAGACTAGTTTTTGCATGTCGCTTTGCCCACGTGTTACCCGGATAAAAGTTACCTATGTTCTGTTCCATAGTGCACACAATAGTCATGACAAATTCAACCGTTTGGTCGTGAAATGTTGAGCAGTAAACAAAGAAACAACAAGCCTAGTAGCTCTGGCTTTTGCACCGTTGGCTGCAAAGGTAGGCAAATATTTGTGTGATGAGCATAGATAGTTTTGTATGATAAGTATGTATATCCAAAAATGTACCTTTTCTAAGTATAACATTCATAATATAGTCTTCATTGTACAAACTTTGCTTAGTTTGGGGATAGATGGCATTGTGTGAAATTAATTTCCATTGATATTTATTTCGGGATAAATCTCCTAGAGATCTACCCCGGGTGACCATCCTCCTGCGGAAGTCCGGTGCCTAACGGTTAGCCGTGTTCCCTCGGTGCGCGGGAGAGCCAGTACCTTCTGGGAAAACTTGCTCCATCTTAGATCTCACATTTGCTCTAGACTAGAGATAGACAAGCCTAGTTCAAGAGCTAACTCATCCAATTAACCTCTCTGTGGTCTAGTGGTTAGCTACCGGTATCAGATCCAAAGGTCTTGGGTACGATCCATAGACGGAGTATAATATTGTGCTTGATTTGGTTGGTGATAGGAGTTTGTTAAAGTCCGCCTGACTAGCTACCACCATTTTACGTAATTCTTAAATTGTTGTGTTCCCGCAGGTTAGATAGTAAGTTCCTCAGTATGCTGAGGATTTCGGGTGAAGTGCGCCTCCACCTTCGGCCTTACCTTAACTTGTTACCAGGTGAGATGAAGGTCAAGCAAAGCCACAAAAAAACATCATCTACATATTAGCAATATTTTATTTTCAAATGAACAATATTGGTATGGACAGATACTTATATCAAAACATACCTTACGCGTTTCCAAATATCAAATAATGGATTAACCCGAGTATGTTGCAACAATAAACAACAACATTAGCTAGAGTAACACCGAGCGGTGTGAGCGTATATTGGGCGTTAAGGTAAATTTACACGGCGTTAACAACTTAACTTATTAAGTCGTCACCGGAATCGTCGCGAGCTGAGCATGTAATTGAGAGACGGGAATTATTACATTGCTGGAGTACAGCACCTTCAACGTTCTACAATGAAATGGGGCAAATTGCATAAGCGCTAAGTGCTAACCTGCTTACATGCTGTTTCTGAGGGAAATAATATTAATAATAATTTATTTATTTTGTTGCCAACAATTATTCATATTACATTCTATTTACCATTTAAACAAACATGCGTGCTAGTGCATGCAAATCTAGCATTATCTTAGTAGGTAGATAAAGTAAATTTAAACAAAATGAAAAAAAAGAAAAATTGAACACTAGCTCCCACACTAGGATACCCTGTGTTGTGGGTAGCTAGTCTCTTCCAAGTGCATGTATTTATTTATGACCTAATATTACACGATTATATAAACACGAACTATTATTTTCGCGTCGCATTATTTTAGGATAGCATCAGATATATTGCTCTCAACAACTATGCCCGGAATATTTGGATACGACGACTTGCTAAAGCAGGTCATTAATATGTAGCAAAAAGAGTTGCTGAGAGCTGACCTATGGGGTTTCTTAAGGATCAATTAAAAAGAAAGTCTGATATCCAGTTTCCATTCTAAAACTAAATAGGTTTTTGTTGTATGACGGGGAAGCGCTTGGCCTGTTAAGAGCGCGCCCAATGCCAGGAAAAAACATATTTCACCCGCGCGTCTTGCAACGCCCGCTCTAGTGCATAAAGATACCACAGCGCGCCACGATCGCTCGACGTTGTGACGTTGAGCACAGTAAATGCATTACACTCAGATAAATCATATAGGTACTATTACTTTACGATTGGGTTCACGATTATTCTTTAGAAAAATATTACTGCGAACGGATTTTTATGTAATTTGGAATGAAGATTTGTACGACAGCCGTCAGTGGATAGTCAGAATAGGTACTTGAAGTATGTACCCACTACCTATGTTATACCTATATTATACATAACTCAAAAAAGTTAGTAGTCGGTAGGTAGAAGGTAGTTATATTTTGTTAACAATTGCAATATCTCCAGAACCATACAAGAATTTAATTTTATCACAAACATTTACACGTCGTCATACTCAGTTTTTCAGTGTCTCAGTTAAGTTAATTTAAGAAAATCCGCTGGTAGGACGTTCTTCTGGCGAAAACTGTTATTCCAAATATCTAACAAATAACGACTAGCTACACTAGGAGATTATTCTAATCGTACCAAACAATAAAAATGCCGGCCAGTAAAAAAAAAATCTTTTGCTTGAGATGGGACAACCAGGTCAACGAATTTTTTGAGGTTACTGTTCATGAACAAATTTTGTTATAACAAAACCACTGGCACTCTGGGAGTGCCGAAAGAAGTGAAAACTTGAAGTTTGTTTAACATTGCCTGAGAAAACAGCTGAGATTGTTGGTACTTGAATCCCAATGTGTTCAATTAAAGTCAAAAGTGGTGTCGGTAAGCGTAACAGTGTCGCGCATAATAATCTAATAGCTCCACGATACAATTCACAAGAGCGTGCGGTGGTGATGACGCGAGTTACTCGCTTTTTGTTCACCCAATAGTACATGTATAATATATACACAGTATGCATATAGGTCATGGAAAGCGTTCAGTGACGATGGCGAGTTCCGAAGAAGTTTTCTACATAAGTACTGGATTTGGCTACATAATTACTAATTGTAATAATCAACATTCATTTATGTAGGTAGTACAAGTATGCCGAGTATACAAATATAAATATTACAAATAAATATTACAGGACATTAATTTCACACAGCGACATCTAGCATAATAAACTAAGCATAGCTTGTAATATGCGAACTAGTATGTGAATACATACTTATCATACAATACAAACACCCAAACACAGTACAAACATCTTTATTCATCACAAAAATGTTCACATCACATCCTGCAGCGCAGAAGGCAGAGTTACTACGGGGGATACAATGATTTGTCTGAAAATCTTGCTCAGACTGTCAAGATTACGTAGAAATGATCAGTGGAGCGGCAAACGCGCGGCCCGGCCGGGTTTGAACGCTAGCCCATCAAATATAGACTCAATTTGTATGAGAATAGGGTGCTACCATTATCAACTCTATGCGTTGATTTGAAAATATTACATTAGAAATCCGTCTTCAGTTAATTTTATTATGCATAGGTAGGTACCTAATTAATGAAAATAAGTACCAGTAGATATTCAAAACATCATTCAAATTACGCGCTGGATTACGAAACAAAGCGGCCGGGAACAACCTTCCACGTCGAGCGCTGCCCGACAACTGACCAAGAAGCCATGATCTATTTTGTATCCAAAAAGCATAATATAAAGTCGAGGCGCACTTCACCCGGAATCCTCAAAAGTCTGAGGAACTGGCTACCTACCTCTAGATGTCGGAACAGAAAAAATCGAATAGTTGTTATAACGACAGACTAGGTAAGATGGTAGTATGATGGATAGCCAGTATGAGTTAATACATAGTTCCTTCAATTAAAATAATAAAATTATTTGCATATTTTTGTACACGCCGAGTGTAAGTAAGTACCTACGAATAGCAAAATTTTGGTGTCAGTAGATATTTGCGTAAATCGAAAAGCATTAGGTGGTGTTTGAAAACATTTAAGTCAGGTAAATTTAATAGTTTTGGTTTACACCCTGCTGATAATAGTTGTGTTGGTTTAAAGGAAATAAATAATTAACGAAAATTAGTGTTTTTGTCTAAATACTTACATTCGCACATGACGTGTCAATCATACATATACGGGACCTTCTTAAACATAAAAAATACATTTGTTCGTATGAAAGACATGGGGGATTGTAAAACACCCATCATAAAAAAAATAACATGAAACATAATATAAAATTGTATTCTGTAAAACTCCTTCGGCCTTATCATAACTTGAAAAATCAAATGAGCGGAAGGTCGTAAAATAAAAAACACGTGTGTTTTACAGAACCTTAATGTCTACACACGGGGTTTTCTTCGTAGACAGCAAGGGGCTCAGCACCCAACGAGTAAGCTCATTGGGTGCTGTAAAACACACACGGGGTATTGTTCGTAGACCGCTAGAGTCTCAGCACCCAACAAGTTACGTAATTTTCGGTCAGCCGGCTTCGCAGGCAATAACATAAATCTACAAAACATTGCAAACAGCTGTGTCTATGAACAAAATCTTGTTAGAGGTGTCGTTACGAAGTGACAACTTCTCAACTCCAATGAAGATAAGCGGACTGCCGGAGAAAAGCGTTCATTTGTTACCTGATGAAATAATTATCTTTATCAGACCAGTTCCACGAATAAACAAATACAATGAACATCTCATTCAGTGATTATTCAAAGATAAAACATCAGGTAGGTACAAAGCTTCTTCTGATACGGTCGCGTAAAGTTTAAATACTTTATCTCAGCGCAAACGGGCCAACGACCACAGCCACGTGGCTCTGGCGCGCTCTGCCACATTTGTAAAAGTAGCGGAAGCGCGCGACAGCCACCGGTGTTCAGAAGCCGCCACCGGTGTTCAGAAACCGCCACCGATTTTTTATTGTACGACGGATAGGCACTTGGCCTACATCTCACCTGGTAACAAGTTGAGATAAGACAGGTGGAGGCGCACTTCACCCTGAATCCTCAACAAACTGAGGAACTGGCTATCAGTATGGTGTTCAGAAGCTGTCACATTTTATAACCTGCTCTCCGCTGCACAGTCTTATGTTATACTATTCGATATTAAAGTATCGATTGAGATGCCGTGCTCGATGGTGACGCGTGACAGCGCACCAGTGGCGCGTATCGGCGTCTTACGTGGCCCGCAGCGAACACAGGTGGTGAGTAGCGGATACTGCTGTAGCGAGTGGCCGTCACCGGCACGTGTGTTTTCTGCAGCGGTGATTTTTGGCCGCATACTGATATTTTGTCGTATTAATCCATATTGTAACACCAACAACAGTTCTGTAAAATGTAGTCAAATTATTTCGAAAAAGTTACAAAATTCAAAAAAAATTACAAAATATTTTTTCTATGTCTGCACAGATTATCTATATGCAAGTTATGTTTTACTGTAGGATCAGCCAAAATTGTATGTACCCAATATATACCTGCGTTGCGTATCAACAATATCATGAGCAAAATTCCCGTGTCAATCGTAACACTGCGTAGCGGAGAGGAGGTTATAAAATGTGGCGGCTTCCGAACACCGGTAGCTATCACCAGGCCAGCGTATTGTCCTTTCATGGGCTTAGGCCTTCAGCGCCAGCCAAGTCCGCGCAAAGCTGTCACCCTCCCGGTTTAGAACCAGGCCAGCGTATAGTCCTTTCATGGGCTCGCGCCTTCAGCGCCAGTCAAGTCCGCACAAAGCTGTCGCCCTCTCGGTTTAGAACCAGGCCAGCGTATTGTCCTTTCATAAAAATAAAAAAACCGGTAGCTATCGCGCGCTTCCACTACTTTTACAAAAGTGGCGGTAGCGTGCGACAGCCACCGGTGGCTGTCGCACGCTACCGTCGGTGGCCCGTTTGCGCCGAGCTTTATTTTAAATATTACCAAGGTAAATTAATCATTTAACAAATCTAGTATTGTTAGGTTTCGATACGATACGGTTATTTATTGGGGTATAGTTTTCAACATTGTTTTTAGGACTATTTCGTAATTCAATTGTATATCTTTGCTATCATCATGGACCAATGCCGATCTCATTACAATGTAAGGGGCCTTGAAATATTATTTACCTGCTATATAAAGAATATATTTTTACTCATATTTAAACTTATAAGCTTTCATATTCTTAAGGAAATAAGAAAGAAAGATTGCTAGTAAGTATATTTTTTTATTGTTTAACGGGGAAGCGCTTGACCTTCACCTTAACAAGGCCGAAGGTGGAAGAACTGAGAACTGAGGAACTGACAATCTTACCTCTAAATAAGTGAATGAATTTTTTTTTAAATATGAAATTATTTATTAGTTATACGGGCCAAGAGAGGAACAAGATAACAGTTATAATACTAAAATGCCGAAACACAACAATTTAGAATTGTTAAAACTTAATCAGCGTGGATCATTCGAGATGCGCCTCCTGAAAGTCATAAAAAACAATCAAACATCAGTTTCTACTCTGAAATCTTGCGTCACTTATCTTTGTACAAGCAAGTCAAAGAGCGAGAAGTCAAGAGCTAACCTATCTTAACAAGCCTCACAGCTCAGTTGGTAGTAGCTCTGTCTTCTGCGCTGTAGGTTGTGGGTTCGATTCTCACCCAGGACAAACATTGTGTATTGTATGATAAGTAAGTATTTACAAAAAAAGTATCTAAGTATAAAATTCGTAATCTAGTTCCCATATTACAAGCTTTGCATAGTTTGGGATTAGATGGCGCTGTGAGAAATGAATGTCCTGTGATATTTATCTTATTTATCTTAAATCAAATAAATGAATAATGAATACACAAATTGGGAGGGCTTAGTGCAAGCGTTGAGAATATAATAGGTTTGTTATTTTTATGCTATGGAAAATTATTTACAGCTTTAGATAACATCGCAATAACGATTCACTTTTGCGTAACTATGCTTACTCCAAACACTTCTATGTAAGCTTGTAACTATGTTTTACAAAAACATAGGGTTCCCCTGGAAACGGCCGCAGAACTACGAATGATAAGAGTGTATTGATATGTTACTTTTGTATAATGACAACAAAATCAAAATTCAAAACATGTTTCTCTGAGAATTACTTTTTGGGAATTATTTTTATGGTCATACGACCAAAGGATACAGATAACCAAACAGCTATTTTGATTCAGGTAACGTTACAAGTATTTTGATGAAACTCCTATTGAACTCCTATTCTATTTGTACCTACTAATAATGCCATTAATAGATAATGTTAGACAAAAACCATTATTCTAATTATATTGATACCTTTGTACGTACTTTCCTGTAAACATACTGTAAAACTCCTCTTTTCATTTACAAATGTTATAATGTCACAAAGATTCACAACCCGCGACGGGACTCGAACCCGCATCTTTTCCTCAAGCCGGTAACGCTCCAATTAAGCATCGAGGATTTGCGATTTTTATGCCATATTCAATTAAACTAAGCGGTGAGATTTCTTCACGTATGGATTTGCTCGAAAGAAATTACTTAAGGCAGTTTTTCGTAGTGAGTTTTAAGGGAGGTTTATAGGAAATCTAAATGTCTACTAATAATGCCATTGTAAAGACGATGTAAGCTAAAAGCCATTATTATATTTATAATGATAATGATAATTAAAATAGTGTTTTGCCATAATCACCACAGTTGGCAGGCGGGTTGGTCAAAGAAAAGGTGTAGATAATACATAGAAGGAAACTGCTGCCCTTTTTCTGGTGAAATCCCTTAGTCGGCTTATACGACATCCATAGGCTGTTGGAGGGGTTGATTCTGAAGCCGCATATTAATTGTACATATTGTTTGTGTAACTGCTAACTGTATTATAAAAACGATCTCATTTTCCGTTACTGATTGCCATCTCCAAAACATTAGGAGATCCGTGGAAAAGGCATACTTATAAGTACGTACAAGGTTTGTGTTTGTGGCAGTTGGAAACCCTCCTTGAATCTGCATATACGCCAACAGATTGTTTATTTTCATGCATTTTCACTAAATCTACGTGGCTTATATGCCTTACTCAAAACCGAAATGGATATCGAAAACAGTGATTTTAATTCTTTCGAATCTCATAGGAAACCTCGAAAGATCACCAAAGTAAAACCATCAAAGTACGAATTCACTGAAGCTCTGCACAGTAACAAGAATTACTGGAATGGTGTGTTCCACGAAATAGATTCCGCCAGCAGCGATATAGTAAGTGATGTTTTACTGTTTAGCGACACTGACTATCTTAATTATCTTACCTAAGCTATAGATGCCATAGAATACCTATGAAACACATTTTTGGTAGGTTACTTTCAAGTAATAGTATTTTAAAAAACTTCAGCAATTGCTTTTTTTTCTTAAATTTGAATGATTAGTGAAACGCGCGGGAATTCATTCCCATCATTCCAAAGGATTGTCCTGTTTTTGGTTTATATTTCATTACATTAGTATTGTTGTCAGTCAGTCAGCTACACGATGATTTTATATATTTAAATAGTTTAAAGCATTGTTTATTTCTTTTGGAGTTTCTTTTTTAGAGCCTACCAACTAAAGCATTGCTTTTGATAAAGCATAGACTTTATACCATCATGATGATCCATACGGACATAAGAATACGACTTCTGCGTGTATTCGTTTTTGAGACTAATAGTTGATTTTTTGTTTTCGATACAGAATAGATACAAGTGAATTGTACAATAATAATTAAATCATATTCCAAAAAGTGTTCTTAATTCTCTCCCCGAAACCTACCATCGCAAATTTAGATATAGTGGAGACTTAGTTTTTAGTGAAGTTGGGACGTCAGTATTATCTTGGATAATGTTCTAGATCTATCCTTTTCTAATACCATTTGTTTGTTTATACACTATTCCTATCTAGGAATGAACATTAATTAATTGACTATTCTGAACGAATTCCACTCATGTATGAATCCCAAAACTAGTTATAAACTTGAACCCTGATTGATGTCTCTCTTCGTAAAGCCAAAGTAACGTACCAACGCTGAAAATTCAGAATCAGTTACGTCTTTGTCTCAGTGCGTCTTTATTTCCGTTGTCTTATGACCCTTATATTTTCAAAAATTATTGGGCTTCTTTTTAAGCTTTATTTACTGTAGACCTCATACATTTCACAAAATGATAATAATAAATTACCAGTAATATAAAAAAATACATGCCGTGAATTTTCTCCAATACCAAAAGTGATGATGAAGACGAAGTGTATAACATCGACAAAGAACTTCTCAGCAAGTTCAAATCAACCGGTCAAGTGTGAGTCAGACACGCCCACTGAGGTTTTAAAGGAAAAACATGCTGGTATTTTTCATTTCGTTCTGATGAATTCCGAAAAGTTTGACTCACGCTTGGCCTTTGTATTAGTTGTACATCAAGGTAAGGACTATTTATCACACATACCTACTTTGAACTATTCAGGCATTACTGCTTTAACGATAGAGCTAAAATCAGAATCATTAGAAAAAATATGTAATAAAAAATGGTTTTATTACTTGTAATAGATATACCTACAACCTCTGTAAAAAAATAACTATTAGGCTATTGATTATTTGCCGGACAGCAGAGAATTAGTAATATGGTTCCATTAGCATCATTTGGGTACGGAAACCTAAACAACTGGTTTGTTCTGTAAAAAATGTACTTATATTATATTATTATTATATTATATATATATATTAGTCACATTGCAATCATACTCAGAGCCCATAACTGCCACACACATTAGACAAGTAGACAACGCTCAAATAGTAGTTCTTTTCAAATTTTCAGCTACAAGAAAGCAAGAAGCTGTTTGAAGTTTTACCAAAAGATTTATATGAAAAAGTTTGTGAAACATTAGACATACCGAAACTGAGCAATGTCATTGAAGAACCTAAAATGGTTACGGGTAAGGTTATTCAGTTATATTTGATTAGCAGGTATTCTTAGATAACGGCAGATTTTTGTTCTCAGTTTATTTAATAATGGCATGCCTGATTTAATACAAATTCTGCAGATATTATTGAACAGAGATAATCTAGGTTTGCTTAGCTTTACTTATTCTAAAAACATTATTGAAATCAAAATATTAGCAAAAGAGTGTTTGCATAGGAAAACAATGTTGCCTTTATAAATGGGACTTTTTTCTTCATTATATTTCAAGTTATTGCCTGAACATGTCGTAGGTTGTAGTGTTATCGCGGTCTATTAGGCCCCTTGGATGTCATAGAAGCCGACTAAAGAATCGCATCAGAAGAAGGGCAGCAGCTTTCTTCAACACCACGACACAGCGATCACCAATGCGCCTGCCAAGCGTGGTGATTATTGCAAAACCCTCCAGCTTTGGAGGAGGCTCTGTCCGTGTTGTCTATGTTGATGTGATACCTTATTAAGATTCTATATAACATCTATATAACAAGCCTCATACTCATACCTCAGTTGGTACTTGGTAGTAACTCCAGCGCCTTCTGCGCTGTAGGCTGTGGGTTCGATGTGGATCCACCCAAGACAAACATTTGTGTGATGAATATAGATGTTTGTTCTGTGTTTGGGTGTTGTATCATATAGTACGTATGTATTTACTAAAAGTATTTAAGTATTCTACCGGTAATCTAGTTCCCATATTACAAGCTATGCTAAGTTTGCAGCTAGATGGCGCTGTGCAAAAAATTATGTCCTGTTATATTTATTTATTATTATTACCTATGGCAATAGTTTTGAAGAAGGACCATGTATATGGCGGTTACATGACAAATAATGGGATGTGATATGTTTATTTTAAATATGTTTACAGCCACCGTGCCTCGACGGTCGATAAAAAAGCCCATGCTCTCATTCAGGACGTCTTTATACATCGACAGGGAAATGGATTCTGATACTGATGTCGAGGCTTCTCCGAGGTATTTAAATCGGATAGTATTAGAAATGTTGTTTTCAATTTTTTTTTTAATTCGGTTACAGAAAAGAGCGAACCGCAAACGGAGTGTAGCAAGACTTCGATAGACCAACGGCATTGTGGCTGTTGCGGGGAGTCGTTAGATGGAGTGGAGGTGTGGCGTCGATTGGTGGAGGCAGATGTTCAGCAGTGGAAAGATGTGAGCTGAAATGATGAATGATGATGATGACAGAAATGATGAGAAAGTGAAGTTTACAATAATAAACAAATCATGCTCCTGACCCATTTCACATACATTTTTTTATTTATTGTGCCTTGACATATTCATATCACCTGGTTTCAAGTTATGATGTGGAAGCGCACTTGACCCGGAATCTTCAGCAGTCTGTGGAACAGGCTATCTTACCTTCTAAATACCGAAACACAACAATTTAGTATTGTTATGGCGACTTAGGTAAGATGGTGTTAGTCAAGCAGACTTAAACAAAGCCCGACCACCAACCAACACAAGCACAATATTGTACTCCTCTGGGGATCGAGCCCGGAACCTCTGGATGTGACACCGGTGGGCGAACCACTAACCACAGAGGCGGTTAAAATAATAATCATTCAGGTAATTTATTCTATAAAATATTTACATAGCATGAATTTTGTTCAATAGCGACGATGAAAACGAGGAGTATAACATCCACAAAGAACTCCTCAGCAAGCCGGTTCGAGAACAAATCACATGGGCTACTCGCTACCTACAGCCTGAGAGAGAGGACGAGAAAACCCTCGTGAAGAAAGCTGATGATTTAACCGATCGGGTAAGAGTCCCTTAGATCTTAATGCCGTACCCAATGGGTGCTAACGGGACCCTATTACTAAGCCTATGTTGTCCTTCCTTTGACCGTGATCAGTAGACAGTTTAAATTTTCAGTGTATTCCTATGGCCGCTATAACAACAAATAAAAAAAACTGGATGAAAAGAGGGTCTCATTTTTTGCATTGCAATGTGTGTTGGAACCCTTAGTGCGTGTCCGCACTTGGCCGGTTTATTTCATAACATTGACATGATCGATGTTATTTATCGCAAAAAGAAGGAAAAGTACTAAAGTCAGTCTCGCCGGGGCAGTCGCGGCTTAAGAATCGACCCGACCAACCCAGCCCATGGATGTCGTCAAGCCGACTAAGGGAATCGCCAGAAGAAGGGCAGCAGTTTTCTTATGTAAACAACAGCTTTAGTGCGATCACCAATCCACCTACCAGTCGTGGTAAAACCCTCCAGCTTTGGAGGAGGCTCGATCCAGCAGTAGCCACTAATGGGCTGTTGATGTGATTATGATGATAAGAGAGAGTGAAAAGCTAGGTACCTACTTTTTTACAACTAAAGGACATCTCCTCTCTGACTTTCTCTGCGTAGCTGCTACGACTCAGATATCAGAATACTGACGGTACTACTACCCTGACAATCCGAGTCTGCAAGCAGTCTAGCTACAGAATAATCAGACGCATATTCTTTAGAAATCATGAAATATTCGTTGATCATTTTAATGCAAAAATTACTTCTTATTACCTGAGTCGACGTCATCCCATCTGCCTGGTCATCAGTTAGAATTGGTGTGGCGGCTGATTCAGCCGAGGATCACAAAAGGCGCCAATAGAGTGGTCTCGACAGAGCTTACCTATTTGAGCCTTTTGGGGTCTTAGGTCCGTGGGAAGCTGGTGCCCTCCGGGTTTCCAAAAATCTTTCGGGCCTTATGATTGAGGTGACACGTGACCCAAGGGCTGGCTCTTAATTAGGCGAATTAGCGAATTAGCATAGCGTGGAAATGCAGCCAGTGTCTTTGGCACGCTTCCGTCTGGTACTGGTCTGGAACAGTTGTGTTACCTATAGACCGTTTGTATCGGTCCTTAGGTAATCTGACTGATTCCTTTACACATAGTTAGTATATTTGTACATTTTATTTAAAAATCATTGTTATCATCTTCTTATTATATTACAGATAGCAAAAGATTTTTGTAATTACATGCGAGAGTTGGGCGGCGATCAACAGTCTCAGCTATTTACACCAAAAGCTATCAAGGAGCTTTTTCAGGTATGATTTCATCTGAGTTGATTTCAGATAGTTTAGTAAATCATTTCACACATCGTAGTGAAACACATACGTTTTGGAATCGAAAGTTTTTTTTTATGTTTAGATGTTCCATAATAAACAGATTGAGCTGAATCTATGTAAATATGTTGCTCTAGACTAGAAATAATACACAGGCCACATTTTGATGCATATATCAGTTTCGATGGAATGTAAATAAACAGTCGGAGTGAGCTGAAATTTTGCAAATTATTATCAGGGTATTATCATCAAGTGTTCAAATAAACCTGAATAACTTTTTTCAGATAGAGTTCGACACCCACGTTTCTCGTGGACTCAAGGTGGTCACAAAGGAATTGCCCTGTATCGAAGAAAAAGTAGCGATAATAACAGGAAACCCTGAGGTTTGAATGTTTATTTCTTGAAAATATATCTCGTATGTCCTGAAACACTGTGAAACTACATTCTATGTACATGTTTCATAGCTGTAGGTACCAATAAAGCACTGGGCATTGAGTTGCAGCTACTGTACCTACTTGGAATATTTTCATACCCTGGCGGAATAAAATAAGACTCTTCTTTTTTTTATTGTACGACGGGTAAGCACTTGGCCTTCATCTCACCTAGTTACAAGTTGAGATAAGGCCGAAGGTGGAGGTGCCCTTCACCCGGAATCCTCAACAAACTGAGGAACTGGCTATCTTACCTCTAAATTCCGGAAGACAACAATTTTAGAATTGTTATTATGGCGACAGAATTAGGTAAGATGGTGGTACCTAGCCAGGTTGACTCATATTAAGTCCTACCACCAACCAAACCAAGCACAATATATTGTACTCCCCATGGGGATCGAACCAAAATAAGCAAAATGAGATTTTGTGCTGATATTCGTTTGTACTAAGGAAGTTATAATATGCCTTATAACATCCACGGACACAGATAGATTTTAACCGCCTCTGTGGTCTAGTGGTTTCAGATCCAGAGGTCCCGGGTTCGATCCCCAGGGGAGTACAATATTGTGTAAGATAGCCAGTTCCTCAGTTTGTTGAGAATTCCGGGTGAAGTGCGCCTCAACCTTCGGCCTTATCTTAACTTGTTACCAGGTGAGATGAAGGCCAAGCGTATTTACAACAATCATTAGCTATGGACTATGTTTTTTTTTCTTCTCAGAAATCACGCGTAGCGGCTCTGGAGCGAGAAATAACAAGAGATATTATAGCAGAAAACAGGAGTGATAATACACAGGCATTCGGTAGCTCCCTTCCATTGTATGACCAGCAGCGACCTCCGAGAAACTCAACGAGGAAACTTTGGAGGTCAGCTCGGCATGTACCAAAGGACTTGGTTACACTCAAGACCGTATGGGAAGGAATTACGAACCTTAGGTAATTAAATACTTTAATTAAGTAACTTTTGAAAGAAGTTAGTTGGTATTTGACTGACATTTGATTAGCGATTTAAGTAATTTCCTCTCTTTCTCTTGACTCTTAATTCCCATGTATGGGTTATCTTCACTGAATTAAAATTTATAATTTCATATATTTTTTCTAAACATTTTCTTAAAAAATCGCTTGGATTTTTAAAGATTCCGTATCCGTACTCAAAGGGTGCTAACGGAACCCTAACACATCTACTAAGTAGTACCTACTAAGTCCAGGTACTACTCGTATATGGGTCTACATATCAATAAATATAATATACAAACATTCAAAATAATAATGTATAATTCAACTGACTATATACATAGGAAGCAGCTGAATTACCTAAGGACCGATACAAAAGGCCTATAGGTAACTCAACTGTTTTAGACCAGCACCAGACGGAAGCGTGCCCAAGTCACTGGCTGCATTGCCACGCTGAAAAGCTATGCTAATTCGCTGGTCTAAATCAAAATTTTAAATGAAAACCATCTTGTGGCTGACCGGCTGACTGACTGACTGAAAATCAAGGCTAGCCAAACCAGAGGTCCTAGAGACTGGTCATTTTTAGGATAGCATACATTTATAAAGTAAGGGTGCACTATTAAAGGATTAAGGAAAAAATCCACGGGATGGCGGTAACGAAGTTCTACTAGCCACCACGAAGTAGCTACTTCAAATTAAATAGTAGATAGGTTTTCAAAATTAAAAAGATATAAATTATTCTGAACCGTTTTATGAGTCCGCCGGCTCTATCTAAATGTATTTAATTGTACAGGAGCGTGAAAGAATATTGCCGCTGGATGATCGACCACCCAGAGCACAGAAAACCTCCATACTTGAGCAGTCTAGGCATGTTCGATCCAGCAGTGTTGAACGCGAGGCTTTCCTTAGAGGCGAATCAACCATCTGCTGGGATAGCCAGCGACGAACCGGCTCCAATAGACGATATACGTCGTAGACTTTCTCAACTGGCAGATTCTAGCTAAATCATTCGAAAAACTATTTTTCACTATAATTGGCAAACTGATTAAAGAAATGGTCATCTTATTTAAGAAGTTTTGGTCGGTCCTGTAATGTATATTGTTAGCAAACAAGCCTCATAGCTCAGTTGGTAGTAGCTCTGCCTTCTGCGCTGTAGGCTGTGGGTTCGAAATCCACCCATCCACAAACATTTCTGTGATGAATAATAGATCCTGTTCAGATCACTGTTCTGTGTTTGGGTGTTTAATGGTAAGTTGGTATTTACAAAATATTTATTTTTATTTTTATTGTTCGACGTGGAAGCGCTTGGCCTTCATCTCACCTGGTAACAAGTTGAGATAAAGCCGAAGGTGGAGGCGCACTTCACCCGAAATCTTCAACAAACTGAGGAACTGGCTATCTTACCTTTGAATGCCGGAACACAACAATTTTAGAATTGTTGTTATGGCGGGAGAATTACGTAAGATGGTGGTAGCTAGCTAGGCGGACTTAAACAAAGTCCTACCACCAACCAAACCAAGCACAATATATTGTACTCCCCATGGGGATTGAACCCGAGACGGAGGTGTCAAGGTTCCTAAGCTATAGAGATGTTCTATGTGTCGTCGTGCGAAGGTCTTAACCTACCTATCGGTCTTATACCTATAGCTCGAAATTTCGATCAGTGACTAGATCTTATTACGTAAGATGGACTTTGATACCATACATTGCGATGACTCAGTCTGTTTCATTTTAGCGTTTCGCATGAAAAACTAATACAGCAGAGTTTCTAGGTTCATTACATTAATGTTTTATCTTTAAAAACGTGTTATACTTAGTAAACGGTTTTGGCAATTTGACTCTAAATTATAACGATAAGATATACCTACAAGTTTAGATGGGACACCTGGCGAGAAAAAAGGATGATAGAGGCGATGAATGGCTGGCCGAACACAACTATTTCACAGCCGGGTTTGAGCGAAGAAATATTTGTATCGTCATCGGTCGTAACGTCGATCTTCGTTGACAAGCATCGTATTTATGTTCATAAGGCACAGCCGCTTATCAGCATTTCGTACGTTGTATAGAGTACATCATTCTATACTTGGGTAGGTTACATTTTTATAACCGTAGATTAGCACTTATCCTTGAGACGGAAAGTACCAAAACGCTGTATGCCGGTATGTGAAAATGAAGTTGCTTTATTCATGAATTCAAAATATTTTATGAATGTGGACTGCGTCTAAAAGCCAGGTAGTTCAACAGTCAAGAGGTATACAAATATCTCAAGGATTAATGCTTATCAACGGTTATAAAAACCTATGTATACATATATAGCTAGTTACCTTCCTCTCGACTATCACGAATATCTCGATATCGTCGAGATTTTTATCAATAATTTCGATCTTAGAGTTGCAGAAGAAATCGAACCATTAATGCTGTAGTAGATACTTATATTGTTTCGTGTTGTTGATATCTATTTTATACCGCATATAGTTTATGCTGATAAGATAGCTACTTATACATTTTAGGGGCCAGTGGGGGATAGCGAAATAAGTATAATCATAATTTTTAATATTGTGTCTTTGTGTTATTTTTAATGGTGTTAAAATATGGATTTTATCTGAAATAAATGAATAATAATAAGTGATTTAAAAAAATGGAACCGACTTCACTAAAATCCAAGCCAGAACCCACGATCATCAAATTTATTTAAAACCACCGTTTAATTGTATGTAATCAAATAAAAAAGACTCTGTTTAGAACTCGCGGTGAAATCGTTGGAGATATAGTAGAAAAAACGGTCTGAATTGAGAACCTCCTACAATTTTGGGAAGTCTGTTAAAAATCACTGTCAGCTGATCATGACAAGATACCTATTTGTGAAAAAAGCGCTGCAGTATATGGTAGCGTATTCATTGTATATGTTTGAATTTTCGAGCAGCACACTTTCTGCGGTTTCTAAAAGAATTACTTAATTAAGTAATTCAACAAATTTCTAAGAAGGAATCAGAATATATGATTTAATTACAGTAGGTACATACACATTCGACTAGCTGTAACATAAATAGTAACAGATAGAAATGAGCAAAAGGTAAGGCGTTCGTTAATAAACCGGCCAAGTGCACGCACACCGAGGCCTCAGACCCACATATCAAGTCATAAAAAAAGTTTCTTGTATGCTCCATTTTTTTTTTATGATATTTTGTTATAGCGGCAGGCGAAGCACACTCAGTGAAAATTTCAACTGTCTTCCTATTAAGGTTCATGAGATACAACCCAACAAACGGACGGACACTGGATACTTAATATTTTGGTCCCAATGGCACCTTTTGGGTACGGATCCCTAAAATCAAAGCAAAACGTAAGATTAGAAAAAAAAACCGCGATGTTTGCGTAATTTTACCACTCAATCCAATGAAATGCCTATGTTGGTAACTTTACTCGGGTGCGTATTTCTGTTTGACACGCGTAACGTCAGTGCATCCCACAACTAGATATAGTAAATGTGTGTGAGATTATCAAGATAAGGTTTCAATTTAAATAGTTACATGTTACATCAATTTTATTTAGATCCAAGTTAAATCAATAGACTGAACTGTACCTATTTAAATTTGTTGAATTGGTGAAACAATACTTTAAGAGTTTATGTATTATAATCATCAAGATGGTAATGGAAAAACGTGTTAGTGGCTCAAAAATGGACTTTGAAACGTCATTGCACAACGAAGTCGGCGCATTCGGAAAATTTCAAATTTACAACATCGCTCTGCTTGCTCTCCCTTCACTTTTCTGTGCTTGCATGGCCGGAGACTACATATTCACTGCAGCAAGTCTTCCACATCGATGCCACGTACCAGAGTGTGATGGAGAGTCACCTCAATTCGCTCCGGAATGGATTCTAAACGCTATACCTGAAACCAGTTCGGGATTCGACAACTGTCACCGCTATGCCAACCGAACTGACATCTCAGTGTCATTACCGAACGACACGTGTCCAGCTGTCATGTTTGACACAAGTGTAACTGTGCCATGTGAAAACTACGTGCACGAAAGAACGGACTCTGTGGTGTACGACTTCAACCTTGAATGTCGAGACTGGCTTAGAACTCTACCTGGGACATTAAATAGTCTAGGAGGTATGGTAGCGCTTTTGTTTGCGGGTTTTGTTTCGGATCGTTTTGGAAGACGAGCGTCTGTTGTTCTTTTTTCGTTCAATATTGCATTTGTGGGATTAGTACGCGCGTTTTCTGTTAACTATACGATGTATGTAGCATTACAATTTTTGCAGACAGCTATCGGTGGTGGCGCATTTAGTGCTGCTTACATACTCGCGGCAGAAATAGTTGGACCCAAATACCGAGTCCGTACCAGCGCGGCAATGTCATCATCATTTACCCTTGGCCAAGTTCTACTCGGTGTCTTGGCGTATTATATATCCGATTGGCACAATCTTACAATAGTTCTATATACTCCTGTATTTTTGATTTTATCCTATCATTGGTTTCTGACAGAGAGTCCTCGTTGGTTACTTAGTAAAAATAAACATGAAAAGGCCGAAACCTCGCTTCGTAGCGCTGCTCGTCTGAACGGTAAACGAATATCTGATGAATCGATGTCATTCCTTCTTACTGCCTTTGATGACAAATCCACAACCCCTAAAGAAACTAGCTCGGAGAATCTGTTTCTACGTGTGATTCGCTCTCCGGTGATGCTCCGTAGATGCTGCACCACACCTATATGGTGGATAACAACTGTTTTTATATATTACGGTCTTTCTATTAATTCTGTAAGTCTGACTGGTAATATGCACATGAATTACATAGCGACCGCTGCTGTTGAGATTCCTGGTTTTTGGACTGCTGTTATAATTTTGGACAGAGTCGGTCGCCGAGTGACTTTATTTTTAGGATTCATGGTGTGTGCTATTTGCTGCACAGCATTTGCCTTTACACCGTCCAATTCATACGGTTTGTCACTATTTCTTTATTTAACTGGTAAGTTTTGTATTGGTGGAGTGATGACTTCTTTGTACCTTTACACTGCGGAATTGTATCCTACGCGTCACCGCCACTCGTTTTTAGCATTTTCTTCGATGCTTGGTCGGATAGGGTCTGTAGTGGCTCCTCTCACTCCGCCTCTCATGAATTACTGGGCAGGTATACCTTCTATGATGTTTGCGGGTATGGCCTTCTTGTCTTCTTTCTTAGTCCTCACTCAGCCAGAAACCAAAGGTTTGAAAGTACCAGATACTATTGAAGATGCCGAACGGTTGGGAAAATAGGTTGCTGCATAAAGTAATTTATCCTGTTGATTTGGGCAAGCTAGTGTTTACCTCAGTAATAAAGTCATTTAAATTCAATTATATAATTGCTATTTTAATAAAATAAAATAAAATAGAACAAATGTATAGTTTATGTATTACCTATTAGTACTACCGATATGATATTTGTAGGAGGGTGTGTATTGTTTTTAATAATAATTTAAATTTCAAATGAATGAGTAGGTACTTGTAGTTATTTTGTAACCTTACAATAAAGTGCGTAGGTATTAGAACTAAGAGCAATGCTTTTTTTATGTTGCTAATAGTAGCTTATGTAATTACTAAATCCATATTAGCACATATCAGTATTTACAGTAGGTACCTGGTACAAATTTAGTCCTAGTAGATTATTGGTTCAACGTAATAACAATGTCTTTTTTTTGTAAAAAAAAATTGCTTCCTGGTATATAAAACCTTAAAGGTAACTGATGAACTAAACTATTTTTTTCTTCTTTGTTTATTTTTTAGATTAAACCCAAGTATTATTAAATTAAATTCAAATCAAAATATGTTTTTTAATCATGGTAGGTATTATTATATTCTTGTTAGTTAAAGAGAATTTACGATCAATAATTTGAATTAGAAAAATTTTTCCCCCATAAACGAGCCATGAGCAAGTCAGACACGCATACTGAGGGGTCCGAAACCAAATTTACAGTAAAAATTAGCGATTTTTTTTGCATTTGGTTATGGCGTTTATTATCAAGTCGGACTCACGCTTGGTCAGTTTTTAGTGACATTAAGACGCATTTATAAAAGGAATGTTACACACTATAAATTTTAACTCATTCGGTATTTTTTTTCGTTCGTTTTACAGTTTTTACGATAGAGCTAAAATAAAGGTTGATTAAAAAGCGCATTTCTTGAATTCCATTAATTTTCAGTTTTTGGAACTGAATACATATACATAATAATTATAGTAGAAATCCGTTGTCTCTGCCTACCTCTCTGGAAAACAGATTCGATCCCGTTAACACCCTTTATGTACGTAGCCATAAAAATAGACCGGAACCCAAGACAGTTTCTTTGTATTTGCAAATATTTGAAGTGTGCCCGACCGGTAAAACTCGATATTCCTGAGTTGCATGAATTACAGCATTAGAGTGAACATTATCAACCTAAATATTGAACAGTGACATCTGTGAACATAAACTCAAACTTTAAGCAGATGTGAATTTACAGGCGGAAGGTTTTACTGTTTAGCCGCAACTTCGTACCAGCGGGTGCCTTATGTACTATATAGTTCCAAACGTTTTTCATAGATGGCGCTACCAGTTTTAGTAAGTTTTGGAGGCTAAGTATTTCACATTGCTCCGTAATGTAGAGTAGGAACCTACATTACTAAATAATTTCGGTGGTGGTTTATAGATGTTGCTAAGCACTTACAAACAAATGCGTTACCAATTACAGCCACTTAGGGTAGGTTATTGGAGCGTTCCTACCTATACACTAGGCCTGATGTGAATTTACAGGCGGAAGGTTTTACTGTTTAGCCGCAACTTCGTACCAGCGGGTGCCTTATGTACTATATAGTTCCAAAAGTTTAGGTAGGTTATTGGAGCGTTCCTACCTATACACTAGGCCTTTTGTAATTTTACCCCTAAATTGATCAGAGTTTAAGCGATCTTCAAAAAAATGTTTCTGAATTTATTTAAACTATATTGCACACAAAATTGTATTGATACCAATAAAAACTTATTTCTATCACGGTAAATAAATAAATAATAAATAAATAAATATTACAGGACATTAATAAGGTAAAGTTAAAGGCGATCATAAAACCCTCAGCATTCCTTAGACAGTATTCTTCTAGCAAAAGTACCCTATCATAGATATTATCTAAATTACCATTGACTTGATGAACTTATAGACTTATAGGTATTGATAATATAGATTTTGGAAATAAATATTTACCAATTTGTACATACACAAATAAATTAACTACTTATCAAGAGAAGGTGCAGTGGGGTTACCTAAGGACCGTTACAAACAGTCTCTAAGTACCTAACTCAACTACCTATTATAGACTGGTACCAGACTGAAGCAAGCCCAAGAATTGAAAAAAAAACAGTTTTTATTTTTTTTATTTTACGACGGGGCAGCGCTTGGCCTTCATATCACCTGGTTACAAGTTGAGATGAGGCCGAAGGTAGAAGCGAACTTCACCCCGAATCCTCAGCAAACTGAGGAAGTAGCTGTCTTAAGTCTAAAAGCCAAAATACAACATTTTTTTTAAGAATTGTTATTATGGAGACAGAACTAGTTAAGATGGTGGTAGCTTACCAGGCGGACTTAAACAAAATCCTACCACCAGCCAAACCAAGCACAATATTGCTGCCACTTGGAATCGAACCCGGGACCTCTAGATCTGAAATCAGTGGGTTGAACCACTAGACCACAGGCGGTTAGAAGTGAAAATTTTGTTGCTCTTTTACTTCTCTTCATACGTAAAACTGATAATACTTTTCAGATATATAAATATTATAAATAAAATTTATTTATTCAATAAAAAGTACAATTAAACTAACTATGTACAAAGGAATCAGTCAGATTACCTAAGGACCGTTACAAACGGCCTATAGGTAACTCAACTGTTCCAGACCAGTACCAGACGGAAGCGTGCCCAAGACACTGGCTGCATTGCCACGCTGAATAGCTATGCTAATTCGCTGGCCTAAATAAGAGCCAGCCCTTGGGTCACGTGTCGCCTCAATCAAAAGCCCCGCAATATTTTTGAAACCCCGGAGGGCGCCGGCTCCCCACGGACCCAAGGTCTCCACCCCAAAAGGCTCAAATAGGTAAGCTCTGTCGAGACCACTATATTTGCGCCTTTTGTGATCCTCGGCCGAATCAGCCGCCGCACCAGCCCTAACTGATGTCCCAGGCAGATGAGATGGCGCTAGGGTGTCGACGCAGGTAGCGTCCCACACCAAAGGCCTACCCATTTCCCAAGGGACAAGAGTCATACCGTCGGGCCGCTTACCATCATCACGTAACAGACCATTCAGTTCAAGAACGGCTGGCACATTGACACTGGTAAACGCTCGACGGATAATGTCATTAAGACTAGCGTGGCGCGAAATCCTGCCGGCAGACCTTGCACACGAAAGTCCGTGAAAACCAAATTGATCTACGGCCGCACCGCACCGGCACTGGTGAGAGGCGCAGCATCTTGCACCCAACCGAAGACAAGTGGCAATACGGAAAGTTACAGGATCCATAAGTGTACCGGTATTGTAAGATGGATGTGCTTGCAGCCAAAGACCTGATTCCCATTTTGAAACAGCTAAGAGACGAGCACGATCTGTGGGAGTTGAGCACGTAAGTAATAGATAATTCCGTGTCAACTCGCACAGAGGCCCGTCCCACTGCCGTTGTGCCGAAAGGTGTTTTGGGGGATCGGTATTAGGACAAGCAGGGGATCGGTATTAGGATAAGCATAAATAAATAAATAAATAGACACACGACTTTTTCCCCTTAGAGGGGTCACCTCTAACTACTACTCCGAGAATGGAGCTTATGATGATCACATACTAGGGGATAGTTAGAGGCACGTGCAAATTTACGTTCGGCACATGCCCACGTTTGCAAGTAGTTTTTTTTTTTTACTTTTCAGATGTTGACTTAAAGACACTTGCAACTTCTATGATCTAATTCTCTTTGATTTATTGTTTGGATTGTGGTTCAATCAAAGTGTACAACAGTAGGTAATAACCTTATGATAGGGAAATAAAACAGTTCAATCAAAGAGTACTTATAACATGGGTTCAATGGTAGCTGTAATATATACTCTTTGGTTCAATGTCATCGATACATTCACAAATCTTGAATTACCTACGTGATATATTTTAACCTTAGATCAGCGAGTATATATATATATATCATCTAATATTTTTGCCTTTATGTTGCTTGCGTCTATATTTTAGGATTTTGTTGAATTACTTTTACTTTGCCCAATTTCTTGAGAGGCATCTCGAAGAACCTGAATGCCTTGCGGTAAAAAACCCCTCGTTAAGAATTGGGACAAGCCCAGAAACATACGAGTGATAACATCATCTCGATATGAGCAGAATGAAGCTTCTGTTAAAGAACACTGGAAGAAAGTTACACGCGACTTGGAATTATCCTACAAGGATGATCAGGTAAGCATAACGTTTGAGATGACACGTAACCCAAAGGCTGACTTATCTAAATAAGCCAGCCTTTGGGTAGCTATTCAGCGTGGCAATGCAGCCAGTGTCTTGGGCACGGACAAGCCCCCTCGCAAGGAACTCTATTACTCTTTGTTTTTGTTGTACCTATGTTTATTTTATTTCGTCTGTTTACAGTTTATGTTTTTATTTTTTTATCCAAAAGCTGCCTGGAAGAAGCTTTTAGCGATAAAACCGTCCATTGTACGTTTTCAGTGTCAACTAAAGTGTTCACACACTAACGAATTGAGAGGATGTAAAAAATCCAATTCGTACTTGGTCTGCTTATTATTGCCGTTGAACTTTCTTTTATTCTTGCGCGCCATATTCAACTCAGCTTAAGCGCTTATTAACGCCATCTAGCTTTTTAGCTTTCTTTATTTGTTTGCTGTTTCAGTTCTGGGAATCGCAATGCGATGTAGTCCGCGATCTTG
Source organism: Venusia cambrica (assembly GCA_951394065.1). Taxonomy (NCBI): domain Eukaryota; kingdom Metazoa; phylum Arthropoda; class Insecta; order Lepidoptera; family Geometridae; genus Venusia; species Venusia cambrica. Next base: position 7,556,923 of record OX596035.1, read on the forward strand.
TAGGGCCAGTAATGTTCCAACGGATTGCAAAGATATTCTCGTTACCAGCGGACGCCACGCAGTATGAACCTCAATCGGAGATCAGCTCTCTGCAGCCTTCCGAAATGTTTTACATATCAAAAACGGCACCTGATGAGGTAAATTACTCTGTTTCCTAATTCATTAATTAGCATAGCTATTCAGCGTGGCAATGCAGCCAGTGTATTGGGCACGCTTCCGCCTGGTACTGGTCTGGAACAGTTGAGATACCTATAATAGACCTTATTGTAACGGTTTTTAAGTAATTCGACTGCTTCCTATATCCTTGTAATTTTTCAACATATTTATAAAAATACTATTTGTTTGAAAGGATATGATTCCTGATTGGTCCCAATTTATCAAAATCGGTCCAGAGTTTGGCTTTTAAATAAAAAAATACAGGACAATGGTGCACTATGTCAGGATAATGGTAACGATTTTTCGTTCCCATTATCCTGACTTAGTGCACAGGATAGCGGTGCACTGCACCATAGTATATGAACCGATTCTTAACATTCGTTTAGGTCATCTGTATTTATATTAGTTTCCATCATGGCGTAGATATTTCCCACAAAAAAAAGCAAAACAACTTGTTTATACAATAAACATGTTGTTTTGTTTGGCAATTTGGCACCGACTTCAAATTATATGAACTTACCCTTAGAGTGATTTTTTAGTTTTTAGTGGTGAAGTCGGTTCTTGTTTTTTCTCAAAAATAACTAAAAAATAAATGATGGATAAAGTTTTGACGTCTAGGCTTGTTTAGGCCTGGGAAAGGATGAGGTCTACGATGGAGCGAGTATTCCCAGAAGGTACTGACTTTACCATATATCCACGGAACCGCAAACCGTTTGGCATCGGACTTCGGGTGGTCGCTAGCCAGGTGGACCTTTACAGGTCTTAACACCAATGTTCTGATCATAGTACATATATTATGTTGTATTACATATAACATACAGATGGCTGGTACGGCAGTAGCCGTAACAGCCATCTAAGACCAGCGATTCCGATGCCTTGAGTAGACCACTATGAGGTACATCACACTTACCCCAGGTGGATTTTAATGAACCGGCCAAAAAGGGCTATAGGTCCTTTTTACGTACAGCAAAATAATATATATATGTATTTTGTAGTTTAGCGTAGTTTACGTTCTTTATGATTATTGTCAGACTGTAGATGCAGTTAGTCTTTGTTCTATGATTTGAAACCGCTCTACGCTATTTTTTTCAAAGTACACACATAGTGCACATTTTGCAAGCGATGGGCACTTCAGAATCTACATAATGGTTTTGTATACACATCTGTAAATACGATTAACTCATCTCTATCTTGCTCTTGCTTAATCAGGCTTGAATACTAAAGTAGGTTATTACAGAATTAACCAGTCGTGAATAAGTGAAAAGTAATGGCATATTTTTTTTTAAAATAAAGAGTAGGTATACTAAAAATGATAAAATTGTTTTATCAAAATTTTAATGACAGATCCTATACATATTTATTCAGGCAACTAGGTACCTAATGCAAGCGTTTGCTTTTGCTTTGTTTAGCCCCACGCTCGAGAAGCATTTTCGATGAGCGATTTCGATCTTTCTGTGGGAGAAGAAGAACTCCAAGAAGAACAATCAGAGGATTGGAGTGTCATATCTTCAGTTGACCAGAGCTTAGAACGAAAAAAATCATCACGCATCAAGTCGGTCGGTAAAATGAAATCGCTCAGCGTAACAAAGGCCAGCATCATCAGGTCGTCCAAATCTTTTTCAAAATTCATGTCTAAAACTGTGATGAGATCTCATTCTGGTAAGATGAAAAGCACCCTGACCGTATCTTCTATTGCGGAAACTGCGCATTCGAGTGATGATTTGGAAGTTCATGTCAGTAGTCGGGGGAAGAGAAAGTACGTACAAAACCAATTTGTATAGAATACTTCGATAATAGAGTTAGAGGTATCTCCGTAGGTTCAGTGTGCCCAAGAGTGTCGAACAAGACTTTATACCGGCAGCGGGCGAAAATAAACTAGTGAAACGTCCAGGACTTTGTGAATTCCTTTCCATCCCTTGGGAATATCCCAGAATCCATTATATCCATAGTGCATCCTCACACTACGAAAGGAAAATTACAAGTCTATTGGACCTCTGGTTTCGGCTGTGCGTTGATCATCACTCAGTCAGTCAGTCTTCACGATGATTTTAAATATATATATTACTTAGCGTCCTAGTGCTATGGTTGCCGTGGCGGTCGCGGATTGAGAATCAAACCCCTCAGCCCGCGGACGTCGTAAAAGCCGAGAAAGTGAGCTCACCAGAAGCTTACTTGTATGTATTGTCTAACACTTTTCCTGCGATAATCAATCTGCCTGCCAAGTGGCAAACACTCCAACATTAAGAGACTCCAATCTACACTCTCACAACTCCAACTAGAAAGCTTTGTCCAGCTGTGGACGCTATTGGGCTGTTGGAGTAGTAGTTCTAGTGCTATGGTTAATAAAACCAAGTTTAACTTAAATCTCTCCCCAGAGTCTCTATCTCTGCTTTTAGACAATGTGCCTACGTATCTGCACGTTTCACAGGCAAGCTTCTCTCAGTAAGGGTAGATCGAGATCTACCCTTACTTGCCTGAATTAAATCAGATTTTTTTCTGATTTAATTGCCTATTTGATTGAATCCCTCTGGCTACTGAGGGATTCAATGCGAAATAAATAAAATAAAAATAGAATAAATAAAGTATAGTATAGTATAAAAAATGTTTATGACCATCTGCCTATTCTCCAGTAGATAGCATCAAAGTAGTACTACTTTGAGACGGAGCAAGTAGCCCTGATGCACCTGATATACAGTCAGTTAGTTACCTGATGTAACTTCGTAGGTCACATCTACAAAGAACCTACAGGGCACGGCTTTGCGTCCGTCAACTTGAGGAATAAAGGTTAAGCCTCGCGTGCCCGTAATTTTACCGGGAACCATATACCCCTATAACCGGAACACCACAATGCTGCTGGTGTCCGAAATAGGTATGGTGGTAGTACTTCCCCGGTCGAGCGAATAAGAGTAGTAGAGTACCTACTCTTATTCGTGAGGCCGCCTTAGTTATCGCTTACCTAATTAGATGTCATGTTAAATTAGATTTATATTTTTAGGAATAGGCCTTATCGACATGCAAAAAACCCGCACTTTGAAATGCTGTACTGCAACGAATCAGAAACAGACATGATTAAGTGGAACTCAAAGTACAAAAAGAAGACTTTCGAAGTATCTGCATCCGATGAATTTAGCAAGAAAGCTGAGATAATGACAAAGATGGTAATATTTTATCCTTCAAATCATTTCCATATTTCTTTTCTCACGTGTTCGAAGGTCGACTGAAAAATTCGTTGTTTTACCTCTACGTATACTCTCGTATATTCTCTACGTATACTCTCTACGTATAATATCTACGTATACTCTCTACGTAAGTCTTGGCGTTAAAAGATCGTAGCTAGCCATTAGGACTTTAAACCTTACCACCAACGAAATAACAAATAAGTGATATATTGTATTAAAGTTTCATATTTTCAGATTTCAAATGAATTTTATAATTGGTGGGTTGGACTAGGAAACGTTGAATTTAAAAGCGAAATCCGGAGGCCTGAAGATATCGAAGACCTATTCCAGGTAAGTTTCAACTATTTGTATAGTTTTCTTTTCTTAAAGCATCGAGCACCAGCCTGCCTGCAAACCGTGATGATTGTGGGTGGCATCTATAAATATGGCATGAACCAATTAATTTTCAGCCTCCGACTAAAAATACGTTTTTTTTAGTATGTCTGTCTGTTTGTAACCTCTTATAGCTCTGAATCTATGCTCCAATTTCAATCGAGTTCTATTTGTATGATAGTTCTGAAATGATTTTTGCGGAAAACCGGTTTTTTGGCTATACTATTATGTTGTAAAACCTTGTTGTCCTCAGGTCTGGTTTGATGAGCACGCTTCACGTGGTCTAGTCCTGCACCCGAAGATCCTCCCATGCGTCTTAACAAGCATCGCTAAATATGTTGGAGTTCCGAAGGTTTGTATATAATAACATAAATACCATCTAACCTGCTCACGGACATAGATACTTTCCAAGAGACTACTGCCTTCTTTCTAGTGGCATCTGGAGATCTTAATTCAAAACCAAAGCTAACTTCCTTTTGTTGCTTACAGGCGTCATGTCCGAAAGTCCTGAATCGCCAGATAGGCTCGGATATACACGCTGAAACGAGTCCTGCACACGTAATGGCTTTCAACTCCAGCCTGCCTCAAAAGATGAAGCATATCCCGCCTCGGAACAATACTGAGGAACAGTGGCATTGCGTCAAGATACCGGAGGATCTAAAAACTATGGCGTGCGTGTGGGAGGAAGTTCAGCATCTTACGTGAGTTTTGAAAATACTTACCTTGAACATTTTAACAAGTTGAGTTCTAAGCTCGCTGCTTTCTACAAACAAAGGGGATAAAAGAGATACATTTATTTTTTTCAAAGAAAGGTACAGCTGTTACATATTTGTATAAATATGTACATTCTATATAAGAATGTATATTATATAGTAAAATTGTAAGGAAGTTCTTGTCCCCTACACTAGGACTAAAGCCTGTATTGTAGGGTCACAAGGACTGCCAACAACACACCGTGTCTGTTTTTCATCACTCAACGAGCTTATAAGCTTATTCACAACCCTCAAGCATTCATCACCACGTCATGATTTTACAATTGATCACTTAACCTATGCAGTTTGTTGATTAGTGAGTTTTGTGATATTAATTTACCAACTCGATGTTCTGTTATAAAAGCCTTTTAGTCGACAAACAGTAGCGTTTTACTGTCACCATTGAAGATGGCATAATAGCATAATAGGGACAACGGGGAGTTATTTTTTTAAGACCCCGCTGACCCTTTAATGAGGATAAAATCATGGGGACATCGGGAATACACGAGTATTCTGATATCTAAATGTTTTGCAGGGTTTCTCCGATATTGTTATTGATGTGAAATGATGAGTTAGCTGTTGACCTCTGCTTGTCTAGTCTAGCTCTAGACCAGAGCAAAGATGAAGTCTACGATGCTGACCATGCTAACGAGCTTCATTTTTAATGCCTACTTAAATGCCTATGCCTATTATACTTTGAATCGGCTATAATTTATACTGTTAGGTTGGAACAAAATCATTTAAACTTGTTAAAATATTTTCGTCTGCTTCAAAATGTATGTTGTCAGCAAATAAACAATAACTGTTATAATTCAAAGCCGTAAAGCAATATTATACATAGGTGTAAGTATAAAAACAACTCATTGAGCGCTGTCAAATACACACGAGTAGGGATGGTGTTGCACTTCACTTACCTGATTATTTAGGGATAATTATTGATGGTCTTATGTTGTTTCTCAGATTTAGGACTGCGTTTTACACATTTACAATATATTTGAAATTAACTTTTCCGAAATGATTCCCGAACTGAGTGAAAATTGTTTGTAATGGTTAGGTCAGCTTGGTAACCAATATGGAAAAGCAAAACATTACGATACAACAGGTTTTTAAACAAAAATTTACCAACATCCAATCACCTAAATGGCTTTATTTTCAGTTCAACTAAAGCATTCTGCGCGTGGCTGCAGCAGCGTCCACACTTACCGATGCCGCAATGCCTACATGTTGATGACACGGCTGGTGAAAAGAAACAGCTGTTCGTGGTACCTTCAGACTACGTGGTAAAGGTCAAGAGCTCGTCTACGTCCACTCAGGAGCTGGCTCTACCGGTATCGCAGTTCTCGCTTGAACTGAAGGAAGTTCTCAGTAAACTAATGAATCAGTAAAAAATAATACGATGGAGTAGAGGTAGAGTTCTATGCTCTGGTTTTCTTTTTGTTTACACCTGTTGGCTTATGATACAAAAATACTCGATAATAACATACAACAGTGCCGAGACTACACGGGTCTATCAAAAAGGCGTTTCTAAATGGGTTGGCAACGCGCGAGTGATGCCTTTAGACAATCCATCTAAGTACTACTGATGGTTAAAGCTTACCACCAGGACTGTATGCTTGTTTGCCATATGTTAAACCAACTTGTGGTAGAATGACGTATCTTGTTTCGTCTCAAGGTCTCCAATGTCACATGTTAAATCGAGGCAAAAGCTAGCTGAAACAGATATAAAAGTCGTTTATGAAACTGAATTAGTTGTCTGAAGTTAGTATAATATCAGTGCAACATTTTTATGCGGATAATGTAAATTGTGTTTGTGTTATAAATATATTACATTTTACTATAATTTATTTTACTTTCTATTTCGAATATTATACTTAATCTGTATGCAAAGAATGACGCAAATAATCAAGGTCCCTTTGAGAAAATAATACACGCTTTAACACTGATTTATAAAGGACAGATATTATGGTGATGAAAATATATAGTGCAGATAGCATATTGCAGCGTTATCATTTGAGGAAAATAATAATAATAATAGGCAGCGATCCTGATTACATGCCGAACTGTTTGAATGTTTTTGCAAGAAGACGCGTAGGTTTATTCAGTTCTCGATGTAACTCGTACTTGGCTCAGGCCCGGGAGTGTTACTAAATTACCAAAATACTAATAGTATTTCAAGAAATAAAATTCTAATGATAATAATAATAATTTATTTATTTTGTAACCAACTCTTACTTAATTCATATGACATTCTATTTAACCTTACAATTCAATGTTCAAATTCCGAATGATCCGAATAATAACGTCTCTGTTTTCCAAATACAAATGAAAAATATAACTTAAAATAACAAATTAAAAATGTAACTCATATAAAAGCTGAGTAGGTATCTAAAAGTATTATTAAATGTGTCGAAACAAAAATATATTTACTAAGGAAACACAGGCGTACAAACAATGATGCAAAAATAAGTCTAAAAACTACTTATAACATTTTAAAAATTGCTATTTAAAGACATCGAATAATCATACTCAAACTTATGGAATATTATCAACAGCTTGAATAGCAATTAATCATGAAGTGTCTCAAAACTTTGAATATATAATGACATAATATCTGACCCTCATACGCTAGCAATTAGATTTTATAATTACTTGATTGACAAGGTTAAATTGAATTATGAGTTCAAAAATTGGCACATCGTTAATGTTTTTATTTTATTTTATTTTATTTATTTGGGACACAAAAAACAGTACATTGTGTATTGTAAACTAGTATATAACTAAGTAGGTAAATAAATATATGACCCACAACTTTATCCACGGGTTGACAAAAACAATGTTAAGCGATTTCTTTTCGACACATCTAGTTATATAAAGACAATAATAATTTAGATTAGGTACAAATATCATAGGAGCATTGTCATAGTGAGACAGGCGATGGTGTCAATTAACGGTGACGGTGACGGTGACGGTGACGGCGGCAGCGGCGGCGGCGGCACTCGACTTACAATAACTCGGTGATATAATAAAACCGAGCACAGAGCGTTTAATGAATTAAAACTAAACACCGGCCGCCGCGCCGCTCCGACTCCGCGCCGCCGCCGGCCGCCGTGCATTATAGTAAACAACAACAACTAATTTCGTGCCACTATGACATTATGCCGCTAAACACTTACATTAATTAAAAACAATCTATGTTACTTAAAAAAAAAGAAAAAACCCCAACCATTTTAAATAAATACGATTGCAATTAGTGCTATTTACATTTACCTACATACACCGTACTTAAATGTAAAAATAAAAGCGAATCGTAAACCTATCGATTGGTTATGATTTATGTTTCTAAAATAAGTACCTATACATGTACAAATTATGACTTGCCTTGTATAGCAATATTTGTTATAATGTTGCTAATAAATAAATCTGAATCTGAATCTATAAAATCAAAAAGGACAAATAAAAATAAAATTGCAAATATACTTTTAAATAAATACACTTTCACCTCAGGTACCCACCTCGACAATTAACATAGTTAGTGACCCTAGTGTGCTTGTCCATATTATACCTGGGTATACCTTTATGGTATAACAGTCCGATCGAGGTGGGTCCAGCCTCGCCAAAAGCCGACGGTCCGCTTGCAAGGAGTGATGAATACATTTAGGTATCAAGAAGTACGCTGAAACTGCTATATTTGTTGCTGCAAGCGGATTAGAAAAAAATAGAATGGAAGGCAATTGACGAGCGGGACTTCCGCCACGACCAGGTAGGTACGCAGAATCACGAAGGGGTACGAAACCAAATCAAACACATCTCACCTATACCTACTACTGAGAACCGACACAGATCAAACCACCAGCCCTTGCGATGCCGGAGATTGCCTCTGTGATAAAACCTCAATAGCAAGCATCTTAAACTTTGTCAAGGAGTACAAAAATATATCAACATCTATTAAAAAGTTATTATATGTATCCAATAGGCGACGGATTGGAGCTCTTTCTCCTGCTATGGTCCGACAACGTTTAACATTGAATAATTTATTCACACGAACTACACGTTTATGAACCGATATGGTACTATGTAACAGATATTGTTCGTTATTTCAACACAGTCGAATCTATTATTGCAAATTCCATGCAAGAAGGTAGTATCCAACAAATTCCGCCTATATTCCAACGTCATTAACTGATAGGTTATTATTAGTTGCTCATATGGTAACTGATGACCTCTGTGGCACCGGTTACTGCACTCCTTTTAAGAATTTGTGTTGGACTGATTCAATTGCGTGTACATATTTTTTGAAATGAGGGTTCCATATAATAGAGGCGTACTCAAGTTGGGGTCTAATCAAGGATTTGAATGTTAATCGTGTTACAACTAAAATTCACAATGGTATTTTTTATAAACGATGAGTCCAAAAATGTAGACATTCGTAATGGTATTGTAATTAACGATGAGTCCAAAAATGGAAACATCGGTAATGGTAATAGTAATACAACTAACATTCGATATGATATTGGTAATTAACTACCAATATTTTTCTTTACAATGAGTCCAAAAATGGAAACATCGGTAATGGTAATAGTAATACTACATATTCGTAATGATATTGGTAATAAACGTTGAGTCCTAAAACGGAAACATCGGTAATGGTTATAGTCATACAACTAACTTTCGATATGGTATTGATGATTTATTACCAATATTTTCATTTTCGATTAAACCAAAAATGGATGATATGATTATTATTACATGAATTGAGACTAGAGCCTACTTCTTAAGTTATGACAATTCTGGACGTAGTACAACAGACAATAAATTCATTTTATCAGTTATCAATTTCTACGTAAAAAATGACTTGTAAAGTGTCCATGAAAACGCATACCTTACACATACGCGTATCGTTATCAGCGCCCTGCCTTTAGTTTTACTGGCCTGATACATGATGTCGTTTTAACCTTTGGTAACAAGGAAAATATAATATTTTAATCTGTGATTAACAGGCTATTAAAATAATTATCAATTTAATAACCAATTCGCCTCTACAAGGGTCATCCTCAGGAAATATAGTCTTGCTGCTATGCTGACGAGCGCTCTGCCGACGCGTTGCCGATCCGAGCACAGCGATGCAATTTACTTATTTTAACAAGTTTGACCGTCAGCTTAGCAGCAAGAATTCCTGAGGATGCCTAGTGTAAAGGAGAATCACGTGTCGATTTGAATTTCTTTCAAACAAATTTAGCAGATTTGTTACTGATTATAGGTTTTTTTTTCTGTTTTCAGGTTAATATCGAACAATGGATTTTCACAAAGTAACGCCTGAATCAGTTTCTTATTCCAAGGAAACATTTATTTATTTTGAGAAATAAAAGTAACTCCATTCAAGATTTTGAAAGTAATTTGCCAGAGCCGGGAATGCAACCTGTCAAATATATTGAAAAAACTATTTTATTTTCAGAATCTTTTTTCAAGTTGCAATTAGAGAGAGATTGTCCTAATGATTTTCCCGTTTTATCGGTATCATGAAAATACAGGCCGATTTTCTACATTTGACGGGTTTGATTCCCAGCTCTGACAAGAGACTTCACATACATGATACATTTTTTTATTTCTCAAAATAAATAGATATTTCCTTTGAGTAAAATCTGCTTACTTCAATATTTAGGATACTTTCCCAGCGGGAGGCATTATTTTGGACCAGCCTGTACAGTCCTATCAAATTGATAAATTTGATAGCAAAGTATTCTTTATAATAGATACATCTGCAATCTACACTGTTTAGTCGGAACATTTCGTTACATTGCAACGAAATAAATATAATAATTATTTCAAGTTTAGTGTTTGTAGAGTAAGATTAGAAACAAAATGGCTGATCACGCTGAAGCTAGTAAACAATTGTTGGACGGAACTGGCAACGACTTAAACAGAAAGCAGACGGGTGATAAAATATACCATTATAAATCTTCTCTAACAGAATTAGGTGAAGATGAAGAAGGAATTTTACCAGAAGACGTTGAAATCATTGATCCAGAGGTAAGTTCACCATCATTATTATCCTACTAAGATAGCGTTAATAGAGTAACTCGATATGTACTGCATAGGACATATGAGTTACTCTCATGCGTGTAGAAACAAACATGGATTTCCAACATTTATATTATTTTAATCGCCTCTATGGTCTAGTGGTCTGCCGCACCAGTGTCTGATCCAAAGGTCCCGAGTTCCATCCCCAGGGCGAGTAAAAAGCACAGTAGTGCTTGGTTTGTTTTATTTAGATCATATATAAATATAATTATAAATAAAAATGAATTTCGCAGGTTCAAAATAACGTCCACCTTTCAAATCCTATAGGTTTAATCTTATCTCAGAGTCAAACTCAATCTCAGCCCGGGCCTGAATCAGGCAGCCCGACTACGGTCAACGCTACCCGCGCCTGGCGGAAACCACCAAATAATGTTATGTATGCACCAGAAGTAGATAATGTGAGTACATTTCAATACATTTTTGTCACACTGAATGTTTACAAAATAACTTAAATTCATCCTATAAACTTATTTTCAGATTCAGATTTCATTTATTGGCCACATTATAACAAAGATTGCTATACAAGGCAAGTCACAATTTTTTACATAAAATATGTTAAACATTAAGATAGGTTAGTAATAGTTCACCAAATTCAACTTATTTCAACAAATAATCAAATAAAGTTAAATGACAGAAATTAAACAAAATATCGATAAAAATTTAAACAGTTCAAAATATGTCAAAATGGATTCAAAATATATAATTACATAGGTATTTCATTTTCAATTTTCAATAACACGCAACCTTAAATAAATAAAATTTCAGGCAAAAACATATATTTAAATAAAAAACATATATAAAGCAAGTCAAATAAAATGTGATTCACCTAGAGACATGTCAAAAAAAAAAAAAAAAATATTAACAGTTCAAAATATGTCAAACTGGATTCAGAATATTATTACACAGGTATTTCATTTACAATTTTCAATAAAACAAAACCTTAAATAAATAATAATGTCAGGCAAAACATATATTTAAATAAAGCGAGTCAAATAAAATGTGATTCTCCTAGAGACATGTCAAAAAATTCATTTATATTATAAAATACATAATTTTCAAAGAATCGTTTAACTTTACATTTAAAGTCTGACATGTGTTCCGTCTTCGTTATGTTTATAGGAAGTTTATTGTACATCATTATTTTAGTATATTCTCCTTGCTTTTGAACCTTGGTTAATCTTACTTTTGGTTTCTGTAACCTATCTAGATTTCTCAAATTATAGCGTGAGTGAGGCTTAACATATTTATTCCTATTTTCGTGTATTTCAAGTAGACTTTTATAAATATACAAAGATATAACCGACATAATTTTAAGCTTCTTAAAATGATTTCGGGCTGAATCTCTTTTTCTAAGGCCACATATAATCCTAATTGCGCGTTTTTGGCTCGTTAGCACCTTGTGTATATTTGAGCAGTTTCCCCAGACTGTTGTTGCATAGCTAATAGTTGAGTGGAAATAAGCGAAATAAACATTTATGAGAGACCTTTTCTCGATTATTGGTTTTAATTTTAAAAGAACGTAATTTGCACTTGCTAACTTTTTGCAGATCTTCAGTATGTGCGTGTCGTGGCTTACTGCATAGTCTATATTGTACCCCAGGAAGATATGATCAGTAACGTCTCTTGAGATTTTCTTATTTTTTTTTGCCTCGTATCTTAATGTAACGCTTTTATCGGCATTCAACATAATGCCGTTCGCTTCGAACCATAATTTAAGTATTTCCATGGACTGGGTAATTTTTAACTCTAGCTTTGGTAATGATTTTTCTTTAATTCCTAGCTGTGTATCATCTGCAAAAAGATTTATAAATGTCCAATCAGGTACATTACTTGCAAGGTCATTTATATAGATTAAGAATAATACTGGACCTAAAATTTACTCCTGTGGTTCTTATCTAACATGCAAATAAAACATTGTATAGGTAGAAAAGTGCAGTGCAAAACATAGAATTAGTCAATACCACTGTATTTTTGGGATTAACCTTGGATAATAAACTTCAATGGGGCTCACACATAGATAGACTGACGAAGAGACTTTGTTCTGCAGTAAAATAGATACGTCTTTTCAGAGACGTTGCTACAGAAAGACAAAAAATATAAACTTATTTGAAAAAATCTGTGATAATATTTTAATACTAGAAATAAGAATAAACTCGTTGTTTCCACAATTAGGCTCCATAAAGTTAATCAATCGTTTAAAGAGCAAACTGTACGCTTTTATAATCACACTAAGCACCAAAATAAGCATATCATTACCATCGGTGTTATGTACCTAAGTCTGCGGAGTGCGGGCACTATTTCAGGCACCAGTCTCTACTAAAAAGAAAAAAAAACATATTACTAGGCTAGGGACTTATATTCTTTACCGTGCTGCCACTTCCACGAACTAGAAACTGTATTAGAAAATATTAAATATCAGTGATGTAAAATTACACTTCTTTTTTCTGTGGGGTATGCAGGAGAGATCCAAGTTTATATCGAAAACATGATTTCCCAGTCTTATGTTTGTGCTATTGAAACTGCACTGGTTTCACTAGCATAAAGCACTAGTATTTAATATGAATATGTGAAAAACCCCGTTATTTTTTTGCAGTCAATTATCTAACCTAAGATTCCGTGATGAGATTAAACATTTTTGTTATCAGAAATGGCTGAACTACTGAACTGGGTTATTATTTGTTATTGTTATTCGCCATTAACACCACACTTGGCAGACATATTGGTCGCGTGAAACATTGTTACATGGAGTTGATGAACCGAACGAGCTCACGAAGATTCAGCCAGTTATTAATCACAAAAAATAAAAACAGGTGGTGTCTGCTGGACAAAAAAAAAACGTTTATGACAAGTGACGTATTGATGATGAGGTTGTAAAATACTCCTTAGCGATTCGAATTAAAAACTCTATTTTTTCAGCATCTGTAAAATGTATGAAAAAGCGTAAAGGTAAAGTAAGTTTTATGAATGAAACCTTTCATTCAAAAAACTGACCAAACTACAATCATGAATATTAAATGCAAGCTTACATTTAATATTAATGATGTCAGTGATAGTAAATCACAATAAATTCGTCTTTCTAAAGGGCAAGCAGAAGGGAACAAATTTTATTTCTTAGCGTTTATGTACCAGTGCTAGGTACTGCACTTTTTTTTTGGAATCTTATACATTCGATTCCTTGTATTTGATCGTGTAGGTGTTTAAGTATTGAATATAATTGAAGTAGGAAGGAGGTAAGGACATTTTAAACATCATCATCATCACTCAAAAAGTAATACTGCAGAACTTGGACCACGCGTAGCCAGCGAGTGCAATTAATGTGTTGGTATCTCCATGACAACCGTGGGAGGATTTTTATTATTATTTTATATTGTACACCGGGGTAGCACTTGCCTTTCATTTTACCTGGTTTTAAGTTATGATGAGACCGAAGGTAGATGCGCACTTCACCCGGAATTATCAACAGTCTGAGGAACTGGCTATCGTTCATTTCGTATTGATATTATGGCGACAAACTTAGGTAAAATGGTGCCAGGTAGACCTAAACAAAGTTCTACCACTAACAAAATGAAGCAGGACAATATTGTACTCCCCTGGGGATCGAAACCGGGACCTCTGGATCTGACACCGACAGGCGAATCACGAGATAACAGAAGCGGTTTTTTTATTAAATGTGCCAGTTCTTGACCTCTAGACTTGCTCATACAAGGATAAAGTCTACGATGGAGTGAACCTACCCAGATAACCTACCTACTTAGTACTTGAGTGTTTGATGCCACTTATCTCTCTCAACTATCAAGTCTCAACGCGCGTGAGGTTTGCCATAACCACCACACTTTACAGGTGAGCTGGTGATCACACGGTATTGGTGTCAGATAGGTTCTTAGATGGATGGAAGCTGCTGCCCGCCCATCGCCAGGTAAAATCCCTAAGCCTAATTCACGGGTCTATAATAAATTCCTCTGCTAGGGACTTATATTATTTGCCGCCGTCACGAACTACAAGCATTTCATTAGATAATATTTAATGTCAGTGAATATCACATTTGGTTTTTCTGTGGGGTATGCAGGAGAAATCCAAGTTTATATGGAAAACAGGTTTAAAAATATTACAGGACATTATTTTTTTTTACACAGCGCAATCTAGCCCCAAACCAAGCATAGCTTGTAATATGGGAACTAGATTACGGATAATACTTAAATACTTAAATACAAACGTACTATATGATACAATACCCAAACACAGAACAAACATCTACATTCATCACACAAATGTTTGTCCTGGGTGGGAATCGAACCTACAGCGCAGAAAGCAGAGTTACTACCAACTGAGCTATGAGGCTTGTTAAATGTTTATTCGGTGTACTTTGTTATGTGCAAATGAATGAACTGCACTGGTTCAGCTAGTCTATATATAATACTCGTTCCATTCACAATTCACACATATCGAACGAAGATAACGATAATGTTATTTTACTGATAGGTGCAAATGTTATCGTCGGCTGATTGCACAATTCCGCGGCTGACTGCAATCAGCATACGGTATTACATTAGAAATTTGAATTAGAAATTTCTGGGTTACTTGATGGGTTACCTGGTGCAAAAATTATGTACATATAAGTTTTAACACGCATCATAGCTCAGTCGTTAGTTACTCTGCCTTCTGCACTGTAGCTTGTAGGTTCGATTTCCATCCAGGCCAAACATTTGTGTGATGAATAGATGTTTCTTCTGTGTTTGGGTGTTGCATCGTGTAGTAAATATGTAAAAAAATACTACCTAAAATCTATGCAGAGAGATAATAGGCTGCAAAGAGAGGAACTTCCTAACGATATATGCTAAGTCTACATATGGTTTTTTTTTTGTTGTAGTACGGGGAAGTGCTTGGCCTTCATCTCATCTGGTTTTTTAACTTTTGACCCAACTACTTAGATATAGCCTCTTGAGTGTTGGACAAGGTTCTTTGCTATTAATCCGTTCACAGACACGACACTCATGACGGTAATCAACATCCCACACGGCGGTAATCTCATAGGCCAAGTCTAGGGTACTTGCTAAGCTTGTCCATCTCTGCTATTAATCTAGAACTATATACTTTATTACTTATCTAAATTATATATTGTATATATATATATATTTATGTAATATATTATTACGTACTCTTATTTATTTATTATTTTGTATCTGCTTCCTTATTATTACAACCACTTACTTTGTTTTGTTCTCGTCTTTCGACATTGATTTACTTATTTAACATAAATAATAAACACTCTTTGGCTACGGAAGATTAGCGTTGTATAATGAATGACCAATTATTTATGAAACTAATGCTGAGTTGGACGCACATTTTAGGCAGCTCACTTGCGAATGGTAATTCATATGTCTAAAAGACCTACCAACCTATTTGTTGATATAGAGTATTTTACATTTCAGTCATCTCTTTTGTTCACAGGATGATAGACAATCTAATTTGTACATAGTCAATGAGTTGGCCCCAGCTACCCATTACACCGGTATGTCAACGATTAATCATACATTTTGTTTGAAAGTAGGTACTATAAGTAAGTTGACATTTATTAATCAGTACTTGGGCGGCGGAATGGGTTTTTTTTTATAATATTGTCTTTTTTTCTAGAATAGATTTACTAAGATACGAACACACACTGATACATACTAATTTAAAATAAACCGTATGCTTTCATTTTCATCTAACTAAAGAATAATATCTTAAATTGATTTAATACCTAAATTCGGTAATGTTATACGATAAGCTGATTTTTATTCGGATAATGTCATTATAGGGCCATTTCACAATATTTTGATACCTGTAGTAATAAATTGATAGCAACAATACAAGTGGGTACCTCATTTTTGATGAGATAGCGCTAAATGGCATTTTCTGATCGGGAGTAGTTCGTAATTAAAGAAAAATATTTTAATATATATGCAAGAATTTCTCGTTTATATATATTATATTTATACATGTATACAATTATTGGAAAAAGACTATAGAACGACTATATAAGACGAGAATAAATAATGATAAACGCGATGTAATATAGCTTACAATGCTTGGCAATTGTTATTAGGTACCTACTATAAAGTACGTTTGTAATTAGCAAAGCAACTTATAAATTGGTGGTACCTACTAATTTCATTAAAGTTATTATTATTTGTGTTTGTTTTCTTTGAAAGCGTATTTGTTTTTCCCTTGTCTAAGGACTGAAGGACATACATTTTTGGGGCCAAAATTCTGCCTCATCAGTTATTTGTTTAACGGCTTACATATTACTAGGTACTCTTAATTTCAGTTGACGAGAATAGTCTTCTTCCTGATAACATCCAAAATAGCTACAACAGTAATGGAGATAACAAATCATTGAGTAAGTGCCTTGCGAAAGAAACCAAGTATACGATTTTCTTAGTTTATAGATAAAGAATTATTGTTATAGCGACAAACTTTCGATAAGTGAGAGAGTGTAAATTTAACTTTACTTATTTTCAACCCCAACCCCATAAAGGTTGGAATAGGGACACACTTCCCAGTCAGAGGCTTCTAATTACCACAGAGCATCAATTATCTCGGGTCAACTTCACTCGTTCATACCGAAACTGGGTTGGTGATGCTTGGGAAAAAGTACTGTTGCCTGATGAGTCCCGGTTTTGTCTTAAGCCGGACGATGGAAGCGTTATAGTATATACAATATAGTATAGACAAAAACATATGTTTAAATTAATCATATTGGTTTCTGGTGGTGCTGGGAGCAAACTTTGCTCAGTTATTATACTAATATTATAAAATCTGAACAAAAATTTTCTAACATATTTAAGAAAAACCATGTCATGCGTCTTACCTTGGGTTCCAGCTTACAACAGAACGCGAAGTGGTCTTCAGTAACATCAGTCGATCTGCTGATTTGGCTGCAAAGGCAAATAGTAGCATTTTTTTTTCTGTGTCCGTTTATTGAATGCTACTTGCCAGGAATAAACAGCACCATAATAATATTCTCACCAGGTAGCTACCGTTTGTACGCCTCTGCAAATGACCTGCGAGGGAATGCGAATTCTCAAAAGAGGTCGGTTGCGACGATAGACGCACAATCGCTGCACTCCATAGACATGCATGCCCCGCCACCAACCAGCCCTGAAGATAACTATAATCTCACAAGGTAAACTTACCTCAACTATAACATAACCGCTAGGTATGTGTTAGGACCTATTTCAGATGTCCAGTATTGCTCTATTATGTGATCTGCAGCCTATACGGCTTTTGGCATGTCATGCATGTATCGTTTGGTTCTTTTAAACTGTGGAAGTGTACACACAGGCACACACATGGTATACACAGGTATACACAGGCTATTACATTATTTTAAATGGGAGGGTATAATAATATAAAAGGGGTAAAATACAATAAAATGTTTATATACATATAAATATGGGTATCAAATGAAAGGTACCTGCTCCAAATACCTACATGCAAAAATATGCGTGCACTTTAATGTTTCGCAGTCGTAATGTAGTTTTTTCAACATTCAACTTGTTTGTTTATTATTTGAAATGGGACATGACTCCGAAACTATATTATACTATATGTGTCTACCATAATATATATTTTAATGTTCTATTTTTATTTCAGTACATATTTCACTCAAGTTATGAGTGCAATATACGCTGTACTATTGGTCACTTTTGGAATTATATTTCACGCGGGTAACACTTTTGTCGGCGAGGACGTGTCTTTGGTGCGTATCTTTCACTATGTTTAAAGCAAAAGCGAACACACGCCCCAAGATTTTGGTAGGTGGTGGGACTTTCTTCAAGTCCGCCTCGCTATCACTTACCTAAGTCTGTCGCAATAGCGATTTTAAATTGATTGTGACAGTAAATATTTTTTACAAAAAATGTTTCATTGGTTACAGATATATTCCCTCTGCCTTTGCTGTATCGGCTTTGTTTATATAACCATACTAATGGTTGATATAAATCGTTACAAATCCATTGCATTGAAAAACCATCGCACCAAAGGATTGCACGAAGAGAAAATATCTAAATATTTCAGAAAGCAAGAAGTAAGCTAACCATCAAAGTCAAAGTATTTTTTTTATTTTTAATAAAAAAATATTTTGTGTATATGTACCACTTCCGCAGAAGGAGGTTTATGTTTTTCGAGAGTATGTATGTATGGGATTTCTAACTTCTACACGTCTTGATGAAATTTGGCTTGTGGTGTCATTTGATTCATCTTAATTATTTTTAATACATAGACATAGACATAGATATATTATTTTTAAATGGGAGGTGTGGAACAAAAGCTAGAGGTGAGGTTGGACACAAAAAAATGATTCTATTCACTCAATATGGGTATATGCCAATTCTAAATATATTAAACCACTTTTATGCTGCCGCATGGGAATAAATTAAGTTATAAGTATATCACTCGTACCTTTAATCTATTGTAAAAATTATCGTCTGTGTAAGCTGATTTGTTGGTTTGTCAAACAAATACTTAACTCATAAATGCAATTTTTTTTCAAAATCTCACTCTTCCAGAAAAACTATTAAAAAAAAAATTTTCTTTAATGCTGAACTTATTTTTTTTAAATCGAACACGTAACTCCTAACATGACTTTTCGATAACTCTCACGGTTTCAGACTTCGCCTCAGTGGCCCTGGAAAAAAACTCACCCTGTATACAGTCAGGTCATAAATTCTGTCACAAGCTTAATATAAAATAATTGAAACAAGTTTATTCATTATGTAACCATTTATATACCAAAATAAGTTAATTTAACGAAACATAGATTCTTATGACAATAAGGTTTATTCAAAATGACACCCGTGATTTTGAATACAGGCCTTCAATCTGCGCGGCCAGTCGTCTATCGCAGCACGAACGAGGTCCATGTCAATATCGGCGGCTGCCTTAATCAAGGATGTCTTGAGTGACTCCAAATTGGGATGAGGCTTTGAGCACGCCTTTTCCTCCAAGTGTTGCCATATCTTGTAATCTAACGGACTCAAATCTGGACTGGAGGAGGGCCAGTCTTCGTGCCGGATGAAGTCGATTTTGCGCGCCGCCAGCCAGTCTTGTGTGCTCTTCGCTCTATGAGCTGGCGCCGAATCTTGTTGGAATACCCAGTGCCTTTATTGTTATTGAACATGGTATGAGAAACAGGTTCCACGAGGTTCGTCAGGACTGTATTTTGATACACAACTGCATTCGTTTTTACACCTTTCTCACGAAAATGTACCTCTGTTAAGCCCCAATAAGAAACTCCCAACCATACCATGAGCGAGGATGGAAAATGACCTCGTTGGACACGCGGAATACGGTTGCTCGCTTTTTCACTACTGTGTGCGTACACCTTATCATTTTGTTTGTTGTAGCTCTCTTCTACGGTAAAAAATTTTTCATTTCAAAAAAGAATTTCCCGATATTTTTTTCCCACGTACCGCTTCAACAAAGCGTGGCAACTCTTCAGTCTCAGGTCCATTAGACGAGCATTTAAACGATGGCCTGTTTTTCTTCGATATGCCCGAAGTCCCGAATGTCTTCATTTAACACCCTTTTCACCGTGGTTCTGCTTAACCCCATCTGAAGGGCCAACAGTTTCTGATTACGTTTGGGATTTCTTTGAATTCGCGCCTTCACAGCTTTTATCACTGCTAGAGTCTTCATTGTATCGTTTGATGGTACGATAAACGAATCTTTTGGTTATATTCAAATTTTTCAGTATGTCAAAAATTTGAATTGGCGCGTAACCGCAACGATGCAACGCAATAACTGCAACACGGTCTTCTTTATTTAAGCGTCCACTCCATATTTAAAAATGAGTAAAATTCTAAATATTATACATTTTTATTTTCATGAACAATTCGAAATTCGAATTCAATAAACTTTTTTGTGGCCAGCATTCTAAAAGAAAAGTTTTTACTGTGTGACAATACTTATGACCTGACTTTGTATATATCAGATTTAAATTTAAATTGTTATTTCAAAAGTATATTATATATATACTATTGAAATAGCAATTTAAATCTAGATGTCGCCACAGGAAAAAATGGCATGCGTTGTCAAATTATTAAAATAGTTTCCCGTCGGGTTATAGTTTTTTTCAACTAAAACTTATTTACTAAATAGGTAAGTACCATATTGGTTTAATGTAAGTAAGAGCTGGAGCCTTTTGCAAATAAAAAAAAACAATGAAAAAGCCCTGCTGTCAGTCGGTTTTTTTAGAAGGGAAAAAACAAGCTTTCATGAAGTTGTCTATGTAGTTTGAAAAATATTGTTTTTTTTTTATTAAAGTTAGTTCATAATATCCCTAGACACTGTTGATGTGTATATTTACATAGTTTTAAATAAATTAAGTAACATTATATAGGTACCTAAATAAATAATACCTTAATAATGCTATCTAAACAATATTTATAACTTCTAAACTACATACCGCATGGTTTGTTTACATTGTGAAAACACCATTTAGCTGCCAACCGTACGTCGTAACATGTATTTTTTCTATCAAGAATATCATGTTCTTTAGTTTACTTATTATTGTGTAGTATGTAGTTACCAATAAAATTGTCAAAAAATTGTTTCACTAGCACAAGTTTTGATTTTTATCACATCTTAGCCGTCCTAAACTGTTTGTTTCGTCAGAATACAAACTAAGCTTTAAAAAGTTTATTGCTTTTAACATATCAATTTTTTGAAAGGAAGAATATGGTACAAATAGCCCCAGCACTCCTGGAGATCGCACTTCTGATTCTACGTTCGCGGTTGTACCACCATTGAACCTTATTCCATTGAAGCATCTATACTGCTTCAGCCAAGGCAGGCATTCTGGCAGCTTCTATCTAAAAATGGGTGCTACAGGTAAGAATTAAGATTTTATTTTTAAATTAAGAATCTGTGTCACATATCCGTTTACAAAGAAGAAGAATTTTGATAAAAAAAAATGTTGATTGTTTTATAATAGGTACGTCAATCTGATTTGTTTATTTGCGAGAAACATGGTAAACTCAACTACACAATTTTAAAGTCTCTACTCCACTAGATTCAACTTTAGGTTTAGGTTTTTAAAATTAGGGGAACACGATAGAAATTTCGTTTTTTTAACTTGTTTGCTATTTCTGAATGTAATCTTTTTAGTTTATTTATATCTACTTTGAAAACATGTTAGGATGAATAAACGGGTTCTTCAATGTTTAACCGTTAAATAATACCCTCTCAAGTGTTTGTTGACTCTTTTACGGTGATAAGGGTTTTCAACAAAAATATTGCTCAAGTGGTTTCAAGTAACTTTTGATCATTTTACTATTGACTATCGAGGAGTTTTCATTGTAATGAACACAAAATGAGTGAGGCGAGTCTTATTCAAAGATGAAAGCCGTTTTTGCGTAAATTTCGTAGATGGGAGAGAGAGGATGTACCAAGGAGAACGCTACAATCCCGTGAACTTCACTGACACAGTGGCTGATGGTGGGGGTTCCGTTATGGTGTGGATGGCTTTTGTTTGGGAGCACGTACAGCACTGGTCATTATCGAAAATGGATCTCTGACTGCACTACGATACGTCTCAGAGATCCTTGAGCCCTATGTTGCCCCATTTATTGACAATGACTTTGTGTTTATGCACGATATCGCTCGGCCCCACACTGCGCACGTAGTGCGCGATTACCCTCAATAAAGTTGCCATCACGGACATAAATTGACCAGCCCGCTCTCCAGATATGAATCCAATCGAACACGTTTGGACTCACTCGGGAGAAGATTATATCACAGAAACCCAGCTCCCAGGAACGTCGAAGAGTTAAAATCGGCGTTAGTGGAAGAGTGGGAGAACTTGCCTCAAGACATTATTGCAGGCATAATTGGAAGAATGGGAAAACGCATTCAGGCTCTTATAGCCCGTAGCCCGTAGAAGTCATACGCGATATTAATTGCTTTGTTGTTTGGTAAACTTTTATAAGAAACTGCAGTAAGCTCGCTATGCACAATATCGTAAATCTGTTTTATTTTTTTCTTTTTTTTTCCGTTAGTTAAAGTGATTTCAAACTCATAACGTGTTCATTAGTTATATTTTATCAATAATATTAATTAAAAAAACCAACAACAAAAAAAAATATAAAAACTATAATTTCAACTTTTTACCTGTGTTCCTCTAATTTTGTCGGCGTGTGTATGGATATATTTATTCCAAACATTTCAACCTTGTATTTTTTAATGTTGAACTTTAGAAGAAATTTAACCTAGAAAAATAATTCATAACATGAATTTTAATAGATAGTTATTTGAAATTAATATTAATTGTTTATTCATGATTTAAGTTTAATTATAGTATTATGAAAAAGAGAGAAAGAGTCTTAACTAATAAAATATGTGCAAAAGTGAAAAAAAAAAACTTAACAGACATTAGAAAACATATGATTAGAAGAGAATATACAACAGAATAAGATTGAGTGTAAAATAATGTCGTGCAATATCCTTAAGATCGAATCCATCAATTGAACTAATTGGACAAATGTATACCAAATAAAATATTATACCAAATGGTAATTTCAATTTTAATGTACCTATGTATTTCTAATAGTTAAAATATAAAAAAAAAACTCCTTTTGCCCAATTAGGTTAAGTTGAACTTAGTGGAAAAGATAATCTAAAAGTACCCTGCGCAGGTACGACCAAAAACTATGTGCATTTTTACTGTTTGATTGCATATAGGTCCAGAGTATTTTCCATCAATCATATTATTTTCTCCGTGCAGCGTTCGCCATCGGACACTTGGTTCACTCCGTTCTCGTGATTGCTATTCAGCTGAGTCACTTGTTCGATGCTGAAATCAGCAATGATGATTGTTTCAACGTATTTCAAGTCATTTTGGAAGTGCTGTTCCCCTGTTACTGCTTCCATCAGCTCTACTTCATCTTCAAATACTCAAATGTCATCGTATTGCGAGGACAGGCATGTACCATTTATTTTTGTATCAATTACTTCAAACATATGAGTGAAGTGTGTTATTTCGCATAATAATCTTTTGATAATATACCAGGTCACTACAAAACATTGAAATATATAATTGAAAATTAAACATAGCTCTCGAACGGGTTATCCGATTTTAATCAAAAAAATAACTATATAGAGATAACATAAATAAAAATGGATTGTCTTGGGTGATTTTTGAAAATGGGGTAGTTTTTACATGTTTTTTTTATTCTACGACGGGGAAGCGCTTGGCCTTCATTTCACCTGGTAACAAGTTTAGATAAGGCCGAAAGTGGAGGCGCACTTTACCCGGAATCCTCAACTAACTGAGGAGCTGGCTATCTTACCTCTGAATGTCGGAACACAACATTTTTTTAAGAATTGTTATTATGGCGACAGAATTAGGTAAGATGGTGGAAGCTAGTCAGGCGGACTTAAACAAAATCCTACCACCAACTAAACCAAGCACAATATATTGTACTCCCCATGGGGATCGAACCCGAGACCTCTGGATCTGAAATCGGTGGGTTGAACCACTAGACCACAGAGGCGGTTAGAAAATATTGGGGTGGCAAGCACTACAATATTTCGCACATATTATGTTTAAAATGGTTGATCCGATCAATTAAAAGTTATGAATATGCAGATATTACACATAATATACTCTTTCCACTTAAGCTCATAAATCTGTATTAGGATTTTTAAATTAATATTTGAGAAACAGGAGTGTTAAGTGAGACAAGAAGATCTATCATGTGGGGAGCCATTTGAAAGGGTAAACTAAATACATTTAAAGTCTACATAAACCACATTAAATTCCATCACTTCACTTTAAATCACTTATACACGCAAAGCTATACAAAACTGATATATCTAAATGCAAGGGTCATATTGAATAAAACTTTTGTTTTTTTTGTTACTTACACAAATGTTACATACCTCTCTAAACCAAATTCTGAAGTCACTAAGGACAAAGTAGCATGATTGGCTAACACCATCCTGTCGAAATCCGGCGCTCAGCATGTCACTGTGTTTCGTCGGTGCGCGGAAGTGTCAGTGCTTTTAATAGAAAGCTTCTGGGATAGTTTGCTCGATCGCAGATCTCAGTCTTACCCAGGCCAATGTCCTGGCAAGCTTGAGATCAAGAGTTTAGCGAAAAAACTCTTCCGTAATCAATTTGTATAAAAATCTTTAAATGACTTTGTGTTTCAGGGTCTGGCGAGATTTGCTTTTATGCATATGATAGGCAGTAGTCTATGCTTCTGGGTGTCTGCAATCAGTCGAGAAACAATATTAGCTTTGACCATTTATGCTAATTCAATTAATGGAAATGAATACAGCAAGAATATCTCCAAAAATTACGAATGTGATAGCGAGCTCGAAGGTTCGTATGTTATTATCAAACTTATATTTCACTGATCACGAAGATAATATGTTACTTTCACCAGGTTTGTCTGCGTACTAAGGTAAGAGTCGATATATGCTTATTCCAAATGAAACGCAGAAGTTTGCTTCTGTGCTTATTATATTACAACCATATCTTACAAAAGTTAAATTATATAATTAGAATAAACTAGAGGTACTGCTAGCTGCTGTATCAAGATACAGCATGATGACTCCTCATTAAGTCCGATGGAATCGATCTATGAGTAGGCTCTGTTGAGCACTACATTATCCCCAAAGTGATGACCTATATAGCAATGGCATCTGTTCATATTTTTGGTTCTAATTTACCGAGGTGCAATTAAACTAATTTTTTATTTTTTATTTGTGTCGGCTCATGATCTCAAATTTTACACAGGCAAGAATGAGACCTACGATGGAGAGAGCCTACCCAGAAGGTACCTATTAACTCTATGTATTATGAATCTTTATTTTGAGGTCTACAATGTAGCTTTCCCAGGAGGCACTGGCACTCTTGATAACCGATGGAACTGGAAAAACCTGGCATTAGACCATGGCAGGAACCACCAGTGTTGCGATCATTCAGCGATCATTCAGCTGTAACCGCTAGCAAAATCGAGCAAATCCGCTTCCCCGGTTTGCCCACTTTTTATCACAAAAAGTATACAGGAACAGTGCATCTACTGATCAACTAGCGCCAAAAGTCAAAGCGAATTCAATCCGAAACATTTAATGTACATTTTTGCCGAGTTGGTTGCTAGCCAAGTGAC
Organism: Venusia cambrica; assembly: GCA_951394065.1. Taxonomy (NCBI): domain Eukaryota; kingdom Metazoa; phylum Arthropoda; class Insecta; order Lepidoptera; family Geometridae; genus Venusia; species Venusia cambrica. Next base: position 7,582,615 of record OX596035.1, read on the forward strand.
CCTTTACCAGGTCCTACCCAACACTGGTGGTTGTAATCATTCAGCCGTAACCGCTAGCAAAATCCAGAGATTTCGTTGCCCGGGTAGATCACTAGGAGTCTAACCGCCTATCTCTCTAAATTTATTTACTGTTTCCAGCTAAGTCTGTATACAATATCCTCGATGTCAGCTCTCTGTACAACGAGAACTGCACAGGCTCACCAGCAATCAACGCTATCGCTGAAAACTTCTTGCCCTACCTGTATCCTTTCAGCGTGGAATTCAATATTCTTATCGGTAAGTCGCGATTCACAGAGAAAACTTTAATCCACTTTTGTCTCTGTAGATTTTCACCAATCGGATTTTTATTCATTAATTCATAATTGGATATTGGTTCATTTTTGAATACGGCATCAAGTTCAGCTACCGGAACGCTTGCTTTACAAACGAATTAATATCTTGAATAAGAAACTAAATCGATGGTCAATGAGACATCATAAAAATGAAAACTTTAATTTTGATTTAAAATGTACGAAAAGTATGGTGCAATATGTAGGAAAAGTTTTTTACTTTCCAAGTACTTACCCCTCTATTGATGTCTTCGTGGCGGTTATCCTTACAAGCAACCGGAACAATTAACATGAGAAGTACTTTTTTTTTGTACAACAAGGAAGCGCTTGGCCTTCATCTCACCTGGTTACATGTTGAGATAAGGTCGAAGGTGGAGGCGTTTAGATAAGATGGTGGTTGCTATCCAGGCGGGCTTAAACAAAGTCCTACCACCAAACAAACCAAGCACAATATTGTACTCCCCCTGGGAATCGTATCTGGGACCTCTGGATCTGAAATTGGTGTGTTGAACCACTAGACCACAGAGGCGGTCACCTAAGGATGTTGTCTTCTTGCACACATTCTAAATTTGAAAAAACTAAAAGAATGATCCATATGCGCAACACATACAGTCACTTGCACTAATACGTATACATTCTATTTTTTTTAAATAGTCTTGTTCCCACATCTGCTTTCTTGCCGTCACGCAAATGGGGACAAGAGGTGTCCGTGACGGGTGGGTTCCTGCTATTCCAGCCGCCAAGAAGGCCAGCAGCTTGCTGATGCCGGTGCAGGCTTTTCTGGGTGTCCCCCACGCCACGCCACTGCATTCGTAGTGCGCGGCAACGTACACCCATCTGGTAGATTTGTTATTAATTTGGTACCTATCCAAATGTAATTTATCAGGCTTGAATACAAAAGTAATGGCAGAACTTAGGTACCAGGCGTGAATATGAAATGTAATGGCGTCATTTTGAAAATTATGAAGTGTTGTGTGTTATTAGTGTAAGCGATTATACATTTCGTAATATTTTCTTGACGTTTATTTATGAAATATTTACTAATATGAAACCATTTTATTTTTCAGTTGCCATTTACTTTATTATATGGAACAATATTGGAAACTGTCACAATGATGATACCAATTCTGAAAATATTTCTACCCTTGACGAGAATTATGTTTGCAAGTAAGTTTAACAATAATTGTATGAATGATGGATTAAAGAAATCAGTTTTTAGGTTTTCAGGAGCAGATCTCTTACGCGAATTCGATCCGAAAAAAAATATGTAACTTTTTAACAAGTCTCTTAAAAGGTTCTCAATTTAAACCGTTTATTTTAGCAGAAAGTGAAATCTGTCACCGGATACTTACGGATATAATGGGTTTATATCTACTTGTTTGGTCAATACAATATGATACTTGATTAAATACCATTATTATATAGTTACGTTCCTTGTTCTAAATAAACGTAATATAACACCCTAACCCGGAAATAAATCACATAAATTTTTGTCCCGGGTGGGAATCGAACCCCCAACCTACAGCGCAAAAGGCAAAACATACAGCAAACTGTGCTGTGAGGCCTGAAATGTATATATGTCTTTTTCTATTTCCAGGATCTTCAGAGCGAATGAGGCCAATGACTTTTCCAGCAACATCGTTATCTATGCAGACTGCCACGGGTCCAACCGTGGCCTCTTCGCGGGCATTATGCTTCTTGTCGTTGTGATAGGATTTCTTATCCTCGGCTTTGTCTTCAGCAGTGTTGGCGGGTAACTGTCATTTAATTCGATAGCCGATATATGGTAGAACGCGCTTGTTGATCGAAAGACCGAAACGATTCAGATCTTCGAGTTAAGTTGGGAAATCCGGCGTTATGTATGTATGTGTGTATGCGGTATATTAAATCTCTGGACATTGAACCTGAATCCTCTAGATCTAATATACCAGCTGGAGTACCTACCACCAGACCACAGAGGCGGTGAAAAACAATAAATGTTTAGTTATAAGCAATAATAATATATAATTTGGCTTTATTTCAGAGATTTCCTTGGAATTGGCTACTTGCTCAACGACTGTCTTAAGCTCGGTCTGCACTCAGCGATGCTCATCGCAGCGGTTTTCACTTTCAACCAGCTTCGAAAGCTGGACATCAACGCACATCCTGTCTCTTTGCTGGATGATGTTCTGCTGTTTATCTGTCTACCAGCCTTCATAATGGAGACGGTGTTGTCGATGATAGCCACTGTGAACATACTGAACATAATCAAGAGCGTTGACGTTATTGTTATGGTAAGATTATAATTATATTCATGTCAATTATAATAATCAATGTCTTCGAGATTTGCACTTTCTAGGTAGGCTTGCTACATCGTAGATTTGGCCCTGGATCTTTGTTAAAACTTCTTCCAGTGCACATCCAAGAAGACGACGGCGCGGCACATTGCGAGCGCCGCGCCGTCGTCTCCTCCGAGCGGGATTGGCCCTCTCACGATCCCGCTCGGCCGTCTGTTTCTGGACCATAACAGTTTCACAGAAAGAGGCCACCGCCATCCAAAAGAGGCCACCGCCATCCAAAAGAGGCCACTGCCATCCAGAAAAGGCCACCGCCATCCAACTAAAAAGTCCCACTACTAAGCATAGCTTGTATTAGGGGAACTAGATTACGTATAGAATACTTAAATACATTTTTCTTAATAATTAATTTTAAAAACATACTTATCATACAATACAACACCCAAACACGGAATAAATATCTATATTCATCACACAAATGTTTGTCCTAGGTGGGAATCGAACCCACAACCTACAGCGCAGAAGGCAGAGTTACTACCAACTGAGCTATGAGGCTTGTTCTAAGATAGCTAATTGATTCAGATCTTATTTTGTAAACAGAAAAATATCTAGTAACTAATCCGTTAAATTTATTTAATAAAATTAAACTCACGTCTACAGAGGGCTAGTCAGTGTAGTAGCAAGATGCCTCGTGTACAGGCGAAACACGTGTCGCTTTGATTTTTTCTAATAAATTTTGCAGATTTGTCACAAAATATTTTCCTTTTTTCAGTTTAATATTTTAGTACTTATATCAATTTATTGTTCTACAATTGAAAGAACATTTTTTGTGTGATCAGAGTTTATATTCTGTTTTATGACATCGAATACTAATTATCGGCCCAGAGAGTCAGCCCACATGAACGCTCCAGAACGAAATGCAGCACACTTCCTAATGGGCCGACCCTTGTGAAAACCCCTGACAAAGACGTCACAGCAGCCACGTCGCTTACCTCACCACGCTATATGCGAGTCGAGCAACTGAAGCTATCATTCAAAAACGAGTTAACTGGCAACACAAGAAGAATGACATTCCAGCTGGAACACTTGTTGTGAAAAAAGAAGAAGGATTATCTTCTCTCAAATGGATCTCATCACGAGTGCCCCCATTCCCCGAAGATATTAATTATGCGGATGGCATCCAGAGTAATGGAAAGGCCATTCTCACAAATATGCACACACACCAAGTCGCCCTTCGTATCTAACTTACTGTACCTATTATAAAGAGGATTTTTTTTTCTGTCTAACTTACATTTGGCGCATGACCCACGGCTTGCATCCAATACGTGACAGGTTACAAGCCCATCGCCGACCGCTTTACGAAAAACCAGCCAGTTACACATGTCATTCGGATTTTTGATCCCAGGGCTGGGTTCAGTTTGATCGTCCGAAGACGCCCCGCTCATTACTGACAGCAAGATATATAATACAAATTCTACGCGCGCGAAAGAGATGTCACAATCGCCAGGCGTCGGCAGGTGATCAAACTGAACCCAGCCCAGGGCTGCAGGGACACTTTTCTCACGATATGATCTTCACCATCAGAGCATATGAAATACGCACACAAGCTTAACCCATAAAAAAATATCACTGAATTGCTTATGGTTGTGCACGATCCAATTTGAATCCGTAATCTCCTTAAAACCTGAAACCTTTAATATGATAATAATGTTATTTGGTTCCAGATGGTCCAAGTAATAATCCAGACACCACTAATAATGGATGGTCTCAGGCGCTGTTCGAACAGCAAGAAGCTACGCCGCTCGAAGCCTGGCCGAGAGCTCATCATGTTCCTTCTCATAGCTAACGTGAGCATGTGGCTATTCAACACATTCTCCTACAAATCCCCTGACAGCCTCGACGAGCGCTACGAGTACTATGGCAAAGTGCTATGGACTATCCTCGGGCATGTCAGCCTTCCTCTCATCATGTTCTATCGATTCCACTCGAGTGTCTGCTTTGCCGATATATGGGACGCTGCTTACAAACCCGGATCAGAACACTGACCTACTATCGGTAACAGTTTATCACTGACTCTAAAATAGGAAAATACTAGTAACAACTTACCTAATTCTGTCGCCATAATAACAATTCTAAGAGTGTTGTGTTCCGGCATTCAGAGGTAAGATAGCCAGTTCCTCAGTTTGTTGAGAATTCCGGTTGAAGTGCGCCTCCACTTTCGGCCTTATCTTAACTTGTTACCAGGTGAGATGAAGGCAAAGCGCTTCTCCGTCGTACAATAAAAATAAACAAAAAAATACGACTAGGTTTAAAAACGACCATAAGTATTGTTATGTTAAAATCGGAAAACTAGAGTAACACTTGTTCATAATTATAATTCCTCATACTTAATTATAATTATTTATTATAAATTGGCCTTAGCCCAGCAGTGAGACCCTAATAATGATATGGTAGATATTAATAAAAATAAATGTAAATTGATTGAATTTTTTTTTAATAAAATTGAAAACATTTATTGAAAAAGAAATACATATTAACAGTGTCCGTTTATAAAGTTAACTGTGATCAGTTTCTCGTCTTATGGCGTAACTTAGTAACACTAAACAAAGGTATATGTACCTACCTACATTATATTAAATTAAATTACCTACATAACATCAAATAATATAGCTTACATCACAAATGTATCGTAACAATTTAAGCACAATAATTGATTAATAATAATGAAAGATTATTTTTTACAAACATTGTTCATTTGGAAACGCTGTATACGGGCGTGTTACAAAATTATTTTAATTATAATCAAAATAACAATGTTTCAGTCTATTACATATTCAGCTTCGGAGGTGATAGGGTAAAGTTGCTTCAAAGCATATATTCCTTTTGCCATCTTGTCACATGTAGTATCTATGTGTTTCTTCCAGGTTAACGCTGGGTACAACTCAAAACCAAGTAATTTTGTGTAATTTTATGATTGGATTCTAGTCCCGCTTTTCAATAGTACTGGTACTGTTGGCACAAATGCAGACTGGGCACAAACATGTGTATTCTCTTCATTTAAAAGGAGACCATTCATTTTAAACCAGCTTCCGATTTTGTAAATTGTATCATTGACATTATCTAGAAGTTCTTTGGTTGTGTTTGAAGATATTACTATGGTGGTGTCATCCACGTACTGAATAACGTTTCCCGCAGTTACAATGTGAGCAAAATCATTCAAAAATATCAGAAAAAATATATTTCCTAAAGAAGATCCTTGTGGAACTCCTATTTTTATAGTTTTTGCTTTTGATCTTATTCGTTTTTCGTTTATTTTGACTTCAACAGTTTGTTCCCTACCTTCAAGAAAAGATATCATGACATTATATGTTTGTCTTTTAATGCCGTAGATTTTAAGCTTTTCTAGTAGTAGGTGATGATTGACCTAGTTTGGATTTTGGAGTCCAAGAATATTCCAGACACTTTCTTCTTTCTTCCTAGACATTCTGTTACGTATGTCATAAGCGCTTGTGCTGCTGTAGTTGTAGACTTTCTAAGTCTATAAGCGTGCTGGCAGTCAGATATTAGGTGGTTTTCTAAGAGGTGACTCATTATTGACTCTGCCATTATTGACTATGAGTTTAGAAAGAGTAGAGACTAGAGTAATAGGCCTATAATTGTTTACATCTGCAAGTTCTCCTTTACCTTTATATAGTGTAGCCTACACTTTTTCAACAAGGTAGGGCATGTATTTGACTGTATGACATATAAATAATTATTAAGAAAGAATGAAATAATGTTCACAAAAAGCAGTATTCATTTCATATAAAAATGCACCCGATAAATCGAAATAGTCTTTGGTGTGTGATTTCCGTATTTTTGCTGTCGCAAGTCTAAGCAGTGCATTCTTTGTTTGACCGGGGAAGAAAAAAACAGGCTGTGCTATCTTCTAGGTCCCAGTATCAATCGGATATGTTTTTGTTTGTATTTTCTTTAGTAACGGCCCAAAATTCTTTTTTTGGGTTTTTCGAATTGTTGATACGCTAATAATAATAAATATATACGGGATAATCATTTGACACAGCGCCATCTAGCCCCAAATTAAGTTTGTGCATGTGTAACGCACAATAGACATAGATTATCTCTCTCCTGTCCTGCGTCACCGTTGCTGCATTGGGATTTTTCTGAGGAAACAGCACTTTTTAATAAAGAAAGCATTTTTTCATTTAATAACTACGTAGAGTCGCGGCGACGCAACGCATCCTGTGTACCTATGATAGTGCATTATTATATATGCTTCTTCTTTATCTATTGAATGTTGCTGTGTGTTGTTTATTTATAGATTATGGATTCGTTATTATGAATTAGTAGGCATTTTGAATAAATCGATATTTTGTTAAACATTCGTTGTTATTCTGTCAAATAGTCAAACTAGAGCTAAAAACCTAACCCTTCTTTTGAGGCATTTGTTACTGGATTATTAGGTTGCTTTAAAAACACATCATGGAATTATATTAAACCCACGAAGTGCGGATACTTACGATCTAGAATCAGTAGTTCGGCGAGTCCGGTTGACCGAACTAATGATACATGTTTTAATAATAATAATAATCATCGTTTAATTCAGGCCGCCATATTTGAAAAATAAATTAAATAAGTTCAACCAAGTGCACACCTTATTTTCATATTTTTGAATAAACCATTAATACAAACCACTACTTTCAATGTACCGCTGGTCATCAACAGCATTCCCCCTGGTCAAAATGTGTCTGATCCTTCCAAATAAATTGCTGCATCAAAAGCACTAGGGCACTTTGTACTGTCATATTGAGATATGATGTACAGAGCTATATTTCTATTGTTAAAAGTGAGTGAGTATACTAGAAACTAAAATAAGGTATAAGTTCCTTATAATATAGTTCAAAATATTGTCTATCTATGTTAAATAAAATACGCTGGATAGAAAATGTAGATTAATGAGTATAATGTAAATAGGTAAGTAAGTTATTAAAATTATTAGTTAAGTATACGTACACAATAAACATTTTAAACTTTTAAGTGTGCAAATTGACTTAATTATATATTTCTAGAGGTTTTGCTATTCATATAAAATCTAGGGTAAGTATTATGTAAGATAAGAGAACGTCGGTTGGGAGTTGGTTATAAAATTACACTAATATTGTTAAAGCGTAAGTTGGTGCATAATATTTATTACTCCTTCACGCCTAAACAACTGCATGAAGATAGTTTTACCCTGGACGATGTTAACCCTGGTTTGACCCTGGACGAAAAAGTGCAGTGTTCCCGTGGGATGGCTAAATAATTCAAATAATATGTTTGCCACTAAATTATTTAATACTCTACCAGTCGAACTCAAATTCTTAGATGGTATCAATTTGTATCAGAACTGAAAAGGCTTTTGTTGGAGGGGTGCTACTATTGATTTGAAGAGTTTTACGAGAAAATATAAGATAATTCATACAAGTTCGTTTCCCAGCTTATAAAGCGATAATATGTAAGTCTGTCTGTGTATCCCATTACAATTTATTACTTGTTCAAATTGATATCCACTATTTATTTTATATTGCATGTAAGGATGAGGATAATTAGTTAAGTACACAACATTTCAAACACAATTATATATTATTACTTACTTACTTACTGCTTTGGCGCAGCGACGACCCAAAGTGGATCTTGGCCTCCGACACCAGAGATCGCCAGGTTTCACGATCCATGGCCGCTTCAGTCCAGTCACCGGCAACGTGTAGTTCCCACAAGTCCTTCTCTACCTCGTCACTCCAGCGGTACCTTGGACGACCTATGGGCCTTCGGCTGCTAGGACGACCTACATATGCTCGCCCGACTGCACGATCCTCACCCATTCGGACCACGTGACCGATCCATCGGAGTCTTGCGAATTTGGTTTTTCCTAAGATATTTGGCTCGGACAAAAAATTGGTCCTTAAAAACCAAGAGATAGAAGATCTAGATCTTCTATCTCTTGGTTTTTAAGGACTCTCCAGCTTCCACCTGTTCTACGCTTGGGACCCAGAATTTTCCTGATGATCTTTATTTCCGCCACTAACAGCTTTTGCTCCTCTTTTTGTGTCAACGTCCATGCTTCGCATACGTACATCAGGATTGGTCTTATTACGGTTTTATAGATACGAAGCTTGGTATTCCTGCTCATAAGCTTAGACACTAATACTTCATGAAGAGCTGTTGTACATCTGAGGGCGTTTTGGATACGGATTTGGATCTCCTCCTCCCTTTGGTTGGTATCGGTGACCAATGCATCCAAGGTATTTAAACTTTGTACAAGCACCCCTTAACCAAAAGGTCTTTCCTAGGTACTCGGGTGTGCTTGTACCGCTTCATGTGGAGGTATTCCGTCTTCTCCTGGTTGATCTGTAAACCAACTTTTATCGCAGTTTTCTCCTAGCTTTGGGCCACCACACTTGCGTCCGCGTCGTTTCTTCCCAGAATGGCTAGGTCGTCAGCGTACCCGATAATCCGGTGTCTCCCATTTAACTCTATTCCGCCGTCTAGTGCAAGCATTTTCTTTATCACGTATTCAAGAACCAAGTTAAACAGGATTGGTGAAGTGCATCGCCCTGCTTGAGGCCTGTGACAACGTCAAACTGGTCTGTAAAACCGACTCCCGTCCTGACAGTCATCTTGCTAGTACCAGTTGCGACTTATACCATTTTCACCAACTTATTCGGTATTCACCTTCAAGATCTCATATAATTCCTCACGGTCAATACTGTCATACGCCTTCTTGAAGTCGACGAAAAGAAAATGGATACTTTGGGCATATTCCCACTTCTTCTCCATGAGCTGTTTTAAAAGAAAAATTTGATCTTCTGTTCCTTCGAAAACCACACTGGTAGTCCCCTAGGGTTTCCTCCACGTATGGTTCCAGTCTGCTCAGTAGAATGTACGCCAAAATTTTATAGGCCGTCGGTAATAAGGCAACACCTCTGTAGTTGGCGCATTTCTTCTTATTTCCTTTCTTGTGTAGTGGGTATGGAACTCCAGTATTACATTCTTTTGTTGCTGTTCTTTGTCCCATATAATTCGTATAAGTTCGTAGACCCGGGACTTAACGGCTCTGCCTCCATATTTCCATAACTCACTGGGCAGTGCGTCGATACCGGGAGCTTTGTTGTTTTTAAGCCTCATGCCTTTGTTACCTAATCCAAGTAAGGAGGCGGCACTGTCTCATTACATCCCTCTACTTCATCGAATCTATCTTGAATTCCTGGACAGTTAAGCAAATTATTAAAGTAACAATACCACATTATCTTTTGCTCTACTTGATCAAAAACGAGATTGCTATCCTCGTCTTCAAGCGCTTGTGTTGTTGGCTGGTACCTTCTCTTAAACTCCCTAACCTCGCGGTAAAACAGTCTGGTCTCAGATGCTCTTATCAGTGATTCCACGCCTGCAACGAGACCATCCAGATGATTTCGTTTTGCCTGCCTAAAAATGTTCCTGCATTCATAACGCGATGTCTTATAATCATCGTTCCGCGTGCTATCTTGTTCTGACAGGACAACCTTCTTCTTTCTTTCACTACATCTTCACAATTCTGACACCACCATTTTCTGCATTTTCTACGTTTCTTTTTCCCCAAAATCTTAAACGATGCGTCTTTAATTATGTTTTCCCAGCATTTGTCAACGTCTTCCTCTACTTGTAGTCCTAGAAACCGGTTTGAAAGCGCTAGTGCAAATTTCTTCGCTATGGCCTCGTCTTTTAAGCTAGATACGTTGATGCTTGCTTCTTTTCTATGCAATTTCTTGCCCTTTGAAGCTATTCTTGCTTTTACTTTAACTCCTAGCATATAATAGTCACTACCACAATCTGCTCCACGGTAAGTTCGGACATCCTCAATGATATTTTTGTGCCGTTTATCAATCATTAATGAATAATAGAAGACATGATCTATTTGGTACACTGTAACACGATCTGGTGACTTCCACGTGCCCTTGTAGATATCTTTATGAGGGAACATCGTACTTTTAACTACTTAAGATTTTGCTGTAGCCAGAGAGACTAGCCTCACACCATTATCGTTGGATTTATCATGTTTACTGTGTTTACCAATAGTTGGTATAAACATCTCCTCACGCCCAACTTTTGCGTTGAAATCTCCAATTATAAGTTTGACATCATATGATGGTACTAGCTTTTGCTCGCGGCTTCGCTCGCGTTATAAAGTATTATTATTAATTAGGTATGTACATTCTTCAACTTCTCCATCAACGTTCAGATTTTCTTAGCTTTATGCACGCAAAGTCTCAGTCCGATCGGTTTAAAATTGACAAAGTTTCATACAAACTTTCATACTTTCATCCCCTATTTTATCCCCTTGGAGGTAGAATTAATCAAAATCCTTTCTTAGCGGATGCCTACGTCATAACATCTACCTGCATGCCAAATTTCAGCCCGATCCATCCAGTGGTTTGGGCTGTGCGTTGATAGATCACTATGTCAGTCAGTCAGTCACTTTTGAGTTATATATATTTAGAAGATTTGGTCAATAACGGATTCCAGCTCGTCATAAAACTGGTTCTTGGCGTCGTCTCCAGAAGGTTCTATAGGAGCGTACGCACTAACAATAGTTATATTCGAGAATTTTCCTTCAATTCGGATACTGCATAGTCTGTCAGAGATGGCGTCAAATCTAAGCACATTTTCCAGATATTTCTTAGACACGACAAAACCTGTTCCATTAGCGTGTGTTCCACCGTCTGCCCCGCTATAGAATATGGTTGAATAACTGTCAATGCTGAATTTTCCCTGCCCGGGCCACCTCACTTCTTGCAGCGCAGCAATGTGCATATTGTACCTTTGTAACTTGCTTAGTTGGTACACGGCCCCGGGTCTTAATAAACTTCTAATGTTCCAAGATGCAATTCGTAAGTCCGTAAAAACATGCTGTTGGTCGTTGGTTTTGGGATCGGATCGTTTGTTTCTCTGTATCGGTTTCGTAACTTTTTTGTTTTTTCCGTGGGAGGGCTGTTAACCCGCCGCACAACCCCCAATAATGCAGGAGTACCACACCCATCGTTGGTCAGCTAGTCCATCGGACTTAGCCGTTAGCGTGGCTATGCCATACACCGACCGTCCCCCCATCCGCCACGCGGGGGACGCTCCCCTCGCCGTGAGGGCCCGCGCCGGCCCTCACGGCGTAAATTATTATATGAATAAATTTACTAAATTACGCTCAAACCTCTAAACGAATCTGGATTATACCCTAGATTGACACATAGGTTACTTTCATCACGGAAAAGTACAGTGTTCCCGTGAGATGGCCAAATAGATAATTGAACGCAACGTATATCCTGAAAGGTTTCAGTTTTCCTGTAGTTATTGAGAAATAGGGGTGTTAAGTGAGACATAAATCTATATCTTGTGGGGTGTTATTTGAAAGAGAAGCGACATTTCTAAGGAAAAATGTTTAAGGGAGTTGACTTCACAATTCACAATTGTTTTTTCATTTACTGAAACTGAAACTGTAAACGTTTAGGGTTGCAAAAAAAAAGGTTTTTAAAATATAGGATTACAAAGGATTATCATTAGGACAAGCAAAATGGGTCCAAAAATAACTTTTAGGATATCATGCAGCCAAGGGGTTTGAATGTGCACATCCCACATCAACATCACATTATTATATCAGAAGTCTACCAGATTGTGGAAAGAACTTCCTCCAACCTGTAAGGTGCAGTCATACTCACCATGCTTGGCATACAGATTGGAGTTTGTACGACGGGGAAGCACTTGGCCTTCTCTCACCTGGTTACAAGTTAAGATAAAGCTGAAGGTGAAGTCGCACTTCACCCGGAATCCTCAACATACTGAGGAACTGGCTGTGCTGTGTATGGCTGGCTTTAAATGCATGATCACAACAATTTTAGAATTGCTGCAACATTTTGGTGAAATTTTTACAACAATACAACTCATACAACATATAAGTACAACCGACTAAAGCGGCAGATTTTTGAACCACGATTACTAAGGCCAGGGTTTTGAGAGCACTTTAAAAATATAAGGAATCAACGTTTTCATATTAGTTAGACCCCTAACAGACTTTTTAACTTTTATTTTTTATTTCTTTGTTGAGTTTCTCAAAACTGATTGTTACACTTCTACAAGTTATTTTTTTAAAAAAGGTATTGATCATAGGCTAGTTTAAAATCTACTCGACGAGAACACAGCATGCTATACATATACAAACACTTATTGTATTCTGCCGATATGTACGATGACATACGGTCGGTGTACTGGTGCTATGCTCTCATTCTAGCTTTCCATAGAATGACAGTTTGCAACGAGAGAGAGCCGCGAACATTCAGATGAGTCTTTACTCATCTGAATGTTCGCGGCTCTCTCTCGTTGCGAGTATTAGTATCACCTTTTTTTCTATATCTCTTTAGATATTGAAAAAAAGGTGAGCTTAGTATACGTTTTGAAGAGTAGTAGAGCCCCATGTGAAAGGGGCTTGTCTTTTAGACAAGCGTGCTCCATCTTAGGCCACATCTTTTCTTGTTTTTCAAGTAAGCTGGTCAAACGCTGGGCATTACATATCACTAATAAAAAAAAAAAAGGGCTCGTCCGAGGAAGGAAGTACTACCACCATACCTATTTCAGCCGCAAAGCAACATTGCTGTGTTCCAGTTTAAAAGGTATGGTTGCCGGTGAAATAATGGGCACGCGAGGCTTAACACCTTTATACCTCAAGTTGATGGGCGCGATGCAGTGCCGTGTGGGCTATGTTTTTCGTAGATAAAGATAAAGATATTTTTATTTGCTCGAACATAATGTAACATAGATCTTAATTACAGGTGTTATCAATTAGTATCAATTATGCTCTGCCTTAAAGAGCATGCAAATTTTATAAAAATGAAAATTAAACATAATTGCAGCTACAAGAGAATTAAAAATAAGCTAATTTAAATGTTAATCAAAAATGTCATCAAATACAGCAATCAAAATAAAATCATATTAAATTAAATGTCAAATCAGAGTTTGTCATCTAAAAAAAACATTAATACTGTAGTAACATTTGTCTAATAGAAACTTTTTAAGATTTGACCTAAATTGGGAGTCATTGAGCTCTTTTATTGGGAGTGAGATTTTATTGTATACAGTAGATGCCATACATACTATACTTTTCTGCAGTAGTGTTGTGCTGCTCTTATGAGTGTGAATTGTATGTGCATCCCGTTTATTTCTTTTGCCAAGATCAGGAATACGTAAAAAAATACAGGATTATATCTTAAAAGTAGTGAATCTTCAAGTATATAAAGTAACCCTTATATGTCAAGCCTCAAGACCCATAACTGACCCTACGTATATAATCATGAGCCTGGTCGTCTCAACACAGCCACTGATGAGGTCGCGGCCAATTCGTCTGCTATATGTGGTATTTATGGCAGCATTCGCCATACATACCACTATCATTACATACCATATCGATTTCTAACGCTCTCACCCATTTGAAAAAAATATTCGATCACTTCGTCACTGAATCTTAGGTTATAGTTTAACTGTACACTGCAAAAATGTTAAAGAAACAACTAAGAGTTTTCCCTAATGTATATATATATTAAGTCAACCTAAGTACTTTGTAATTGTATTGAATTAAATGTATGGAAGAGCATCCAGGTAAGACCCCTCGCACGTAGTAAATTTTATATATCTTCTGCAAAGAGCTCAGATTAAGCTGGTTTCCTTATAGATTGATTACTTTAAAGCCTTTAAAGGATATCATATATCTTTATCATGATGTCGTGATACAAATACATATATAAATATTACAGGACACTAAATAAATAGGTATTACAGGACACTAATTTCACACAGCGCCACCCAGCCCCAAACTAAGCATAGTTTGTAATATGGAAACTAGAATAAAGATAGAATATTGTGTTACTATGTTTTTTGTAGATACATACGTACTATATGATACAACACCCAAACACAGAACAAACATCTTTAATCATTACACAAATGTTCCTGGGTGGGAATCGAACCCACAGCCTACAGCGCAGAATGCACGAGCTACTACCAACTGAGCTAGGTATAAGGCTTGTTACAAATGATTCGTAGTTGACTTTGCTCAGAGCTTAGCTATTTATATTCGATGAGTTAATTTGTATATTATTTATCTGGGCCAGTTAGTTTCCGTACACTGGCACTGCGCCACGATCGAGATACCGGAGGATATCAAATATATGGTGTGCGTGTGGAAAGTTGTTCAGCATCATACGTGAGCTTAAGAATAGGTACTTTTATTTTTTTTATTGTACGACGGGGAAGCGCTTAGCCTTCATCTCACCTGGTTACAAGTTGAGATGAGATGAGACCAAAGGTGGAGGCGCACTTCACCCGGAATCCTCAACAAACTGAGGAACTGGCTATCTTACCTCAAAATGCCGGAACACAACAATTTTAGAAATGTTATTATGGCGACAGAATTAGTTAAGATGGTGGTAGCTAGCCAGGCGGACTTGACTTGACTGTGAAACACCTACCACCAACCAAACCAAGCACAATATATTGTACTCCCCATGGGGATCGAACCCGGGATCTCTGGATCTGAAAATCGATGGGCTGAACAACTAGACCACGGAGGCGGTTAAAACCTTGAACTGGATACTTTGAACTAGTTAGTTCAAGGTACGTATTTTAACACGTTGGATGCTAAGCTCGCTGCCCTCTACAAACAACACACCGTGTCTATTTATCAGAACCGAACAAGTTTTAGGGCAGTTTGCTTACATTATGAAATCACTATTTAGCTGCCAACACTTGCCATTAGAGTTGCCACTGCCGCGGCATGATTGTGAGAGATAAAATGCTGATAGCATTATTTATCATTACATGCGAACCGCTTAACTATTCAGTTTATTGACCAGTGAGTGATGCGATATTTATATACCAATGTAGGCACTCTATGTCGATGTTCTGTGAATAACGTCTACAAGTCATTATTATCTACATTTTTTTCCAGGGTTTTCCCTATTTTTTTATATAACCGCCTCTGTGGTCTATTAGTTTGCCCACCGGTGCCAGATCCAGAGGTCCCGGGTTCGATCCCCAGGGGAGCAACATTGTGATTGTTTTGGTTGGTGGTAGGATTTTGTTTGAATCCGCCTGCATACCATCATATTCGTCTATTACTAACCGACCAACCAGGCTGTCCACCTAACCTAATTCTGTCGCAATAATAACAATTATTATATTGTTGTGTTCCGGTATTTAGAGGTAAGATAGCCAGCTTCTCAGTTTGTTGAGGGTGAACTGCCTTTATGGCCAAAGGTGCCTTTGGCCATTTCATAACTTGAAAAATCAGGTCAGATGAAGGCCTAGCACAGCCCCGTAATAAGTTGTTACAATTTTTTTTTTATATGTGATAATTCAGCCGTAGCCGCTAGCCAAAGCCAGCGATTCTGTGTGCCGGGGTAGACCACTCGGAGGTACATCACATCTACCAAACAGACGAAAAAATATCTGTTCACCAAAATTATCTTTGCTATTTCAATCTTTCGAGACCTTTGAAGCAAAAATAATCAAACAAACTGGCTAGTTTATCTCTAGCATATTGATTCTTTTTATATAGGAAATTACTGCGTTACATTTATTCCCCTATTGCCGTCATCATTAGTGCTACCTGGTGCCTTTTTTTTTTTTTACTGTACGACGAGGAAGCGTTTGACCTTCATCTCACCTGGTTACATCTAAGCTAGACTGATGATAAAATATAGAGTTCTAACCGTTCTACCTCATTATTTATGTAGGAACTTAAACTTTTATTTTATAGCACAAAGTGCCGAGCCTATTTTTATTCGGCTATAATTTATACGGTAATACTAAATGTATTTTGTCAGCAAACAAAGTGAATTGAACAAACAATAATGTACGACCCGATAATTTAATATTAAGATTTTTAATATTAAGGTTCTTTTTGGCTCTACCCGTATTTCACTTCTCGCTTGATTTGAAGGAAGTTCTCAGTAAGCTAAAGAATTAGTAAAATTAAATTCGATGGAGTAGCGGTAAAGTTCTTTCTATTTTCTAATTTTCCTTTCATTTACACCTGTTGGCTTCCGATACAAATTACTTGATAATATACAACATTACCGAGACTACAGAATGGGGTATTTCAAGAAAGGGGTTTTTAAATTCCTGAACGGTCGGCAGCGTGCGAGTGATGACTTTAGTGATGATGATGACTGTTTGCAACCGCTACCATTAGGTGGTTATGCATGTTTGCTATCTTAGTTGTACAAAAAAACGGTAAGTTTTTTAAGACTTTAAAACCTCTTGTAGTAGAATGACGTTTTTTTTTTCCCCCTATGCGAAATGTGTCACGTTCTAACGAGACAAAAGCTAGCTGTAACAGTTATATGAAACTGAGTCAGACGTTGATATTTTTTTAAACAACTAGGAGACGGGAAAAGCAAGTAGCCCACCTGGTGTTAAGTGCATCTCTATATCAATGCCTTACTGCGTAGGTCACATCCACAAAGAACATAGGCTACACGGCACTGCATTGCGCCCATCAACTAGAGGCATTAAGGTGTTGAGCCTCGCGTGCCCTTAATTTCACCGGCAACCATACCCTTCAAACCGGAACACAGCAATGCTGCTTGGCGGCCGAAATAGGTGTGGTGGTAGTAATTCTCCAGACGAGCCCTTCCACTCGGAGCTTCTAAATGAATTTCTGAGGCAAATTTGCTCATATATATATTCTATATACAGTATAAGTATATACAGTGTATTTGTGTAATACCTTTCATGATCATCATCATCGACCTATTGCCTCTGTGTATGTTAACCGCCTCTGTGGTCGATAGTGGTTCACCTACCGATGTCAGTTCCAGAGGTCCCGGGTTTGATTCCCAGTGGGAGTACATTATTGTGGTTGGTTTGGTTGGTGGTAGGAATTTGTTTAAGTCCGCCTGGCTAGCTACCACCATCTTACCAAATTCTGTCGCCATAACAACAGTTCTTAAAATTGTTGTGTTCCGGCATTTAGAGGTACGATAGTCAGTTCCTCAGTACGTTGAGAATGAGTGTCCACATGCGAAACGTCCTAATTGTTATAAATGTATTTAACAAAATAAAGAGACTCCAATTTTTCCGCTCGAGGATTCACCTCTGATCACTACTCAAAGCGTGGATCTTATGAGGATCACCTACCAGAGGGTAGTTAGATGCACTTCCATACTTACTTTAGGCCTACGTTTTGACACGTGACAGGTTACAAGCCCATCGCCGCTTAGCGGAATACTAGCCATGTCATTCGGACTTTTGGTCCTAGGGACACGCCGGTTTCCTCACGATGTGACCTTCACCGCCAGAACATGTGCATGCGTCAAATGCGCACATACACTCCCGAAAAACCAAAAAGTCCACTGGTGCATGATTGGATTTGAACCCGCAACCTCAGGATCGGAAGGCGGGACCATACAGCTCTTTTGTAAAATGAAATGCATTTTGTAAATTCTTATGTATTTCATTCTGATATACTTGTAGATTTTGCGGTCGTTTTGTATTCTAATCATCGTTTTATGCTCCACTGTGAGAGGTGGGATAGGTGGATTAGCTTTATAATCTCTATGCTATTAATTTCTAGGTAAAGATGACTTGTTAAGTGTCCATAAAAAGGCATACCAGTAGATATCAGCACAATACGTTTAGTTTTACTAGCCTGATGCACGATGTAATTAAATCTTTACTAACACGGAAAATATAATATTTTAATCTGTGATTACATTGCTGGTTATTAACTTAATAATCAAAGTTATCAATTTAATAACCAGTTAATCACTCAACGTCATTTTTTAGCCAAAAAAATAATACAAATTTAATCATTATCGTCAGCGTCAAGACTACCTATTGATAGGCAGTGATATCAAAAAATACCTAGACTGGAGCAAGTACGTAGTACGAACAATAAGGCATCTTACTGATGATGCCACGGCGAGGTTAGTATTTTTTTTTGTGGCATGTTTTATGGGAAATGCATCAGATGATGAAAGTATTTTTATTCTGCTGAAAACTCGTTACTCACTCAAGGAACGTTGTAAAGAGGTATTCTTACAGTCAGCTCCCAATACATTTATGAAAACGTAAACCCTCACAGGAACATTGATGAGTTTTGTAAATGTAGTTAAACTAAATTTACACAGTGTTAAGTACTAGAAATAAAAAATAACTTAATATACCTAGGTATCGCTTAGAGAAAGTAAATCTTCCTCGAAGCGCCACCAAACTTTCGGGTCGTAAATTCAAATTGTATGTTAAGAATAATTTAATTAAAAGTGCCTATTACAAAATAATTGACTATATCGACGATAAGAACACGAGGCCCGATATAGCTTTACCAGTTAGCAGCTAAATGGTGATTTTTCGATGCTAACAATCTGCCCATTAGATAGTAGGTGGATTTCAGATAGTATTTTCTAGGTTTATGATGTACTTAAAAATATATTTTTATGATTGAAAACTCTGTATATTTATCATATTGAATGGATCATCAAAAAATGTACTAGCCAGAGGTATTTGCCTTTCTCCTTGTATGCTGGTAGCGATTTCGAACAGGCGGTAGATTTGACATTTCAAAATAATCCTTAAAAATCTTAATGATTAAACGCATTTTGTAACGAAAATTAGTTAAAAAAAGTTTTTTTTTAAGTACGACGGGGATGTGTTTGTCCTTCATCTCACCTGATTTTTCAAGTTACGAAGGTGACAGTACACTTCACCCGGAATTCTCAATAAACAGAGATGTGGTTATGGCGACAGAATTAGGTAAGACGGTGGTAGCTGATCAGGCGGACTTAAACAAAGTCCAACTACCAAACAAACCAAGCACAGTATTGTACTCCCACTGGGATCGAACCCGGGAGCTCAGGATCTGACACCGGTACCACTAGACCACAAAAATGGTTAAATATTTATACTTATTTATAATGGCATAGATATATATATAATCGAACTATCTATGCCAATTTAATCGTTTTTTGATATTGTGTGGTGTGTATATTATAGCACGCAACTTTCCATCATTGACATGTCTTATCTCTGACGTATCAAAACAAAACGCCAGGAAACAAGAAACTAGTTTCTATTCTAATCAAAACCGTCGCGATAATTGCTACCCTTACCATAACAGATATACATGTAGATAGGTAGGTAGTCCTATCAGATTGATAAATTGATAGCAGTTTTTTTTATTACACATTTGCAATCTAAATCGCACACTGCTTAATCGGAACATCTCATGACATCGCAATGAAGTAAATACAGTAATTATTTCAAGTTTAGTGTTCGTAGTGTAAGGTCAGAAACAAAATGGCCGATCAAGCTGAAGCAAAAAAACAAGTGTTGGACGAAATATTAAACAGAAAGCGGATGGGTGATAAACAATACCATTCGGAATCTTATATACCAGAATTAGGTGAAGGTGAAGAAGAAAGCTTACCAGAAGACGTTGAGATAATAGATCCAGGGGTAAGGGTACCTACATATCTTGTTAAGATAGTTTAGGTTAATTGCAAACTAATAATATGTGGAAGTCTATATGCATTGCATGCATAGGTATGGAATTTCATGCATATAGGTACCAACTATTTCTACTACGGTGATTATTATTCTGAAACAATCAGATTTATTGTTTTAAATCTGATCGTCGATATTCTTTGGTCGCAGTTGTATGTTTAGTAATGTTTTTCACAGCAATAACTTTATTTAATGAGCCTGTAGTCTAGCTGATAAGTGTTCCGTCAATGGGTATACCTGCATTAGAGACTCAAGGTATTAATAAGTACCTACTTTTGACCAAAGTCTTATTATTTTATTAATCATCTCAAAACAATAAACTCTCCTTATTAGCTTTTTGCTAAGACTGTGTGGACAAGTGGGTATGGGCCCGCCTTCCGATCCAGAGGTAGTGTGTTCAAATCCTGTCGTGCACCAATGGACCTTTCGGGTTTTCGGAAGTTTATCGGTGCATTTAACACTTGCACATGCATTGACGGTAAGGTCCCACCATGAAACAAAGTATTTTGGTACCAACCTATTTTTAGATTTTTTGTTAAGCATGGATTTTCATCAAAATGATAAGTGCTTTGGGGTGATCCACGTCAAAAATAGCCTTATAGGTATTTGGCTGCCTCAAAAAAAAAAAAAAAACTTTTTGCTAGTTATATAATATGTTTCTTAGAGCATACCCTTACTCTATCAAAGGAAGGTACCCCGAAAATTGCAGGTCCTCTGATTTGGAATGTGCGTTGATTGTCATTCACTCAGTCAGTCAGTCAGCTAGCTTCACGATGATTTTATATATTTAAATAATGTAATAGAAGTGAATTTCGCAGGTACAAAACACATCACTCACCGACCTCTCAAATCCCATAGACTTAAACTTAGCCCGGAGGCGAACTCAGTCTCAGCCCGGGCCTGTATCAGGCAGCCTTACTACGGCCAGCGCTGCCCGAGCCCGGCGAAAACCACCAAAAAATGTTATGTATGCACCAGAAGTAGATAATGTGAGTACATACCTGTATATTTTTTGAAAAAATATTTACAAAACAACCTACATTAGGTACCCTACAAATTGAAGCAACATGCAAACCTTGCATACGAATGAAAGCTGAGTGGCCATAATACGGAATGCCATCGAATATGTTGATATATTTGATGGCATATATAATAATACATTGATATAAAATTAACATTGTACCATGTAAGGTAGAATAAAAGTACGAAATATCATTTACATTAAAAATTAACCCTTTATATATAATGGTCAAAAACAAAGATATTTATATACAGAATGTCACAAAAGTTTTAATCATCATCATCATTCTCCTGCCTTATCCCACGCTAGGTGGGGTCGGCACAACATGTTCTCTTCTTCCACTCACTCCCATCAACCGTCAACTCTGCATCTACACCTTTCATACCCATGTCCTCTTTCACACAATCTCTTTTTCGGCCTTCCCTTGCTCGCATGTCCATCCACGCTCAAATTCATAACTCTTTTGGTCAAATGACTATTATCCCTCCTCATTACATGCCCATACCATGCCAACCTAGCACTCCTCAACTTTTCTACAACTGGTGCCACTTTCAAACTTCCCCTTATAAACTCATTTCTGATCTTATCTAACCTTGTCACCCCACATCCATCTTAACATTCGCATCTCAGTAGCATGCACTTTCCTCTTATCCGTCTTTTTCATAGCCCAACCCTCTGATCCATGCATTACGACAGGTATGATGACCGTCTTGTAAATTTTCCCCTTAAGTTTAAGAGGCATTTGTGGGTCACATGTTGTTCCCGAGACCTGTCGCCACTTCATCCATCCCGCATTCATTCTATTTTTCACATCTCCATCAATATTTCCGTCGTCTTGTAGAAGTGAGCCAAGGTACTTAAAACTGGAGCAGGCTGGTAGGGTTACACCATCTAAAGCAATTGGGGAGAAATGAGAGGAACCACCGAAGTTGCAGAACAGGTGTTCGGTTTTAGTGCGGCTGATTTTTAGGCCGACTCTCTCCAATTTCTCCTGCCACTTTCCCAGTCTGTACCTCGGCTGCATCTTCGCCGACAAGAACAATGTCATCGGCGAACAGCATGTTTTGTCACAAAAGTTTTAATATCAACTATAAATTCCTAATATTAGGTTTAGGATTCATAAAGCCTATTCGTTATTTAGTTAATATAGGTAAGTACAATTATATAAAACCGCCCATTATACTCATTATCTTAAGGTTTAAAAGAAACAAGTGTTGCATTGTTATTACTTTTGTGAACAATTAAGAATTCTCATAACTATATTAATTAAATTAACAATTAAAATTCAATTTTACCGCCTCTGTGGTCTAGTGGTTCAACCCACCGATTTCAGATCCAGAGGTCCCGGGTTCGATTCCCATGGGGAGTACAATATATTGTACTTGGTTTGGTTGGTGGTAGGACTTTGTTGAAGTCCGCCTGGCTAGCTACCACCATCTTACCTAATTCTGTCGCCATATTAACAATTCTCAAATTGTTGTGTTCCAGCATTCAGAGGTAAGATAGCCAGTTCCTCAGTTTGTTGAGGATTTCGGTTTAAGTGTGCCTTCACCTTGCGTGCCTTATCTTAACTTGTTACCAGGTGAGATGAAGGCCAAGCGCTTCCCCGTCTTACAATAAAAAAAAATACAATTCGCAAAGAAACATTTATATATTTTTTTGACTATCAGTAAATGACTTTTAAACCACAAACAGCGTTTCCGTAATATTGTGAAACTTTTCTAAATCGATTGCTTTGTTTATTATTGCGGCGGTGCAACGTGGATTTCTGATTAGCCTTATCTAATTTTCCAATTCCTTTATGGCTGCTTGTGCTTCTTTTATTCTTGTTCGTTGTACTGGAAACCTACATACTTTAAAATAATGAATCTTGATTACAATATATTGCAGTGATCAACATGCCATAAACGCGTTGTCTAAAATCGACAATCACCTACTATTATTGTACTTTCAACTGTTATGTACTATAATTATGTATAGATGGATGTTAGCATCCATCTATACATAATTATAGCGCATTATGATATCTACTAAAAACTTGATCGGAAGTCGATCTGAAAAATATGGATAAGAAAAAATAACTTTCTGCAGTTTTTCTCCTGCCAAATCTCACACGCCTCCGTGCGTGCATTAACCTTAAAATGGGTCGGAAGATTTCCCTTACAGATTTAATACATACATGAATAACACTCAACATACAAATGTTGAGTGTTATTCATGTATGTATTAGTAGCTATAGCAATTTTTGTGGACCTGTAATTTTTCGCCTGGCTTCCTTACACAGAGCTAACCCATCTTAATTTAATGAAGTAAGATTTTCAATCAAACAAATTTGTCTGATTTCATTACGGCGATATTAAGTTCATATTACACTAGTTCCCTTATCAGATAGCCATTCCTTTCACAATTTACATGTTTCGGACGTGTATGATTCTCACTGATATGTGTCAATATTGTAATGCCGAAGGCTGATATTGCGCTGACAGAATCAATAATGTAAATATTATGGATTATTATAGTACGATGCAAAATTTTAACTCACATTATCATGATCTACGATTCTGTTATCATGCGCACATTGTTTCTAACGTAACAAATAATTTAACGAGCCTCACAGCTCAGTTGGTAGTAGCTCTGCCTTCTGAGCTGTAGGTTGTGAGTTCGATTTCCAACTAGAATAAGCATTTGAGTGACTAATATTGATGTTTGTTTAGGTGTTGTATTGTGTTAAAAGCATGTATATACAAAAAAGGATTTATGTATTATTTTCGTAACCTGTTCCCTTATTACAAGCTTTGCTAAGTTTGGTTTTTTAAATTATTGTTATGGCTTGTTGTTTTTATTATTCACAGATTTTTTTTAATTGTTCCTCGACTAAGCACTTGTCCTTCATCTCATCTTGTTACAAGTTGAGATAAGGCCGAAGGTGGAGGCGCACTTCACCCGGAATCCTCAACAAACTGAGGAACTGGCTATTACAATTTTAGAATTGTTATTATAACGACATAATTAGGTAAGATGGTGGTGGCTAGCCAGGCGGACTTAAATGAAGTAATACCAGCAACCAAACCAAGCACAATATATTGTACTCCCCGTGGGGATCGAACCCGGGACCCCTGGATCTGAAATCGGTGGATTGAACCACTAGACCACAGAGGCGGCGGAGGAGGACAATTCAACAATTATTGAAGAAGAATGAATAATGATCAATAAAGAAGAACAATTTGCGTATATAACAAGCCTCATAGCTCAGTTGGTTGTAGCTCTGCCTTCTGCGCTGTAGGTTGTGGGTTCGATTCCCACCCAGGACAATCATTTGTGTGATGAATATAGATGTTTGTTCTGTGTTTGGGTGTTGTATCATATAGTACGTATGTATTTACAAAAAGCATATCCGGAATCTAGTTCCCATATTACAAGCTATGCTTAGTTTGGGGCTAGATTGCGCTGTGTAAAATTAATGTCCTGTAATATTTATTTATTTATCATTATTCATTATCATAGAAAAATGTGTGTCTATTTGTTTGCTTAAAACTTTAAACAGCTTTTAATTTTCTTCTTCGGAATATTTTTCTGAGATTACGATTCCTATAATTTAATGAGTAACCGTTATTTTTCGTCATTAAACCCGTTAATATATAAAGCTACAAACATAAATTTTATTTCAACGATAAAATTATGAAAGGGATGTTAGCAAAGGGCGAAAACAGAGGTGAATAGTCGAGCGAGTGGCGAGTGCGGGCCATGTTTGTAAGGCGGGTCACTCTCGCGCAGTCAACTGTAAACCTTTTCAGCTCAGCCGGCCGCGAGTCTCCCTTACCACCCACCTCCCATTGAATTAGGCTGCGGTTATGGTGCTAAGCAGTACTACAAACAGAATAAGCTATTTTATTAAAATAACTATCGTGGATCAAGGAATTGCGTGCTCGCAAGGACGCGGAACGCGTGCGTCGTGAACCGTACTCACCCTGATAATGTCCTTCGGTTAAGGACGAAACGTTGGTGTTTTACATCAATAATAAGGTTCGTGGAAATTCCCGTATGTCCGAAAATGAATTCGTTGATCCACGATAGTTATTTTAATTAAATTGCAAACCTCTACGGGGAGGTATGGCTAAAAAAGTGTTCGCATGGACGCGGAACGCGTGCGTCGTGAACCGTACTCACCCTGATGATGTCCTTCGGTCAAGGACGAAACGTTGGTGTTTTACATCAATAATAAGGTTCGTGGAAATTCCAGTATGTCCAAAAATGAAGAATAAGCTAACCGTGCTTTTTGTTTCGGCTACGGGGACTTTGTTCCCCCGGTGATTCTTATAGGGCCTTGTCTCCCCCGGGCGGGAGAGACAATTAGGTGACCGAACAAACATACACACATATTTTACACAATTTAACAATATTTTATTTCTATTTACCTTACTAGAGAAAAACATTCAACTTACACAAAGTAGTAACAAAGTTGAAATAATTGGAAAATAAATCCAATTAGTTCGACGAATTGAACTATGTATTGAACTTAGTAGAATAGAGGAGGTGAATCTCATGCCTACGATTATTTACCGTAAACCAAGCAAGGTGTGTTTTCACACTTTATGTGTTCGTACAATAAAAATTTAAAAAGTACGATAAACGTGATTGAAATTGTACGCTTTGAAATGTGGGTAAAAACCCTAAGTGTGTGTGTTCGCACTTGGCCGTATTTTTGTTCCTATATCGCTACCTGAGCAGCACTTTGGCCGTACCTGGAATTCCGGCTGTAGAGCGCGGACGTACGGTGCCGGCCCAACGCCTCGCCTAATGAAAATCCAATCTTTATTTTTTATTCCCCGCTAATCCCGAGCGACATAAATACTCAATCGCAATATTCATTAGCTCTGCAAATCTGCACATACCAACGATAAACGGTTAATCACTTTTTAATCACAGCAAAACGTGTACAATTGACTTGTTATCGTTGTTTTTATATCAAAAATCATTCGACTCTTGTCATGTGATTTACAAAATGTATAATTTAATCATGTGACAACATTTCAGATTTCTTCTTGAATGTTCTTCTTTCTCTCGGTAGATTCCCAACAAGACACGCTCACACCTTTAGTGTCACAATGTGATTCGTTAGGATTTTTAGACAGTAGGTTTTTTTTGCAGAATTTTGTGACAATTCCTTCCTTTTGTGGACCGGCTATAAACTACTTGATCCAATGTTATACAGGTATTAAAAAAAAAAAAAACACAGGATATTAATTTCACACAGTGCCATCTAGCCCCAAACTAAGCATTACTTGTTATAAGGGGACTAGATTACGGATAGTTTTTTTTTTTTGTAAATACATACATACTATATGATAGAACACTCAAATACGTATCCACGTACGCACGTATACGCAATTATAAGTACGCACAACAGTGAAAATGCTTACATCCGTAAAAAACTTTAGTATGCTTATATTTTTAAGAAACTTTAGACACCAACGAGTTATTGCCTTCAATGGAGAGGCAGGAGAGTAATCAATGTTAAAGCATTTCGCCATTTTTTTTGTAACTTTATTGTCAATAGGGACGGCACAGCAACGCAATGGACCAAATATCTAGATAGGTATGAACAACGGCCACCGTAATGGGATTATAGTGAAATACAGCATGGTCTCTACTCGATGGAGAGAAACAAGCGACTAATGAAGTTATTAATCCGATTTTACAGGCTTTCGGTGTCCGCGATACGCCAGTTTTTTAGTCATCTCGATAGAGATGTATGAATTTTCCGGGAAATTTTGCAATATGGATTGTTCGATGTATTTCGTAGCGATTTAATTTTTTGTCGTCTCTTTTGTTTGCAGGATAATTACAATGATAGACAATTCAATTTGTACAAAGTCAATGAGCTGTCCCCAGCTACGCCTTCCACCGGTATGTCAATCAAAATTTAAATTTAAAATCAATTTCAATGCAAAATTATTTTGTTTGAAGTTTCTATCATGCTAAATTACGGCCATATTATTTAATATGATAGAAACTTCAAACTGACATTAAGATGATGAGACACGATATGTTATTTATTAAATAGGTAATGATTTCTAAAGCAGCAAAAACAATTTTTGCTAAACTATGTGGTAGTACCACATAGTTTAGTAATGATGTAATTGAAAATATTTTTACAAAATTGAGAATATGTTTTTTTCTTTGAAAGCATTCTTACTCGTATGTCTTTGTAAACATAAATACTATACTAAACTAGGTTACAACATAGACATATATTATTGTACGTTACAATAGTTACGTGTTCTAGTGTTAGATGAAGCAGTATTGTTGCTGGTGGTTGGACATTGTTTGGGTCCGCCTGGCTAGCAACCACCATCTTACCTAATTCTGTCGCCATAACAACAATTCTAAAATTGTTATGTTCCGGCATTCAGAGGTAAGATAGCCAGTTCCTCAGTATGTTGAGGATTCCGGGTGAAGTGCGCCTCCACCTTCGGCCTTATCTCAACTTGTAACCAGGTGAGATGAAGGCCAAGCGTTTCTCCGTCGTACAATAAAAAAAAAGCAGGGAAAGTAGTTGCCAACCTTTTTTATTTCATAAACACCGTTGTTACTGTATTTTACACGAAATGCACTTACGGGGCCGAATTTTTTCCCCATATTCTATAAGCTCCATCTACGCTTCATAATCACGATTAGCAGTTAGTTGATTTTTTATGATCTGCTTACGTAATACTCTTAATTTCAGTTGACCGGAATAGTCCTCTTCCTTACAACACTCAAAACAGCTACAATAGAAATGGAGATACCAAATCATTGAGTAAGTGCAGAAACCAAACTGAAGATTTTCGTAGTAAATAAGATTTTAACATTTTCAACCGCTAGAACAACGTTAATAGAGCTGTGGGGCCAAGTGGGTATGAGCCTGCCTTCCGATCCGGAGGTCGTGGGCTCAAATCCAGTCGGTGTTCAAGGTTCAAGTTCTGTTTTATATATTATGTAAGTTTATTTGCGCATTTGACACATGCACATGCTCTGACGGTAAAGGTCGCATCGTGAGGAAACCTTCATGTCCATAAGACCTAAATTACCTGTGTAAATAGTATTCCGCTAAGCGGCGATGCGCTTGCAACCTGTCACGTATTGAATTCTAGCAACTTGCAAACCGTGGCTATGAACCGAACGTAAATTTGGACGTGCCTCTGACTTCCCCCTAATAGATAAGTAGTGATCGGAGGTGAATCCTCGACGGGGAAAAATTTCGCGAGTCTATCACTTTATTTATTATAATTAGTACCACGGTCTGCTTACAATTAGCGAGAGTGATTGTGTCATAGCCCACAACTCTAACATCCTCTATCTCTCTCTTTCTCTTACACACACACACACACACACACACACACCGTCATACCCTCAAAACTTAAGATAATGAACTGAAATGTTGTGTCTCCTCCAAAAGTCTCGACATAATATGACTGACATATTTATTAAAAAACCTTGTAAACATAAAAGATGTTCACATTACTACTTGTACAGACTTTTCATTAGCAGACAGTTATTGAATTTCATGTTAAACTACCTAGGTACTTGCCGTACTTTTTGTAAATGTAACCTTACTTATTGTTGAAATGCACTGGAGTTGTTTGGCTAAAGGCTTTGCGACAGAATTAGCGACAATGCCCCTAAATGTCAGGTTGTTCCTCTGAGTTATGTACGCGCGATGTGAATTTTAGAAAATTAAAGTTTCAAACCCCATAGTGAACTTGAAAATGTTAAATTCACAACTACAAATAGATCAACAGGCTATCTAGTCAACAACATTAGGTATATTTGAAATTGTATGTCTAGAACATTAATATTGGCTTGAAGTGGAAAGTTCGCTTAGTTTTACCGCCTCTGTGGTCTAGTGGTTCGCCCGCCGGTAGCAGATGCAGAGGTCCCAAGTTCTATCCCCAGGGAGTTAAATATCGTACTTATTGGTGGTAGTACTTTGCTTAAGTCCGCCTATAACAAAGAAACTTAATTGTTGCGTCCGGAACAATTTAGTTTTTTATTTAGAGATATGAAAGCCAGTTCCTCAGACTGTTGAGGATTCCGGATAAAGTGTGCTTCCATCTTCGGCCTTATCATAACATGAAATCAGGCGACCCGTCGTACAATAAAAATATGCAGGGAATCAATATGGAAAATTTAAACGGTGCATTTCAAAACCATTGTTTCTCTTGATTAGATGTAAATCATACATAGGAAGTAGCGAAAAACTGTCTCAAACGTATGTATCTTTGGGGTTCCATCATAAAAAAAATCTACTTAAAAAAAACAATGAATACGCGAAGACTATTTTAGCCTGTACTTACAGCAGTCGCTGCTGATTTGGCTGCAAAGGCAAATCAATAAATTGTTGAACGTAATTTTCTCAATCTGTGTCGTGTTATCGAATGTTACTATGCACTGCCAGGAATATACAGCGCCATCAAAGGTAGGTTAATTGAATGTATTCTATCCAGGTAGCTACCGTTTGTACGCCTCTGCAAATGACCTGCGAGGGAATGCAACTCCTCGAAAGAGGTCGGTTGTGACAATGGACGCACAATCGCTGCGATCCATAGAAACACATGCCCCGCCACCAACCAGCCCTGAAGATAACTATGATCAAACAAGGTAACTTACCTCAACAGCTCAACTATAACATATATTGTGCAATATACAATAATAATGTGTAATATACAATATTGTGCTTGGTTTAGTTGGTGGTAGGACTTTATTAAAGTTCGCCTGGCTAGCTACCACCATCTTACCTAATTATGTCGCCATTACAACAATTTTAAAATTGTTTTGTTCCGGCCTTTAGAGGTAATAAAGCCAGTTCCTCAGCCTGTTGAGGATTCCGTGTGAAATGCGCTTCCACCTTCGGCCTTATCATAACTTGTAAGACCAGGTGATATGAAGACCAAGCGCTTCCCCGTCGTAACAATAAAAATAAAAAACTATTTTGTTTTCATTATTTGAAATGGGTCTGCTCTTTCCACCGAAATTTGCATTGGCAAAAGTGAGGTAGGTATATGATGGAGCGAGCGTACCCAGAAGGTGCAAGGTGCTATTAATTCCTTTCTTGAAACTTAGTGGGTGGGATAGTCTTCATTATATTTTACCCCGGATAAAGGAATTTTTTTTTAAAGAAAAATTTAAAGATATATAAAGAGTAGCCCATTGTGAAAGGGCTCGTCTGGGGAAGTACTACCAACATACCTATAGCAGCTGCCAAGCAGCATTGCTGTGTTCCGGTTTGAAGGGTATAGTCGCCGGTGAAATTACAGGCACGTCAGGCTTAACACCTTTATGCCTCAAGTTGACAGGCGCAATGCAGTGCCATGTAGGCTATGTTATTTGTTAATGTGACCTACGCTGTAAGGCATTGTTATAGTCAAGAGGTGCACTTAACATCAGGTGGGCTACGTAGCTTGTTCCGTTGCCCAAAAAAAAAACATAAAACTGTGCGCAATTGTCATTGTACATACTCTGACGGTGAACTCTGACGTAGGTTAACCTCAATGAATTGAGGAACTGGCTATCTTAACTCGAAAACGACATCCAATTCAGTTTAGCTGTTCCGCAAACACGCGTGCACAAACAGACAGACAAATAGCCAAAAATATTTATGCTCTGCTGCGTGTTTTTAGTAGAAAGCACCAATTTTTTAATGAAAACAAACACACTACAGACACAGATTTTTTACCATTTTTGAACACAGAGCAAGCGAGTAAAGAATAGAATATCTATTCTTTACTCGTTTGCTCTGTTTTTATTAATTTTTAATGTTTATTTTTCAGTGCATATCTCACACAAGTTATGAGTGCAATATACGCGGTACTGTTGGTCACTCTTGGACTTATATTTTACTTGGGTGACTCTTTTGTCGACTATGACGTGTCTTTGGTGCGTATCTTTTATTTATTTTTAGCAATTTATTTGTCGTTGACAACATAAAAACACAGGACTATGTCGCTGTACGATAACATCACCCGATGATTGTTAGTTACTGAAGTATGTACTTTTTCACAAATATGTGTTTTATTGGTTACAGATATATTCCCTCTGCCTTTGCTCAATCGGATTTGTGTACCTCATCATTTTGATAACTGATATTAATCGTTACAAATCCATTGCATTGAAAAACCAACGAATCAAAGGGTTACATGAAGACCAAATATCTGAATACTTCAGAAAACAAGAAGTAAGTATACCATTCAGCTAGCGAGAGATTAAATCGACAACTTTTACATAAAACGGGTTTCGGTCAAAATTGTTTGTTCCATCATATTTGTTCCTCTCCTTTTCTTGAATCACAAGTCAAGATGGATTATTTTATATTATCTTCAGGCAAGTAATAATAGTTTTTTACATGCCATGCCATCTAAATGGTCAAATGAGTGATTATGTACTTTGGTTTAAAGTACTGTTTGTTCTCCTCAAAAAACTTAAATGAAAAAAAGTGTGTAGGGTATATAACGCATGAATAGGGTCAATGTAACAAGATTTTTTTGATATGGTTTTTAGTTTTCTAATTATTTAATTACGTATTTCTATAGAAAAGGAGCATCGACGTTATGGTTTGACTCACGCAATTGTTGTTTTGTTATCTCATCTTAGCTGTCTTACGCTTCATCACAATGCAAATCTTAAAATTGTTTTGTTTTAAACATGTTAACCTGTTGAAAGGAAGAATATGGTGCAAGCAGTCCTAGCACTCCCGGTGAACGAACTCCTGATTCAAAGTTCGCAGTCGTACCACCACCGACTCTTATCCCACTGAAGCATCAGTACTGTTTCAGCCAAGGAAGGCATTCCGGAAGCTTCTATCTCAAAATGGGTGCTGCTGGTAAGATAAAAATCTTTTCTAACTATGGATTGAGTCATACACTCAAACCAAGAAGAATTTTAATAGAAAATTATTGTCGATTATTTTATGTAGGAGCATCAATAGTATTTATTTGTTTGCGAGAATCATAGTAAACCTCGATCACCCTTATTAATATTAAAGTACCTTTTTTTATACTACTTACTAAGAGACGGAACAAGCAAGTAGCCCACCTGATGTTACGTGCACTCTTGCCTATAACAATGCCGTACTGCGTAGGTCAAATCCACAAAGAACATAGCCTACACGGCACTGCATTGCGTCGCTCAACTTGAGGCATAAAGGTATTAAGGTATTTCACCGGCAACCATACCCTCTAAACCGAAACACAGCAATGCTGCTTGGAGGCTGAAATAGGTATGGTAGTACTTCCCCGGACTAGCCCTTTCACAAGAACACTACTACTCTTATTTTCTATCAATAATTTATCTCTGGACAGCGTTCGCCATCGGACACTTGGTTCACTCCGTTCTCCTGATCGCCGTTCAGCTGGGATACTTATTCGATACTGAAGTCGATAATGATGACTGCCTTAACATATTACAAATCGTTTTGGACGTGCTGTTCCCCTGTTACTGCTTCCTACAGCTCTACTTCATCTTCAAATACTCAAATGTCATCGTTTTGCGAGGACAGGTACCAATGCACTTCTTATTTTCATATCATTTACTTTAAACTTATGAGTAATCGACCGTAAATGTGATACATTATAGCTATGGGTATTTACACAAATAATCGGAAAGCCTTATCGAATCGAGTTCGGAAACTTCAGATGGAGATTCCGAGAACACTCAGAGAAATTCCGATAGTACAAAATTAAAAACAAATACACTAGTAACTGAAACTTCCAACGAAGATTTTCAGAAATGGTTTGAGAATCTATTACCGACAAAAAGTGATGTTTCCGATCCGAAAACTTTCCGTGTGTTCGGTCGCTAGACAGGTGTTCAGTTTATTCCTTACATAAACGGTTACCTCATTTTCGTTCTACATTTTTGAGCGAACGACATGACACTTACTTTGGGTTTCAATTTATATTATTTCATATCATTTTATAGATTTCTTTTTTATTTATAGATAGCACAAAAAGTGACAGTCATCATAACTATTGCTAACAATTGTTATGATGAATAAAACACAATTGTTATTATTTATATCATATTAATTGTTACCATTTCACAAAATGTTTTTTTTATGATGCTTGAACTTGAGGCTTGCTTGACGGAGTGAGATTTGACAGAAGCAGCATATTAAAGGCACTGGCACTACCGCTTACCGACGGAACCAAGCTAACTGCGTGTCGGTCCAGTGGTTTGCCCACCGGTATCTGACTCAGGCGTCCGGGGTTTGATCAACAAGGGAATACAAATTTGTGCTTGGCTGTAGGACTTTGTTTAAGTCCGCCGTCTTATCTGTCGCCATGATAACAGTTCTAAGTTGTAGTGTTCTGGCATTTTCTTTATTTCGTCCTCAACCTTCTGCCTAATACACACTCATACTTGCCTACACTTATATTAACTTACCATCTTATATTCAGGTTATTTAGCTAATCTGTGCTTGGCTACGCTCTTCTTCTTTGAGTCCGTTGTGTGAGCAGACCTAGTGACCTGTAATATAGGTTTTTTTTTTAAACCTATCTCAGGCATCAGTCCCTCACTAAACAGGTTCACTGTCACCTGAGCCAATTTTATATAACTGTTGTTATTACCTCCCCACTATTAAGGACCTATTTGTGTGAGAGACAATAAATAAATATTACTATTATTATTATCATTTAGTGGTAAGATAGCCTCAGACTATTGAGGATTCCAGGTGAAGTTCGCTACCACCTTCTGTCTTATCATAACTTCAAATCAGATGAGATGGAGACCAAGCGCTACCAAGTCGTACAGTAAAAGAAAAGATCTATGACTGCTAATGGATTAAATTTTATCCTAAAACAAAACAAGTACCAACAATGGACCTTTTGTTGTATGAAATACAGATAACAACAAGTATTGTGTTTTTGTTGGCATCTCAGAAACAATCTAACACAACGAAGGCAGGTCAAGAATGAGCTGTCTTACGTCATTATGTAAAATAATATAGTAGGAGAGCCGACTGCAAAAATTCGAAATTGATACCGCGATGAAATGTACAATAGTTTCCCATAAAAGTGATGCTGTCTGAATTTGACAGTCTGTCACGGCGGAACTCGCCGAAAGTAAAAAAAAAAGATATTTCCGGTGCGAAAAAGGAGGCGTTATATTATTATTATTTATAACTCTTTGAAAAGTAGGCAACAACGATAAAAACTGATATAAATATTTGAAAATCGAGCAAACTCTTTGTGGCGAAAATGCAATCTTGGTACATTTGAAGATTACATCTACTCTTGGGATGGGTGAGATCTAATCTACCTTCTCTACCACAGGCAACGGACTGACCATTATTCGACGGTTACGGCTTAATGACAATGTTTTTTTTTACGACGGGGAAGCGCTTGACCTTTATCTCACCTGGTTACAAGTTTAAAAAAAGGCCAAAGGTGAAGGCGTACTTCACCCGGAATCCGCAACTAACTGAGGAACTGGCTATCTTACCTAAATGCCGGAACACAACTATTTTTAGAATTGTTATGGCGTCAGAATTAGGTGAGACGGTGGTAGCTAGCCAGGCGGACTTAACCAATGCCCTACCACTAACCAATCCATGCACAATATTGTACTCCCCCTGGGATCGAACCCTGGACCTCTGGATCTGATATCGTAGGGTTGAACCACTAGACCACCGAGGCGGTTGATATCGATGGTAAAGTAAGAATAAACTTATAAATGTCCGCCGGGCTTACGACCCTCCTGCCGAAAACCAAAGCAGTTCACTGTGTTCCATCGGTACCAGTGCCTTTAATTTAAGGCTTCTGGGAACGCTCGCACCAAACTAGATCTCATCAAAACAGGGAAAGCAATCTAGAGATTCAGAGTTCAAAAAATCTTGACCCATTAAACTAATTCAATCTTGAATTGTTTTATTTTATGTTTCAGGGTCTCGCGAGATTTGCTTTTATGCATATGATAGGCAGTAGTCTGTGCTTCTGGGTGTCTGCAATCGTTCGAGAAACAATACTAGCTCTGACCATTTATGCTAATTCTATTTATGGAAATGGATACAACAGGAATATCTCCAAAAATTACGAATATGATAACGAACTTGAAGGTTTGTTTATTTGTCCAACGTATATTTTAGTGCTCACGAAGATACTGGTAGTATTTTTTTTGGTGTAATTCAG
The DNA here is from genome assembly GCA_951394065.1 of Venusia cambrica. Classification (NCBI taxonomy): domain Eukaryota; kingdom Metazoa; phylum Arthropoda; class Insecta; order Lepidoptera; family Geometridae; genus Venusia; species Venusia cambrica. The sequence continues at coordinate 7,617,965 of OX596035.1, forward strand.
CTGTGAGTTAATAATACTGTAGCGGAACTTTTTCACATCTATATTTAAAAATATAATATAATCGCGATAACATCCAGTAAATCCATATTATATCTAAATACGGCTAAGCCATGGCTGTTGCGGCTTAATAATTGATCCCTCCAATTCAGTCCGCGGATGTCGTAAAAGCCCACTACCTAATTGATTTCACTACATAGTGCAATGGCAACAGTTTTCTTCTGTATTAACTAAGCCTTTACTGCTATCACCAATCCGCTTGCCATGCACCTCACTTTCATTTAACCTCTGTGGTCTTGTGGTTTACCCACCAATATCAGAGCCCAGAGGTCCTGGGTTCGATCCCCATGGAAAACCAAACCAAGCACAAATTTGTGATTGGTTTTCTGGTGGGACTTTGTTCCAATTTGCCTGGTTAGCTACCAATGTCTTACCTAAGTCTGTCGCCATAACAACAATCCCAAATTGTTGTGTTCCGGCATATAGCCTGTTACCCGTCATACAAAAATAAACGTGGTGATTATGGCAAAACCCTCCTTATTTGGAAGAGGTGTCTTAGTAGTTGTCCACTACTAAGACACCTCTTTCAAATAATCTGTTGGAAGTAGCTGAAATATATGATAAGAAATACTAAGGATAAGTACTGCTAGCTGATGTATCAAGATACAGCATGATAACACCTCATGGAGTCCAAAGAAATCGATCAGTGAGTAGGTTCTGATAGGTAGAAATACATTTATACTGCCTAAAGTGTGACCCAGTACAGTAAATATACCTTTTTATATGAATTATGGGTTAGCTCTGGACCTCCAGGCTTGACTAGCTCAAGGTCAGAGCAAGGTTGCGGTCTACGATGGAGTGAGCTTTCCCAGATAGTAGAGACTCTCCTGTTCACCGATGGAACATGGTTACCACCAGTGCTATGATCATTCAGCCGTTGCTGCTAGCAAAAGCCAGATATTCATTTGCCCAGGATCGACTACTAGGAGTCTACCTCCAACCGTCTAACCAAAAGTATAACTAACCTACTGTTTCCAGCAAAGACTGTGAACCGTTTCCTTGATGTCAGCTCTCTGTACAACGAGAACTGCACAGGCTCACCAGCAATCAACTCTATCGTTGAAAACTTCTCGCCCTACCTGTATCCTTTCAGCGTGGAATTCAATATTCTTATCGGTAAGTCGCGAAGCACGGAGAAAAACGTTAATCCACTTTTGTCTCTGTTCATTTCCGCAAATGGATATCGATTTTTTTTACATAAATGTATAGCGTAATAAATGGTGGTCAATTTGAAAAGCGCGTTAAGGCCAGCTTCTACGGAACCCTTGCACTAGTACTTTCATACTTTCATAATAATATTTTAATTTCCATCAAAAAGTGTTTTATTGGAAATTTTCAGTAACCTCAATTGATGTCGCTGTGGCAATTATCCAAACCAGCAACCAAATCGATTGATTTTAAAAAAAATGTTGCTTTCTTGCTGACTGTACATTTCTTTAAAAAAAATGCGTACATTTTTATGAGTAGTTTTTTTTATTTTCATAGAATCTTTTCATTTTTTTTTCAGTTGCCATTTACTATATTATATGGAGCAATATTGGAAACTGTGACAATGATGATACCAACTCTGAAAATATATCTACCTTTGACGACAATTTAGTTTGCAAGTAAGTTAAACTAAAAGACAGTGAATGGTTCAGAAAATAAAACGATCAAGTGCGAGTTGGATACAATCGAGAGCGTGAAAAGAGTTCCGTACTATGTAGGTACATTAATCTTACACGAAAGGAGCCATGATAATAAAATACCGCCAGGCAAAATTAAAGAGATGAAAAGAACTATTGTAAAAAAAGCAACTTGCCTTGAACAAGTTAAGACAATTGAACGTCAGTACGGTACTATACATACCTACTAGGGTATGTATAGTACTAGGTCAAGAGTTTCTAAAGAAATAGTTTGAAATTAGACAACATTACAAATATTACAGAACGTTAATTTTTACACAGCGCAATCTAGCCCCAAACTAAGCATAGCTTGTAATATGAGAACTAGATTACGGATAAAATACTTAAATACTTTTTGTAAAATACATACTCGTACGTACTATATGATACAACACCCAAACAACACAGAACAAACGTCTATATTCATCATACAAATGTTTGTCCTGGGTGGGAATCGAACCCACAGCCTACAGCGCAGAAGGCAGAGTTACTACCAACTGAGCTATGAGGCTTGTTACATTACAATATATTATGTATTTGCTGTATTTATATACCGATTATTTATCGACCTTTCAACTGCTAATGCAAAATGAGCTGCACGATGCGAAAGTATTTTTTATTTTGTTTAACTTTATTCCCCAAAATCAACATATAAAACCTGAATTCACTTATTTACGTTACTTGTATTACTTGCATGATAGTCACCAAATTATGTATAAATGTACCAAATTTCAACTTTTACTGTCTGATAGTATCGGAGATAATGTTTTTTTTTAATGATTAGTGATAGCCAAGCGCTTGACCACTAGCTCACTTGAAAAACAAGTAAAAGTAAGGCCAAAGGTAGAGCACGCTTGACTAAAAGAAACCAATTTAAACTAAAACTTGAATACTCCAAGATTGTACTGGTGCGGAAAAACCGACGTGAGCAAGGAGTTCCATTCCTTACCAGTATTCATGATGAAAGTAGAGGTGAAACGATGAGTTCGACACAGTAGAACATTTACAAGGTACAGGTTGCAGCCTGATGTACGTCTGCTTGTCTGATGGTGGAAAGGAGAAGACGAGATTTGGTCAAAGGTATCGTGCGCATACTCTTCAATGTGGAATTTATAAAACACAAACAGTAATAAATAATTAAAGCTGGCAACAGTGAATCATCACCTATGAGCCTAGCAGCATGACGCTCAATCGAGTCCAGTCAATCTCATACTTGGCTGAGCCATCCCAGAGATGGAGGCAGTACTACATACAAGATTGAACCTGAGATTTGTACAAACTTAAGCTGTCCCGGTGTGAAGTTCCGGCGAACTTAGCCAGCATACCCAGATTCGAATTTAGCAGCGAATTTGGCCTTGAATTCGATATGGGAGACAAAGTACATGTTAATGAAAGTTCAACACCTTAAAGTGTCAAACTATCATTGAGTTGGAGCGAAGTCCTGTTTAAAAATGGCTAAGGATGGACTCGTTTTTGTAGATAACACAGCCTGGGTTTTGGAAGCGTTATACTATACAAGATTTACGTCACTTAATTCAGACACGAAGCTTCATGCTCCACCATCTCCCTATGGAGGCTGAAAATTTTGTCCGCACTATCACGTGGACTAGAAAAATATCTATCAACAACTATACTAGATACCGGGTATATTGGCAGATCATTGATGTAAAGCAGGAATAGAGTTGCTGATAGAAAAAATCATAAAAGGGTATGGCAGACAGACACACAGACACGCGAGTAAGTAATCTTCGCGAAAAGTGTTCGACATGGAGGTACGGAACCCTAAAAATTAACTAGCTCGAGGTTATTGCCTTTCTCGGTGTGCGCTGATCCCGACTCCAATCAGGGGGTAAATTTTATGTTTCAAAATGATCCTAAAAAGTGTTACTGAATAAACGATAATTAATTTTGATTTATTTTTACGTATGATCAAAATTTCACGAGAAATTAGTTAAAGGGACATCAAACATTCAAACATCGAACAGCGAACGTCATCCAATTCGAAACAATTGCAATCATTTTTAACCAACTTCTATAATGCTTCTTTTTGCAAAACGTGGAATCTGTCATCGGTTATGTAACGCATTTACGTTCGTAGTCAGGCCTCCGGACCAGATGTTCTAAAAATCTATATTTATGACACAAATGTTTGTCCCGGGTGGGAATAAACACCCTACAGCGCAGAATACAGAGCTACTACAAACTGAGCTGTGAAGCATGTTATGTGTAAATATCTTGCTTTTATTCCAGGATCCCCACAGCAAACGAAGACAATGACTTTACCAGCAACATCGTTATCTATGCAGACTGCCACGCGTCCAACCGTGGCCTCTTCGCGGGCATTATACTACTGGTCATCGTGATAGGAATTCTTATCCTCGGCTTTGTCTTCAGCAGTGTTGGCGGGTAACTGACATTACAATTATGCGAGTTTTTATGGAGTTTAGCCATCTGATAGCCAAGCGTTTGACCGACAGCTTGTCTTAAAGGAACCTATTCACTCTGGACTTTAAAACTTCAAAATTGTACTGGCACGGAAAAACCGACAAGAGGAACGAGTTCCATTCCTTACCTATTGCTCATATAATAATGTTCAAGGTGAATCATGTTAATTTCATTTAATTAAATGTAAAATAACATAACATTACGGCGCGAATATAGAAAGGAAGACTCGAAATCAGAAAGAGGCAGAAATTTGACATTTCCTTTGTCCACTTGTTCCATCAGCTGGGACGAGAAATGAGTCGTTGGCAGTAATTACCTATTACCTATTATACTAAACGACAAAAAAAATTGCCATTAACAGATAATCTAGGAGTAAATTAATGAATTATAATTAAATAGTACCATTTAAATGAACAGATTTGTTTAAACTTCGACGGGGAAGGGCTTGACCTTCATCTCACATCTCAACTTGAGGTTCTCGATTAGGATTAGGCCGAAGTTAAGAACACTTCACCCGTAATTCTCAACAGACTGACTCTCCAACGCTAAATTCTAGAACGCAACAATTCGATTAGTTGTTATGGTGACAAACTTAGATAATATGGTGGTAGCTAGCCAGGCTGACTTAAACAAACCCAACGACCAACGAAACTGTGCACAAATCAGTACAATCCTGAGGATTTAGCCCGAGACCTATGGATCTGATACCATTAGGTCAACCAATACTGTTTTTTAAACAAAATTTGGATAGTTTTAAGAATTCATTGTATTTTTTTCAGAGATTTCCTTGAAATTGGCTACATGCTCAATGACTGTCTTAAGCTCGGTCTGCACTCAGTGATGCTCATTGCAGCGGTATTCACTTTCAACCAGCTTCGAAAGCTGGACATCAACGCACATCCTGTCTCTTTGCTGGATGATGTTCTGCTGTTTATCTGTCTACCAGCCTTCTTCATGGAGACGGTGCTGTCGATGATTGCCACCGTGAACATACTGAACATAATCAAGAGCGTCGATATTATTGTTATGGTAAGACATGTTATTTTTCTGCAAATTAATAAAAAAAAACACTTTTTAGTGGTAGCTACAGGGTGCTGAGCCAAAGGGACCAAATTACTAAGCTTACGCTGTCTGTCCATCTGTCTGTCTATCCTAACTTTAAAATCATTCTTGTGACTTGTAACAGATAACAGTCTAAATTGTTGATAAAATTGTTATTGTGGCAAATTTCCTTACACAAAACATTTTTTTGAAAAAACAATATTTTGAAAACAATATTTGTCAAAATATGTCTTTTTAAAAAACAGTAACATCATGAAAATGTAATCTGGGTGTGATTATAATCCTAACCCTGATGCATAGAATCAAATACTAAAAACCAGTCAGGCGAGAGGTGGATCCACACGAATGCCCCTGAACAAATAAAAAAAACGTGTTTGAGTTACTTTTGACCGATTTGTTTAAAAACCCATCAAAAAATATGTTTTCCTTTTGAGTGCCTATCGTACGATTTTTTTTTTATTTTTTTTTATTGTACTACGGGTAAGCACTTGGCCTTCATCTCACCTGGTAACAAGTTGAGATAAGGCCGAAGGTGGAGGCGCACTTCACCCGGAATCCTCAACAAACTGAGGAACTGGCTATCTTACCTCTGAATGCCGGAACACAACAATTTTAGAATTGTTATTATGGCGACAGAATTAGGTAAGATGGTGGTAGCTAGCCAGGCGGACTTAAACAAAGTCCTACCACCAACCAAACCAAGCACAATATATTGTACTCCCCATGGGGATCGAACCCGAGACCTCTGGATCTGAAATCGGTGGCTTGAACCACTAGACCACAGAGGCGGTTAAAATATATTGAATTAATTAAGTTAAAACTCTTATAAGACAAAATTTCAGTGATGTGAAAATAGGACGAATATACAGGACAATTGTTTGAGACGGGACAGGCAGGAACCTTAACCGTTATTACAGGAAAACGTTCCTAAGAGACGATCCATAACTTTTTGAGATATTCTGAACTGCATTCACAGATTTTTCGATGTGATTCGTTTATGGGTCATTTTGTGGGTGGATTTGACACATGGACATGCTATAACGGTGAAGGTCACATCGTGAGGAAACCGGCATGTTTCAAGGATAAAAATTCCAAATAGCATGTGTTCACTGGCTGGAACTGCACTGAAAGAACGACCGGATTTGAACACACAACCTGAAAATGGCCACACAGTCAGTACTAATAAGGAAATGAATAAAACCATGTATTATTTGTATTATTCCAGGTGGTGCAAGTAATAATCCAGACACCACTAATAATGGATGGTCTCCGGCGCTGTTCGAACAGTAAGAAGCTTCGCCGCTCGAAGCCTGGCCGAGAGCTTCTCATGTTTCTTCTCATAGCTAACGTGAGCATGTGGCTATTCAACACATTCTCCTACAAATCCCCTGACAGCCTCGACGAGCGCTACGAATTCTATGGCAAAGTGCTATGGTCTATCCTTGGACACGTCACCCTTCCTCTCATCATGTTCTATCGATTCCACTCGAGTGTCTGCTTTGCCGATATATGGGACGCTGCTTACAAGCCCGGATCAGAACACTGACACTGAACACCTACTTTCGGTAACAGTTTATCACTGATAAAAAATTATCAGTAGATGCTAGTAAGCTATTAAACTAGGTTTTAAAACTACCATAAGTATTATTGATCGAGTAAGCGAAGCGCACAAGATCTTCGAGTTCGATCAACGGCTCTGATGACACATATACAGTTACAACTTAAATATAATACAAATATATTATAATATTAATGTATAAAATATGTATGTTGTATATATGTATGAATGTATCTATGTAAGTGGCAACGTTTGTGACGGCATAACTTTCAAACGGGATATTCAATTTTTTAAGTTCCATAAGTTCCAGTTATTCTATGTTTTAATCCAGTTTTCTTTTAAATGTATGCAAAAAAGTATTTTCCTTCATTCATTCATTTATTCATTCTATAAATATACCAAACCGAGTGAAACCCTTGGTTAAGATCCAACACTGTGTGGTGTGATCAATAGTAAACTATTAGAACATAAGGCTCGTGGTCACACTATTAGTGTGGAGAATTGAATAAGTACATAATATCCATAAAAAAATATGTCGGTGATAATTTCCTAAATCCAAATTTATCACGTTTGAAATTTTGCTACTTATTATTGGGATGAATTGTTTTTTATGATAACTTACTTTACCAATTCTTAATTTTTCATTTCATTAAATTTATTTCAAATTTTTACTGCACTAACTGGATGACCAAAGCATATGTATCCTATGTAAGTGGCAACGTTTGTGACGGCATAACTTTCAAACGGGATATTCGATTTTTAAGTAATCCAGTTTTCTTTTAAATGTATGCAAAAAAGTATTTTCATTCATTCATTCATTTATTCATTCTATAAATATACCAAATCAAGTGAAACCCTTGGTTAAGATCCAACACTGTGTGGTGTGATCAATAGTAAGCTATTAGAACATAAGGCTCGTGGTCACACTATTAGTGTGGAGAATTGAATAAGTACATAATATCCATAAAAAAATATGTCGGTGATAATTTCCTAAATCCAAATTTATCACGTTTGAAATTTTGCTACTTATTATCGGGGTGAATTGTTTTTTATGATAACTTTACCAATTCTTAATTTTTCATTTCATTTAATTTATTTCAATTTTTTACTGCACTAACAGGATGACCAAAGCATGCAGCAGACAGTTAAATTTAGATTTAACTGTCTGCTGACACATTTATATAAAAATAAATTCAGCTTATAAAAGAATATATCTATTTCCTGGTCTTGAGATAGCAGGGCATCAAGCAAATGGAGGGCCTGGACTGTAGGTGCTCGCAAACCAGTTTGCATCCGCACTGCCCCAGGGGCAAAAAGGCGCGGCCGCAGCAGCCACTGCGGCTTGTCTGGCACCTATAAGGCACAGCGAGCCAGTACACTCAAGTTATGTAGCTTTTTGTTTAGTAATTCATTTTAATAGAAGTGCATCAACAGTGCATACTTTCGTCTTAACTCTAAGGTGTTGAGACCTACCATTACAGCGACATAGAGAAATGAATACAAACATGGATAGTATCCAAAAAAATTTTTTAAAGAGATAGCGAGCAAATTTCTTCTGGACACGTTCTATCATAATTTTATACATTTGCTCATGCGGGTGCCATACAAAAGCAATATATTCTAATTTACTTTTAACATATGCAGATTAGGTAAATTACAGTGATAGCATTTTTGTCTGTTAATCTAGATGTTTGTCTCATGACAAATCCTAATGATTTCATGTCTCTAGTACAAATGTCTTGAATGTGCGAATCAAACGTTAATTTTTGATCTACTCGTAGAAATAACCCTAAGTCCTTAATTTCTGTGACACGCTCAAGTGGGACACTGAAAATAATAGTCGTACTGAATAGGTGATAGTGATCGCGTGAATTAAATTATCTTGTGCTTTGAACGGTTAAATTCGAGATGGTTAGCGTCACCCCAGTTTACCACACAATCACAGAATCTCACAGTCATTAGTATCACTAATACCCAGATATAGCTTCAAGTCATCAGCAAACAAGAGCCATTCTGCTGTACCAAATATAAATAACATATAATAGGCTAATTTAAACAAATTGTAAGGAAGAGAAGCTTAGACTACTCGCCGGAATAGACATATAAATTAAATGAAAGGGGTACACAAATTATGAATAGTATCTAATAAATTAACAGGAGAGAATAAAAAATATAAACACTTAAAAAATTATAAATAAAGTGATATGTCAATAGTTTCAAAAAGAAGGGCCCTATAAAATGGATAACTCATTTTTTAGATCTACTTTATCTATTTGATGACCTAGAAGAACTTTCTTGAGATTTACCCTGAAGCTCTGCACACCCAGATCTCTTCATAGATCAATATATTGTGCTTGGTTTAGTTGGTGGTAGGACTTAGTTAAGTCCGCCTGGCTATCTAGTATCTACCACCATCTTACCTAATTCTGTCGCCATAATAACAATTCTAAAATTGTTGTGTTCCGGCATTTATAAGTAAGATAGCCAGATCTTCAGTTTGTTAAGGATTCCGGGTGAAGTGCGCCTCTACCTTGGGCCTTATCTCAACTGTGTAACTAGGTGATATGAAGGCCAAGTGCTGACCTGGCTCCTCAAATATTTTTTTTCCGACAAGGGGTGGGGTGGGGTCCCTTTGGGGAGATGCGTACTTTCCTAGATATTCATTTAAAATTTGAGGTTATGACTGCATTAAAAACAAAAGATAACCTAACAACCTACTAATCCACTCCTCCTACACTATGAATATATTAATGCACCAATGAAAACTGCTTACCAGATTAAGCAAATCGAATACCGAATTATCATTTATTATTCACTGTTCAAACATAAACTAATCTTATTACTTTTCATATTATTTTTTAACATGCTATTTTTTGAGAATGAATTAGTAAATGATAGTTTCAAATATATATTTTTTAATTATAACGTAATATATTAGTTAATTCACAAGAAGCCAAACATTTATTTGGTGTACATGTAGTTTGTAAGATGTAGGTTCTTAATATTTAGCCAATAATTTTCCGGTGTTTCGTTCATAATTTGCCAAAAAAAAAATTACTGACAGGAACCTCACATCTCTTCATCGTATCGTTCTGAAGCATCCCAAGTTCCTAGCGAGGTTCTGGGTTTGGAACCCAAAAAAACTCATAAATTATTACAAACAAGATGACAAGTGATAATGACAATTACCTAATTGAATCATACCTAATTAAGCGTGTTTATGTTGCATATTTTGTCAAGTACCTAATTATATTTATATTATTATATAGAGCAGGTACTTAGACAACTAAAATTAATTCAGTCGAGTGTGACCACTAGTAAAATAAATTCCTGTTAGTTTCACCAATGTGATAATCTGGTGTGACCACGAGTCTGCAGGCAGAATTACTTTTGGGATGTCATGCAAGGGGTGTCACACGCACATTCCACACCAACAGCACATTAGTGTGTAGTGAAAGAACTTCTCCCAAAACTGTAAGGTTTGGCTATACTCAACACACTTGCAGACATAATGGTTTTTTATAGTTAAATATATGCTAACACACTAAAAGAAGCCTGAAAGAAGCCTATTTGGTGAAACCGCTTGGTTGACTTTTACGATAACTGTGGGCTAGAGGGGTAGAGTTTTTAACCACGTCTACTAATGTTACGGTTTTGATAGCACTTTAAAAAATATTTAATCAACCTTGTTTATATTTAGTAAAAGGGTGAATTATTCACTTAATGTTTTTCTTAAATTCTAAAATTTTACTATTAATTACTAAATGTTATTATAATATAAACGATTATTTATATGATACATTTTATGTTGTAATATCGTCACACAACAGTCGTCCTCTCTACCACAAATTGCTGTACCCGACAGGGTCCATAATGTTACCAGTAACTTTTTTAAACATCTTATGTACTTATGGAATGCAATAAATTAATATGAATATGCTCACTCACTATGACGTATGGTCGGTGTTATGGTGCTTTACTCTTATTCTTACTCGAGTCTTACTTAATAGCTAGCTATTGAGTAAGACTCGAACACTCAGTTAAATGAAGAAAGTCCTCCAGTTTTGGATGAGGCTTATATCCAACAGTAGTCGCTTAATGGCTGACCTAATTTGTAAACACAATTAATGTATCTATTCATCGTCTTAGCTGACCGACTCACAGAACATTAATAATGTTCCTGCGTAATTCAACTATCGAATATTAGGTTAAATGGTTGGTCCACCGAGGCACTTAGCATGCTCGCTTACATATAAACTAGTTGCCGAGTACCTACCTAGATGCTTCCGCTACCCGTCTTGCACCATAACCCGTACCTATATGCCTTAGTATATCGAGTTACCTGAAATTGAGATAGCGTTTCATAGGTCACCTACTTGCAACATACAATCTGTTTGAAAATGGTTTGAGAACATTTTTGTCAGCCATTTTATAAAATATGTTACTAGTTAGTGTAAACAAGCAATAATTATGTTATCATGTGAGTTAAAGCTTCAAAAGCTAGGCTCGAATCTGCACGTGTTTGTTTTCAGCTTTTTAAGAACACTTAGATTACACCCGCTGCCGAGTATAAGCTTTCAGAATCATCATTATCATTTTTATACCATCGTTTCGATATATATATTAACGGTAATCTCTTAGCATTATAAACTTATTACTTTTGTGGTCTTGGGGTTCGCCTACCGGTTTCAGATCCCGGGTCCGATCCTAGGGGGAGTACAATAATGTGCTAGGCTTGGTTGGTGGTAGTAAGTACTTATGTGTGTTTGTTTGTTTGCGTCTGTCTCGCTAGTTACCTCCATCTTACCGAATTCTGTCGCCATAACAACAATTCTAAACGATTGTGCTCCATATAGTTGTAAGTTAGCTAGTTCTTCAGATTGTTATGGATTCCGGGTAAGAGCGCTTCCTCCTTCGGCCTTAACATGTAAATTTAGCTGTGATGAAGGCCGAGCGCTTCCCTTGACTTAGGTATGATGGTGGTAGCCAGGTGGACTTAAACAAAGTCCTACCAACAACCAAAAGTAATAGATTATTGTAGCAAATTTTAAGCTGCTACTAATTATTACTTTTATCGCAATCGGTCAAAATAATTTCTTAGGTGATCCGTAAACTTCTATGAAAATTATTCAGTTCCTTATTCCAGCCTAAAATCAAGTTTTTTATTAATAAAACTTAGTATAATCTGATCTGATGTGATGCTTAAGTTGTATCTAAAAACCTCCAAACATGGCACAACCTATATATTGCTGGGATAAGAGTATTTAGACATTTTATTCTGAAATCCCATGATATCACGTGATAGCTTAAAGCTTCTCATTGAAATGTTTTTTTCTTAAAAGTGATTTATTGATTCTTAATTAGGTATATTAGATTCTCTTATTTATTGTTAATAGCACGTTACATTGTTTAAAAAAAGTTGATTCAACTAAATAAGAGGTAATTCAACTAAACTTTTCCATATTTGCATGAAAAGGTGAGAAGTGGTCAATTTCCATCACTTTTGCTCTTTGCCCCGTTGCCCAATTACAATTCGTTCACATTCAGGCAGTGAGTCGAAATGGGAGTATTAAAATGATACAAAAATTCATGAGTCTATTCAGCTCTACACAGATTTGCGATGTACGGGGAAATCGAGCCTTGTTGCTTGTTGGCTAGGGTCGAATTTTGTTTGATATGTGATGTAAGTTACCATTTTTGCGTATTTAAATGTGCGGGAGAATATTACCTGAGAGCGGAGAGTAACCCAGTAGGGCAGAGAGCATCGACGCACGGATATGCGCTCGGCTGCCCAATGCCGCTGTTGTCTAATTGTTTCCGATCTCCTCTGAATAACTACCGCGTGTATTGACGAAATTCGAACACATAAATGATGGCGAAAAGCATACTTCAATGACTATCAGATTTTGCTTTCGTCCAAATTCTAATATAATCATTAGGAAAGGTGGGATCTCCCTTCGAGTGGTCTACACTGGATAACGGAAACTATCTTTTGCTAGCGGTTACCAAATTTGAAAGGCCCTGCAAAGGCCGAAGTCCAGCACCAAGCAGTTGGCCGTGTTCCGTTGATTGTCGGGAGAGCTAGTGCCTCCTGGGTAATAAAATAAAAATTGGTAAATTGTTCCATCGTAGACCTTATACTTGCCTGTGCTAGTGTGCTATTGCCCTGTGATGTTGGTGAGCTCACCCATATTATGTAAAAAGTAAACATGATACGGGCCGAATAAGGGACAGTGAATAGTATAAATGGGAGTTTTGATAACTATTCAGCTCAATATTGTTCAATCAATTTAAAAGACTCGGTTTAACTTAATTAAGTCATAATAATGTTATACTGATCGAGCAAAATGGACTTTCAACTCGACGCAAATATTTTAAATAGCTCAGGTGGCCATACTCCATTAGCATGTCACTATAAAATTAATTCCCCTTTGTTTTTCGCTACACTTTTAACCGTGTAAGCCTTTATTGCACACGCTAATTGGTACAGGTATACGGAGCCTGTAATAAACTGTACTGCAAACAATTGATTTTATTATACTGATCAAACTTTAATTTTGGTGGTTGGTTGCAAAATATTCAGATGATTTACTGTCTAGCGTAAAGCTAAAGAGAGCTAAAGATCAGAGTAGGTACAAGGTAATGTAAAAATTTAATGATTTATAACACATCCGCCAGGTACCACATTCGTCAGATCATTTATTTCTTCCACATTCCTCGATGTTTCATCAGATTTCTAAACGATGATTCCTAATTCAACAGATTCCATTATTTGCCAGGAACATACCACACTCAGCCAGCACATTATGATGTTCACATTTTTTTTTATGTACAATTAAACTGTACAAAGGAATCAGTCGGATTACCTAAGGACCGTTACAAACGGTCTTTAGGTAACTCAACTGTTCCAGACCAGTACCAGACGGAAGACACTGACTGCGTTGCCACGCTGAATAGCTATGCTAATTCGCTGGCTTAAATAAGAGCCCGGCTACCAAGTTACGCCTCAATCGCCCGAATCGCCCACATTATTATTTTTTTAAACCCGTAGGGCACAGGATTGCCATGGACCCAAGGTCTCGACTCCAAAAGGTTCAAATAGGTAAGCTCTGTCGAGACCACTTAATTTGCGAGGACAAATTATGAAAATTTAGTTCAAGTGTCTAAAAGAATGGCCAACGAAACTACAAAAGTATTGTTTATGTTATTCATTGACATACATTTTGTATTGAAGCATATTGAAGCTACGTTTGTGATTTTTGAGTTCATTTAGTAGAGCACAATAGAACATTTGTAGGCCTCGGTCACGCTTGATGTAACGACGCTCGCGCATACCGGAAGGGAGCGACTCGACGCGACATCACACCGGAAATGTCCCTACAGCCCGTGACCTGCGTCGCACACGCTCATTGTTGCCTGGTTGCAGCACACGCGAGATATATAATTCTAAATTTAATTGTGTAATCAAATAAAATAAAATAAAACACTATTTTTTTTATTGTACGAACGACGGGAAAGCGCTTGGCCTTCATCTCTTTCAAGTTATGATAAGGACGAAGGTGGAAGCGCACTTCACCCGGTATTCTCAACAGTCTGAGGAACTGACTATCTTACATCTGAATGCCAATGTTAATAAAGTTTAGTATCGCGGATATCACATTTTGAATAAAATCCCGCCTGGCTTTTATTGGATAAATCTGACTGCGTTCCACCGCAGCTAACTACATTACCATAAACCCTTTCTGCTCGGAACCGTGCGGTGCCCAACAAGAATTAAGGCCACTCTGCGTCACTTGAGTCACTAAAAGTGCCAGCTTTATTAAACATCAGTGTTGTTCTCCACTTCGCACTACAGATCTTCAAGAGGCAATTATGTTTCTCATAGAAATCACCTTGAAGGTAAGTTTATTTGCAGAAATCTTGGTTGTATGGTTTACCGATTTTCAAGGATGTCTTCATCTGAACTTAGTCTAGTTAGTTTCCTTTACTTTTTACGTACTTAATTTCGTTTTATTGGATTTTACCTGGATGGTTCTGTAGTATATTTTATTTTTCACTCTATTTGCTCGCTAAAAGCTTTACCGACCCTGTGACTTTGCTTTTCACATAAATTGAATTAAATGTACATGTCATGGCTAGTTTTTTTGTATCGTAGCAATACGCTTAAAATGTAATATAGGGCTGTACAAAGAGATAGTTCTATGTTTCATACCTCTTATTAAAAACATTGAGTGTTGATAGCAACACATACTCGATAATTAAACCCCATATATATCGTATCTTCTGAAGCCTTTTGAAACCATATCATACCCCAGTTCACACCTATAAGGAGACGATAAACATTTAATGATTGTGATCATCGTGCTATGACTAATTACCGGTACACACGGTGGAAGTAATGCTTAAAAGGCACTGCTGGGATCTAAGACGTCCCTTGCCCTTTTAGGGTAGCTCCCATCCCTTGTAAAGTAGGTAGATACACTGTAGAGTGTGTCGACTGTCGATACCAACTAACGCGTGTTTGACGCTGCTTTATTTTGGGGTGTTAAATTGAATTACTTTCGAGAGCAAGTATTCTGGAAAATGTTTATAGTTTAGTCAAGTGTTTTTTTGTACCACAATGTTTTTGGAAAAAGCTGTCTGTTGCACATATCAGTGAAACATGGTTTGGAATTAAAACACCTTTTAAATAAAATGTTATAGGTTATTATAAACCAGTAAAAAGTTGTTCAATTTGACTATTGGAAGGATAGTCTTCCCTGATCAATAACGCGCCGGCAGTCGTCTGGAAAATTGCCCGAGCTCAATGAATATTATTAGGGCCCATGTTACTTTGCGCTAGTTAAGAAAACATTGCACTATTTTGCTCTTCCTGAACGGGCAGCCAACTATTATAACTTTAGCATAAAGTAATGACATAAAAGTAGATTTTTATGCTTTAGAAAGTTTTGTTCCTTTATTTTATTTTTAGTTTTTATTTTGTTATATCTGGTAGCGTTTTGTAAAATATCCATATGAAGTACCTATGACAGTGCGTATGTACATAGTTTTCGAAATGTCCATCAATATTGTACTGTTAATAGCATACAGTTGGCTTACCTACCTACATACACATTCAAGGTTACAGTTGAATAGAATTAACTGCCTCTGGGGTTAGTGGTCCACATACCGGAAACAGACTCAGAGGTTCTATATATAGGGTTCTATTCCCAAGGTGATAACTTTCTGCTTGGTTTGGTAAGAGGTAGGACTTTATTTAAGTCCGCCTGGCTAGCTACCACCACCCTGCTTTAATTATTGATTATACACATAGATATGATTTAAATATATCATAGGAAAATATTAAATAAGTCTTCCCGTCATGCAAGTAAAAGAAACAAAAGGATACCTTTTTGAAAAATCGATACGGATAATTATATTAATTTAAGAAATCGAATTGGATGTAATAATATTCGAAATCGAATAGGAAATATTGTAAGAAATAAAATAGAAAAATGTTCATATTTATAGGATAAATAATTACGAGAAATTAAATATCAGTTTGTAAAAAGCAGTTCTTGGTCAAGAACATAGTCGTGTGTTGAAGTCAGTTTGTGATGATTATATGAATATTTCATACCTCGACTAGGTTAGTAGTAAAATTAAAAATTGACAAAATTTACTGTCTCAACAATTTAACGCTAACTTCCCTTATGAACTACTTCCACTAGTTTAACAATCAAACAACGAAAACAAATATTTCACATCGAAAGTATCACACAAAAGCAAAAGCATACATAGCATAGGAGTGGAAGCTCACCCTAATCGAAGCACACGTCACGGTTGGGCGGTCATATTTAAAGATATGTGACGATCCAGTGGCTGCCCACTGAACCGGCAGAGGATGTGAGTTATTAAGTGGTACACTTTCAGGTGGTCTGTCGAGTGAGAGAATCTCCGCGCTGAGCACGTGGCCTGCCATCGCCACCTCGCTACCTCTGGGGTTGCCACTATGAACCTGCATGTCAACAAATTTCAGAGTAGTACTTTATTACAAACTGATGAACCAACGCGGTACTTACGTAGAGGTTTGCAACCAGCCCTGTATGGGACTATTAAACGCTTTGAACTCAGTCGTATATGGAAATGTTCAGTCGAACATACATTGGCGTCAAACTGTATTCATGTGTGGCATGAAACCTAGACACAAATATTTTTAAAATAAATTCGCATCGCAATAAAAATCCAACATTCAGATTAAAAGCTACAAATACATATTCACTAGAAATGTGTTTTTATATTTGCTCCGACATTGTTAAAAATAATTGAAGATATTATAATCACATTAATTTCAATCAATCATTTATTTCTTTTAAACATAGGTATATATAAATATTAGTATTCATCAAAATAAACCAGATCGGATATGTTTCGCTGTATTTACAGGAATACTAATGTCATCTTATAAGCTAAATAGTTAAAGCAATTAAACTATGGCAGGTCTTGACAAAATTTACAATCTGCTTTTTCTGATCGTTATTTTCTGACTTTATATTAGAAAATCTTACATCTATCTACTATTAGTAAATATACGATATAATATACGAACATATAACATATTATTATCCTAATAAATTTTGAAAAGGAACGTTTGAAAACAAGCTCAATTTTATCGGATTTCATTTTTAAACGTAGTAGTTTTATTTGTAGAGACACTTTGTGTGACACTCCTACCGGTTCATCGAACCGTGACGGTCTCTGATGATATTCATACTACAGCGAGCGTTTAGGCATTACACTGATTCCGATTCCAACTGTTTCTGTTTGGATTTACCTGTGGGGCCGCGGGAACTACCGTCTGTGCCTATCACTGGGATTAGTGCAGCGATCAATGAATCTATGCAAACGTTTCAATTCGATACCTAGGTAAATATGTGAGCATAGTCACAGGTATCACATTGAATTTATTATTAAATAATGTGATTTACGCCAAGTCAAAGTCCAAGTCATAATGAAAATAATATTTAATTTGACATTGTATTATGAGTCTGTGTTATTTGAAATAAAATTAGATTATTATTATCATTCAAATGGTTTTTCAGTAAGACTTTTTAAGATGATTCTGAAACGTTAAATATACCATCTGTTTGGAATAGGTACCAAGCTTCTCTGCTAATATTTTAAATTATTTAAAATTGTGTACCTTAATCTTAAATGGATCATCAAAAAACGAACTAGCCTAAGGTTCTAGCCTTTCTCCTCGTGTGCGATTCCGAACAGGCGGTAGATTTGACGTTTCATAATTATCTTAAAAAACTTTATGAATCAAAGAATATATTGTATTATTTTTTTATGTAGTAAGCCAGTTTTTATAAAGTCTCAGTTATAGGATCCCGTTGGCCGGTTAGGTAAAAAACCCACGAAAGCACCAACCCCATCTTACGATTGTCGTACATGGCAACTATGCCATTTAAATTGGAACAACCTACATAAACGTTCCATCGAAAAATCTCTTAGTGCATAACCGGGGTCCCATGACCTCCGGGTCCTAGAGTAACTGCAGAAAACTGTTTCAATATACCTTCAACATGCTCGTTATTGCTCAGTAATAAGATAACTCGCTAATATTAAGAGCATCCTGTCATCTCCCGTGAAATATTCTGCCTGCATCGTATACAAGCGTCACCCATTACCAGTATACCGGCAGGTTAATCATTTTATTTTCCAATGCACGTTACGGAAAATCTACTTTGACGTCAAAATTAATTAGCCTCTGCAGCCCAAAGCTAACATGGTGTGCGGTAAGGTGACACTGGAGAGTGGAGATTCATCCGGAACTCGGCTCCATTGGCCACTGTAAATCAATATCCGGCTGCCGTTCCTGTCGCAGGCTTTGCCTCAATTTAAATAAAACTGCGCTAACTACTTTCCAAGTTGGACGCATCCGGTGGGATGGGCTCCAACCATTTACAGGCTACTTGGCAATTTGCGGTGACATTATTTTTTTACTCAATGTTTCAGATTTGTATGACTGAAGAGTGTAGGTAAATAGTCTCAAATTGTTTTGAGACTATTTACCTACACTCATTCGGTTCATTTGTATGAATAGGCGGTAATTATATATTGTTATTTTAGTTTTATTTTCATTTCGTCATTCGTTTTCTTGTAATATATAAAAATAAAAGAATGTTTTTAATATAATTCATTCCACATTTAGTAAATATTCCTTTTATTAGGATTAAAGTAACAGACTCACGACTTTTTCCCCTCCGAAGATATGTTGTTGTCATTCCATTGCACGGTTACTGTGCTATAAACATGTACTATGTAAGAAAAATAACTATTGTAGATTGGGATGAGAAGAAACAATTTTGACCTTCACACAACATTTTTAATATTGTCTCAGCTTATTTTAATATTAAGTGGTTTAGTACCTATACCGTCCGGGACCCCGAAGTCAAAATTTAGTCTGCTTTTAGTGAGATTTTACATCACATTTTGATAAAAATACAAAAATATACGATTTTTCTTTAAAAACACTGTAAAAAAAAGTTTACTAGGGTTTTCACATTATTGGTATCAAACCCTAGTAATATTTTTTCTTCAGTAAAAAAGGTGGTAGAATGTAGAATTTATTTTTAACTTTTTGTTTATGCTGTAAGTAATTAGTTACGGAGATCAAAATTTTGCCGCTCATCGACTGTCTGACTTCTGAGTTAGTTATGCCGATGTGAAACCATTTTGATATATATAATGTTCAGTGTTACTCTTATAAAACAAGTACCTATTGCTCGTTTAAAATATACAATTTTACCAAAATCTACCAATAGATGGCATTTATAAATGAACTCGAGAAAAAATCCGTATGTTTTCTATCAACCCTGCGATTTATATATACAAACCTCATTCTACCGGTATAGTTCCAACTAAATTGTTAACATAATACCTTGAAAAAAAGTACTTGAAAATATGAATGTGGTTCCGAGAAAAAATCGATGAAAAAAATTTATTGCAGTGATCAACAAACCATGTTTCATTAAAAGTTTGTTATTGAACCTTCATAGTTGGAAACATGTTAGGAGAAACTTGCAATGTTCGATTCATACTAGCCAACTGCCTGAGTACCTTCTTCGACAGTTTAAGTAGTTACTGCGTTTTTTGCTCGTTAATTGAATTCAGTGGCTAACGAAATTATTGCACGTATGAAGACTGAAATGAATTATCGAGTAATGATAATATCTATAATTTGTTTAATCTCCTCAATAACGCATCATAATTAACAAATAATTAAAAATAATAATATGTGAAATTAAATTATGTACAAAGGACACCTAAGGACCGTTACAAACGGACTATAGGTAAATCAACTGTTCCAGACCAGTACCAGACGGATGCGTGCCCAAAACAGTGGCTGCATTGCCACACCGAATAGCTATGCTAATTCGCGGGCCTAAGTAAGAGCCAGCCCTTGGGTCACGTGTCGCCTTAATCAAAAGCCTCGACCTCAAAAAGCTCGTATAGGTACGACCCAACCCCTATAAGAGTAGTAGAGCTCCTTGTGAAAGGGTTCGACCGGGAAAGTACTACCACCATGTTTATGGATGTGGCCTACAAAGTTAGGCTTTGTTATAGGCGTGCTTATTCCGTCTCCAAGTAGCATAAAAAATAACCTTAAAATTGAGATTTAATTGGCATTTTCTGGGAAGGCTCGTTCCATCAAAGACATCACACTCTTGCCCAGCCAAGTCAAAGTCAAAGTCAAAGCCAAAGTCATTTTTTTTATTCATTAATATTTTTAAGGTTCATTTTGAAACATCAAAGCTGCCTGTTTGGAATCGTGACCAGCACACAAGGAGAAAAGCAAGTCTCTAGGTCAAGCTGACCCATCGTAATGAAAAAAATGTTTCTTTCTAAATAGCTTTAGGTAATGCTAATTCGCTGTATTCGACTCGTTATGCATCTATTAATCTCATTTGTATAAGTACTCTCGAAGTCATCATACTTGTAAGGACATATTTTTGAAGGTGGCTCAACATTGGATGATTACGGGCATGTGATAGGAAAGAACTTACTCTGATCAGCTAGAGCTTTACTATTCTTCATCATCACAACCCGAAATAGTCAACTGCTCGACTGGTGCCTCCCCTCAACAAGCAATGGTATTCACTGTGTTGTTGCTATGCACTCAAACCTATCTACTGGTGTTACTCAGTCACATCTGTAGAAGCTAAGGCTCTAATGCATCGCCAGTGCTACGGCCAACAATAAATTCTATGTCAATGTGGAAACGAAGTACGATTGCAAGAATATTAATATATAAAATAAATAAATACTCCAGGACATTAATTTTACACAGCGCCATCTACTCCCAAACTAAGCAAAGCTTTTAAAATGGGAACTAGATTACGGATATAATACTTACATACTTTTTTTAATACACACTTACAGAACAAACATCAATATTCATCACACAACTGTTTGTCCTGGGTAGGAATCGAAACCACAACCCAAACCAAAGCTACCGACTTAGTTGTGAGGCTTGTTGAAACCGATAATATAATTAAGTGTCGAGAGATATACTGCCTTTATAAAGCCTTTCTACGTCAATAGGTTTTTATCGAAGCAGGTGATAAAAGTGTGTTCCGAGGACGTAAGAGAACGTGGCCGGTGTAATGAAGATTTGAAGATAATCGAAAGAACGCCCGCTCCGGCTCAGCAGACAATTTATTTGCCGAGCGACCGTCCGGATAATATCACCTTTATCATGTATACTGTGTAAGCTGCACAGCCTTTGTTTTGAAACTATAGATCAATATGATGTACTTTGTATACTGATTGATTGCCGTGGTGGTGGCTTAAGATCGATCGATCGTAGCCCGCGGATGTCGTAAAAGTCAGCTAAAGGCTCTCACCAGAAAAAAGGCAGCAGCTTTCTTTTGTTTATTATCAAACACCTTCACCTACGTTGTACCTGGATAAGTAGTATATGTTATTATGCTCTAAGATATATTAATATTTAATATATAATATATATAGAGTCTAATATATCCATGCCATATTTTATTAAAACCAGTTCAGCCATTTAGTCGTGATAGCACACACAACAATGAAGCATAGACAATTTGAATGTATAATATCAGCATATTAGTGTGACTTTATAATGGCGCACAAGAACATACGAACAAGAATTTTGGTTCATTCAAACTCTAGTTTCAATGATAAATCTTTATGACCACGCGGAAATCTAACAGAAAATTATGACTTCCCGGTAATTGATTCCAGTACATCTCTAAAACAGTTAACCCATCACTAGACACTATGCTCAGTGTATTCAATAACGCAACTAAACTTGCATAATATCCGTGCAGAATATACTAATAGCCGGTAAATAAACATGACAAATAGGCCAGTTATAAATATGGAATAGGGCAGAGCCTCCATGCCTCCAATCATGTCAACTTTGCGGCCGCTGAAAGCGACACAGACCTGCGTGGAATCAGACAGGGACAGGGATCAATCCTGCTGTAGATATGAACTGGTACCTGTTGTTAAAATTTCATGAAGGAGGGTCAATAATAAAACCAAAGTATTAATTTGATTGTAATTCAAAACAGGAGCATCAACAAATAACTTACAGGAAATTCACATGAAATTTCAAAGCAATATTGGACAAAAAAATCCCCTTATTCAATGCTTAAATGATCCGAATGAACTTTGTAACATATTGACTAACATAACATAATAGAGAACACGAAAACATTTTCCAGATTTTTTATATATTCGCAGACTGCGCTAGAGCCGGTATCTATTAATGTAGGAATAGTTTGTGTGAACTCCACGCAGAAATAGAGTAAAGACACATGATTTCTCTTATTTTGACTCTTAAATCTTAAAAAGGGTATGTTATTCAGCAAAATCTTTGCAAATAAAATAGAAAATAAGGTCAACAAATAAAATAAAGGCTACTTGGAGAATGATTAATAATGAAACCGGTAAAACCAAACGTCTGAAAAAACATAAGCTTGAAAAGTAGACGATACAATTATGATTGATAATTTTAAAGTTGCTATTGAATTAAAACGTTTATTTCATACCTAGCATACCTAGAAATATTGTGTGTAAATACAGTAGTGTTTCCTTTAGTTTCAGACACGTCAACGCTGACTGTATTGTAAAAGTTTTAAACCCAATGGATATTAAAAACAGAAGACATTTGGGGGATTTCCGTAAATTGTGTATATTTGTTTGTATATTTAATAAAAGCATCGACGAGAGAATCTTTCCTGATCTTACAAAACAGCAAACTGTTTCTTTTATTCTAGAAATGAAAAAGATCCAGCAAACTATCGACGCAAGAGATGATGATAGATGCAATGCTATTAAAGTACGTTTTTGAAGCCTATGAAGGAAATCATAATGCCAAATAAGACTGCGTAGATCATGACATCCTTATGTACACATACATATAATATATACGGAAGGAAGTTGCTGCCCTTCCAGTGAGATTCTGTAGTCGGCTGTTACGACATGAAATACTTACTACTTAGTGAAACAAAACAAAACACATGGGATAAATTCACCATGCCTAACGTTCAAATCAACGATGCCTAACACAATCATGAATACTAAACTTTATTGAAGCAACTACTTTCTTAGGTTCATATTAGTTCCTTTGACTATAGCAGATTAAGCTTGGGATTTAACGCAAGTACGCTCAATAAGGCGCGATTCCGAACAGGCGGTATATTTGTCGTTTCAAAATGATCCTAAAAAATCTAAATGAATAAAAACATTTTGACTTTGACTTTGACTTTTACCGACTCAAAAAAGAAAGAGGTTCTCAATTCGACGTTTTTTTTTTGTATGTTGATTTGAGTATTTTTAGGGTGTATTACGTCATATGTATGAAAAAAACTGACCTCTTATAATTCCTCTTATACACATACCATCTTATATATCTTAGACAGACAGACAGACGCGTGATCCTACGCGTCTGTCTGTCTGTCCGTCCATCTGTCATCAAAGTAATTGGAAAAAATACGTCAATTTCTTTTTAGTTTTTAAAACGTAATTATAGTAAAAGAAGTAATGTGTGTTAAAACTAGTTATTAAAAAAGACATGTACTATCTAGGTATCGGTTTTCAAATACGATAACATGTGCCATCAACCAATCTTCTTTGAACCCGTGCGGTGTTAAATATGTGCTATTTCTGATACAGAATCTGGCATTCATGTCATCGCATCGTAGCAACTGCTTAGCTTTCGTAGACTTCGTAGCACTACTGCTACGTCGGCTACTACGGCGACGTAAACTTAATGTCTACGAAGTCCTCGTACCTCCTTCGTAGCACTGATATGTCGTTGACACTTCGTACCTCCTTCGTAGCACTGCTTCGCCGTAGCCCGGCGGCGTAGAGCTTGCTTCCCATTCACAGTTCATATAGGTGACGCCTTCCACAATTTATTTATATACATACATACATATTTCTTCTGTACTTGTGCTTGTCACTGAACTCCTCGAAAATATGGTGAGGTGAAGGCTTCACCGCTTCCCCATCGTACAGTATAAAATAAGAACTTTTTTATCATTGTTTGTTCATAATTCCGCGATTAACTCAACAATAAGAAATTGGAAACCAAATAAGCCTAAGGCAGCCTATACAAGACAGACAAAACTTTGCAACTATCGTAACTGGCGAGTCCACAGTTCTAATGAAAACTTTGCTCCTAGGGCCCTGATAAGGGAAACTACACCAAGATACGTAACAGACCACTTATAACTTTGTGACAAGCATGCACTCTACAACATTGCGAGAGTACTATACATATAGTTTTATAGAGTAAAAATACATAGTATGAATAACATTATAAGGGGTGCTTTTGTGTTAACATCCTAACTCGACTTCAGAACTTATGGTGAATATAACATGATAGAAAATTATGTTTTTTTCTGAGTGATACATTTTAATTATAATCTCTTAATTATGTTCATAGTAATAACATTTTAAATATGCACAAACGGCAGAATAAACTGAAATAATACATTGAAATGACTTGCTGGATACAATTGAAAATGTCATCCATAAACTAAACTAGCTGTATATCTTATTTTCACTCCTTTTAAATTACAAACCAGTTATTTGCATGAAAGATTTATTCCACGATTTTATATTTAATTATCTGCTTAGTGTTTCTGAAGATTTTTTTAAATTATTATACGACGGGGAAGCGCTTGCCTTTCATCTCACCTGGTTACAAGTTATGATAAAGCCGAAGGTGGAGGCACTTCACCCGTAATCCTTAACAAACTGAGGAACTGGCTATCTTATCTCTAAATTCCGGAATACAACAATTTAAGAACTGTTGCTATGACGACAGAATTAGGCCTAAAAATCATCTCCATCAAACTAAGCACAATATTATACTCCCCCTGGGGATCGAACCCGGGACCTCTGGATCTGACATCGAAAGACAATAAACTAGACTACAGAGGCGGTTAAATTTTTTTTTTTTTTATTTTATTTCGATAGTATACAGATCGCAAGAGCCTTAAGAGAGAATCGATTATAAATGAAGTCATACATATATTTTCTTTATTTGATTGCACTTTGCGCGTGCAGAATAAGAGCTTATGCCCCATCGGGCCCATGGTGCGGCGACCCGAATGGAACGCGCATACTAATTCGCGGTCGTCGAGGAGCATTCAAATACCAACCGAGCCCGGCTTACGGGGATATGTGAGACGGTCCCAAGAAGACAAACACACCAATTATTTTACTATTGTTATTATGGCAACAGAATTAGGTAAGATGGTGGTAGCCCTACCACCAACCAAACCAAGCACAAAACACAATATTGTTCTCCCTCCGGGGATCAAACCCGTGACCTCTGGCCCGAAATCAGTGGATTGAACCACTTGACCACAGAGGCGGACTAATATAGATTGTATACTTAATGGAAGCAAAAACATCCATGTATATCGATACCTAAATGTTTAGAGGTAAAGCTACATCAAAACAGCATAAAGTTCCCGCAACACGAACTTAGTCTCGACATTTATTTACACAAATACGTATTTTAATCCATATTTACATAATTCAAGCGGCTTCGGAATCATTCCGTAGTTCTGTAATACACAAAATGAACGTATCCCAAGATCCCGCTTACAAATTGGACCGCGCCAGTGGCCTATTCTGGATCAGAACGCCATTTAAAATAATGTACACTCAATACTCGCATAAAACTACTGGAAATCTGCCATTGAGCCGTCACCAACATGACATCCTTGAATAAATGAATGAAATGAATGAAAATAATTTATTGCACAATTTAAAATTAAACACGATTACTTAATCATAAAGGCGCTCTTATTCGCATAGAAGCGATTTCTTCCAGACAAACTTTGGGTGGAGAGGATTTTGATTCATTCTCAAAATTTAAACCCGAGCACAGATTTCCGGTTTCTTTTGACAATTGAATGTGACTGAAATGTCTTAATTAATTCGCAGTTATCTTAATAGGTTAAGGAATATAAATGTGCGACTTTCGTATTCAATTGATTAGTAAAGCTATTGCGATCTGTATACTGTTGAAACCAAAGCTTTCTAATAAGTAAACAAGGTTTAATTTATGACAAAAAAAATACTTGAACTGACTTGTTTTCGCAGAAAACAAATCAGTTTCTGACGAAAAATGACAATGCAAAAATTTCTTGTAATTTTTACTAATTCATTTGTTTTCTGTGAATAAATTCAGTTACATTATTATTTAGTCAGAAATGAAACCTACTCTAGTAAACAATTCATAAATAGGTTTTATTATTCACTATAAGGTGTACCCTTGAATATTATCTGTTTACCTAAGGACCGTTACAAATGGTCTATAATGTAATTCAACTGTTCTAGACCAGTAACAAATGGAAGCAAGCCAAGTCATTGGTTAATATTATAAACATTAACAGTTCTCTAGTTTTTTTTATTGTACGAGGGGAGGTGCTTGGCCTTCATCTCATCAAATTTTCTAATTTTAAAGTTAGGATAAGGCCGAAGGTGGAAGCGCATTTCACCCCGAATCCTCAATAAACTAATGAACTGGCTATCTTATCTCTAAATTCCGGAATACAACAATTTAAGAACTGTTGCTATGACGACAGAATTAGGCCTAAAAATCATCTCCATCAAACTAAGCACAATATTATACTCCCCCTGGGGATCGAACCCGGGACCTCTGGATCTGACATCGAAAGACAATAAACTAGACTACAGAGGCGGTTAATTTTTTTTTTTTTTTTATTTTATTTCGATAGTATACAGATCGCAAGAGCCTTAAGAGAGAATCGATTATAAATGAAGTCATACATATATTTTCTTTATTTGATTGCACTTTGCGCGTGCAGAATAAGAGCTTATGCCCCATCGGGCCCATGGTGCGGCGACCCGAATGGAACGCGCATACTAATTCGCGGTCGTCGAGGAGCATTCAAATACCAACCGAGCCCGGCTTACGGGGATATGTGAGACGGTCCCAAGATTTGGTTTACAACTTAGATTACACGCTCCGGCGGCGTGGTCAAGAATTAAACAAGTAATCTAATGGGCCACACGTTACGTGACGGAGAAACTGGCTAATTCAAATTCAATTTTCCTACGTTGTTTGAAACAGGATTTGGAGCTACAATTAGTTTGTGGATTCCATTAGCAATATAATTTAACTACGTAAAATCTGAAAAACGTAAACATACATTGGATTTTTTTTTTCTACGACGGTGAAGTGCCGGAATCCTCAACAATCTGAGGAGCTGGCTATCTTACCTCTAAATGCCGGAACACAACAATTTTAGAATCTTATGGCGACAGAATTAGGTAAGATGGTGGTAGCTAGCCAGGTGGACTTAAGCAAAGTGCTACTACCATCCAAACCAAGCATAATATTGTACTCCCTGGGATAGAACTCAGGATCTGTCACCGGTGGGCAATCCCTAAACCACAGAGGCGGTTAAAATACTGTCCTTTTGTCCTTTCATTACATTTCTAGTTATATTAATTCACTTCTTAATGACATCAGGTTGTAATTGTAGTACAAAGCTGATGTCCAGTTATTGCAGTGAGCATAATAAAACATTTTTGATCGAGCCCTTGGGTCACGTGACCCAAGGGCTGGCTCTTATTTAGGCCAGCGAATTAGCATAGCTACTCAGCGTGGCAATGCAGCCAGTGTCTTGGGCAAGCTTCCGTCTGGTACTGGTCTGGAACAGTGAGTTACCTATAGGCCGTTTGTAACGGTCCTTAGGTAATCTGACTGATTCCTTTGTACATAGTTATTTTAATTGTACTTTTTATTGAATAAATGTTATTTATATTTTTGATTGATGTATGTTAATGAATAGACGTGAAAATAGTATATTACTATACATAAACTGTTTTGATAATTCGTTCATTTAGATAAAACTTTAGCGTGAGCAAACTCGTGCAATTGACTTAATCGTCCAAGTGATTTGAT
This sequence comes from Venusia cambrica, assembly GCA_951394065.1. Taxonomy (NCBI): domain Eukaryota; kingdom Metazoa; phylum Arthropoda; class Insecta; order Lepidoptera; family Geometridae; genus Venusia; species Venusia cambrica. The sequence continues at coordinate 7,646,229 of OX596035.1, forward strand.
CGAACTTATCAGTTAATGCTCATTAACTTCGTTGAAATTGGTTTACCTGTTGAAAGAAGCGCGCCGACATCATTCCTAGACCGGACGTGCTCTTACCTTTTTGTATGCATTTACGTTTCAGATTAAAAGATCCAATCGCCACCCGAGAGTTCGGATGATTCCGGGGACATCCGACAGGCTTCGTTCGGGGGTAGCCATGCGATTGGCTGGCCAGGGATGGGGTGAGTACTGACGCGCTCGAGGGAAGTTTTCAGTAGATGGGAAGATCAGTTGAGATCGCGGGGTCGAGCAGTGAGGCTGTGGTCCTGAACGCTCCCCAAGTCTCGCGCGGTGCCTCGAAGGTAAGTATTATTCAATTAAAAAGCAATTTCTTCTGAGAAGTTGCGGTACAGACTAAAAAACATTTACAGACACCGTGATCTTTTTAAAACCCGCATTTTTCATATTTATGCATAAAAAAATTCAAAGTTGACTTCTAAATAAAATGTGATCAAATAAAATGTTCTAACATGTACACAAAGTGATTTGAATTTTTTTTTTATTGGACATCCAACGTCATGTGAACAGTTCGTTTTCAAAGCAGTTTCTTACAGCGCATGTATTTTTAAACAAAAGGTTTTTGAATGTGTGCGTAATTAATAGATCTACCAAGAGGATCTCAGATGATACTCTATATTCGTTTTCTTAGCAAATAGAACTTTACATTCCATATAAATTACCAAATTACTTTTTCCGTGCGTACAGTCTATGTAGGCATAAAGTCCACATACAAAAGTAATATCTGAATAATAATTCACGGTATAGAAAATTTAAAAACGAACCTACGTACCGACCTCATTTTATTTGAAATATGAGACTTAACCCAAAATAAATTGAGTATGTTTATTGACATAAAACCGGCGCTAAAAATCTTTAAAGGGAGTAATCGTTTTTTAATCTCCAAAAGAGAGATTTGGCAAATAACTTTGCAATTTTTAGGATTCCGTATCCCAACAGTGCTAACGGGACCCTAGTATTTAAATGTCGCTGTCCGTCTGACCGTGCGTTCCAGGATTCCAGAAGACTTTTTTTTCTTTTCGAGTCCGGGTGAAGTGCGCCTCCAGCTCCGAAGCTGGAGGCGCACTTCACCCGGTTGAGATAAGACCGATCTTATCTCAACTTGTTACCAGGTGAGATGAAGGCCAAGTGCTTACCCGTCGTACAATACAATAAAAAGCGAAAGTTTGTTTAGATGTTTGTATGTTTGTTACTCTATCACGCCTAAACCAATTAAGAAACGGATCAAGCTGAATCTTAACACATATTATGCTGCTAAAAACTGCGAAAAATAAATAATAAGCTACCAATATCTCAGAATTCAGATGAAAATGAATGATGGGAATGAAATGCGTTATACATATCTATTTTGCTCCATCACGTTAGAACGACTCACAGGAATGAGCTGAAATTTTGCACAGAACAAACTGGAAAATACATAGTAGCTACTTTTATATCCCGGTACCACACGGGCAACGCCGTGAGCAAAAGCTAGCTCATGTCCAACAGTGGAATGTTACGGGCAGTTATGATGATGATGATGATGATGATGATGATGGGAACTTAAATAAATAAAGATGACCCAAGCAAATGTTAAGAATCGGTCAGGATAATGGGAACGATTTTTCGTTATCCTGTTTTTTTATTTAAACGCCAAACTACTACACTGATTTTGACAAAATTTCTATGGGACCAATCTGGAATAAGTTGGTGCCGAATTGCCAAGCACAACCACATGTTTATTGTATGCATATGCCTTCAAATTATATGAACTTACCCTTAGAGTTATGTTTAAGTTTTTTGTGGTGAAGTCGGTTCCATTTTTTTTCTAAAAAAGTTTTTTAAGCTTTTTGTCGTTGTAAAACCTACGATACCACGACGTCTCCGACACCCTATTTAAAAGTTGCGTGAGTGTGCAATAATACGGGATTCTGAGAAATATCTTCGCAATGATGGGAACGAAGATAAATACACAAATAACAAATGTTAATAAAACATAAACAAATGTTAAAAATCGGTCCCTACTATAGTGCAGTGTCCCCTACACTGCACTATAGTAGGGACCGATTATTATATTAAGACATTTCCACTAAGCCCAAACAATGCTAGGTTAAATTGTTTTTTTACGGAGTTTCGGTGAACATCATCATCATCGTCATCCGATGATGAAGCCAAAGGCCTACCGTAGACCTACCGGAAGGCAGGCAGCTCAGTGGGACTACTACATATCATCATTAGTGCGATCAACACGCCTGCCAAGCGTGGTGATTATGGCAAAACCCTAATAATGATGATGATGATTCTGGAAGGTGAGCAGTTCAATAGGTCTCTAGTGACCGTAAACACCACAGGAAAGCAGAATACGCAATTTCATTTACTTGGATGACATACTTTTTCCAGTTATTTTGATATAAAAGTCAAACTACTGCACCGATTTTGATGGAATTTCTATGGGGCCACCTCGAAAGTATGGCCTACCAAAAATCAAGTGACAATAACAAAAAGTCGGTTAAAAAGTACAGTTCGCAAAAAAAAAATGTTCCCTTTCACAATAAATATTATCTAGCCAGGCGGAATTAAACAAAGTCCTACCACCAACCAAACCAAGCACAATATTGTACTACCCTGGGGATCGAACCCGGGACCTTTGGACCTAACACCGGTAGGCAGACCACTAGACCACAGAGGCGGTTAAAATAACATGATATTCATGGGCTGAGTGGAAGGGGATTCTTAAGCCGCGAACGCTACGGCTATTACAGGATATGTCATTAAATTCACACGGCGCCATCTAGCCCCAAACTAACCATAGTAACCATATATTACAAGTAATATAGGAAAAAGATTACGGATAGAATATTAATATAGTTTTTTTTTAATACATTACTTATCTAACAATACACACAGAAAAAACACCTATATTCATCACACAAATGTTTTTCCTGGGTAGGAATCGAATCCACAGCCTACAGCGCAGAAGGCAGAGTTACTACTAACTGAGCTATGAGGCTTGTTATACTATATTATACTACTATACTACTTGACTATATTATATGCATGTGGCATATCAGACAAAATAAAATTAAACTTTAAATAGTTAATGATTCTCCAAAAATTAGAAAAGATAAAAAATTAAAAAAGTCGAATATAAATGTTTTTTCACCGTCTAAAAATTTGCCCAATAGTAAAAAATAATCTCTTTAAATGCAAATAGAACATTTTAAGGCAATTAATTACAGTGGCATTCAAAATATTAATGGAAACGGAAAATTTTAAGACCGATACACCGAATAGGACCTCAAGCTTATGCCAAATTAATGGATATAAAATAAAGTTAAACAAAATATGACTAAATGTTGTATTGAAAAAGTAAATCACTTCTCCTCAGTAAATAGTGTTTGATTATGTAGTAACCCAAAAAGACCGAAAAATAAAAATGTATTATGAAGAACTAGCTGACATATGCCCAGCCCAGGGTTATGTTATGGCAAATCCCTCCAGCTCTACGAAATAGCTTTTGATCATCAGTGTAAATTAATGAGTAGTTAATGCTGAAAGTCAGTTTTACCCAATTGTGTTTTTTTCCGAGAGTATGGATGTATGGGGAGTGCGAATTAAAATACCGAAAGGGGGCGAAGATACAAAAAAATCTTTAATTTTAACTTTTTGGGAGTCGATGTATGGAGGCGGCTCAGGTCGCTTTTTGTGGCGTCTATTGGGGGAGGCCTATGTTCAGCAGTGGACGTATGCGGGCTGAAATTATGGGCTTCAAATGAAACTTACATACAATTTCTAAATATATGGTAAACATTGCGTGTATTTTAATCTGTCGCATCACGTTAATAAGTCGATGATAGAGACTTACTTACACTCAACACAATGACATAAATCTGGATTAATATCGTGCCCTCTTTTCAAAACAGAACACAATGTCCACGTCGCTCGAGTCCAATATCAGCTAACATAGTTGATAGTACTTGTATGGCGCTCTAACAAAGGGAGCTTCCAGCCCCTCACTTACCTGTACGAAGGCCCTACCATAAGCATCTCGAAAACCGACTGAAGAATAATATGAATGGCCTTCGTCTCACCTGGTTACAAGTTAAGATAAGGCCGAAGGTGGAGGCGCACTTCACCCGGAATCCTCAACTCAACTGAGGAACTAGCTATCTTACCTATATAAATGCAGGTACACAACAATTTGTATAATTGTTGATATGGGAACAGAAACAAAGTCCTACCACCAACCAAACCGAGCACAATACTAACACAAACCTAGGGATCGAACCCGAGACCTCTTTATCTTACACTAGAATGCAAACACCCAGACCACAGAGGCGGTTAAAATAATAAATAAATAATTAAATAATACAGCCATTATTGTATTCTTCTTCGCCCTGCCCTCATCTCACATTAAGGCGGTTCGTTACAGCACGATCTGCTCTTCCAGTCTCCCTTTTAAGCGGCTAAATCAGCATCCACTATTTTCGCATGCTTAGCGTTATTATCATTAGTAGTAGTTCGTAGTAAATAAATCTAAACTAAACTAAACAATTAATTAGCCATTATACGCTGAATCATCTGGTAGATAATGAAACAGTAGGCCATGACCACTCGAAAGCTCTCTGTGCTCTGATCCCGTTTGTATTTTCACTCACTGAACACAGCTGTAGTGCACTTTACAGGCTATAAAAATGCATTTGAAACTGCTGAATGATATTTGTGTACCTTTAGTGCGTAAGCGCCTTATTTTATGACATTCTTTACGATGGTCATTTGAAGCAAGGGTCTGCAATCCTACAAATAAAACAACTTATAATAAAACTGCGTGTTATAAAACTTTTTTTTTATTGTACGACGGGGAAGCGCTTGGCCTTCATCTCACTTTTCACACAGATCAACTACTTATCACTACTAGTGATAAGTAGTTGATAGTTAAGTAGTAGTTGAGCTATGAAGCGCTCTTTTATTTGTCATTAACGAGATAGATGCAGACTTTATTTCGGTCTTTCGTGATAGGCCTAGGTCAATTCAACAGACAAGCCGTACAGCTCCGTTGGTATTAGCTCTGCCTACTATACTTCAGGTTGTGATTTCAATTCCCATCCACTCGTATTCAAATAAAATTGCAATTGTTAGTATTTTATCCGTAATTTAGTCTCCATATTACAAGCGTTGCTTAGTTTGGGGCTTGATGGCGCTGTATGGTTACTAAGATAAGTAAGGCTGTAAAGTTTAGTCGAGAATCAACCAGGTAAGCACAAAATTAAATCTATACACGCTATATGAGCATTATTAATTTGTAAATTATATTTCATATCGATGTCCTGATTGGTTTTGCTACATTTCCTGTTTACTTTTTAATGAGATTTGAGGACTTTGCCGTATGTTTTGAAACCAATCAAACTTTTCCTGCTCTCTAGCTAGGAATTTGAATTCGTAACATTATACAGTTGTCAAACAAGGAAATAAATCATGTTTGCGTGAATTATTTTTCGTTATAACCTGGTCTGACAGGTCATAGGTCAAATGGTCACATTTAAAGTCTATATTTTATACATTATGATTAAATAATATATTTTTTTTTAAATGTTAAATAATTGAATTGGTATTTGAAAATATTATGTACAATTATGCGAGCTATGTACAAGGGAAGCAGTGGAACTACCTCAGAACCGTTACATTATTGGATAGTTGGAATAATATATATTCGTTATTTGACCTAAACTGAACCAGTTGATCTACTATTTTTACTTTCTTCGAAACTGTTTGGAGTATTTGCATAATTAATAATCTGAAACATATACCTTGATTTGTATGGTACGTTTAAGACGGCTTTTCAAGTCATAGCTTCAAAACACTTCGTGGATTACAATACCTGTTCGCCACTACGGGCCATTGTAACTAATATCAACAATATGCTAAAAAAACCATATCGGGTTTGGTTCAGCAAACCTTTTAAGAGTTAGAGAACCAATATGGAAAATGTAAACATCGAAGATTTAATTGAATACTGTTGATTACATGTCAAAATGCTTTGGAAAATTTCACGTGTGTTTGGCAGCTATACATTGCACAGTATCTAAGGCTTAGGAACAGCCTCTATCAGCAAGTTATTTTGCTATCATAATCATTAGGGATGTACGATCATATGAAATACATGCCGTACTTCTCACAATGTAACTTTATTGTATGGCGAGGTATCTATCTACATTTATAAGCGCCTATTGAAATACGAAATAGAGGTAGCATGCATTGACATGCAGAATTTAACAATGAAGTCGCCGAACAATGATTACCTAGCATGGAGCTCGGCCTAGATTGATCGAATTCCCGCCTCTTTCACAGAATGAGTATTGTAGAGCACGTATCGCTAGAGCCACAGACGGGACACGTTGGCGTGAATAGGCCTGACGTCTCCACGAGTGTCGCGCATGCAGTCAAATGCGATCCGCTGGGGCGCTCTCATTCTGTAACCACGTCATTTCCATCTCCCGTACAATGCTCGCATTATTGACCATTACTAGTCGACACAAAACGTCGACTAGTAATGCGAAATCGGAATCCCCTTTCTTGTGCTCCAACAAAACTGAGTTAAGTCGTTAAATATCTAATTAGAAAGTAGGAATCAGGAGTCGGCTCAGCTAACATTTGTAAAGTCCGTAGACGAAATAACGATTATGAGCGTTCACGGGCGGGCGAGCGGATTACCTTGCGGCTTAACTTTGTAAGTCTACCGGTGCCGGCCGCTTCTAGGATCGGTTATGAAGACCTGAGAGCAATATTCGTAAGGTTTTTAAGATTCTCCTGTGTGAGCCGGGGCTCCTGCGCACTTAGTAAGTAAAACTAGGTGCAACGTTCATTCTACGTACGTTGGGGGCTTAATCCCCTCAATAAACGTTACCGTGCGTGCTGTTATTTGAATTGCTTTAACAAAAATACTGTTACAGTTTTTATCTTTACAACAATCGTTGTATGTAATTGTATTATACTTGCGTTGAGGGTTTATATTTTCCATCCAAGTAGGTAATTAGTTTATGATTTACATTTTAATTATATCAACATTATTTCAGACAACTTCATAATACGTGGGTACAGATCTTATTTTACATAATCTGCGATACAAACTCATATATTTAATACCTTAATAACGAACATACTTTGAATATCTATTTTTGTATTTCAAGTGATTGCGGTCATAACATTTCCAATGTTATAATGGCACAAAAATTAACAACCCGCGACGGAACTCGAACCCGCATCTATTCCTCAAGCCGGAAATGTCCGACGATGCAATATATAACTATAACTATGTATCGGATCGTAAAGTCTGTACGAGATTCTCTTGGCAATATATTATTGCAGGATGGATACTAGTCTCGATAATTCAATATTGAATTTATTTCTTTATCCACTGCATCAAATTCACCGCCTTGGTCGGCAGCGGGAATCATTATCCGGAGACTACATTAACGAGCTGCCACCGTCTTGGTCTTAATTTAGCGAAGGTATACGTACAAGCATAACCAGTAAAGGTTACACTGCAACAAAATACAGACCCTAAATACTATTATCTATACTTTCTATTGAATCTGGATCAATCTTAAAGCAAAACCAGCAAAAGTTACTATGCAGCTAAACACAAACATGAAATACTGAATTATTATATTTTCTTTTCAATCTAGATCAATCATAAGCAAATCCAGCAAAGCTACTTTGCAGCAAAATACAAACATCAAATACTGGTTAACTATATTTTCTTATCAATCTAACTAGATCAACAATAGGAAGCAAAATGCTATAAACAATTACGGTTCTCGGAAATCCCGTTAAAGAATGATAATGCAAATTGCTCTAACAAATTCGAATAATAGCATATTTGTAGAACAGAAGCAATCATACTGGAAAAGAAGTTAACGTTGAAAAATAGAAACGAGCAATCCACAAAGCTACAATATTACCTACCACTAAATTTATGGCTTCGGAACCTTTTAGCTCCGAGATAGGTTCTAAAGAAAATATCCGTCGCTAAGGAAACCTCTATTGCAAGTGCAGTTTCATTTTCTGCGGAAAAGGGCGCTTTATTGTCTGCGAAACCAAATAACCCCAGCTCTATCCGAGTTTTATATCGGGAAGCTTATTGGACCATCAAGCATGGAATAAAATCTGCTATTGAATGAATTTTGCGTACCTATATTAGAAGCAAAGTGAAATAAGAAGCAATAGGAATCCTATCTTAGACATCACCAAACTCATATTTGGTCTTTACAAGGAAATAGTGAATACGTGTCTCATCACTTATCATAAAAAAATACAAAGAACCACTAATTTTCACCAAAAACTTAGCTAGGCATCCTATTATTTGTTATATATACCTACTGAATATCGCGATTATTCCATTCATAAATCAGTGAAGATACATCATACTTTTAACTAAAATCTTGTATGTTCTCTCAAGCTATTATAAAAAACCAGGCTTTTTTAGTTTAATCTTTTTTATGCAATTTAGCCAAGCATTTGACACCCAGCTCACTTGTGGCCTAAAATAGAGCTCACTCGTCTAAATAGAACAAAATAAGTTTAATTTGAATAAGAAACTTGATTCTTTTTCTTATTTTTTTTAGTGCCGTTGCCGTTGCATTCGTTCTACGTGTACGAGTATATTTTTTTTTATTTCATGTAGTTATCAACTCCTTTACTAAGATTTTCTATAATATATAAGTGACGGCCAGTGTTCCATATTTTTTTTAATGTTTGGCTCCATTTCTTAATGTATGGGATAATTTCGTATATATGTTTTCAATAACATTCAAATTATAAATGTTAAAATTATATTCAGATCATTTGATATGGTGTATATATTCTATTAGATATATTTTGTTCTGTTTTACTCTACCCCCCAATATCAACCCAAAAATCTGATTTCATGTATATATGCTATACTCGTGCATGATAACATACCTCTATTATAATGTATCAACTTTTTCCGTCAGGTTAGTTTTTGAGAAAATGGGATGTGACAGACAGACAGACTGGCGAATGAACTTATAAAGGTTCCGTTTTGGTATCGGAGATATCATCGTATAAAATAAAAACAATAAAGACACAATGCAAGCTCTTTGTAAATAGTCGTAGACATTTTTATCAGCAGAGTGCGTTGCGCCATGCATTGTGCGACAGAAAGGCCCAATGAGGCGTACTAGGTCCAACTACCGGAAATAACGTCAAAGCTTCCATTGTTTCTGAGGGGAATACCCGTACGTGGGCATCGCACGTAGCCTCAATGCCTTTGCTTTAGCTAGTAGTTGTGTGGAATGAATTAACCGTAAAGTATTATAACTCTTTTGTTCATCACTGTAGCAGAATGCAAAGACAGCAAGTTTTCTACTACGAATAAACAAGAGCCGGTGATTTAATAACAAACATTTCAGCATCATTATAACATCACGAAAAGACTACGCATAACATTTACCCAACTGCCTTAGAAGGGTGCATTATGACAATGTACTCAGGTATCAAATGTCGATTCTAAACATAATATGTATGGGTAGTATTTAAATGTTCGAATATAAATTCAAATTCAAAGTGTGTTAATTAATAAGATAATGGCGCACTGAAATACTATTTGGGCGAAAAATGTTTTTCTAGCAAAATTGAACACCGCTCAGTTTTTAACACCCCTCAGTTATCTTATCAACAGTCATCCATACGTCTCAAATGAAAGAGTTAAAAGTACGATTATGGCATACTGAAATACTAAATGGGCGAAAAAATATTCGCACCCATAATTTAACACCGCTCAGTTAACTCATTAACAGTCATCCATATGTTATTTAATTATCCGGTTTATAATTCTCCAAATATATAGTACTTGTGAAATCATGAAGTTTAATAATTTTCAGGCGGGGTTTAGTATTTCAACTTTCAACTTGGGAAGGCCAAAGCGTTCTAAAGGAACCTAAGGGGCCATCTGCCATAGTTTACACGCTTGGCTGGGGGGTTGGTGACTGCAGTATTTTTGTAGAGAACTCAGCTGGATGGTGTCGGCCACTACCCTATGAAAAACATAGTCGCCTCTTACGACAGTCTCGAACCACCGCCAAATAACCTAGCAAATAGGTAGGTACTTGAAAGAATCAGGTAAGGTAATTGACTTAACAATAATTCTACAATGTCTCAAAAATGTTGAACTCAACTTCTCAAACGGTTTCGACGTAAGGCCAAATACGTTATCGTTCAATACGTATTTCAATTATCTGATTTTATAGACAAATGATCAGCAGTGATATTTTTTTTTAAACCGACAAAACCTTAATATAGGACATATTGTTCTTGGTGGTAGGACTTTCCTTAAGTCTGCCTGGCTAGTTACCACCGTATCATTGACAAGCCTCATAGCTCAGTTGGTAGTAACTCTGCCTTCGGCGCTGTAGGCTGTGGGTTCGATTCCCACCCAGGACAAACATTTGTGTGATGAATATAGATGTTTGTTCTGTGTTTGGGTGTTGTATCATATAGAACGTATGTATTTACAAAAAGTATTTAAGTATTTTATCCGTAATCTAGTTCCCATATTACAAGCTATGCTTAGTTTGGGGCTAGATGGCGCTGTGTAAAATGAATGTCAATTTATTTATTTATTTATCACCTAATCTTTTCACCAAAACAATAATTCTAATATTGTTGTATTCCAAAATTGATTTATTAAAAAAAAAAGTAGATATTTATTTATGTATTCTATCCGTAACCTAGTTCCCATATTACAAGCTATGCTTAGTTTGGGACTAGATGGCGCTGTGCGAAATTAATGTCCTGTAATGTCCTGTAATATATATTTATTCCAGCATTAGAGGTAAGAAAGACAGTTCCATACACTGTTGAGAATTCCGGGTGATTTGCGCTTCCACCTTCAGCCAACATAACTTGAAAATCAAGAGAGATAAAGGCCAAGCTTGAACTAATCGTAAAAAAAAAACGTATTTTATAACTTTATAGGTGGTCTGATCGAAGCAGCAAAGCCGGTTACACCGTTTTAGCATTTAGTTCAAAACAATTCAATTATTAACTATGCGAGCACAGTTTGGGGAAACAGCTCCGACATATGAAAAGTATTGATATGTCAAAAACGTGCACTCAGAATCATATAACAAGCCTAATAGCTCAGTTGGTAGTAGCTCTGCCTTCTGCACTGTGTAGGCTGTGGGTTCGATTCCCACCCAGGACAAAAAAAATTGTGATGAATATAGGTGTTTGTTCTGTGTTTGGGTGTTGTATCATACTTTATTTTATCTGTATTTTATTTTTTTAGTATTTTATCCATAATCTAGTTCCCATATTACAAGCTATGCTTAGTTTGGGGCTAGATGGCGCTGTTTAAAATTAATGTCCTGTAATGTTTATTTATTCATTTATTTATTTATTTATTTATTTATTTATTTATTTATTTATTTATTTATTTATTTATTTATTTATTTATTTATTTATTTATTTATTTATTTATTTATTTATTTATTTATTTATTTATTTATTTATTTATTTATTTATTTATTTATTTATTTATTTATTTATTTATTTATTTATTTATTTATTTATTTATTTATTTATTTATTTATTTATTTATTTATTTATTTATTTATTTATTTATTTATTTATTTATTTATTTATTTATTTATTTATTTATTTATTTATTTATTTATTTATTTATTTATTTATTTATTTATTTATTTATTTATTTATTTATTTATTTATTTATTTATTTATTTATTTATTTATATGTGGCCTCAGAAAAAGAGACTCTGTTAGGAAATATTTTAAGATAAATAAAAATTATGACCGTTATATCTGTTTATATTTATAAAAGCTTACTTGAAATACATGCTAATAAGGATATGTATAGAAAAAAACAAACTGATAATTATAACTTACGTAACAATGTAAAGCTATACCAACACAGTGTACGATTAGCAAAAGTGCAAAAACAAGGGGTTTATAATAAAATATTTTTGTATAACAAGCTTCCAACCTATTGGTTAATAATATTGGTTAACCAAAGATAATTTCACTGATTTTAAGCAGAAGGCAATTTTTTTTTTTAAACAATGTCTTTGTTGTCATTGCATAAGCGAATACATGAATATGAAAATAGTAGAATCTCAATTTTCATTATCAATCATTTGTTTTTTCATGTATTTCAAATTTAGTTCGATTTGTTTGCTCGGACTAGCAATACCTTTGACTGTAATCCTAATCAAGGAGAATAATATGACCCTATCTGTTGTTTTGTTTTGTTGAAATTATTGACTTGTGGTTAACATGTTATCGAATGTTTATTATATGTCTGTGTCTGTGTCTTGTTGTGTTAATTGTTATTTATGTTCATTTCTGTTAAAGTGTTTGGTAAAATTGTGTTTATGGATATATTTATTTAAATTTTAGGTAGGTAAGTTAAGTTTAGATTAGATGAAGTTGTTTCTTTTTTCCATATTGTTTTCTGTATAGGACGTGCCTGGTATAACAAACACATTTGTAAAAACGTCAAAAAAATGAAATGAAATCAATTATACCTTTATAAACTTACTACTGAAATTATTTACAGTGTCAAAAATTATAAAAACAGCTACCAATACCGAAGTTTTTTGAATTTTGAATTTACCAGAACATATATGAAATCCTGATACCGCTATACCGAGAATATTCCTTTGCATTAATCTATTGACATGATTCCATTATTATTGGCCACATATTTGCGGCGGGCAGCCGACACCGGCTCACTTGCTGAACAAACTAATCTGAAAATTACACGCACGTATAACGTCCACCCACTCACGTCGACGGCGGTCACCCGCACTACAAAACATTGGCTAACTTATCCACTACAACTCTACCTATACTCTCTACTACCTCAAAAACTTCTAGTCTCACGTTTATCACATTTCTATCGTAATAAATAACTTATATAAAAAAAAATCTACAAAACATTTGAAACAATGCCATCTAGCCCTCAACTTAGCTTGTAATTACGGATAAAAGATTTTTTTTACATACATATGATACGTTTTAACACCCGAACACATCAATTGATCTGACACCGGTAAGCGAACTATTAGACCACGGAGGCGGTTAAAAATTATAATGAATTATAATAGACATTGTTGTATTCCGGCATTTAGATGTGAGATACGCAGTTCGTGTGTTTATTGAGTATTCCGGGTGAAGTGCGCTTCCACCTTCGGCCTTATCATAACATGAAAATCAGGTGTGATGAAGGCCAGGCACATCGCCGTCGTGACATAAAAAAAAATAATCCTCAAACCTACAGCGCTGAATGTAGAGCTACTAACAACTGAGCTGGGAGGTCAGTCGGTAGCTACGAGTAATATAACAGCTGTAGATCACCAAAATGACCCACGTCGCTTTTAAATGAACCGGGTAGAGTTGCAAAACATAAATACATAGGTAATTTGGTAAGCGCTAAAAGCGATGTATTCCAACAATCGAGTGAATGAGAATCTAGACTCAATAGTGATTCACTATAAATTTTCATGTAAGTTTGTGAGCGTTGATACGTTTTCGGTACGGGAAGTGGCTGCCAATTGTTAAGGTACATGCGTATCCCCACAAACAAAAAGTTGTCAAAAAGTACTTTTTGACTTATCAAATTCAAAACTGTGACAAGTGCGATTTACAAACGTATACTGTATTTGAGTATTATTGGCATTGATTGTCGAACTCAAACACGACGTTACTGAACTAAAACATTATTACATTTTCAACTATAATAAAACATATTAAACCCTAGCACAAAGTGGGAGATCATCTTGTAGCCAGACATTAATTTAAAGCAAGCAATAAAGGAGGTGATTTCTCTGTGGCGCTGCATTTCTTCCCCAGCAATACTTTATTAATATTTGTTTTGATAAATGATAGGTAAGACCTCTATGCTAGCTCTTAGTAAAAGCATGGGTTCCCAATTCAGAAAGGCTAGGCTGGGTCAAAAATATATCAATAGATGACGTCATGTGCGTCCAAAGTAAAAATGAAGTTGGTGAAAAACACAAAAACACATAATAAAGAACAAATACGACCTATAAATGCTTGTTTTTATATTTATTTAATATATCAAATTGAAAGAGCCAAGATGTTCTTGTCAATGTAACAATGTGCATTAGTATTTTATCATCTGCGGTAAAAGCAAGGATGTGGTCTACGATGGATTGAGCTATTCCAGGAATCACTGGCTCTTCTGCGTACCGAGGGTATGTAGCAAACCGCTTAGCGCAGAATTTTGGCAGAAAAGTGGTCGATATAGTCCTTTACAGATCCTACCACCAGTGTTGTGATCTTTCAGCCGTACCCACAAGCAAAAGCCAGCAATTCCAATGCCCGGTGTAGACCACCAGGTGCTAGATAAAACCTACCCCAAAAATCCTCGCTTCAGTTTCAGTACCACAGAACCAAATCATTTGATTCTTTGGTTCATTATTCAGCTACAAAATCACTCCATCAGATATGTGTAACTAAAGTACCTATAAACGTGCAAATAATTAACTCGTATTATGATTTGCGAAAATACATCCTTTGCTAGTCATTATAAGATTCTAAATGCAAGGTCCGCGCCCCTCGTAATACAATTTTTGGCAATTGATTGAACCTAGAAGATTAATGCCACCCACGACTTTACCCCGTCTTCACCTCTCTGTGCCGTAAAATGTAAGCGAGCCTTATTCAATTAAATCCGGTGACATTATAACAATCTCCGGCTTATTTAACGAGGAAAACAGCTGACAGCCCGCTTTATTGTGCTTTTAGATTAGGTAAACGAACTAACATTAGCAATGACTACGACAGAAACCGATAAAATTTCTTGAAAATTCGTGTCAAAGCTGTCGAATCTATTTTGAATTCGAGGAAATGTCCGTGAAACAAAAGGGTTCGAAAGCTTTAAATAACAACTCACCATTAGCTAAGACGTGTTAAACCTGGACTGAAAGAAGTGTTTACTCAGACGTAGCCCACTCAACCCTTACTTGGTTGGTTACAAAGGACATTCCTGAAGTAACTTGTCTACACATGTTACTTAGACCGTTAGAATTTCCGTTGAATAAAGATTGATTTTCAATGGCAATTTCCATGTGAAAATAATAAATCCACAGCGCTAGTAATGTCTGTTTTAAATCGTATGCGGCTATAAATATTGAAAATAGCAACACAGAGAGGCATTCTGCGAACAATCGTTGTAATTTGCGGGCAGACGCGAACCCAACTATTTCTAATCGGTTGCAATTGTCCACGGCTTGCGTGAACCAATCTACTCGTTTCTAAAAATTGCACAAAAGTGAAACCCTATAGGCACTAGGAACCAGACGATACGATTTTCTCTCGAAGCTTCATAATAGCCCATCGCTGAGCTTATTATCCGACGCCACCTATTGAGAAAGGCTTTACAGGGAAATTCCGAATAGGTTGTAATATTATATTTAAATAGGTATTTGCAGTATTTATTCTGTATACGTTCTGCATTATTGGAATATGTTCATGGTTTTCTTGACCTGCGTGAGATTGATTTAAAAGGTCAAAAAATCGAGAAAAATCTGAAGCTATGGCTGAAAACTGAAAGTCGGAGGCTTAGATAAAAAAATACAAAGGATATCGCACGCCTATATTATGCACTTCGAAAATCATGGCATTTTCTGTCATGCGATGCTAGTAAAACATAGCAACATACATAATTATTATAATAATAAATAAAATTTAAAATAATTACTGTTTTTCAAATTATGGAAAGTGAGCTACAGTTATAGTACTGTTATATGCCGTGGCAGTCGCGGCTTAAGAATCGACCCCTCCAACTCAGCCCGCAGATGTCGTAGTCGACTCTAAAGAAAGAAGAAGGGCAGCAGCTTCTTTCTGTGTACTTCCCAACACCTTTACTGCGATCACCAATCCGTATTCCAAGCGTGGTTATAACAAAACCCTCCAATTTTGGAGGAGGCTCAGTCCAGCCGTGGACACTAATGGGCTGTTGATATTGGTGTTGAAGCTACTGTTCGTTACGTACTTGACAGAGAACAAGTTATCGAATAAAAACTGCTGCTCCGATGCGTTTTGGTGGAGTTTTAGGTAAGACACATTCACGCGGATGGTAACGTTTGCCCAGCAGTGGGACATATCGCACTAATCATAATCAAATAGGTGATTTGGTTATAGGTTTTTATAATATAATCAATAATTTTATCCGCCTCTGTGGTCTAGTGGTTCGCCTACCTGTATCAGATCCAACGGTCCCGGGTTCGATTCCCAGGAGAAGTACAATATTGCGCATGGTTTGGTTGGTGGTAGGACTTTGTTTAAGTCCGCCTGTCAATATATATATGTCCCATTACAACAATTCTTGAATTGTTGTGTTGCGGCATTTAGTGGTTAGATGGTAGTAGGTTACTCAGTTTGTTTAGGATTTCGGGTGAAGGGCACTTCCACCTTATCATTACTTGAAAAATCAGGTCAGATGAAGAAAAGTAACTCCCCGTCGTACAATTAAAAAAATGTGTGAGCAGTCATTAAATAAAAAATTCGTTTATATAATTAACTAAGAACTTTGCGTTAAAAACGTGCAACTTTCATAAAATTTGTAATTGCGACATGAAACCAAAAACATTTTATTTGTAAATGAGAAAAACATTTGAACTTTCGACACAACTAGTACAAAGCGTTGGCTATTGTAAGGCTTCGCCTTTTGTCAATTTCGAAATAAAATTATTTCTCAGTTCAGCAGAACTTTGCAACAACGTCTTGCCTAAACATGAATTTCGCAATGGGCGAGTATGACGCACCCATCTAGGGTTACGTTGAATGTATTTACTTGGTTTTAATAAAACTTTTGTCACGCTAACGTCACCCTAAATATTTGAATCGTTATGCAATATGATTCTGAATATTTGAAATTTGTGAGTTCACAAAAACTTTCTTGACAGAAACCTATCGTATCGATTTTGTCTTAAAGTATAAAACCATAAGTACAAAAGCCTTAAGGGTGAGCTTTTCCAATGCCAACATAGAATTAATGCTAAATAGAATCCTTGAACGTTCAAAGGCAAAGCAATGGTCTAAGAGTCACCACATACTCGTTAGTGGATGCCACACGAAGCGGATACAATTACAGGTAGTGATCGCTGTGGTGGCGGAAAATGTGGAATTATAAGCTCTCGCCAGTAATGGAGAACCTCTCTCATCTATTGCACTCGGACGCCAACGCTTTTATTACAGGATATCAACCCACTATCAAAGCGTCGAATATACTTTTTTTATCTCCATTATTATTTATATTTTATACCAAACATATTTTTTTATTTAGTAACTGAAGCTACTTCGAGCTGTCGCTTCACGGATTGTTTCAGGAAGTATTGAAACAGGTGCCTGATTACTGGGATTACTTTCAGGGGGTTGCGAAGTAATAACTGCGAGGTTTTTATAGTTCAACAAACAAAATGCGTGAATTATTTTGATGCAGGTTCAAAGCTCGAAAAGCATTAGTTATTTTGATACTTTGATAGAACCAAGTGGAAAGTCATAACTAAATTGGTTTCCTAAAGTTTATAACGATGTTTTTTTTTTATTTATTTATTGAGGCAACACCAACAATGTCATGACGTGAATATGTATAAAATGTGTGCCAATTACAGGTTCGATCCCGGTTGGTTGTAGGACTTTGTTCAGGTCGTCCTTTTCGAAGAAAACAGCTGAGATTGTTGGTACTTGAATCTCAATGTTGTCGTGTTGGTCGCGATATTTATCAATGAGGGTCTTTAGAACTGACGTTGAGAGTCGTGACGATACCTGTCACGGCTCTCAACCGTCTGTCTATAGGTAGAGACGGTCTTGGAACTATCCTTACCCGTACCTCTGAGAACCGTAAAGATAACATGACAATGTGTTTATAGCCAAATGTGTCAAAAATGGTGTCAGTAAGGAGTCGCGGGTTCAATGGCAAACCGCCTAAAGAAGTTGGCACTTCAAAAAAACACAAAAATCACTAGAGTGCTTAATGATTCAGTAGTAATAATGGCAATAAAGGATGTTGGGGTGGCGAACACCTGTCCCATTCTCCTGGTGTCGCATTCGTATCGACTTCTCTGATGCTTAAAATATGGCGTGTCACCTCCCAGCTCTCGTTACTTGTTTGTTCGGTAGGTTTTGTTCAAGCGCTTTTCGAAAGTTATTTATGTAAACTGAAGTGTCCCCACTTTTATGCCCTTGGCTTTTTTATTTTTTTATGTAAGCATTCATTGTGTTCATTGAATTCGGTATTCAGTTTATCATTATTTATATGGAAATAGTGTACACTATAAATGTCTTCATGTTTTATTTTATTTTAAGCGGACGTTTAGAAGACGATGCGCATCCAGTCTTGCATTAAAAAAATATGTGTAAAAATAGTCGTGTAGCTGACTGACTGACAATCAAAAGACAGCACAGACCTTATATTTTTATTATAACGGAACAAAGTCCCGGTAATTCGTGCATCTACTAGATAATAGCTAGGATGAATACTACCTATAAGTCGTATTGTTCAAACAAGTTTTCATAGGCAAATACATTTAACCACTAGGTAGAGTGCTGCACTGATGCCTTAACTAGGTTAGGTATTTCAGTTTTATTTTCTTTTCTTTCGACAAAATAGAACAAAATCCTACTCTTAGGAAGCCTGAAGAAGCCTTACAACAAAACTAACAGCCAGGAACGGATTTACATATTTCAAATTTTATTAATGTATTTTTTACAGTTTTACTTCTTAAAAACATGTTAAATAACGACGAACGTTCAACAAGTACACACACATCAACATACCATTAGTGTCCACTGCTGGACAGAGACTCCGCTAAAGCGGGAGGGTTTTTACCATAATCACCACGCTTGGCAGGCGTATTGGCGATCGCATTAAAGCTGTAGATACTTAAGCCGCGACCGGCGCTTGTTAAAACCATACTCATACAGTTTGTGTCATTATAACATATGTTATGATGAGTCAAAACTCCGCATATTTTCCTAAAACCGGAAGCTGTCTTACCAACTGAGCCACGAGATTCCGTTTTTTTGTCATATTGATATTCAGCGCTGATTTTATGTCATTATTACATTTGTTAATGTTGTGACAAAGTGCAATCACATGAAATACAAAAATTTGTTAAAACAAGTTATGTGAGTGTACCGTATATAGGGTAATATTATATTTTAGCCGCCAATGTAGTCAAGTATTCGCTACCAGACCCTAAGGTCCCGGATTGGGTCCCAAGGGGGGTAGAAATTTGTGCTCGGTTAAGTTGGTGGTAAAATTGGTTTCAAGTCCACCTGACTTGCTACCACCATCTTACCGATGTGTGTCGTCTATCAACAATTCGAAATGACTGTTTTCGGCATTTTGAGGGAAGATTGCTAGTTCCTCAGGTTGTTGAGGATTCCAGGTTAGTGGTGCTTCCACTTTTGGCCTTATCATAGCTTGACACCAGGTGAGATGAAGACCAAGCGCTTCCCCGTCGTAAAAAATGTTGTGCCATATCCGCGTCAGTACATTATGATAACCACTGAAATAGTAACTAATTTATAACATTACCCTCCTCTACATAAAACATGAACCCAGGAAAAACTTTCAATCGCATTCAACCTATTTCAGTTTGTTTTCGCAACTGTACTGTTTGCCTATTTAAATATGTGTCACGGATTTCTCCCCTAAAAAGGGTGATAAAAGCCCACAATGTCAACACACTGTATAAAAGTAATCTCAACAGTTTTCTCTGTCTTTTCCCCATCACAGTTTTTGCGAAAATTGAATATTATTTATCGTCTCTGTTTTATTTGTCATAGGAATAATTAAACCTTTAGAAAAGAGGCAGCTTAAATATGGCTATCATATAGCGTTTAGCTTATTAAAGAGCTCAGCCCCTATATGTATTTTGTTAGCAATCAAAATGAATAAAATAAGGAAATTTTCGGACACGGGGCCAATGTTATAAAAGTTGAAAAAATATAAAAATACATATAGTTAATATTCATTGACACCCTGCTATAATATACAGCAGTAAAGACAAGTGTAGAGGGACGACAATAGATTATTATATGCGGCATTCAACAATTTAAGCAAAATATACAAGTTAATGAAAGTATGTTATGTTGCCGTGAATTGATGGTAAAAAAGCCGGAATTCGCAAAATTCCCAGTGTATCTCACACTGGAAATTTTGCGAATACTGTCGTGATTGAAAGACGAGCTGACCAAGACTGAATATTTATTTTACTACCCACATTACAAATTATAAAACTAGTACCTGCAATAACTTACATACAACATGACATCTCTACTCATTTTTTTTTTTTTTTTTTATATAGGTACAGGAATATTTATAGGTATTTAATAGATATAAAATACATTTAATAATAAATTAGGCATTACAATCGACACAATTATTATTTATGTTAGTATATTAATTTTATTTATAAGTACGCAAAACATTGTTTAGTTACCTACCTACATGTTTCGATAGTGTAAAATTAAATGTATACAAACATATATCAGTTAGATTAGGTACAGCCAATCACTGTATAAATTAATTTATGCACGGTTTTCTTTAATTTTTTTACGAGCGATGTCAGCCGCCTCTCTGCGACTTGGACTGCGCTGCCGAATCGTTGGTGCGTTTGGTGAGTTAGGATTAGGAGCGACCATGGTGGTGAGTTCACAATCTGACGTAGACAAGTCAGACGTGCCCTCAATATAATCATTTGCACTCCTGCACTCTGGACTTCTCCAAGCTTCATCCTCAGAGATATCCATCTCCTCAGCAGACGGACCAGCAACTGGAGACAGAGGCCTATTATCTTCATCTGGCCGTGTCAGCAAATGCCGTCTATTACGTCTGAACAACCTACCCGATCTGTCCGCAACAAAATATGATCGTGGCTGCGCAGCGCGTTTTATGATTCGCGCGCTTTTACGCTTTCCATGATCAGTGATAAAAACTGGTTGTCCCGGGGATAGCTCGGGTAGCTGTTTCGCCCTCTTGTCGTAGTGCGCCTTATCAGCCAGCTGATTACGCAACATTGCATTATAATCATTTTCATTGTTTCTGCAAGGTTTTAACTTACTAACGTGCGATGGTAATCTCGTATTAAGGCGACGGCCCATTAATAGTTCTGATGGAGAACTGATTCCATTACGTGGTGTAGACCTACAATTCAGAAGACCTAAATAAAAATCCGTACCCGAATTAATTGACTTAACTAAAATGTTCTTTATGGTTTGGACACTTCTCTCGCTTTGTCCGTTAGACTGCGGATAATTTGGCGAGCTGGTAGTGTGCTCGAAGCCCCACATTCTACTGAATTCTCCAAACTCCTTTGATGCATAGGAAGGACCGTTATCGGTCACAAGTTCCTGTGGAATTCCATGTCTAGCAAACTGATCACGCATAGCGGTTATCACCGCCTTCGAGCCTATATTAGTAAGTGGATTTACTTCTATAAAATTAGAGAAGTAGTCCACAAGGAGTAGATAATGTTTTCCACTATAAGAAAATATATCTGAGCCTACTTTGGCCCATGGTAAAGGTGGTATATGATGCGGCATGAGAGGCTCGCGCGCGGGACGGGGCGCGCGCTCGGCGCAGGCTTTGCAACGTCGCACCATGGCTTCTATGTCTCGTGACATGCCTGGCCAGAACATTACATCACGAGCGTGACGCTTGCATCTATCTATACCCATATGCCCATCATGTAGTCGATTCAGCATTTCAAACCGCACGCATTTTGGGATGTAAACTAAGTCATCTTTAAATAGGATGTTATCAATAAATCCAAAGCTGTCCCTGTAGGACCACTGACTTCTGACGCGTTCATCAACTTCATATTTGTTTTCCGGCCATCCCTTCAGGACATACTTTGTGAGTAACTTGCATTCTATATCTTTAGATATAGCATCTTTGATAAGATTTATTTTATCCACACTAAAACGAACGTTTTCCAATAAAAAGCATGACTGCTCTCCGATCTCCTCGGATATTTTGTCTGTCATTAGCTCAGGTAACGCCGCCCGCGATAACGCGTCGGCTACGTGCATGTACTTGCCTGGTTTGTATATAACATTGAAATCGTAGCCCTGTATACGCAACATCATGCGTTGGAGACGCGAAGGAATCGAATCCAGCGGCTTTTTAAATAGCGCTTCCAGCGGTTTGTGATCAGATTCCACGGTAACATCGTGACGCCCAAACACGTACTGGTGGAATCGCTCAAGTCCATACACAATAGCTAAGAGTTCTTTTTCTATCTGAGCGTATCTGCATTGCGTTTCTGTGAGTGTGGCGGATGCGAACTCCACCGGGCGGCCGCCCTGCATGAGCACGGCGCCCAGCGCGCGACTGCTGGCGTCCACCGACAGCAGCACGGGCTCGCGCGCCGAGTACAGTGCCAGCACCGGAGCTGCGCATACTGCGCCGCGCAGTGCTTTCGCCGCCTCCTCCTGTGCACTCTCCCATACCCACTCGATATCTTTTTTTAGAAGATTGCGAAGTGGAAGGGCCAACTCTGAATAGTTTGGAATGAATTTGGACAAATAGTTGATCATCCCCAGAAATCTCTCCAGTGAAGCTCTATCTTCTGGAAACGGCATGTCCTCTATTGCTTTAATTTTATTTCTATCTATTGACATGCCCTCCGCGCTAAACACATGTCCCAAATAACTAACTCTCCTAGTTTGAAATTCACACTTTTCTTTATTAAATTTGATACCTACCTCACGAGCCCTGTCCAACAAATTTATCAGGCGTTCATCGTGTTCTGACTTGGTGGATCCCCATACGATCACGTCATCGATGAACGAGTCCACTCCATCCAGGTCTTCTAGAATCTGACGAATTTTTGAGTGAAACACCTCCGACGCACAGTTAACGCCGTAGGGCAAACGTAAAAATTGGTACCTTCCGAATGGAGTTCCAAAAGTACAGAGGTCAGCACTAGCGTCGTCAATCTGAACCATCCAAAAACCTGAACGGGCATCCAATTTGCTGAAGTACTGGGCTCCCTCTAGTTTAGTGGCGATCTCAGTAAGCGTGGGCAACGGGTAGTGCGCGCGCCGCACTACGCGGTTAAGCGGCCGCGGGTCGAGGCACACCCGGATAGCGCCATCCTTCTTGGCGGCCACGACTATTGCATTCACCCACGGAGTAGGGTGCGATACCTTCCTGATCACTCCCATGCTCTCCATACGCACCAATTCCTGCAAAAGCTTATCACGAACGCCTATTGGAATTTTCCTAACTGGGCAGATCGACGGCTGAGCGGACTTATCTATAGCGATACTATACTTGCCGGGTAGTTTACCCAACCCTTTAAATAAATCACTATAACTATCGACATTCAAGGACAGGATACGTTTAACCATGCCTAATTCCTCACATGCATGTTTTCCGAGTACGCTTTGACAATTAAAATCAGCAATGATAAAACGCAATTTATAGCTTTCCTTTTTATATAAACAATCAAGATAACAATGCCCTAGAATAGGAATGTAGTTACCGCAAAAGGACTGTGCCTTAGTATTATCTACATTTAAAATGTCCATTGTCAATCCTAGGCGCTTAAACGTTTTCAATGATATTACATTTAAATCCGATCCAGAATCCAGCTTAAACGTTTCTCTGGAATTCGTGCAAATAATATTCAAACTTTCATACCATTTAGAGTCCTTACGATCCTTCGCCCCCGAGAGCGTAGACACATAGTACAGCGAGTCGCTGTCGTCGCTGTCGACGTCACCCGCGTCGACGTCGACGTCGGCGTCGCACTCCGACTGCGCGTCCAACTGTAGCACCCGTTTACGTAACCTAGGACACATATTTTTGAAATGTCCTCTTTCGTTGCACCAGAAACACATAGCACTTTTAGCTGCACACCTAACTTTACTACAGTTACGGTTCCCGCACGCGAAACACAACATTACTGAAGTAGACGCATCTGACGCCACAGCTATGCCCGCGCGCCGTCGTTGGTGCGCCGACAGTCGCTGAGGCTGATGAGGCTTGAAACCGCCGCCGCCGGCGCGTTGTCGGCTGCTGCCCGCCACCGCACTGCCTCGTTCACCACTCCCCGCGACCCCGCCGCGGTACCCCCGCGCGGACATCGCGTCTACAGCCATCACCTGACTCCCTGTGGTCTTGGCCACCTCGATCTGCTTCTGCTCCTCCGACGACATTTCATTAGCCTGGCATATTTTAACCGCTCGTGCTAAAGTGAGGTCATCGGCCCTGAGAAGTCTATCACGTAACTTGCCGTCTTGGACCCCGCACACGATTCGATCTCGTACCAGACCATCCTCGAGAAGCTCAAACTCACACCGGTGAGTGAGTAGCTTCAGAGCCGTTACGTACTCATCGATAGATTCTCCCGACTCTTGATTTCTTGAAAAAAATTTAAATCGGGCCATTGTTGTATTTGGTTTAATTTCAAAATGGTTGTTGAACTTATTCACAAGGGTCTCAAAACATTCTCTATTTTCGTCTTTGGTAAATTTAAACGTTGTGTACACGTCGTATCCTTCCGATCCAATCAAATTCACTAATAAGCTCGATTTCACATCAGAAGATTCCTTTTGCACACCAGATGCTTTGAGAAACACATTGAATTGACGCAGCCATTTTTGCCATGACTCGGCCCGAGCAGCCGGGCCGCCTTCGAGGCACAATTCCGTCGGGGGTCGCGCGTGTTCCATTACTTTAATATAAACAATACGAAACACTATCTTTCTAACTATCTTTTGAACACACAAAAGTTTTTTAACGCGTTGTTCCGAATTATTTTTAAATCACCGCTGTCACCATGTCGTGATTGAAAGACGAGCTGACCAAGACTGAATATTTATTTTACTACCCACATTACAAATTATAAAACTAGTACCTGCAATAACTTACATACAACATGACAAATACCAAGTGCTCCCATTCTCATTGAAAGAGATGCTTGGCGTCATCTCAAGCACGATCATCCAAAGGGGTGTTGAAAATGGTTACTAGTGTGTTGCGCATGATGTCATCTAACTGCTGTGTCAAATTTGGATATTTCCAGAGTTGGGAACATCGCATGTTGTATGTGAATTTAGGAGTGCTTAGGATGCTACATGTGAGTTTATTTTTGAAAAACGATTTGAAAGATTTTTTAAATTCTGATTTTTAATTTATATAAATCTGATTTATATAAAATTGTACCTACCTCTACAACACAGGGCTAAAGACTAACTGAGCTGAATTATCATATCATTAGCAATCGAGGAGGTTCAAATTTGATTTGAAAAACTCAGTAAACATCATCTCCGTTATAAATTACCCTGTAATTCATTTTAGCTTGATTAATAACTAAATGTAAACGGTTAAAAACTCGGAAAATATCCAATTTAAGTTTAATTTCGTAGCCATAAATTCGGTTTAGCTCCGAGCAAGGGTGGATCGAGGCGCGGCGCGGGAAATTGCACCGCACTTTTATATCACGTCTCCTGTTCTACAAAATATGAGCTATTTAGGTATATTATTACAATGTATCATGTATATTTTATTGTATATGTAACATTTTAAGTATGGCATTATATGTATAAGGTAATTATATAAAATATGTATTATCGGACGTGTGCGGTGGCTGATTCGGCAGAAGACCACAAAAAACGCCTTTATAGTGGTCTCGGAGCTTACTTTTTTGACCTTTGGGGTCATTGGGGAGACCTAGGGTTCGAGGGGAGCTGGTGCTATCCGGGTTTTTTTTTAATCTTGCGAGGCTTTGATTAATGCGTCGTGTAACCCAAGAGCTGGCTCTTACTTAGACCGGCAAATTAGCATAGCTATTCAGCGTAACAATGCAATTTCGTTTGAATATTTATTCAAATGATAGTTTTCGATTGCGCCATCTAGCCCCAAACTAAGCATAGCTTGTATTATGGGAACTAGATTACGTATCCGTAAGGATAGAATACTTTTTTTATTTTGTAAATACATACTTATACAATATTAATTCAACAAACAAAAAATCTATCCTTCTAAAATAATAAAAAATATGTTTATTTTGCACTATAAAACAACAAGTCTATTCGATCAATCTTGTCTATGTTGTGGGTAACCCGCAAATATCGTAAAAGGAGACCAGAGATCTCACCAGAGGATGGGCAGTGACATACATGCTATGTACCTACCTACTAGTAAATACCTTCAATTCTCCAATCCGCCTGCAAAGCGTGGTTACAAAATAGTTCCTCCATTGCTGCAGAAAGACTGTCCAACAGGTGGACTCCTACGAAAGGTAATTATTATTATTATTATTATACGTGGTGAGATTCAATTTGCGCCAGGTAATCTTTGATGTACTTATAAAACCAAAACCGTAGTTTGTAGTTTCAAGGTAGATTACGGAACACCGTGCAAATATCTAAAAAACTTTTCTCATTTCTTATCTTATGAAGTACAATTCCATTTCGATATAATGCTGTATTATTTATTATTATTTTCAACCGCTATTACCGGCATATTACGCATACGCGTCGAATATTGTAAGTGTCACAGTCTACAACAACATTCAACATTTTAGGAATTCAACTTTTTGCAAACTAAACATTTTAGGAATTCAACTTTATGCAAATTCAACATGCTGCGAATTTAACTTTATGCAAGCTCAACATTATAGGGATTAAACTTTCTGATCCTGAAGGTAAATTTCAAGTCTCTAAGACGGTGCGTTGCATGACAGCCAGTTAGCCACTCAGTCACTCACGCCAAGCATGTCGCAAATAAATAGTTGTAAAAGTAGTAAATATGTTAGTTTCTTAGGTATGTTCTTAATATGTGATATGTTTTATGTATTTTCACCGCCTCTGTGGTGTAGTGGTTTGCCAAACCGGTGTCAGACCCGGTTCCGGGGAGGTACAATATTGTGCTTGGTTTGGTTGGTGCTACCACCAACTTAAACTTTAGGACTTAAACAAAGTCCTACGACTTTGTTTAAGTCCGCCTGGCTAATTCTGTCGCCACAACAACAATGCTAAAATGATTGTGTTATATGTTAGAGGTAAGACAGCCAGTTCCCAGTTTGTTGAGGATTCCAGGTGAAGTGTGCTTCTACCTTCGGCCTAACTTGAAAAACCAGGTGAGATTAAAGAAAAGCACCTCCCCGTGTCATCGTACAATTAAAAATAAGGGTAAATTTACTTACATCGACCATTTATAAGTTTTTATAATGTACGGTTTTTACATTAAATAAATGGATTTGGCTTCTTCTTCAATTGCCCATTTATGTCCACTACTTATTTACTGGACAGAGCCTTCTCCAAAATTGGAGGGTTTTGTCATAATCACCACGATTGGCAGACGGATTAGTGATCGCTATAAAAGTGTTTGATAATACACATAAGTAAGCTGCTGTCCTTCTATTGATTATTATATAGCATTATGATAGAGCACATGAAATTTGCCTGTGTAATTATTAAATCGGATGAAGATATTACCCGAATTCAAATAGCACCCCAAATCGAAATGCTTTCCCTCACCAAATTCAGTTACTTATCTAATAATACAATTGTATTCATTGTATTCAATAATGAATACAATTTTCTCTCCAGATAGTATTTACATAGCCTCCGCCGCTCTTGGCTTTACGTAAACGAGAAAGTAGTAGGACCTCTTACGAAACAAGTTGCTATTATTTTCTGTTTACAAAACGAGCAACAGTTTTACTTTCATGTTGCTTCATAGGGTAATCACGTGTATTAATATTTTAACATAGATGATTTTCCATTTCTATGCACTATTGATCTGAATAGGCATGCGATTAGTTAAATTTATGTAGATCTCGACATATGTAATAACTTATATAACGATGTTTGCATCCCAAATGACAAGCCTCATAGCTCAGTTGGTAGTAACTCTGCCTTCGGCGCTGTAGGCTGTGGGTTCGATTCCCACCCAGGACAAACATTTGTGTGATGAATATAGATGTTTGTTCTGTGTTTGGGTGTTGTATCATATAGTACGTATGTATTTACAAAAAGTATTTAAGTATTTATCCGTAATCTTGTTCCCATATTACAAGCTATGCTTAGTTTGGGGCTAGATGGCGCTGTGTAAAATTAATGTCCTGTAATATTTATTTATATTACATTTTAAATGACACAAAAATTCACAACTCGCAACGGGACTCGAACCCGCATCTTTTTTCCATCTCAAAACTGAAATGCTCGACACTTTGAACCAATTGAGCAACGAGAATCCTGACTCAGATTCCGAATGTTTGTGCCATATCCAATATTTACAATCATATCCAGCTTAAGCGCTTATATAGTCAAATCACTTACATGAGATCCCAAAAGTAGTTTCTGAATTTTACCAACACACTTGGCTTTGCAACCCTACTGAGTGAAATACAACAAGTAAATATACCAGCTAATTTAAAAAAAGAATTCAAATACGTCACTATCTTGCAAGACTTGATGATCATCCTTTTCAATCCTTATCTTGAAAACTAAACTATTAAGTAAGTATACCATATCTTTATTAAATAAAAAGTACAATTAAACTAACTATGAACAAAGGAATCAGTCAGATTACCTAAGGACCGTTACAAACGGCCTATAGGTAACTCAACTGTTCCAGACCAGTACCAGACGGTATAGTAACATGATATTTTACAAGACTTCAATCTTAATTACCCATTTGCAACCCTTGACATCAATACAGGGGTGGTTTTATCAAATAAAAAAAGTTAATTGTGAAATGGTTGATTTCACAATTAACTCATTAACAATTTATCCTACAAAACATACCTTCATATCGCGCCCCAACGTAACAAAAACTTACCCAATAAATAAGTAAAATTACTTGTTTTTAATGTGCTTATCCGTCATACTCTAACATGGTAACCGTGCTTGTCTGGGCTATGCTGGAGCAAGCCTTTCCAGAAGGAAATCAGTTACCCAAGATCATTAAAGCATGTTTCAATTTATGAAATCCAAAGCAGAAATGCATTTTGCAGATAAGGTAACGACTCAACCTTACATCAGGAATTTATCGCTTGAGCTATTCGTAGCTTGCAACGTTGACATTTAGATATAAATATATCGCAACAGCAGTTTGCTTCGCTTGATTCAACTAATAACGTGAAGATTTTTCCACGCGTATGATTACGCATCGCAGCGTATTGGCAGCGAACGAGAGGAAAGCTCCTAGTATCTAGTTTTGCAATTAAATTCACTATACACCTGCTTACGTCAAACATCGGTGATGTTTTTACTGAGCTAAGACTACGTTCACCATCAAAGATTTAGTGTATTACTCAATAAGTTAATTTAATTTGATGGACCACCACAAAAAGAAAGAAAGAAAACCAGTTATTTCTACCAAGAAATAACTGGTTCTCTTTTTTCTCTTTGTCTTTCTGTCTGTCTGTCTTTCCTTTTATATCATCTGGGGAAATGAAGGGAAAGCTCGGCTACATCAATAAAAAGCTATATGTATAGCAGACCACACTGAAACTTACATCAAAATCATAATTATTATAACCGTTGCAGGCCTATCCTTTTAAAAACGTTTTATAATCTTGTAGTGTACCTATAGGAATACTAAAATCGTTTTTTACGGGCATAATGTTTGCGTAACGTGTTTTTTATTTTTATTTGAAAAATCCACCATAATCTATGCTTAAATTCAATGTATTCTAAACGAATAAAATACATGTTGTTTCCAAGTTCTATAAGGCTTGGGGTGTAAATGACTTATTACAACCTATACATCAAACCATCAAGCTCTTTTCAATTATTATCTGAATTAACAAGAAATTGTAAATTATAATTTTAGTAATTACTTGTAATTTTTATTTTTACTATTATTATGAATTAGATATTAAAGTATCAAATTTGGATATTTGATCCATGGAAAATCTCATTGGGTAAATTGTAAAATAAATTAGAAATTATTAGATAATCTTAAAGTTTATGAAGTTTACATTCATCTTATAAACTTATAGATAGCAACCCTAAGACTAACATTTGTTTGGTAGAGTAATTTGAGTCACCGGCAAAGCGTTTTCTCGTAAATTGACGTCTTTCCTCGACAAAGTTTTGATTCATATCCTTTGGCGATATACTGTAGAGGATATTTTTATTTCTAGCAAGAAGCTATAAGCTAGAAGGATTCTTTGTTTTCTTATTCTTTATCTTAAAGTCAGCATCGCAAAACCACCCAACTCTGACTATTGTTCTTTGAGGCATGCTCTCACTAATAATAATTAATTCCAATTGACATTTAGTAGTATTTATTCTCTTTTGACATTTACATTTTTTTTACATGTGTTCATTTTCGACTTTTGACAGGAATTTTATTAATTTTTATATCACAGTGAATGTGTTCCCAATTTTTGTGTTCTGTACCTTGTTTTATGTAAATGTTGTATGTTCTATGATCCTGTGTTGATTTTAGTTGGTGAGAGGACTTAGTTTGAGTTCGCCTGGCTCGCTACCACCATTTAAAGTAAGTCGGTCGCCATAACAACAATTATAAATTGTTGTGTCCTGGCATTTAGAGGTAAAATAACCAGTCCCCTACGCCAGAGGATACCCTCCTCATTATTTTAATGTAGAATTTCATCAAAATAAACGTAACACACAATAAATAAAAGCATCCCTTAATTTACCTTGGGGTGACGATCGCAAAATAAGCGCCTACCAACCAGACATCCAATAAAGCGATTCCGGCCAAAGGAAGCGAGGAGATAACCTACTTACTGATCCGTCGTATTCTATGTGCCTGTAATAATCGCGATGACAATCTCATATTACATAAAAGATTTGCCCCCTTTCGATCGAAATGCGATTTGCTTCCCTTTAGAATTATTGCCGAGTCGTTTCGAATTTTTCGCCCATTGAAAATGGAGCTACTCTACTACTGTATGACAATTTTGAATGTATTCCGATGAATCAGGTATTCCGTCGCCTCCGAGCTTCATAAGTATTGAGACAGAGTAGGGCTAAGGCAATAAATCAACTGAACCAATCCTATAAAAGGTTTTACTTTTGTGAAGTACATATCAATATCTTTTGTGAAGTACATATCATTGAACCAGACCCCTTTCATTTATGCTCCACCAACCACTTCTTGAGCATGCAATTGTCTACAAGTCTTCTAGAAGAAATCTATAAGCAATTAGACAGCTGGAAAGTTGAGTTACCTTTAGGCCGTTTGCAACGGTCCATAGGTAATCTGACCTTTGAAACTAACGATGTAGTTAAATTGTACATTTTATTGAATAAAAAAAACAATAAAAAAAGACAGCCCATTGAGAATATACATATCATTTATATTTAATTGAGAAATGAATGCTAAGATGGTTTGGGAGCAAATGGATGGAAGAAAGTGTATATGTCAAGTGTAAATGGTACAGCTTACGTAGTTGAAGACCTTTACGAACGTTCTCTGACTAAGGAAATGTTCTTAAGAAAGGTCAGATCATATGTATCGTAAACCGAAGAATGTGATGAGAGAAAATTAGGCAAAAGAGTTATGCAAAGAATGTAGTAACTGGAAATCCGTTGTCTCTGCCTACCCCTCTGGGATAGGCGTAAATAGACTTATGGATTTGATTTGGATGAAATCAAAATATTTTAAAAGTATAAACAAACATTAAAAATAATATGTACAATTAAACTAACTATGGTACAAAGGAAACAGTCGGATTACCTAAGGACCGTTAAAAACAGCCTATAGGTTTTATAGTAATCCAGTTCTGTCTATAAGTTGTACAATAAAATATTATATACATTCATCATTGAGTATTTTTACCCATTAAATTATTATAAACGAATTTTCCACGCGAACCTAAGAGAATTCCATAAAATCACTTATTAATTCAAACATAAATTATCGTAGAAACATTATAAAAACAATTACGGTTAACAAGCCTCACAGTTCGTGGGGTTCCATACCCAGCCAGGACAAATATTTCACGAAAATATGTGATAAATATTGATGCTTTTTCTGTGTTTGGGTGTTGTATTCAATAATAACAAATAAATAAATATTACAGGACATTAATTTCACACAGCGCCATCTAGTCCCAAACTAAGCATAGCTTGTAATATGGGAACTAGATTAGGGATAGAATACATAAATACTTTTTTTTTGTAAATACATACATATCATACAAAACAACACCCAAACACAGAACAAACACTCGTATATGTATTGTATGATAATTGCGTACAAATTAATACACATGTATTCTATTTGTAATTTAGTTCCCATATGTGTTAGCTTTCCTTAGTTTGGAGCTGGATAGCGCTGTGATGTAATATCACTAACATATTTTACAATATTCTTTGTTTTAACTTATAGAATCGGGTGTGGTTGCTATTGAATTTTGACAATGCGAGAATTTACGTATCGAAGCATTGCAGTAGTAAAAGAGATGGAATTAATTATAATATAAATTACGAACGAAGCTTCTCTTAGTCTACGTACAATAGCGATTTATTCCTTGTTTTATAATCAACAAGCAACAATACGAAATCCGATACTTTTGAATTTTTAATGAAGGATAAATATTTCCAAATAGAACAAACAATTTGAAAACCGTCGGTTACTAGAATTAGAATAAGAACATTGCACAATAACCACCTCTGTGTGCTTGTGGTTCACCTAACGGTGTCACTCCAGAGGTCCCAGGCTCGATCTGAAAGGGAATACAATATTGTGCTTGGTTTGGTTGGTGGTAGGACTTTGTTTAAGTCCGCCTAGCTAACATATATTCTAAATTTGTGTTCCGGTACCCGGAATCCTCAACAGACGGATCTAGCTATATTACCTCTAAATACCAGAATACAACAATTTAGAACTGCTGTTATTGCGACAGACTTAGGTAAAATGGTGGTAGCTTAGCCAGGCAGATTTAAACAAAGTCTATTAGATACGAATTTTTAAGTCCCTGGCTCACGCTTGCCAAATATTAGAATTTATTATCATACATCAAGATAATCCCTTTCATTACACTAAGTTTGAACTCTTAGTATTACCGTTTTAATGATAGAAAGATGTGAACCCCACTCATATCTTACATTAGTAAGATAGAGTCGTAATAATAGGTAAAAAAATATTGGTGCTTTGTATTGTAGCCAGTTCTGAAATGACAAGTAAGAATTGGCTACCTAAAAATGGTTGCATGGTTTTAAATCCAAAAATAACGTGAGTGAAGCCACAGGTTACAGTTAGTTTTTAATTAAACAACAACTTACTTATTTCATTTGATTTTGCAACAAAAGCAAAAGAGGATTTTAGTGAAAACTTGAAGGCACGTTTTAGTTAGGACCTGTAAAAGGTATTTTAAAAATTCATGTCAAGAGTCTGTTATTGTCGCTATTATAATTTTTTGAATGTACAATCTGCATTGGAGCTGAAATTGGCGGAAACCGGTTCAAGCATAACCATAATAAACAGCTGTTGCTGTTGGAATAAGGCAAATTAAGAAAATCAATTTTGTTTGTGAAATAGAACACCTTCAATTAATTGTTAAAAGCTCATTAATCTATTGTAAATTCCTAGGATAGAAATAGGTATACATTGTCTTATCGTCGTGTAGCTGACTGACTGACTGATAATCAATGCACAGCCCAAACCTCCCATAGGTACCCAAGAGGTCCCATAGACTTGAAATTTTCATTGCATTTTCCTTAGTGTAGGGGTGCACAAAGAAAGAATTTTAAGACATTCCCTCGTGGTGACGGAAATGAATTCCGGTCGTTTTACTAGTTCTGTACCTATAAGAAGAACAGATAAAAAATAGAATACAAAATAAAATATACAATTAAACTATCCATGTGCATCAGAAGCAGTTGGGTTACCTAAGGACCGTTACAAACGGTCCATAGGCAGCACATCTGAAGCAGACCAGTAAAAGACGGAAGCGTGCTCAAGACACGCCATTTTTGACCCTCGGCCGAATCACCCGCGGCACCAGCCAGCTGATGTCCCAAGCAGATGAGATGGCGCAAGGGTGTCGACGCAGATAGCGTCCCACACCAAATGCCTACTCATCTCCCATGGAACAAGAGTCTTGCTGTCGGGTCGTTTACCATCATCAACCTACCTAAGGGCCTTCTCTCGTTCTATTAAAATACCATACATACCATTTGGCTCGAGAACGGCTTGAACATTGATACTGGTAAAAACTCGACGGATCATGTCATTAGGGCTTGCATTAGGGCGATATGAAGGTTAGAGGATACACGTATAATATTCAATCAATCAATCAAAAAAATGTTTTGAGTTCATCAGTCCTCATCATTATGATGAGGTTGTTTTTTGACACATTAGAGTTATATAAAAACAAAAACTTTTTGATGATACGACCGTCTGTGAATGAACTCAATCGTATCAGATCGGGGACTTCCCTCAAACAACCCTGAGCAAAATTGTGCTAATGTGAGTACACATTCAATATGTACTCCAGTAACACTATTCAAACAAAGAAGGCTGATGGGTTTCGGTCTATTATATCAGTTTCGCGTGTGTAAACGTTGCCGCGTTGACAATTCTCGAGATAACGGAAAGTGTACGCATTCGGCGGCGCTTTACAGCATTAGCTGAGAATAAGTTTGTTCATTACGAGAAGGAACAAAGAGGTAGGCTGGCGACGCGACAGTGGAGGAAACGTGCGCCGACGCGCTGACAATGGCCGCCTTATCGCGCCGGAACGCGTCGGCCGCCGCCGCCACGCGCCCGCCCGCCCCCGCTACAGCCACCGCGCCCGCTACCACCACTTGACGTATGAGCACTGAATAAATGGGAAAACTTTTAGCTCCCGCTATGGGAGAACGAACAATTGGTCATCTGTTGCTGTAAGGAAATGCTTAAACATGCGTTAATCTTGCCAGACAGACGATAGGGGAGGCCTTTTTTGTTCGTTAATTGTTTCTTGTCCTACATTGTGTTGGCATATTTTGGGTGATAAAAGTTGATACTTTTTTCGAATTTATAATAATCTATCGAGGACCTTTTTGCTGTACGTTCTCAATAGAGTTTTGTGCTGATACTGAAAAAACGATACTTTGTTAATTGCAGAGGTTTACTAGGTTACTAAGTAGGCAGCTAGTAAGCTGCTTATTATTAATTATTACAAGCTGATAAAAAACCGTAAGGACTACCTTCTACGGTTAGGATACTTTATTTGTCCACCTGCGACTGAATACTGCTAGCAAAATACTGAATATATAATTTATACATATATTGAATTACAGTGGATGTATTATTTGTTTTTATGGTAAACATAATGTAGTCTGTTATTGTATGAGTCGGTTTATTATATGTTACATTTCTTTAAACTGAATGTGCACCTATATTTGTACATTTACATACTTAATATTTTTATAAGTTTTTAAATATTATTTATCGCATTTTTAACATCATCTTATTTCTAACAATATTACTCCCAAAGGTTGGGTAGAGATTGCTTTTTAAGCGATAAGACCGCCCATTGGTACAATAATTTGATTGTTCTCCTCGTTTGTTCTTGTGTTGTATTGGTAAACAATAAAGACCTTTCTATATATCTATCTACTATCTTGTTTTACCACATAGCATTTGTATCTAGAAAGCTGTGAAGAAATTGCAAGAAGAAACTGAAGAATCCACTCATGATTCGGGTTTCGAGACAATGTAACCGTAATAGCCTGGTTCGTTGTCGACGAAACCTGCAATATGAGTGGTTTGAAATCATCAGTAACCTGCAGCATGCTACCAAAATGAAGATTTTCTCTCTAGTTAGCAACAAAATACATTATTTTAAACAATGAAAGGGTTATTACCATATAGTTATAGTATAAACTGATTTATTTTCAGGTATCTGATAATGTACACATGCTTGTAACTTTGTTCAAAACTGTGGATGTGACTGTATTTTCGATATTGTGTATGTGATGGATGTCACCTACAGAACCTAAGCGTCAATAAATGTCTATGCGAAAGCCATGCTTACGGCTTACAGCTGTTTTAAAATAGCTGTTTTAGTTGTTCCTCAAATTTACGTAGACATGTTTTACAGTTCTAAATAAATTTTTGCTTCACTAAACTTCGTGGATTCAAAAAACATAATAACGTCCCGACATCTAAGTTATTGGCATTTTCCTGTCATTTTCCCTAAGTAGGGTCGGCACAGCATGTTCTTTTCTTCGAATCACTTGTATCAAAAACTTGCTCATCGTCAACTCCTTTCACACGCATGTCCTCTTTTACGCAATTCATCAATCTCTTTTTCAGTCTTCATCTACTCCTAGCTACTCTACTCTAGCCTGGTAGGAATTAGGCTAGGCATCCACGTTCATACTCCTCATTTTCCTTCATCGTGACTGTTGTCCTTTCGCATATTAACGTGTCCGTATCTAACTAGTACCAACAATGTATTTGACATTTAATATCCAATGATCTTCCATATTGGTAACTGAAGGGATGTTGCTCTTAGAGATTATTATCGTTAAAAAAGATTGTTCTTTTCAGTTATATGTAAGTCCTTAGTCTGTAATAGCTAATCAAACTTTTTTGAATCCACGATGTGTTTTGTAGCTACAATTTAGCAAAATTCAAACCCAAAGGAAGAATAATTTTGAAAGTATCAAATAGGATTATTATAGTTAAGAATAGATGAATTTATAAACTTTATAATGTAAATGTGTATGAGTAAAATTCAATAATTATTTCGAAGATATGGGAAATGTTAAGTATGTTAACGAAAGTAGTACCTATCTTATTCCATTCGGTAGATCTGCTCATTTTTTAAATCGATTACATTGATGCAAAACATCATTTTAATTATGTCATTCCATCATTACAACTGCTCTCTGATATCGTCATTATTTTAGTTTTAGTTTTAGTATGCGTGAAGTTCGTTTTATCACCTACTATTATTTTCATAGCCCCAATCTTCTTAGATATAAGCAAAAGTTTTTGGAGAAAACATTATATCAGTTGTTTTTATTACTGGCATGAGTTTGTACAAAGTGGCCTGTTCATAACACAAGAAGCAGTGTCTTTTTTTTTCATTTTTTTGTCCAGTGACAAATCATTATTGGGATACCAATCATTTATACATTCTAGATTAAACTATTTGTTACTATTGTCCTATTAAAAGACGTCAAGCTTGTCCATCAGAACCTATTTGTTAAGTACCTAATAATAAAGAAAGAGCCGATCTGTGGGTATTCAATGAACCGTATGAGCTCCATTGCGGAATTGCTCAGTTAGAAACGTGAGAGCCATCGGTATCGGAACATCTAAGTAATTATATATTTTCTTAAACATGCTTGGAAATTTGAGCATAATTTTGAACACCTTCTTCGAGATAAATTGAAATTGACCAAATACATGCGAGCAGCGGCCGGCAAAAGTTGTATGAAAAACCATACTTATCTGTCGTGTTTTAGCGGCCACATAAATTGCGTAGTAAACTTATATTATGTCGTGTAATTTAAAAATGGAACGATCTTTTACTCCCAAACATTGTAACCAAGGAGGTAACTTATCAAAGGTTTATTTAAATTTCGAACTGTCTTGCAAATACAAAGCTGTTAATTGAAAAAAAAACGAACACTTTAACGCGGGAAGTAATATTGTTCGTCCATCACGAGCTAGTTCCTACCCTAGCTCGTCATGGACGAACAATATTTCTATAGGTATCGTAAGATAACGATGACTACATTAGATTTAACTATTATGTTGGGACGGCTTGTCGTTCAAACGCTTACCAGAGATAATCGCGGCGCCCAGGGTAATTCTTGCGGCAGATGCACCCTGTAACAAGATGGTTAAGCATTGTCTAAGAATACGATTTCAGACCCCAATAAGCGACGTAGCGGAGGAAACCAACCTGAGAAGTACAGTAGTGAAATACCTACAATGATTCAGGTGGAACCTTCGTAAACTAGTAGTCCGCTTCGAACTGAGATCTCGTGGTTTGAGTTAGGTATTTAACCAAGGAGATTATTTCTCAAATATAACGTTATTAACAAACGATCAAATAGTGATTTAATTACACCTAACTTACTTAAGCACTCATTTTCTCAATCTCTCTTTATTCACCTAAGTATCCGAGGCACTCTCTTGTATTGTATGCAAAGAATGAGAGCAAAGCACCAAAAAGAGGGGCTGCAACAAAAAGGCGACAGCTTTTTTCTAGTATAAACAAAACTTTTACTGTGCGCACCAATCTGTCTGCCGAGCGTGGTGTTAATGGGCAATCCTTACAGTTTTACAGGAAGTTTTTTCCACATTATGGTGGACAATAATTTGCTGTTGATGAGAGATATGCGCAGTCAAACCCCTTGCATGACATCCTAAAAGTAATTCTTGGATTTTATCGACACCCTTGGTTTGACAACCCTATTAATTGAATCACAAAAAAATAAAGAGACTAGTTTTCATAAGATTTCGAATACCCTCTCTTATCTTACATGACTTGATGATCATCTTTTGCCCCTTCTTTTACAACTTTAAAAACCACCACTATTAAGGGCAAAAATAAACAAATTTTGAAATCTGCAGTCTCAACCCCCTAATATTTCAAATTTTCACACATTTTCAAGACTTAAATCTTTGTCACCCCTTTTGCAACCCTTAATTTTAATACAGGGGTGGTTTCAGCAAATAAAAAAACGAGTTAATTGTGAAGTTAACCCCTTTACAAT
The DNA here is from genome assembly GCA_951394065.1 of Venusia cambrica. NCBI lineage: Eukaryota > Metazoa > Arthropoda > Insecta > Lepidoptera > Geometridae > Venusia > Venusia cambrica. The sequence continues at coordinate 7,684,998 of OX596035.1, forward strand.
ATATCCTACAAGAAAATATTACGCGTCTTACCCTCATATCGCGCCCCTTTGTTACAAACACCACATCTATTAAAAAGTTAAATCTTTATTTTATGAATGTGCAGCCGATACTCTTTCAAATTACACCCCACAAGCCAAAAAACTTCTTGTCTCACTTAACACCCCTATTTCTCAAAAACTACCATAGTTTCAAAAAAATCCTCATATGTATTGGTGAGTATTCATATAATCTCTGCAGATCAAAATTTTAAATTCAGCCATTCAAAAGATATGGACGAAAATTTGTATTTCTTTTCACCCCAATATCTCAAAAACTACTTCACTTGAAATTTCCCCGCGACAATCGATTTCTATTTACGTTATCACTTTACAGTTTAAATTTCATGAAAATTGGATATCCCATTCGAGAGTTAAGCCGTCACAAACATTACCACATACATACGTACAGAGCCGGATTTCCTAACTTAACTCGGAGATCTCGTTCGCTTCGCTCACTCGATCAACTATTTTGTTTAAACGTTTCAGGATTATTGAAACGGGAAATAATATATTTAGGCGAACATTATTAAGTAAGCTTGCCTTGTTTTTCTGTCTCAGAGTCCGAGAACTCTACTACTACTAGCTATTTGTTTTTCAAGCTTTTTTATCTTTGCTGGGTAAAATTACTTTTACAGCTAAACCATTTGGTATGTAACTGTAGAATAGAGCTATGAAAATATGATTAATTTTATATATCATAAAAAGTTCACGTTAGGTTTATGATTTAAATTAAAATCTAAACAAATAGAATGTATCATCATAATTATCATTATTGTTCATATTCGACCAATTCTAATAATATGTAAAGAGCACATTTTATCAAGTGCTTTTTACACCTGTACTCATTCATTATCTGTTAGATATTTTATTTGTGTCTGTATTGTAAAGCCTCATTACATCATGTGTGTACGTTGCAATTGTTAATAATGTTTGCATAATAACCCATTGTAAGGGCTCCCTCAGATGTGATTTCAGGGAGGCTTCTTTTTCATAGGTACCTTTATATATTTTTTTCATCTTACCTTTGGATTCAAAAACCTTAAAACATAAAGAATACGCTCATGATTCGGGTTTCGAGACAACGAAACCATGTCGATATCTGGTTCGTTGTCGACGAAACTTGCAAAATGAGCGGTTCACCAACAAACGAATACATCGAGGGACAACTGAACACTGAAGACAACAATTAATTAAGTAACGGCTCTTGTAACCCGACTGTTAATCTTGTACATATAGTTTAAAATTTTATAATTACTGTTATTGTTACTAGGATAATAAATATGTTCAGCTATGATTTAGTAACATAAAAGTTTGTGAGAGTGAATTTTACATTATTGTACCTGCTTAAAACAGCTCAACATTATATTAAAGTTATTGACAACACAAATTGCACATCATTTGCTTGAAATATGAGCAAATTGTATGTATCATATTTTGTCGGAATTTTATCCATTCTGAGGAATATAGAATCCTTGTTAACAAGCTACATAGCTCTTTTGGTAGTAGCTCTGCCTTCTGCGCTGTAGGTTGTGGGTTCGATTCCCACCCAGAATAAACATTTGTATCATGAATATTGATGTTTATTATGTGTTTGGGTGTTTTACTGTTTAATAAGTATCTATGTATTTACAAAAAAAAAGTATATATGTAATATTTCCGTAATCTAGTTCTCATATTACAAGCTATATAGGGGCAAGAGGGCTCTGTGTGAAATTAATGTCTGTAGTAATAATGTCTGTAATAAAGACAGGCTTCAGGGCTTCATGGCATAAAAAATGTGCTTCAGCGAATGAATTGTTAGAAGTATTAGGTATTTTAAACTATTTGTAATATAGATCATAAAAAATGAAACTTGCCTGAAGTTCTTGCCTACTCTGGTTGCAATTCCAAACAGGCAGTAAATTTGGCGTTTCAAAGTGATCCTATAAAATATATTACTGTTTAAACGATAATAATTGATCTTGATTTAGATTTTTGAATGACATAAAGAGATAACATAAGAAATACTTTTTAGTGGGGAACTTTTAATAACTGGGGCAGTTTTTAGATATTGGAGTAGAGATAATTATATTTTTTGTCCAGATCTTTTAAATTTAACTTTTTTTTTTATTATATTTTTTATTTAATTTTATATTTATTACAATTTATTCAATAAAAAGTACAATTAAACTAACAAATTTTAGTTAAATTTTAGTATGTAGGTACATAGTGTATAATATTTAGGTATTGATATTATTGAGTAGTGTGTATATTTGTAGCATCATTATCATCATCATCATTTCAGCCCAACATCAAGCTGAACATAGGCCTCCCCCAATCGACGCCACAGATAGCGACCTGAGACCGCCTCTATCCATCGACTCCCCAATCTTCCCACACTCCGTTTCGCGTTTAATCGTGGTTGCCATGCAAGAACCTTTGCTGCCCAGCGGTTATCGGTTCCGCGAGCTATGTGGCCTGTCCACTGCCACTTCAGCATTATTTTATTTTGTAGCATAGCTTCACATAATGTTACATGTAGTCAATTCAGCTAGACACTTATCGATATGTGCACCACAAACCACCTCTTTAGCCATAAGATTTTTAAGGTGTGCAATATTGTTTTTTCTTTCACTAATTTATTCATTCAATTATTCATTCCAACGCCCACCTAAATCAGACCTTCTAGGTACCGGGTTCGATCCCCAAGGATCACATTACTTGGTTTGGTTGGTAGTAGTGCTTTGTTTAAGTCCGCCTTACTAGACACCATCTTACCACACAGACTTATGTCAGACAGACATAATGTTATGACAGACTTATCTGTCGCCATAACAATAACTTTAAATTGTTGTGTTCCGGAATTTAGCGGTAGTTCCTCAGACTGTTGAAGATGCTGACTGAAAAGCGTGTCCACCTTTGGCCTTATCATTTGACACATGAGATGACGGCCAAGCGCTTCCCTATCATACAGTGAAAATAAAAGATTGATCCGATCAATTAGAAATTTTGAATTTGCAGAGATTACTCTAATTTTACTCATTAATATATTTTTTTTTTAAACTAGCGCGATATGTGGAGGTTGAGCACGTATGCAACAGATTTCGTATCAACTCGCACAGTAGTCCGTCCCACTGCCATTGGCCCGAAAGGTGATTTGGGTGAGCGGTATTAAGAATGCATTGGCCCGGTGCCGGGTGTTTAATTTCAAGAGAAATGAGGGATTCATCGGAATAAGGATCTATTGTGTCACTAGAAAAAGTATACGGGAGGGCACGCTTAATATCACCATCGCTTATCTTATTCTCTACAAGCTTGAAGATAGCTGACTCGGGTGATGGTGTGATTTAGAATTACTAATCGTCCCGATTGCAAAAAGAGGTGTGCGCTCATGGGGAGCAGTGTACCTTGTACAAATGTTTTATTCTAATAGTAAAGGTTTTAAGAGTAGTAGAAGCTCCTAGTGAAAGGGCTCGTCCGGAGAATTACTACCACCATACTTATTTCAGCCGCCAAGCAGCATTGCTGTGTTTCGGTTTGAAGGGTATGGTTGCCGGTGAAATTACGGGTACGTGAGGCTTAACCTTTATGCCTCAAGTTGACGGGTGCAATGCAGTGCCGTGTAGGCTATGTTTTTTGTGGATGTGACCTATGCAGTAAGGCTTTGTCATAGGCAAGAGTACACTTAACACCAGGTGCGCTACTTGCTTGTCCCGTCTCCTAGTAGTATAAATAATAAAAATGAAATGTGTTTTTGGATCCTAGTCTTTATTTACGTGTTGGTACATTACATGAGAGTTAATAAGCATGTCTTGTAATATGGGAACTAGATAACAGATAGAATACTTTAATACTTTTGTAAATACATACGTACTATATGATACAACTCCCAAACACAGAACAAACATCTATATTCATCACAAAGATGTTTGTTCTGGGTGGGAATCGAACCCACAACCTACAGCGCAGAAGGCAGAGTTACTACCAACTGAGCTATGAGGCTTGTTGATACGAAATAAGTTATATAAAAAAAATGGAACCGACTTCAGCACTAAATCTTATAAACTTTTTTTGAATAAAATGGAACCGACTTCACCACTAAAAACTTAATAAACTTTTTTGCATAAAAATGGAACCGACTTCACCATTAAAAACTTAAAAATAACTCTAAGGGTAAGTTCATATGATTTGAAGGCGGTGCCATACAACAAACATGTTGTTGTGCTTGGCTATTCGGCACCAACTTTAAATTATATGAACTTACCCTTAGAGTTATGTCTGGTCTTGATTATTAGATAAGACCACATTCACACCACTATGATAGAACACACTGACAGTATCAACTTAACTCGCCTGAGGATCACATCTTAGTGTACCGGGCTACCACTGGAAAGTTAGAGGGGACACAAAAAAACAATATATTCCATCAATATGGGTATCAAATGATAGCAAGTAATATTCAAAATCTAAACATATTCATATTATTTTAGATAAGCACGCATATTGCAAACAATATCCAGTAAAAGTAATTATTAGTTTACTACTCAGATTAAACTAAGACCTTAATTACTACAAAAATAACGAGTGCCAGTAAATCATGATCGCACAGTCCATGTCCGCAGCCTCTCCGCCATTAGTTGCAGGATGGTGTTGGTGCTGCTGCGCACCCTGCGCATCATGGACGCCAATCTCTTGCGCAGTATCGCTGTGAACCCATCTACCCGCGTCTCTACAAATATTCCTGACGCGCTATAGAAGCGCTGTAGTAGTTTTAGCCGGCGCTCTGCAGCGCGCAAATCAACGGGCCAGCATATTTTGTTCTGGACGTTAACGCCCTGCGCTCTCTCCCCATGTCTTCATCATCCTAGAGCACCTCAGTGACCTAGTAGCCAAGGGACTTGAACTTTGACACTCGCTTTAGTATCTCACCATTTAGCGAGACCGGTGGCCCCCTGCGTAGCACCGGTCTCATGTGGTATGTAAGTCTCAAGTATCTCTTGGTATTCTATGGTATTCAAATTGAATACCATCAGCTAACTCTAGGTGCATTGTACTCGAGCCCATGGGCCTCCGCATAGCTCTCACAGCTGTTGACCAGCTTCCTGAGGGCACCGATCGATGAAACATATGGTTTCATCGTCGGCGTAACTGTTATTAATAGTTACTCGGTCGATTGAGTAACCGACTTGAGCCCTTCCTTACCCCACACTCCAGTCTGTTTATGTCTGACAGGGAAGTGGGCGGGCCACTTCACACAGTTATTATAATTGCCATACCAGTACCTGAGAAGTGATATCAGCTCCCGCGGCAGCTCAGTATCGCTCGCCAGTTTTTTTGCAGTCTGTCATACGCCACAAGATCAAAAGCATTTGATAGATCTAAAAAGCAGGCAGGCGTGTTTCTTCTAGTGTAAGTAGTATTGGACGGTGTGTTTGAGATAGTACTGCTGTCTCGGTAGTAGAGATAGCCCAACTCTTAAGCCGAACTGGGCATCGTATATGTTTTTCTAAGTGTTTGTCAATCACACCGTCCAACACTTTAGCAATGACTGTGGCCAATGATATCGGCCTGTAGATGCTCAAGTTGGATGCGTCACCAGTCTTATTCTTAATAGATACAACCACAGTCTTCATCATCTCCTCTAGCAAGTGAGAGTGGCCGATACAGAGGGTGAAGAAAATGGCGAGCACCCTTGGCAGATGAACGTCTGCGTGCTGCAGGTATTCAATGCTCAATGAGTCGTGGCCTGGGGATTTTTCTCGCTTCATGTTTCTCACGACGAGTTGCACACGAAAATGCTTCTTGAACCGGTTGGCAATCTGGACGGGATCACAAATATCCTTGACGCCAACGGGGATACTCTGATATTAAACCACTTTTTTGCTACTACATAGACACAATTTAAGCTTAAAGTATGTCACTCGTACCTTGAATCTATTGTTAAAATTATCGTCAACGCACAGAACAGCGTTAGTCCTTGCCCTTAATTTATGTATTCACCCATTTTTCATCATCCCATTTTTATCATCCCTACTGCTTTTGTGTGCAAATGGGATGATAAAAATTTACCCAGCGGTGTAAGATACAGAGGTCCCGGGTTTAATCCCCGAATGATAACTGTGTTTGGTTTTATTGGTGGTAGAACTTTGTTTAAGTCAGCCACCATCTTAACTGTTGCCATAACAGCAATTCTAAATTGTTATGTTCCGACATTTAGAGGTACTCATACCTAGGTAATCATACATTGAGTAAGATAGTCAGTTCCTCAGATTGTTAAGGTTCTGGGTGAAGTCCACTTTGGCCTTTAACTTGAAACCAGGTGAGATGACGGCTAAGGCTTCCTCGTCGTGCAATAACACAAAAATCACAGTTTTGCTATGGTTACAAGATATGCTTTGATTCGGCAGCACGCTATTGAAAAAAATCTTTCAAAGAAAGATTCCCATAGCACAGTCCTTACTTGACTGTGGTACAGGAATCTTAATTTGAACCATTTCGGATAAAAGATTCTTTGTTCCGAAATGGTTTTTTTGATGTAAAAAAAGTATTTGTATCATTTAAAAATATTAAGTTGAATTACAACTAAATATATGCAGGTAGGTACAATTTTAAATCTAAGTGGTGCATTGGATACCGGACAAGAAAATTCTGTTACCCGGCTCCTAAGCCCCTCTTACAGACTACTGGGATAATAAACATAATTATAGGTTTTTTTATACAACTAGGACGGAACAAGCAAGTAGCCCACCTGATGTAAGTGCATTTCTTGCCTATAAAATTTCCTTACTGCGTAGGCCACATCCACAAAGAACATAGCCTGCTCGGCACTGCATTGCGCCCGTCAACTTGAGACATAAATGTGTTAAGCCCCGCATGCCCGTAATTTCAACGGTAACCACACCCTTCAAATCGGAACACAGCAATGCTGCTTGGTAGCTGAAATAGGTATAGTGGTAGTACTTTCCCGATGAGCCCTTTCAAAAGGGGCTCTAATACTCTTAAAATATTTAAGAACAATCAATTAATCCACAAACAATCTCAACTTTTAAGCTTTAAGTTAACAGCGTGAACGGTTCGGAAACCGGTTCTCCTGAGGACACCAGTATCATAAGAGTCGGCCACAGGATACCTCACGTGTCGTGTGATAAATGTGTGTGTGTGTCAATGGTAGTGAATGCTAATGGAAGGTTCTCCTGAGGACACCAGTCTCATAAGAGTCTGGGCCACAGGAGACCTCACGTGTCGTGAGATGAATGAGTGTGTGTGTCGATGGTAGTGAGTGTTAATGGAAGGTTCTCCTGAAGACACCAGTCTTATAAAAGGGCCACAGGAGAACTCACGTGTCGTGGGATGAATGTGTATGTGTCAATGGTAGTGAGTGCTAATGGAAGCTTCTCCTGAAGACACCATTCTAATAAAGGTCTGGGCCACAGGAGACCTCACGTGTCGTGATATGAATGTGAGTGTGTGTCAATGGTAGTGAGTGCTAATGGAAGGTTCTCCTGAGGACACCATTCTAATAAGAGTCTGGGCCACAGGAGACCTCACGTGTCGTGATATGAATGTGTGTGTGAGTCAATTGTAGTGAGTGCTAATGGAAGGTTCTCCTGAGGACACCATTCTAATAAGAGTCTGGGCCACAGGAGACCTCACGTGTCGTGAGATGAATGTGTGTGTGTGTCAATGGTAGTGAGTGCTAATGGAAGGTTCTCCTGAGGACACTGGTCTAATAAGAGTCTGGGCCACCAGAGAACTCGCGTGTCGTGATATGAATGTGTGTGTGTTAATGGTAGTGAGTGCTAATGGAAGGTTCTCCTGAGGACACCAGTCTCATTAGAGCCTGAGCCACAAGAGACCTCACCTGGCCTAGAATGAGAGTATGGTTAATGTGGTCTTACTAGGACTTACTTTGTTTGCTATTAGTAAGCATTAAAGTATTACAATTTAATACGTAATATGTATACCATTAGTTATTATTTGTACGACTTACTATTGTTTATAAGAAGTTTTCACGTCTTAAATCCCATAAAATAAATAAGAATTCCCTTTGAATGTTTTGATCACCAACCGGTGAAATGTATGTACTCGTAAGTACATTTGGTCTGAAAAAAGTACTAGTATGTTTTGTAATGGGACGGCCCCAGCAACATGTAACAGGTGCAAATTCGATCACCAACCAAGCGTTTATGAATACCAGGCTTTATTTTACTTTATTTGGTTTGAATATGCAGTGCAAGTGCTTTTTAATTTAACAGTTGAACGAACGCGCCTCGTGCCATCTATTGTGTTGTAAAAGTATCGAAATTGAATGGTCAGTGTCCATTTGGAACCTGCATGAGCCGACAATGCTCGACCAGATATTCGTTTCTCGCGTTCTGAATATGTGAAATTATTTTTCACAATTCCATTACAGTTCCCATTGTATCCGGCAACTTTAATTAATGAAAACCCACTAAAAATTATTTTGTATTTTCAAATATATTTCCTTTGTGTTTATCTTGCTGATATTTTCCCATAGATTTCTTATCTATATTTGGAAGCAGGGCATTTCTGCGTATCTAGGACTACTAGCTTGAGTTGCTGACGCTTTGAAATAGTTTCAGACGAAATTCCACATATGGCACCTGCGAAAAATATCAAAAATATCAATAGGTGCCGTATGAGGAATACCTCAGGTACCATTATCTCAGGTGCCGTAAAATCAGGTTCCCAATGTGGCATAAGTCAATTTTAGTAGTATTGTTAGTTGTGTATAATGAAATGACTTTCTTTATTGTACACAAAAGACATTTTAAAACTACATTTTACAGGGCAATACGTACTTATCGCTTAAAAGCGATCTTTTCCAGACAACCTAAGTGTACTCTCCCTCCGCGGGGCTTTTGTTTGGTCCACCCTGCATAATGATTACACAAAAGCATTCGACAAAATGAATATACCCTGAGTACTCGTAAATAAATGTAAATTTCAATTTCAAATTAAATTTACAGTTGTGATTATTTTTAATTGTAATTTAAAATTTAGTTATTGCTAGTTGCAAATGCTGTTTGTTTCTTTTTCGGCCTTTTGCTTACTTCTTTTTTAAGTTAGTACTACTTAATAGTGAAAACCTTTTTCGATTTAAGAATTGTTTTTACTGCATTACCTTTTTATACTCGTATATTTATGTATATTTCCCGAATAAAATAAAATAAAATTAATAGGATTTCAGATTTATTTTTTTTATTTCAGATTAATTCGGATTCAGATTCATTTATTTTTGTCTGTCAGCCTTAAAAAGTGTTGTGCTTATGGAGGATGGTTCGACTTTTCGATGTTTCATTTCTTAAATGTCATCGTAACCTCTTTTATTTATTAAGAAAAGACTGAAAAACATTCATAATAAAAAAGTTGCTGTAGCCGCGAAATCTCTATACTAGAGCTTTTACTTTATAACTACCTCGCGCTGCTACACTTTGCACTAAGGCCCTAAGTTCATTACATTAATATCAGCCCGTATAAGCCCACTGCTGAACAAAGCGTAATCTGTGAAGGTTTGTTCCATTGCAGACCTCATTCTTATCTAGGTCTCGGTTTCTTAATCCTCGTATAACAACCTAGTATGTAATGAGCTAACTACCACCATCTTACCTAATTCGGTCGCCATTATAACAATTCTTAAAAAAAAATGTGTTCCGGCATTTAGAGGTAATATTAAGAGGTAAATGATCATAAATGAGATTTGAAAGATAAATGAGGAGGCCAGTTTCTCAGTTTATTGAGGATTCCAGGGGCAGTGCACCTCCACCTTCGGCCTTATCTGAACTTGTAATCGGGTTGAATGAAGACCAAGCGCTTCCGCGTCGTACGGTAAAAAAACAGTTTTAGTCCCTTGTGTAACAATCTACACTATATTGCAGTTGAAGTAAAAAGTAGATCAAGTTATCTACTAACTAGACTAAGTCCCCATTCTCATCTCAAATACAATTGGTCGATTTTGTCCCTAGTTAAACAATCTCTATGTCGTTTTTTGTTCAAATTTAGGTTTTGAAATAGCCCCTTGTGTAAGGGCTCGTCCGGGGAAGTACTACCACCATAATACCTAATTCCAGTCGCCAAGCATTGCTGTGTTCCGGTTTAAAGGGTTTGATGCCAATGAACTTACCGGCACGCGAGGCTTAACACCTTTATGCCTCATGTTGACGGGCGCAATGCAGTGCCGTGTAGGCTATATTCTTTGTGGATGTGACTTATGCAGTAAGGCATTGTTATAGACAAGAGATGCACTTAACATCAGATGGGCTTGCTTGTTCCGTCTCCTAGTTGAATAGAAAAAAAATACATAAAAATGGTAACCCTCTTTGGGTGAGTCCAATAGTCGCCGGTTTATTTATAAAATGGTCATTCCGCCGATATACTGAAAACTAATTGCTTTGTCGAATAATAAATCTTACCAATGACGCGGCTCAGATTTTGAGGGCGAAGCCCCTACCCTAAAAGTACGTGGGTAAGGTAGGGTTTTTAATCATACTGCAATTCAGATAACAATAAATACATCACAGATGAAAATAAAAAGGACAAGAATTCTATTAATTTGACACTTAGGTAAGTAGAAATAAAGCTAAGAAATTAGTACTAATTTTCTGATACAATGGCAGTGAATGTATGTCAAGAAACAGCAACCAGCAATTTGCATAGAAATAGACGGAACAAGATAATGTTCCTTGGCTAGATAGGTACCTATGAAATCTGATTGCTCTTCGATCAGTTGGCAAATGGAGCCAGTGGCCAATCCATTATCGAATGGGCAATAGCCGAAGCTTGTACTTGGATAATCATACCTCCACATCAATGCAGATCACAATGAATGGCCATCATTAGCATCTGCCCAACTGTCCTGCGACTATAATTTGCGTCTAGGTTCAAACGCATTCTACCACATGGGTATTGTACACAGGATATCGATTAGGCAAGCCAAGCGATCAAGAACTGAGTATATGATACCTGAAATGGCTTAGCTTCAGCAATCACATCTTCCAATACTATAGCATGTACTTTGATATTATTAATGTTATGGTGCAGGATTGACGCTAGAACGCTAACGTAATTACTAATACAAATTTAAAAAATACGCCAAATTAGGCCTTGACACTTTGTATAGTAAATAAACACAGTATACAGCAGACGCTCTGTGTTTTAGATTTTTATATTCACACATAACAAAATTAATAATTGTTTGACCGTAAAAAATAAAAAGTGAAAATTCGCGCGTAATTCTGTCACCTGGTGGTCATAAGCACCGTGATTGAGCGCACAGCAATGTCACCCTTATTATAACTTAATCGGAGTTCAAAACTAGAGTAAAGTTGCGGTGAGTTGCTAATGTGAAGTAGTACCTATAGGCCGTTAAGTTTAGAGATTCAGCACTAAACTTAACGTATATGGCAATGTTTGTAACGGTATAACTGGCAGCAAAAACATAAATATATTTTTAATGTACGACGGGAGAGAACTGGCCTTCATCTCACGTGGTTACAAGTTAAATTAATTAGTAAATTATGCGAACATGTTCGCTTAACACTCCTAGTTATATTGTTTTGCTGTGCGCTCAAAGATTTATATTTCAAACCAGTCAAAATTCCTGATTCTAGATATAGGTATATTTTTGATTGAAATGTGTATTGTGCGTAATAAATAAATAAATAAAATAAAAGTTAAGATATGGCCGAAGGTATGCACTTCACCCGGAATCCTTAACAAACTAAGGAACTGGCTCATACCTTTAAATGCCGGAATTGGCGACGATGGTGATAGCAAGCCAGGCGAACTTAAAGAAAGTCCTACCACCAACCAAACCAAGCACAATATTGCACTCCCGCTGGGATCGAACCCTGACCTCTGGAACTGACACCGGAACGCGAACCACTAGACCACACAGGCGGTGTCGTGGAGGATTTAAAATAAAAAGGGGTAGTTTACATTGAGGTTGAAAAGATTATGATATTAATTCAATATATTTGAATTGTATCTATATCCGATCAATTTGAAATATCTATTGCAAAAACTACACTATATACCTACTTATTGCGCGGTGTTAGAATTTTCTTGAAATTAGGTTAGTTTTTTAGGGAGAAATCTCACAATCCTGAGACAAGCTGATCCATGTCTTGTGTGGTGTCATTCGCAAGAATATCTATTGCACATTTCAAATAAACAAATATAACTAGACATTTTTCACAGCGCCAACTAGCTCCAAACTTAAACATGTAATACGGGAACTAGATTGCGGAGCTTAGGTAATTTAACATTTTGAATAGAGGTGGTTTTTGTGATATGCGGATGCAAATAAAATAATAGATTACATTATTACTACATCAACTAAGTACACTATAAACAAATGTTGGACGCGAGATCTCAGTTCGGGGCGAACAACTAGTAGGTATAACGAGTCCGTTGTTTTGTATGAATACTAATAAAATAACTCCTATGATATCCAACTGCACACTTTGTCTTAGTTGTAGTAGCGTAATTTTTCACCATTATACATATAAATTATATATTATACCTATACGTATCAACTCTTCGTAGATTGGTGAAAGAGCTGTGTGGCCAAGTGGGTATGGGCCCACCTTCCGGTCCGGAGGTTGTGGGTTCAAATCCAATCGTACACCAATGGATATTTCGGTTTTTAGGAAGTTTATGTGCGTATTTGATACATGCACATGCTCTGACGATAAAGGTTACATTGTGAGGAAACCGGAATGTCTCTAGGACCAAAGGTCCGAATAAAATGTGTCACTGGGTAGTATTCCGCTAAGCGGCGATGGGCTTGCAACTTGTCACGTATTGAATACTAGCTACTTGCAAACCGTGGGCATGTGCCGAATGTAAGTTTGTACGTGCCTCTAGTAGGTAATCCGCATAAGATCCACGCTCTGAGTAGTGATCAGAGGTGAATCCTCGAAGTTCCATTCGTTGAAAACATGTTTATTTTTATTTATGTTCTCCGATTACTCGAAGACGCCTGGACTGATTTGGAAAATTATTTTTTTGTTTGAAGGGGCTGACACCCAGCGTTTTCTTGTTGGGGACGTTGTGTGAAATTAATGTCCTGTAGTATTTCTTTATTTATACATAGGTTGGAGATCTCGCTCGCTTTGCTCGCTCGATCAAATTACGTGGGCGCTGTTATTAAAATATATTTGAGCTATACGAGTATATGAAACAATAATGACCCATCATTCTGTAATAAGCTAAACTAAGGCAGTTCACGTTCGTGACGTAACAACTCGTTATCTCCCGTTAAAAGACATGCAGCATTCATTTACCGGCTGGAGGCAGCAGGGTAGGCTGAATATGCGCTGAATGCACATAGCGTCCGCGTCGTCCAATTCGCGCGCTAAATTGTTCATAACGGAAGTTCATATCCGGGCGACGGGTCGACTGCGCTTCGGGCGAGATTAGGCGGTAATTACCATTTCCGGTGACACAGGACGTAGACGCAGCCTCTTGCAGAAACGATCGACGCCGCAGGAAGGAACAATTCTACAATCATTTTACAAGGCGTTGCTGTTCATAACCAGATTTTAATAAGTAGGTTAAAAATGTTTTCTAGTTCTCGTATTCGGAAATGCATTTTTCATTTTCATACACATATTTCATGTGGGCACCTAACCTAATCTTTGTTTATAGAGTTCCGAAATACTGGAAGAGGTTTCGAATATACCTGTATGGGAAGATTTCTCTGTCCGTCCATCCGTCTAATTTTTTCTAAAAAAAAAAAGTGTGTTAATAAAGTTAATTTAAGTCTTTCAATTGAAAATATAGTTATGTATTTATTTTTTTAATTTGTGTAATAGTTATAAATATTTCAGGACATTAATTTCACACAGCGCCATATAGTCCTAAACTAAGCTAAACTTAGTTAGGGGTAAATTATGGGAACTACATTACGGATACAATACTTAGATATCGATCAGGATAAGATAACCTATTCTACATACTGTCGATCCCTGATCCCCGATCGATGGAGGGATTTAGGGGAGGCCTACGCCGCTGATGCAAAAACCACAGAAACACAGCTGTAAATTTACATAAATGTAAGATATGATATGATTAAAACAAAAGTTTAAATAAAGTGTTGGCTAATTATAAGGATATGGTATTAATACATGTTTTTTTTACATGATTTATACATATTTTTATTTTATTACCTGCTGTCGAGCCCGCAACCATCAAATTGAACACGCAAAATAAACTTTTTCTGTCTAAGATGTATAAATAAGGAATATCTAATTCTTAAAAACTACATCTCATCAAAATAATGCTACGTGTTTTACTTTACGTCGTTCCCTTAAAAGAGAGTTTCCTAACTGAATTTTCTGGGAGGCTAAACGCTCTACGCTCGACATTCACTTGACCGTCTTCTTTTTATTTTGTTTGAAACTCGGTGATTGGAAAGGCGACAAAACATTATTTATAGCCGTTTATGTGGAGAAGCCATCCAAGGATGGCCTTTGAGAAAATATATGATACTCGCCAAATTCTAGCAGAAATTGAGTCAAAATGAATACCATACCATGCCCAAGTAAATAAATCTAATTATATGTTAGAATTGAGTGGATGTATGGGGCGGGAGGTATCGTTGTTGTTCGCTGAAGCCATGCTTCGCCGACGAGGATATGATTGAATAACCAAGCACGGCGCTTCCTAATGAAACATATGGAACGTGTATCGAATCACTTACACGGTGCGCTTTTGCACTCAACTTTAAGGCATTTTGTTGTGGCAGTATTTCGTAGGTGAACCCTATAAATAACTTTACCCTACACACACACCCAGTACTCTTCTTAAGGATGTTCCTCAGATTGAGATTTTGGTATATTATATACAAACAGAGTCACACCCGATTATTTATTTATTTATTTGTCGTTGCATTATGCTCGATGCTGCAATATAGCTGAGTCACCAGGGGTAAAATATAAATTTGGGTTGAAACCCAAATTTAAATTTGAGTACAGTTTTATTATATTATGTTGAAATATTTTAATATAAAATAAATAAATAAAGAAAGAAAGAAAGGATTCTTTCTTTATTTATTTATTATTTTATTGACAAGGCACCCAAAATTGAGAAAAATGTGTACACAGCATGATGACAGAATAACAATTGAATTGATTTAACTAATTCATCTCACTTATATCCATCTCACTCATCTCCGTAACTACTTAACCGATTTAGATGAAATTTGGTACAAAGATAGTTTAGGATCTGGAATAACATATTGAGTCAAATTTTTGAAAATCATCCCCTGAGGCTTATATAGGTAATGTTTCTATGGAAAAAAAATCCTTGCTTTGATTCACTAAAAACTCGGTTTAAATAAACTATGAAGTAAATAATGAAAACAACATTTTTTTATAAACTATCCCTGGAGGTGTATAATAAAGTTCTGAAATTTGTATGGAAAACTTTCACTCAAAAATCGGTTTATTGAATAAACGATAAAGTAAATGATTAAACACGTATGTATGTATTATATCTTGACTATACAAACAAATAACCACATACAGATAGATATTCATTATATCCATATTGTTCCACATTTGACACATACATTTTCACGCGGGCGAAGCCGCGGAACGCAGCTAGTATGAGAAAATGTAAAATAAGTTTTTTAATCCCCAATTGTAGCTTTAATGTGTTTTAAAGCTACAATTTACCACAAACCGTCTCATTCGTTCCCTGAGGTTCAGTAATTGGTAAGTTAGGCAGTAGGTACATTTTTTGATTGATTGTATTTACATTAAATTGTAACATAATACCGTTTTATTATTGGCGTCAATCGCTTGAATATCATTTATTTAGGTTTGAACGTTTTATTTTTTCCGTAAAAGTCTTCTAATTTTGGAAAAAAATAATATTGATGGTTTCAGCTCTCGAATTTCAAAATATTTTTACCCATTAAAATACATTTTTTTTAGAGAGTGATGTAATCCTTCTATATCTCTATCTAATTATACCTGCGCCAAATTTCTATTAAATAGGCGTGATATTTTAATAGTGACCGACAAACTACGTTTGTACTGGATAGCGAAGATCAGCAAAACTCCGGGGCCCCCTTAAAAAACAATAAATTGAATTAACTAAGCCAATTTAGAACATCAAAGTAAAAATCATCTCCATTTTACAGGTTATATTTTCACTCGGTATTATGTCGCGCGTTGCTCAGGAAATGGTAAGGGAAAGCAGTGCCATGGATATTGCTGCCTCAAAGGGGGGCCTAATTAATTAATTAGGATGGTTATGGTGAAGACGTTTATGGCATTTAATGTGCATTACTTTTTAATTCTAATCTATTTGCTCGAAAAATACGAGAGAAACAAAAACATAATTATAATAATGTGATTTTCCTTATCATCTCCATTTCATCATGTTACTTTTAATAAATCTGTAACGGGTCAAAATCTGTAATTAAAAAGTATTTTGAAGTTTTCAATTCAAACACTTTTCGATTCTGAAGCCACAACAATATTTTTGTATCTGTATCAGTCTGTCTGCCTGTATCTCGAGCACATCACGCTGACACTATTGGATGCATTTGAATCAAACTTCTAATTATTACTAATACTATTGGCGCCACGTAAACTTATGGCTATGAAGGGGTGAAAAGGGGTAAAAACGTATGTACCTAAGTACCTACTTACGAGAATGGAATTTGTACACGAAAAATGTTTTTTTATGGTTCACGATAACATTACCGTATCATACAATTTATTTATGAATAATTATGCTTTTTTATTTGAAAAAGGTGAGCTCTTGAACTGGGTATAACATTGGCCAATAACGCCACACTGATGAATTCGCCGCGACCTCAGCGGGGGCTATGTTCCGACGGGCTGTGGTCAGGTGGGATTGATGGAGGCCGGTTGTGACCAGTGGCGAGGCTTGCCTGGGCAACAATAGAGCGAGCCCTCCTAAAAAATGCTTTGTTAATAGAACATAATCTTTAGTAATATAAACTTTGTTTGATACTGAAATGATAGTGGTGAGCCTTGACGCATGTGTTACTGCGTGGGGTCCCATGTCTTCTATATAATACAAGTATGTTAAAGGTACCTACTATTATTTATTCTATGTGTTCGTTTAGGAGGTTATAGAAAAAGTGCCATGTCATCATGGTGTCTGTCGGCAAATATAATCACACTAAAAGCGTTTTTGTTTTAATGATTGGATGAATGTTTGATGATGTTTGTTCCTACTTTATGCCGAAAACATTAAACAAATTTAGCTTAAACTTTGCACATATGTTGCTCTGGACTGGTCTTCTGGTCTGTCTCGAAGGAGACATAGACTTTTTATCAAATAAATTCGTTTCCGTGGGATGGGAATGGGACGTTAAACGTCGTGATACAAAACTGATTTATTTTATTATGCTCCTTCCCGCAAAAACATGTAAACGGATTGAGTTGAAACTTTACACAAATATTGTTCTGGTGTGAGAAAAACATAAAGGCTACTTTTTGCCCTGGTTAGCTGACGGTCAATCAACGGACAGCCCAAACCATGGGCAGTGTAAAATCATTATTTTTGGTAGGGGTGCAATTCTCACGGGATAGCGGGAACGAAGATCCAGGCATTTCTATCGTCTATAATAATGTAATAACTCTATTTTTTGTTGAAAGTATTTTTTAAAGGTGGTCACAAAACATTTTAAGGTTTTCACAAAACATTTTATAGGTTACCTACCTACCTACCTTGTTATTTTATCTCAACTGCAAACTTACCGTATCAGTAATATTGCAGTTGAACTTGGATTTTTCAATTTATTACCTTCACTACATTGTAACTGATAGAGTTTTATATATACAAGGCAAGCATGATACACCAATTTGAACTCAGAATAGGGTAATTAAGGTAAAAGTATAACGTATCAATATCATCATTTGATCTGGTGGTCCTGTTCAAATGCTGCAATCCATGCAACTAACAATCTGATTTAATGTAGGTATTACCAAACAAAACATAAAATATATTAACAACAATTTCAATTAAATCAGCCATTATCAGAATACAGTCAGACAGAATTAATGTAACTGTGTTGCCAGTTTTTTAATTAATTTGATCAACAAATCGAAATAAATTTAAAATGTTAAAATAGTGATGATTTGATTATAGCTGCACCGACAGATTATGGTAATGGTCATGATGATTCAACTATCGTGTCATAGGACATTGGTGCATTTTCGACGTTAGACGTCTCGTATTAAATTTGAATTTGAATTTTATTTATTTTGATACCTTCCCAATTTTTGTGTTCTGTACATACAAAATTTACATAACACAATCTTGTGTTATGTTAAAATTGGGAATCCTGTGTTGATTGAAAATAAATGATTTGAATTGAATTGAATTACGAATAAGGTAAAGTGGTAGATGGGAAAGCTGGAAACAAAATGGTAAATTAAGTCGAAAAATCAAAACTCCTGAATGCTTTTTTGACACAATGTCGATATCGCGCACCAAAACTTTTCAAAGTCCAGCAACCCTTCAATTTAAAAACTGGGGTTGCTCCAAAATATCAAATTGAATTCCCCTTTGCCACGGCAGTACCGATAAGAACCATGTTAACCTTACGAATTAAGGTTGTTCCTCTTTGGTTGGAGGTAGAATTATGTTAATGTCCGCCTGGCTAGCTACTACCATCATACTTCATCATACCAAGTCTATCGCCATAACAAAAATTCTGAAATTATTGTGTTCCGACATTTAGAGGTAAGATAGCCAATTAATCAGTCTGTTGAGGATTCCGGGTGAAGGGCGCTTCCAACTTGGCCGTGTGATGAAGGGCAAGCGCTTCCCCGTCGTACAATAAATAAAAAAGTATAAATAGAGGTGAGCTTCGGCCTTATCATTACTTGGCCTTATTCCAGAAATCCCCTGCAATAATTGACTGGTGTCAATTATTGCAGGTGAGACGAAACGTTTCTCCGTTCCTTAAAAAAAAACAGTTCAGGTACGCGTTTTACAGTTATTGGAAAAGTCTTGCTTCAAAACACGTCTTAGATTCAAAAAAGTTATTTTAACACTACATAATGGTAATATCTGACTAATAACAACAGTATATTGAAACGGTATAAGCGAAAATCTTTTTTTAATACAAGATGAGTTTTAAAGCTTATGTTTTCCAAAACCCATTTCGCGTAATAACCCAACCATTTCGGTAACAACCACCTTAATGTGTTCCGTTTACAACAGTATATATAGGAAATTCTGTTATCTTGATGAAATTAGACCATGGCATACCTGTCAAGCTCCGACACCAGTTTAGGTAATACCATGGACCAAAGTAATCAATGGAACTCTTCAGTAGATATAAGTACCGCAACAACCTAAAAAATAAAGAAGGTATTTTCTGCCAAAGCTCGGTCCAATATAGACCTCCCTAGATATCTATGCACCAAAGTCCAGAGTTGGCCCATCGTAAGTAAAAAAATTAAAAAATACTTTGGAACACCCAGTTATCTTGAATACACGAGAAGAAATAGTTGTCCCTGGTACAACCAGCTGAACAATGTAGGTGGACCACGAGCAGGGACCGAAATTGTATGTATATGTATGTTCCTATGAGGATATACATTTATTCAATAAAAAGTACAATTAAACTAACTACTCGTGTGTACAAAGGAATCAGTCAGATTACCTAAGGACCGTTACAAACGGCCTATAGGTAACTCAACTGTTCCAGACCAGTACCAGACGGAAGCGTGCCCAAGACACTGGCTGCATTGCCACGCTGAATAGCTATGCTAATTCGCTGGCCTAAATAAGAGCCAGCCCTTGGGTCACCTGTCCCCGCAATATTTTTGAAAACCCGGAGGGCACCGGCTCCCCACGGACCCAAGGTCTCCACCCCAAAAGGCTCAAATAGGTAAGCTCTGTCGAGACCACTATATTTGCGCCTTTTGTGATCCTCAGATATATGTTCCTTAACATACACATTTTGTGTATGTTCCTTAGGGACTCCAAAGCGGCTTTGATATCTTATGTTGAGAGGCAAATAAATTAAAACCCATGAAATCCGACTAGATGCTTTTTCCTTTCGCGGTATTTAAAATACTTTTGGGAAATTTTCCACCCATGAAAGCGTGGGAATTCCCAAAGGATTACGGGAATGAGGTCCCATGCGATACGCTACAGATACTTAATAATAATAATTGTAATGCAAAACACACTGAGCAATATCTCACGATTGAAATGTGAGTAGTTTATTTATCTACCTGAGTATAAAGTCGTGTCATTTAAATTTATCAGGAAATTAGCAGGTGATCGAGTCACAACGGCTACAATCACCGAAATTTAGTTCGAGACTGGAGGTACATCGGAAACACCTTCGCAATGGTGAAGTGATACAAAAATATAATATAAACGAACACATTTTTTATTAGTTCGGCTACGATTGGAATTAACTTCAAGGTAAGTTACTAACACTGCTTGGAACTTACTGAAAATATATTTTGTATTAGGTATTTGATTCATCTTTTGCTATCGGTATATAATTATTATATGTTTTACTACTTTACTATAAATATGTATACATATATAATTATGTACAATCTGTTCGGTAGGTATATTTTATGTTATTTATTTGATATACTTCATGAGTAGATAATTATAATGTTAGTAATCAACTCTATTCCTTAATTAATATTATTTATCTTGTTAACACCATCATAGTTACCCCATTTTATTTCTAGCAGTCCATTCCATTTAAAAGTTATCTGGTAGAGATCACATTTCAAGCGTCAAGGCCGCCTATTTCTACCATAGTTTGAATGTTCTCCCGTTGTTTTTTCTGTTATTTTGGTGGTAAATAAAGAATTATCTATATAAGGTCGAAAAAAATCCAGCTAACTAAGTACTAGTCGTTTTGAATAACGCTGAGAGAAACCATTTAACCTAGAAACTTACCGCTTGTGTTTCTGATATATTCGGCTTAGAAATTGATCTAGCTTTTCTCAAAAAAACCATAATCATAACCGATCTATGACAAAACCCATTAGAAAAGATCTAATGTGCTTAAAAAAAACTATCACCAGTTTTTTGCAACCAACACACACTTTTTGCACACTTTTTTATTCACTTTGGTTGCTGACAAATTAGGATATGTGTATACATATCGACCTGACTAAAACCTCTTCAACTAGCTAATATAAGAGATTTTGGTCAGGTCGATCAAAACGTTCAGCTGACCGTTTAATTGACCGAGCGAGCGAAGCGTCTCAGTTTTGAGACTGGCCAAAAATGCTTTTATCCGCTAACTGACGGCTGTCGGTTTGTTCTCTCCTACATGTCGCATTTTTCAACCGATTTTGATTAAAATTAGCACACATGTTCCTTGATTTATTAAATTTTTTTAGTCGATCGCGACTTTTGTTTGGGGCAAAATAGGGGGGAAAGGGGGGAAGTTTACTGTTGCGTTATTTATCAACAGATTTCAATTAAATTTAAAAGATACAGGATTTAATAAAACAGAAAGGGAAGTGGAGAGGAAAAAGGGGGGAGAAGTTTGCTGTTGGATTTCAATTTTTGATTTTTTTCCGGAAAATGTATACCTACGTTTACTAATCAGACTACGCAGTCTATTACATCAATTCTTGATATTGTTGTGTTCCGGCAATAAGAGGTAAGTACTTTATGTTGAGGATTCCGTGTGAAGTACGCTTCTACCTACAGCCTTATTTATGATAAGGCTGTAGGTAAAAAAAACTGGTGAGATGAAGGCACATAGCCGTCGTATAGTAAAAAAAAAGAAAAAAAATAGCAATTCAATACACAGGAAACGTTCAGCGAAACGACGTACATACATAAATCCCAACAATATACGTAAAGTAATGCAAATTGAGACAAATCACGAACTATGGTGCTAACGAGAACAAACCGCGCTTTGTCACTCACGATAATGAAAATAAACAAAAAGCCTCGCAAGCTAAAGCGCCGTTGAATGAATGGAAATGTCATTGGAAAAATAATAGAGCCAGAATTTAAGAAAATCTGAGCAAGTCAGTTTTTTTTATACTACGGGGCTTGGCCTTCATCTCACCTGGTTACAAGTTACGATAAGGCCGAAGTTGGAAGCGCACTTTACCCAGAATCGTCAACAAGCTAAAGAACTGGCTATCCGGCATTTAGAGGTAAGATAGCCAGTTCCACAGATTGTTCTGAATGAAGTGCGCCTCCATCTTTGGAGTAATACTAATAAGTCTCTAGGCACATTATTCTCCAATCTTGATACATTGGAGAAGGGTTTGTTTCCGTAAATCACTGCTAGTTTAGAGTGCAGCGACATCGAGCATCAGGTGGGATACACTCACGCAAATATTTTAAGAAAATACTGGGTCCTCAGTACTAGGGATGTTCTACTATCGATAAGTAACGAAACCAGCCCAACTAGCTATTTCTAAAACTCAAGTCACTGCAATTTCTCATAAAATTACCTACCTACTGGTGAATCCGGCAATACACAAACAAATTATATAAAAGGTGGCCAGTGTCTTGGGCACGCTTCCGTCTGGTACTGGTCTGGAACAGTTAAGCTACCTATAGACCGTTTATAACGGTCCTTAAGTAACCCGACTGCTTCCCTTGTATATTATAAGCTTTTATTGTACATATCATTTTGAGTTTTTGTGAAAAATGTATTCTATAGCAAGCAATTTAAAAAAATCTGAAGGTGACCGATGCGATTCTGATACCATTTTTTTTTTTAATGGTAAACCTCTTGAAGCTTAGCTGGGTAACGATAAGACACCGACAGTCACGCGCACCGACGTAACACCTACGAACAAGCCAGGTGGACCCTTACAGGTCTTGTATCAAAGGAGCCTATTCATTCTGTACTGTGTGGAAATTTACCTTGATCTGTGTAAAGTAACTACATCATCCATATATTATAAGTCCAGGCAAAGATTGATTAATTGTTTTACTACTTAAAATTGCGGGCTCTTGGCTTTAATCTCACCTGGTTACAAGCTGAAATAAGACCGAAGGTGGAGGCGCAATTCACCCGGAACCCTCAACAAACTGAGGAACTGGCTATCTTACCTCTAAATGCTGGAACACAACAATTTTTTGATTTGTTATTATGGCGACAGACTTAGGTAAAATGGTGCTAGCTAGCCAGGCGGACTTAAATAAATGTTTCCACCAACCAAACGAAGCACAATATGTTGTACTCCCCATGAGGATCGAACCCGGGACCTCTGGATCTTAAATCGGCGGGTTGAACCACTAGACCACAGAGGCGGTTAAAACCATAATGTAACCATAATGACTTATTTTTCTGCATTATCGATAATAACGTCAACATCGATAAGAGTAAACAATTCGCTCGACACATCCCTAGCGAGTCTGTTGGCGGGCTCGGCCGCGGCCGCAACGTACAGCCAAACGGTAAACACTTTGCTGTAATCTCGAGATGAGAAAACTTTCAGTTCTCTTAATTCAGAAACTTATTCAACATCCTAACAACCTTAGAGCGCCGCGTCGCGGACACTAGACAAACAAACTCAACGTTTTAATCTAACATTTTGTAGACTTCTTTGAGGATACAATTCCTCCGTTTCGTAGTTTAATCCATTTTGGGCTAGTACTTATTTTATAGTACGACGGGGAAGCACTTATTGCTTGATTTCACGCGTCAAGTTATGATAAGGCTGAAGGTGGGCCTGAGGCTCTGGCTATCTTACCTTTAAATGCCGCAAAGCAACGATTGGAATTATACCCCCTCGGGGATCTAACCCGGGACCTCTGGGTCTGATATGGGAGGCAGAAGCTGATAAAAATGCTAAAGTAATCCACACATAACATTGTCGTCATTCTACGTCATAGATACTGATCATATATACATACTCTCTGAACATATGTGCGTCATCACAAAAGGACAGACTGAATTATGCATGAAGTGGTTTAAACTAGCCGACAAGTACCTTGAGTATAGGGATTATAGAACAACTACGGAATGCACAGATAAGAGTCGTGGCACACGGCCCGTTTTCATTGCTTCATTCGTCGCGTCTCGCAGTTGGATACGGTTTCCAAAGAGCGGCTACTATAATTTCATCACACAAAAGTTTTACCCAGGTGGGAAACAAACCCACGACCTACAGCGCCGAAAGCAGAACTACTTCCAACTGAGCTGTAATGCTTGTTTCGTAGACAATGCTTCGCGTTCCATAAAAATCCGACACCGAGAAATTTTTGTAATAATTCGTATCATGAAGCAAATAAAACTATGACAGTGGGTAATAATAATAATAACAAACTAAACTGTAAGTAGTTCTCTAAACTAACCCAGAATGTTAATATTTGAGACATAACTTATTGTGGTTTTTCACTAACATTTTTAATTTAAAAGTTAGTATTTTGCAATGTAGCGAACGTGTGAGTGTTAGAGGTTTACATATAGCGTCGGTAAAAAAACTACAGAGAACCTGCAGATTATAAAAGCGTGGCTTGGTAAAATATACTAAAAAATATATACTATAGCTTCCGCTATTCCAGAAGAAAGAAGGGCAGAGGACGCCTGTGAACTGATGAAGAACCGCCTCCAACGACATAGAGCACAGAAAAGCGTGTCCCAGACTGGCGTGACCACCGGTGGCTGCCCAGGGCCGCGGCTGAAGACCCATTAAATGTACTAAAAATTGTTACCCAATGCGGCCGACGCTGAACCGCGCGTGCCGATCGTGGGCCGCGTCATGTCATGACCGCTTGAGTTTGAAGATCTACTTACATTGCAACTGAAAACAATTGGCCGCAACCAAGGCTGTCATCACAAACCGTTAAGCGTATCCCACACACCGCAAGCTTGCTTGTGTATGTTGTGTGCCAGTTCACTTACAGTACCTACCTGCGAGCAGAAGTATGCTATAATCTTGATAATATTCCAACGCTTATCTCATCCTTCAGTCCTAATTCAGCTACGCACGGTCCACACGATCAACCGCCTATAAAGCCGTTTTAAAACAGTGAAACGGATAACGAAACGGCGAGGAAGCAATGAAAACATATTCTAGGAAAAGATACAACAAAAATCACCTTTATTTGGAAATACACGGGCTATTATTATTTCAAAACTGTCGAGGATAAAACAAAGAATTGCCTATAACACTATTCTGTGATATAACAAAGGAATCCTAACAAAGTGATTTTCAGGGTTCCTCATTCAAGGGGTGCCAACGGGACCCTTCATAATTCAAATTCAATTTAATAAGCCCTTATTTTTGTGTCTAACAACAAATACTATAAACCGGCCAAGCGTGAGTCAGACCCCCACGAATGCTCAGAACGAAATGCAAAAAAACAGCATGTTTTGCAAGAAATATGGGTAGGAACCCTCGGTGTGCGTGTCCAATTTGGACTTAGTTGACCGCACAGCGGTGGCTTAGATATAAAGTACCGTACGGAGCCCTAAAAATTGATACAAACGGAGTTATGTTTTAGAACTGGCTCATTATTGGGTATTTATATTCTGTATAGTTGAGTAATGATAATTTGCATGTGTAGACGTGGCCTCAATAAGATGTTTGTTCGTAGATGAGTCCGCCTCTCCGGGCACAGAGCGAGACAAGCGACACTCGGCCGGCTGTTCTGGTCTCTGATATGGATACTGTGCACGAGGAAAATGACGACAGGTATGTAAAATAGAATAGAATAGTTTATTTCAGTCGTATACAATATTAACACGTAAAATAAATCTAAATCTTAAGACTGACAAAAATAGGGTTGAACGACAGTAGCAGATTAAACCTAGATGCACGTCTAAGTAAGACCATGAGGCGTACATTACATGGAGTTCCTCGCTTTAACTAAGTATATACTTGTATATAGATACGAGGGCTCTAGGCTCTCTGGCTCTGACCACTTTCTTAATTAAGACTGCCTGCTCAAATTGTGACGTATGGCACCATATTCAATAAGTGGTAGGTACATAAATATTTATTTATGTAAATGTTTACATTTTACACAGCGCCATCTAGCCCCAAACTAAGCATAGCTTGTAATATGGGAACTAGATTACGGATAAAATACTTAAATACTTTTTTGTTTCTTCAAAATGTTTGCAGTTAGCTAACCTAAGAAACAGTGATCGAGTTATGTTTTTTTTTTATTTGAAATTGGTGAGCTCTGGAACCTGGTATAGCATTGGCCATAACTGTGTTGGAGTTGATGGATAGAGGCGTGCTCATGATCACCGCGGCAAGGCCTGCTTTCTTTCGAAACGTAGAGATCTCGAGGATCTTGAGCAAGAATACAATATGGAGCAAGCCTTTAACCTGGAATAAACTGTTATAACTGATTAAACTGGATAACTTTAAAAATATATATTCAATGGTCGGTATTATCGTTTAGACGCGATTTCTTCCAGACAACCTTTGGATGGAGATGATCTAATGATATGATAGTGATGAACTTAAATCCTTGCGCAAATGTAACTGCATGGGGTCAGATAGTAATATAATAAAGCATTATAATGCATATGCCTTCTTTCTAAGCCCATTAAAATATTTATTGTATTGACCAAAAATCGTTGACCTCATCTGAGCCTCATTCGAAGCATGCCTGGGAAAACAGGCAAGCCTCGAGGTCAAGAGCTGATTTTATAAAAAAAAGCCCACAGAGAAGAGCTCAATGCGACGCAAGCGTCTGACAACTCCTCATAAACCATGAGCGCAAAGCAAAGTTTGTTTTAACTGCATTTTCTTTGGCCCTCGGTTTGTCTTATCTTTTATTTTCAAACAGGATTTATGCCAATTTCTCGTAGAAAATATGTTCCATGGAAACGTATATTAGTGCTGATAATGAGTGGGCTTATTGCCTGCTTCTGTTTTATACAATCTTGGAGTAGTTAACCGCCTATGTGTCTACAGGTTCGCCCAGTGGTATCAGACCCGAGATCGATCCCCAGAGAGTACAAATATGTGTTAGGTTTGGTTCGTGGTTTTAAGTCCATCTGGCTAGTTACTACAAGAATCACGATTACAACAATTTAGATTGTTGTGTTCCGGCATAATATAGCCAGGTGACAGCCAGTTCGTCAGTCTGTTGAAGATTTTAGGTGTAGTGCGTTTCCAATTTCGGGCGCATTCCCCGTTAGAAAACACAAGGATTATGTAAGTTACCGGTTGTCTAGAGCGTGCTTCAACTCAAATCACATCTGCATTTGTCTTCAAGTGACAAAGCTGTCAAATGCTCGACAACAAAGTATCACAAAAAGGCTAATAATTTATAATTATTCAAACGGTCAACTTATTATATCTATCTCATATATATATGTATATATTATTCATTAAAATGAACCCCTATTTCTCTTGGTCACGCTATAACTTGAGAACGGCTTTACCAATTTAATGAATCTGTTTTTTTTTTTATGTTTTCTAATACTTCTAAGACGGTTCTTACATTAAAAAAAATTAAGAAAATTGTGCAGAAAATCAGAACATATAAGAAAATTAACGATAGGTTATATTAATGTATTTTGTCAGCAAGCACAGTGAATTAAAAACTAAGGTATTTCTAGAAGAAAAAAAACTTAACAACCGACGTAGGTATACCGAAAAAACCTAACAACCGGTAAGCTCGAATTATATACTGTCAAAAGAACTTTTTAGCTGATATTTGTTGCTGATCTTATGGTTTATAATTATCATTTAATTTCTCATTAAATGTGTATTCACAGATTCCATAGTATATGGAAAGTAGGAATGACATTAGTTTAACAATTCTAATTATTAGTACTCTAAGGTTATGATGTCGCTGCTCAGCATATTGCTGTGCAAAGTCCTCTTTTTCCATCTGTTTATACCTTGATACCTAAGTATTTTCTTTTACCTCAGTTGCTAGACTACTTAAGGTATTAGATCCACTTCAGTTGAGACGCAATACGAACATTTAGTCACAGGTGTGAATTGAACAAATCAAAACGTGTACTTTCAGCAAATACATAAGTGCATACAAATATCTCATATCGCTCTATCACGAAACTGAAATGATATTAAATGAATATTTATTTGATAGCAAACATTACTGTAACACAGTACATTATACAACGAGTGCTGTTCCTTCTTATAGAAGTAATCCTTCATTGAATGACATTGGTACCCAAACAAGGACAACCGTGTGATGGCGTTCCAATGCCCTACGCAGGGCAGAAGAAATTTATAGCAGTATAACAAAATATTATTATTTACAAAGGTTATTATGACACATAAATTCACAACCCGCGACGGGACTCAAACCCGCATCTTTTCCTAAAGCCGGAAACGCTCTAACCAACTGAGCTACGAGGTTTAGCGGGCGCTTCCACTTCCGGCCTTATAATAACTTTGACTGGTGTCAAAGTTATTATTTCTTCACAGTGATTTTCAAACACACGGAAAGTTTTCGCATTGGAAATGACACTTTTTATGGGATCCGACATAGAATCTGATAGATTTCAACGCTATTCTCACATAATTCATATAAATCTTCTGTGGGAAGCATCGAATTCTGATGTAAAAATATTTAGATTTGGCAATTAAGAATAGCGTTCTCGGAATCTTCCAAATCCGATCCGATAAGGCTTTCCCAATGTTTGGAAATTGCGTTACTGGTGAGATAAAGCGCTTCCCCGTCATACTTAAGAAAAAGTAGAAGAGTAACATAAAGTAGGTATATGTTTACAATTAGCAGTTACATGTCGGTAGAGTCATATTATTGGTTTAAAAGTCAATCAATAACTTATTTATTAAAGCGAAATGGTAACTTCAGATAAATACATACAATCTTCGTGAAGCTGTCTGACAGTTGAAAAGCTTATTTTTATAATGTAGGGATGCACTATGAGCACCGGAAAGTCTCCAAGTCATCCAAGATGGAATACAATGGAGCTCGTTTAATCGTAGCCCTTAAACTTGCTTTGGCAAGTTTCGAGGTCAAGAGACTTTTCCCAATTCCAAGAAAATTAATAAAAAATAGGCGACTTAGGTTTTACATACGGAAGGGCAGTTGCATCCCAATACTCCGATCACCAATATGTCCGAGGTAATTGTTGCAAATCAGCCTTTCGTACTCTTAGGATGCTTTGGAAAGGCCTGAGGTCTACAATACATTTTATAGGCCTTAAGAGCTGTATATAATGTACTTTACCATCTGTTCCTCCTAATGTTTTTTACTTATATAGGAATAATTATTGAAAGCAATAAGGTATCTGATTAATTGGTAATATTTCTCTCTCTCTCTCTGTAGGCAGGGGTTTTTTTTTATTGTTCATCTCACCTAGTTACAAGTTGAGATAAAGCTGAAGGTGGAGGTGCACTTCACCCGGAATCCTCAACAAACTGAGGAACTGGCTATCTTACCTCTAGATGCCGGAACACAACAATTTTAGACTTGTTATGGCGACAAAATTAGGTCGCTAGTCAGGCGTACGTAAAGTTCAAGTCCAACCAAACTAAGCACAATATTGTACACCCCCTGGGGATCGAACCCGGGACCTCTGGATATAGAATCTGTGGGTTGAACCACTAGACCACAGACGCGGTTAAAGGGTATGGTAGTGGCAAGCGAGTTATACATATAGAGCATATAGGAACAACCTACATATTGTTGACACCCTTCGCAGACAGTATCGAGATCCGTTGCTGATATTCAAAGCAGGTTCTGGTGAGATGCAACAAAGCTTAGATAGACATTCCCGGCGAACGGATGCACATTTCGGAGATTTTCCGCTTCGATCCAAGCAGTCGAAATAGACCAATGCGACTGCAGTTCAATTCAGACGGTTCTTTAAATATTGGTGTTACAGGGTGTTCGGAATTATTTTCATACTTTCTAGGACCGTGAGAATCGCTTATATTTAACCGACATCAAAAAAAGAAGGAAGTTCCAATTCGTCGGATTTTTTTTTTTTGGACCTGGACTGATTTGGAAAATTCTTTTTTGTTTAAAAGTGTAAACATTACAAGGTTGTCCCATTGTCATCAAGTCAGGATCTAATGAAAGGACCCTGGAAAAATCAAGGGAACTCTTCAAATATTATAGGCACACTTGAAGCGATTTGGGTGTATTACCTCAAAAGTAAGAAATAAACGGACCCCATATAGGATCACGCGTTTGTCTGATTGTCTATCCGTCCATCTGTCATAAAAATAGTTGGTAAAAATACGTCATCCAGGTAAACTAAATTGTATCATATTCATCATTGAATTCGGTTTTCTTTTTAGTTTTAAAACGTAATTATGAATAAATAATGTCTATAATACGGGTTTTCAGCCTAGTTTAGACATCTGAGGCTTTTACTTAATTTCTTAGATAAGAACCTATTAAGGATCCATAGTTTTGTGCATCAGATTTCAATATTTCAATTAAATAACTAATTCATTAAGTATCTTTGTATTGTTCCTGTATAATTTTTGACAAATAAATTATGATTGAACGTCTCTACATAGTTTATAGATGCATTGCGGAGATACATTTTTTCAATATAATACTGAAAAATATAACACATCCGCTAAATTCCTTGTGATGAATTCTAGAATAGTGTGCGATTTCCTTCCTGTATTTCAAAATAATAAATATATATGTGAACACGCTGTGGCGAACTATGAAACGCATACACAAAGAGGGATTTAGGCGTCGCATAGAGCTTGGAAAATATTTATGACGTTTGATAGAATGCTTTGTGCCACAGTACCTACACCTCAACCGTCTGCCTCTACGCTAAACTAAGTACCTAAACACACCCATGCACATTCTCATACTGGAATACTATACTTACAATTATTACAATTACAACTGTCATACATTTAAATATTGGTCGGTCGCTTACTTGTTCCGTCTGTAGGTAAGTAATTGTTTTAGAAATAGAAACATTTATTTGAATACGACACAGGCAATATTAATATTTTTATTCTTTCTCTTGGAAGAATTGTGATAGTAAAGATAGGCAATACCTACACTACCTACCCACACCTTAAGTGTACTTATATAGTGTAATACATATTCAATAGCTATGCTACATTAGTACGAAATATTTGTTCATATAAATCATCCATTATTTCAAATGTATGACATTAAAATTAAAAAAAAAACTCCAGAGGACGCCGACAGGATGGTGCAGATAAGTCAAATAGGCACAACCAATGATGCATACGGTACGACGGAATTTGAACAAGCTGAAAAACATTTAACATACCTATTTTTTTTCTTTTTTTTTATAGTAAACGGGGAAACCTTAATCTCACATGGTTGCTAGTTATGATAAGGCCGAAAGAAGTGTACTTCACCTGGAATCCACCACAGTCTGAGGAACTGGCGATATTACCTCTAAATGCCGGAACACAACAATTTAGAATTGTTGTTATAGCGACCGACTTAAGTAAGATGGTGGTAGCTACACAATTTTTGAAACAACCAGAGAATGTGACTGCGATATGACAAGCGGTAACGCGATCCACAAGCGTACAGCCTCCACAGTAAAGAACGAATATAGTAAGATAAGAATGTTACAGTAAGATCGAATCCTATCTTTACAGTGACGAGTCATCGTACTCGGATGTGGGTCGACTTCGTGAGAGGACGCGGGCTATGCTGGGCGCGCCCACAGAGCCTCTCATGCAGGCTCACTCCCAACCGAATAGCCGCAGGATGTCCTCAGACATCGAAGCTAAGCTTGCTGCCAATCTCAACACAAGGTAATACATATCATGGACCGCGACAAATATTCTACATGCAGGCGACATTTTCACACTAAGTAAATCTCAAATTGATGAGCCTCTCCATTGGTAAAAAGGCAATCGAATAATTCAAAGTCAAAATCAATTATCGCGTAGATATACGGTATTTTTTTGGGATTATTTTGAAACGTCAAATCTACGGCTTGCTCGGAATCAAGACCAGCACACAAGGAGACACAGCTAAAGCCTCGGGCTACCTTGTTTTCTCTGATCCATTAACTGTCAATTGACTGGGGATATCTCCTGAGCAGGTCTAGTGGTAGGGCGTGTGAGTAGTTTTTTGTTATTGCAGGACGAGGAAGCGCTTGGGTGAGAAAAATGAACTTGAGTCAGCAAGGTGAGACTTCTTCTCCTCTCACCTTGTTGACTCAAGTTCACTCTCCTGCATTTCACCTGTTTCAAGTTATGATAAACCCAAACTCCGCCGATAACCTACCGATTTCAAATCCAGAGGTCCCAGGTTCGATCCCCAGGGGATCAATATTGTGCTTGGTTTGGTTGGTGGTAGGATTTTGTTTAAGTCCGCCTGCTAGCCAGGCGGACTTAAACAACATCTTAACTAATTGGGTCGCCATAATAACAATTCTCAAAAAAAAAAATGTTGTGTTCTGGTATTCAGAGGTTCTCAGTTTATTGAGGATTCCGGGTGAAGTGCACCTCCACCTTCGGCCTTATCTCAACTTGTTACTAGGTGAGATGAAGGCCAAGCGCTTCCCCGTCGTACAAAAAAAAAAAAAACTTGAAAGCGCACTTCACCCGGAATCTTCAACAGTCTGAGGATCAGGCTATCTTACCTCTAAAGGCCGGAACACAATAATTTAGCATGTTGTTATGGCGACAGACATGATGATGGTAGCTCTACTAGCGGACTTAAACAAAGTACCACCACAAAGCACCAACCAAATCAATCACAATTTTGTAGGTACTCCCCCTGGGGACCGAACCCAGGACCTACTCAAGACCACAGAGGGGGTTAAAGACTATATAGTACGGCAGCCCTTAGTTTGAGACCCAGATAGGGCACTCTCTGTGATGTTGACTTCCAGTTTAGTTATGACATTGACTTCACCTGATTGTCTTATACGATGATTTCATGCTTCGGGTGACACGTCAAGCCATCGATCCCAGATACTGAATATAGTAGTCATATAAAAGCGATGTTAAACGCTTTCAGACAGAGCCACCGATAACACATAAGGAGATAATAAAGTTGTATTTTTCAGGCGACCTTCAGCCATAATAGCAGCGTTTCGTCGTCCGTCGCAGGCGCTGGCGCTGTGTGCGGCGACACAACGCCGGTTCCTCTCGGAGCTGTCACCGAACTCCCGCGCATCCGTCGCCTCCACTGCGCACGACACGCCCCCCTCCGCTGCAGATGTTATGGGACAGTGAGTTCTGAAAAATATAAACTGCCCAATAAAGCAGTTAGGGCTTGTGCGGCGGCTGATTCGGCCGAGGATCACAAAAGGCGCAAATATAGTGGTCTCGACAGAGCTTACCTATTTGAGCCTTTTGGGGTTTTGCGGGGCTTTTGATTAAGGCGACACGTGACCCAAGAGCTGGCTCTTATTTAGGCCAGCGAATTAGCATAGCTATTCAGCGTGGCAATGCAGCCAGTGTCTTGGGCACGCTTCCGTCTGGTACTGGTCTGGAACAGTTGAGTTACCTATAGGCCGTTTGTAACGGTCCTTAGGTAATCTGACTGATTCCTTTGTACATAGTTAGTTTAATTGTACTTTTTATTGAATAAATGTCCTTACTATATTATATATATTATTATTATAAAGCCCCGATCATGATAAGTTGATTCTGCGAGAGATTGTTAGAAACTATGATTTTTCTGTTGTTACGACCTTTTGAAATTCGAAAGGGTGATTGAAAACTGGGCAGAACGGTAAGACCAAACGGGTAAACCAGGCAGGTCTGGATTGGAACGCTATCAATGGAAAAAAAAATATATTTCATTCTTGCACCACTGGTCGGCATATATGGAAAAATTACAGCAATATGTAATAGATGACGGGCTTATATTTACATCTCTTGTTCAAGCTCATTGGTTTTTTTATACAATGCATCTTTGCTATCCTTTCCATCCAAAGGTTGCCTGGAAGAGATCGCTTTTAGCGATAAGGCCGCCCATTGTACCTAGTTTAAGTGTTTTTCTTGCTTGTCTGTTTATTTTTGTTTTTTGGTGTACAATAAAGAGTTTATCTATCTATCTAAGATGTTCGATCAGGTCTGGGCTCCAAACTATTCCCCGTCACACTCGCCATGTCCATATTAAATTGTGTATTCACAAATAGGTCAGTATAACCAAAACCGGGTCAGTCGTCCGTCCACAACACATGCAATGGACATGACATCTTCACCGCAGCCTGACACGGGCACAAGGACCGCAAACTAACAATCACAATTAGGTTCCTCGAATGAGAAACAACAGTATTTCTTTTTAAAGCAGCTAGACATAATCTTACGAATGCTATCCCGAAACAAAACTGCTACTAGTCAAGTTTTTTCATATTTTTGAACGAGCTCCTGGGCTGTAAAAAGGTCGGACTCTCAGAAGGTTCAACAGCCCATTAGTGTCCACTGCTGGACAGAGCCTCCTCCAAAGCTGGAGGGTTATGTCATAATCACTACTCCTGGCAGACGGATTGGTGATTGCAGGAAAGGTGTAGTTAATACACCGAAGGAAGCTGCTGCCCTTCTTCTGGTGAGACCCCTAAGTCGGCTTTTACGTCATCTTTGGGCTAAGTTGGAGGGTTTGATTCTTAAGGATCTCTTATTCTCCACGACCACCGCGGAAAACCTTTGTTGCCTTAGCTGTAGGTTTATTTATATGATCATAATCTCGTTATGATCTTGTCAATAAACCTACAAATAGCCCACTCATATGTACAAAAAATCAACATTATGAAACAAAAACAACAATGTGTGCATAAAACGCCTACCCTATACCAACGCGTATTTCAACCGTAAATTTTCTGAACTTTTACACGAGAAAAAGCAACAAAATGTAGTTCTTTTAGTCTATAACTGCTTGTTGATTGGAAAGAAGCTAGTTCACAACCTGGCTTGTGCAATCCATTGATCCAACAGGATCTAACCTGGAATCGAATTCCGCCCCGGTTAAGGTTCAAAGCTGTTTCGATCAACTCAATATGACTTGCATTTTTTGTTTTTAGTGAAGCTTTGAGCAAAGCTCTATCAGCGCT
This sequence comes from Venusia cambrica, assembly GCA_951394065.1. Lineage (NCBI taxonomy): Eukaryota > Metazoa > Arthropoda > Insecta > Lepidoptera > Geometridae > Venusia > Venusia cambrica. The sequence continues at coordinate 7,719,985 of OX596035.1, forward strand.
CTACGCAAAACTGCTAGTCGTCCTTGGATTGGCTTTTCCCGTCACTGAAGTTATTGCAAACGGCGTTCCTGACGCTTACTATCAGGTACCCGGTAACATTATTAATTAACGTGTAGCCTGTCCAACAAGTTTAGTTGTAAATTCCAGAAACAATTCTATAACTTGTTGATAGTTGAAGAATCTAAAACCCGACTGCCATAAAAATAAATAAAATGATCATGTCAATTCCTAATTTAGTAAAACGATACCTTATACAACAAATCAATTAAGCCTTTCAGGCTGTACAAGTCAATGAAATAGACATACAAACATACATACATTCAACATAATGATGTAGGTATGTTTAAAATGTATGTACACATTCAAAAACAAAACCCTTCTTCTGAGGCAGTGGAGTAAAAATATGAAAACATTTATAATATTTGCGAATACTTTTAATAAATATTTTCTGTTTCAGGGATTCTATTTGTACTTGTATCTCGTGTCAGTATTGTTTGTGATATTTCAATACGTAAACATAATGAGGCAAAAGGCCGTCAACATAATTATACATAACTACGGTAAGTAATGTAAGCACTAGAATTGCAAAATCCGTTTAAGAAATCCAAACAGACCGCCATTTGCTTAACAAAATGAAACATTAAAATCACATCTTGTTTGCATAATTACAGCAATGAAAGAATAATATCTTCTTTAGTTGGCATTCCACTAACGTATTCTGCAATCCGTACAAATGTACCGGAAAATTCTACTTACATGTGTCCCGTAATGATAATTACCAATGACAATGGATCCAATTAACGTGAAAACAATTAATTTACATTTCAGAAGATAGTGAAAGAGATGAGAAAGAAAAAGATAAAATTGGAAAAACAGCGCCCGCAGAAAAATTAAAACAGAAGGAAAGCATATCGCGCTACGGGAGTTTTTATTTAAGACTTGGCGCTATCGGTAAACTTGGACATTGATACGGTGACTTTATGCGTGGAACGTTCAACTAGTTGCATTTGCATCGAACTGATATCATATATTGCTTTCAGCCTTCGGCATCGGATCGATGGTGTATAGTGGATTGGAATTCGGCGAATACTTTGAGATGACAGATCGTTGCCGGTCCATACTCTCGGTTATAACGCCCGGCTTACGGATGACTCTCACACTAGCGCAGATGCAATTTATCTTCCTAACAAACAAGGATATCGAATCTGGAAGCTATAAAATGATACAGAGATTCGGATTTATGCATATGGTGGCTACGAATTTATGCGAATGGCTGTACGTTCTGGTCGAAGAGACGAAGCATGAAATCCATCATTTGGAGCACACTATATTGTCATCAGCGAATGGGACACATGACGAGGCTGAGGTGCTTCCGTGTCGGAGGGCGAATATAATGGGTGCACTTTTACAAAATGCGTCGCCATTCCTATTTCCGTGTACCATCGAATATTCTCTTATTTGCGCTGTCATTTTGTACGAGATGTGGAAAGAAGTAGGTTTTTATTTTGGTTCTTCCAGGGAAGTTGGTGCCTTCCTCAACTATCGTATATAAGTACAATTCACGTGTAAAAACACTTGAATAAAACTGAATAATCAGACTCACGCAGTTTTTGAAAGTGAAAGAAGAGTAGGTTACTTGTAAGGTATATACATATTACCTTAAATTTTATCTCATATATATTATGATTCTCACTTATGGTTTATAATATAGGTTTACTTTTACTGTTACTTTTAACCTACTTACGTAGGTACTAAACATATTTTCGTTGAAGCTTCTTTGTAGATAATTTCAAGTAAAACTATAGTACCGCCAATATAATTCTACAGTTTTGTTTGATACTACAGGTAAAATGCACGCCAGAAGACTTTGAGAAGAAGTACAGCATTGCATCATCAACCAAAAATAAATCACGCAATAACTCGGTCACTCCAGAAAAAATCCTTCAGCAGTTTGGTAATAACTTTTTCAGTGCCTAATTCGTTGTTTGAAGAGTGATGAAACAGGGCTCCAAGTTGTAGTAAAGGCCATCGAAGTTTAAGGCTTTCCTGAAAATTTCCGTCGCCAAACGGTTTGCAGTGGTCTGTCGGTGTGCGACAGAAACAGTGCCTTCTGAGAAAGCTCGCTTCATCATAGAACTCTTTCTTGCTCTGGCCTAAAGCTAGACAAGCCTAGAGGTCAAGAGCTAACCCATAATTCATCAAAAAAGGTTTCACGAATAACGTGACAGAAGATTTGACATAATCACCACGCTTGGCAGGCGGATGATACACAGAAGGAAGCTACTACCCTTCTTCTGGCGAGATCGCTTAGTCGGCTTGTACGACATCCATGGGCTGATTTGGAGGCGTCGATTGGACCGTCACGGTCCAATCCGTCAAAGTTATATACGAATAGTTTAATAGTAGATACATTTTGTTTCAATATATTGTTAATTTCTACAACATTTTATTCGTGACGGGGTCCCCTGTTAATTCTTGTGTGTGATTTGTTTTTTTTCAGCTGGGATGCTGGGCGTAGCATCTCCTCATGGTAGTCGTCAGGCGCTACATAATTTTTCTGTGGACTGTTCGCACGCTCACAGAGGCTTATTTGCTGGCATTCTTATTATCGTCTTGACCATAATATCGCTCATTATGTTCTTCGTGCTCGCTAATAATCCGGGCACCGTAATCGTAAGTTCATTATTATTTGACATTATACGATATTCGCATACATGCAATGTAAAATAGTTAAAGACTAAATGCAAAATTAGAGACAGGAAGAAAATCTATATATTTTTATAGTTTTTCTGGACAAGTGAGTTTTTTTTTAATTGTATTTATGAGTTCTTTGTTTGATAATAAAAAAAAAAATGTACGATGATTATGAGCGCAAAGTTGTTGGAACACTTTCAGAATTGAAAATGTATAAGTTCATCTTTATGCATTGGAATTTTCTACGTCGGTAATGTTTTTATACATTAGTGTCTTGACATCAAGTTCTGACGTCCGTTTAGTGTAAATGGCATTTTTAGAACTTTCTTAAGAAGGTATTGACGTTTACATATGAAGACCCTGATTGTACAATGGTGTCATCATATCATCAAAAATCTATTTACAGGTTTTTCTGCACATATTGTAGCTTTTGTTTTTATCTTCTCTAAAGTCACGGCAACTTCATTTCGAGCTTAGTGCGGCAATCATTCTAACTGGGTATTCATTGAGTTGCGCTGCGTTAATTTTATAATTTGGTGACACTATAAATAGGTAAGATTAAATAACAACATAAACTACTTTTATTAACATGTAGCTTAAAAAAATATCAACTTGTAGATATTGATACGCACACACACACACACACCTATCACCGTTATGTGTTTCGTTCATTTATTTTTAAGAATCTACCTAGGGTAGAGAACCTTAAAAACGATCAATTTAATCGATTCAATTAGGCTTTTGAACAAAATGACATTGAATAGTTCAAAGATTCTCTCTCTAATTCTATCTCTCAAAGGTTTGCTGGTAGAAAGCTCCCTAAGGGTAAGCCTCTGTACATGTGTTTTCCTCTGACATGTATAAATCATATTTATGTGTACAATAAAGAACTACAAGAATTACAAGAAAGATTAGTATCACAGCGCATTAATACAATAGGCGATCTTGTTGCTAAAAACTATTTCTTCCAGACAACCAGGTAACCAGTAAGAGGAACAGGAAGTTAGAACATTGCTGATGCAAGGGTACAAATTACGGAAAAATATCTATAAAACTATTCACTAAAAATTACACCCTCTAAAACCATAAACAAAGACACACAACAACAATTATGTAATAATTGTCCAGTTACGTATTATTTATCAATTCACTGTGTTCCAGGATGCAATATTCGAAGTGAACATTTGTGAGCTCGTATTGTACACATTGACCCTTGTAGCGTGTGTAGCAGCTATGAAGCAAATGCGAAGCTTACCCTACAAAAGGAAGTCCAGAGGTATGTCACCTCTATTACATGTTGCATGTTGTTGTAAAATAACCGCCTCTGTGGTCTAGTGGTTCAACCCACCGATTTCAGATCCAGAGGTCCCGGGTTCGATCTCCAATATATTGTGCTTGGTTTGGTTGGTGGTAGGATCTTGTTTAAGTCCGCCTGGCGCAACCACCATCTTACCTAAATCTGTCGCCATAATAACAATTCTTAAAATAAAAATGTTGTGTTTCGGCATTCAGCGGTAAGATAGTCAGTTCCTCAGTTTGTTGAGGATTCTGGGTGAAGTGCGCCTCTATCTTCGGCCTTATCTCAACTTGTTACCAGGTGAGATGAAGGTCAAGCGTTTCCTCGTCGTACAATAAAAAAAATAAAAAATACACAGACATTCGGTAAAATTGGTTAATTTCATATCAGCACATCAGCCTGCCTACACGACACATTTTGAAACGTAAAATCTGTTTTCTCGACACGACAAATAGCGATCCTAGCGACCGTCACAAGTTCGTCGGTCCATTGAGTGACACTCCGTTTCGCGTTTAATTGTGATCGCCAAGTGAGAACCTTTACTCCCTAGCGGTTATATTCTGAGAGCTATGTCAGTGACTTTGGTTCTTCTACTAGCTCTCGATAGCTCGCTGTGCGACTTTGAACTTATTCACGAGGACTAATATAGCAAGCCTCATAGCTCAGTTGGTAGTAACTCTGCCTTCTGCGCTGTAGGTTGTGGGTTCGATTCCCACCCAGACAAACATTTGTGTGACGTATATAGATGTTTGTTCTGTGTTTGGGTATTGTATCATATAGTACGTATGTATTTACAAAGTATTTAAGTATTCTATCCGTAATCTAGTTCCCATATTACAAGCTATATTAGTTTGGGGCTAGGTGGCGCTGTGTGAAATAAATGTCCTGTAATATTTATTTATTAATTTATTTATATAAAGCACATTAATCACTCTTACATCCACAGAAAACTATAGATCCGATAAAGAGACTTCGTATATTTGACTGTGATTTTTTTAGCCGTGCTCGGTCTGGACACGTCTCTGCTGATCTTGGCGCAGTCTGGCATGTTTGTATACTGCATGTTCAGTCTCATCGGTTGCCACCACACTATGGACAGCAGTCAAGGCTCTGGGATGACTGGCTTTTTCTCCGAGTTTCTTTCACTCAATCAGGTAAATGCAGTTACATTTTAAATAACCGTCACAAGACACGATATAATACCGGACTTTTCATAATGGATGAATGAATGAGCACTTGTTTGTAAACAAAAATGACATTTAACAACACTAATATTAGGTATCACAGTGTGCTTTGGACAAATTTGAAAGGAGAAGTGTAATATTACTGATGGTATATGGTATAAATTATGGATCTATATGAAATCTATTTGTAATAGGTTTTCTAGAAAAGTGATTTTTTGAAAAAATATATTTTTGCATTTATGAGTTCTTTGTTTGATAATAAAAAAAATAATGTATGATGACTGTGCCGTATGTTGTTAGAACACTTAAACACAAAAGTATTATTTAATTTTATTTTAATTTTTTGATTATGTTTTATGACCTGTAACTATTATTTTGTTATTAATAAATTACTATTACTATTCAGGAGTTCCCAACCTTGTATAAAAAAATACTCATACACTAAAATAAAAAACTCATACCCACATAAGTTATATAAAAACATAAACACACAAAAACAATTACGTAATAAACAACCAGGTATATTTTACAATACACTATTGGTAGTACTTTCTACATCAATTTCACGTCATACAGGAGTCAATGAGAAAAAGCACGGTAAAATAAATGAACTATTGAAGTCATTCGCCTGCTCTCCGCGAAATGGTAAAAGGTCAAAAGCTGACCCATTTTCAATAAAACGAAAAGTTATACCGAAGGTACCAAAATCTAGCTTTTTATTTACGCACAGACCAAACTAGACAGAGGTCATAAGAGACTATATTTGCTGAGTTTATTTAGTCGTGTAGGGGTGCGCTAAGAAAGTATTTTAAGAGAATCGATGAACAGAACGAGTCTTGAGCGTAGTCAAATATGTATTTGAAAATCGATCGTATCAAAATAAAATCTGAAAGCAGAACAAATATTTAGTAACAAATCCACTAAATCGCTATGAAAAAATCGGAGGAGAAAATCTGAAAACAGGATTTCATTTTGAAATATGGATCTCCGCAAAATAACGCCTGAGTCAAATAGCTATCGATCGTTTTCTGATATCTAAATCAAAGTGTCAATTTTCAATCGTCAATTTTCCACCTACTCGTAGTGCCGAGTAGGTAATTCGATCGAAGCGCCATATGCCCGGAACTACTGCCCTGATTTCATTTGAACATGCACGACATGACAGCCTCCTAGGTGTTATTATTTACATATCAGACGGTACCAGAACGGAAATAACACTGGTGCTGTATTACATTCGTGCATTCATAGAAAGGAATATTAATTAAACGCTGTTGATGGACATTTTTATTCTTACGTATGTGTACCGTTTGCAAACTGAATGCTTTTCATATAAATTATGGGTTAGCTATTAAACTCTAGGCTTGTCTAGCTAGGCCAGAGGATATTCGATGCATAAATTTTCCTTATTGGTTCCATAACTGAACAAACTTTAATCGTAAAGATTCATTCGGAACCGATTTTTTTAACTTCACGAAATGTGAAACTACAATGTACCAAAAACCGTCTAATGCGTACCTACCTCTGATGGACCATAATTAAAGGGGTATGCTAGGACGTATTCTGTTATCTGTGCTTGGACGCTAGGTATAAAATACTTTGAATGTTTTCTAGACAATACTTCAATCGCTGTTCATAATCGACGCGTGGTGGCGCCGTAGCACGACTTCGGAGCAGCGGCGAACGAAGCCAGGTCGGCAGCTAGTCACATTCTTACTCGTCGCCAACATGGCTATGTGGGCCATTAACACACTTGAAAAGGTGACTATAATAGAAACAAGCCTAGCAGCTCAGTTGGTAATGAGCTCTGCGTTCTGCACCACAGGTGCTTGGTACGATTCCCATCCGGGAAAACGTAAGTTTCTGCTGGACTAACCGGCTGACATCACATATCAAAAGACTACATTTTTTTTTCGACGGGTAGGTGCTTGGCTTTCATCTCATCTGATTTTTCAAGTTATGATAAGGCCGAAAGTGGAAGCGCACCTCAACAAACTGAGGATCTGGCTATCTTACCTCTCAATGCCGGAACGCAACAATTCAAGAATTGTTGTTATGGCGACAGAATTAGGTAAGATGGTAGTAACTAGCCAGGCGGACTTAAACAAAGTCCTACAAACAACCAACTACATTCAGTATCTGGGATCGATGGCTTTACGTGTCCTCCGAAGCATGACTAACTAGTTTTTACAATGATTCTTTTACTGTGGAGGCTGTACGCTTATGGAACGCGTTGCCGATTTCAACAAGGCTATCACCTTCTCTGGCTGTGTTCAAAGTTAGGGTTAAATGTTTTTACTTATGAACCTGTTTAAATAGTCTATCTCATCCTTCGTCACCACATGTATTTGCTGTTATCGGCACCGTTTTATATGTGTTATCGTGGTACTTCTAGAACATTTAATATAATTATCATCCATATACTTACGTAAATATATAATATATATAGATAGATAGATAGATAAACTCTTTATTGTACACCAAAAACAAAAATAAACACACAAGCAAGAAAAACACTTAAACTAGGTACAATGGGCGTCCTTATCGCTAAAAGCGATCTCTTCCAGGCAACCTTTGGATGGAAAGGATAGCAAAGACCAGACAAAGCGGTGAACTAAAATAAACAATAATTTGTATAGCTACTTATTAATAATAACAAAACATACAATACATTACAAAATGTCCAATAATTACTAAAAATATATATATATAAATAGAAACGAAACAGCAGTAGCGAACGAGACAATTATAAGTTGGTCGAGGAAAAGTAATGACAGCGTAAATTATTTTTATAAATGCAGATTGTTTTGGAGGATCTGACCGAAACAGGTAGTGAGTTCCACAAGCGCACAGCCTCAATAGTAAACGAGTTAGCGTAGAACACTGTGGTGTGACTCGGAATCGCAAGTATTTTTTTATAATGTATGATATATAGTTAATTTAGCTAGACCCCTAATTAATATGTGCACCACCAACCACCTCTTCAGCCATGAAATCCTCTCCATCCAAAGGTTGCCTGGAAGAAATAGCTTCTTAGCGATAAGACCGCCTATTGTATATACATTTTTCTTTTAGCTATCTAGTTCTAATTTTAATATGTGCAATAAAGTATTCTCATTCATTCATTCATTCATTCATTCATTCATTCATTCATTCATTCATGTATTCATAGTATCAAACAATCAGGTGAAGCCAATGTCATAACTGAACTGAAAATTAACCTAACAGAGAGTGCCCTATCCGGGACACAAAGCAAGGCACTTTGTCAATGCTGTGTTTGCCTTTAATTATTTGTACTATAAATATATTATAAATATGCATAGAGTTTAAAGTATAAGCATGTAATGTTGCAGCCACCGTTGGTAAGCCTTATAAATAAAATAAAAAAGGCAATTTGCGATCACTATCAATCAATAACGGTATGTCTGGCAATTCCATAACCGGTCATAACCGGTCAATTTAAACCAACCGCGTGGCACGCACACCAAGCAGCATTCAGTGCGTTAAGTTAATTAAGGGGTGAATCAACCGCCAGAGCCGTTGTCAGGCAAAAGACGGTATCGCATTGAAACTAAAAGGAAGTCGTCAAAGTAAAACTGAAGTTTTTCACAGTTTTCATCAAAGAATTTGTCAGACATCACAGCTCAGTTGGTAGTAGTTCTGCTTTCAGCGCTGTAGGCCAAATCCCACTCGGGACAAAAACAATCTGATGAATGTATTATGTTTGTTATATGTGTATGTTTGTTCGGATGTTACATTTATACATTTATTTAACAAAAAAAGTATAAATTTCGGGCTAGCCCAAACTAAACATTTTTTCATAGAGCCATCTTATCTTATACTAATATAAAATACTAACGGACGCACTGATAACAACGCACAGCCTAAACGGCTAATCGTAGAGGCATTGAAATTTGGAGGGTGTGTTTTTCTTGATGCGAAAATGAGTGCTAAGAAGGGGATTTTGTAAATTCGTACCAAAAAAAAAAGGGTTCAAAAAGGGGTTGAAAGTTTTCATTAAAAGTATGCTCTAACTCTGAAACCGTACACGATAAAAGGTCTAAATTATCATTATAGATTCCCCATATGAAATAGATCAGAACGTGATTCGTGTTTTTTTGATTTTTTAATAATTTAATATATAATATAATATAATAAATTAACAGAAGAAACGCGATGTACACGTGTTTTCTATAATAAACTGGTGTATTTTGAGTGTTCTTTATGCAATGGATGAATGTCAAAACTACCAAGGTCTGATGATGGAGTGGAATCAATATAAAGGGGTTTATTCAGTAAATAACAGTAATACAGATTAAAAGCGTTGCGCATTTAAAATGTTTGTATGTGTGATACTCTTCTACGAACCATGTAAACCAAGGTCTTATGATGATGCCAGCGGAACTCCTGAATAATACACGGTATAATAGTAGTGCTTATAACTTTTGTAATCGGTATAACGAGGCATTTAACGATAAATTACTGTATTTATCCGGCCGTAGCAGTCGCGACTTAGGATTCTACCCCTCCAACTCAGCCCGCGGATGTCGTAAAAGCCGATTTAAGGGATCTCATCAGAGGAAGCGGTAGCTTCCTGCTGTTTGTTACATAAAACCTTTACTGTGATCATCAATCCATCTGCCAAGTGTGGTGATTATCGCAAAACCCTCCCGTTTTTGGAGAAGGCTATGTCCAATATCCAATTAACCACTACCTGAATGGGCTGTAAATGTGAATGTAAATGTAAAAAGACTCCCGTTTCCGCACTTAGACTCCTAAGTGGTCTATTGTGCGTGAGGATTGTCCGGCTAGTATAGCCAGCCTAACTCCGACCAGAAGCGCAGAATACTCCTGGGGTCTTCACAGGCTTCACGGAGTGACCTCAGGTTGTTGAGGATTTCCTTGCGTTGTGCTGTTACTCCCACACATTCCAGGACTACGTGGGCAGCTGATGGCCGATGACAGCCTAAATGGACTGTTGACGTAACTGTATTTACGACCCTTGACTAATGTAACTTGACTACTTGATACACAGTAATCTCACTAATATTTTAAATGCGAATGTTTGTGTGAATGTTTGTTACCACTCATCTCCGTAAATACTGTGCCGATTTAGATGAAATTTGGTATATGGATAGTTTAGGTTCTAGACTAACTCATGGACTAATCTATTTTTTTATTTACTTTAGAACTTAAAGTAAAAAAAAAAATTAGATTAGGCCAAAAAAAGTATCTTATCTTTAAAAAAAATATTGAAAATCATCCCCTAAGGGTACAGGGTGGTAAAATTTCTATGAAAAAAAAAAACTTGGTTTGATTCACTCAAAACTCGGTTTAAATAAACAATGAATTAAATAATGAAACATGTATGTATATAAATAGTATATGTATTATAGCTTGACTTTACAAACAAATAACCAAACACAGATAGATCTCAGAGCGCGCGTCCGCTCCCCGTCGACTCTAAAATTCAATTCCATATTGTTCTACATTTGACACATAAATTTACACGCGGGCGAAGCCGCAGGACGCAGCTAGTCTGAAATATAATTATAGCATTCTGAAATAAAAGCAAAATTATCTTGCCTAAATTAGTTCAAGTTGTAGGTAGCGAATGCAACCTAAAATCGGTATCAAAAATTGATACCTACATTGGCACGGTTATAACGCTTTACACATGTGTTTAAAAACATGATGTGTAGCGTTATAGTTAACTTCTCCTTCTGGCTTCATCTCTGGAATTGGTAAATTAATATTGTACTTACAATTAATTAGGTTACCTGCCAGTAAAAGTTTATCATCAATTTTCAATTATTTTTGAAGGACATACTATTCGTATTCACGTTGAAGCTACACAGCTTCAACGTGAATACGAATAGTATGTGCCCGCCTTGGACATTTAAAAAGTTTATGAGCGTATTTGACAATTGCACATGCTCTGACGGTGAAGGTCACATTGTGAGAAAACCTGCATGTCTCTGGACCAACAATCCAAATGGCATGTGTCACTAACTATATTACGCTAATTGGCAATGGGCCTGTCTTCAATACAAAATGCAAACTAGCTACATGCAAACCGTGGGCATGTCTGAACGTAAGTTTGAACATACCCACGGTTTCAATAATCACCTACTAAGGGATAGTCAGGGACTATCCCTTTATTTTGGTGATTCTCATAAGATCCACGCTCTAAATCAACTCAAATCAAATCAAAAAGACATTTATTTGCAACTCTTCCATAAAAATCAACATTAAAATAATGATAAACAGAGGCAAAAATAAAAATGTAAATTAAATAGTTAAACTCGCATAGAGCATGCTACTCGCATGCAAAAAGGAACCTACTGTTACCTAAGTAGTGATCAAGTGAATTTTCCAAGAGGAAAACGGCATGAGTCTGTTTTTTACGGACGATCCGTAAACAAAAAATAAATCGGTCCCTTTTAGGACTTAGCACACTGGAACCATTCAAGTTTCCTATTTGCTTGCCCGCGTTATAAAGAAAACAACGTATATATGCACTATGCACCTCTATTCAAGTCTGCTGGTCTATTACCTAATTCTAATGCATTTGGATTTCAATCAGTTCCAATGAAAATGGCGGCTTTTTTTTTACTACTCAATAATACCGAAAAAAAAACAGAAGAAAAGCCGCTATGGCAGCATTCGTAAAAGAATTTTAGAAATCGGTCCGGTAGTTTTTTAGCCTATTTAATACAAAAAAAAATACAAAGCTTTTATGTTATACATATTATATATAGTACATTAAAGTAGAAGTTTAGATAAATATCAGGATATTCATATACAATATTAAAGGGTTATAAGACAAGAAAATGAAGTACCTACCTACTTCACCTTTACCTCACGTGACAACGTAAGGCCGAAAATGGAAGCGCACTCTATCCGGAACCCTCAACAGAGTAATTGCTGTTAATGGTGTCAGGTTTATGTGTGACGCACCACCACTGGCTACCAAGCCAGGCGTAGGTACTTAAGACAAATCCTATCACCAACCAAACTGAGCACAAATTTGTTCCTCCCTATTGATCAAAACCTCTGGTCTAGTTCTAACCTTTAATTGGCATTTTAGTTCTAAGTGGCTGTTACTGTAGTGTAAAATGTTATTGGTTTTTTTAAATAATAAATAAATAAATAATCTTCCAGAACCGAGCCGAGTTCCGTCCAGCGCACCTAGCTTTCTACGGGCCATGGGCGTGGACCATCATCACCCACGTTTCCATGCCTTTGGCGATCTTCTACCGGTTTCACTCAACGATATGCCTATTTGAAATTTGGAAAAACAGCTTCAAGAATAAACCTATCTATCTCAATGTGTAAATTATCTTATTTAATTTTAAACAATAAGAAATATAGGATTTAATTTTATAAGTTTAAGATGACTCTTTGAATATATGTTATTAAAATATTTAAAAGAACTTTCAATCTAGCCGAACATTTGTCTCATTTCCATTTTAATGTTAAATGACCTTCATAAATAGGCTACATTTATACATTTAATAGGTTACATTATGAACGATTGTGCCAAAATTACGTCATATACGAATAAATAAATGCCCATCATAACTGTTTTGCATCCCGATTTTATTTTACTGTTGCTATTTATTTAATCTTAACATTAAAAAGCTAAAAGAACACTTCGGACCCTTTTTAAGCTTAATGCGCGAACGGTAGAGTGTGAAAATTGTATATACAGAGGAAGAGTGCATAATTATTTTTTTTTATGGCTTCTACTAAATTGTTCAAACTAAAGAATAACAATCCTTATCTGCAAAACATTTCAGCCAGCGTAGGGCTAGGCACCCTGATGGCTAAAGATTAGTTAAAAACAAAGCCTTATACATTTCAAAATGTATGAAAGTCCAACATAAGGTTAATATGACAAGTGCATGACATACTCACGTGCTATTCACACATTATTTAACTTCAGCAGTCAGAGTAATGCATGACTAGCTTTTTCACGCGGTTTCGCCTGCGTGGCACTGATAAAAAATGTCTATGTCATTCCCCGTGGCATACATTATGTTCCTGACAAGTTTCAATTAGATCCGTTACTTTTGTACCTATGTTAAGTGTTTGTTTGTTTACCAAAAAAATTGATTGACATTTTTTTTTCAGTAGATTATTTGCTTGGTATAGGGGTGAAATAAGGCAATTCCCACGGCATGACAGGGACTAAGTCCCGGACGTTTACTAGTTTATATTATTGGTATGAATTGCCGAGGCTGCCCAGTCCAGATCTAATTAGCATAATACGTGCATCGTAGCCCTGAACAATGAGCGCTAATTGTTTGTATTATCAACGTAATTACCACGTAGACAGCAAAAAGATACAGATAGCAGTAGGTTTATCTAATACTATTGGTTTTACAAATTTCTAGTAGTCGCTTTCTATGAAAAAGATTGGTGAAGTTGTCAGGGTTTTTAAATTTGAGCAAGAGACGGCAGGCAGTGGCTGTCTTTGCATATCTATGTAGCTAACTTGAACAGGTTTTAATTTGCAGCATTACTAACTGGATTTTTTTTTTTGTACGACGGTTAAGCCCTTGGCCTTCATCTCACCTGGTAAAAAGTTAAGATAAGGCCGAAGGTGGAGGCGCACTTCAACCGGAATGCTCAACAAACTGAGGAACTGGCTATACCTCTGAATGCCTCTGAATGAAAATAAAGTCTTACCACCAACCAAACCAAGCACAATATATTGTACTACCCATGGGGATCGAACCTAGGACCTCTGGATCTGAAATCGGTGGGTTGAACCACTAGACCACAGAGGCGGTTAAATCTTCTCTGGGGTTGAGGCTGAGAGGCTGTTTCTACACATTTACTTTTTAGAACAGGAAACTAGTGCTTTGATTCGAGAAAGGTTTACCAAAGATATAATTGGTAAATAGATAAGAAAAGCACAATTCATTTTGTTCTTAAAAATGGAAACTTGTGTTTTGTAAATAATTAAATTGATTACTGGAAAAGCTACTTTGTCACAACTAGCCAAAAAAATTGGAGCATTATAAAAATATCAAAGTCTAGGGAAATTTGAAACATTCATATAAAGAGTAGTACTAGCTTAGGAATTTCTAAAAAATAGGTCGTTCAAGGAACTAATACTAAGTTACAACCTGTAAAATGCTAATCCGTAATTGGCTGTTAATTTTGTTGTAAGTTTTACCCTAATATAAGAGCTGTAGATTTTATTACATAAAGAAATTAAAACCGTTGACAGTACATATGATTTTCACACCTTTTCTAATTATGTTAATAGCCATTGACATAGTCATAGTGAAGTCATATTCGTTCGTAGTGAATTATGCAAATTTTGATGAATAGATAGAGCAAGAACTCTCAAGATAAATGGATTTGATACTCAAGGTTTTTCCAACAATTGATAGAATCATTACATAGCTATTTGCTATATATTTTTAACCGACTTTAAAAAAGGAGAAAACACCTGGAGCAATTTGGAAAATTCTTTTTTTTGTTTGCCACCACTTCACAGGTAGTCCCATCGTCATCGATGAAGAAATTGAAGTCGGATCTTCTTAGTTTTTAAAACGTCCTTAAATACAAAATCACTTATCTGCCTAGTTTAAATTATGTAAAGAACATTCAACTTCAGGTGATTTTCGTCTAACTTATAAAGACCTAGTACTTAGTAGCGCACTTTCATGTACTTACGAAGTTTGTCGTTCATTTCGAAGTAGTGCCCTATTTGCCGGTAAAAACACAATCAAAGTCGAATCTAGGGCAAAAACATTATCCCATACAAACATTCTATTGCATAAACGATGCAAACCCATATTATCCGTATTCAATTCTCTTTCAAAAATTCTATTATTTATCGGACATGGCATTTTGAAAATATCTACAAACTACGTATGTATCTGGAGAGCGAAAATCTGCGATTTTACCGCCTCTGTGGTCTAGTGGTTTGCCTACCGGTGTCAGATCCAGAGATCCCGGGTTTGATCCCCTGGGGGTATACAAAATTGTGCTTGTTTTGGTTGGTGGTAGAACTTGGTTTAAGTCCGCCTGGCTAGCTACCAACATCTTCCCTAATTCTGTCACCATAACAACAATTCTTAAATTGTTGTGTTCCGGCTTTTAGAAGCCAGTTACTCAGTTTATTGAGGATTTCGGGTGAAGTGCGCTTCCACCTTCGGCCTTATCATTACTTGAAACGTAAGGATGAAGGCCATGCACATCCCTTTCATACAAAAAAAAAAAAGATACTTTGGGCCCTCTGAAGATTGGCTCTTGTCAGGAGCTGATGCATACCCCTCCACTTGCCCCTGGCAAAGGCATTATGGTTTACATCCGCTGTCGACATGACTGAAACTTTAACTGACTCATCTAACTAATTCTACGCTTCCTTTGCCCTCTCGTCTGTCTATCGATGCATAAAATAAATTTGTAACGGGTCATAATCTGTTCATCATTAACTATTTTAAAAATATAAATTGTAGGAACATTCTACTATATATTATCGATACCGAAGCCAATTTATTTTTTATTTGTGTTTGTCTGTTTGTTTCTTGCACGCACATCACACTGAAACTTCTGAATGGATTTGAATTAAACTTAGTATAATTATTAATGATACGAGTATCATGGCAAGGATCATGTAAGTTTATCATATTCCCTCACCCCCTCTTCATTGGGGTGAAGAGGGGTAAACGTTAAAAAAAAAAATACGTTTGTTAGCTGGAAAGGATTTGGAACGTGAAACTTAGTGTAATTATACTTAATGGTAGGTTATATAATATATAAATATGTTATGTATATATTTAAATAGCCAAGCGTATACACAACAATACACAGCAACTCTTCATTTTTAAAATCTTACCCGTTGCAGTACTGCAGGTTTGCAAATATATTTTTGATAAATTGAATCTATCGATGGATTTACTTGAAGGTTGCTATAACTAAGAAGCTATAATTATAAATACATTTGTTTAACGAGTTTATGATAATCATCGTTTTACAGGCTTTATAAGAAACCAAACCATAGGGAACCAACTTTATATGAACTCTTTGCACAAAATATATAGGGACATTAATTTTACACAGCGCCATCTAGTCGCTACTCTATTACATCTAGTCTATTACGGATATAATACTTGCATACTTTTTTTTTGTAACACATCATAGAATACAACATTCAAACACTTCAAACAAACATCAATATTCGTCACACAAATGTGGGTGAGAATCGAACCCACAACGTACAGCGCAGAAGGCCGAGTTACTACCAACTGAGCTGTGAGGCGATAATACATAAAATTATCGAGTTATGACTTTAGTAAGTCATGTCAATATAAGAACTCCTTTTGTAATAGACTTCAGAGCTATCGAATCTTTAACTATATGGTATGTCTTAGATTTCCTAATAGCTAGAGGTATTGACATAACTCAATAAGCTCGATTTTTTATCCGGCGGAGCATTCAAATTTTTATCCGGGAGATCCCCACCGCCATAACTACCACAAATATACTAGTATACTCCAAACTAAATACTCAACATTTACAGACTTCATTCTAGCATGTAGAATCATCATCTACATACTAGGTTGTTAGTACATACTAATATAATATAATAACTTGTAATAGCATGATAGTTTTTTTATTTTCTCATTTTTTTTGCATAAAAAAGGTCAATAAGGCCTCTGGAAGTTTACCGAGCAAAAGAAGAAGATACCAACAACGTCCTGACGCCGATTTAGATAAGATCTTATCAGGTATACCTACGCAGAAACACAGTTCTCAGATAAAGCTGATCCCTTGATGATCTCAGTTGAATCGTGGTGTTAGTTACTGGTGTTGCATGTGTTCACACTGACATGGAGGATATCATACCTGAAAATGAAGAATGGTAATATTGTATTATTGAACTACTTAGTTTTTTTTTTTATTTAAAAAGTTTTTGATTTCGAAGGCGACTAAGATATCCTTTTGATTTTATTCTATCGGGGAAGCACTCACCAGGTAATGCGCACCAGTATCCAACTGCATTAAAACGAATACTTTCAATGCAATTTCCAACCCGCGTGACAAACGTGGAGATTATAGTAAATGTCTCGTTGTTGAAAATGCTCCTGTCTAAGAAAGAGTCACGGTTCACGGCCTTAGTCTTAAGTGGAGACCACACTAAACCATAAAAAAGGTGACACGCTTAAGGACGTAGATTATTTTGATGTATTTAATCTATGGAAAAGTTTTTTTAATAAAATGACGGTACGCACTCAACCGGAAAATAACTACTAGTGGGACCATTCTATTTTTTATTGTTGTACGGGTATTTATCGGTAAGTGCTCACCAGGTAATGGGCACCAGTATCCAACTGCATACAAACGAATACGTTTCATGCAATTTGAAGGCGTGAGAAACGTGGAGACTATAGTGAATCTCTCTTCGTGGAAAATACTTCTGTCTAAGAAAGAGACACGGTTCACGACGTCCTATCATCAAAAAAGAAACACGCATAAGGACATAGGCTATTTTACGGGCGGGGTAAGCAGAGTTTGGAGTTTGCAAATTCAATTGCATTATTTTTAATAAAACGCCTGTACGCACTGCCGGTGAAATAAGCCACTCAAACAAGCGGGACCACTCATTTTTATATTGTTGTACGGGTAATAATCGTGTTATTCACCTTATACAGCAGGATACATAATAAATCGAAAAACGCGACAAATACCCGTGAAACAATTTAACTCGTGTTCTGAAATATATAAAAATATAAAATATATAAAAGTCCATGAAGCATATACAGTCAGTTTTACAGAGTTTTACAGCACCAATGAGCTAAAATAATGTGTTTGAATCGTGAAAGTTTAAGACTAGTGAGGTGATTTAGTACGATATGGGTTCTGACAGGGTCGATTCGAGAGATACGCGCATCACTTCTGAGCATGCAGCGTATCATTGCGAACATGGAGCGTATCATTTCGAGCATGCAGGGTACCACTATCACCCCTTCAGACAGACGAGTGTAGCTTTGGAACGCAGAATACAACGACACAGTCGGTAAGTACATTATTTCAACTTTATGGTATGTGGTGCTCAAAAAAATTGTTTTAGTTTTGGCGTCCGCCAAAAAATATTTTTGAAAAAAAATGCTTTCTACACTTCTCCGTATAAACTTTAAGTATGCCAAATCTCACAGTCCACTGTGCGCGTGTTACTACTAGGTCCTGGTAGTAACAAATTATTGTTGAAGTCCACCTGGCTAGCTACCATCATCTTACCTAACTCTGTCGGCATAACAATTATAAAATCGTTGTGTTCCGGCATTCAGAGGTAAGATAGCCAGTTCCTCAGACCGTTAAGGATTCCGGGTGAAGTGCGTTTCCACCTAAGAAAAAAACTTCAGACCCAGTTTAAAGCATAATGCGCGCACAGTGGACTGTGAGATTTGGCATACTTAAAGTTAATACGGAGAAGTAAAGTAATTGGTTTATACTGTACTTGGTTTGGTTGGTGGCCTACCAGCAACCAAACCAGTATAAACCAATTACTCCCCCTGGGGATCGAACCCGTGACCTCTGTTTACTCTCATTATAACTTTTCACGTACTATAATCAGGGTATTTAATATATTTTGAAGTTGGTCCTAAGCCAAACAACATGATCGTTTTCGTAAGGTAATCTCATCACACCGATTACATATCGTTGTGAAGACTTTCCAATTTTTTTTTTGTATTCTATACTCTTTTCCAACACTTTTACAAGTCACGATTCGCGAGCAATAAGTCATTGGTCAAACCTGGCACAGCATCCACATTTATTTAGAACCACCATTCATCTGTAGGTACCGAATCAGAAAAAAAACATGCTAGTCGGACTTTAATTGTCGGAGTTTTCGTCTCCAAGTCCGAAAATCTTCATCAAAATGGAACCAATTTCAGACCCACCTCAATTAATAAAAATAAGAATTACGCAAATCGTTTTCGATCTTTCAGAATACGATTATTCTGATAAGCCAATGCTTATCGACATATTGACTTACTCGTACATAGGTAATGAGCGATCCTGACTTAGATCCTCCTTTTTGGGAAATCGGTTAAAATTCTAATTTTGCCTTGAAATGCAAGTCGTAACTGTATTCGAGTCTGACTAGCACTTGGCTGGTTTATAGGTACAACGTACATACCTTAACCCACATAAAAGGAAGTAAGTAGGCTTTGTCGTAGCAGTGCTACGTCTAGCGTAGAGGGACAAAAGATGATTAACTTAAAAAAAATTCGTAAGTGCATCTTTTTAACTAACTTTAAAGAAAAGGAGGTGGTTCTCAATTCGTCGGAACCTTTTTTTTGTTTATGTATGTTCCCCGTTACTCGAAGACTCCTAGACCAATTTAGAAAAAAAATTTTTTTGTTTGAATGGGTATACTTCACATATGATGATGGGATCCTGGAGAAAACGAGAGAACTCTTCAAATATTTTTGGCACGTTTGAACTGATTTAGGTATTTTAGAGTGTTTATTACCTCTTAAGTTAAGAAAAAATGAAACTCCTTTCATAAGGTCAGGATCTGATGATGAGATTCTGGATAAATCGAGGGAACTCTTCAAATATTATAGGCACACATGAAGCGATTTGGGTATTTTTAGGGTTTATTACCTCAAAAGTAAAAAAAACGTATCTCTTATAGGATCACGCGTCTGTCTGTCTGTCTCTCGGTTTGTCCATCTGTCATCAAAATAATTGGAAAAAATACGTCATCCAGGTAAACGTAATTGTATCATATTCTTCATTGAAGTCGGTTTTCTTTTTTGTTAAAAACGTAATTATTATCGTTACAAAAATGGCTTTACTTACCTAAAAGAACATTGACAGTTACTGCCAGCGTAGCTTAGGCTAAGCCTAAATCTCACACGTACTATTTGTGGCACAGAAGCATAATATATAAAATGAAAAGAAAAAAAGCATGAGCTTTTTTAAAACTTTTTCTGTGAAAGGAGGCCCGTGACGAAAATGCTGGAAATATTATCTGTAGCGGTCATACTAATTTTAATAATATCAAAAAGTAAACCAAATTTAATTTAAGACCCATTAAAAATACCGCTTTAAACGCTCCGGAATCCTGGAAAGTTCATTACCGCTCTGCGAAATAAACATGACGGCTTGAAACTCAATTAGCCAGACCTAAGAAAAATAGTAAAAAAGCTTAGGTATTGAACGCTTTAAGACGGACATTTTTTTAATGAATCCTGCATAACAAGTGCTAAAAGAATATATGTTTGGGTTTTTGTATATTACTGTTGTATGTTTAATATCCAATATGTAAATTAATATTTAATCATGGATATTGACACCTGACATTATATATATACATACATATATATATATATATATATATATATATATATATATATATATATATATATATATATTTTACATAATGCTAATGATATTACCTTTTCTGACATTTATTATTCCTATCTTTGACAGTGTTAGTAAAATTTATTTAGTTATATTTAATTTGGCACTTGACTTACTTACCGAGTTTTAGCTGGAATCGAATATACTGTATTTGTAATTGTAATCGAATACCTATGTGTGCAATTTTATTTTGTATTGCTTATTGTGTTATTCCTACTTATGTTAATTGTGTATATATATGATACCTTGTTGATCGAAATAAATGAATAAATTAAATTAATAAAAAAAAAAAAATGGACTCGGTGGCGAGGGTTCCGTATAATGTTTATCGTAATCATTGTACTTCTTGTGGCCCAATATTGTTACCAGTCAGCAGCTAAATGGTGATAATGTAAACAAAATCGTTTAAACTTTGTTTATTTATTAATCTACGACTATTGAATGTCCAACCATCTGATTCATCAAATCCATCTGATGAATCACGACACCATAGTATCGTGTTTCCGAATGAGCGGTAAATTTGACATTTCAAAATTATCGTAATAAAACTGAGTAAAAAATATACGCTGGCTTTGACTTATCTTTATATTAAATTTATCGTAAAGTAGTTATGTATGGCACAAAAATCGTAAAGGAGAATTGCAATATTTACAATCTTTAAACACCATTTTAAGAATCCTAACTTGTGCAATACTATCAGATTTGTTTTACTTTCCCTTTTGTTTCAAAGGTTGCCTGGAAGAAATCTTTTTTAGCAATAGAAGTCGCTCATTGTACTTACACGTGTTACCTAATGCTTATATTGTTTGAAGTAGTTTCTGTTTTCATTAATTTATTCATGCCAGTGTTTCATTTATTATTTTCATTTGTTATTTCCACGTCTTATAAAGTCATAACGGATATGAACCGCAAAAACAGACTTCTAGATATAAAGACTAAGTCGCGGGTGAAGCTAGTATACAGGATAAACGTTTTGCTGATGAGCTGGAGGCTAGTATAATATTTAATTATATGGCTATGCTAGAGCGGCATCTGAAAGTGACACCCTTAGCACTAATTACCTGCTAGAAATCTTACCCGATGCATATTTACGATAATATTTGCTTTATTTACCCCATCAGTGGACGTTCTGACGTTTTGTTAGGAATACGTTTCGTTTCGTTTATTTGCAGTTAAACCTGTCATACATTCATACCTATCCGCTTATAATTGCCTGGAAATCAGCTTAGAAAGCAATTAGTTTTATAGTACGGGAAAAAAATAACGCCCGTAAAGGTAGTAAAGCTGGTAGTAACACCGACCGGACAGTAAACGATATTTAGGTGTGGGTTTCGGTAAATTATCGTTTTTGAAACTACAATTTATCATATATTTTGATACACTGATTCTTGTAGGATTATTACATATTTACTTTGGTAATATGACTGATTCCTTTGTACATAGTTAGTTTAATTGTACTTTTTACTGAATTATTAAAAAAAAAAAAAAACGAGTTCTGAAGCTTAGGAAAATAAGAAATAAAGTTTGAATTGATCAAAAACTGCAAAAAGCGTACCGGAAGTCGAGGTGCACCTTAGGGGTATTACTTCAGATTTTTTAAATCAATATAATAATAATATTTTAATTCAATAACAATGTACATTGGAAGCAGTCGGGTTACCTAACGACCGTTAGAAACGGTCTTTATGTCACTTAACTGTTAAATAAAATAAAAGGACAATAGTAATATTTAAGGCTTACACAATGTCTTTGAATGTGTTGAATTCCAAGTTGATATGATTAATTTACAATAACCAAACTATTTCGTCTGCAGTTGGCTGTCAGCAAGGTGACCCCTTGGCCCGGCCATTTTTAGCCTTGCCATTTACCCAATTATTCATCGCCTGAAATCAAAATTGAATGTTTGGTATCTAGATGACGGAGCCCTAGGTGGAGATGTGGACTCGGTATTTGGCGACCTAAAAATTATTATAGATGAATTTCGGCAGATTGGCTTAGAACTAAATTTTTCGAAATGTGAAATATACATTTCAGATACATGTTTGGATAGAAATTCAATTATTCAAAAGTTTGAGACTTTGGCTTCCAATATGAATGTTGTAGATAAGAGTTCACTCCACCTACTAGGTTCACCAATTCTTGATCTTTTCCGGGTTTCGTCGACGACAAAATTCAAAATTTTATGGAGGTTTCGGACAGACTTTCAAAAATTAACTCACATATGGCTTTCAGCATTATACAATTTTGTCTTTTTGTCCCAAAATTTACTTATGCTTGTTACCTATGCGATGTTGTCAACTGTGGAAACACAGTGAGCTAGTGGAAGGCTTAGACAATATAATAAAGAACACCCTTTCCACGATTTTGAATATTGAGTTGGATGACAGAGTATGGTCACAGGTCTCATTGCCTGTTCGATTGGGCGGCTTAGGTATATGCAAAATTTTTAGTGTTGCTTTGCCAGCGTTCTTGTCTTCTGTCTATAGCACACATTCTTTGGTTGAGAAAATTCTAACACCATCAATTTCGGCTGTTCTAATATACTCCAAATTTCTTATCTTGACGAGGCTCGAAATGCTTGGCATAGTGCTTGTCCTAATACCGATCCCCAAAACACCTTTCGGCACAACGGCAGTGGGACGGGCCTCTGTGCTAGTTGACACGGAATGATCTGTTACATACGTGCTCAACCTCCACCGATCGTGCTCGTCTCTTAGCTGTTTCAAAATGGGAATCAGGTCTTTGGCTGCAAGCACATCTATCTTACAATACCGGTACTCTTATGGATCCTGTAACTTTCCGTATTGCCACTTATCTTCGGTTGGGTGCAAGATGCTGCGCCTCTCACCAGTGCCGGTGCGGGGTGCGGCTGTAAATCAACTTGGTTTTCACGGACTTTCGTGCACAAGGTCTGCCGGCAGGATTTCGCGCCACGCAAGTCTTAATGACATTATCCGTCAAGCTTATACCAGTGTCAATGTTCCAGCCGTTCTTGAACTGAATGGTCTGTTACGTGATGATGGTAAGCGGCCCGACGGTATGACTCTTGTCCCTTGGGAAATGGGTAGGCCTTTGGTGTGGGACGCTACCTGCGTCGACACCCAAGCGCCATCTCATCTGCCTGGGACATCAGTTAGGGCTGGTGCGGCGGCTGATTCAGCCAAGGATCACAAAAGGCGCAAATATAGTGGTCTCGACAGAGCTTACCTGTATGAGCCTTTTGGGGTGGAGACCTTGGGTCCGTGGGGAGCCGGTGCCCTCCGGGTTTTCAAAAATCTTGCGGAGCTTTTTATTGAGGCGACACGTGACCCAAGAGCTGGCTTGCTCTTATTTAGGCCAGCGAATTAGCACAGCTATTCAGCGTGGCAATGCAGCCAGTGTCTTGGGTACGCTTCCGTCTAGTACTAGTCTGGAACAATTGAGTTACCTATAGGCCGTTTGTAACGGTCCTTAGGTAATCTGACTGATTCCTTTGTACATAGTTAGTTTAATTGTACTTTTTATTATTTTTTTATTGTATAGTTGATATGACAAGTAATAAAGTATCTTGTTACTCTGTATTTTTAGGTAGCTAGCTAACGTGCATAGCAATACTATATTATGAAATGGTATCTCGAAAGGAGCATGCCCAGTGCATCAACTTTTAAGTTATGTAGTCTTATTTGTAAGGTGTATAATTTAATATTTCATTCATATACTTTAATTGATTCCAGTATATGAATTAATTCATTGATTAGTCATTTATTCCAGTATATTAATTAATTCATTGATTAGTCATTTATTCATTCATTCATACATTTTTAGTAGAAGTAGATTTTTATAACCTATGCATATTATCTACATTATAGGTACAGCCACCGTCCATGACTATGTGTACCTACACATTATATCAAAGTAAGCTACAGATGTTTGTCACTGTGTAACCGTGTTAGCAGTGCATGATTCCACACGACACGTTTAGCTTGTGTCGGGTCTCCTCTGTGAATATTTAAACAAGGCAATCAATTCAGACTTTAAAAACAACACAAAACAATTAAGATACTTGTTAAGCCACGTTTTATGGCGAAAAATAAAGATACAAGCAAAATCGTTCAAAATGGAAGAGAGTGGCGGCGAGAACCGTCTGAGCCGTTGCTTTCGGTACCTGAAGATGAAAGGTGAGTCTAACAACTAAGCGCTTCATTAAAACCTCTATTAGTCGATGCGGTGCTAAAACAAAACAGTCCGTATAATCTACACCACTGCTTGTCTGAAAGTAATTGCTGGCGCAATGTTAAACCACCTACCAACATAATAAGACAGCTTATATAAACCTGATAATGAGATGGAACAAATTCGAACAATAGAATTTTACAATCGTGACATTTTGGCCGGCGTTTTCCACACAGATAATTAGAATCTATTTGTACCAAGCGTACGGAAATAACGTGCTTCGGGTAGATAGATGCTTGTAGTTTATGGCAAGTGTGTAACTAGTTTAAAAGTATTGTAATAGTTGTGTTCATAAGTAGCTCTATTTCATACACTTTTTTGTCTTGTTTCTTGTTTTATTTGGAAACCGATGGTGCTGTGTTAAACTAATATAGGTTAGGTACATACCCACATTAGTTTGATACCTACATTCATTTTTGAAGGTTAGGTACTTACCTAACCTACATTCTACTTCGAGGATATTGATTTGAAACAGCACCATAAACAAACAATAGCTTGTAATATGGTAACTAGATTACGGATACAATACTTTTTTTACTTTTTTGTAAATGATATACTTATACACCCAACACATATGGAGAGGGCTATGCTCGGAATTTCAATACGTGATAGAATCCGGAATGAGATATCTGTAGGAGACCAAAGTTGCTAACATAGCACTCAGAATTAGCAAGCTGAAGTGGCAGTGGTCAGGCCACATTACCCTTCCAACCCACGGATGTCGTAAAGTCAACCAAGGGACTTCAACAAAAAGGCAGCAGCTTTTTTCTAAGTGTAAACAAAACTTTAACTATGCGCACCAATTTGTCTGCCAAGCGTGGTGATTATGGCCAAACCTTACAGTTTTAGAGGATGTTTTTTCCACATTGTGGTGGACAATAATGTGCTGTTGATGTGAGACATACGCAGTCAACTCCTTACATGACATCCTAAAAGTAATTCTTGGATTTTATCTACACCCTTGGTTTGGCAACCCTATTAAGTGACTTACAAAAAATAAATAAACCACGGATCTCTCAAGATCTGATGATCATCCTTTGCCCCCTTCATCTTTAAAAACCACCCCTATTAAAGGCAAAAGTAATCTATTTTGTTAAATCTGCAGTCTTAACCCCTATTTCAAATGATATTTCAAGTTTTCACCCCTTTTGCAACCCTTAATAGAAGTAATGGGGTGGTTTCGGCATTTATAAACCAAGTTAATTGTGTAGCATTGTGTCAAAAAAAACCTGTATCCTCATATAATCTCTGCATAAACTTATAAAATTTTGAATTGATTAGAGCAGCCATTCAAAAGATATGGGTGCAAAATTGTATTACTTTTTACCCCAATATTTCGGAAACTAATAAAAAATCCCCCGCGACCATCAACTTCTATTTAAGTTTTCTCTTTACAGTTTTAATTTCATGAAAATCGGATAACCCGTTCGAGAGTTTTGCCGTCACAAACATACACACATACATAAAGTGCCGGATTTCCCGACTTAACTCAGAAATTAGAGATAGAGTCAGTTTGTTCATCTATCTGCCTATGAGATCTATATCATGAACTGTACCTTAGTATTTTATTATCTGTGCTTATAGGTAGACAGTTGAAATACTATACTACTATTGCCACTATAACAATAAATAATTTATAATAAATTTAATAAAAAAATAAAGGTACAAAAAACTTGATTTTTTGATTCTTAAAATGCGGAACTCCGGTGTGCGTATCCGCACTTGGCCGGTTTATTTTATTTGGTGACGATAAAGACTTCAGACATGGCGGCCTGGTAAAATAGTTAGGGCCTCTCCAAACGCAACCGTGAGGACAGACTTATAGAGGTCTACAAAATAACAAGCCTCATAGCTCAGTTGGTAGTAATTCTGCCTTCTGCGCTGTAGGCTGTAGGTTCGATTCCCACCCAGAGCAAACATGTGTGTGATGAATATAGATGTTTGTTCTGTGTTTGGGTGTTCTATCATATAGTACGTATGTATTTACAAAAAGTATTTAAGTATTCTATCCGTAATCTAGTTCCCAGATTACAAGCTATGCTTAGTTTGGGGCTAGATGGCGCTGTGTAAAATTAACAACCCATTAGTGTCCACTGCTGAAAAGAGGCTCCTCCAGCGGAGAGTTTTGCCATAATCACCACGCTTGACAGGCGGATTGGTGATCGTAGTAAAGTTAATTATAATGCACAGAATCAAGCTACTGCCCGTCTTTAACAGAAGGTAAGTCGCTTTTTACGCCATCCATGGGCTGAGTCGGAGGGGTCGATGCTTAAGCCGCAACCGTCACGGCAAATCGGATATCGGATAGGGTCTCTATCCGATATCCGATTTGCCATCATATCAAGTAGTAATTTGTCAACGAAGGATGATTTGATTAATAGTAAACTTCCAACGATAAATTCCAGGGAACACCCTAAACACTACTTACCCCGATTGAGTGTGGTAGCGCCAGCCAGCAACAGCTCAAGCACCGATAAACTAGCTTCTATACCATCAAGGAAGCCACTTTCACATGGGGAGTAAGTTTACGTTCTGTAATGTATATTTGTAAGCTATTTGTAGTGACCAATTCATCAGTCAAGTCAAGTCAGTCAAGTGCGTCATCGTGGTATTTGTAAATACCACGATGACGCACCAAGCCGTCAGGCTAAAATCAAAATCCACGTTATATGATGTAAGATTGACGAATCGATGGCACATTCCGATAATTATGTCCTGTAATATTGATTCATTTTTAAATATTTAAAAGTAAACAGTAACTCAATTCTAACATTTTGAATCCACTCAACCTATCCATAATATTCATCCAACTTTAGCGCTGAAAATTGCCCTTACTGAAATCGTGTGGAAAGGCAAAAGTGATGCAAGTTATAACATTATATCCAACATCATAATAAATAAAATATTTATTTACAATTAATAAAAACAATATGTACGATTAAACTAACTATGGAACCGGAAAGTTACAAACGATCTTAAAGGTAACTCAACTGTTCCAGACCAGTACCAGACGATAGCGTGCCCGAGATCCTGGCTGCATTGCCACGCTGAATAGCTATGCTCATTTGCTGGCCTAGATAAGAGCCAGTACTTAGGTCACGTGTCGCCTCAATCAAAATCCCCATAATTTTGGCACTGGCTCCCCACGGATCCAAGGTCTCGACCCCAAAAGGCTTAATTAAGTAAGCTCCAGGCAGATGAGATGGCGCAAGGATTCATAATAAATTAATTACCTATCATCTAAATAGCTGACCCGCAATATAATAGCCCTGATGCAATAGGAATTAGATAATTTTAGTTTATGTATGATATTAATTGACTCCATAAATCAATTTTGTTACAGTGAATCAATGACCGTGGTCTTGTCAGCGTTTTACGCGAAGTTATTAATCGTTTTGGGGATAGCCTTGCCAGTGACGAGCACCATACAGAATGAATTGTACTCTAATGTCATCACCGACGTAAGTATTTATCGTTTCCCAAGGCGATAGTGTGTTCAAGCGTATAGTTGTAACTTAATTGAAAAAAAAAATTGGTTAATGAATGAGGCTTTTTATTGTGGGTTCCTCAGTCTGAACTAGCTCTCTCTAAATTAGAGTAAGGAAGAGGTCTACGATGGAGCTAGCTTTCCCAGAAGGCACTGACGCTGTGTTTCGGCAGGAAGGTGTTTGCTAGCCAAGTGGACCTTGTCGTGTCACCAGTGCTGCCATCTCTGGAATAAAACCAGCGATTCCGTAGTCCCCTACACTAATTTATTCGACACTAACTAATCAATTCCTGATGTTTCAGATATTTACTATTTATTTATATATCGTCGGGATGGCATTCCTTGTCTACACATTTTACCACCTTCGATTGGCAAAGCGAGATAAAGATGGTAAGATATAACTTTTATGTAGAATGGGAAGGATGAGGTCTATGTAAAAGCAAGCCTTATTCCGTAAGCCCGCTCCAAAATTGCCTACGTTACATGACATCACGATAAAATGCATGGCACGAGATCGGGAAAGTTGTGACATGACGTAAATAGACCTTAAAAATTTGACCGGAAGTGAAGGATTTTCTCAAACTTCCGGCTAATTTCAGGCGTGATAACCTTTTGATCCTCGCTCAGCACAACTTTCCCGATGTGTCATGCATTTTATCGTGATGTCATGTGACTTAGGCAATTTTGGAGCGGGCTTGCGGACTATAACCAGAAAATGCCCTAATAACTCTCTTTTTGAAGGTTAGCGGAAAAACAGATGCTTTTGTAGAGAATGTACTTCAGTACTCCTGGCTCTACCAATTAGCTACACGATTGTTCTGCCTTATCTGCCGTCACCGTTCCATAATAGAAATATTAGACGCACAGCAAGTTATCATCCTAATAATTTTCATAAATGGAATATCGACCAGATATAGATGACCTGAGAACATTTTTGAAAACTAACCTAATCTTTTATAAATCAAAAACTTGAAATCAGCTTCCAGCGTCTGTTTCTACGGTGTTATGACCCTTAATAAGCTCTCTGTGTAGGCTCACTTCATCGTAGACCTAATTCTTGTATGAGCAAATTACTTGATTAAAGGCTAACCCATATTGAAAAAAACATGCATATGGCCTATTTAATATGATGTTTCTGTTATTAGAAAACGCAAGGCGCACACGATATGGTAGCTTCTATCTCCACATGGGCGTAGCTGGGTTCGGAGTCGGCTCCATTATATACTCGTGTCTTCAGTTCGGAGGGTACTTCGACCTCACTGGAGACTGTCAAGTAGCACTGGTGGCCATCAAACCCGCATTCAGAATAGTCTTCATGGTGGCCCAAACAGTATTTATATTTTCTTACACTGATGTGAGTTATTATTTTCTGAATTTGACCACAGTGGCAGCACAAACGCCTCTGTGGTCTAGTGGTTCGCCTACCGGTGTCAAATCGTGTCAGATCCAGAAGTCCCGGGTTCAATCCCCAGAGGGAGTATAACATTTGAATGGTTTGGTTGGTGGTAGGATTTTATTTAAGTCCACCTGGCTAGCTACCACCATCTTACCTGTCTGTTCTGTCGCTATAACAACAATTCTAAAATTGTTGTCTTCCGGCTTTTAGAGGTAAGATAGCCAGTTCCTCACTTTAGGGTTCCGGGTGAAGTGCGCTTCCACCTTCGGCCTTATCATAACTTGAATATCAGATGAGATGAAGGACAAGCACATCCCCGTCATATAAAAAAAACAACGTTTTATGTAACAGGTTAATTCTGGATTCCAAAAATCGTGATTGTTTTAAATAATTTGTTTAGTTTCTGTAAATGCGAGAATCCTCAAAAAAAGTTTAGGTACGTATTTAGAATTATTTATTACAAAAATCAGAAAACGTGGTGGGCGTGAATAATCCTCGAAGCAAGTCCAATCTTTAAAAAAATAAGAGGTATAGGATTCCAGGAGAGGGGAGGGAAAGTAGCAGGACTTATTCTTTTGTACGGTAATCCTAGTCGATTTGATTGAGAATTACCCCTCTTGGCCAGTAGGTGACAGACCAAGGTCTTCTTCTAAGCATTCCCGTTTGCCGACAAGGGTCGTAGAGGAAGGTGGCCTCTTTCCTTGAAACTTGGTAACGGAAAGGCGCAGAGCCTTTCTCTAAACGTGATCGGATTTCAACGGTCATGCTAATACTAGGTGCCTAACCTTTACATACTGTTTATTAGTTACCTTGCTAATCATTTATGTCAAGTCTACATTACTGTATTCAAGATTTGCTAGGTCCCTTCTTACCAACCTATTTCTAGTGTGTGATAGACATCACATTTACAAATCAGACGCTTTGTGAATGTAATGAAGTGATCACGACGTGTGAATTGTGCCTTAATGTATAATTTAAACATAATCTTGAGGTGCTAAACACCCAGATATTTTTGAGAAGCACTTCTGGATTTCGGTAAGTGGGTAGGTCTCATAAAAAACGTCACTAATAGTATAATGACTCATCTGCTTTACATAAGATGAGTCACCCTAGATGGATTGATAAATAAGATTTGGTGGTCTGCATGGATTGATTACTAGGATTTGGTGTTGGGTGTCTGAGATAAGATTAAAAGATCAGAATCTTTTAAGTTAATATTTGCTATTACTTCGGATCACATAACAAATATCTCATATATATATTTTTTTATTAGTTAAATCAAGGCAATTTCTGTAAAGGAAAACAACAAATACTGTAAACTGGCCAAGCGTGAGTCAGACACGTACAGGCCAAATGCAAAAAAAACTGTTTTATGTCATGAAATGTTAAAATAAACATCAATCATTTTCAAATATCTTGACTATAAATCTTTGAAAAATGCAACTCAATTCGGTCCTTTTTTTTCATATTTGCCCGCTTTGAAGCGCTTGGCCTTCACCTCACCAGGTTTCACCTGCGCACGTTTCACCCGGAAACCTCAACAAACTGAGGAACAATTTTAAGAACTGTTATTATAGCGACAGAATTAGGTAAGATGGTGGTAGCTAGTACTAGCCAGGCGGACTTAAACAAAGTCCTACCACCAACCAAACAAAACACAATATTGTACTCCCCTGGGGATCGAACCCGGGGCTCTGGATCTTCATGTTAATGTTTCAAGTAAAACTTTTTTTTATTATAATAATAATATACTATAAAATGATATATAATAAATTTAATAATTTTAAGTACGTGATGTGCATAAAA
The DNA here is from genome assembly GCA_951394065.1 of Venusia cambrica. NCBI lineage: Eukaryota > Metazoa > Arthropoda > Insecta > Lepidoptera > Geometridae > Venusia > Venusia cambrica. Next base: position 7,751,457 of record OX596035.1, read on the forward strand.
TGCCAGTAAATAATATATAACAGTAAATAATATAACTTTACAAATAAAATAAATTCCAAGCACACATTTCATTAAATTACCTACATATCATTTTTTTCAGAGGATTAACCTGATACCTATTATACAAGGTGAAACAGAATATGTGTACTAAGCAGTGGGGGGGCTTTTCGGACCAGGAAAAGTATTTGTTGTGGTGGGGAGATAATAGTGAATTCCCATTTTCAGTTTCCCATACAAATCTTTTCGTTTTCTCAATGACAATAAATAGTGACGACGTATTCCTTTACCGAACTATGCATGTAGGTAGGTAGGTATCTAGGTATAAATGTGCAATTGTCTGTGTCAAAGAATATTAAGTACAGATGAACCAATTTTAGTGAGAACTTGGAGTCATCTCGTGAAAGTAGGTTATTAGATAGAACATACACATTGATAAATTACATAGGCACCTACAGTTACAAAAAGACGATGAATGCGATATTGGACGGACGAAGTACATTATAGGAACGATTATTTTGTATTTTAGCTAACAGATAGATAAAATTCTTATTGATTTGACAAATTAAACCTTCTAGTAATGGATTGTCTCATTAGCAGCCCAGGCTTTTCGACGATTTTCCTCTGTTAGTGAAAGCGCTTTTCGTTCTTTGTGATTGTGACCTTCTGCTATGTTGCCTCATCTGTCTAGAGCTGAGATCATTGTCGCGAGTTAAGAAACAGCTGATTTTAGGGTAGTCTCAACTCAAAAAACCAGCTGTTGGTGTCAGAACTTTGATCCTGTTTTACCAAAAACTTTGAACCAAAATTCAAAAAGTCGTAAAACAAACGTTGTTCCACGAGTCGGGTCGGATAACCCCGTTTCGGCATAGTACACATATTCTGTTTCAGGTTGTATTTAATGGCTTGTATAACAAGGTGTAACAGCACCTACACACTGCTGCGTGGTATGTGGTACTGGTGATAGCCAAGCGTTTGTCAACCAGCTTACTTGAAAAACAAGTAAAGATGAGGCCTAAGGTCCACATTAGGTAAGCGTGTTCTAGCACGCTTGTCTAAATGCTAAAAGTAGTTTAAATTCGTGTAACTTGTTCAATATTACATGAGTATTTTTTCTATAAATAGGTACTCTTGGAATCTTAGACCCAAAGGTCTAAGCTTTGAATCTTTTAACTGCTTTTGCCGTATTTTTCTAGATATTGGATCCCATGAGAGGCGTAGTCGTAGACCGGTTTGGCTTGATGCACCTGATAGCGACAAACATATGCGAATGGCTAAATATCGTGGTTCAGGAGACGAGGGACGACATCCTAAGGGTAGCACACGACCACCCGACGCTATTACGATATGCTAACATCAGCTGGCACGCCAAACTCGACGCCGCAGATCATTTGAGTCATGCGAGCTTCCAAGAATCAATAGAACCACTGAACATAAGTAGCATGACACTAGATTTCAATGAAACGCAAGTGAATGTAGCCAATGTAGTCAACGTGACTCTAAACAGCTTGAATGAGTACTCTGCAAATCGACTGTCGACCTGTAATGTATCGGACATGATAACGCCCTTGATAAGGAGCGTCAACCCCTACCTGAGACCCTGCGGTGTGGAATACAGCCTGCTGTGCTCGATCATCATCGCTGTCATATGGAATGACATTTGTACAGTCTCTGGATCGGTATGATGGAAATGTTTTGTCGTACCTACTTTGACGTAGGTAACGAAATAATATGTGGCGGTCGCGGCTTTAGGCAACCCGTGGATGTCGTAAAAGCCGACTAAGGGATCTCACCAGAAGAAGGCCAGCAGCTTCCTTCTGCGTATTATCTACCCCCCCCCCCTTTACTGCATTCCAATCCGCCTGGCAGGTGTGTTGATAATGGCCAAAAATTACCAGCTTTGGAGGAGGCTCTGTCCAGCGGTGGACACTAATAGGCTGTTGATGATGATGAACGAAATAATATTATTGTTTAGTTTACACGACGCTTCCTTAGAGAAAGCAGTTTTATAAGGTGATCTAATCATCTATAGGTACAGAATGCGGCTCTAATATACAACAGGCTTAGCAGCTCCGTTGGTGTTAGCTTTGCCTTCTGCGCTGTATGTAGTGGGTTCAATTGCCATCCGGGACACATTTGTGTAATTAATATAGATTTTTGTCTATGTTTGGCTGATTTATTGTATCCTAAGAATGTATCAGAAAAGAAAGTGGCGGTCACGGCTTGAGAATCGTCCCCTCCAACTCAGCCCTTATTTGTCGTAAAAGCCGACTAAGGGATCTCACTAGAAGCAGCTTCCTTGTTTGTATTAGCTACACCTTAACTGTAATCACTAATCGGCCTGCCAAGCGTGGTAATTATGGCAAACCCCTTCCGCAATGGAGGAACCTCCTCCTGTTGATGTGAAGTATGTATTTACAAAAAAAAGTTCATAACCTGCCACCTGTGCGGCCACCGGTGTACCACACTCTGACTTCTGAGTTGTAGGTTGTGGTTTCGATTTCCACCCAGGACAATTGTGTGACGAGTATATGTTTGGTTTGTGTTTTGATGTGGTATTGTATGATAGGTATTCACAAAAAACTATTTGAAAAATCAGCGTTTAATATGCGAGAATTACGGAAAAATACCGTTATCTAGTTCCTATATCACGAGCTTTGCTTAGTTAAGGGCTAGATGGCGTTGTGTGAAATTAATGATGTCTTGTTGAGGCCAACTTGCAGAGCTGCAGAAAACTGAATAGACGGCCGCTAGTTGCCAGGCTGTCTGTGTTCGATAAATTTCACTTTCGCATGTGTGCGCACGATATCTTTGACCTAATCCCTCCATCCCCTTTCCAACACCGAACAGCAGACGTATGGCAGGCTATGTACCCGTACTGGAAACAAGCATGCTCCATCTTAGGCCACTTCTTTACTTGAATTTCAAGTAGGTGGACGCTTGGCTATCACCAATAATTTAATAAAAAAAAAAAAATATTTTCAGAAACCAGTGCAAAGACTTCAGAATAGCAAAGAACCTTCTAAACAGTGCTGTGTTCGTGTGAAGTCTAACAACCACTTCTCCGTGGACTGTGGCAGCGCCCACAAAGGCCTGTTCATGGGGATAGCGGTACTGGCGGGGACCATCGTCAGTTTAATGCTGTTTAATGGACTATTCCACAACGAGAAGTACGTCGAGCTGGCACTGCTTCAGGTAAACAGATATAATACATGATCCACTAGGTTCTCCATCTGGGTGAAGCATGGGATAGGTCCTACCTAAAGGTCTTCATGCTCCAACAACCATTAAGTGCAGTCTAAGAAGAGAGTTATTTGGCAGCTTCTCGGTAGAATTTTTTTGTATTTTCTGTGTGCGCAGAGTACTCTGCCTATGCCAGTCCCTACCCCGGATGCAAAAGGAGGAGGGTTAGGTAGGAGGGACCATGCCTACCGTAAAAGATCAACGCAGAGTCTCGAGCGGCGGTAAATATCCTGACAACCAATCCATGGCATCGCACATGAAGCGGGATCTCGGAAACCGAGAGGACTAAATATGCTCTGAAAATCGTGACGTGGGAACCCTTCGGGTATTTTTCCCAAGAAAACCCCCCACATCATGAATACGGATCACAATGAAGCGATGTGTTGGACGACCCGGCGCCATTCGGTACCCGGTTCGGATGGTATCAAAATGGCTACCGATGAAACAAAATACAGCAAAAGGCTATCTATTACGAGCCCACCAATGTATCAGCGCCTGGAATGTAAGAGGTTTATTGAAATCAGGAAAGCTAAGCATCGTAGAAAATGAAATGGAAACCTAAAAACTTTACATACTAGGTCTAAGCGAGACACATATACGCGGAAATGGCCACATTACTACTACTGCAGCCAACACCATGTACTTCTCTGGACACGACACCTCTAGTACTGAAGGAGTAGCCATCCTAATACCAGCTAAACTTAACTAGCACGTTCTTAGGTAGAATTCAGTAACGAATCGCATAATCACTCTGAAACTTGACACGAAGCCATGTACACTAAACATAATCCAAATTGATGCACCTACTGCGCAGTATACTGAAGAGGAAATAAATGATTTCTATGGAAGGTTTGAGGATACCATAAATGTTATTCCAAACCGTCAAATAACAATGATCTTGTCAGACTGGAACGTAAAAGTACGCACTACTACGGACAATCACCTACGTGAAAACGTAAGAAAATTTGGGCTCGGAGTCAGGAACAATAGAGGCGAAAAGTGGATGTATACAGTAATAGGACATTTTTCAAAACTAAACACCTTTTTTCAACATCATCCGAGACGCCTCTACACGTGGAAATCTCCAGGAGATCGGTATAGGAACCAAATAGACTACATACTTCCGTCCGTCTGCTCACCAGAAAATTTTAACCCAAGTCATGGGTGGTCGAAGATGTCAATGGGCGCATTCTGCATCAACTAGATGAGATCACAGAGACTTGGCGTAGCTACTGTGAAGAGCTCTATTCTCCAGCCGTGCTTAGCTCCGAATCTTCTTCCAGTTTTTGAAGCTCTGGATAGGGAACCAGACATTCTGCGCTCAGAAATGTTATCAGCCCTCAGCATGCTCAAAAACAGGAAAGGCGGCAGGCCCAGACTCAATAACAGCAGAAACATTCAAGACTCTGGGTGACTCCGTCATTGACACATTACATACAATCTGCAACAGAGTTTGAACTAAAGGTGAGTGGCCGCAGGACTGAGTCAGCCTACAATTCTCCCGCTCCACAAAAAAGTATCCACAAGACAATGAAACAGCTACCGTACCCTAGACCTCATATCGCTCGCTAGTAAACTATTGCTCCACATTTTAAACAAGCGCATTCAAGAGTAGTAGAGCCCCTTGTGAAAGGGCTCGTCCGGGGAAGCACTACCAGCATACCTATTTCAGCCGCCAAGCAGCATTACTGTGTTCCGGTTTGAGGGGTATGGTTGCTGGTGAAATTACGGGCACGCGAGCTTTAACACCTTTATGCATCAAATTGACTGGCGCAATGCAGTGCCGTGTAGGTTATGTTATTTGTAGATGTCACCTACGCAGTAAGGCATTGTTAGAGGCAAGAGATGCACTTAACATTGGGTGGGCTACTTGCTTGTTCTGTCTGTGGCAGATCCCGCAAGAGCAGGCAGGATTCGTGAAAGGAAAGGGTACGCGCGAACAAATTTTAAACAATGAAAAATAATACAACACACTGGTCATTATGTGTTTTGGCGACTATAGCAAGGCCTTTGACTGCGTTGACTGGAGCGCTTTATGAGTCCTTGCTGTGTTGGGTGTGCCAGGGCATTTGTCTGCTCTAGTTCAAAGGTTAAACTTCAAAAGCGTAGGTGTGGTAAGAGTAGATAAAGCTAGGTACCTTCCATCCCTTCTGTTTCAAGGGTGTTCGCCAGGGCTGTATTATCACGCCATTTAATGCGGAGAATACATTATGCGGCAAACGTGTGATAATTGAAATGACTGCATTTTTGGACAAAATGGAGCGAGTAAGCAACAGTCTTAGTTTGTCCATCAACAAAACTAAAACCATGATCATGGTGGTTGACCGCGCTTAATTTGCACCTCGCTGGCATTCTTAATTTGCAAACAGTGGATGATTTTATATATCTTGGCTCCAACATCAGCAATAGTGGTTCCTGTGAAACAGACATTCGGCGGCGCATTGGAACGGCTAAGGTGTGTCTCACCTCCATAAGACATGGAGGGATAGAAATATCTCGCTCAAGACAAAGATAAAGCTCGTTCACATGCTTAATGTTCTTTTATAGTGCCGAGACATGGACTGAGAGTTCTGCAGACTGCAAACGCATAGAGGCCTTTGAGATGTGGTGCTGGAGAAGAATGCTACGTATTCCATGGACAGCATATCGGACTAACGCATCAATTCTTCAACAATTAAAAATAGCTGCAAGGCTCTCATTTACCTGCCTTAAGCGAACTCTGGCCTTCTTCGGTCACAAAGCCAGAAAGGACGTTGCTAACCTGGATAAGCTCGTAGTCACTAGCAAGTTGGAAGGGAAAAGATCGCGAGGCCGTAGCCCGCTGAGTTGGTCTGATCAGATCCGCACTATACGATGCTCTACATGCAGCAAAAGATAGAGTTCGATGGCGCGCTATCATAAAAGAAAAGATCTTATGTGGAGGTCACGACCCTCAGACATGAGGTTTCCGATGCATGGAGAAGTGTGGAGAAAATAATAAAAAGAGTAGACACCCCTAACTAATATGTAAAGGTCTGTTTTTTGAAAAGTTATCTCAAAAAATGTACGTGGTTTAAAAATCTACCACTCCAGCTGACGAATGTCGTAAAAATCGACCAAGGGGTTTCACCAAAATGGTAGCAGCTTCCTTCTGTGTATAAACAAATATACAATTTCAAGGCATTCAAAAAGTTCATTGACACCATTGGTTTGGCATCCCTGTTCCGTGAAAACAATAAAAAAATTAACCATTTTTAATTCATAATATAAGAAGAGCAAATAACGTGACATGAGAGACTTCACTATCTTGCAAGACTTGATGATCATACCCTTATACTTTGCAACACTAATGTCAATACAAGTCGCTATTTATTTATAAATTAAGACCATTGTTAAATAAATAAATAGTGACTTGTGAAGTCAAACTCCTTTAACAATAATATCCTACAAGACATATAAAGCGTTTTAACCTTTTTTTCCTTGGCGGTCGCGGCTTAAGAATCGACCTCTCCAACTCAACCCATGGATGTCGTAAAAGCCGACTACGGGAGCTCACCAGAAAAAGCGCCGAGCACTGAGCCGAGGCTCAGTCATGTCCAACAGTGGATAGCCAAATAGTCTCCAGATGTCAGATGCTATGATGTCAGAGGCTTCAATATAATCCTTTAGTTCTAAGAGTTACCAAGCCTCACAGCTCATTTGGTAGCAGCTCTGCCTTCTGTTCTGTAGGTTATGGGTGTGATTCCTACCCAGGACAAACATTTGTGCGATGAATATAGATGTTTGTTTTATATTAGGGTGTTTTAAATTATTAGAAGTATGTATTATACAAAATACAAAAAAAAGTTATTTAATCATTCTACTTTTAAACCTAAAAACGGTTATTTACCGCGTGTTTTACCTATATTTATTTATCCCATTTTGCCGTTAAGTCGTTTGAGTCTGCCCGTGACCACAGGCGGTACAACCCTAGCATCGGGAAAAACTTAGGTAAAATATGCGATAAATACCCGTTTTTCGTATTAATATAATAATTATATCCGTAATCTAGGTCCCACATTACAAGCCATGCTTAGTTAGGGGCTAGATGGCGTTGAATGTGTTTGATGTCCTATAATATTCATTTATTTTATCTGATAAAAAAGTCGAGTAAGTAGTTTAAATATAGAACTACCACGGGTATCGTAAATTCTCACGAAAATGGTGAGTAAAAATTTGATTTCATGTTATTTCTGTTTGTAGATAAACATCTGGGAAACTGTTCTGTTCATCATAATGACCCTTGGGTCTGGAGCGTGTATCCAAAGAATGAGGACCCTGCCGCTCCGGCGCGCGGTCACCACTCTGCCATTAGAACACTCGCTGCTGCTCGTCACTCAGTGTGGCGTCTATCTCTACTACCTGTTCCAAATTATCGGAGCTGGGTTTCTGATACAGAGTTATCCCGAAGGAATGCGAGCTACCAGGTCAGTATCATCCATTTTTCTGCATCTAATTTGAAAAACGATAGGAATCTTAATGCCAGTTTCACTTTGGGTCTCGTCATTCTCTCGTTGAGGCCACTTATCAGAGCCTTGAACTCAGAGTGGTATCCAGACGGTCAGTGTTCTATAATTCTACTTTACTGAAGTGCGCACGAATCCATGATCAATCCATTTTTTCCACCTAAGCACGAAGGTGTGCAGGTATCGGTACATTGTTGATGTTCAATTGTGCCGAATACGTCGATTCGCCTCTATCCTTATCATTAGTACCCACTTAATACGCAATGGAACTCTTTGCCTTCGTCTATTTTTCTACACCAATATCTACATCCTTGGAACCTTCATGTTTAGGTACATCTAGAGTGAATAGGTTCCTTTTAGACAAGCCTGCTCCATCTTAGGCCACATTTTTACTTGTTTTTCAAGTGAGCTGGTGGTCAAACGCAGGGCCAATAAGTACAAAAAAACCGTAGGTACCTGATAGAAGGGTAAACCTACGGTAGCGGTGAGTGGCGTCAATTTTCTAGATTAATGCTCGTTTTAGCTATACCATGTAATCGATCATCTAATATGAGAAATAGCCACTTTCAATGTCGTTATTCTGCTATTCCAGAATAATGGCTCCTCTTTGCGCGCTGATACAGAGCTCGTGTCAAACGCTGCTAGTTTTTGACGCATGGACCAGAAGGTGCACGGGCAGCGGACGACAGAGGCCTGGCAGACAGCTGGTCACCTTCCTCCTAGTAGGAAACTTTGCGCTTTGGCTCCTAAACCGAGTGAAGAATTCTAGAGCGGAGTTTCATCCATTGCAGGTATGCAGCCAATCCTTAAAATTGATCAAATGAGCGAAGCGAACGAGATTTCCGAGTTAATTTTGGGTAATCCGTCGCTGTAGATATGTATGTATATATATATATATGTGGCTATGTTTGTGGCTGCATTACTCGAACGGGTTATCCGATTTGTATGAAATGTAAAACATAAAGAGATAGGTAATTGTAATGAATGGAACCAAAAAAGAGATAGGTAACATTCATAGAAATCGGTCGTGGGGAATTTATGATAACAGGGGTAGTTTTCATTTCATTTCAATTTCATATTTTTTTATTTGCAGAGATTACACTAAACTTATTAGTACTTCTCGTTCATCGGTGTTTTTTTTAAACTAGACAAGTTTTTGAGAAATAAGGATGTTAACTTAGAAAAAAACTTATATGTCTTGATAGGTTTCATTCGATAGAGTATCGCTTTCACATTTCAAAAGCTTTGTATGTGTTGTTAAGCAAAATTTACTATTTGTTTATTTACTACACCACGCTTGTTCGTAATTAGATATACCTAATGGGGTTAAACACCTACCTAATAGATAGTGGGTAGGTTAGTAGTAATAAGTAGTTTATTATCGTACCCAGCCATCGATGACCGAAGGTGGTTCAATCAGTTTTGTATTTGTGACTGATACAAATTCATTATAAAATTAATTAGGTAACTAGTGAGTAAGTAAAGTGGGTACGGTATCTTATTCATTAGATATAGGTACTAATATGTAGATGCTGTAGATCGCTATTATCGATATATCTATAGCGATCTACAGCTACTAAATGAACAACTTCAACATGAAAAAATGTTTCAGATGGAATTTTACGGAGTTTGGGCTTGGACACTAATAACTCACGTCTCCGTGCCACTTCTCGTCTGCTACAGGTTTCAAGCTACGGTATGCTTCTATGAAATATGGAAGAACTCATATAAAAGAAACAAAAACGTCAGTGATGATGGTTTAAATGAATTTGAATTAAGAAATAAACACACAGCTTAGTCGGACTTTATTTCGGATCCGAGGATTTAGTTCCTACATTCGTTAAAATTCAAATACGTGATTTACTTATCTAGTCATTGTATGATTGAACAGAAAAGTGGCAAATAAAAATCGAATTATATAAGCGACCTCTTTGTGAAAGATCCATTCGCGCAACTCTTTTCCATATTAAGTATGTCGATTTGCAAAGTATACGTAGGTACATCGGCATCGGAAACAACTACAGAAAGTCTATCAGTATTTTACTAACTATTGCCCGATAAAAAACTGTACCGATAGTTACTCAAAAAATTGTTTTTATCAATTTTGAAGACAAGTTTTGGAATAAATTAAAAACTGTAAAAATTTTCTATGAATAAGCCATTATCAATGCAATTAAGGCTGCCTTTCCAGCTGTGCATGTCAATGAATGTTTCTTTCATTTTTACAAGCCATTATGAATGAGTTTGCGAAATTAAATTTGATTGAAAAAATAAATAGGAAATATGGAGAGTTGTGTAGAACATAAAAATCAAGTTTTTTTTTTATTTGTACCTACGACGAGGAAGCGTTTTGCCTGCATCTCACAACTTTTTTTTAAGAATTGTTGTGTGAAACAGAATTAGTTAAGATGGTAGCTAGCCAGGCAGACTTAAACAAAGTCCCCACCAACCAAACCAAGCATAATATTCTAGTCTATCTACTAGGGGACGTTTGCTCTATCGTAGACTCCATTATTGCTAAGGCCTTGGGTTATATAAGCCATAGATCAAGAACTAACATATCATTTACTTATATTTAAAAATGTGATTGAAATAACCTACATATTGGTGTCAATAAAATCAATGTAAAAAAACTCAAAAAAAAAAGTCAACGCTATTTTTAACCGACTTCAAAAAAAGGAGGAGGTTCTCAATTCGGGTGTATGTTTTTTTGTTACTTGATTTCTCCGCTAATTCGAAATAGATTTTGATGATTCTTGTTACGTTTACTTGGTAGGCCATACTTGCGAGTTGGTCCCATAGAAATTTTATCAAAATCGGTTTTGTAGTTTGCTTTTTATATCAAAATAACTGGAAAATATACGCAATATGTTTTACTTGGATGACATTCCAAGTAAAAGATATTGCGTATTCTGCTTTCCTGTGGTGTTTACAGTCACTAGAGTAGACCTTTTGAACCGCTTACCTTACAGTATCATCATCATCATCATCATCAGGGTTTTGACATAATCACCACGCTTGGCACATTGTTGTTGATCGCAGTAATGATGATACGTAGTAGTAAGTGGAATTGACTTTGACGCATTCTGGCTATAAATGCTGTATACATGTATCATCATCATCATCATTACAGCCCATAAAAGTCAACTGTATAGGACATAGGCCTCCCCCAATGCTAAAGAAAGCAAGGGAGGGTTTTCTCATAATACTCACGCTTGGCAGGCGTGTTGGTGATCGATGACTCTTTAACGACTACTACTGCATTACCTTGATGAACTCCATTATTACTCAACCGATTTGGAAAATATATTTTCAAAAATAACGTATTATTGCACCCTCACACGACTCCTAAATAGTGTGTCGGAGACGTCGTGGTGTCGAATGTTTTACAACGAAAAGAAGCTAAAAAGAAACTCTTTTTGTAAAAAAATGGAACCGACTTCACCACTAAAAACTTGCAAATAACTCTTAGGGTACGTTCATATAATTTGAAAGCGGTGCCATACAATAAACATGCTTGGCAATTTGGCATAAAATTTTATTTTAGTTTTATTGTATTCGGAGAACAAACAGTTTTACACACTTTATAAATAAACTTACTCAATAACCTATAACCATTTATGTGTACTCGCATATAAAAAGCTAAGAAAGACTGGTTGCTTGCAGAGGAGAAGTGTAAATACTCGTACAGTTCCATCTTGCTAGGTACAAAGAAATAAACAAAGAACTAATAACAATTAATAAGACTTATGAAATTACTAACAACTAACAAAAGTAAATCAAGACTGATAGATAAGGAGAAAAAAACTATACTTTTATTTTTATACTACTAGGAGATGGGACAAGCAAGTAGCGCACCTGGTGTTAAGTGTACTCTTCCCTATGACAAAGCCTTACTGCATAGGTCACATCCACAAAGAACATAGCCTACACGGCACTGCATTGCGCCCAGAGGCATAAAGCCTCACGTACCCGTAATTTCACCGGCAACCATACCCTTCAAACCGAAACACAGCAATGCTGCTTGGCGGCTGAAATAAGTATGGTGGTAGTAATTCTCCGGACCAGCCCTTTCACTAGGGGCTTCTACTACTCTTAAAATATATACAAAATAAGAAAAAAATAATATGAACTAATAACAAAATTATTGAGTTAAGATGCTAACGCATCAAACCACTGCTTTGTCAGGAGTTTGTTAACTCTTTGAGCTTATACAGCTATATGAGCTATAGTAGGTAGGTACCTACTTAAGAATCTGCAATTGAATTGAATTGAATTGAATTGAATGTAGGAAAGAGCTTCCCGATAAGAACCCTCAGATGTGAAAAGTTCTGCCTCGCACATTATTGAGAAAAGTAGGTACCTACCTACCTGCTATGCAGACCTTGGCCACAACGTACGTGTACGACTTACGTATGTGTGCCTCGGATCCCCTCAGGCCACATTTTCATGCTCGTCCATCAATGCCTCTTTTGCTTGCCGCTGTGCAGTAATGTACGTATATTTTAAGTGCAGTTCTTATTTATACATTTAAGTATGAAATCGAGCCCGTAACCTCCTCACAATATTTTTACATAACAGGCCGTTTAGATGTTTCCCTCAGAGGACCCTTGAAAAAACTCTCCTGTATCCTGGGTACTTTGGAAGGAGAAACAAACCAACCCGCAGCTTGAAGGGAAAAGTGGTAGGAGACCCGATTGATTTATCAATCTATGGGCCAGCAGCTATCTTTATTTAGCTACCTGGTTAGGTGGGTAAGCCTCTAGCTGGCGCTATGTGCCCTAGCATCAATTCCGTGTGTCCTTGCATTTATTGTGATTTACTTGTTGTTTTAATCTGCACCAGGAAAAAACCCAATGATGGCACAAACCATGTAAGCCTATATATTAATATATATAAAATTTTATTTTAATACATATTAGAAATGTATAAGTTTGACATTTAGATGTTTGTAATTCAATCATGCCAAAGCTAGGTCCTGAACGGAGTCATTCATTGATTTTTTCATAGTCCTAAAATATATAATAATAAACTTCAAAGTAAAAATAAAAATACAACACTGGATTTTTTTTTGAGGTTTTTTTTAAATATAACTAGAGATAAAAGTTGAATAGTTTTAAGATAAAATCAAAGATTTTGGTTTTTTGGTTTGTTTGTTGGTAGTTTGGATAGATTTGAGATGGCCCCTGGCCAAAATAAATAAGAAATTACCGTACAAGAAATGTCAACCTAGAAGAGAATATCAATACAAAGGGGTTGTTTAGTAAAAAGCACAAGTATAACTTAAATGCACATAGTTTTTCAATTTGATGTGTCAATATTTTTAAAAATATGTACATTTTTCGCAGTGAAAATTTAAGACAAAGTATTTCTAGAAAATTGCTTTGACTTATAAATAAATAATGTTCTACTGATGACTGTATTCGTAAATAACGTATTTTCCCCAGCTTTGGCAAAATGCGGGCCCATCTTAGGGCAATTAAAAAAAAATGTGCTCCGGCATTTAGAGGTAAGACAGCCAGTTCCTCAGTTTGTTAAGGATTCCGGCTGTTCACGCGGAAGCCTCCACCTTCGGCATTATCTCAACTTGTTACCAGGTAAACTGTACGGCTTACTTTGACATATAAACCATACCAAACATAATAATTTATTTTTGATTTGAAAAACTGAAGGTTACAAGGTTTTGTTGTTGAACTTATTTCCCCTGTAAACACTAGGGATGTTACCCAAAAATCAAAAGATTTATGATTGATGAAGTATTTGAATTACTTGTCAAGGATGGTTTACCCTAAAGGAGACCACAGCTTTGGGCCCTTTGGTTTTAAACGAGATGTGATAATAGAAAAAATGGTTCAAAATGAATTAATCATATCTCTGAGTGCGGATAGCAGTGATGACGATGACAACAAGCTATTATTCAAATAGCTCAACTGAAAAAAAAAAATTTTGTTACACTATGTACTTACTTACTTGTCTTATTCTGTTTCCATAATTTACGATCGAAAATCGATATTTTAATTTAATCGATGTTTCAAATGTGATTTATTAAATTGGATCTATTAAAAACCCTACTATAACTTGGAATTATTAATTGCCCATACAAACTTTCATTCCCTATTTTACCCCCTTCAAAGCTGTTTTTGAGGCAAAAAGTAGGCCTATTTTCTTCTCCCAAATGCTATACATCTTCTTACCAAATTTCATCTTGATTTGTTTAGCCCTGAAAACGTAACAAACAAACAAACAGAGATACTTTAAATGTATAAATAGTAGGTACCTACCTATGGGTTATGTGGTGCGATTAGGTCGCTTTCTCCTCGTGCTCCTACTAAATACTCCTACTGATAGGAGTACCGGGACACCCATGTCCTAATGCTCCTACTGAACATAAATACTACGGGGAATAATGTAACTATAAATTTAATTCCTCCTGCTCCTATCACACAACATATTGAACAGTCAACTACAAAATACTTTCTAAGCAACTAATAAACAAATAATAACTCTTATACCTAAACATTATTACTTATCTATGACTTTAACTTAATCTTATCTTATCTTATACTAATATAAAATGCTAACTAACTCACTGATAACAACGCACAGCCTAAGCGGCTGGGCGTACAGACATGAAATTTGGAGGGTATGATTGTCTTGGTATGTGAACGCATGCTAAGAAAGGAATTTTGAAAATTCGCATCCTTAGGGTTCAAAATGGGGTTCAAAGTTCGGAGTAAAATGTTGCATATCACTGAAACCACAAATGATAGGCACTTGGAAATTAGTATATTGATTGCCCATAAGGAATACGTTATGGCATATTTTCGGTTTTTAATAATTTTCAGAAAAAAGGGTGGAGTGTCCAATATTCAGACCTGACTAATAATAAACAAAGATAAATAGAGGGTTCCCATACATGAAACATATTTATAAATTGTTATTTTCGACCTTTATAATAACTATATAAACCCTCCATTTATTATAACAAAGTTGGTGTGAGTATATAGTGCTTTGTGGTAAATAAATAAATGAAAAATAAAATCTGGCCAAACGTGAATTGGACCGGCACTAAGACTTCAAAAAGCCTGAGTTTTTTGTCTGGGAATGTAGGTCAGAACTCTCGGTGTGAGTGTCTGCACACCATGTAGGAGCTAATCGGTCAAAATTATCCAGATATCCAACAAATATATATATTAGGTCCTTACATATGAAATTGGCGTTTTGTCGTACTGGCCACTTTGATCTTAAATATCTCCTCTTTGGTTAGGAATTCCAAATTCAAATTTAAACAGCTATTTACTCATGCATTTGTGTTTCGAAAACCGTAATTCATTTGTTTTTTTCTCTTTTGCTTTTTTTTCTGCGTCACTCATTTCACAAAATGGAAGACTTAAAATATCGCATTATTTACGAGTACGAGTTCCACCGTGGCACCAGTGCTGCAGAAACGGCTCGAAGGATTAATGATGTGTATGGTGGTGGTGTCGCAAAAGAAAACACGGTGCGTTTTTGGTTTCAACGCTTTCGTTCTGGAAAATTCGACCTGCAGAACAAGCCTCGTGGACGGCCGGAGACCAAGGTCGATTGAAGGCTATTGTGGAAGCAGATCCATCGCAAACCACATCACAGTTAGCTGCAGGCTGCGGTGTTAGTGACAAAACCGTTTTAATCCACTTGAAGCAAATTGGGAAGGTGAAAAAGCTTGAAAGGTGGGTACCTCATGAATTGAGTGAAGCAAACCGACAAACGCGCGTCGACTGCTGCGTTACATTACTCAACCGGCACAATAATGAAGGAATTTTAAATCGGATCATTACATGTGATGAAAAGTGGATCCTGTACGATAATCGTAAACGCTCATCGCAATGACTGAACCCTGGTGAACCAGCAAAATCTTGCCCCAAGCGAAAATTGACTCAAAAAAAGTTACTTGTAAGCGTTTGGTGGACTAGTGCCGGTGTCGTACACTATAGCTTTCTTAAATCTGGTCAGACGATTACGGCTGATGTCAGTAGTAGGGATTCGCCGGTTCTGGCCCACTTTCAAAGGTTAGGTTAGGAGTAGTAGGTATTCACCGTTTCTGGCCCAAGGGGGTCGAAAAATTTTTTGGAAATTGGGCACCCTGGATTGGTCTGTCGCATGATTCAACGTACCTGCCTCAGGGGATGCGAAAAGAAAAAATAAAATAATAATTTGAAAATTGGGCACCCTGGATCGGTCTACCCAATTCTTTTTAGGCTTTCTCAACGCTTAACCGAGATAGGAATTTTAATTGCATGCTCCTAGTATGTCTCATTAAGTTATTACTAATGACATACTCGGCACTAATCATCGTCGCTCTAATTATATTCATACCAATGAAACCACACTTTCTATTTTCACATTATTTTATTTCAACCAAAATAACATCTAAACATATTATATACCAATATATCATTTAAAATACTATTGCTCCTGAATAATCTCACAAATTCTGTTAAGGATAAACCATTGAATTTGTGGTAGATATACATCAGACTGTACTCGCCGCATACTGAGGTCCAATCATTTTGCAGTCGACATCTATTGTAATCCCATTTTCTTGCGTTTCTTTTTAAAAACCTTAGGTGATGGCCGGTAGGCGGTCTACCGTAAGAATCAAAGTATTCCCCGACGCTATTATCGTCAATGTGTATAGCAATCCAGTGAGATCCAGGTTTTGTATCAGGGTCCAAATTACTTATTAGGTATATTGGGGGTTCAATGCGTATCGGTAATCGGTTTGCGGCATATACGTTGTATTGTAAGCGTGGATGAACATTATTTAAATGTTGCTGTATTTCCAAAGTATCCATCTTATGTCGTATCGATTGCAAGTGTCAGATACAAGTGACAAAATATTGATACTTACATTCTTTAAAAGTAGGATAAGATGGGTTTGATCAACGTAGAGGTAAATTATAAATGCATTTTTTGTAATTTTTAACTTTATTTCAATGTCTTATCTTTAACAAGAAATTATTAGCTAGATACAATCGATCTTAAAACTAATCATTATTAACTACTGTAATCTACATTTACATTACGGTTTTTATCAATTTCTATAACATTATCAAACTCTGCATACACAATACAGTTGATGGTTTGTGAAAGTGCTGATTCAAAACGAACTTCTAGTCTTACGCTACCATGTTTAATAAGATTCCAATGTGTCGAAGAATGAGCTGACAAATCAGATGTAAGATCAAACGCTAGTAGGCAAAAACCGTTAGCATAGTGTTCTCTAGATATCCCATTACCTTCATTAAGAAAATGTATACCTGTTCCAGAGAACAACGTGTGATAAGCTGAAGTATAAACATTATTTTGAAATGATGGTTGTAAAGCTTTTGAAGGTATTTGATGTCCGTCAATATACAAACAAAATGTATTTATATCATAATTTTCAAAGTTAAATGGATTTTTAGTGAGGCTACCATTGAATGCGGTATTATTAACAAAACCAACTATAACTCTCTTAGGCACTTGTCCCAAAAATATGTTATCCAACGTTTTTCCCTGTACCCCCGATGGAATCGTTAAAACTTTAACTTCAGCTCTAGTTATAGGGTATTTAGCTGTAGTAGAGGCTAACACTTTCTGATGTGCAAGTAAAACTGATGGATTGATTCGTGCTTTGCGAACAATAAGTGTGGCGTCTGTAATGCATGCTTTAAACTTTATATCATTCGAGGAAGCCATCAAATTAAATGATTCTCTAGAACGCACTAGTTTAACAGACATTTCAACACCGTTGATTAAAAATTTTTCTTGATTATAAATATCACCATGTAAATGTCCAATCATTTCTATTTCTTTACTCTCAAAAGCAAATTCTTGTCGTTTAGTGAACCCTCCATTTTTGTCATCTGTAGCATTCATTTTTCCAGCGGTATCTTCATACCAAAGACCACAAGTCAAATGAGATTTCTTAGCTGCTGAACCATAGTTCAATAGAGTTTCCAAATATGCGCGATAAGGGTAAGTGTTGTTCGGTGGTGATACAAGCTTTTGGTTCAAGTAAACATCAAGTTGGGAAAACAGAGAATGTAACCAATTATTAACAGGAGCTACTACTGTTGTAGAAGCAAGTTTCGTTGAGTCCTGGTTTAGTACTTTAGCTTTTATATGAAGCAAAGTGTGCGATAGATCAATATAATCCTCTCCAGTTCCTGGTACTTGAAATTCGATGGGGCCATCGTCAGCTAAAGATGAAATAGGTTTGTAATGTATCCACAATCCATTTTCTATACTTGTTTGTGTTGAGGGTAAGGCAAATAAGTCTAATTCTGATTTAATACACTCACACGAATGGCTATGTAAGAAAGACATTTTTAATTTAATATTATTTTTGTTATGAAAATATATCTTTGATATTATTACGATTCAATTTTTTTTTCTTATTTGTAGCTTTTACTTTAGCAGCTAATTGTGGAATGAACGAAGCTAGTTGTTTCCGTTTAGTTATATATCCTGATCCAGACATATTGATTCTATCAATTTTATCATCAGCTTTTCGCTTTAAATTTGCACCAACTTCTTTCAGCCGGTTTTTAATTGATTCTTCCATAGGTCGCGCGCTAACTAAATCCGACAGCAACCCCACACCAGCATTTAAAGCCTCTTTACCAATCACTCGCGCTCCACTGGAGAATAGAGGTAAAACTGATCGAAACAGCCCTCCTAAAAAGCTACCAATTCCATGCCCCCGTTGATATGGTGCACCTCTGTAGATTACTCCAATACCTGAACCCGCTTGGTGAGAGTAATAGTTTTCATAAGGACAAGATATTTTATTTTGTAAAGATTGCATTATATTTTTTTGAAATGTAGTTTAACACAGACTGTTCCAAACTGGAATGGTATTTTTTCACCTGTGTTTGATCTTATATCTATTTCAATAGTATCAAACTCTCTACGCATGACACGTAGGTAGTGAGGTGGTGAGAATACATGCATTTTATTAGCTCCATAAATATATTTTGAAGGGTCTAATGGTATGATTCTAAGTAAAGGTGTCATCACATCACCAACTATTTGTGGATCAATTACATCACAGTAAACTAATAATTGAGATGGTAGCCCTAAATGCAAATTCGCTGGACATTTCCCTATGCCCTTAGTTACCAAGTTTCTAGAAGGTTCAAACCCGAGTTGTAGACACAGCTTAGGTGATAACGTTATTGATGTTATTGATTCATCCATTACAGAAACGGAGACGAACTTTGATAACTCATCATAACGGAATTTGACATGTTCTTTTATGTTGTTTAATGCTGATAAGATATGATTGATATCATCATAGTTGGTGGCTGGTATGTGCGTTTTGTAGTACACTTTTGATGGTTTCTGTTCGTTAGGCATCAGCATCCACTTTGTTACATAAACTATGTTTTCATGTTCTTGAACAGTAAACATTGTGCTTGGATATTGAAATTCAACAATACCAACGGTCCATGATCCTTCCAAAATGATTGATTTTGGTAGTTTAGTAGAAAAAAGAGATGTAGTGTTTTGTGGAAAGTATTCCATAGAGCTGTTGCTTAGTAGAGTAATATAAAAACTTTCTTTCATTTTGTAGTTATTTTATGCTAGAAGCCAAAATCCAACTGTTAAATTTATTTGGATAACCTTTCCACTTCACAAACAATTGCTTTCTGTTCCCAGAGTAGCGCGTGCTTATGATTTTATCTATTTTGTAACTTGCAGTGGGGTTGTAATTTACTTTCTGTAGTTCTTTTTCATAAAATGTACCTGTTATTGGTTCATTTTGCAAATCATTCAATGTGTATACTACCCATGGTGTCCTCTCTATGATCGAAGATATAATAAAAATTTCATCACTCCAATTCGATTCATATCCTTTTTGAAATATATGTTTATATTTAGTTATTCGTACATGGTCACCAATATGAAATTTCGGTAAGGTGGTATCTGAGATTCTTGACTGATAATTTTTTCTTTCATAAAGGTTATTCCAGACAGTCATTATGTTGTTAAAATTTACATCACAAGGACACATTTTTATGCTGGAATGATAGCTGTGATTATATGCATAAACTAAATCTTGTAAAATATCTACATATCTGTGAGTATTTTTATGTGAAAAATAACGCCACATTTTCATCTTAAGTGTTCTTTGAAACCTTTCAACAATGCTAGCTTTAATATCGGGATTGTTTGTTGTGTAATAGTTGATATTTTTATTTCTTAAAAATGTTTGCACCTCCTTTGAAACAAACTCTGTTCCCTTATCTGATTGAATGTGTGTTGGAGTGATTTTAGCTTCATTAAAAATACTTTCAAAACATTGTTTAACTGTTTCAGAGTTTTTATTTTTCATAGGTCTAACAAACGCATATTTTGAAAACACATCGATCACACACAAAATGTAATTAAAACCATCATTTAGTTTAGAATACGTTCTCATATCACTTAAATCCGCTTGCCAAAGTTCATTTAGGTTTGATAATATATACTTATTACGAGGAAATTTCTTATGAACAGGTTTGTGGAGTGTGTATGCCTCTTGGTCCTGTAACCATTTTTTAATTTCTTTTATACTCATTTTACCTTTCATAGCTTTAGTTAATTTATGAATGCTTCCATATCCAGCAGGATGTGCAGGATCATAATATATTCTATTTATTTCTAATAAGGGGTCCATTTTTCCCAATCGATCTTCTTGCGTAGTTTATTCGCATAATTACTAGTGGGTGTTGAATACGATTCCTCGACTTTTGAAATGTTACTGTTATCTTTAAGCCGCAGTTCACTGATGTACTGACTCCTCTTAGGATTCCCAATGTATGTAAGTGGTATTTTTATATCTTTCAATCCTTGAGAGAACTCTTTCCAGCCTATTGGATCACATTTCTTTAATGGTCTTAGTATATCGTTCACTAGATCTATAATATTGCTTCCAGGAATTGCTTTATTATCAATCACAACTGTGCCATCATTTCTCCAATGAACTTTGTTTCTATTTTTACTCAGAGATAGCGAACTTAACAATAACTCACCCTTTTTGTTATAAGTTTTAGGTATTAAACTTAATATTTGTTTTATTGAGTATGGAGTCTTCAAAGGGGATGGAACGCTTTCGTTGGGAGACTCAAATGAGGTGAGGAGACTTTCTTGATGATTACCTTCCTCGCTCGAAGTCGGAGAGTCAACTACGTGCTCGTTTTTTATGGTATTATTTATATTTGAATCTTTACTTATTACAGGTGAATGATTTGATGTTATTATCGGTAATTCAACAGGTCGACGATCTTCTTCAGTGAAATGTAGAAATCTTTGCAAAATTTGTAAGTACAGGATACATTTCTTTCTATCATCTATATTACTATTTAAAATATTCTGCATTTCTGTGTCCAATCGTGTTCTTGGATTGTCAACCCCATGTTGAGTGTTAATTCGGTTTAATTTATCAATCAAGCTGGGTTCCACGAGCACCATTTTTTTGGCATGTTCCATTTTTAAACAAGTGAACTTATCAATCCACTTAAAATAGAACCTAAAATGATTGGGAGGAAAGCTCCACCTTTTTGAATTAAAATTTTCTTTCTTTCTTTTTTTGATCCTTTTCTAACCAATTTCCGCAGTAAATATTTGAATTTATTCAATTTACTCTTTTGTTTTTTGTCGAGTGGAACTTTTCCCTGAAGAACGTTGTGAATACACTCACAGATACAATTTATTTCATCATCATCACATACCTTTAATATAACTTGTTGATATTTTGGTTTAAGTGTATTTAGTGCGTTTAATAAATTCTGATGCGTCTTGAGACTACGAGTCATTATTTAAAAGTGATCGGGATTTGTTGAGTCTTCGAATATTTAAAGTCCTTTGTTGGGACGTACACTATGCAATAACCATCTTCAGGGAATATTTTAGTTTTAATTCGACAAATATCATCTGTTCCTTGCTTAAGATCTATCATTATATATCCATGTGCTTCTGTGGTTGCATCCTTATAAGCATCTTGAATAAATTTGGTATTTTCTGGTGATACCTGACGAGCTAGGTATCGAATTTGTGTCTTATCACGTGGATTTTTAAAATAGATGATGTAGCTTGAATTTAATGAAATATCTCGTTGACCCCTTCCTTGATGAAACAAATTTTGCGTGATGTAAAAAACACTCAAGTTTCTTGATGACTTCCTTTGGTAAATATATCAACCACTCTACCATCAGATTCTCTCATAAGATCATCAATAATTACCAGGTTAGCATCCTTGCCATCAAACATACTTAAATCTGGTATCCCGTGAACGTAGTTTACATTTGGTAAGTTATACAAAGGTTGCATTTCATCAAAACACCAAGTTATTTGACTAAATTGCTTGTCACATATCTCTGTAATGTATTTTATAAAGTTTGTAACAACTTTTGATTTTCCACAACCACTTGGACCAGCAACAATTGCGGTAAATGGATGAAGAAATTGATTCATTTTATCTCTGTTTGACGTGTAGATTCTATGAGGGTATTGTAACAAATAACACATTCTCTGATAAAAATCATTTTTTATTTACACTCATTAAACATATTTATATAAAACTAATTAAACCATTCAACATTTATTACATATTACAACATGAATTTACAATACTAAAACTACCGTATTTACATAATTATTTATACACATTTTAGAAATACAACAACATTTAAATAATGTTCATACACGCTTACAATACAACGTATATGCTGCTAACAGATTGCCAATACGCGTACAAGCCCCTACATACCTTATAAGCAATTTAGATCCTGACTCAAAACCTGGATCTCATTGGGTTGCTATACACATTGACGATAATAGCGTCGGGGAATACTTTGATTCTTACGGTAGACCGCCTACCGGCCATCACCTAAGGTTTTTAAAAAGAAACGCAAGAAAATGGGATTACAATAGATGTCGACTGCAAAATGATTGGACCTCAGTATGCGGCGAGTACAGTCTGATGTATATCTACCACAAATTCAATGGTTTATCCTTAACAGAATTTGTGAGATTATTCAGGAGCAATAGTATTTTAAATGATATATTGGTATATAATATGTTTAGATGTTATTTTGGTTGAAATAAAATAATGTGAAAATAGAAAGTGTGGTTTCATTGGTATGAATATAATTAGAGCGACGATGATTAGTGCCGAGTATGTCATTAGTAATGACTTAATGAGACATACTAGGAGCATGCAATTAAAATTCCTATCTCGGTTAAGCGTTGAGAAAGCCTAAAAAGAATTGGGTAGACCGATCCAGGGTGCCCAATTTTCAAATTATTATTTTATTTTTTCTTTTCGCACCCCCTGAGGCAGGTACGTTGAATCATGCGACAGACCAATCCAGGGTGCCCAATTTTCAAATTATTATTTTATTTTTTCTTTTCGCACCCCCTGAGGCAGGTACGTTGAATCATGCGACAGACCAATCCAGGGTGCCCAATTTTCAAATTATTATTTTATTTTTTCTTTTCGCACCCCCTGAGGCAGGTACGTTGAATCATGCGACAGACCAATCCAGGGTGCCCAATTTCCAAAAAATTTTTCGACCCCCTTGAGCCAGAAACGGTGAATACCTACTACTCCTAACCTAACCTTTGAAAGTGGGCCAGAACCGGCGAATCCCTACTACTGATGTCTATTGTCAGCAACTGCAAACCATGATGGAAAAGCTCGCTGTTAAACAACCGAGACTTTTCAATCGCTCTACGCCACTGCTGCTTCAAGACAACGCTAGACCTCACACGGCCCAACACACGACTACCAAATTAGAGGAGCTTCAATTGGAATGTCTAAGACATCCACCGTACTCTCCGGACCTTGCTCCAACAGATTACCATTTTTTTCGAAATTTGGATAACTTCTTGCAAGGAAAAAAATTCAATTCCGATGAGGCAGTCCAAACCTCTTTCAAAGATTTCATTGATTCCCGTCCGAATGGTTTTTTTAGTAAAGGGATCAATGAACTACCTATAAGATGGCAAAAGTGTATAGATAGCAATGGTACATACTTTGATTAATAAAATATATTTTAATATGAAAAAATTGCCTTTATGTTCCTCCCATACAAAACGCCAATTTCATATGTAAGGACCTAATATTTATAATATAATACTTGCACCTAATTCAAAAAACCAATACGCGGACGAAGTCGCGAGTAAAAGCTAGTATATAATATAATTTTTAATTTATTACCAAAGGAGGTTTAAAATCTTAACAGAAATCTACTTTATAGTGAAGAGACTCTTAATATTTTATCGATAACTGCATTCACCTGTACTTGAATGCCTATAAGTAATTCTACTTATCGTTATACAATTTTCTTTTGCATTCGGACATGGGTGTCCCGGTGCTCCTATCAGTAGGAGTATTTAGTAGGAGCACGAGGAGGAAGCGGATCAGGTACCTATACGGTCGTTGGTATTTTATTATCTGTGACCGGTACCAAAAATTGAGGCGATTTAGCTAGTTGCTCTAAAAAAAAATGTCAGTGTCAGGTCAAGTCAAACGTCAAGTCATATTGTCAAACAATAACGGAGACGTCAAACAAATTCGTGGAAGTAAGATCCGTAAATTCTAAATAGTATTATTTCTGCCAAATATTTTGAATTTATATCGTGATAAATAAGGTACCTATTTCAATAAAATGGCTTCAGTAATGGATGTAGATGAAGAGGAAGTCGAGATGGCTTCTTCCAGTAGCGGAAAAGGCGACAAAAAGAGATTCGAAGTGAAAAAGGTAAGCCCTAGTAAAAAGCACAGTCATTCATATGTCTTTTGTTATTCAAGCCATTTGCCATTAAATTTTGCATTTTGCTTCCAGTGGAACGCAGTCGCCTTGTGGGCTTGGGGTACGTATCACAAGTTTTATTTTCTTGTAGGATTTGTAATAACCTCAAATGCCGTTGAAAAAGGACTAGGAAGGTACTTACGTAGGTATCTAATCCAGCATTTTATTGTTTTTCAGATATCGTTGTTGACAATTGTGCCATTTGTCGCAACCACATTATGGACCTCTGTATTGAATGCCAGGCCAACCAAGCATCAGCTACAAGTGAAGAGTGCACAGTAGCTTGGGGTGTTTGTAATGTAAGTTTCACAATATGCCAGAAAAACGTAACATTGCAATCTTTAGAACAAATTGAAAACCATGAGACCTTTGTATGCACAAGTTTAGTGTTCTTTACCTAAAGAACACTAAACACTGAACAATATGAATATGTATAAGAATAGACTTTTTGGTAACAAATAAATACTCATAAAAAAATAAGTAGGTTTTTTTTTTATACTACTAGGAGACGGGACAAGCAAGTAGCACACCTGGTGTTAAGTGTACTCTTGCCTATGACAAAGCCTTACTGCATAGGTCACATCCACAAAGAACATAGCCTACACGGCACTGCATTGCGCCCGTCAACAAGAGATATAAAAGTGTGAAGCCTCACATACCCGTAATTTCACCGGCAACCATACCCTTCAAACCGAAACACACCAATGCTGCTTGGAGGCTGAAATAAGTATGGTGTTAGTAATTCTCCAGAACAGCCCTTTCACTAGGGGCTTCTACTACTCTTAAACTGTAGGTACAGTCCCGTCGTACCATATGCCCTACTGACTTGCACCAGAAATGGTGCAGATGTAACTAATTAGTTACATCTGTACCATTGATGTTGCAAATGCAACTATTGTTTGCACCATTGATTTGGAAGAAAATGTTAACAATGAAACAAGGCTGATGTGAAAACAGCTTCAAACAATTCACAAGCCAATGAAAATAAAAGAAAACATGTGGATGACAAAATAAGGAAATGGTCAACAAACCTTTTTCATTAATTTGGTAGGTGGGTGGTATATGTGTATCTAATGGTAATGGTAGACCATTAGGTACCTACCTAATGGTAATGTCAATGTATTTTAACTGTGTTCTTTTGTGTTTCAGCATGCATTCCATTTCCACTGCATCTCACGTTGGTTGAAAACAAGACAGGTCTGCCCACTTGATAACAGAGAATGGGAGTTCCAAAAGTATGTACACCTACCTACATAAAAGTTTTTTATGTATGTCAGAGTAAATCCATATATTATGTGTGTTCAAATCTTAACCCTTCATCAGGCTACAGTGATTATATTACATAGTAACTATTTTGTGTACAGTAGCAGTCACCTACAATAAAATATATACATTTAAAAAAAATGTCATTACTTTTATATTCACATCTGGTCAATTCTGTCATTACTTCTGTATTATTCTGCCTAATAGTATATCTACCAGATGTGGGTACAAAACGATTTTGAAAATTATGAAGAGTATACATAATAATAATGCAGGTGGCTACAATTTCTTTTTTGCTTTCAGGTATGGTCACTAAACACACCAGACAAATGGCTTTAAGGCAATGGCAGTGAGCATTCTGATCATAAATTCTTTTAACACCACATTACTGCTTACAAATCAATAATAGCTCTGCCAACTGATGTGTGCAAGTTGGAAAAGACTACCCCATTAGCCTAATTGAAGCATAAGCAGGAATATTTGGGCTTATAATATTTGCATCAAGTTCTCAGTATCTCAATAAACTTACTCAGTTATAAATTTTTCGTTATTACTTTCGCGAATTATGTAAATGTCAGTTATGATAATTTTGTAAGATAAGTACATGATAAACCCAAAAAAAATAGTAAATCTGCCTACATAATTAGCAATGTTTATTTATTGATAGACTTTAAAATTTAAGTAAAGTGGTGTTATTGATTGAGTGAGTGAAGCAACAAAAGCACTATGTATGTTTGTGATGTCATAACTCTTTAAGGCTTCTAAGCAGCTAATATCGCGGCAGAAACAATTATGAGAGTTGACAACGTCAAGCTGTAGGTGGCCCATGCGTATCGTAAATAAAACCTTGTGATAATTCTAATTCTGACTTCGCGTTGCTGGTATGTAGGTAGTTAGTTAATGTGACCATATGATGGTACCTTAACTAGCACAGAACAAATAACTTATTTACATTCGTCCTAATACAGGGTGTTTGGTGCATGGACCGACAGGATTTTTTGGGGGGTTGGGGGGGGGGGGGGGGGGGTAGAGCGCTAGTTTTCCCCGATAGAACCTATGTCCTAAGTGTAACGGTAGTTTAGATATGTTATTTAGATTTTTTTTTAAATCACCCGGAATCTTGCCTCTAAACCGTCATAACTTTTTTGTTTCTGGTGTAATACCACAAATAGAGTATACTTGTATTCTGCAATGTATCCTTATTCAAATTAATTATTACCTGACACAGTTAATTTAAAAAAAAAAACTTTTATAAATAAAAAACTAAAAGCCATTTTGAATTTAGCTTTCTTTTAAAAAGTTCTTTAGTTATTAACCTCTCCAACGATATGCTACTTGACAGAATTAATCGTTCGTAAGGTGGTCAAAATAAGGATCGTTTGCCAGGGCCCAGGGTTGAACACGCACTCTAACAATGTAACCGGTTTGAACAATGAGTCAACGCGGAGTTACAAGCAGCAGGTAAGAAGATTGTCTCTTTCTTACTGGTATGTACAGTTATTGTTGTCTTTGTCTATCAAGTTGGATGTTGGTTGATGGTGACAAGCCGGGAATCAGTCTGCCTCCCGGGTATTGATTTTTTTAAGTTCTCCAAATTCTGGAAAAAGTAGAAGTCGGTAGGCGCAAGGTGTGGTGCGTAGCTGCGGCGGATGACGGAGAGCTTCCAGAGCCCCAGCTCTTGTAGCGTGTTGTGAGGTCGCGCGTTGTCGTGCAGCAGTAGGTAACGGGGATGATTGATTCACCAAAGCTGGTTGGCGTTGTGCAAGTTTCTCCATCATTGTGTTCAGTTCTTCACAGTACATATCTGCACCTAATGCTCGTCCCATTTGGTAAGAAGCTGTGATTGATTCATCACAGCTTCCGGTGCTAGACCACCTTTATAGGTGCTGAACTAGGATCTAACCAACATCATCTCTTTTCATCGCAGGTAACAATGCGATTCAAAATTCCTTCGTTTCTGTACCTGTTGAGCAGCGCAAGGCAGGCCTCAACGCGCACCTCGTGCTGGTATTTACTAAGTTCGTGGGGCACCCATTTGTCAAGCTTTGGATCAAGATTGTTTTGATGCTAACTTCGGAAGCTGCTGCTAATTATAGACTGAGTATCATCAGCTTCCACAATCGCCTTTGATTCGTCATTGTCGACCAAAATTTCCCGACGACCATGGGGTGCATTTTTCAGGTCGAAATTTCCAGGACGAAAGCGGGTAAACCAATAACGGGTCGTGCGTTCGTTTGTAGTGTTCTCTCCGTATACGTCGTTAATGTTGGGTGCCGTTTGTACCGCGTTGCTACCCCGTCGGTACTCGTATTCCATAATTACTCGAATCTTTAACATATGGATGACGAAAAGGACCCGATTGGAATGAAAACATAACGCTAATCAGTAAACAAAAGACTGAAATTGTAAATAGAATGTCATGTTTTAAAAATAACATTAATTTGAAATTAAAATTCATAGACATTCAGAAATAGTTTTTATACGAAATGACCAGTACCTACTACAAAACGGCAACTTCATAGATGAAGACCTATTATATATATTGGGATAATAATAATAATAATAATAAAATCATTTATTTCTCTCACAATAGGTTTTATACAAAATTCCTAAAAAAAACCCGTTTAGTGAGAGGCTGGTGCCAGAGAAAGGTTTTGAAACCTGTATTACTGGTCACCAGTGCTCTCGCTCCACGTATCTTATATAAGAATACATGTAGCATGTAGGAACCACAACTAAAAAGAAATAAAGTTTTAATGAAAAAGCTATAAAATAACATACAAGATATGTATATATATTTTTCGATTACAGATGTATCATGTTGATGTATTATGTTGATGTTCGGGTGAGATGATGAGTTTGTGTGTGTGAGAATTAGATGGGGTAGGGATGCGTTTGGTGTTGGTGTTCGTGATATGTAGTAGGAGTAACCATGAGGAAGGGTATGGGTATGCATAGAGGAGGTATATGTAGTGTTTGTGTGTATGAGGTGTCTGTGTATGTGTATTTGTTTGAAATTTGGAGCTTTCTGGGAGGGTAAGTAGACAGCTTAATGTGGGGGGGAAAGAACGTCTTCAGTTTTCTGGTAATCTAAATTTTTTAGCCACTTAGTGATTTCGGACTTGCATTTAATTTTAACTAAGGGATAGATAGGTAAAATACTATTGACTTTATTGTAAAGGAAGGGTCCGAGAAAGCAGCTAAAACGGTTTGCGAAACTTGTTTTGAAGGCTCTGGTTTCACAAACTTTTGCCTGTCTACGCCTGTCTGTTAATAAGTTTTGGTCATAAATAAGTTGGGAGTGTTGGAAGAGGATAATTTGCAAAACAAATACTGTCTTATAGATAGAACGTCCCATTTTTGGTAGAGCTCAGTTGTTGGGAATCGCCACGGAAGTCCTGCACTTACTTTGAGGATTGCTCTTTGAGCTCTTTCCAGATTCAGCATATGTGTTTTTGCTGCACCACCCCATGAAATAATACAGTAGCCGAAGATAGTTTGGCACAATGCCATGTAGACCATTTTAAGTGTCTCACGTTCAGCCACATGCTTTAATTCCTTAAATATATAAATTAGCTTCCGTAGTCTAGTTGCCAGCATATTGATATGGAGTTTAAAGGAGAGGGTCTGGTCAATGACTATGCCCAGATATTTTGCGTGGTCAGTCCGTTGTATATTAAGGCATAAGCAGGCAGAAAGCCCCGTGGAACATTTGTGCGCAGTAATGGTTAAGGTCGATGGGGGGAGATTATTTGACCTGAGGGCGAAGGCTATATAGTTTGTTTTTGCAACATTGAGTGTGAGCACGTTTTCTCTTAGCCATGTGCAGACCTTTGATACGCCAATTTGAGCACTAGCAAAAGTTTCTTCCCAGTTTTTGCCACAAAAGAAAAGAGCAGTGTCGTCCGCAAACGTGAGTATTTTCCCGTTTGGTATCTTCAAGTCACAAAGGCCATTAATATATATAAGGAATAGGGATGGCCCCAGGATACTTCCTTGAGGAACTCCATAAGTAACTGGCAAGTCCTCGCTGGTAAATTGGTCAATTTTGACACGTTGTTTCCTGTTTGTCAAATAGTTTTGGAAAAGCCTTACTTGGATACTTGTATATATATTTTATTTTTGATTATATAACGCGACAACCCCACCCTTTCAATTTATAAAATTAAGATCCATTTAGTCAAAGTAAATACCTACATTTGAATGACATTTCATGACACTCAGGAAATTTAAACAACTTCCAAAGAGTTTCAATCGGTGTTAACAAACTCCATAATGGCACAAAAAAACTATTTATTAGCTATATGACCTCTCCTTAATTTCGTATACACTTTACTAAATCACGAGGTGATCTGGTCAATGGGAATAAATATTCCTGTTGGCCAGACTAGTCCGACTATCAATCTGACCACTGGGAAAAAACCCCCAAATTAAGGGTTTAGATAAAATCCAATAGGTATCAATAACACATTATTGTCCACCACAATGTGGAAAGACCAAAACTGTAAAGTCTGACCATAATCACCACGCTTGGCAAACAGATTGGTGCTTAAAAACAGCTGCTGCCTGTTTGATGAAGCGCCTTGGTTAAACTATACGACAATCATGGGCTATAGGTAGAGATAGATTTTTAAACGACTACTAAGGCAACGGTTTTGAGAGCACTTTACAAAAATGCATGAACATTTTCATGTTAGTAAGGTGTGACTTTTTCACTTATTGTTGAACGTTTTCACGCTTTCTTCCAACAAGGAAGGCAACTGTTTTTTTCAAATATCTCATAAACGGCTGGATGTATAAAAGTACCATACACATTTACACGGCGTCACTAACTAATTATTTAGCTAAGCAAACTCATGAAATTCGTAATTTTTCCGCTGGGAGAACGCACACGTTTTCTGCCCACCTATGATATGACGTACAGGTGGTTTGGTGCTATGCTCTCATTCTGGCTTTGCATAAAATGATAGAAATATCAAGATAAACCAGAGTCTCGAACACTCCGGCGAAAAGATTGAGAAAAGGAGTGCAGTAAGGTAAGCAAACTTTTATCGTTTGTCAATACGTTATTTTTGAAAGGCCTCAGCAGACATCACGAGAACTCAGTTCGAGGAAAACTACGACAAGTCTCAACCGGCAACCTTACTAGTTTTGCCAATTGAGATGAGAACCTGTCTTATCCAACTGCGCCATTTTAGCAAAATGTTTGCACCTAGTATATAGTAAAAGAAAGTAGGTACCTACTTACTTTTTGTTAGTACGCTAAGGGTCAAGGGTAAAAATATAATAGAAATAACGGTTTATGAATTCAACCTTAGGCAATTTATTAATATCTTCTTCCATGAAAACAATACGTAATAAGTACCTATATAGTACATTAACATGATATTGCCAACAATTAAGTATACCTACCTATCTTTAGTTCAACTCTCGCTAGCTAACGATAAGATTGACTAAGGTAGGTACCTAACTTACTCTTAAGTATCTACCTCAGTAGGTAAGAGGCTCACTCAGGCCTTTGATAGGCCGATAGTTAGGTACCTACCTACATACCTAAAAGCCTTGATATTTTTAGGTTTAGCAAAATTAGTTTGATAGGATCGATGGAGGTAACCAAAAAAATCCCCATCAATGAGATTATTTAAAATTTTCGAATTATCCCCATTACCGGTCCCATTGAGATCGCTCTATCTCCATGTATTGAGTAAATTATGTAGCAATTACATATCAGCGCCTAATAAATTAGTTATATCAATGGCGCTGGGGTAGGAACAATGATTCTGATCAGTCGCATTTTCTCCACTTGTCAATTACATGCGCACTGCTTGGTGGCTCTACAGCTTTTATTTAGACATATGCATTGCATATTAGTTAAGCCTATATAGGTAGGTATCTACTCGGTCAGTAGAATAAAGTAACATACGATAGATATGCCAAAGCTCACATTTTGAAATATTTTTGAAATTCATAGGTAAACCTATGCCTAAGCCCAATGGCATTGGCTCGTGCTTATGCTTTTTCCAATAAAGGCAGGCAATAAGTTAAGACCATCATATTTTTTTTTACCACAAGCAAAATATGATTCTTATTAGGAAAGACTTGGTTCCTGGTCTAAATTTGTTAGCTAAAAAGGGGATTTGTAATGTGAAAATAAATAATTTAGCCAGGATTTGATGCCTCCAAGATGTTGGATTCAGAAAAAATAGTTAGCCTGATTCCTGAGTCAGAGAGCGGGGATAAAACGCTTTTCTAAAAATTATGCTAGTCATATATTAATATGGAAGAGACTTATTTATGTTGAGGTAGGTAATTAATTCGCAAAATTATAAATTTTCATTCACTATACCCATCTCGAGATATGCGCATGTCGAGCATACAATCCAAGATCTCTTAATTTACCTATTTACAATCAATTGCCCAAGTAAGATTTAAGCCTATTGTTGTTTTTTTTTCTAATATTAACATAATATAATTTACATCCTAAAGAAATTATTCTATACAGTCATCTTTCATTTTATACAGTTGAATAGCATTATAGGAAGAGAATAGTTGCTGCTGTATGGTGAATTCTGTATTAAAAATATTGCAATTGATAGATTAATTACCTGGATGACTCCATGCTTACAGAGATCAATTTATAGCAAAAAAATACTGTCAGAGCTTTGAAATTAAAATCAATCTATAAAAGAGGACTTTCATTTTCATAAATAAGTTATTGGTAGCAAGTGCACAAATACAAACAAAGGAATAAGCCTTACCATTTTTTTTTTTAATTATAAGATAAAAGGTCACTCCACATGCACTGCAGCATGCATGTTACATGACCAACTTATTTAATGAATGTGAATGAAAAATGGGCAGCAACGATTACAAGGCAGAAATTGTATTTGTTATAACAATTCAAACATTTCATTCAATAAATAATTCCTGGAATCATCAAATAAAATTTTGATGCTTATCACACACCAAGGTCAGAGCTTCATACAGAGACAATAAATTACTACCTAATTTAAATAATTTCTAATCAGTGTCAATTAAACTAATAATTGAATCATAACGGTGGAAAAATTAAAGTAAGGTGGCTGTCAATCTGCTGATATAGCAGGAGGTAAATCGATCGTGCGACTTTCATTGCCAAATATTAGTCTTAAGCGCTTCATGGGGGGCAGTGGACGGACGGGGCTATGCTTGCGGTGGCGCTCCTTGGAGCGGCGGCGCTTCTTGAAGCGGCGCGCCGTCTCAGGGTCCACGCCCTCAAGCCTCAGCACCTCGTACTCCGGCGCCTCGGCCGCGTGCCCGCGCGACACCACCTCTTCCATCACAGGGCTTCTCTTCACCCGCAAAGTCAACTTCAACCCTCTCCTAGGCGGTGTACATGGACATTCTTTACTCTTATTTGAACTATCTACCAACCAGGGCGGGGCAGAGTCACTTTCTTTTTTTATTTCCTCAACATGATTAACTACGTCAGCTTTGTGACTTTTGTTCAATATAATATCATTACAGACACTTGGATTCACATTCTCTCTGTAATCACAAATCTCACTTTTTAAATGAGCATCATCATTTACATACTGTGCTACGGTTTGCTCTGTAACATCACTATTATCACTAGTATCAGCATCTTCTACTAAATGTATGCTTTCTTCTTTGATTTCAGGAGATTCTTTTGTTTCATCTCTTTGTTCTAAAAATGTTTCTGTAGAAGAAACAACATTATTTTCTAAAATGCTATCTTCTGAGCTCTCCTGTGTTGCCTTATTTGTAATTCCAACTTTACTAGCTTCAAGTGCTGTGGGTTCATGAGCTTCATTTGAGGTATTCAAGCTTTGTTCCGATTTGGCCTCAGAAGCTATTTTGGAAGTACCCCTAGCTTTGGAACAAGTGGGTTGCGTGCAGGTGTCAAGCAAGCGTTTGTGACTTCTTAAAACTATTCCAGTGTGTGAGTCTCTACTGCTGCGAGAGCTTGTAGTGCTGCAGCAACGAGAAGGCGGCGCGCGCTGCTTCCCTCCCGCCGCCGCCACCGTCGCTCCACCAGTGACCTGACTGCTATCTGTTCTCCGTCGCAACCTCTCACCTCTACTAGAAGCTGATGACTCTCTACTACCTGAGGCCTCTTTATCTACAGTGTGATCTAACACATCGGCAATACATCCCTGAGCTATCAATAGCTCTGCATCATATTTTGTCAAACCTTTTTGCTTCATTTCCTTCATACTTAGAGGAGATACTATATTAGAATTTTGTCTACTAGATAATCGAGCTTTATCACTGCTTTTATTGTGAACAGTTTTTTTTATTTGCTTAGCTTTAGTCCTATTAATCCTATTGTCTGTTTCTCTAAATGTGTATCTTGTGGCTTGTTCATTATCATCACCATCTTTAACAGAAAATGCACCCTTACCTCTTCTTTCACAAGTTTCACATTCACAATAACAATTACCATTGCCAAAAAAATCCTCACCATAGAAGCATGTGATCTCTTCACCTACTTCAATATCTCGAAGCACACGAACAAAAGCTTTGCCCCGATCTGTAGCTTCAAAAGTACATGTGGGTCGACAGTCATGATTGATATATGCTGCTGGGCCAAGCCAAAGTTGTGCACAATTTTTGCGGCAACTGTACATAACTGAAAAATCATTTTTGCCTGGATGGAGTAGTTGTTTCTCCTCTTCTTCTGTCATCTCAGCAATACATCCAACAAGAAAATCTATTCTCTCATGCTTGAAAAACTTTTTTGTTGTTGATATTTTTGCACCAACCTGGCCTTCTAATGAATATCTATAGCAAGGTTCTATTACAAATCCAGCCTTGTTATCAAAAACCCGTAAGTAACGGTATATCTGTAAGAAAATAAGCCAAAATAAGTATGTAAATAGTTAGATAATCTACGAGGTGAGAAAGCATAAATTACCATTGCCAGAACTACTGAAAAATCCACTTACATGCTCTCTGAGTTTACTTTGTTGATGTTTGTTTTTGCTAAAATGTCTAGGCATCCAATCACCACTGGCAAGTTTATTGTAAGCTTTATTGTAATCCTGAGTCTCAATGAATAGTTTTATAATATTTTTCAGTTCCTCCTTGTTTGTTTTGAGCGGCCTATAGCGAATATTCATCTTGTGTGTTGTTATTCCAAGGTAAGGATCCACTATGAGTGCTGTTGCCAGATCATCGTATTCTGACAGCTCTCGAGGAGTCATGCCCATTGGTTGCATTTTGTGGAGCACTTGCCTACCAAGGTATGCAGCTGATCCAACAACCATCCTGAATACCTGAACAAAGAAATGAAATAGTCACTTGAAAAAATAAAATATATGTGTCATGCGTCTCGTAAGTAATTATTTTAGCTGATTTGAAAAACTAATTACTTATGTCTGAATCCTTTAGCAATGCTATACATAGTAAATAAACTATTTTGGGTTCGTAAAATATATAAAAGGACAAACATGGCGGACGACCGAACAAATCGAAACGACACGTCAAAAGTTTGAAGCCTATTTTCGGAATTTCTTCCAGGAAATTGTTCATGTAAAGCAGGAAAACTAATTAATATTAACTTAATTGAATGTAACACTTACTTAGGTCATTGGAAATCCGTAAAATTCATGATTATCTATGATAACAACTTTACTAACGTAACGTTAGGCACTTCGAGACGCTAACAGCTAGGTTATTTTGATTAGCATAACAAATATCGTGACAAAAAGTTTAATGTAATCTTATCCATTCTAATGAATAAAAAATTAGTTGAATGTTTTCAGAAAACTAAAAAAATCAAAGAAAGCTGAAAAACAACCATTGTTTTCGTGCTGCACGAACTTCTACTTATTTACAAAGATAGTTTTTATTTAAAAAAAAATCTAATCAAGCTTTTTGAGGCCTCAAGTCAATATTTCAAACTGCTTTATTGTTAGACGAAGCCCACGTAGTGTAGTTGCTTTTTTGGGATAGATGTAGATGTACATAGTTAGGTGTATAAACATGGCTCATGTTTCTATACATATGCACGAATGGACCAAGCGATGCGGGGCGGCGGCGGCAGCGCGGCGTGGCGTGGCGGCGCGGTATAGTATAATTCAATTCAATTCTTTGTTGTATACATAGCTAGCCCATGGGTTCAGATTACCTAGTTCTGATATATTAGATGGGTATAAGGCAGCAGCAGAAAGAAACTGGAGAGACAGCAGACCTCAAAAAGCTTGTAAACGGAAATATATTTTTTCGGCCATCAAGTGGGAGCTTTTTTATAATTCACAATGAACAATTTGTATGGAAATATTGAATGAGTATGGAAGTAAAACTAGTGGTAGTGGCCTACGTTTAGGAAGGAAAGTAATTTACAAGTAAATTTGATGAGTACACCACGCACGACCACTCATTCTGCCAAAATTAATTAGTTAAACTAAGCTAACTTCGTAAACTTGCGAATACAAGAACGGGTACAGATGATATATAGTAAAAATCTTTGTTAGATTAGTAGGTATGCGCGCACTCTAATCACAGATCACATTTTGTAGGTACCCAATCTGTGGCTCTGTTTATCTTCTTCTTTTTCTTCTTTCTTTATCTTTTTCTTTTTGATCGAATTGGAATGATCTTTTAATGAGCAAAGTGAACTAGACTTCGGCACTGTC
Organism: Venusia cambrica; assembly: GCA_951394065.1. Classification (NCBI taxonomy): domain Eukaryota; kingdom Metazoa; phylum Arthropoda; class Insecta; order Lepidoptera; family Geometridae; genus Venusia; species Venusia cambrica. The sequence goes on from OX596035.1 coordinate 7,787,907, forward strand.
TAATACGTAGGTATGTTTATTTATTTATTTTTATATTATTTTAATAATATTCAGGAAATTAACAGCTAACTTATGGACTAGGTAAACAAATATATACTGAAAGCTAATTAAAAATTTCCACAAAAAGTATCTGAAATACAAAACAAAGTTTTGGACGACTTCGAGCATAAGGTAGGTATGTACCTACTCAAGAAAATTCCTATACTATATTTATTACAAAATATGTGCCATTTGTTTATAAAAGTAGGCACCATAAAAGGAGGTACCATAAAGGGTACCCACTTATTATAAACTAAGTTAAGACACCGAAGAGCAAGATAGAGATCAGAAAAAAAAATCACTTATATTTCGTTTTAATTTAGCAAGGAGTTATAAAAAATGTCTAAGTTGACCTCTTTCAAAAGAACATTAAAACATCTGCGTGCCCTGTACAAGAATGTGTTCTGCCTGTAGTTGGTTTTAACTGTTGGTATGTGAAAGGTTTTTGGATTTCTAAGAGTTCTAAAGCAGTCCAAGTAGGTGCAGCAGCTCCGAGCAGTCCACTGAGCTATTCATTATGCCAGATAGATAACAAACATCCGCTATTTTTCTTCGTTCCTGAAGAGGTAAAAAATGAAACTTTCTACATCGTGTGTAATAGTCTGGTAAGTAGATTTTTGCTCGATACCGAAGGTACCTTTTTTTCTGGATGCGTTCCAAGCGCAATACGTAAATATCGTACTGTGGGTTCCACACCTGCAAACAGTACTCCAGATGACTACGTACATATGAACAATATAATTTTAAAGGTTTTAATGTTTCAGAATTCGCACGACATTTGAAGTATAAAATCTAACGCTTTCGATGCTTTGCCAACTATCGAGTTTATATGTTCGTCAAACAGAAGTTTTCTATCCAACATTACTCCTAAATATTTTATCTTGGCAACCCTTATCAGTGGTTTGTTTTGAAGTAGGTAATTGAATTTCAGGATATTAGCTTTCCGGGAAAATGAACAAACATAGCATTTGGAAACATTTAAATCTAGCTTGTTAAGTGTACAATAATTTTGGAAACGGTCTAGGTCATCTTGAAGGCGGATTGCATCGACAGTATCTTTAATCGGATGAAGGATTTTCATATCGTCTGCATATAGTAGGATTTTTGAATTAATAAAGCATGAAGAAATATCATTGACAAAAATTATGAAAAGTACCTAGTAGTGACCCTTGTGGCACACCAGAAGGTATACTCATCGGTGAAGACGAGTACCCACTAAGTACGACCGTCTGACAGCGGCTACGAACGTATGATGAGAACCAGCGAAATAAGTTACCGCGGATACGATCAAAGCATTTGCTATAATCTGTATAGATAATATCCACTTGAAGGGGGCGCAGACATACCTATGGTGAGATAAATACTCACTGCATAGCAATAAATTCGAAGTAGTAGACCTACCTCTAAGAAAACCATGCTGGTTCGAATCGAGGCCGTGTTTAAGAGAAGGATAGAGCTGCGAGTATACTATTTTTTCCATTATTTTAGCGAACAGGCATAACTTAGAGATAGGTCTATAGTTCTCAATCATATTTTTGGGTCCCTTCTTATAAATAGGTGTTATGTAAGCAGAAGATAGGTGATAAATAGGTGTTATGTATGTTTAAGTGGCAATTTTTGTGACGGCAAAACTCTCAAACGGATAATCCGATTTTGAGGAAACTATAAATGTAAATAGATACCTATGTTAATAGAAATTCGCTGGGGATTTTTGATAAGTGGGGTAGTTTTTGAGATATTGGCATGAAAAGAAATGAGATCGCTTTGCATTCAAACGAAGCTGGTATTATGAGTGTGAAGCAAATAAACAATACAATTATATTCACAATTTCACCCATATCTTTTGAATGACCAGGAAGAACTGATGAACATCTTTTGCAACCGTTTAAATTTTTTAAGAGCGAAATAGAAACGTGTAGGTTTTCGGAATCTTATTTGAATAAATACTATTTAGAAATTTCGTTTTTCAATCAATAGGGTTTCCAAACCATGGGTGTCGATAAAATCCAAGAATTACTTTTAGGATGTTTTTTTTTTATTTATTTACGATGGGTCGGCTCTTGACCACAAAACTTACACAGGCAAGAATGAGATCTACGATGGAGCGAGCCTACCCAGAAAGTGCCTATTAACTCTCTTCTTGAAGACAGAAGACTCTCTTCTTGAAGAGTTTATTCCAAGTTCTTGCAGTGCGCACAATAAAAGATTCTTGAAAGCGTTTAGTTCTTATGCGTGGGATATCAACCAGGTGAGGATGATAATAGGCTGTGCGTCTGAAATTTCTATTGAAAAACGGCGAAGGCGGTATAAGGTCGTGAAGCTCCTGAGCACACTCACCGAAGTACAATCTGTAAAACACCGACAAACACGCAACCTTGCGACGATGGCTCAGTCTGTCGAGCCTTGCTTCGGCAAGGTACTCTTCACCTATGAGCCTCTTGGCTCTGCGCTCCACCGAGTCAAGTGCGGCAAGTTGATATTTGGCTGAACGGTGATGGTGAAAGGTGGCTGCAATACTCCATACAGGATCGAACTTGAGCTTTATATAAAGTCAAAAGTTGATCAGGTGTGAAATATCGCTTGACTTTATTTAGGATGCCCAGCTTTTTGGCCGCAATTTGCGCTTTAGACTCGATGGAGGTGCCAAAGTTGAGGCTAGCCGTCAACTCCATGCCAATGAGCAAGGTGTTTGACTGCGTATTTTCCACATCAACAACATTTATTATTGTCCATCACAATGTCGAAAGAACTTCCTACTACGAACTGTTTGGCCATAATCACCACGCTTGGCAAACAGATCAAGGCAACGGTTTTAAGCGCACTTTTCAAAGCTTTTCATGTTAGTAAGGGGTGACTTATACACTTTTTGTATTCTGCCCACCTACTATGACGTAGGAACGGTCGGTGGGTGGTTTAGTGTTTTGGCACTTAACCACTGGCTTTGCATAGAATGAGAGTTAGCAACAAGAGAGAGCCTCGAACACGCAGGTGAATAAAGATAATTTGAGAAAAAGAATGCTTAAGTAAGGTAAGAAATGTGTTATGAAAGCGCACTTTTATCGTTTGTTCTCTGTGGTTAAATAGGTACATATGACAGAACATATATCACGAGATCTCAATTCTTTGCGAACTACTATTTTTAAGTACCTAACAAAAGGAAGGGCTTTGTCGCTATGCAACCACATCTCAATACCTATATTACCTACATTTCATAACAACTAACAACACATTTACCTAGACAGATAGACATAAAAGAGAGAGAAAAAAACACTTGAGCTTCTGGACACACAGGATTAAAAGAAACAATTTTGTTTAGGTACCCACAAAAATAAAATTTTGATTTATTAACCATACCTTATGTGACTTCGGTTGTCTGCGCTCCGTATACACTAGGTAGGTACTCAGGCGGAATTTGCCCGGAACGTAGTGAGAGCAGTAATAACTAACACGTTTATTTTGTATTCATTCTCATATATCCACGGGAAGAACGATATAGTGGGTTGTTGGTATAGTGCGATATCATATTCTTTTATCTACTGACCTTTTGTTAAAATATTCTTGCCAAAGATCTTTACTCTGGTTTATTTTATCTTCTATTTATTTCATAGCGATATCATCTAATAAAATCATGTCCTAAGCTGAGAAGATGAGATGCACAATTTTTTATTTAATTTGTAGGTAACAACCCATAATTCCTAAAGTCATGTAGGTAGTGTGACTCATCCTTGCTTTGGTTCAGCAAGCGTGAACTATGTGTGATTCGTTATTTGAACCATACCTCATTTTGGTTTGAAGTAGGGCCACTTTTTGGTTGAAATTTGTTCTGAATTAGACTTCCTGACTGATTATTTATTCGTAGTTCTAAGCAAAATTAATATTAAAAAAACAGTTGAGCTTCTTTACTCATAGGATCCGAAAGAACACTATTACCTAAACAAACATCAAAAATTTATTACAACCTATGAGTTTTCGGCCGTCTGCGCCCCGTACACACGACGTAGTACAATAATGTAATGTAGTCGTGTAAAGTAAAAGTAAGTAAAAGTGTAAGTAGTGTGTAATGTAGTCGCACAGTGACATGCAAAAGCAATGCCCAACAATTTTATAAAATGGCAATAAAAATTAGATCTAAATATCTACTCCACAGACCACTAGGAATGACTAAAAGCAATAATTTATTTCACTCATTCTTCAATTTCCTAATTAATTAATTCATTCCATTTTAAACACTTTTGGGATTGGAAGATTGCGCGAGATTTTGGCTTTTTCTAAATCGTGTAAAATAAGATATATCAAGCTCTCTCTTCGAGTTATGTGAGTTATACAACTTTTAAGCTAGAATTTGTATGTATTGAAACTTGAGACTAAAATCCGTGAAAGGAAAATATATTTTTTAGTGGCAGGTTCTGGGTTATCTCCTAGAGTAAACACAAAAATGATATTTTGTCGGTAGGTACCTACCTAATCAGGATAACCTACATGATAATAAAATCTGGATCTGTAACTTCTCCAGCTCCATAAATATTTTTTTTTAAAGACACTTAACTTCACCTTGACGTATTTTAGGAGCTGGAATACCTACAGGTTTAGGTTTTATCATCATATAAAAACAACATAATTATTCAAGCACTTACTACTGTTGAGTTCTATTTGATTATTCTGTGTATAGATCCTGAGGGCCCGGGTTTGATCCCCAGGGGGAATACAATATTGTGCTTGGTTTGGTTGGTGGTAGGACTTCGTTTAAGTCCATCTGACGCCATGTCAAGAATTCTAAAATTGTAGTGTTCTGGCATTTAGAGGTAAGATAGCTGAAGTTACACTTAGCTTGTTGAGGATTCTGGGTGTGGTGCGCTTACACTTTCTGCCTTATAATTTGAATAAATCAGATGAGATGTATTCTTCTGAAAATGACATGCTTATTTTTTAAAATTTCTGTAGACATTGCTATTTTTTTTTAAAGCATTTCAATTTAAAAAGACTATTTACCAACTCAAGTTAATTAAATAGTATGTTAATAACTTGTAAATATCTACATGACAGTAAAACCTACACCTGTATATTTTCCAGAATACAGCATAAAATTTTCAAAGACACTAAACTACACCATGGCTCATGGTTCAGGATCTGATAACTTGAAGAATGGGCTTATCGACTTCACTGCAGGATCATTAGGTAATGTATATACATTGGAACATATCGCATATTTTACCTATAAATATAATGTTGCCTTATCTAACGATCAAGACCAAGATGAGGGTTTTAGTACCAGGTTCTGGGTTATCTTGTATGAGTTAGCACAAAATGATAACAAATGCGATACCGATTCTAGTTGGTAGGTACCCAGGATAGCTTACATGATAATAGAACCTAGTCCTGTTTCTTTTCCAGCTGGTAAAAATACCTAAGCATAAACCTGTATCTTCTCCAGCTCCAAGCATAAAATTTTCTGAAGACACATCCATAAGTACCAGACATTCTCAAAAAACTGATTTTATTATCTCTTCCTGTGTACCTACCATCAAAGTGATTATAAATTATATGTGAAAACCTATGTGAGATAAAAATAAATAAACAATTTATTTATTCCCAAAGTGGTTGAACAAAATTAAACATTAAGTATTTATTATTGTTGTATCATTACCACCAGGAGGGATAGCAGTTGTATATGTTGGTCAACCATTGGACACGGTCAAAGTTAAGATGCAGACATTTCCCCATCTCTACAAAGGAATGTATCACTGCGTCAAACAGACACTCAGAAATGATGGTGTTTTAAGGGGGCTATATGCGGGAACAACACCAGCGATAATGGCCAATGTTGCTGAGAATTCCATCCTGTTTGCGGCTTATGGATACTGCCAGAAGTTTGTGTGCAATATCACTGGAGCTGAGGTTGGTACCTATTTTGTTATCTTAGTATCTACACTATTTATTTATTTATTTACTTCGGAAAACCAACAGCTTATAAAAAAAACCTTGAAAAACGTAGGTATATAGAAACAGTCAGCCAATTATAAGTTTTCACTAATAACACCTATCTAGGTAAAGATAAAAATGTGAACACAACTTCTTAGTGTCTACTACCATCATATATCATCATATGTGTATAGTGTATGGTACTATTAAATTTGTGCTTCAAGCTGTTTTTGAGATATTTGAAAAAAACAGTTGCTGCTGGGAGAACGCGTGAAAACGTTTTTTTCAAATATCTCAAAAACGGCTGGAAGCACAAATTTGAAAGCACCATACACATTTACACGGCGTCACTAACAAATTATTTAGCAAACCAAAATCATGAAATTCGATATTTTTCCGCTGGGGGAACGTATCCGTTCATATATTTAGTTGTGATATTGTAACAAACAAAGACACATTCGAAATATTTTATTATCATTAGTATATATATTTAGAAGGATTTTTTATTTTATTTATTATTTATTTCTTTCTTAAAGAAAGAAGAAGAAAGAAAGAAAGAAAAATATTTATTTGGCACCAAGAACAAACACAGCGCATAAACACACAGTAACACATAAACACACTAACTTAAATCTAGTAACAATAGGTAAAAAATAAATAAATAAAATGAGTAGGTAAATACGTAAGTAAACACATATTACATACACTTAAGCCACAACTGCTATAACAGATAACTTTGCTGATGCAAAATGCAATTGCATTTACTATTTATTTTATTATTTCAGAGTGTAGATAAGCTGTCAACCATGGGCAACGCGTCAGCCGGGTTCCTGGCTGCATTCTTCTCATCATTCACACTATGTCCCACAGAACTGATCAAGTGTCAGCTTCAGGCCATGAGGGAGGTTAATGTGCAGGGGGCCCAAACAGCTGTACGATAAATCACGGTATTTCCTACCAAGGATAATTAGAGTATAAATCTATTGAAGACAAAACATTTCCGGACTGTATGTATACTTGGCAGTATTTATTAAAAATTTTATACTTCACTTGTATAGGTTTGGTAGTAATGTTTCACTCAATGTCATTTTAAAATAACTACAGTTATCAAGATATCATGATATATATGTAATTTACATAATATATATATATATATATATACCCTGCATAGCTTAGCCTGATAGGTGAAACAATTGATGGGTACATTAATAATTTTGGGTGATAGTGAATCCATTAATCCAAACTACCTAACACCAAACATTTTCTATTAAAGAGTGAAGTTATCCTTACTTTTGTTCAGAGTTAAGCATATAATGTTTGCCTGTATAATTAACAATGATGTTTAATATTATCTTATCAAAGAGGTTAAACTGAAGAGCGTGATATTGATAACAATATTTATGTATATACATCTTCGACCTTATAAAACGAAATCCATAAATAACACGTGACTTCCGACTTAGATATCGATACTATATATTAGTAGCACAAAGAGGTAAAGTTTGTGAGTTTGGATGTAGGAAGTAGGTAATCCCAGGAGCTACTCAGAAAATTCAAAAGAAGCCACAGCGCCATCTTGTACAGAACTAAGAAACACTTGTTAAATGGAAGCTAGATTGCAGAATTTCTAATGAAATGCCTAATTTTACACATTAATATACTCACTAATAGCTAAATCGGTATAACCTACAAACTTTGTAGGTTATACCGATTTTGCATTAGCGTTTTTTTAACTATTTCTAATATAGAAAGAAAAAACGTATTGCTTGTATGAGTATCCCTATATATATATATATATATATATATATATATATATATATATATATATATATATCCCCCAATTTTATAATTTTAAAAACCTTGTGTACTTTTCCTTGAGGTTCCTCCTTAACAACAGTTGAGATGCTTAACAGTCATGTTTTTTTCTATGATAGGTAAAAATAACACCGATGCAGTTGACTCAGCAAATATTCCGTCAGTACGGCATCCAGGGCCTGTTCAGAGGCCTGGTCCCGACCATCATGAGGGAAATGCCTGGCTATTTCTTCTTCTTCGGCGGATATGAAGGTATCAATTTAAGTTAACAATAAACTAAGCCGAGTTCTGAATTTGCAAATTTATTGAATAACAGTAATGTCCTAGCAATTTTATTCTTAAATTTTTTTTTTTAATAATTTTATTTTTATAGTAAGGTATACCTACTTACTTCAACATCCCAAGAATCGTCTGTTGCGCGCGTTTGATGCTTCTGGTGTTGTAAGTGTCAATCGGCGATGGTAACCGCTTTCCTCTAGAAGGGTCTGATGCCTTTTTTCTTTTTTTCTCGCTGGGAAAAATGCATTACGCATACTCTCCCATCGGGGGTGGGGGGAGCTTTTTCATTTAGTCCCCCCCCCCCGACGACCGTTTGAATCAACACTCAAATCAATTACTTTGTGGGATATCCTTGTCCTGAAGTGGTATTATTTTAATTGTTACCGTGAATTATATGTCTACATATAACGTTAAAGGTAGCAATGCATGGCTGCCGGTACCAAGCTTTTTAATTTTTTAATCTCTGACACCTAGATATTAGTCGAAAGTCCTATTTTTTTTTATTGTTCGACGTGTAAGCACTCGTCCTTCATCTCACCTGGTTTACAAGTTGAGATAAGGCCGAAGGTATAGGCGCACTTTATCCGTAATTCTCAACAAACTGAGGAACTGTCTATCTTACCTCTAAATGCCGGAACACAACAATTTTAGAATTGTTATTATGGAGACGAATTAGGTAAGATGGTGGTAGCTAGCCAGGCGGACTAAAACAAAGTACTACCACCAACCAAACATATTGTACTCCCCATGGGGATCGAACCCGGGACATCTGGATCTGAAATCGGTGGGATGAACCACTAGACCACAGAGGCGGTCATTATATTAAATTATTTAAAACGAAGCTAAAGAAGCCTGCTACGGCTAACGGAGGGGTGCTATTATTCAGTGAATGAGTTTGGTGCACACTAGGGTGACACCTTTGTTGTAAATACTTATGTAGGTAACTAATTTAATCGTATTTCGACATTTTCTTTATAATTTGTATGTGTCACTACGATTTCTTATTAATTATTATATTTATAATTATTATGTCATATTTCTTTTAATGTTAACATTAGAATACGATGGTGAAATCGTTCGGGAATAAATCAATTGCAATTTGGTTGTACTTTCCGATTCCAGGCACACGAGAGCTGCTAGCTAAGCCAGGACAGTCAAAAGACGATATAGGTCTGATCAGAACCATGGTCGCCGGGGCCGTCGGAGGACTGGTCCTTTGGACGATCATCTTCCCGACTGACGTCATCAAGTCAAGAGTACAGATCTCTAACAAGAGGCAGAAGTTCTTAACTGTTGGCTATGATATCGTGAAGAAGGAAGGTGGGTTATGCGGTTTAACTTATACCACACAGACACAGCAGTTTGAGCCAATACCTTGAGAATTTCTTAAAATCATTTCTCAGTACACCAGTACACAACAAAAGGAAACCATAATAACAATGATTTCAACGCGTCATAGCTTAGTTGGTAGTAACTCTGCCTTCTGCGCTGTAGGTGGGTTCGATTCCGACCCAGGTCAAACATTTGTGTGCCAACGCAAGGAAATCCTCAGCAACCCGAGATCACTTCGTGAAGCCTGTGAAAACCCCAGGGGTATTCTGCGCTTCTGGTCGGAGTTAGGCTGGCGATACTAGCCGGACATTCCTCACGCACAATGGACCACTTGGGAGTCTAAGTGCAGAAACGGGAGTCTATTTACATTTACGTAGTTCCACAACCACTACTAGAAGAGTGATGGGGAAGAAGAGACTTTCAAACCGCTCACAAAGATGAGAAAGAGAGATGATTGTTGATAATATTATAGAGAAGAGAGGGTAATCAAGGTGGAGTCTCACACCTGTAGATTATCATAGAGTAGTGTAGCCTTGTGAAAGGGCTCGTCCGGGGAAGTACTACCACCATACCTATTACAACCGCCAAGCAGCATTGCTGTGTTCCGGTTTGAAGGGTAATTACGGACACGCGCTTAACAACTTAATGCCTTAAGTTGAAGGGCGCAATGCAGTGCCGTGTAAGATATGTTCTTTGTGGATGTGATCTACGCAGTAAATCAGGTGGGCTACTTGCTTGTTCCATCTCCGAGTCGTATAAAAAAAATGCAATCCTCGGGAGAGGCCCGTGTTTTAAGCTTGTGGATCTTTTCGTGCTGTGATGACGATGCTGATAAATGTTTGTTTCCAGGTGTTTTGGCTCTGTACAACGGACTGAAGCCCACGTTAGTACGGACCATTCCCGCAACCGCAGCGCTCTTCGTTGTCTATGAGTATTCCAAGAAGTTTATGCATAAATCGTTTGGCGACTAGACATTAATTTCTGATCTATAGTAATGCTTAATATTTTTGATAATTATATTCCGAGCAAAGCTTTAAAGTAGAACGGGGATTTGGCGCAGGTAAGTGGTTTTAGAGCGTTTATTGATATTATAACAAATTTTATTAAAGATTTATATTTTAAGGCCAATGCGCACGAATCCTTTATCCGAAAACCCACGTAAATAATAATCCTAGTAACCGAATAAAGGTGTAGTATTTTTGTATTTCGGCTTATTTATTATGTAAATATTCAAAGCCGTTATACTGTTTAATATATCTACTAATATAAAAGAACTCTTAGAAAATGAGGTTTATTAATGTGAACTCGTAAGCAAGCGCCTTAGTAGAAAACGCACAAAACGTACTTACCCTGTCCGAATTATCATAATGAGTGCATTTACTTATTTAATGTAATGTGATTTTAGGTAACTATGTCAATACAATAATTTAAACATTGAGATTATATATCCAACTTTATAGTGAACAATGAATGCCAATGAAAAAAAAAAAAAGTTTCTAGTTTAATTTAGTGTAAGCATTGATATTCGTGGCTTTATAATTCTATATGAGTACAAATATACGTTGTTGTTTATATCCAGCAATTTTATTAAGTACCTACCTGCTTCATTCGAACGAGGATTCAATGAAATTTAAATCAAAATATCATGTCGGCCATCGGCGCGGCGTTGGCGCGAAAATGGGCCTCCCATTCCCTGTGGATGTTATATAAGACGAATAATCCTTGTCAGACTGTACCTACTGTGTTTTCCACTCTTCTTAACTAACTTCCTAACTAATGCGAATGTGAGTTTGTCTGATTGGTACGTCTTCACGCTACAAAACTAGGTACTGAAACTTGCTCCTGGCCGGTAAGGGGACGTAGGCCATCACATAAATCAGTTCCTGTGGAATCGCATTGGGATGTCAAAAATCATTAGTTGCTCCTTCACGCAAAAACGGATGCAGCTGAAATTTTGCACAGATGTTCTTGGCTTTCAAAACATTTTGAGCATAATTTTATGTTACTTTTTATCCGGGCATCACGCGGGAAAAGCTGAGACAGATGCTATAATAAAAAAGAAACAATAATCGAAAAACAAAAGAAAGAGTTTTAAGCCAAAGAGGTATCTCTGGTTGACTTTTTTGGGCTTTTATGATGAATGATTCTCGTTGTCGACGTTAAACTCTGCTTTGACATGCTTATCTTTTCGTTCTCACGTAGTATTGTATCCTCTTTGTTCCTGTGAAATATACATAGGTAGGTATATACCTATACATAGTAATTGATCTGTGGCAATGGTGTGTATATCAATGTTTGTTTTTTCAATACAATTCGTCAAATATTTGGTAACTGGTAACCATCATTAGATACATAAAAGCAAGAATAATGTCGTCCGACGATTACCAAGTTCAGGACATTTACAAATACACCAGGAAGACATTTAAGAAGAACGCTAGGCGTAACTCCCAGCAACACGATTTAGTACCGCAAGATGAAATGAATGTTGATAATTCGCCAAGAAGCGACCTCATCACGATGGACTTGCCTGGGTGCAGCTGTGATGTAGATCCGGAAGGAGATGTAGCAAATATACTGCACAAAAAGTGTCCTGTAATCACGCTGGCGCAGCAGCAACTACAGCGACTCTTAGATGAAACTGACAAAATCCTTTGTGATAATACTAGATGCTGCCGGTAGGTTCAATCAGCAATAAACAAAATCGCCATTTTGCAAGCTCGCAGCGAATGTTATAGCGCGGTTAATGTTACCTACCTATTCCCTACGCTATGGTGGGGACAACACATTTCCCAACTCAATAGGTGTTGCTGAGCACTCGTTGTTCTACGTAGAACACACTGAGTGTTTTACAGCACCCAACAAGCTCGATGGGAGCTGAAAGCCTACTCATTTCAAATAATAAGAAACACCCATAAAAAATATCACTGGACTATCCCATACTTTTTTTTGTACGGCGGGGATAGGTGCTTGGCCTTCATCTCATCTGATTTTCAAGTTATGATAAGGTCGAAGGTGGAAGCGCACATCACCCGGAATCCTCAATAACCTGAGGATCTGGCTAACATACCTTTTCAAATGCCGTAACAAAATAATTTTAGAATTGTTGTTATGGCGATAGAACTAGGTAAGATGGTGGCTAGCCAGGCGGACTTAAGCAAAGTCCTACCAACAACCGAACCAAGCACAATAATGTACTAATTGTATTTATTTGAACCCGGGACCTATGAGTGTCTAGTGCGAGTTTTATATCTGCTCGAACGCCTTTGCGTTTTCGACGATTTGCATGAAAAATAATACCTATTCACCATTCACGGTGAGCAATCGCGAATCAATTGCACCTCGCACTAGGTACCTACTCTGGATCTGACCCGGAATGCGAACCACTAGAACGCAGAGGCGGTTAAAATAGCACAATCAAACATAGTTTGTCGTTTGTTTTGGAATGATCGACAAACAACGTTGATATTGGAGAGTGCAAATCAGCGGTACTCCGGGGCGTTCATTTTCATATATTAGATTTTTAAGTCTAAAATATGGGAATTCCAATTCCCTGTAGGTACATTACCTCAACAGAACTACTGTAAGAAGTGTAGAGTTCCTAAGGTATGGATTAATACGGTACCTTACTAGGTAGGTATATAACCTAGGCACCTGAGTACTTACTACCTATATTGAGGATATTTTTTTTGTACATATTAAGTTCTTTGTTTCAGATCTATTTACGACTTTCTGTGCATATGCAAAGAAGTTATTATGACCCAAAATAAATGTCTGTGTGCCTTATTTATTTTATTAGCAATGGCATTTATCACAGGGGTTGTGTTTGGAGCTGCGTCTTGCGGAACATATTTGGGAAGGTTCAACAGCCCAATATTAACTTGCTTGGATAGTTTCTTTATTTCTGAACCAAAGTATGGTAACAAAGAGTATCGTGGAATTGTATAAGTATTATACAATTTCTGCTTCGATTAGCTACCTACCTACCAAACTATATAATAGTGTTTAGTATACCAGATGTTTAACTTTAATAAACTAGGTATTATGCATAGGTATTAAAAACCCCCGATTTTTAGAACAAATCACGATTTACAAATGTTATTACGACGCAAAAATTCACAACCCACGACGGGACTTGAACCCGCATCTTTTCCAAAATTCATAATAACATTTGTAAATTTTGTGACCAAGTGCACTCTTAATCACTTGAAATACAAAAATTTTGACCACACGATGTAGCAAACTATCTGAATTGAGCAGGTAGCAAACTACTATACCTAGGAAGCTAACTTAGGTACTTCCACGGACCCGCTGGGCTTTCCCAGTGAATGGAATACTCGTCGTAACGTTCCCGGGTTCCGGTGTACCGGCAGCTCCAGATAGGAGTTGTCGGTAGGTATAGGTTAGGTTAGGTACCTACAATAGCGTGGACAAAACACTGGGGAGGGCTCTTCTCCGCGTATCTCTTTGAACTAGCAAAGGGCAAAGCCTTTTGCCTCGCAGAGGACGGAGTCCTTCGGGACGATGGCGGTATTACTCTCTTGCCGACCGCCCGGTGGAAGGCTGTAAGCTGTCGTGTGACGGGCGGAGACAGGAGAGAAAAGGGAAAAGGACCAGGATTCATCGTTTGGTGGATTTAACCGCCTCTGTGGTCTAGTGGTTCAATCCACCGATTTCAGATCCAGAGCTCCCGAGTTCGATCCCATGGGGAGTATAATATATTGTGCTTGGTTTGTTTGGTGATAGGAATTTGTTTGGGTCCGCCTGGCTAGCTACCACCATCTTACCTAATTCTGTCGCTAATACAACAATTCTAAAATTGTGGTGTTCCGGCATTTAGAGGTAAGGGAAAGACGCAGAGCCTTTCTCGGTGGTCGATTCGTCGTGATCTTGGTGGGGTAGGGCACTGGAAGAAGTTTCAACCAATATCTCAAAGGCTCCTAAGCATATCGAGGCCAGCCAGAGGGTTTAGTGAGTCGTTGGAGTCCCGAAGTCCCAGATAACAACCCTCACATGGCAAAGGTACCTATTTACCGACACAAACAACTCAAACATAACAAAATCTGTATAGCGTCGCTCAAATCAAGTACTTAGTAGGTACCTTATGATCTGAGTAGCGTCATCGGAACCTTATGCTCTGTGATCGGAACCATCATAAACAGGAACGTGTGAAAAACTAGTTATTTGCTAAGGTTGGAAATAAGTATATCAATCTCATCACAACGAGTAGGTATAAATGCATGTTTTTACTTGCTATTGGTTTAGGAGATAATTCAATAGGTACCTACTTACCTACATAAGTAGATTCTCGCCTTCACCTTTAACTGAGATCTCGTGATGGTTTGTGTTAGGTATATAATCACAGAGATAATTGTACTAAAATAAAGCTAGGTATTAACACTACGATACAAGTGTGCTTTCATTGCCTTTTTCTCCTTACACACTTTTTATCAATCTGCTGTTTTTCACGTGTTCGAGGCTCTCCCTCACCTAGGTACTCGTCTCAATTGGACCCACACTAAGTAGGAACTTCCAGCTAGACGTGCCAGTACCTGCCGGTCTCACCCAAAGAGATACCTATATAAGTGGAAATAAGATGTTTGGATAACATAATAACGTTTTAAAAACTTAAAAGAAAACAGACTTCAATGAAGAATATGATATCTACAATCTTGTTTACCTGGATGACGTATTTTTTCCTATTTTTTGAGGTAGGCTATTTATGAGTCATGAGAGGTTGCAATCATATGGGATTCTATGAAATATCTACGCAATGATGGGAAAGATAAATACAGATGACCAACCTAAACATATGTTAAGAATCGGTTTGTACTATGGTGCTGTGTAGGGGTGCACTATTTCAGGATAAGAGGAACAACTTCTCGTTCCCATTTTTTTATTTAAAAGCCAAACTACTGAACCGATTTTGATTCGGGTTTCGGGTATGCAGTTTTATACATATACCCAAGAAGCTCTGTGCAGTCCACAGTACCAATGTATTGATGCACAAAAATGGAAAACCACAAAGTGAATTCCAATTAATGGCTGAACATTATGTTGATAATGTAAAACCATTAATTAGAAGCCATGGTTTCTAAATATCAGGTGTGTAAAATTATATCGAATCGAAATGAAGTGGATTTGAAGTATTGGCTGTACATTATTGGTCGTGCAATAAAGGGACTCGCCAAAAACCTTCTTGTCTCACTTAACACCCCAATATCTCAAGAAACTAACCCATTTATCAATAATCCCATGCACAAAAATCAATTTCTATTCACAAAAACCCTTTACAGTTAAAATTTCATGGAATTTGGATTACCAGTTTGAGAGTTTAGCCATCACAAACATTCATACAGTGCTGACAATACTGGAGATTTCGTTCGCTTTGCTCACTCAAGATATTTTTATAAAATCAAAATAAACTTACCAGCCATAATAATATCTACCTGGGTAAGTTTGCTCGCAAACTTTGTAATAAGATATTCCTTACTTATCAGTAAAAACCACAAATGAAGCTGCTTAAATTTATTTATTTATTGGCTGGACAATCAAATTTTTCATTTTAAACACTCACTCAATGTATTGGAGATACCTAGATATATGTTGCACTTTAACATGTTGAGTGCTGTCATATTTTTAATGCATGATGTGTACAACCTGCGCTAGACACAACACCAGCACTCAAAGAATGATCAGTGTTGAAGAACTAGAACTATGTAGCAATGAAAATTTTACATGGATTATACAAGATAAGAATATTTGTTTGCCAAAAAGAGCTTTACTACTTTAGGTAAGAAAAGTGATACAGTTCACAAAATTATCAAATAACTTGTTTTTAGAACTAAAAATAGGATCTTAGATAATTATACTTTAGATCTGGAAATGGGGCTACTTTTCCTCACACCACTCATTCTCCTTCCGCACTTGGTCTTCTTCAGCTGCTGTGAAATCATTCTTGATGTTGAATGTTTTTCGAATCTCTTCAGGTGTTTTTCCTTTGATCATGTTAGCCACTGTCTTACATGTCACATCCAATAGTCCTTTGATATCCAAATAGTTGGCTGCTAGAATCAGTTCAAATAAGGTTCCCTGATCCACCTTCAAGAAATCGGCATCCCATGAGGATATGTCATCTGTCCGCTTCTCTTTGTTCTCATCATCTTCAGGTAGAGGGGGATCATCTTTGTGATAAGTGGCCCATTGAATTACTTTCTTGAGTATGGCAGAATTTACATTAGGAAGAGGAACCACTTCCTCCTCATCATCTTCCATACCCAAATCCTCCAACATGGTCTTGATGGTAACCGAGCACTTGGCTATTTCTACATCTACCACAAATACTTCATTATCAGACGACTGCAACTTGATGTTCGGCATCTGTAAACAATAATTTATAATTGAAAGATTCATACAAGACAATGACGATAGACGATACGCATACGCAGGTGCGGGTTTGAGGCAAACATAAAAGTGGAAAAATAATCAGGCGCCATTTTACACTACAAATATAGTTGATGGTTGTAGAGTATCGTAAGTATTTATCTTTACCTTGTTATAAAAGGGTTATTTCAGAAACTGGATCTATTTGAAAACGACTTTTTACAGTTCACTGTTCTAGGTAAAGTTTGATTTAAGCAATTGTTGATTTGCAATGCATTGCATTGCAACGCAAATTTTTTGATTCGATCGATCGATTCTACTGACGGCTGGGCTGGCTGGGTATGGTAAAACGAAACGAATGAGTGAGTGTAGAATACATAGAATAGAATAGATGGATAGTGATCTGTGAATGAGTAATTGGAATAGATTCGTTGAAGCTGTTTTGAAGACACATGCGTCCGACGTACAGTCCTCGCCGCGTAACTAGACCCAAAATGGTGTCGACTGCGCATGTACAGCCGCGCACTTCATGGATAAGGCAAAACGTCAAAATTAGTATTGAGTGATATA
This sequence comes from Venusia cambrica, assembly GCA_951394065.1. Lineage (NCBI taxonomy): Eukaryota > Metazoa > Arthropoda > Insecta > Lepidoptera > Geometridae > Venusia > Venusia cambrica. The sequence goes on from OX596035.1 coordinate 7,805,241, forward strand.
TTTTTAATTTCTGGATCTCTGGAAACGATTCTAAAAATGCGTGAAATTACTATACAATAAGATATATAAGATCACAGTTATTTCAAAATGAAGTACTATATTTATAAAAATATTATCGTATAAATTACAATAATATTTTACTAATAATATGCTGTACAACTGTATTTTTTAACAATAAACGTTATTATGATTATTATAATTAATCACTATCACTTAATGGTGATACCCCGTCTATGAATGCATAATGTCTTATTCCGCTCGTGCTTGGATCTTTCGGATTATTTCAGTTTTATCAAGACTACTATTTTCTTGTTTCATAAAATTGTAGACCATTTAAAAATCATTTGTCTTGCTTGTCTTTTAAATACATGGTTACTTTTGGACCTCTACGGCGGCATTTTCAACTACCAATTACAATAGTTAAAATTCTATTATGTGCGGAGGAGAATGTCTCAAAAATCACGAAACTTGACAACTGAACTGTACTTATGAACAACGCGGAGCGTGCGGCAGCGACGGGTCTCGAAAAGCTAATAAGTGCGCATGCGTCGCCGCGTCACTATGTTTACTTGAAGCACTTGCACCCGCCCCTCATACCTCACCTCCAATCACACCCGAAATTCGTCGTCTGCGCAGGTACAAGTTACGTGGCGAGGACTATAATTCAACATCATCATACTTGTTCAGGTATTATTTCATGAACATAATGAGCGTAAACAAAACAGAGGGCCTACTCTTGAGCTTTACTTCCGCAATTGCGGCACCGAACGAAGTACGACCGCAAAGCGTAATGTGTACCTTACCTATCTTGATTTTTATTATTCAACTAGCTGACCCGGCAAACTTTATTTTGCCATATGTCTACATTATTTCTAGTGGATATTTTAGTATAAAAAATAACTAACTTATTGTATTGTGTGGGAATGTGGCATATGACTGAAAGAGGAATGGAGCGCTGTGAACGATGACGTCCCTATAAAATAACAAAACACCGAACAGTCATTTTTTAAACTCATTGTACTTTTATTATCTTAAATAGGTAATAAATTTCAAATTACATCCTTATCACAAATTATGACAATAAAAAAAACTCTCTTACTCTCACTAAGTCTCTAAGTGCATTGGAGCGTATGATATTTTTAGTGAGTCCATCTTTAGCCAACACAAACAAACTGGATTTACACACGAATATGCCACTTTTTGCACATATTGTAATTGTCCAAGTGAAAAACACGGTTCGCCCAAATCTAAGCCACAAACAGCAATATTAAAATAATTGAAAATTGATTGTAATGTCTGTGGAAATTGAACCAGTTTCAATTCAATTGGCACATCTATGGGTATAAAAGTAATTCGTGGTAGTAACACATCTTCTTCTCGGAACTTGTCATTCAAAATGATGGCTTCGACAACGTTTGTCATTTTTTTTTCATCAATTTTTTAATGATTAATCTCGTGCCATTGCATAGCCGTGATGGGTTCAAATTACGAAGCAAAATAACCGGAGATCCAACCTTCAGTTGTATATGATGCGGTGGCATGCCTGGCAATCCAATGAGTTCAAAAACTCAGCTGTATAATTTACAGCTTCGGTATCGCAAACTGGAGCGATAGATTTGTTTGACACCAAGTCCCTAAGCAACAACTGTTGTAGGTATCTTGAAATTCAAATCGTTGACGTCCACAACAACTCATAACTCAAGAATTGTGTTAGTTTAGCGGAAAATATCTTGTCAATGAGAGCATTTTTCGAAACAATATGCAACAATCGGTCGGCAAATTCAAATTCAAAAGTCATTTATTCCGTTTTGATACAATAATGTACACTGGGAAAAGTCAAAAATATAAATATTTCACACACTTAAAGATAATAAAAAATATTTAAAAAAAACATAGATCTTAGAATAAATAGTCCAGTGTAAAATACAATATAAATCAAGTCTCCGTACAAATGGTACTCCAGTCATCAGCAATAGCCTCGTCCATTTTATAATATGATTTGTCCAATAACATTTTTCTAATTCTATAACAAAATTCATTCATTTCTAGATTACGTATGTCAAATGGCAATTTATTAAATAACTTAACATTAGTACACAAAAAACTTTTACCAACCTTAGTAAGCCTATGAACTGGTATAACAATGTCATTTTTATTCCGCGTATTATAACTATGTACATCACTCTGTAGCCTTGCTCTATGAAAAGTAGTTTTTGCATAAATTAAATTTTGGAACACAAATTCACCCGCTACCGTCATGATATTGAGTTCTTTAAACCTTAACCTACAAGATTCCATTTTTGAGATTTGTAGTATAAATCTTATAGCTCGCTTCTGCAACAGAAACAATCTTTCAATTTGTGACACATTACCCCAAGCTAAGATACCATAAGTTATATTGGAGTGAAAGTAAGCATGGTAGACTGCCTTTGCAGAATGTATGTCACTCAATTGTCTTATGGTTTTTATTGCATAAGCGGCAGATTTAAGTTTGTTTACTAGAGACTCAATGTGCTTATCCCAAATGAGTTTACTGGCAATTATTACTCCAAGAAATTTAACATTGTTGATAGCATTAATGGAGTGTCTCATAATAGTATTTGTGACCACCTATACTATAGAGACGGACTCTATAGTATTTCCCAAAAAGAATCGGACTATGTTCGTTTTTCAACATTTAATAGGAGGTTGTTTGCTTTGAACCATTCATCCAAACTTAATAATAACTTTTCTAATCTTATGCTTTTATTTACTTTGTTCTTATCACTCAAATTACTGTGGTGTCATAAGCAAATAATACTATATCGGATTCTTTTTCCACACTAATGACGAGGTCGTTTATGTAAATGATAAAAAGCAAGGGCCCTAGTATAGATCCTTGTGGAACTCCAATTTGCATGCTACGAGGATCTGACTTAGATTCATTGCAAATGGTTATTTGTTTTCTATTTCTAAGGTAGGATGATATTATTGCTAGTTCATTACCGTGCACTCCATAGTGATTTAGTTTTGCCAGGAGTATTTCGTGATTTACGCAATCGAAGGCCTTAGAAAGATCACAGAATAGACCGTAAGTGCTTTTAGAACTATCTAAATCCCACAGTATTCTTTCAATAAGTGCTGTAACTGCTTGAGTTGTGTTTTTTCTTCTTTGGAAACCAAATTGCCTGTCGTTTATGATTTTATTAACTTCAATGAATTTATATAGTTAATTTGCAATATATTTTTCATAAATTTTGCTAAACACTGGTAGAATAGAAATAGGCCGATAATTGTTTGGATCAGAGTGACTACCTTTTTTATACAATGGTACAACTTTGGCTATCTTGAGTAGGTCAGGGAAGTTTCCACTATGGATGCAATTATTGATCACCTCTGACAAAGGTATAGCAATTTCAAATTTAACTTTTTTTAGAAGTGAGGTTGATATTTCCCATAAGTCACAGGAGTTTTTACTTTTTTAATTTTAAAAGCAATTTTATGCATCCAGTATTTTCATGTACAGCAGTACATCGCCGATATCTAACAATTGTTTTTTTAATGTTTCAGCGGATGGATCTTGCATCATTTGAACGCGCATTTACTTTTAGCTGTACTTTTTCAACATTACGCCACAGTGACGATGATTTCAAGCAAGAGTTGATCTCATCAGTGTACGTTGAACGTGAATGACGGGAAGTGTTTGTCTGAAATCACGTGAAAGGAGTAACAGAGAGCCCCCAAATAGGTTGTCGTTGTTTTTTATGTCTTTCAATGTCCTGTGCAATGCCTCACGCGAATGTTTCTGTGCCATAGTGCATTCATCCTAGATGATAATTTTACACTGTTTCAGCACTGTGGCCATGGACGATTGTTTTTACATTGTCTATCTGCAGGCTTAGCATGGACTGGAGACAACTGTCCCCGGGGATAGGATAAAAATCTATTCCTCTGAGACAAAATTGTCCCTAGTCTAGCACGGGCTAGACTGGGGATATTCTATCCACGGTGGAGAAACCCTTTCTCTCCGTCGTTGTTGCCATACAAAGAAAATTAAATAAAAATTACATTCACTCAATTTTCGAGTGAATGTATTCACTCAATTTTGAATAATTGTTCGTTCATTTGCTTTATCATCAATTAATTTTATCATACGTCTAATTTAAAATGATGCTATTGATGTGAGTTTCTTAGCATGAAAGCGTCATTTTATTTTAGTAGTGCTGCTGGAGGTCTTTGTATTATTGACTTCAATTTCTTTGTTTTGGTTTTGGCGATGTTAATGTTACTGATCAGGAATTCAATGAATTCAATTCAGTAATACGAGTAGCATGTTTGTATTATTTTGTGTTACAATGAGTGGTTAGAAGTAAGTAATGTGGTAATTTTTATTAATAGTTAAGGCGGAAAAATATCGACATGGGTGCAGTCTATAACGCCGATTACCTATATCAGGAAGACGATGCTTTTGTTGGAATCCATGAGATACCTTCTGTTTTGTACTCTCCGTTCCCGGAAAAATAATCCACTTTGGCATGAGTCTAGTATAATTAAATGAAGCAGTTTTTAATTTAGCAATATTTTGATGATTATAAACAACTAAATCAGTTATGCGAGTATACATTCTAACGATGGCACCACTAACTTGGCTCAGATATTTACTTAGTATTATACTAAGAGCTGGAACGAATTAGGTTATAATTTAACAATTAAACAAATTGTTATAATACTAGGTACGTAGGTAAGTACTAACCTTCACATGCACCGGCAAACCATCCCAAGTATTAATCGGTTTCAACGCGCTAATAAGCTCCTTACTCAAATAAAAAAACAAAGCTTGTAATATGGGAACTAGATTACGGATATAATACTAATATACTTTATTTTTTATATTTTTTTAATACATACCTACCTACTTATCATACAATACACCCCCAAACACAGACAAACATCAATATTCATCACAAAAATGTTTGTCCTGGGTGGGAATCGCACCCAAAACCTACAGCGTAGCAGGTAGAGCTACTAACAACTGAGCTGTGAGGCTTGTTAAATACAGGGCCATATCCTTATTTACACGAAAAATTTACTAGAATTCGTTGTCCGAAAGCTCGAACGAATTGCTGGCATCTCTAATAATATATCTTCGGTGCTGTATCCGCTCCATTATTTGCATTTATCGCGTTAAAAGTAAAGTATGCTCGAGATATATATTTTTCTTGAAATAATAATTAATCCCCACCTCATAGGATCGTGGATAGCCTCTCTCTATCTTATGTCAAACGGGGACTATTTTTATCCACGGTAGGCATAGTCCATGCTTTGAAACGGGGACATATTTCTACCACAAATGTCAAAAGGGGATAAATTTATCTTCTCCTCTGTTGCCGTGCTCTACATGGTAGAGAAGATAATTTTATCTCTCGAAGGTGGATAAAAACAGGGGACAAAAATTTTATCCCCGGCCCGTGCTGAAGGGGCTGGAGGAGTCTGGGTTATTTTAAATATTTTGTGGAAGTTTAAATGCTAAATCAGCAGTTCTACCTCCATCCAATAAAGTTGCTGCAATGCCAGATGCTAGGCCAATGCGATGCAATTATTTGATCGTATTTCGGCGACAATTAGCGAAATGAGCAATGTTTTGCCAGTTCCACCTGGTGCTTCCAGAAAAAAGAACCCGCCTTATCCTGCCGAAACTGCGAGCATAATGCAGTCGTAAATGATTCTTTGTTCCCCAGTCAGTAGTGGGACATTGCGAGTAACAATCGCTGCCATTTCTACAGTATTGTACTGCAATTCACGATTCATTTAAGTGTTCATTAAATTAAATGCTCTTCGACTTGACGAATGCATATTTGACTGAGTGTTGACTGATCCTCGATAGCAATCAATGATAAATGGCCGAAAACGGTTTAGGCCCGAAACTCGTGCCTCGGAATAACTGATTGAGTGGTACCTAACTGATCAATTATCAACCGCTGAGAGAAGAAAATTATTAAAGTATCGCTATTAAAAATATGGGTTGGTGGTAGAAGGGTGAAAATTTAGAGTTGTATGTATTTTCTTATGCTGAATCATAAAGAAAATTGGTTAAAAAATAATTTGGGGTGGAACACCCTTATCGCTTAGGTGTATTAAAACCAGTTTACGTCCTATTTTTAGACCTATTCAATCCAATATACCTACACAAAATTTCATGGGAATTGGTCAAGCCGTTTCTGAGGAGTTTAATATAAAAATATTCCAACGAAACAGATAATTAGTGTGTGAAATAGCACATTAAAGACTTTTTATTTGAATTCCAAACAATGGCAACCATCAAAATACGTAAAAAAAAATCTGAACGAACCGACAATGACAACCATCAAATTATTAAAATTTATTCAATTCGAGTGGACCCGCGTCTCCGAACCGAAAGCGAAAGGACAAACGTCAAATGTTTGACAGAAAAGTACATAGAACAGTTTATAAGAGAAAATGAAACTGTTGTTTTTACCATCTTCCTCGTAATTTTTCCATACTTTTTTCAACGTTTAAACCTTCCCTGAACTACAGCAAACATTTCAAAACCAAAATTAGCTAAATTGGCCCAGCCGTTCTCGAGTTTTGGCGAGACAAACGAACACCAATTGAATTTATCGAGTAGATGATCAAAATTGCAAACATAGGGGGGTTACCTGATTAAACGATTTGCTTCTTGAAAAAAATCGCCGGATATTTTAGCCGTGAAGAAAAAAAAAAGAAACAATTTGAAGTATTTATTTTTGCGTTATTCCTTTGTACTATAAATTAATTACAATATAAATATGATTACAGTAGAAAACATCTCTCCATACTAGTATAACTGATGAGGTTCAAAAAATGTTTTCTTCATCTCATTCGTTTCGTTCGATTCTCATTGTTCTTGAATTCGGACGAATTTTTCGCTGCGTGATTGTTGTGTATTGTTAAAGTTTTTGTTACCTATTGTTGATGTTGAAAGTTGTTTGTTCAAACAGCTTAGGTAACAGTAGTCAAATAAAAACCGCTGCTACTAAATTCAAAATCAGATTCAGTTTTATGTTCATATACCCAGTACCTACCTATGAATTTTTGGAGATTTATTTGAGGAGATTAAAAACCTTCTGGCTCCTATTAACTAACGTTATTATCAGCCAGTAAATGGGGTACCCATTCCAGCAGTATATGTATGTGGGCTGAAATGACGATGATGATGACTCGCAGCTACCTGTAGATACCAAGTTAACCTGATACACACACACTGACCAACACACATCCTCTCACTGACTCACACTTTTAACACACACCATCACAGACACACACTCAAATACTCTCATTCATTAAACAAGCCTCTGTGGGTTCGATTCCCACCTAGGACAAACATTTGTGTGATGAATATAGATGTTTGTTCTGTGTTTGGGTGTTGTATCATATACAAAAGTAAATATGTATTATATCCGTAATCTCGTACCCATATTACAAGCTATGCTTAGATTGGGGCTAGATGGCGCTGTGTAAAATTAATGTCGTATTGTAATATTTATTTATTTATTTATTCATCATACCTACATCACAAACAAAATAACACTCAAGTAAATTAGTCTGGTTTTTTGCATAACTTTAATCTTAATATAAGAATTATTTTAAGTAAAAAAATATATATGAGAACACTAATTCTCGTATATTTTTTTACTTTCTTCATATTTTTTTTTTTATTATAAGTATAATTTATATTTTTATCCTCATCAAGAGTAATTGTTTTTTTCAATTATGTACGGTAGATTAGGAGCCTGTGACGTACCTGAGTTCTCAGTCAGCAGTCTAGCCGGGCAATCCCGAAATCCGCCATACGCGAAGGTCCACAGGCTGGTTGGGAGTGATGTCTCCAGAAAGGTTTTGTCTTCTAGAGGGAATGGTGGTAGCACGACACAACACCGCACTAGTACGAAGTACGGGACGGGGCGCGTGGTAGGTATGGGGCGAATAATGTAAGTATATCGACACGAACGTGTGCTCCTCTCTCTACGTTAGAAAGTGCAGTGGCTTTGCCGATTGTCGATGGGGTGGCGCTAGGGTCGGTAGGCAGGTGACGTCACTTAGCTAATGACCAATTAGAAAACAGAAAAAGGGATGTTGCTTGATTGGTTCTCAAGATTGTATCTAACTTCAACGTACCCGCGAAATACATACTAGGTAGGTAGGCCTACGAATAACAAATATAACTCAATTCCGAGACGGAACAAATTATATTTTCTCTTTAATTCTGTTTGTTATGCTTGGAGTCTGTAGAGTGAGGCGACTTGGTGACCTGTAATAGGTACAGATTGAATCCTAAGCCCATCTCACACAAAACAGGTACCTACAATTACAATTAGATCTTCTATCGATTTTATTTTATAACTAGCTTTTGCTCGCGGCTTCGCTCGCGTTAAGAAGTATTATTATTAATTAGGTATAGTTTTTGCGGCTTTACTTTTGTTTAGCGTGTGTAAAATATTAGGGCCTACAAAACTTAAAAACGACAGTACGTTCTTCAACTTCTCCATTAACGTTCAGATTTTCTTTAGCCATTTTAAAAAACGTCTAAACGACAAAACCTATACTTAAACCAAACGAAAACAAAACAAATGCCAAATACAAAGCAGAGTCTATAACCAAAACTAATTAACCAAAATGCAAATGCAAAATCTCAAAATCCTTTCTTAGGGGATGCCTACGTCATAGTAGCTTTATGCATGCAAAGTCTCAGCCCGATCGGTTTAAAATTGAAAAGGTTTCATACAAACTTTCATCCCCTATTTTATCCCCTTGGGGTTAGAATTAATCAAAATCCTTTCTTAGCGGATGCCTACGTCATAACATCTACCTGCATGCCAAATTTCAGCCCGATCCGTCCAGTGGTTTGGGCTGTGCGTATCAACGAGTTATATATATTTAGATTGATCTGATTTGATGATCTGATATCTATATGTGTGTAGTTTGTGTTTGAGAAAATAAACTTTTATCAAATTCTAGAAATTAGTCATCAGAGAAATGACTTCTCGACTTGTTCTTAAAGGTTATTAGAAAAATAGCGACCTCGATACCGATTTGGGCATGGTAGCGCCTTATTATCACAATCTGTTACAAAATAGCGAGTAGTTCACTCTTCAACGACTGGCTTGATACTGCCCTGCGGTTTTTTTTTTTATGAAAGGACAATACGCTGGCCTGGTTCTGAACCAGGGCGGCAGCTTTGCGCGGACCTGGCTGGCGCTGAAGGCGCGAAAACTGCCCTGCGGCGAGAGCGCGCACTGTTTTTATGGGCCGAGCGACGTCACGCAAGATGTTTACTCGTTGTCAGGATGTCAACTCAATTTAAACGTAACAAAACATATATTTTAGTATGTATTTGGTATTAATACCAGCTTGTTCAATAAAATTGTAAAATAAATAATGTGTTCGTTTTATTTACACCATATTAGATGTAAGTATTAGGTTAGGTTGAAAAATAAAAATCGTTTCGTTTATTGAACTTAAAGCGTAATGGATAGGGTACCTACATGAGAAACAGTGACGACTGCTAAAGTTATGTAAAACTGTGTTGTAGCACCACTGCCCGCCGTACCGAGACTATTATAATGGTTCAACTAGATTAAATGAATACCTTAAAACTAGAGAAATCTGCAATCTCAACCCTTATTACACATGATATTTCATGTTTTAACGCATTTTCAAGACTTAAATCTTCCTTCTTGTTAATCCACACCCTTAATGTAAAAACAGGGGTGGTTTCAGCAAATCAAAATAAAGTTAATTGTGAAGTAAACCCCCTTTAACAGTCTATCCTACAGGACATACTAAGCGTTTGAACCCCCTTAACCCATTTGTTATGAAAACCACCCTATTTTAAAGTAAAATGTACTTATATTTTATGAATGTGCAGCCAATACTCTTTCAAGTGACACCCCAGGCCTATCCTTGGCATACACTTCAAAATATTAGTTCCAAAGTAAGTAGGAAGTTAGAATTTTGTAGGTATATGCCAAAAAAAAACATATGCTACCTATTTCAAAATTGTTGCCTTGAGTGGTGTATTGCAGATCAATCTGCATTTGTTGGAGATAGGTTAGTTTTAAGTTGAAGGTCGAATAATAACATAAAGTTATTATTCGAATCATATAATGAATATGTTAATTGCAAAATTATAGCTACAGGAAACGTAGAGTAGGTAGGTAGGTACTAGTGTAATTTTAAGATGATTAATTTATAAACATAAAAAATAAAAACCAAGTTCAAGAGCTCACCCATTTCAATAAAAAAAAAAAACATAATTAACAATTTTTTTTCTGAATTCTCAGGTGTAGGTAAAGGGTGGTAAAAAATGTTGAAGAAACTATTGGTGGTCTACCCATATTCATAATAAAGGTTTTTTTATTCTTGTCCGACGGGAAAGCGCTTGGCCTTCATCTCACCTTGTTACAAGTTGAGATAAGGCCGGTGGTGGAGGCGCACTTCACCCGGAATCCTCAACAAACTGAGGAACTGGCTATCTTACCTCTAAATGCCGGAACACAACATTTTTTGAAGCATTGTAATTATGGCGACAGAGTTTGGTAAGATAGTGGTAGCTAGCCAGGACTTGAACAAAATCCTACCATCAACCAAAAGGTATATTTCAAGTCAACCCAATGTTGTGTGGCGTGGCGCTCAAAAGGCTAATTATTTATAACTTAACAAATTACCTAAGTGTACTTTCATTACATGATACTAAGCACTCTTTTTCTCAAATTCTCTTTATTCACCTGAGTATCCGAGACACTCTCTTGTTGCTAACTCTTATTTTGTGCAAATCCAGAATGAGAGCAAAGCACCAAACCACCGACTGTACGTCGTAGTAGGTGAGTAGAAAATAGTAAGTGAATAAGTCACCCCTGACTTAAATTTAAACATAGGTTAATATCGTTTTGAAAAGTGCTCTCAAAACCGTTGCCTTTGTAATCGTAACTTAAAAATCTACCCTTAGGTAGGTAAAATCTAATTGATTTTACGACATCCGTGGGCTGGAGCCTACGGATGTTGTAAAGTCAACCAAGGGGCTTCAACAAAAAGGCAACAGGTTTTTTCTAGTTTAAGTATAAACAAAACATTAACTGTGGCGCACCAATCTGTCTGCCAAGCGTGGTGTGTATGGCCAAACATTAGAGTTTTAGAGGAAGTTTTTTCCACATTGTGGTGGACAATAAATTACTGCTGATGTGAGATATACTCAGTCAAAGTCCTTGCATGAGATCTTTTATGTTATTCTTAGATTTTATTGACAAACTTGGTTTGACAACCCTATTGAGTGAATTACAAAAAAGGACTTCCGGTTGAACGTCATTCGAACGAAATTTTCATCCGATTTTATTAATTTTGCTTATTTTGTATTGTTTTGTTAACCAAACCAGTTTGTTTGTGTCTACGGAAGGCGCAGGAATTTCTGTCCGTTAGTTTCATCACATCACCTTCACCTTCTCCACCATCATGCATGAACCACCTGATCCTGGCATTAATTCTGTGCTGGGGATGGAGGTTCAGGAGGCTCCATCCCCGTCTCAGTTCATTACTGTTTCCAATTCTCGTCGCAAGCGTACCAAACCAGCACATTCTTCATCCCGTTCTGCTTCATCATCTTCATCAAACTCAACCATAAAAGATGACTCTCTGAGAGTGGACAACGAACTCCACCATGCGGTTTCTCATATACATCAACTCAGAAGATTGAAATTGCTCCTACTAATCTTCCTCAATCAATTCCACCTCAAACATCTCAAGCCTCAATTGGTCGACAATTGTATGGCTCGTCTGATAAGGGTCCTTTTATCGTTCATGTGCAAAGAATTGAAACGTCCTTGACTGCGGGTACCACGCTTCACCCAGTCTCTTTTGGTAAATTCATTTTCGGAAAAAAACGTGAATTTAGTGGGCTGATCGATGGATCAGTCAAGAGTATCGGTCGTAACTGTATTGCAGTTAGTTTCCAGTCTTCAGACGTTGTTAACAACTTTTTGTTGTCTTCGACACTAAGCGAGAATAACTACAAGGCATTCATTCCATCATTTAATGTTACAAGAATGGGAATTGTACGTGGCATTCCCTTAGACATGACCCAAGAGGATATCATTCTAGATATTAAAGTCCCATTAGGTTGCGGGCAGATTTTAAAAATGAGGCGGCTTAATTATAAAACTTTTGTAGATAGCGTTCCAACCAACCCAAACGGTTGTATTGACGTTTGATGGGCAGGTTTTACCAGAGAGAGTTTTTCTATGCTATAACTCCCTTCCGGTGGAAATATATATATACCCCACAATACAGTGTTTTCAGTGTTGCCGTTTCGGTCATACAAAAACTCTGTGCCGTTCAAAACCACGTTGCTCTAAGTGTTCACAAGATCACTCTGGTGACTCTGTAAAGGTGGACTGTAAAGGTTACCATTATGCGACGGATAAAGCCTGTCACGAATTACACAGGCAAAAGAACATAAAAAAAAATCTGTCTGAAAAATCAATCTCTTATGCAGAATGCTCCAAGTTACTGCCTCAGTCAAAAAAATCTTTTGCAGAAGTGACAGCTAAACCGCCTTCTAACAGTTCGCCATTGCCTTCAACTTCTTCATCAAATCCGAATAATTCCTATAAGAAAGCTATTTACCGCTCTCCTCGAGCTCTGCCTGAGCGGCGTATTGGCTATGATCAGATCGGTCATAATAACATTGTAAGGGATGACTCTTCTGGCTCCCCTAACGGCAGTGCCTTTGAAAACCCTCATAGTTCGCCATCAAACCAGCAATTGATCGATCAACTTTTAAAACTTATAAACATAGTTTCAAACTTGTTTTTGGATTCTTCCTCGTCTCAACCGAACAACGCCGCTTCTATATTTAGTAATTTCCTCACTCTCCTTTCTAATTATGGATCACAAAGATATGATCCTTCAATGGAAAAGTCGTAGCTTAGCCCCTAAAAAACCGGATATAATACACCTAGTTAATAAATATAAACCGTGCATCCTGTCTATCTCTGAAACTTGGTTAGCTCCTAATTCTAATTTTAGAATTCCGGGCTTTTGCAGTTTCAGAAAAGATAGACAGGATGGTTTCGGTGGTGTTGCTTTATTTATTAAAAATGACATTTTGTTTTCTAGGCTTCCTGTATCCTGCAGTGATAGTTATATTATTGCCGCTAGGGTTATGGACTTAACAATAGTTTCAGTTTATATTCCCGCTCCTTCTAAGGCCATTCTTCGGAACCTAATTTCAGTCTTACAATCTCTTCCTAAGCCCCTTTTAGTTTTAGGTGATTTTAATTGTCATCATCCCGTTTGGGGCTGTGATAAAACTGACTCGGTTGGTATTTTTCTTTTGGACGCGCTAGATGTCCTTGATCTATGCTTTTTGAATTCTGGTTCCCCTACTAGAAGACGCCGTCCAAACGAATCGGTTAGTGCTGTTGACCTTCGCTATGTTCTCCGGAACTAGCCTCTTTGATGTTATGGGAGGTGTTATCTTCAACTTTTGGAAGTGATCACCACCCTATTTTATTAAGTGTTTCGAATAAATTTAATCATCCAACATTTGCTTTTAACCCTCTTCTCAAATTTAACCTCAGGGTTCATAATTCTGTGTGGGAAAAGTTTAATGATCTAACATCAGAAAAGGTTGCTGAGCTAAGCCCTATTTCGTCTAATAATATTGACCAATGTTGCTTAGATCTTGCCAGGTCTCTTATTGAATGTGCTAATTCATCTTTTCCCATAAAGAAACCTCCTCCTAAAAATATTCCATCACCTCCGTGGTGGGACAAAGAATGTTCTGAAGCTATAAAAGACAGAAAGGCAGCTGAAAAGACTTTTAATGAAAATATGACTCAAACAAATTATATAGAATTGATAAAATAACTGCTAAAACAAAAATATTCCTCAAATCTAAAAAAACAGGAAGGATGGAAAACGTTCTGTTCTGGTTTTTGTTCTAAGACTCCTTCTTATGTTCTGTGGCAGATGATCCGTAGGTATACGATAGGATATATAGGATACGTTCCTGCATCTCTCCTTCCTCTCGTGTTTGTCCATCTCAGTCGTGGGCTGACGCGTTCATGGATTCTCTAGCCCCATCTTATTCTCCGCTTCCATCTGAACTACCTTCAGTCTCATCAAATTTATTATCTAATCCTCTTGATCAACCCTTTACTCTTGTAGAATTCAAAAATATCCTTAGTTATGTTAAAGATTCAGCGCCAGGGATGGATGGCATCCCATATTAATTTTTTTCAAAGGCCTCAAATTCTTTCTTAAATTATTTTCTGGATCTCGTGAATACTATCTTTGAGTCAGGATGTGTCCCTATCTCATGGAAGTCACAATTTATAATTCCCATTCTTAAACCAGATAAGGAGTCTGCAGGAGACTATAAATCCTATAGACCAATTGCCTTGTCTTCAGTTCTTACTAAATTGACTGAACATCTTATTAAAAACAGATTAGAATGGTTCTTGGAGAGTAATAATCTACTTGCTAAAACCCAATATGGTTTTAGAAAAGGCCACAGCACTATGGACAGTCTTAGTATATTTACCACAGATATCAGACTTTCCTTCTCCAGGAACGAGTCAGTTGTCGGTGCTTTTCTTGATATTTCTGCCGCATATGATAATGTTCAATTACCAATTCTCAGGAACAAACTTATAACTTTGAGGGTTCCAGACAAAATTAAGCTGCTTCATAATGAACTTACTATCTGAAAGATATATTTATTTTCGATGTCCAGACCCATCTGTATCATCTTCAAGAACTATTTGGCGCGGACTCCCTCAAGGCTCTGTTTTGAACCCAATTCTATATAACCTATACACTTTCCATTTACAAGCGTCCGTTGGTTTTTGTCGAATTCTGCAATATGCTGATGATATTCTTCTTTATCATTCTCATAAAATTATTGATAATGCTGTTGAATCAATAAAAATGTCTTTAAATAATATTAATGAATGGATGGTGAGACACGTGTTACAACTTTCACCTAGCAAAAGTAAAATTGTAGTGTTCACCCGTAAAAGAACTGTCCCTGTTATAAATATTAAAATTGCTGATTGTCCAATACCAGCTAACAATAGTGTAAAATTTTTAGGTTATTATTTGGATACAAAACTATCAGGTATTGACCATTGTAATTATATAATCAATAAATGTGAAAAAAACTATAATATTCTAAAATGTCTTTTAGGTGGGGTGCCCATCCTTTTGTTTTAAAATTTTTATATAACGCTGTTATTCGCAGTGTCATGGACTATGGGTCTTTTCTATTGGTTCCCGCGAATAAAGCTTGCATGAACAAGCTTAACCTCATTCAATCGAAAGCCCTTCGTTTAATTACGGGGGCAATGAAGTCGTCTCCAATTAATGCATTGCAGGTTGAATGTGTGGAGCCTCCTCTAGACATTCGACGACAATTTTTAGCAGATCGCTATTTCTACCGATCATTACAATTTTTTAATCATCCTATTATCCCAAAGTTGGAACTTCTTCAACGCTTCACTCTGTCATCCTCATTCTGGCGGGTCAAAGACTCCCCGCTTCTAGTCAAAAGCTTTCAAAATTTCAAATCATTAAAAGACCCCACGTTCCGTATGCCTAATCTGCCTATTTTTGAGTTTAACTATGAAATTCTATTATTACTCCCCCGTATTATCCTTGATTTTGGTATTTGCAAGGAAGACAAAAAAGCTGGTTCTCTTTTCAAAGACCTCTTGAATCGGGACTGACGTGGATAGGTATAACACAATATTCTCCGATGCTTCTAAACTTTCTCCTGTAGGTTATGTTGGATATGCTAGTTATCATTCGCAATACAACATTGTCCAAAAAGTAAAAAGCCCTCCTGAAAGTTCTGTTTTCACAGGTGAATGTTTAGCAATTCTTGAAGCCGTCAAGTATGTCTTGTTGTTCAAGCTCTCAAAATCTATTATCTTCTCTGACGCTCGTAGTGTTCTACAATCGCTCTCTTCCAACCCATTTTCCGGTAAAATTAACTATATTATTTTTCAAATTAAAAAAACTGTAATGGAATGTTTTTCCAAAGGCCTTGAGGTGGTTTTTATTTGGATTCCGAGTCATTGCGGCATTCCTGGCAATGATAGAGCTGACTCTGCCGCAAAAGACGCCATTTCTTGTGGTGATCTAAAATCTTCCTGTGGTAAAGCCTACAGGCTTTAAAAATGATTGTCACGACTTGGTTGCTCTTCCCTCGGTCCTTCTACGTAGCCGGTGGTTGTCCCGATGGAAGAAAACGTCAATAACAAAAGGCTCCTTTTTTGGTAAAATTCAACCTACAGTTCCCTGCAAGCCATGGTTTTCGAGAATCAAAATTATAAAACCTCATACATCGATGCTTATTCGCATGAGGTTGAATCACTGCTGTACTCCTGTTCATTTACACAAAATTCACGTGAGAGATTCATCCTTGTGCGAATGTGGCATCGATGAAGGTGACCTGAATCACATATTTTTTTCATGTCCCTTATTAGATCATTCAAAATTGTTTCAGTCACTCATTAACATCAGGGTCCCATTTCCACTAAACATTTCGTTTCTTCTAAATTCTAAAGACTCGACTATTTTTAATTATCTTGTTACATTTTTAAATTCTTATAATGTTAGGCTATAACAACTGGTTTTGTTCACATTTTCCAAATTATTTTTATTTTTGCATTTTGCGCGCTATATTTTTATTTTTATCTATAATGACGTGACACTGGCAGATGGTAAACCCAATTGCCATTAAAAAAAAAAAAAAAATTAGACCAGTTTTCATGAAATTTCGAATACCTACCATACCTTTTATCTTACAAGACCTGATAATCAAATTTTGCTCCTTCATCTTTAAAAACCATAATCTTAACATTTTCAAAACCGAGCCAACCAGCAGAGGTACATACCTAGGTAGGTATGTACCTTAAAAGTAAAATAAAAATGTTAAAATATAGGTTGCTAATTATTCAGGTGTAGTATCATACAACACCTGACTAATTAGCTGAAGCGTGTACCTATTAGGTATATGATAGGTACACGCTTCACATCACGCAGGAAAACCTCCTCACTTTTATCTTTTAATTTTCATCTGATCCTGCCCGTACATAGGTAAGTATTGTAGGTATCCGTGCTGCCAGTAAAATTAAAGAAGTTGTATTTTTTTCCAGAAACTGTTTATTATATTTCATAGATAGTATAGATAGGCACCTACGTAATACAATGTTATTATATTTATCACTAAACATCTAAACTATCAATGGAATTTAATTATATTGACTAGTTCAGCGGAAATAAATAGAGGGAGGTACTTACCTAGTTATTGCCTTAATTATCAAACAACATTTGGCACACCTTTGCATCAATAGGTAGGTACTACATCCTAATCAGCTATGCTGTGACAGAAACCTACCACAAAATTTAATGAATATGATATGAACCTAAGTAGGATAATACATATTGTACCTAATGTTTTAAATTGTATGGACATTTTGTAATGTATTGTATGTTTTATTATAATTAATAAGTAGCTATATAAATTAATGTTTATTTTAGTACACCACTTTGTCTGCTCTTTGCTATCCTTTCCATCCAAAGGTTGCCTGGAAGAGATCGCTTTTAGCGATAAGGCCGCCCATTGTACCTAGATTAAGTGTTTTTCTTGCTTGTCTGTTTATTTTTGTTTTTTGGTGTACAATAAAGAGTTTATCTATCTATCTATCTAATGTAAATAAGGTAGGTTCTTGCCTCTGAATTCAGATGGCGCTATTTACAGATAATGTCATTACAAGAAATTTAGGCACTAAGTAGGTATGTACTGTTCTGTGGCATTACAATATAGGTTTGCTTAGTCCTATTGCATCTCATTATAGGTAGGTGACAGCAACATTACATATTTTATAACACTACTACAAAAGCTAGTGCTTTACGCTATATTTGCTTTTGAACATCCTATATAATTTAAATACTTTAAAACTATGCATAGAAAGCATGTATCATCACATCAATAATAGCCTATGGTTTTAACCTTACTGTGATATCAGTTTTGTAAGTAAGTATTACAATTTACAATCATTTAAGTGTATTTTGATAGTGTATTTTGATGTCCCTATTTAATTTTATTTTTCTTACTTTAAATTATGTTATCCTCTTTAGGAAGCATTAGCACATTCGATAGAGAATCCTTATAGATAAAGTAATATGGAACTAAATTCTAGGAGAAAGTAACATTGCAAACTAATGCTCTTAGAGACCAAACTTAACCTACCTAAAATTCTATTTATAAACATATTTAGGATGTAAAATCGTAAATCAGTAAATAATTAAACTCTTTAACATGTAAAAATACAAAATACACAGCATCAAAAAATATCACACATTGAAGCAGGTATTAAAATATGTAATTCTAAAAAAATACATTGCAATATATTTATGTACAATAAAAAACATATCAAACAAAATTTAGGTTATATTACTATTATATATATTTATGTAGTTACTATTTACCTGAAGCATCTATATTTGTTATTATCAGTATTTTTATGATGTTCAAAATATTATTATGTTTCAATAAGGCCATGCAGTACTACTGATTTTCGCTCCCACATACAAACATTGTTTGTTGTTCACTATGAAATGGCACATCCAAACCAAAACAATTTTTGCAGGTAAAATTGGAAAGAAATAATCCATGTTGGTTTCACTTTTTCTAAAAACACAATTGAAATCAAAATTTTGATGTAGGTATAGGATTGTATAAAAAAATCCTCATACAAACACCTATTTGCATATCATTAATATAACATTGTTTTGAATCAGACATGCATTTTCAAAATGAACAACAAACTAAAGAGTGACACTAAAAGAACCTCTATTACATTAAGTTCAATGAGTTGAATCTAGTGGATTTTATTTTAAATTAAATCATCTTTAGCTTACCTAAACATAGGATGGGTGGCACCTACTGGGAATTCCACAATACACAATTCATATGTTTTGTGGAAAAACATTACATATTTTATACTTTTCTGTTTTACTCTATATTTATGGGTACTTATACTTACTGATTGATATACATAAATTTTACTTATGTTAGTGATTTTATTAATATTATCAAGAAAAGTTTCAATAATATCTAAACAATTCAAATGGTCAGGTAAATAAAATCTAAATTCAATGCATCATTATTTTCATGATAATCTTCAGCACTATAGCTATATCATATCAATTGATGTGAAAGTGATGCCGATTCTCTTGTTATACTCAAATTTAAAGCTACACAAAAAGCTAACAATCTAAGATTCTATTACTAATAGCATATTACAGCAATCAAGTAGTAAATTAACATTATGATTCCCATGGTTTAATTGTGCGATAGGCTAGGCAAGGATAGCTGATTGTATTTAATTTGTATTTTCAAGCCTTTCTTTAACACGGAAAAAAACCTTGAGACTTGGGCGTAGTATTGTGCACAACATTATAGAGAGAACAAGAGCAAAACTAGTATATCGTAATACCTCGTTAAATTTCCACCAGTTCGAAAAAAGGCCAAGAAGAATAGTAATCACTCCTAATACAAAAGTAAGAAGTCCAACAGAAGCATGCAGCAGTTTGGTATAAATGGGTGCAAGGTAGGATTTCAATTGAAGACTGTAGAGGGCTCCTAGACCACCGAGCATTGTGATTAGCATGAAGATTAATGATGCAAGCCCAAACTTTGCATGCAAGGTGGCAAAGTGAGCTTTATCATTAATTAATTTGTTGGTCAGAATAATCAAAAAACCTGTGATGATTATGATACCACCAAACACTTGCAATACCCAATGTCGAGCACTTCTCAAACGCATTGGCATCCATTCAGTAGCAAAATCTCCTGGTGAAATTGCATTTACTGCAGATGTCATTATTATCAACCACTGGAAATGAAAAAATACATAGGCTATTTTTTAGATTTTTTTTTTTATTGTACGACAGGGAAGTGCTTGGTTTTCATCTCACCTGGTTACAAGTTGAGATAAGGACGAAGGTGGAGGCGCACTTCACCTGGAATCCTCAATAAACTGAGGAACTGGCTATCTTACTTCTAAATGCCGGAACACAACAATTTTAGAATTGTTATAATGGCAACAGAATTAGGTAAGATGGTGGTAGCTAGCCAGGCGGACTTAAAAAAACGACCTACCACCAACCAAACCAAGCACAATATATTGTACTCCCCATGGGATCGAACCCGGGACCTCTGGATCTGAAATTGGTGGGTTGGACCACTAGACCACAGAGGCGGCTAATTATCTATACAATTTCATTTGATATGTAAGTAGTACATAAATTTGTGTACCTACCTACCTATTAGGTATGGAGTAGCATTACCACAGATATCAGGTAGGTAGGTACATATTCCATGCAGATAATGATAAACAAATAAACATACCCCTAACGTCATCAGACTTGGATGAAAAGCGAAGAGCGTAACGCCTCCCTCGAAACAGCAATATAGTATAATTCCCAGGAATATGACGGAACACAGATTGCTGAATAAATTCATGTAGCTAGGTTTGGTAGTACTTGAATTGGATGCAACAAGTCGCGAAGTCTCTGAAGTTCTTTCTGATGCCGACATTTTTGTCCAGTATCTCTTTACACAGCTGATCAAATCAAATCGGGTTGTTACACCAACCACAAATGGAAAACGATGCAAAATGCAAATTAGAATGTTCGTGTTATTATTCTAAGTTCAGCATTCTTTCCTCAGTGGTTTGTCGTGCAGTGCACAGATCAATAACTGGTGTCGTGTCCGAATCGAATCGATCGAACAGATTCGTAATTCTTTGCGTTTGCTCCACACCACAGATCAAGAATATAATAACTATCGATAGTTGTTCGTTCGTATGTGTATGTTATGTACCAACTCTCGATTTTATTTTACTCCATGCAATCAACTTAGTTATCACCTAATATTATTGATGAAACTCTACACTATCACCGAGCTTTGGCTAAAATACATGTGGGTCAAAATTTTTATTCTAGGTTCCTTTGTCAAACATAATTTTGTTTTGATCATTTATTATTTAAAAAATTGTTAACGACTCAATTCATTTGCATAGTTCGGCTCATTCTCGTCACTTGCTTGATGCCCTGGTCACGTGGCCACGGTTCAGGGGTCATCAGCGGGGTCTCACATTCGCTACAGTTTCGCCAATTGTACCTTCCTATATATTCTACAGGAGTAGAATATGGTGTACAAAATTGATGTATATGTAAGATACCTACCTGAGATTTAGGTAACTCAACATTCAGTCAATTATGTATCTGCGAGCGAGCAAACTGATCAACATTCGGAGGCTCTACAAGGGTTGAAGAAGTTTGAAGGTAGGAAAACAGTGCATCTATAATTATTCAGGGTTTTAGATTAAAAAACAAGCGTGAGTTCAATTATACATTTTATACAGTTACGGTTCACCCAAGGGATCCATCATCAGGGTAAAATTAACCCTGATGAGAATACTATTTAATATTATTCTCTTCACTCGTAGGTACCTCCGTCAATTGTTAAATTCCCAACAATTATTGCAAACACTGCATGGTCATTTGTTATGGGATGCAAGAATCCATACAATTGCACTAAAATGTTAATTATGCAGAAAATATTTTTTATAGGTAATCAATTTTGTTGTGCAGATTATTTTTAGTTACAATTTTTTTATTTTTTCTAA
The DNA here is from genome assembly GCA_951394065.1 of Venusia cambrica. Taxonomy (NCBI): domain Eukaryota; kingdom Metazoa; phylum Arthropoda; class Insecta; order Lepidoptera; family Geometridae; genus Venusia; species Venusia cambrica. Next base: position 7,826,975 of record OX596035.1, read on the forward strand.
TTATTGTAACTTTGTGCAGTTTGAAGAGGTTAAGGGCGGAAATGAGCAGCTACAGTAGTCTCTGTTCTTTGTAACCCCCATAGGTATTATCGAACATCTCGACCAATGTCGACCGAGCCTGTTTAACAGCAATAGAAATAGATCACATTGAATACAAAAGAATAGAAAGGCTTGTTCAATTAACATTTTGCATGAATAAAGTAAGAGATAATAAATATAATTATCCCTATTATGTGGCAACAGCAGCGCCAAAACGGGGAATGATGAACTAGAGCTGACACTGTCACCCCACTGATGTCACTTTGCACTATAACAATAATTACGTTACATATCCCCAAGAAGTTCGGAACGTCAACATGTTTTACCGCATCGAAAAGCACCCGGCTATGATGGAATGTCAAGCACTGCACCCCGGCACCTTCCTCGTAGATGCATCACAGCGTTGGCCAAACTCTATCATGGTATCCTGCGAACTGGTCATTTTCCTGACAGGTAGAAAGTGATAGTCCTTCCAAAACCTAGAAAGGATCGCAGACTGCCATTAAGCTATCGACCTATAACACTCCTTCCGACTATCGTAAAACTGTTTGAGCGGTTGCTACTGCGAAGACTGAGCCCCTGCGTTGAACCGAGACCCGAGCAGTATGGTTTTCGGAATCAGCATTCCACTAACGCGTGTGTGAACCGCGGCCAATCCACCGTCGCAGTATTTCTGGATGTGGAAACCGCGTTTGGCACGCTTGTTTACTACTGAAAGTCACTGCATCAAGCACGCCCGCGATCATTAGAATAAGCAAAATCACAAATTATAAAAATAATAAACTCTTTCCTTAAACGCCGAAGCTTTTGTGTCTCGATGTAACAAGCGGAGTCCAAACGCCGTTTTACAACTGCTGGCGTCCCTCAAAGAAGTTGCCTTTCATCCGCACTTTATGCGCAGCAACTCGGTAATGGTGAATCAGACATTGTGTTAGCGTTTCTTGCGGACGACAGCGCCTATCTTTCTTCTGCTCATGATCCAGCTGTAGCCACGCGCCAAATGCAAAAACTTCTGAATCTCTGTCCAGCGTGGTTGGACGAGTGGCGCGTGACTGTTCACGTCGGGAAAACGGCTGCACTGTTAGTTACCCGTAAACGTACTGTACTGCCACCGCTCATCCCTCGTGATGTGCAGATCCCAAGCTATTAGGACTTTATGGTATTATTTGCGCGACGAATGTATGACCATGCACTACACACACGACTACCGGACTATCGGGAACTGCCTCGTGAAATACTAGGCGCATCCGACTCTAAAGGATAGGATAGGATACAATTAGAAGTGATCCCCCTCAATGAATCCGCTTAAATGCTACGGATCGACTCGACTACCTCCACAGGAAGGCTACAAAGCAATTAGGTACAAAATAAGAGTATCTAATCTTGTCAATTTTAAACCGATCGGCGATCGGGCTGAGACTTTGCATGCATAAAGCTACTATGACGTAGGCATCCCCTAAGAAAGGATTTTGAGATTTTGCATTTGCTTTGTTTCGGTTTAGTAGTTTTGGTTATAGACTCTGCTTTGTATTTGGCATTTGTTTTGTTTTCGTTTGGTTTAAGTATAGGTTTCGTCGGTTAGACTTTTTTAAAATGGCTAAAGAAAATCTGAACGTTAATGGAGAAGTTGAAGAATGTACTATCGTTTTAAGTTTTGTTGGCCCTAATTTTTTACACACTCTGACATTGACATTCTGACCTAACAGTTAGTGTCAGTTGTCCGGCACTTTTTTTCTTGTGACAGATAAAACTTCTGATGATTTGCTGATTCTCGAATCGGGCCTAAAAAGCAATTGGATCTTTGTCCAAAATTTGTTCACTTTATAGTTTTTTTTATTCCATGTCATGCGTCGGTTTCCTCGACTATGACTTACAAGAGAAGGTGCATTTTTGTGGAACTTTAGCACAGTTTAGTACCTACCGTTGTTAAGACGAAAAGTTGCCTAACGGTTAAATGTCTGACGTCATGGTAAAGGCTTTCTGTGGGATACCTGAAGTGTTTTTTGTAGGTGACTTTGAGCACAGCACGTTGTGCTGTTTCAAGTGGGAGAAGGTGGGTTTTACAGGCTGAGCTCCAAGCTGATACACAGTACGTTAGTATCGATTGGCATAATGCCAGGTAAACTAACTTTATTGTCTGGGTATTTGCGCTGAATCTTAGGAGTTTAATTATGTAAAGGAGTTTTCTTACTCTGGCTCGATGAGCTGAAAAAAAATATCTTTTGACAGTTAAAAAAGATTTTTCAGTTCAAAAGTTACAGTTAACAGGTTAAAATTTTAGGAGAATATGTAATGTCACACCGAATAACTTGAAATATTATAAAAAGAAATCAAGAAAGGTCCTCATACAAGAAACGTTTAATAAACTGTTATTTTCTATGTATATCATACTTAGTGTGAATATGCTTACTTTGAGTTAAATAAATAAATAAATGATAAATACTGGTTAAGCGTGAGTCAAACCTGCACTAAGTCTTCAAAAAAACCTGCATTGTCTGGAAATGTGGGTCGAATAGGAACCCTCAGAGTCAAATTAAACACTGAGCTTAGAAAAATAACCTAATATTTTTTCTAAATTTTTTTGTGATTGAGTGAACTTTTCCATGCGCCTATTTTAAAAACTTTTATGCGGACGAAGTCGCGAGTAAAAGCTGGTAGGTACTTATTGATTAAAATAGGTATTCAAAAATGTGTGGATGCATCGTGCATCGCAACCGCTAGTAGCAAACCTCTTTTGTTGTCAAAACCAATACCATGTTCGGTTCGGATTAGGGACAAGCCAACCCGAGCCATGGCAGCCCTGACTGAAACATGACTGAAATGAAATGAAATGCAAGCAATGGCAAGGCATGTGGATGAGGCATTATTCCCCCTCCACTCTTTTATGAAACTAACTAACTTCGTAACGCAATCGCATCGTAGTCTCAACGTGTCTCTTTCTCATCATAGGAATATGACAAGGGTAAAACATTTTTGAACAGGTCGTGACTTGTTGTTTTCATTCGAAGTTCTGGTTGGTCGGCTTACATTGTTTATGTTTTTATATATTGAAATTAGAAGTTGTCAGTCAGTCAAGTCAAGTCAAGTCTGGTGGTGTGGTGGCAGGTACTACCTATTCGATCGAAATCGAGTGGAGTCTGCATTCTGCAAGTCTAGTCAAGACAAGAAATTACCTTATATGCTCAGTGCAAGAAATGAAAACATAAAAATAAACTGATTGGGTCGGCTTGGCAATTGACAAGCATTTGCATTTATTAGAAGGTGTTGTGATGTGATCTCATCAACTGTGAAAAAATACGTCGTGATCAAGTCAACATCAGTACCACGCACAGCAGTGCAGTAGGTACTGCAGTACCTATACTCAGCTCGGACAAACGTAGTATACATAACTAGTGATAGTGAAAACTCTTTAGTGATTTTATCTCAAATCTTTGATGTTCTAGTTAGTCGTCCATCTCATAAATTCCTTTTAGTGAAGTGTAAAGTGAGTGAAAGGAATAAGTCAATTAATCAGGTGCTACCGCTGGTAGACAAGCAATTTGGTGTAAAAAGCCTGCTGTGGAATCAAGCTCTTACAATGAGGTAAGTAGGTACCTACCTAAAACTATGTACAAGTTAAGCTACCAGTAGGCAGACAGACAAGAGATATTGTACGATAAAAAAATCATTCTGTTGAGTGCTCATGAACATTCCTTGTGTGTTGTAGTACCTGACACCAGCATACAATAAGTCATCAGAACATCTGTGATCTGTGGGTTCTATGAACTTTTTCTAGTATTTGATCAGGATTGCATTCAAAAAAGACTAGAATAGATAAAAAGAATCAACAGCTTTAAGGTAAAGAACTCAAAAATGCAGATCAATTTTTTTTTTATCAAGCATGTAACTTCTACCTTGAGTTTTCGATAACTCTCACGGTTTCAGACTTGGTCTCAGTGGCCCTGGAAAAAAACTTAAACCTGTATATTGATTAGTAGACAACCAGAGTACCTTACCTAGTGCCTCTTACATATTTTTCTATTTGCCCTTTACAAAAATACCTAAGAATAAATAATGGAGACAAAGCAAATTAATGTATATAAAATGTAGTATATTCCCATTATTGTCTTTGACCTTACCTTGTATTGTTGAAGGTCCATACCAAACAGTTCTGTTGCACAAGTCTTCTAAACTCCATATGTTTTTCCGCTTAAGACTCTCAAATGAAAGGCTCAAAATTGCATCTTTTCATATGTCTTTTCTACACTTTGAACATCCTTGTATTGGGTTTTAAGTTAAATGCTTAAAGTACCACCTTCCTATACCAGATAAGAATAAAATGTTGATCCATAGCACTAATCATTAGGTAGTACATAATAATATATCATACATTTTCTGCCTGCACAGGGGATTTGCCATGCCATTGTTGATGAAAATACCCAAATGAAAGCATCTTAAAGTCTATACTCAAATAAAACTGTTACAGGTTAAAATCTGTATATTACATGCTTGATATGTAATATACATAAACTGAGGAACTGGCTATCTTACCTCTAAATGCTGGAACACAACAATTTAAGAATTATTGTCATGGCAATAGAATTAGGTAAGATGGTGGTAGCTACTTGACTAGCAGACTCTATATAGTTCTCCCCCTGGGGATTGAACCCTGGTCCTCTGGATCTGACACTGGTAGGCAAACCACTAGAGCACAAGAGGAGGCATTTTTTTTTATTGGAGGAAACTATGATCAATACTGAAGCCAAAACAATATTTTTTTTCCATTTTACTCTGTCTATTTCTTGAACGCACATCATGCTGAAACTACTAGATCATGTAAACTTTTTATCTCACTTTGGGCTCCAGGGAGCAAGTGGTAAAATAGTTTGTATGAAACTTTTTACTCAAAAGGACTAGGAGAACGAAATGTGTAGATAAGTATTATTTATCATGGACGATAATATTACCTATACTCTATCTTATTTTTAATCAACCCATCGCTGCAGTACACAGGGCTATAAACACTAAAAAAAAAAATTTTAGTAACAAGTTTGTGATAAACATCTCTTACCTATAACAAAGGCTTACTGAGTAGGTCACATCCACAGATAGCATGACCTACGCGGCACTGCATTGCGTCCGTCAACTTGAGGCATAATTTAATCCACAATTGCCCATAATTTTACCAGCAACATACACTTCAAACCGGAACAAAGCAATGCTGCTTGGTGGCTGAAATAGGTATGGTGGTAGTACTACCCTGGACGAGCCCTTTTACAAGGAGCTCAAATACTCTTAAAAGTTTTTGAGCCTATACATAGAAAAATACAAATCTTTTCTCATTTTAATATTTTAATGTATAAAAGAAAAAGTCCTGAGTGACTGACTGACTTACTAATTCAACTAGATATGCACAGCATAACCTCTGGTTGTACACTTGAAATTGGAGGGTATGTTTGTCTTGGTGTGTAGAAGCTAAGAAAGGAATTTGGAAAATTGCCCCAAAGGGGTCAAAGTTCAGAGTAAAATGTTTGCATATGTTTATCTAATACCATACATAATAGTCAAATTAGCATTGCCCATATTAAATAAGCAGAAGCATGTTTTAGGGTGTTTAAGAATTTTCAGAAAAAAGGAAAATAATACGTAATGTTAAATTAGTGATTGTTCCAAATTCCGGTTTATCTCTCCTAGAGCCTATTTTAAAAAACCATTATGTGGATGTCGCGGGTTAAAGCTAGTATAATATACTGTGTTTACCTTTCTGACTTGTAACAATGGTGTAGTAAGTAGTAATGGTGAGTACTTATTAAGTGATGTAGGTATACCTTTTTAGGCCAGATATGGTGATTATAAGAAACAAAGCGAAAGTACTTTTCAGAAATGAATAGGTATGTCACATAGGTACATACAAGCTTCACAGCTCAATTGGTACTAGCTCTGCCTTCTGCGCTGTAGGTTGTGGGTTCAATTCCCACCCAGGACAAATTTTTGTGTGATGAATATAGATGTTTGTTCTGTGTTTGGGTGTTGTATTATGTGATAAGTATGTATTTACAAAATAAAAAAAAGTATTTAAATATTCTATCCGTAATCTAGTCCCCATAATCACAAGCTATGCTTAGTTTGGGACTAGACGGCGCTGTGTGAAATTAATGTCCTGTAATATTTATATCCAGTTTTGAAAAGTACTTTCGCTGTGTTAATGATATGTAAGGTAGTATCATCAAGTTAAGATAAGGCCGAAGGTGGAGGCGCACTTACCCGCTTCTGTGGTGTAATGGTTCAATTCAACCCACCGATTTCAAATACAGAGGTACCGGGTTCTATCCCCAGGGGGACTATAATACATATTTATGGTTGGTGGTAGGACTTTAAGTTCGCCTGGCTAGTTAGTAGCCACCATACCATCTTAACTAATTCTGTCGCCGTAAAAACAATTCTAAATTGTGGTGCAGTTCCTCAGTTTGTTGGGAATTCCGGGTGTAGTGCGCTTCCACCTTCGGCCTTATCATAACTTGAAAATCAGGTCATATGAAGACCAAGCGAAGTCGTATAAAAAAAGTAATTAAGAAAGGCGTGGTGCCGTTATAAATATAGGTAAGTAGGTACATTTTATAATAACTTTCAACTAGTACGACGCTGGCTAGCGAAGTCGCGGGCAAAAGCTATATAGAAGGTAATAGGTACACTGTGCCTGTTTGTACTGACTGTGGTGCATCGCAGGTATTCTAGGTAGGTATAGGTACCACCCAGCGATGGTACCTCTCGTCCGGCGGCGGCGGCTCGCTAACCGGTACGGTACATGAGTCACGCATTCATTTCATCTCGATCTCGACTAAACCACTGCGGGAGCATTCCCGAAAAATAAAACGAAAAGGTAAAGCTATTCTTGTCGATGTTTGTCTATAAGTACAGGTAGGTTGAGACATAAGCTAGGTAAGGTGTACCTACCTTTTGTCTCAAAGTTGTCACTAAATCGATTTATGAGCAGGTAACTCTACTTGAGGGCATAGAAATCGCACACCCCCTACATTTTCACTTTGACCCTCAATGTTGGTTGCAAATATGAGTTAAATTAAATTAAAGTACACAATTACCATTCAAAACCATTTAGTGCCTAACAATGACCTTGAAAAACATTACAACAAAACAATAGGTGACCTAAAATTGCTCGTTTAAAGTAGCGTTGTTTCTGGGATTTTGAGCAAGTACAAAAGGGTAATAAAATATACCTCGTATTAATAAATGTTACATATTTATTTATTTAGCCTAGTAATAGCTTCCATTTGATGTTTCAACTAAGAAATATTTCTTTACATTATCGTAGAAGAAAGTAATAAGGATGAAGGATGAATAAAGGATGGCATACCTACTTTGGCTTAGAGCTATCTGATACTCGTAGGTGCTGTTTCTGCGGTGTAGGATCTTACGTTGCCGTGCGTGAAAATGAAAATTCCACCAGTAAATCCAGAAAAAGGCACTACTTGTTCTTCCAGGATCTCTTCAAAGTATCGTCGCGAAATCAATTCACATGATCGACGGTCGGTATGGGCCTCTGCGGAGTATACAAGTTCAGTTTTCGCTGCCAGTGATTATGCCTCCCCATAACAGAACCGTTCAAGCTTTGAAATTAAGGTATCATGATCTACGCAGCCAAAAGCCTTAGTTAAATCACAGAATATTCCTATGGTATCCTGTTTTTCTTTCCAGGTTTCAAAGTTGTTTATTTCAACCGGTTCGGTTATAGGTTCGCCTACCGGTGTCAGATCCAGGGATCCCGGGTTCAATACCCAGGGGAGTACAATATTGTGCTTGGTTTGGTTGGTGTCCGCCTGGCTAGCTATCACCATCTTACCTATTTCTGTTGCCATGACATCAATTCTTAAATTGTTGTGTTCCGCCATTTATAGGTAAGATAGCTAGTTCCTCATATATTGAGGATTCCGGGTGAAGAACGCTTCCACCTTCGACCTTATCATAACATGAAAAATCTGGTGAAATGAAGGCCAAGCAACTCCCCGTCGTGTAGTAAAAAAAACGGCGTCTTGTGTAATATAAGTAAAATCCCCAAATAGTTTTTCATGCAGTAGCCTAATGAGACAAAAACTGATTATGAATATTTTTTCTCATATTTTATTGTTTTTGTATCTTAGAGGCCGATGGCTAGGCACTATTTGGTTTTAGAAAGCCAAAATTGTATTTATGTCGGCAGGGTTGTGCAATTACTAAGCTTTGTAGGTTACGAGATGAAGTTTTATGGGTGTAAAGACAATTATGTCTGTGACTATATTTATTTCGTCTCATCCTTTTAGAATTCCCAGTTTTACCTACCTACCTACATAAAAATAAGCAAAACGTAATCGTAAAGAGTAATAGAAGCCCCTTGTGAAAGGGCTCGTCTGGAGAATTACTACCACCATACCTATTTCGGCCGTCAAGCAGCATCGCTGTGTTCCGGTTTAAAGGGTTTGGTTGCCGGTGAAATTACGGGTACGTGAGGCTTAACACCTTTATGCCTCCAGTTGACGGGCGCAATGCAGTGCCGTATAGGCTATGTTCTTTGTGGATGTGACCTATGCAGTAAGGCATTGTTATAGGTAAGAGTACACTTAACACCATTACTTGCTTGTACCGTCTCCTAGTTGTATAAAAAAACCGCACTTAAGGCACAAAATATTTTATTATTTGTGATTTGCGAGACCATCTACTAACAAGTCCTCCCACAGCATATCGGCACGCGGTGTAGGTTAGGTAGGTATGTACCTACTAACCTATTAAAAAAGTTTATAAATAATAATACCTGCGTAAAGACATAGGTACGCGGGTATACCCTGGCCCAACCTAAGTCCTTCAGCCGAGGAAGTAGTTCAGTCTTAACTTAGGTTTATAGGGGTTAGGTAAGTACCTACGTACCTACTTAACTTACTACTTTGGTACTTCCTCTACCGTTCCTATTTGTTTTATTCGGGCGTAGATACTCAGCTACTTATGATATGACCAAAGCTAATGTCGGCACCAAACATAACAATCTTTATTTTTTACATATATCAGATTCAAGGTCATTCACAATCATTGTAACATGATATATTGTTGATTCAACATCAACACATTGTATAGTCACCTATTGTTTAGATCACCTGCCTAGTGCCGCCTACACAGAGTTTATTTGTAACAAAAATTACCAACGGTTACGCTACTTACACCATGTTACTGTTAGTCACCTGGTAGGTAGGTAGGGACAGGTAGGTTTTAGTACTGATAAGATGGAGCAGAAGTTTTGGTAACTATGGTACCTACTAGGAGCAACTATTAATTTAATAACCCTTTATTTACCTGTCTTTACCTGTAAAACTTTGTTAAACTTGGCAGCACGCAATGCCGCCGCGTTGGACATGTTCTTTGTGGATGTGACCCACGCAGTAGGGATGTTATGCTCGTCAGTTCCGTCTCCAAGTTGTATGGAAAAATGTACCTACTTACTTACCAGTTACTTACAGATACCAGTAGGTATCTATACATAGATGTGTATTAATAGTACACATAGCATGGATGAGGTTTACGATGGAGCGAACATTACATTTAGAAAATAAAAGTCGAGGTAAGGTAGGTTATGTATAGTGATCTAACCTACGTAGTTAGTAATCTCCTGATCACTACAGAAATCGTACGATGATAGGATGATACTTATGTCTATGGTTCAGATCGTTTACCTACTTATAGATAACTTTATCAGTGCTAATGTGAGTAAGCTAGTAAGTACTCTAGGCAAGTAAGTACCTACCTCACCAATTATAGGAGTATGAGGAACATGTCTGTGTTTGTGATAATATTGACATACATAGGGACATCGACTCGACACACACTGTCTGATGCTTATTCACAGGTCTATTATAAATAAATAGGTAGGTACGTGTGCATAGCGGCGGGTGCCAACGATCTCGATTCTCGACTCGATACCGGATCAGCCTCAAACTGGGGATGATGCAATAACAGAGTTGTTTGTTTATTTGTTTGCAAACTGGACGGCTTAGATTTAAACTGGACGGTTAGTCGTCATCCGAATATGAACAGGGTACAGACATTTTGTGAATCATGAAGAAGTGGTAATGAATGAAGTAGGTATGGTATCTGACTTATCTAAAAATACCTACCTACTTACCACTAATTAGTAGTTCACTCCGAACTAAGATCTTGTGATGTCTGGTTACGGAGATTATCTAATGTACCTATTATTATAAAGAGGATTTGTACTTTTGTTTATATTGAATAGACTCTAAAACTACAAAGAGAAGTAGAGTCCCTTGTGAAAGGGCTCGTCCGGGGAAGTATTACCACCATACCTATTTCAGCCGCCAAGCAGCATTGCTGTGTTCCGGTTTGAAGGGTATAGTTGCCGGTGAAATTACGGACACGCGAGGCTTAACAACTTTACGCCTTAAGTTGACGGGCGCAATGCAGTGCCGCGTAGGCATTGTTATAGGCAAGTGTGCACTTAACATCAGGTGGACTACTTGCTTGCGACTAGGAGGCGGGTCCTAGTGGTACAAAAAAAAACTACTGGTCCGATTTAAAAAAATATGTCTCCAATAGAATGCTTTAAACCACTAAAACTATAATATCACTGAGTAACATACTTAGGCTACCTTTATTTTTTTATCAGGTTTTATTAGTAATATTTATTTATTATTATTATTATTTATTTATTATTGCTTATGTTGTTATTATGGTACCTATGATACAGGTGTTGTGTGGATAAAAGTTTCTAACATAAACCCGGTTAGGGCACAGCAATATTACACTAGGAGGCGCATTAACAAACCTCATAGCTCAGTTGGTAGTAACTCTGCCTTCTGCGCTGTAGGTTGTGGGTTCGATTCCCACCCAGGACAAACATTTGTGTGATGAATATAGATGTTTGTTCTGTGTTTGGGTGTTGTATTGTATGATACGTATGTATTTACAAAAAAAAGTATTTAAGTGTTCTATCCATAATCTAGTTCCCATATTACTAAGCTATGCTTGGTTTGGGGCTAGATGGCGTTGCCTGAAATTAATGTCCAGTAATATTGATTATGATTTATTTTTTGTTAAACTTAATAGCTAAATAAAACTAGGTACTAAATTCAAATTACAACAATATACAAATATTCTTATCTGTACTCTTTCTTACATGCTAATTATTTAGTCGATGTATCACCCAGAAACTCAAGCAAAAAGACAGACCAAGGTAATGAATGAATGAATGAAAATTCTTTATTGTACACCAAAAACATAGAACAATTTACCATTTTAAAACTTCGGGCGGTCTTATCGCTTAAAAGCGATCTCTTCCAGACAACCTTTTTCTGGAGAGGATAGTAAAACTACGGTTGATGGTAGGAGGGGGCACAAAATTAATGAGAATATAAAAAAATATGTGATATTCTACAGTTTTAGAGAACACATCAATTCCTTCCAATACCAAAAAGTCGGCGATAGCATATGTTCAACTATTTTAGTTATGTCACTATAGCCTCTTTTTTTGTTTAAAAAGATAATAAACTCCGGTAAAAACTGTACCACGATATTTGTACCTTGGTATTAATCCTTATCCAAATATATCACTTCGTTGTCAAGTCTGTTTTAAAACCTGTAGATAACTTTTTTAATTATGAAAAACTACGGGATTTAGTGATGGATGGAACAATGTGACGGCTATTTTATAAAAAAAAGTAAGTAAGCATTTAACTTAGCACTCCTTTGGAGAGTCACATGACACGACCATTAGGTACATGACCTACTTAGCTGAATAGTGAGCTACATATAAATGTTCTTTTATTTTAACATTTAGCTTTTATTGAACGAAGTATCTGAACTGAACCAGTGACTGTCAATGTAAAACAATCAAAAGTTGTTATAGTAGTACCTGTAGGTAGTAGGTACTGTGGGTTATATAGGAACAATACAATGTGAAAAATACTATTTCTAGACTTAGGTACGTTGCTAGTAGATAAGGTTCAAACTTCATTTTATTACCTTCTTAAACTCAAATAGCTTTTATAAGTTACTTATACAAATTTACAAATTTCAAACACATTTGAAGCCGCATATCAATTCATAACTGTAGATTTTTGCATATATGTTTTTACCAAAATAGTAAATTACTAGTATCGCCGGCTATATAGAAACATGCACGTGGAGGTGTTACCATAAGGCGTCATCTCGACTAACGAGTACCTATATCACGATGTTCCCATCCAACAGTATCGTTGCGATGGTTTCGCCGCCGTATGGAGATTGCGTGTTGACACTGATGCCGCCGCGGCGATACATTCGCTCTTCGAGACGCCTATGAATTGCCCTCGGAATCGGGTGAATGACAATGTTCCAGACGTTGACGTGTTTAATATTCCAGGTCGCTGGTGTGCGCGGTATCGGTGCTACTGCGCTCAGCGTTCACCAGCGCGCAGCCAGTCTCGTGCAGCGACGACTCGCACTGCTACGAGGATTCCTTCTGCGAGACCGCAGTCCACCTGTGCCAGTCATGCATCCATTGTGAGAACTTGAATCGAGACCCGCCGCAGTTCGCCTCGCCGACCGCTTGTATACAATCCGTTTCGGACTGCGGTTCATGTTTCAAAGGGTGAGCTAGCATTATGTTACTTAACGAAAGTACCTAGGATCGGGATTGGGGGCGAATAGATACATTAATAAACTGTTAATGTTAGTTTCGGGGTCAAGAGCTAAATAAAAAATACAATTTCTTATCCTGCAATTTAAAATACTTCGTAGAGGGTGGTATCATTATGGGTACGCAACCTCGGACTGCTTCATGCTAGTGTCTAACTGACCATTCTCTCGGGACATTAGTATCATTATCCCCTCACCCCACTCAACCGATTATTCCCAAGGAGGGTTGACGTCTTAAAATTTCAGCCAATACTCGAATGACAAAACATGTTGTGCCGACCCCACCTAGTGTGGGATAACGGGCAGGAAGATGATAATGAATATCCCCTCCGGGAATCGGGCCCAGGGTCTTCGGATCGAGAGGCAAGTGCGTTACCACTAGATGACAGAGGTAGACTCAGTCAATGTGGTATCCGTTGACTAGCAAACAATCAATTTGTGCTTGTTTCAGATGTTGATCTTATAACTATTATTTTAGCCAGTTGACAATGATTTATGATAATGGTAGGATCAGGTCAAATTCTCCTTTACATGAATTTTAGTTGTTGTTAATTTCACGCAATTTTCTCTCGAAGGTCACGAAAGCAGGTCGTGTGGTGTTCTTCAGACTGAGTCGGCGCGGACATTTCCCCCATTCTCCTTTTTCAAACTGACTTCGGTATCATGGTTTTTTCTTACTGGCCAAACAAACAAGTTTGATCACTCAGACCCGGCAAGTTTTAGATGCTGAGCGCCACGCTTCTCTTAGGGCTGCCAAGACATTAGAGCAGACTCAGACCCGGCAAGTTTTAGATGCTGAGCGTCACGCTTCTCTTAGGGCTGCCAAGACATCAGAGCAGACTTAGACTCGGCAAGTTTTAGATGCTGAGCGCCACGCTTCTCTTAGTCTCTTAGTCTGCTCTGATGTCTTGGCAGCCGCCAAGACATCAGAGCAGACTCAGACCCGGCAAGTTTTAGATGCTGAGCGCCACGCTTCTCTTAGGGCTGCCAAAACATTAGACTCAGACCCGGCAGGCTTTAGATGCCGAGTGTCATATGCCTTTATATTAAAATCAATAATAATATTATTCTGTAAATAATTAATGTATAATAACTGTACATTAACGGGCTATAGTACCTGAGATTAGCAACTCAACGCAACTTTATTCTAGTTTCGAACTAAGGTGTAGTAATAATAAAGATGATATTGCTGTGCGCTCAACAACGGCGCTTATGACCACATCAATTTTGAAAATCGAAAACACAGACCGTCTGCTGTATACTGTGTTTATTTACTGTACAAAGTTTCAAGCCCTAATTGGGCGTATTTATTGAATGGCGAAATTTCTGGTACAAATTAGAGTCAACTTTGGATTTCTTTTCTATAGAGACAATTTTATGTAATCACGTTTTCGAAACACAAGCGTTCTAGCATCTATCCTGAACTATAACATATATTAATTTCAAAGTTAATGCTACAGTATTGTGGAAGATATGATCGCTGAAGCTAAGTTTCACATTTCATAGACTCTTAATTATTATTGCAGGTTGATAGTGAGCCAATTCGCCGACGTGAACGGGGCGTGTGTCCCGCCCGACGCGGCGCCGCCCGAGCACTCTCTGCCGGTCTACATCTGGCTCATCATCGGCTTCGCCGTCTTCTGCGTACTTGCCATGATCGTGATTCTCGTTTTTGTAATGATCAAGAAGGACATTCTTAGAGTTTGTAAGTGTTCTAGTTCTTATTATTCTTATTGCATATGCACTGAAGTGTATAAACAAAAATCTTATTTTTAGAGTTCCGTATCCAAAGGGTGCCAACAGGAACCCTGTTTTATCTGCCATGGGTTCACGAGATACATTAAGAACCGTTAGTTGACAGTTGAAAAACCAAAAAAAATTAAAAGTCATAGAGCGTAAACCTTTCAAGCAACTTGATTTTTTGTGTTGAAATGTTGGTTTAAAGAGTTGAAACCCTCGGTGTTGCGTGTCCGCACTTTTTCCTTTTGTAAAGGCAGTAGGACAAACATTTAATTCAGTTTTGTATCAAACTGTAGGACAAAACCGCAAAAACATAAATATTTTTCTCGGTATTTTTTTTTACGGTTTCTTTTTCAGTTCTCTCAACCTTTACTAATTCCTTGCAGTCTTGTTGCGAATGTAAGACTGACCTAAAATTGAATTTCCCCAGTTGTGACTCATCGTCTAGATGTGTCACAATTGGGGAAACTCAATCGATCAGTATTATTATAGACAGCTGTATATAAATACTTCTGCTGTGGAAATAAATATGGTGTGACTAGCTGACGTCGCTTGCTACGCAATTAGCCAATACAAAGCTTTACTCAAGTAGCAATAGTGATGTATGTCTATTGTCTGCATATATAAGTATACTACATTACATACGGTATCTTCTGTTGCCTCATGAGAGCCATTGTAACTCTCATAGGTGTACTCATTACTTGACATATTTTTACTGATATCAAATCAAATGTTTATTTATTTTCTCATACAAAAAGGTCAGTAACATAGTAGGTTTAGCTAAAGATAGAGTTTAGAATAACCTGTTTTCTGTGAGACTGGTGTTTATGGTAGGTTTGAAACAAACCTGTTATTTAGGTCACCAGTGCCCCCACTCCACATAATTTGAACATAATACAGGAGATGATATGAACTAGGGATATGAACTTTCACACATTTATTTTTATTGCACCCGTTAAATTGGATATTATATACCGTTGTAGTCACTATTGGTGGTGATCAATAGTTTTTTGAAGACAGGGAAGCACTTGGTCTTCATCTCACCTGGTTGTGATAAGGCCGAAGGTGAAAGCGCACTTCACCTGAAGACCTGAGCAACTGGCTATCTTACCTTTGAATGCCGGAACACATCTATTTTGGAATGGTTGTTATAGCGACAGAATAAGGTAAGATTTTTGCCTTAAAAAAAGTTCTACCACCAACCAAACCAATATTGTACTTACTTTTAATTTTATAAAGATAATTAGCTTCTCACGCGTCAAGAGGAGGGCGATACTGGCCATGACAGAATATTATATTATTTGCGGTCAGCATCGTTGCTATCAGTTTAGAATATCAAATAAATGAATCTTTTGATTGAGGCGACACGTGACCCCAGGGCTGGCTCTTATTTAGGCCAGCGAATTAGCACAGCTATTCAGCGTGGCAATGCCACCACTGCTCTAGAACAGTTCATCTGATACTGGTCACAGTATAGTTACCTATACTTACATGTATACCTATACATACATACCTATATATTTAATTATGCATAGTATAAATTATTTTGAAATTTGTAGATACAAATACTTGGCTGGGGTCGTCTTCTTGTGCCTCGACGAATATTCGTCCGAGCGCACCTGAGCCGCCTCCGCCGTACGACAACCCGTACACGGCCGTGCGACCTGACTCGCCTGTCAACATGACCGACCTCAACTATTCGGCACCCATCGAAGAAGGTAAAGATAACATACATTTATTTTACGGGACTATCACAGAACACTAAGTTATACTTCCGATTCACTAAACACTGATATCGCTCTCGGGTATAACTCGATGCTATCTCGATTTATCGTAATTGAATACTGACCTGCTTCCGAGTCGCGCTCGCGCGGCATTATTATATCATATTCTTCTAGTATGGGCGGGACTGATCGCGCACTAACTGCTTCGTAATCTGGGACTCTATTGTTTTCGAAGGTCATAAACAACCCTATTGTTCAAAGTAAACATCACAAATTTAAACAATAAGGTTATTATTTTCGGGGAACTATGTGAAGGCCTGTGATGTTTCTAGACCTTCCTGATTATAAATAAAAATAAATGTTACAGGACATTAATTTCAAACAGTGCCATTTAGTCCCAAACTAAGCAAGCTTGTAATTTCGGGACTAATCCCGAAATATATACAATACAATGGTGTTGTATTGTATGAAAATAATAAAAGTAACTAAGTATTTTATATCCGTAGTCTAAACTATAAACGGATATAAAATACTTAGTTACTTTTATTTTTAACTTTTTTAACTCTATTATTAATATTATTTATAGAAATCTTTGTAATTGTGGTGTGTTGTTTTTAGAAACGTCTCGACTTTTCGTCAAGCGCGCGCCATTTTCGAATCCCGTGGCGCCTCGCGAGGCCGATGGTAATCAAAACGCCCGCTGCTTCAACGCGCCTTCGGCTTACGTCCGCGTCCCGCCTCAAGGGTGAGTCATCATTTCAGACCACATAACGCCCGCTGAACATAGCGCGTCCTCTATCGACGCCATACAAGTGGCCAGTATCATTTTGCAGACTTGGTGATATTTTGTTTTTTTGGCATAGTGTATATAATGTTACGTACTGATATGATCTGAAATATTTACACATAAGTCTTACCTAGTATTGTATTATTTTTGGTCTAAGTTAACTCGTTAGCACGTTGACAATGGATTGTCATCGACTTTTACCTCCCGCATATTATACAACAGTAATGACGTACATTCTGCCTCATTTATGTGTTTCTGTTTATTTTAATTTGGTACAATAAATAATATTAAATTAAAAGTAAAGTAAACTTTATTTATTACAGTAAAAGTACAATTTAATCAAATCTAAACTATGTGCTAAACTTGCTTGCTTATAATATCTATGACAGTTTGTTGTAGTTTTACAGGAATGAATTACAAATTCAAAATCCAATGATTTCCTCACTTAGGCTAAGCCTGTATCGAGGAAATACTATTTGACTATAGTTAGTCACTATTATGTTATTGCGTGTAACATAATAGTGATTACGCATATCTTATGTGCGTATTTTTATAAAGCTACTCAGACGTTGAGCGAGGCTGGGTTTTGTTAAGGAGGTGACTATTTTAAAAACTCTTCACCTTAGCAAAGATTGGTATTCAGTAGAAGAGATCTCTCTCCTATATTTTTCAATCAAAGTGTTGAGGATTTACGCACACTAAGATCGTTCAGCATCTTAAAGTCTTGCGGTGTCTTTTGTTACTATTCTATGCTAATCGTGTACGATGTAACGAAAAGTGTTGAAGATGAACGAGGATATAATGGTAGAGGTAAGCCAGAGAAGAGCGTTTATCTCTTGTGATTTTATACGTGTGTGTGAGTTTGACTGTTCTCGGTACAACTGATGAATCTTTCTCCATGTTGATCTTTCCAGTGCAGCCTCCTTGACCTCCTTATACGATACGACAGCGATCGTCTCTTTCACTTGGTTTATATAGTTTATTCTTTGTCTCCCTCTTCCTCTTCTACCTTCCAATTTTCCTTCAATGTTCTTCGTGAAATTGTCACGTGAGGGATTATATAGCCAAATAATACCACCGCCCCTGTGGTCTAGTGGTTCAACCCACCGATTTCAGATCCAGAGGTCCCGGGTTAGATTCCCAGGGGGAGTACAATATATTTTGCTTGGTTTGGTTGGTGGTAGGACTTTATTAAGTCCGCCTGGCTAGCTATCACCATCTTACCTAACTCTGTCGCCATAATAACAATTATAAAATTGTTGTATTCCGGCATTTAGAGGTAAGATAGCCGGTTCCTCAGTTTGTTGAGGATTCCGGGTGAAGAGCGCCTCCACCTCGGCTTTTTTTCAAGTTATAATCAGGTGAGATGACGGGTAAGGCCAAGTGCTTACCCGTCGTCTATAAAAAAAAAAGGTTGACTGGGTTGATGTCCGATAAAAGAGAATGGAAGGAAGTAGACACGTTGTGCCGACCACACCTATCGTGCGGTAAAACCATGCGTTTAATTGCAGTCCTCCACTGAGTGACGACGAAGATTCGTCCGTCTGGCCTCCCATCCACGACGAAGAGACCACTCCCCACCTGTGGACGCCCAACCCCAGCGCAGATACCAAGTCAGTATTACACCTACAAACCTACCATTAGGTTACCTAGAAATATGCATCAAAATAAAATGTTAATGTAACATTATGGTGGAAAAGTGCTCCAATTACACCTTGTTTTGGTACTACGTTTGTATGGGCTGTGTATTCTCCGCCGGCCTTTTCCCCCAGATAATTGTACAATCTTACGTAGTGACGTCATATCAAATTACCAAATGACGTATTCCTGCTATATATTTTAGTCTTCGTTTAAACTGTTAGCTCCACAAGGTGAAACGTACTCTGCCATAAGTTTGATTTATTTGCTGCCGACCCTGATATATGATATATATGAAGAAGTTTTCCCCAGTTGATTTGCCATAATGAGCTCTCCTGGCAGACGGGTAGGTATGACACCATAACTAACCGTTTTTGTTTTGCTTGGTTTCTGTACCAGGTACTCTCAACCTTTACTAAAAGCTAATGTAATGGCTTTCCTAAAATTTAATTTCCATCGTCATTTCATCGTCTAGATGTGTCACAATTGTGGAAATTATTTAATACTCCGTCATAAAGTTCAACTTATTTGCTGTCAAAATAAACTTAATCTGATTTTTCTTGTTGAACAAATATAAAAAAAAAAACAATTTAATTACTTGTGTATAAAAAAAAAACGCTACAAAAACACAAGCAGCGATATATAATAAAATGTAGTACATAGCATACTATGTATTACATTTTATTATATATCGCTGCTATATGATCAGAGGACATTAATTTCACACAGCGCCATCTAGCCCAAAACTAAGCATAACTTGTAATTTGGGAACTAGATTAAATATAGAATACTTAAATACTTTGTTTTAGTTTGTAAATACATACTAAATGATACAACACCTACACAGAACAAACATCAATATTCATCACACAAACGTTTGTCGTGAGTGAGAATCGAACCCACAACCTACAGCGCAGAAGGCAGAGTTACTACCAAGCTATGGAACCTCTTAGTTTATATCAAAATATAATGGCTTGGACCATCTAGATAGACATGAGTACTAACCTAACTTTATATTTTAAAGCGTATGTTGAACGAATCTTGATGAAATTTGCCTAATATAAGGGCAAGTCTAATAGAAAGGCAATGGAGTTGTTTTTATCGTATACAGATAGTGTTTGTGGGTCATTGCACCTAGTGGCCACAAATTACTAGTAAACGGAGGTACACATTGTAACCACAAATTGATTATGCTTGTAGGTATAGGTATACCGATGACGCAATTATTGATATCAATAATACGTGAAATATTATTTAATTGGCATGAAATGAAATGGTGTTTTTTTCCAGGCCAGCAAGCAAAATCTGCTAAATAGTTATTTTGACGGCATATTATTCGAACTTATGGCGTTCAGTAGGTTTATTTATTTGCATACAAAAACACAGCGCTTTTAATTTAATTTTATCGCTGACAAAACATTTATTGGAGCTGACCACCGTTTAAATGATAGCTGTTAAAATATATTTATTTGTTCATGCATGCAAACAGGAATCGTTGATGAAACTGTAAGTATTATTATCTAATTAGTACTGAATAAATAATTGATCTGAAGTACCAACATGGTACTAGTTCTATCTATAGGTACGCTATCATTTTTAACCGACAGAAAAAAATAAGTTTTGGTTTTCCATATTTCCATAGACATGGTCAGGTCAGCACTATCTAATCCTAAGCCCCTTGAATACAATGAGGAAGTAAATTTCAATCAAAAAAGATGGCAAACAGGCTTAAGTTCCTGTTGGAAAGCAGTTATCATCGTCTATGGACGCTCGCAAAAGAAGCATTTTTTTATCAATATAGTAGTACTTGTGTTTTTTGGAAACAAATACGTATCATAAAATACAACACAAACGTCTATATGCAGCACACAAATGATTGCCCAGAATGGGAATCGAACCAAAAACTTACAGCACAGAAGGCAGAGCTACTACGAGCTGAGCTGAGAGCTTTTTCTTTTTGTACGACGGCGAGGTTCATGTCCTTCATATCACCTGATTTTCAAGTTATGATAAGGCCGAGGTGGAAGCGCACTTCACCCGGGATCATCAACAAACTGAGGAACTGGCATCCTACCTCTAAAATGCCAAAACAATAATTTAGGAATCAGTTAAGATGGAGATTGTTTGGTATCACCAACCAAACCAAGCCCAATATAGTACTCCCCGTGGGGATCGAACCCGGGACCTCTGGAACTGACAACGGTAACCACAAGATAGAGGCTTGTTTGCTGCAGAAAGCAAGCCATTCTCTCGTAGGTTACGTTGTACCTTTCTATGTGTGCAGATATAAAGCTTTTTGTATAATACTTTAAACAGATTTTTTTTTTTAAATAGATGAATTGAATTTAATTGATTATTATCGAACTTGGGCATGTCAGCTAAAACGTGTGATGCTCCCACAGCGGGAACTCGGAAGCGGCCGCCGCCGGCCCCGAGTCCGCCGCGGGCGAGGCCACGTCGAGTGACTTGCCCGCGCTGCTTGCCGCCGCCAGGAACACCACGCTAGTGGCGCCGCCCGCCAAGAAACCCAGAACACAGGTATGTCACACGATCATCCTTCTTACCGTAAGAAGGAAGAAGGTTGTATGGAAAAGTGAGACTCCCAGTAGTCTCACTTAGTAAACGTAGTTACATTTTAATTTCAAAATGGTGTTTATTTCAGGTATTATCGGATAGGAATAAACTGTCTGTGGTGCGTTACTTTTTCTAAAAAATTACCAAAATATATGGAAAAGAGTTTTTCCACATATTTTCAATGTTATTGCGTTTTAAGAAAAAGTAGCGCACCACAGATACAGATTATCTCTCTCCAATTGTACCTGCAAAATTTCATGTGAATTGGACTTACCATTTCGAAATGAAAATGGAACTACTTTGTACTGGAGAGCGAAAATCAGCGGTACTACGGGGCCCTCTTAATAGTACAATGCTTTGTTTATAGCTAGCATATGCTAGCTACCACCATCTTACCTAATTCTGTCGCCATAGCAACAATTCCTAAATTGTTGTTTTCCGGCATTTTAGAGGTTTAGCCAATTCCAGTTTGTTGAGGATTCCGGGTGAAGTGCGCTTCCACGTTCGGCCTTATCATAACGTGAAAAATAGGCAAGATGAAGACCAAGCCCGTAGGTACAACCCCGTAGTACAATAAAAAAAACAGTGTCAGAAAAAGGAACTTAATGCCTTTAAATCATTCTTGTTTAAAGAAACCTATTCACTATAAATTTGAAACTTATCCAGAGTGAAAAGTTTCCATCTACGTAAACATGCTTCGTCTTAGGCCACATCTTTACATATTTTTCATGTGAGCTAGTGGTTAAAAGCTTGGCTACTCGTATTTAAAATAAAAAAATGGTTCTGTTTGTACCTTATTGTAAGCAATTACTAATGATAACAAATAAATAATAACAATTTTAGTTTGCCTGTATACCTAACTGGAAAGTTCCATACATACCAATAATCAATCAAAACATGATACAGTCCTAGAATTTTAATTACGGAAAACTAGACAGGAAAATGATTATCATAATCACTTTTCCGGTTCTCATTTAAATGAACAATAGATCCGTGCAATTAATTATCATTTTCCTTGTATAATTACCGTTTACTATCCGTTTTTGGGTTGGGTGGGACCTCCTGGTAGACTATCCTGGGCAACGGAATCGCTAGCTTATGCTAGCAGTTCCGGCTGATTGATCCCATCTCTGGTGGTAGGACATGACATTTCATCATCAATCGCTAGCCAGGCGGGCCATTGCCCGCCTGGCTAGCGAAGACCTTAGCAAGTGTTTAAGGGGATATAGCAGTTTTTTCCTACACTGGATAGATTGTGACAAAAGTTAAGTAATATCATAACAATAATGCTATAAGAGTTCGTGGTACCCTTGTTCTAACTTCTTCAACGCTGGGGCTGCAGGGTCATGATAAGAAAGATAGTATTGTTCTCAGGATAGCAACAACAACGGTAACCGCGGCTCCGACGACGACGGGCCGGGCGTGGGGCCCTCTGCCGCCATTGTGCTCAACATCGTGCAGATCAACAACACCAAGCTGTAAGCCCGCGCACCACTCACGGTTGCACCTCGGTCACACAGCGCCACCAGTATCAACGTGACCAAAACTGGAACTAACGTAACATCAAAACAACGACGTCATCTTTTGACGAACGCACAGGTCTCGCTTGCGTTCTTTACTATCGTGGTTTTATCATACCATTCGTCTAATGTCATTTGTACCCAAAGCCACATAATAGATAATAGTAACGGATCAACGTAAAGTAAAGTTGAAATAATCCTCGGATTCTCCTAATCGCGATTTGCTGCACGGGCATATCCCAGTTCATATATAAATTTGAACTGGTTATGAACATTATCTAAATATATATTGCCACAGAGTGTGACGTGAAGTTTAACATTATGGTGTAAGTTGGGCTGTTTAGTCGACTGGGTGTTATATAATGAAGAATGTGTCATATTAGTTCTTCCAGTTGTGCCAATGCCAATTACCTATTACTAATGGCGCTATACAAACAAATTAGGTTTGAATTCAAGGAAAACTCAAAATTTCCGTCCCTTTGGCATTCTAATGTAAAATATATATTTCCTATTTGAAATTACAGGTGATTGTAAAGTGAGGTTTTTGTAAATTTTAAAATGTAAAATAAGTTTGCACAATAAGGAAATGATATTTGCTCAACGCTAGGCATTTAGTGAATGTTTATGTTCCTACGCGATCTAGTGAGAAAGTGCCTTGAATAAATAACCTTTGAAATACGATTTTAGATTATTAGTACAATAAATGACATTATACTGCACTGCGTTAACGTTAGCAAATATATAATAGTAAGAAAGACCAGTAGGTATAGTGTACATTAAATAAATAAGAAGGAGACAGTCGTCGGCTGCCTTGGGTTTTGTAGAGCGCCGTCTCTGTCGCACGAAATACCAACCTCATTGAAACTTCAAACGTTTTATGAGATACAGATGCTCTGCAAGCCAAGCCTTTTGTCCTTTTCTACAGTTCCATGTTCGACGGCCGTGAACTATACTTCTGCTCAGTAACTATTCACAGTTTGTGCTTAC
The DNA here is from genome assembly GCA_951394065.1 of Venusia cambrica. NCBI lineage: Eukaryota > Metazoa > Arthropoda > Insecta > Lepidoptera > Geometridae > Venusia > Venusia cambrica. The sequence continues at coordinate 7,850,635 of OX596035.1, forward strand.
AATGCAAAGATATCATAAATGATCACCATTTCGATAGGCAAGAGATTATGCTGAGATCTACTGTTGTTATATTAGTTGATTATGTAACGTTCTTATTGTTGATTCAAAAGATCTCGGCAAATATTATGAAAGAACGTAGGTACTTATTTAGTGTTAGTTTTATTTTGTTAGTTCAATATGTTGTGAAACGTTGATACGTATGTTTTATGTATATTTATGTAAGTTACTACATAGTTTTATTTTGTTGATGCATGGTGCTAGTGAGAACTGATGTTTTAGTTTTGTGACTGAAATATTCAGTGTTGTTGTGATTGCAATGTTTTGTACCAAAAATCTTAAGCTCCTTCTGCACACGGCCTTGCCCTGAACAATCGCACAAGGAATATTCTCTGGGAAATTCTCACACGAATTTGTTTCCAATATATGAGCTTTTAAGGTCTTAATATCTTTATTTTTTGGTCTGTCAGCTGGCAGCCTCGAGAACCGTAGTAGATACAAAGTGGAAATATTCACAGATTGTGTATTTCTATTGCCGCTATCACAACAAATAATAAAAAAGGGAGCCACCAAACTGTAAACGCAATTTTTGCCTTGAAATGTGGGTCGGAACCCTCGTTGTGCGTGGCATTTGGCCGATTTTTGTTCCCAATTCGCTGGATAAGTAAGAGAATATCGGCAATTTGGTCATACAAAACCTCTATTTTTTTTTGCCGTATTTCCCAATGTTTCGTAACTCTATCATTATAAATATCGGGTTTAAACCCAACGCAAACACAAACCAGTTGCTGATGTTGCAGTATGACAAATAACACCAGTAATTTTCATTCGCGATATTGTTCCTCGAAACCGCTGTCTTCTCGTGACAATTGTCTGGTCCAGTGCAATTTTTCCGAGAATATACCCTTCAAATGGTTTGCAGGTAGTTGACCTCCACTGCCCTTGTGTGAGCAAGTAGCTACGTGCAGAGTGTGCTTGAAATTCGGGTGATCTGATTGGAAACTCTCTTTTTATTTGCAACTATAGACAAACGTTTTAGGAACACGATGCTTTCGTCTATGATATCTTATGTGAATATTCTTTAAAATCGCCAATTGTGTTTTGAGTTAGTTATGATTCTTGCTTCACAAAAAAAATCCGCCTCGATGTTTTTAATTTAACGCATAATAGTAGCGTGTTTAAAAGATTTCAAGCTTTATTTTAGGAGAGCAAAGGTTTAGTGAACAAATACTCAAACCAGTGTTACCTCCAAATTGTAGGCATTTCGATTTCGTGCATTTTAATTAGCTATTATGGATTTTAAGACTATGTGCAATTAGGTTTTATGAAGGTAAAGAATGACGCTCAGTTTAACTTTATTCTAGTTGCTCGTGTACTACATACTTGTCAAAATGTTGCTTTGCCGTTATCATTTTGATACTGCGTGGTAGGTCTAGGTCTAGGTCTAGGTATGCTTAACGCAGGGCAGGAGTGACGTAATAATATAATATAGATCTGATTTTATATATGTATTTAATTAAATTATGTTTTTGTGATACATTTACTTATGAAATAGATATGCTTGAATGAACCAGCGCATTTAAGATTACATATATGTAAATAAACAAAAAAAAAGTATATTTAGTGTGTTCAGATTGGCATGAAGTTTTTTATAGATACAATTATGCAATAGGAGATCTTAAACAATGTATGTGAGTATTTAATGTCGTTTTGGCAAAAAAAAACCTAGGATTATTATGACAAACTTGTTACAAATCAATTATGTGAAGCAGACACTGAATAAAAATAATAATAAACCAATGCCGCTCTGCATGTTTTATAAATGGCTAAAAACAAATTTAATACTAAATATATTCAGTCCCTTTGATATCTGTTCCGTAAAAACATATGGATTATATATGGATTGCCAGATAGCTCAAATTGGCTGTGATGCACTCATTAAAATCACACATATTGTTGTATTTAGTTAGATAGTGTTGATTTATGTACTTATTATTATTGGTATCAATTTTATTCAAACAATACTCATAAAATAAATTCTCAGACTAATTACTAATTCCAGTCTTCTACCAGCTTCGTGATTTAACTGTGTATCTTATGATGAGTAAAATTGATATCATTATTTTTATATCAGAGATGAAAGAAGGCTGTTCGAAATGTTAGCGACATAGCAACGATTTGTGGTGATTAAACATAAATATTAAATAAATTAACTGATATTAGGGTGATTTTCCTGTTTCTTACTCAACAAACATGATTAGTGGATTAATAGCGAGCTACATACAACTATGGTTTCGCTCTCAATTGTATACTAAATTAATCTTCTTCTTATTCCTTACATTTATTTGGCTTTAGCTACATATACTTAATCAATCTGATAAATGCTTCAAAGTCATACAAGTAAAAAAAAATTGGTAGGTTAAATGTTCTAAAGTTTATGATTTTTATATGACAGTATAATTGAACAACCCCAGTTGGTAGTAACTTTCCCTTAAGCACTGTGTTTTGGTGTTGATTCCCACCCAGGACAAACATTTGTGTGATACTTAAATTTTGATGTTTGTTCTGTGTTTGGGTATTGTATGATGAGCATGTATTTATATGTATAAGAATACGATCCTTAATCTTCTTCTAAATTACAACCGTCGCTTAGTTTGCGTCTAATGGCTAGATGTGCACTATGTGAAATAATGTTATTTATTTAAAACAAAAGGTTCAAGGTTAACAAGCTTATCATAATACTTGAAGTTCTATTTTAAATGATTGGTTATTTAGTTGAGCTAGATTACTCAGTATTCAAAGAACAGCGAAATGATATGTACTTTCTATGGGGGCTTGCTTTGAATTAAGACCCTTTTTGTCTTTTAATTTAACCCTAACAGAAAACCTCCCTAATTATGCAAAGATATTACTAGTCGTTTCACCACAATAATGGTAGTACATGTATAATACCTAGCTTAACTTATGAAAATGCCCTAATGTTAACAAATTAGGGTACTAAACTAGGTACGTACTAGTTTAACAATAGGTACCATATCATAAATTGTACTTATAGGTGCCTCACATGCTTTGTGCCTATCAACGTCCCTAGTGCTTACCGTGTCCCTACCTACTAACTATAGGCAGGTAGGTACTAGTTACTACCTAGAATAGGCACCTCGCCATGGTATTTAATTTCGACATTATAACGTTTTGAAATATTTGTTATATATGTATTTTCACTTTGAATGTTCAAGTTTTATGAAGTGTAAATCAATTTTGTACTTGTGTATCATTTTCATTTGAGAAATAAATATTAATGTTTAAAAAATACGTTTCATTTATGTTCCCCCTGTTGTAGGTATCAAAACACGAAATCATTGTCGTGTCAGAAGCGCAAGGCTTTGAATATGAAACCGAAAGCTACCAAACATGTTGCAACTTGATCAGTGATGTGAGATTATGATAGGTTTTCATTACAAGTTGTTTTGTGTTTTACTTTTGTGCTATCTATTGTTGAATTCAGACGTTTAGTTAACTTTGTGTTTAGTGCTGCATGTGTTGTGATGTGATGAAGCCGGTGTTTTGAAGTATTGTGCTCGATAAGAAATAACATAATTTGCCTCTACGACGCGCGACGACAGCCAACCAACTTGAGTCATAATATTATTGTCGCTCGAGTTGAGAATGAGACTGATTCTGTAAGTACCTATGATACCTCTCATTTACTTCGCTATGTTAGACCTAGGTACTGACAATTTGGCATAGATAAAAAATCACCCAGAGTGCCTACTTTAGTTAACCCAACCTCACTTAGTACATCCCTATTCCATTATTTTATATACCTACCAAATATAATATATTGTTGCATGGTATGGAAATCATATGCCTAACTAAAGTACACTTCCTAGGTAATTATCTTATTTTCTAAAATACAGCCAGTGTCTATTAAGGACAGCTGTATTTTAGATTTAGAAAATATAATATTTAATATAGAGTAGGTATAGGTAAGTAACGTAGACCCAGGTAATTTTCTTTTTAAATGTAAATGTAGATAGCTAGTAGCTATCTACCTTTAATAGCTAGCAGTAGATAGGTACCCTTAGTTACAACTTCAACCTATTATAACATAGTGTGACTCGGGTTTCCCTTATCCGCCTATTTCTCGTGGTCATACCTACATCTTTACTAATTTATCGTATTCGTATGATATGACGTAGCCTACCTACTTCTCTGTTCTCGTGCTGTAGCCATAGACAGAATCTAGACTAGAAAATACTTAAGTTATTGAAGGCACTGGGAGTGAAAGTGCCTTCAAAAGGCAGCTTCTGGGAAGGCTCGCTCTATCCTAGACACACCCAGGTAATTATTAAAATGTTTTGTAAGAGGCAATAAAATATAAGTAAGTACCTACTATTGTATAGCCTATGTTCTGTGGCTTTCCAAGAGATGCCTACTTGTCTATAGTCATAGAGTCTATGTAATGGCGTCAGTGAGTGCTAGCGAAAGTTATAATAAAAGTCATATTTCTTAAATAAATCTTTAATTCCTTAAAAAACCCGAACAGGTTATGGGCCCAGTCTGCTTCATAACTCTGTTTCGTGGATAAAAGGAATTGGAAGTGTCAAGAGGTCAACAACGATCAACGATACGGCGGCGACCGCGTGGCGTGTTCGTTGAGGGGCGTTGGGTTGGCGGGCTTTTATTTTTCGCCGGCGGCAAGGAACCAACGTGCGGGGTGGCTGAGGGTTTGCGGTGCCAGGGAGGCAGAGGCAAAAGTATAAATCAGCGTGCGCGTGACGATAACCTACGATCATGGATGCAGTTGGAGTGGGGGCCTTGGGGGCCATCAAACTGCAAGGCCAGAAAAATTGGAATCTATGGAAGTTCCAAGTCTCAGTGCTACTGAGGGGCATGGATGTTTACAAAATAGTAGAAGGCTCAGAAGTTAAACCCACAGATGGGAGTGAAGAGTGGAGGAAGAAAGATGCAAAAGCACAAACACAAATTGTTTTGAGGTTAAGTGAGAGTGTAATGGTTCACATTTTATCATGCAAGACTGCTGCGGAGATGTGGGCAAAGCTCCATTCTGTATATGAGCAAAAGTCAAGCACAAGCTTACATATCTTACAACAGCGGTTCTTCCAGTTTAAATTTGAAGAGGGTGCGGACATGGCAACGTTTCTAGCAAAGCTGCAAGAATTAAAAACGCAGATGAATCAAGCTGGTGAAGAAGTATCAGAGAAGTTCATGATAACTAAAGTATTAATGTCCTTGCCATCAACTTTAAATCACTTCATATCTGCATGGGAATCAGTCGAGCCGAGCAGGCAAACCTACGATGAATTGGTTGCAAGGCTACTCATAGAAGAAGAGAGGATAAAGTCAAAAGCCAGTGAAGGTGAAAGTGTAGCATTGTATGCACAGCCAGGGAAATATAACAATAACAAGATTATAAAATGTTTCAAGTGTGGACGTATCGGACATTTCATGTCACAATGTAAAAGTGATAAAGATACTCGCAAGTGCTTCAAGTGTCATAAAACTGGACATCTAAAATCTCAGTGTAACAGTGCAAAGAATGTTTCTGGCAACAAAAATAATGCTTTTGTTGCAGGTGCATATTCCACAGACATTTTGGATGTAGAATCTAATCTCAGTCAAAATGGGAAATGGTTAGTTGATAGTGGAGCGAGTGCTCATATGATTTCTGAACGCACTTTTCTCACAAATTATAAAGAACTGTCAGTGTCAAACAGGTTCGTTATTGTTGGTGATGGACGACGACTGCCGGTTGTTGGCGTCGGTGATGTGAAACTGAAGGCCTTTGATGGACAAACTTACATAAATACAACTTTACATGGTGTGTTGTATGTACCGGACTTGAAAGTTAACTTATTTTCGGTGCCTAGTATCACAAACAAGGGTTTCAAAGTGTCATTTGTTGATGAAAAATGTTTAGTTCACAAAGACAATGATTTATGTGCATTAGGGGTACGCGAAGGTAACTTTTATGTGATGGACTTCATATTCGAGGACATTTCTGCTGTGGCCAGTGTAAATGTGTGGCATGAGAGACTTTGTCATCAGAATTATAGACTTGTAAGAGATGTGTTAAAAATGAACAATATCAAGCATACAGACGATAGTGTGACAACATGTGAAGCATGTATGAAAGGGAAAATACACAAATTACCTTTCAAAGACAGTGAGAGTGCTACAGAGAAACCGCTAGAGTTGGTACATGCGGATGTATGTGGGCCGATGGAGGTTAGCTCTATTGGTGGGTCACGGTATTTTCTACTTCTCAAGGATGATTTTACTAACTATCGGCAGGTCTACTTCATGGTGCAGAAGTCTGAGGTGCTCCAGAACATGAAAAACTTTATTGCAGCATCAGAAAAGGTCACCGGGTGCGTAGTTAAGAAAATTCGTACTGACAATGGGGGTGAGTTTGTAAATAAAGATATGAAACAGTTCTTGCATAGCAAAGGTATCCTACATGAGACTACTATACCATACACACCACAACAGAATGGTAGGGCTGAACGTGACATGCGAACATTGGTTGAGGCTGCTAGGTCTATGTTAAATGCAAAGAAACTACCAAAAGAGCTGTGGGCAGAAGCTGTTAATACAGTGGTATATGTACTCAATAGAACATCTAAAAGCAGATACAGTAGTGGAACTCCGTTCCGACTCTGGGAAGGTAAGGACTTTGATATCAGCAAACTGACATTGGTGTTTGGATCAGAACTTTATGTCCATATTCCAAAAGAAAAGAGGTTAAAATGGGATGCTAAGGGTGAAAAAGGACTTTTCGTAGGATATGAAAGTTCAAAGGGATACAGAGTTTTCATTAAAGAAAGAAATGAGGTACTGGTTAGAAGGGATGTCGTTCTTCTCCAGACAGAAAACTGTAAAAAGGTAAATATAGAGAAACAAAGGAAAGAGAATGTTATTCTGTTGGACAATATATGTCAGCTACCAGAGGAGGAATCAGATGTAACAGGTGAGGATCCAGAGGTACCAGACCATGGACCGGAACCAGAGGTACCAGACCTTGATTCAGAACCAGACATATCAGACCTTGAACCAGAACCAGAGGTGTCAGATGATGAACCAGAACCAGAACCTGAAGTGTTAGAGAATAAGGAAATAAAACAGAAAACAAGAAGTGGAAGAGTGGTCAAGAAACCACTAGCGTTTCAGGACTATGAAGTTGGTATGACCGTGGAAAGTGAGGGTATCACTTATTCCGATGCGATGATATCCGATGAAGCTGAACAATGGAAGGCAGCTGTGCAAACTGAGCTTCAGCAGCTTCAGGATAACGATACTTGGACTTTAGTGTCTAATGTGCCCAAAGGGAAAGAAATTATTAGCACAAAATGGGTTCTCAAGAAGAAAAAGAGTGAAGAAAATGATATTAAATATAAGGCTAGACTAGTAGCTAGGGGTTTTGAACAAAAGTATATTAGTGACTATGATTTGTTTGCTCCTGTAGCAACTTTAAATACTTTTCGTGTGTTTATGGCTGTAGCTACTAAAATGAATCTTGAGGTCCAGCAAATGGATGTTTGTAATGCATTCTTAAACAGTGCAATGCAGGAAGAGGTATATTTACATATGCCAGAAGGATTAAAATCAGAATTTAAATTTTGTAAGCTTAACAAATCAATTTATGGCTTGAAAATGAGCCCCAAGCGTTGGAATAAAACTTTTGATGATGTCATGCTAGGTTTAGGTTTTAACCCTTCTGACAAAGATTTCTGTTTGTACTCAAAATGTAAAGGTAATAAGAAAATATTTTTATTACTGTATGTTGATGACATATTGTATTTTGGAAATGATAAGGAGGAGTGTGAGTCCCTGAGCAATGCTCTTTGTAGTAATTTTAAAATGAAGAAAATGGGAACAATATCCAAATATCTAGGAATAAATGTGAGACAGGAAATAGGGATAACCTATCTTTCTCAGGAAGATTATTTGAAGGAACTGTTGACTTTGTACAACATGTCAGATTGCAAACCCTTGTCATTGCCAATTGATAAAAATTTCAAGTTTGAATTATTAATAAGAGATGGACCTGAAAGTAAAGAGATTGAAAATAAATGTAGAAAATTGATTGGAAAATTAATGTATGTTGTTGTTGCAACCAGGCCAGATCTATGTGCTGTAGTATGTATTTTGAGTAGATATCAAGTATGTGCTAGTAAACTTATGTACAAGCTACTTTTGAATGTTCTAAGATACATTAAGGGGACATTACATTTGTGTCTTAAGTTTAGGAACGATTATGATGATGATGCTATTGGATTTGTTGATAGTGACTGGGGTGGGTGTACTGATAGAAAATCAACTACTGGATGTATATTTAAGGTATTTGGGTGTTCTGTGATTTGGTTTACAAGAAAGCAACAGTCGGTCGCTTTGTCCTCAACTGAGGCTGAGTTTGTGGCATTGAGCCAAGCGACCAGTGAAGCTTGTTGGCTCAAAGCCTTGCTGGTAGATTTTGATTTTCATGTGGGTCAGATCACATTATTTGAAGATAATCAGTCCACTATTAAAATGGCCAATATGACCACTGGTAGAGTAAAGCATTTAGAAATTAAGAAAAGTTTTGTAAAAGAAAAAGTGGAAAAGGGCATCATTTGTTTAAAATATATAAATACAAGTAACCAAGTAGGAGACATTTTTACTAAGACATTGGGGGGAACATTGTTTAAAAAATTAAGGGAGAGACTGTTTATGTGCTAGTTTAGTAGTAGAGTTAAGTTATCAGAGCCTGTATAACTTCTTTATAGTAGTAGTGTTATGTTTATGTAAAACAAACATGTTTATACTATTGTATTCATTTTTTCAATATTTTCTTGAGGGGTGGTATTAAAATGTTTTGTAAGAGGCAATAAAATATAAGTAAGTACCTACTATTGTATAGCCTATGTTCTGTGGCTTTCCAAGAGATGCCTACTTGTCTATAGTCATAGAGTCTATGTAATGGCGTCAGTGAGTGCTAGCGAAAGTTATAATAAAAGTCATATTTCTTAAATAAATCTTTAATTCCTTAAAAAACCCGAACAGTAATGACCATGTGTGAACCTCGAGGTCAAGAGATTCCGCTTACCTACCTATTAAAAAAAAGTAGGTATATATAGGCAACTCTGCTAATCATAGTTAAAGGTAGGTACAATTCTTTCATATACCTTCTTTTCATTCTTTCAGGTTTACACTATCATTACTGATCATGATGGACATAATTCAGTCGCAGCCTGTGGGTGTGACGTGTATTGACGATATGCATTGTCCCGAGGGCTACTTCTGCCACACGATGAGTCATTCTTGTCATGAATGTCTTAGTTGTGAACATTTCCGAAGACGGCCGGCTGCCAAGGATTACGTTTGCATCAACTCTGCGGATCAGTGCGGGCCATGCCTTCAAGGGTAAGTCGATTTAGTACCTTTAGTACCTACCTCACTCGTTTTTCTGTGGCCTAAGGTACCTACTATGCTCCCACTAGTTTCGATTAGCTAGGGCATTCAGATGAACTGTAGCCGTACCCACGCCGACCTGATCTGGATTGGTGGATCAGCGGGGGTTTCAAACAGGAAGGATGGACATAAATAGGTTCCTATACCTAACCTACCAAGCGGGAAAATAACGTAGTGGGACTGAATAAGCTATCACTTAAACTTAGCTAGGTAATCTTCAAACGTAGGTAGGTATCAAGGCTCCACAATATGTTGCTTTTACTCATAATTATTAAGGTACTACATGATCATGGCCCACCTTTGATACCCTCGTTTTAGAAGACGATGCCGTAGTTTAGCTGTGTTTATATTTGCATACCTAAGAAATAAATGTGGAACCACCAAAGAGGAACTAAATATAACGTAGTTATACACCTAGGTACCTGACCGAATGTCAAGGGTGTAATACAGGGATGTGTAGTCACTTAGTAGGTACCTAGTTATTATCAAACAGCACGTGAAATAATTATGTATTACCTAAAAATAAAGATTGTTGTTTTAAATGTTTATATCTAACTTTCAGACTGATGAAATCCGAAGTCAACTGGGGTGCAATGTGTCTGACCCCGGAAGATAGAAATATGAGATGGCTATCTTCATTCACCTACTTCGTAATAACCTGCATCGCGACTTGTGTACTGCTGAGTCTTTTCTTTATACACGGCATTTGGAATACTCTCATCATCAAGATCAACGTAGGTACGTACACGTGGTTATCTTCCTGTCTTTATCCCACTCTGTGCAGGGTTGGCCATTTTTATTTTTTATTTTCTTTATTGTGAACAAGCGTATTAAAACTTGAAACCAGGAGGGTCAAAATAAGTGCCTAGGCATCTCACGGTTTCAAGTTATGTTAATGCCGAAGGTGGAAGCGCACTTCACCCAAAATCCTCACCAGACAACACGCGGAATAATTGTAGTGTACCCCCTTTGGGGTACACTACAATTATTTCACATAAAAATGTTAAACATACATCAGCAGGCCTATCACCTAACTCTGTTTCATTTGGGTTTCAATGGGTTTCAATTAAAATGCCTGCATTTCTGATTGAAACCGATTGAAACCCAAATAAAACAGAGTTAGGTAATAGGCCTGAGGTATATTTTGAAACATGAGTTCTCATGCTGGCTGAATGAGTGTTCTAGTTAATTGACCACAAATTTGTCACCAAAGGTTTCACATTTTTTTTATCTTCACCATGAAGTTTTCACAATTATTCCCTAAATTATTCCTTGATTTTGTAAAAATCTAATTATCTTCTAAAAAGGAGCACTCAGTCCACACGCACACTGTCGAAATCACAACAATTGTAGATTGTTGTGTTCCGAAATTTAGAGGTAAGATAGCAAGTTCCTCAGTCTGTTGAGGATTCCACGTGAAGTGCGCTCCCACCATCTTCGTCCGACTCATAACTTGAAACCAGATGGCAAAGCATTACCCCGTCGTAAAATCAAACATTAAAAATCCTAACAGAATTGTGATACTAATTATAATTACTCATCGCGCGCGTATTGAAACAGATATTCTACAGATTTAATTTTCCTTTGCAGATATTCCTACGAACAAAAAGTTATCTGGCACCACAGACGCTGTAGCTGTACTAAACTTACTTACTAATTATAATTACTCATCGCGCGCGTATTGAAACAGATATTCTACAGATTTAATTTTCCTTTGCAGATATTCCTACGAACAAAAAGTTATCTGGCACCACAGACGCTGTAGCTGTACTAAACTTAAGCCCATAAGTCAGCAGGTACCTTACCTACTATACTCTATTCCTAAAACCGAATTGGGTCTTAGGAACAGTGTGATGACTGATCTAACGCGAAACTGATTTTTAAAATATAAATAATTGTGATGTGATTAAGAACCAAATATGTTATAGACTAGTAGAACCATAGAACGATAGATATTATAGTATAGATACTTTAGGGTGTAAGATACTTAGCTACCATAGGGCTACTTTTTATAGAAGGTTACTTACATTGTATCTCCTAATACTTCAGAAGCAGCTGAGCCAATGTTTATATCATCACTTTGACAGGTATATCTGTATCTGTGTAGGGTATTTATTTTTAACTCCTTTTCTTTTCAATATTAGTAGAACGGCGAGGGATAATTTTAGTTATCCCCGTGAATCGTACATCAACGATTCAAATAATAGCCATGGTACTACCAGTAGCACCATCCGTAGTACCACGGGTAAGAACTGGATCCTTTGGTAAATTATTAAGATTTATTTACCTTTTTAATTTAACAGTTAAGGAAGAAAAGAGATTTGGTATCTTTCTAGACGTACCTGCTCTAATTTTATTGATAATAGCCGTTATATTTATGTAGACATCAAACTACCTTGATAGGTAAAAGTCATAAGTTAAATACCAGAATTATTAATAATACTACCCCATAGTACTAGGGCACAGTACTTTTATCTTAATAATTAAGTAGCTTTAGCTTATTAGCTTTAGCTTCTTGTTGGTTCAATTCACCAGAAAATAATGTAATCAAGAAATACGAACCATCCAAAACATTATTATTTTTGTCTAAACTGCTCCTAATTTTAAATGACTGCTGTTATATTATCACTTGAAAGTCGTGAAAACATTTCAGTGATTTTATGAAAACATTGAATACTAACTTCAATTAGAAAAGTCTTAAACTTTATGATGTGCATTACCTACGTTACCCGTGTTACTACTAGTAGTAAGACTGGTATCAAAGGGTGCATTAGTGTTGTGCAATGAATGTAGTTTAAGTTGCGTCCACAGTAGAGCCAACGAATGTTCGTTCCTACTGGTGGTACTGGAGGTGCAAAGTAAAAGCCAAGTATGGCTTTTACTTTGCACCTCCATTTATAATATAGTTATCTCGTTCGCACCATCGAACTTTTTTTGTGATTTATTTAAGAATGATTTTGAAATAAAAAATACTCATGAAATTGAAGTGCATTTATTATGTTTTAATAAATTAATGAAGTACATCTAAGTACAACTTAAAACCAACTAAGCCCCACTTGCGCTTAGAATACACACACACCACCCACAATAATGCAGGAACTGTTTTAGTACTAATTACTATGTTAGTAGCATAGAACAGAGATACTTATTTGGTTTAATCTATAGGACAATCCCCAATACGAAACGACTAGTTTTTCAAAGAAATACTTGATTAGTCTTGCTTAACTCGACATTAATCAAGAAAATATATAAATGACAAAAGTGAGCAGATAGTCACTTTATTACATATACCTATTGGTTTGGTGATAATATACTAGGTATTGTATCCTAGTTTTTTTTTTGTTGTTCGACGGGTAAGCGCATTCATCTCACTTTGTTGTTACAATAAGGCCAAAGGCAGAAGCGCACTTCACCCGAAATCTTCAACAGCTATCTTGCCTCTAAATGCCTCTGCAATTACAACTGCAAACCATGAGAATGCATCCTCCTGCCGAAAGTAAGTTTGGACGTGCCTCTTACCACCCTAGTATGATCCACGTTTCGAGTTTGTGATCAGTGAATCCTCGAAGGGGAAAAGTCGTGAGTCGGTTGCTTAAGAGTAAAAGCACACCTCTTTACGTGAAAAGAAAACTTAAAATTTTTCGAAATTATCTTTATCGAGTTACACACACCGAAGAGTGTGAGATGGTTTTGTTGAAGTGAAAAGGAGTGCAAAAAAATTTTTTTTACGGGCCAATTAAAATATTATCATTTGTGTATTCGTTTTTGTAAGTTTATTTGTATTGTTTTACTTATCTTTAAACGTATAAGTAGGATTATTTATTTATAGCTTTTTTGAGTAGATACCAAGTTTTCACTTTTTTATTCATGCAATACATACTATGTAGGTGCACATTATCTATCCATTTTATTGCAACTTCTCATGATCAAGGGTTTGCTGTTAGAAAACTCTACAAGGGTAAAGCTCGCTTGTGTATGTATCTGTTTGTGTGTACAATAAATGATAAAGAGGAACGAAAGGCTCAGTCGAGAGGCGCTACGAAGAGCGCCACCGCGTGGAGCGTGGCGGCGTCTCGCGACCACGCGCGGGAGAGCGGCGCGTTTACGTAGAACAGCATCTCTTCGCGGGACTCGTTACTGTACACCGGGACTTGCAGCGTGCCTTCTGGACTCGGCCTGTCCTTGTTCTGTGGAAATATATACTTTACTCGCGATACTAAACGTGGTATCGATCAGACGCCATACGCCCCCAAGTGCGCGCGTAACACGATGATACCAATACAATAAATGTGTAAGTTTCTACAAATTCAAACTGTAGAAAATTGCGATCACAAAGTAAATATCCTACTAACTTATAGAATTGTATGAGATAAAGTAAGTTTAAAAACCTGCTTAAATTAGATCCACTATCTACCCCCGTTTACTCCTCACGGATCCCTAATTATTTTAATCGCTCACATGGACCCCTTTTTCTTTGTCGTCGACCCCTGGGGGTCATATAGACTATTTTGGGTATCACTGGTATACATCTATAGATAAACCACTAGTAATGAACTCGCCTCCACAACGGTTACGCTATAGACATAAATATGCTTTGTCTTTGGTGGTTCAGTCACCAATGGTGGCTCAAAACAAACAAAGCCTATCCGTTTGGTCGGTGACTGAACAACCGATGACAAAGCAAAGCGTCGAGGTATACACTTTTGCATGAGTCTTCCAGTAAAATAAACTGAACTGCACTTTATTGTGTCTTAGCAAGAGTTCGCTATATACAACCTGAAACAGATGTACTATGTGTACTATGCCGAAACGGGGTTATCCGACCCGACTCGTGGAACAACGTTTGTTTTAAGACTTTGAATTTTGGTTCAAAGTTTTTGGTAAAACAGGATCAAAGTTCTGACACCAACAGCTGGTTTTTTGAGTTGAGACTACCCTAAAATCAGCTGTTTCTTAACTCGCGACAATGACCTCAGCTCTAGACAGATGAGGCAACATAGCAGAAGGTCACAATCACAAAGAACGAAAAGCGCTTTCACTAACAGAGGAAAATCGTCGAAAAGCCTGGGCTGCTAATGAGACAATCCATTACTAGAAGGTTTAATTTGTCAAATCATCTGTTAGCTATAATACAAAATAATCGTTCCTATAATGTACTTTTGTTCGTCCAATATCGCATTCATAGTCTTTTTGTAACTGTAGGTGCCTATGTGTATGTTCTATCTAATAACCTACTTTCACGAGATGACTCCAAGTTCTCACTAAAATTGGTTCATCTGTCCTTAATATTCTTTGACACAGACAATTGCACCAACTGATACCTACCTACCGCATAGTGCATGCGGTAGGCATAGTGCGGTAAAGGAAATAGGGTCGTCACTATTTATTATCATTGAGAAAATGAAAAGATTTGTATGGGAAACTGAAAATGGGAATTCACTATTATCTCCCCGCCACAACAAATACTTTTCCTGGTCCGAAAAGCCCCCCCACTGCTTAGTACACATATTCTGTTTCACCTTGTATATAAAATGATTTTGCGGAGTGAAATCTTCTGTATTTGAACTATTATGTATATTATATAAAACGACCCCTCCAACTCAGCACATGTATGTCGTAAAAACAGGCTAAATATCCCAAGAGATGGGCAGCAGCTTCCTTCCGTGTATCTACGCCATTAGTGCGATCACCGATCACCGATCCGCCTCCGCGGGGATTATGGATAGCTTCTCTATGATTATAGCTTCGGAGGAGGCTGTGTCCAGCGGTAAGGGGGCACGACACCGACGGGCTGTCGGTGTCGTGTGTGTGCAGCGGTGGTAGGTGTACACATACGTGAGGTAGGTAGGAGACGGAGAGCGGCGGCGCGGCGGCGTGCGGCGGCGCGGCGGGCGACGCGGCCTCGAGCGCGCCGCCGTCGCCGACGCACGCGCCGCTCACGCGCAGTCCGGTCAACACCATGCCCCCTGCATCTATCAACACATTACCTTTACAAATGTGACAAATGTTATGACACAATGTGTCATTACAACGTGCTCCAGTGGTTATCTGTTGGTTTTCCTAATAACAATAAATAAAAATAAAAAATGAGTTTGTGTAAAAAAGAGAAATTGTGTGAACTATACCAATCACACTTACAATAAAATATTTTAATAGATAGATAGATAAACTCTTTATTGTACACCAAAAAACACAAATAAACAGACAAACAAGAAATACACTTAAACTAGATACAATGGGCGGCCTTATCGCTAAAAGCGATATCTTCCAGTTTTAATATATGAATATGAATTTAAAATATGCTTACTTATAACATAAAAATATGCTTTTCATACTTATGAACACCACATCATGTCTCTGTGGTATGTTCAAAAGATGCTGTTGCCTGGTTTCATGACAGCAATACCATTTGACGGCTGTTAAAAGTGAAAACGCATGATGTGCCGACCCGACCTGGTAACATAACTAGTGTTAAAGTTTTACCTGTAGGTGTGAAGCTGCCAACGAGCGCTAAGGCCTCGGGCTTAGACTTCAACGTCGCGAGAGTGTGCGCGCGCAGAGCCCACACGGCGCGCGTCGGTTGCAGGAAAGAGCGCAGGTCCACCTCTGAAAACAACTTAACTTTAACCGCCTCTGTGGTCTTGTGGATCAACCCACCGATTTTAGATCCAGAGGTCACGGGTTCGATCCCATGAGGAGTACTAGGCTAGCTACCACTATCTTACCTAATTCTGTCGCCATAATAACAATCCTAAAATTGTTGTGTTCCGGCATTTAGAGGTAAGATAGCCAGTTCCTTAGTTTGTTGTCTTATCTCAACTTTTAAACCAGGTGAGATGAAGGCCAAGTGCTTACCCGTCGCACAAAAAAAAAACAATGTGTACGGTGCACAAACCGTACAATATTGCTACGTTAGCGTTTTACTCTATCGTGGCAGGTTTCGGGTAGCGTCGCGCCACCGCCGTCGCCGCCACCGCGCCATCAGTCCGCATTACACCATCGCGTCGACCACATCAATATAAATAAGTCAAACAATATACTTGTGTTATTGCAAATACAACATCTTTTATTGTATGCTCGTACACAATGTTTAGGTCTGTCACAAAATGATATGTATTTTTTTGTTGAACTCGTCTTCTTACATCAACAGCCCATTAGTGTCCACTGCTGGAGCCTTCTCCAAAGCTAGAGGGTTTTGCCAAAACCACCACGCTTGGCAGGCGAATTGGTGATCGCAGTAAAGTTGTTGATATCACACAGGAGGAAGCTGCTGCCCTTCTTATAAGGTGCATATGTTCTTACTTATCTCACTCATTTCATAAATGCGAAAGTTTGTTTTGATGTTTAGCGTTCCTACAAAACTACTGAATGGATTGAGATGAAATTTGAACATATATTGTTGGCGGTGAAACCACAACTTCTCAAAGCATAGGCAAGATGTTGAGATCCCAACCCAGGAGTAACATATCGGCTACTTTTTATCAAGGTACCACACAGGCGAAGTCTAGAGTAAAAGCATAATATCAGTATCTGCCAGATAAACGGACAAAATATAATTTTAGTACCTATCTAATCTACCATAAACCAAAACAAACCGTGGCGGTCGCGACTTAAGAATCGACCCTCCAACTCAGCCCATGAATGTCGTAAAAGCCAACTAAGGCATCTCACCAGAAGAAAGGGCAGCAGCATCCTTCTGTGTATTATCTACACCTTTACTGCGATCAATCCACCTGCCAAGTTTTCAATTGTCCAAGGAGGTAGCATTACAGTATTATACTAAATTATTATGTATAATATACTAATGAATGAATGAAAATTCTTTATTGTACACAAAAACATATAGGACAAATGTAAAAGTGAAGTCAACAGTACAATGGACGGTGTTCTCGCTTTAAAGCGATAACTTCCAGACGATTTTAGGATGGAGATGGTAGTACAGACAAGTAAAAGTTACTACACAATATATGAAGCTCTATGCGATAAAAAATTTGGTATAATTGATTCTTTCTAGTTTAATTTAATTTAATTAAGTAAAATTTTCAGTTTTACTCTATCTTATTTTACTTTATTGTTGACGTGGCCCCCCTACAGCCTATTTTGTACTATGTTCTTAATGTTATTTATATTAGGTAGGTGTGTTTGTTTTATTTGTTGCTATATGTTTGTTCATTCGATAAGGATATATGTATTATGCTTTTAGTTTTATAAAAATAATGGAATCTTGACTTTTTTTTTATTGTGCGACTGGGAAGCGCTTGGCCCTCATCTCACCTGGTAACAAGTTGAGATAAAGCCAAAGGTGGAGGCGCACTTCACCTGGAATCCTCAACAAACTGAGGAACTGGCTATCTTACCTCTGAATGCCGGATCACAACAATTTTAGGATTGTTGTTATGGCGACATAATTAGCTAATTAACTATAACTAAGTGTTCCTATGTGATCCTATAGCTGCAAATACATGAACTGAAATGAAAGAGACAGGGTAATGTTACCAGCAGGCATGTATTCCCTGGAAGTGCGGGTCTCGGCGCGCGCGGCGGCCGCCTTGGCGCGGTGACAGAACTCCCGCAAGTACACGTCGGCCGCGCTCGGCCCCGCCCACACCAACTGCCATTCCTCCGGGACCTAAATTATAAATAAATATTACATTACATTAAGTTTAAACAGCGCCATCTAGCCCCAAACTTTTTTTTTTTACCGTACGACGAGGAAGCGCTTGGCCTTCATCTCACCTGGTAACAAGTTGAGACTAAGCATAGCTTGTAATATGGGTACTAGATTACGGATGGAATACTTAAATGGTTTTGTAAATACATACTTACGTACTATATGACACAACACCCAAACACAGAAAAAAAATGTTTGTCCTGGATGGTAATCGAACCCACAGCCTACAGCGCAGCAGGCAGAGTTACTACCAACTGAGACTATGAGCCTTGTTGATTGTGAATCAGTAGGTAATCAGTACCTTCCATTAATCGCTCGGCAGAGAACAATAGTCTATTTCACGGGTACTTCACTAGAGTCATAGGCAGACTGGGTTCGATCCCCGGGGAAATACAATATTCTGCCGCTATATATATTCTATTTCTGACGCTATAACAGCATTTAGAGGTAAGTAGCCAGCTCCGCAGATTGTTGAGGATAAAGCTTAGTGCGCTTCCACCTTCGGCCTTATCATAACTTGAAAATCAGGTGAGATGAAGGCCCAGCACTTGCCCGACGGACAATCAAATATAAAAATAAAACCGCCCCGAAGACTAGCAACATGCGACGATAGAAACTTTTAATGACATTTTGACATTGAAAGGTCACGTGGTGTTTCGGAAGTCAAAAAGTAATCCCAAGTAAGCCAATCATTACAAACAAAAATAGTTCTTTTTTAATTCATTACTTATTATTATAGTATCCATTATTGTTAGGTATTTTATTTAATATATCATTATTATTATCATCAAGGTTTATAATATTATCAATACCTTTTTCTTTTCTCTCACTTAGAAATAGCTTAGGTACTTTCATTGTTTTGTTTAGGTAGAGACCGAGGCACAAACTTTTGTTAATCAAAATGTATGACCTACACAGTACAGGCTCAGCCTAGTGTGTAGACCATAGGTAATAATATTTGTAATAATGATGCCTGTCAAATAAACTTTCTTTTTTTTTTCATTTTTATACTTACATTTTTTTACTGTCGGAAGTGTTTATCTCTTCAGGTTTTTGAAACCTTACCAGCAGAAATAACCAGTTCCTTCTGTGAAAGCTCGCTCCATCACTATATCGTAGACTTTAAGCTTATTCTGGCCTTGAACTAGACAAGCCTAGCGGTCAAAAGCTAAACCACATCTATAAAAATGCCTTCATATCACCTGGTTTCAAGTTATGATAATTAAGGCCGATCGATGGTGGAAGCGCATTTCATATTGTAGAGAATATTGTACTATTAGGCCTATTTTTTTATTGTACGACGGGGAAGCGCTTGGCCTTCGTCTCACCTGGTAACAAGTTGAGATAAAGCCGAAGGTGGAGGCGCACTTCACCTGGAATCCTCAACAAACTGAGGAACTGGCTATCTTACCTCTAAATGCCGTAACACAACATTTTTTTAAGAATTGTTACTACGGCGACAGAATTAGGTAAGATTGTGGTAGCTAGCCAGGCGGACTTAAACAAAATGGTACTACCACCAACCCAACCAAGCACAATATTGCTCTCACTGGGGATCGAACCCGGGAACTCTGGATCGGAAATCAGTTGGACCACTAGACCACAGAGGCGGTTGAGACGGTTCTGTAATGTTCCTCAAGCAGACTGACTGACCTCGGTCGGTGCGTGCGAGCGCGCGCCCCCCGCGAGTCGCGCCAGCCCCGCGTGCACGACGCGCGCCCCTCCCCCCGCCGCCCCCGCCTCCCCGCCGACCACACACCCCCACCAACCCGCCCCACTCCCGCCGTCTCCACCGCCCCCCTTCATGATGCTACAGCCTGACATGTTCTTCTTCCAAAGTCCGAGCAGCGCTTTGAGCGATGCGCCTCCGTCGTCTTTCTCGTCCACACTCACTGAGTCCAGCTCTGTAAAAGTAAACAAGTTGGTAGTACGATAAGGCCAAAGGTGGACGCGCACTTCACCCGGAATCCTCAACAAACTGAGAAACACAACCATTTTGGAATTGTTATTATGGCGACTGAATTAGGTAAGATGGTAGTAGCTAGGCAGACTTAAACAAATTTCTACCACACAACCAAAGCAAGCACTATATTGTACTCTCTTGTTGTTAAAACTTAACTTTAACTTTAACCCTATGTTAAATTAGCCTAATGTTACTCCTACAATTGAATGGAACCAAACGACAACTCATATGTCAAAATCCATCAAGCCGTCGCTGCGATGAAATAAATGTATGTCTCATTAAAAAAGCAACTTCCTCAGAAGGATTTATCCTTCTGAGGAAGTTGGGTTAAATGAATTACACGCAGAACAGCGTTGGCGAAGCATCATGTCGTCGAGCCTTGCATTGGCAAAGATACTCTTCGCCAATAAATCATTACCAAGTGTCCGATCCGTTCATATAGTATAGTACATATGAATAAAATAATCTTGGAGTCAATTTCCGCAGTAAACGGTTGGGGTCGTTAATGTAAATTTGTCAGAAAATCTCCCGAATGTTTCATCAAAAAAAGTGATCTTCCTAGACGATACGTAAATAGACATAACCCAAATGAGCTGGTACTACCTAAATCTAACATGTTTATGCATAGTTCTGGTCCAAACACAATGGCCGCTAAGATTTATCATAAGATACCTGATAAAATGAAGCATTAACATGATTTTAAATTTAACAAACTTTTAAGGGACATTCTTATTGATAAATGTTACTATAGCCTTGACGAGTTCTTGGATGATTCGAATTTTTGTTTATAGTTTGGAAAGTATAGGTAGATAGATTCCTAAAATAAGTAACTTAACAAAGTAGTATATAATTTTATTAATTTATTGGCATATTATAATAATTTCTTGACATATTAAAATACCGACTCAAACATTTAAATGATAGTTCTAAACAAATATAGATAAGTGTACAAAAATGCTAAACCCTAACTGGGTCACATAATTAATTATAGTACAGTGTTAGAATAAGATATTCCATTGTTAAGACTATGTGATTATGTATGCATGAAACAAATGAATATGAATATGTTCTGTGATAACCTTTCAGTACAGCAATGATATTGGTAGCGGCGTTCTTCTCCCAGGCGACGCGGCAGTTCGCCGGCAGTCCGAGCAGTTGCGGCGTGTCGATCTCGGGCAGGCCGGAGAATGCCGATGCATATGCCTACAAAAACCCGTGGATAAAGTTGTGGCAACCCGTGGATAAAGTTGTGGGTCATATATTTATTTACCTACTTAGTTCTATACTAGTTTACAATACACAATGTATGACTGTTTTTTTGTCCCAAATAAATAAAATAAAAAATAAAACTTGAAGTTTGTCGCATATAGGTAGAGACTTAGAACGGTCCTTACCCGTACCTCTTAGTATCTTAAAGATAACGTGTCAACGTGTTTAAAGTCAAATGTGTCAAAATTGGTGTCGGTAAGGTGTATGGTGTAGCGAGTTCAATGAATGAAAGAATGAATGAATGAATGAATGAATGAATAAAGTATTACAAGACATTATTTTTACACAGCGCCATCTATCCCCAAACTAAACATAGCTTGTAATATGGGAACTAGTTTACGGATAGAATACTTAAATACTTCTTGTAAATACATACGTAGTATATGATACAACACCCACACATGAATGAACACTTTATTGCACACAGAAATAATACTATAGAACAACACAAACATTTAGCAACAATAGTGTCTAAGTACTATGGGCGGTCTTATCGCTCAACGCGAAGAATGATTCAATGTTTTTTTCCCATGGCAAAAAATGCCCAAGAAGTTTCACTTAAAAAAATAAAAGGTAGTAGTGAGAGTGACCTGCAGCGAGGGGGCGGCGGGCAGTGCGAGCGGCAGCGCGGGCGCGGCGGCGAGGAGGCAGCGCGCGTGTATCGCGTGCAGCAGCCGCGCGTCGGGCGACAGCTGCACGCGCGCGGCGTACAGCGGCAGACACAGCGGCGCACCGCCCGACCGGATGGCGGCGGCGCACGCAACCACCTCGCCCCACTCCCACGAGTACCAGCGGGTCCAACCTGACGCACACAACGGTACCTACTAGAGATGACCAATATAACTATCAACCAATCAATTGAACTAATATTTAAAATCAACCATTACATTCAATAATCAGAATTGACATTATCGAATAAAAATATCATATCAATTTCAGCCTGAGTTAGAACTAAAATAATTGAATGCATTGAAATTTTAACTTTAACATCCTATAAATAAGAAACATTTCCTTATGTTGCTGCTCGCAGAGTTTTCAACTATGTATTAGGTTTACTTCTTTCAATTGTATACTTTCGACTCCTCACTATAGAGATTAAATTTCTGATTTGCTGTATATGATATTTTTATTCAATACAAAGTGATGTGATATTTTAAACAAACACCCATAGTGCTACTATGATAGAGACGAATTAGCGGTTACTTTTATTTGATCAATAGAATAAAATATTCAACCGCATAAACATCAACCAATAACCAAATCGTGTAGGTACTCAACAAATAAAATGAACTAATATTTTCAACCAATAAAAATATCGATATATTTTTTTATCAATTAACAGTTAACTAATATTTAATTTTAACCATTATTGCCGTCTTTAGTACCTACGCTATTACAGGAGGACATTACGAAACATTCACTTCGCACAGCGCCATCTAGCCACAGTCCGTTCATTGTGTCGTTGTTGTCAACCGACTTTATACATGTTAAAAGTCTATCAAGGATACAATATTCACTAACGTGAATTAGGGCGCATGCGTCTAAGTGAAGCAGTTAAAATGACGTTTCTTGACACAAGTTTTGCAACAAAAACGTGTTAAAGTTGGCGGTTTCCGCCAAACTGGTACGTCACGCTGGCCGACGCTTTATTCCGTTCTCTTTCAGTATAGCTATACCCAATTTCCAAAACGCTATTTTTTACTACGATATCTAAAATTTTTGACACTAGAATTCGAAACTTCCCTCAAAAGAGACTTTTCAAATCCATAAATTATTAAATTAATGTATTATATGAATTAATAAAGTATTGCGATGAAGTCTATCGGATTTTCTATCGAATCCGACATAAAGATATGTTTCCAATCCAGAAACTTTCCGTGTATTTGCGAATCGCTACACTGGACACAGGCCCCTTCCGAAGTTGTGTAATGTGAGCGCCATAAAAACCATTCGTGTCTTAGATGATCACAATTTACCGAAATGGAACCTTTTCACTCTGATCTTGAAGACTCCTAAGATTGTATTGGTGTGGAAAAGTATATAAGGGCGAGGAGTTCCAATCCTTATAATGATCGAAAGCCATCATTTTGGACCTACGAGTTTCGGACTAGTTTCACAATGACAAGTAAAGTGCTGTTTTATTATTTAATGAGTAAGTTTAGTTCACACTCTAGACAGCTAGTAACCTTGTAGATGTTCCATTGGCCAGCACTCATAGATTCGCCTCTACCTTTGGCATTAGTAAAGGAATGGATCGTAACCCTTGTATTTCACCGCCTCCGTGGTCTAGTACGCGGTTCGATCACCGGTGTCCGATCCCCACCCCAGTACAATCTTGAAGTCTTCAAGTCCTTGCAGCCTTATTTTAGTAACCGCCTGTGGTCTAGTGGTAACCCACTGACTTCAGATCCAGAGGTCACGGGTTCGATGCCCAGGGGAGTACAATATTGTGCTCGGTTTGGTTGGTGGTAGGACTTTAAGGTGGGACTTTTGGTGTTTAAGTCCGCCTGGCTAGCTACCACCATCTTAGCTTAGTCGGTCGCCATAACAACAGTTCTTAAAAATGATTGTGCTCCGGCATTTAGAGGTAAGATAGCCAGTTCCTCAGTTTGTTGAAGATTCCGGGTGAAGTGCGCCTCCACCTTCGGCCTTATCTTAACTTGTAACTAGGTGAGATGAAGGCCAAGCGCTTACCCGTCGTACAATAAAAAAAAAGTGAATACTGGATAAGTTTGAGAAGCACTTTTATTTCAGAGGCCGAGTATGTATGAAGTATGAGATGAAATCCTACCCTGAGGTATGTAAGCTCGCCGCTCCTGCACCAGAGCGTGGAAGATGGCGAGGCACGCGTGGAGACGCACCGTGTTGGGGTCCGCCTCGTACTGCCCCCACGCAGATAGAGTGCCCATTATATTGTTCTTTACTCCTTCCGGTGCCTGAAAATGTTTTCATATATCAAGAGCGAATCCCTGATTACCCCATCTAGTATTGAAAATGCCGGTGAAAAATTGCCAAATTGCCCATTCTTATATATTAAAACGTTTGGATTTGACAAACTGGTATTCATTCATACTTCAGTATAGTTATATTTAAAAGTTCTGATGATGACCTCTTATTCTTTAATTTAAAAGTTTGACTCTTGTCAGCACTGATGGATCTTTCTCCATGTTGATCTTTCCAGGGTGGCCTCCTTGGCCTCCTTAAACGATACGATAGCGACCTTCTCTTTCACTTGGCTTACATAGTTTATTCTCGGTCTCCCTCTTCCTCTGATGATGAGGATGGTTCCTTCTTCTGACGATGACCAGCTAATTGCAATAAGTGACAATGGCAAATTTCACTGATGGTAGGACCTTTTCACCTGCCTAGGGACCGCCTCCCGCCGAAGTCCGTCATAAGTACAAAGTAGCACAGAGAGCTATGCTTGGAGTTTCACTACGTGATAAAATCCGAAATGTGGACATCCGTAGAAGAACCAAAGACACTGACATAGCTCTCAGAATTAGCAAGCTGAAGTGGCAGTGGACAGCCACATAGCTCGCAGAACCGATAACCTCTGGGGGATAAAGGTTCTCGCATGACGGCCGCGATTTACCGCGAAACGGAGTGTAGGAAGACCCCCCACTCGATTGGACCGACGACATTGTGGCGGTCGCAGGGAGTCGGTGGATGAAGGAGGCTCAGGTCGCTGGCGTCGATTGGTGGAGGCCTATGTTCAGCAGTGGACATGTGTGGGCTGATACGATGACTCCGTATTTCATAAGATCGTAGCATAGATACTTTTAGTCTATGTTAGAGGTACATACTTCGAGAATGACATTGACGCACGCGTTGGCTATGAGAGGCGGTATCTCACGATACTCGGAGACTATCCACACTCGGAACTCTTCATTGAAGCTTTCTGTCTGGAATACAAACATATCTTGTAAAGTTGTAGTAGTGATGAATATAGATGTTTGTTCTGTGTTTGGGTGTTGTATCATATAGTACGTATGTATTTACAAAAATATTTAAGTATTCTGTCCGCAATCTAGTTCCCATATTACAAGCTATGCTTAGTTTAGGGCTAGATGGCGCTGTGTAAAATTAATGTCCTGCAATATTTATTTTGGTCTTGTCCATTTTACTTTACGACCGACCACCTTCAAGTCAACTCTCCAGTTAGTAGGCATTTTCTGTGAAGGCTCGCTTCATCATGTTGTTCAAGCAAACCAGGTCAAGAGCTGACACATTGTATATATCCATACATACAAATAAATAATATTGAAGTGTCTGTTTGTAATGTGTATTTTTTCCCTTTGTATGTGGCGGCCATATTGCGCGTCACGTCGCAACGGTAACGACACGCGCGGACTTGTTACAGTAGTTACGTCATAGCGACGCGTGAGACTAAAATGACGACAGCTTTTTACTTAATGTATATGAAAGTATACACTGATATTTGTAGAAAAAAAAAATTTGTTTTCGTCGTTTGTTGCGTGTTCTTCTCGGCTTATCCGTATCAGCTGGACTGATTTTCACGAGACTTCACTGCAGATAGCCGATGTTATAAGGTATAGTGTATCAAGGCAAGTGAGGTATCATTAACTACTCTTTTTTTTATTATTTCATTAAAGTAGTCTATGATTTTAGGCTGAATATGAAAAAGAAAGCGCACGCATGCGCAGTTCGAACTGTGAAACAAATGGCGCGCGCATGCGTAGTTTGAACTTAATTTCCCGCGCTTCCCAAAAATTTTTTGGCCGATCGTGTTTTTGTATTCGGGATTCCAAAAAAGTTTACTAAAATCCTGTAAGTGATTAAAATATGATTGGAGAAGAGAGTAGTGACGGCGAGATTTTCACTCCGCCAGATATTCTAGACGCGGCATTGGCGTTAACTGAAAGTCTCCTGCCAGAAAAATCAAAAAAATTGTACGACAAAATGTACCAAGAATTAATAGATTGAAAATTACTTCCTTGTAACCTACCTACTTTGTTTAATTTCAATTTTTCCTATGAGTGAAGATAAAGTAGTGTATGAAACTGCATATAACTTAGGTATTAAAACAACAGATAAACAGACTCTCGTGTTTTAATACACCTTATATGACAGTTGCATAAACTACTATTAAATTAAGAAGATGTATTAGAGTTCCGCGCAATAAAAAAACCCCATGAAATCCAATATACTACAGAGTAGCTTCCTATCGCGGATGTGCGACCGGGCGTTTGCTAATAAAAAAAAAGTGTAACATAAATAACTGGTTTTATGTATCTATTCTGCCGTGCCGGTCGTGATTTAGGAATTTACCCCTCCAATTCAGGCCATGGATGTCGTAAAAGCCAACTAGGCATCTCACCAGAAGGGCAACAGCTTCCTTATCTACCTTTACTGCGATCACCAATTCGCCTGCCAAAGCGTGGTGATTATGGCTAAACCCTCCAGCTTTGGAGGTGGCTCTGTCCAGCAGTGGACACTAATGGGCTGTCGATGTGATGTGATGTATCTCTTCTAGTTGTTTGTATACGGTACGATACGGTACGGTATTATAGATAATAATAGCTCACAGATTCAGCTATTCCCGTGATGAATGTTTGCAACTCCCGTGTGAAAGGCGAGGCTGCTACAGTGAGCACCAGCCAACCGCCGCCGCCGCGAGCGGTCTCCAACGCCGACCGCCATGCCGGCACACCTTGATCTACATCCACCTAAAAATCATATAAACCAAAATGAAACCAAATGAATTGATGAATGGAAATTCTTTATTGTACACCAAAAATATAAAGAACAGTTTACAATTTTAAAACTTAAGTTGACAGTACAATGGGCGGTCTTATCGCTTAAAAGCGATCTCTTCCAGACAACCTTAGAATGGAGAGGATAGTTAAAGTACGGTTGATGGTAGGAGGACTATTTATCTATGTAAAGTGACTAGAGAGTACAATGAGGAACTACTTACGTGTACGAGAGCTGCAGTGGCGTGTGCAGCGAGCACGTCCGCGGCGTGCGCAGCGAGGAGCAGCACGGGCCGGCCGCGAGCGCAGCGAGCCGCGCTGCGCACCGGGGAACTGCTGAACACGGACCCTGTGCCTGGAACACAGAGATCATGTTATTTAATAACGGTGGAGGATGACACGATGCCACAAGCAGCATCACATGATAAGCCCATTCAACAAAATACTACAAATACCAAAATACAACAAGCCTCATATCTCAGGTGGTTGGCTCTGCCTTCTGCGCTTTAGGTTGTGGGTTCGATTCCCACCCAGGTCAAACATTTGTGTATGGAATATAGATGTTTGTTCTGTGTTTGGGTGTTGTATCAATATGGTGTAAGTATGTATTTACAAAAAAAAATAAGTATTCTATCCGTAATCTAGTTTCCATATTACAAGCTATGCTTAATTTGGGGCTAAATGGCGCTGTGTAAAAATTAATATCCTATAATATTTATTTATTATTGACGCTTTTACAACGGGCACGGACCCGATGCGAATTCGTACGTATTGAGTGATCACACAGACCTAAACTGGTTCCTTGTTACGTGGTTGTCATAAATATCATATTGGGTGTAAATACAAAACATATAAATAAATAAATATTACAGGAAATTAATTTTACACAGCGCCATCTAGCCCAAACTAAGCATAGCTTGTCATATCGGAACTAGAATACGGATAAAATATTTAAATACTTTTTGTAAATACATACGTACTATATGATACAACACCCAAACACAGAACAAACATCTACATTCATCACACAAATGTTTGTCCTGGGTGGAAATCGAACCCACAGCCTACAGCGCCGAAGGCAGAGTTACTACTAACTAAGCTATGAGGCTTGTCCAATTATATCGACTTAGACTTGATTTTATGCAAATTTTTGAACATAATTACACCAATAATCTTACCTAGTACATGATCAACGAACGCAGTCATAGCCCGATACAAGCTATCGGGCCGTATCGCCGCCACGGCGACGAGTACCTCGAAAGGGCTCAGCTTCAACTTGCTCAAGTCGCCGAGATCACCGGACGACACGAACCGCTTCCACACATCCGCATCATCCAGACTCAGACGGTGGTACAACTCTCCGTCCGAGGCTTTTAGCTTTGCAGTGGATTTTATACATTCATCGGGAATCCAAGAGTGACTCTTTTTGATATCATTTGTGCTCAGATTGTCCTCGTTTGTTTCACTAGTTCCTATTAAAAGTTTCCAAAGCTAAAAAAGAAAGACGTAGCGTGATATTTCTGAGCGCAGATCATAACCATTAGAGAGGTTTTTTTATTGTACGACGGGTAAGCACTTGACCTTCATCTCACCTGGTTGCAAGTTGAGATAAGGCCGAAGGTGGAAGCGCACTTCACCCGGAATCCTCAACAAACTGAGGAACTGGCTATGGTTGGTTGAGCCACTAGACCATAGAGGCAGTTAAAGCCGGTAGGCCGTAATTATGTAGCACATATAATCTACAAATTTTATATATCATATAGTCTATAAATTACATTGGGTTTTTCAGTCAAGATTATGATAAAATCTTAAAGGTTTTTGAAATAGGGTCATGTTCAACTCATGTGGCAGCTGCCCCCTCAGTACGGGGGGGGGGGGGGGGGGGATAAAATTTTTGTCCTCTGTTTTCATCCACCATCGGGAGACAAAATGCTCTCAGAGGTGGATAAAAACAGAGGACAAAAATGTTATCCCCTCCCCGTGCTGAGGGGGCTGAGTTGGTTGTTGGATGTTGGTTGAGGCATAGATACCTAAGCTGAGATGAGACCAAAGACCATTGTCTATTGTACGGTTACGGCTGAATGATCACAACACCGGTGATAAGACCTGTAAAGGTCCGTCTACCTAGCGATTTCCAGGCAAATTCCGGCGCCAATCGATTAGCCGTGTGCCACAGGTGCGCGGGAAAAGCATTCTGGGAGGTAGCTCATCCTTGCTCTGGTCTAGAGTTAGATAAGCCCAGAGGCCAAGATCCACCATTCATAAACCACAGTAAAAGAAAAGTCCGTTGTTGAACCCAGGCCACACATTTTCTAGTAAATTCTGCTCAAAAAGCAATCCGACGTCGTGGCCAAAAAGGGCCAAAAACTATTGTAGGGCACAAATCTACGGCTGTTCTCGCTCTGAAGAGCCTTTTGTTACAGTACTAATAATTTTGTATTTGCAAAAAGGGAAATACCAACCTTATTGGGCATCAAATCTTCATAAACTTGTTTCAGCAGATACAAAACGACGGTGTATTTATCTTTCTTATGCAACGCAAGCAAAATTCGTTCGATGATTCTTCGCGATATGAATTTAACGATGTCGTCATGGTTGATGTTTGATGTGTCCTGGAAAATATGAAACTTGCGAACTGAGAGCTTCCTAGAGATTCTGGGGAATCCTAAATTAATGTTTTTTTTTAGGACGTATCTCGTTATTGACGTCTAGACTCACGATAAACCGGCCAAGTGCAGACACGCACCACATTTCTAAGGCAAAAAAAAACACTTTATTGTCCCCTTTCATTTTATTTGTTGCAATAGTCAAAGTCAAAGTCAAAGTCATTTATTCATCTATAGACATAATACATGCACTTAGATATGTCAATTTAACAATAATACACAATGGAAATAAAAAAAAAAAGAATAAGAATAGTAGGTATACACTCTAAAAGTACACAAAATGCTGTTGGTGACAGTAACTTATACATTTGTAAGATTTTCACAGAATAAATATTTATCAGCAAAAGCTTCGTCAATTGTATAATAACTTTTATTAACTAAATATCTTTTAACAAAGTGTAAAAATTCGATGTCCGGTTTATTCCTAATGTCAATTGGTATTCTATTATATAATTTTATTGATACACAAACAAAGCTTTTCAAAATTTTGGTCAATCTTGTACGTGGAACAACTATATCTTGTTTATGTCTAGTATTGTGGCAGTGAATTTCAGTATTTGTCTCAACATTTCCAAGATTTTCTCTCATATATACAATGTTTTGGTAAATGTACTCGCTTGCCATTGTCATTATATTGAGTTTTCTAAACATGTCTCTACATGAGTCCCTGTATTTTAATCCTAAGATATATCTAACCGATCGTTTTTGTAACAAAAATATCCGGTTGCATTCTGCAGCAGTACCCCAAAACATTAGACCATAGCTCATGAGAGAGTGAAAGTAAGCAAAGTACACGTTTCTTGCCGATTTTTCCCCCCCCAGTTCCTTAATTTTCTTTATTGCATATGATGCTGAGCTTAGTTTTTTGGCAAGATCATCTATGTGAACTGACCAAGTTAATTTTGAATCAAGCCACATACCTAAAAATTTCTTACCATTTGAATACGGCAAGGTAAGTTCATTTAAAGCATTTTGTACCTGCAAATGCGGTGACTTTTTTGAGGTACCTAGACAAAAATTTACAACATCAGTTTTTTCAACATTCAGCAGTAAATTATTAACTGAAAACCATTCTTCTAAGTTACGTATAACATATTTTAAATTGTGACTTAGAGCTCCATTACACTTATCCTTAATAATTAGACTTGTGTCGTCCGCGAATAAGACCATGTCAAAATCCTTACAAGCTACAGAAACATCATTTACGTATATTATGAATAAAAGGGGACCTAATATAGAACCTTGTGGTACTCCAAGTGATATTTTGTTAATATCAGATCTACAACCATTTATTTCAGTGACCTGTACCCTATCAGACAAATAAGATTTAAATATGTTAAGTTCTTTACATCTAACTCCATAATGTTCTAATTTATTTAATAAAATATCGTGAGAGACACAATCGAATGCTTTGGAAAGATCACAAAATACTCCGTAAGTCTTTTGTGATTTCTCCAGGCCTGAAAAAATATCTTGTAAAAGCCTACTTATGGCGTGCTTTGTAGATTTCCGTTTTTGAAAACCAAATTGTCTATTATTTAATATCTTATGATCTACAATGTAGGTAACAAGTTCATCAGTCAAATATTTTTCGAAGATTTTACTTAGACTAGGGAGTACCGAAACTGGCCGATAGTTATTACATAACGTTTTTTTCCCTTTCTTATGTATTGGCACAACTTTTGCTATTTTCATTTGTTTAGGGAATGTACCAGTTTCAATGCTTTTGTTAATAACGTGCATGAGGGGTCCAGCAACAACACATTCTAGTCTTTTTAACAGGTAAGGTGTTATGTACCAAAAATCATTAGATTTTTTTGGTTTGATACTTCTAATCAACTTTATGACTCTGCTTATATTTACTGGTTTTAAGATTAAATTTGAACTAGATGCAGGTATGTATTCATTTAAATATAACATAGATTTTTCTACTGAGCAGATTAAATTACATGTCAAATCATTAGCAATATTTACAAAATAATTATTAAAATAGTTGGCAATGTCAAATTTGTTAGAAATAAACTTATTACTATATAGCGACGATAGAAATACACACTGTGTAAATTTCAACTGTTTTACCTATTAAGGTTTATGAGATACAAACCGCTGACAAACAAATAGACGGACGGACAGCCGGAGGCTTAGTTACCGGGTCCCGTTGGATTCGATTGTACATTCCTGTAACACCATTTCCCCACCTCACCTCTCTGGAGAGCGTGAGGTAGGCCTGTGTCTATGCAAAAGCAAGTGACAGAACAGGAAGCTAGACATTGCAACTACTTACTGATAATAAGCCTCCCCGACAGCGGAGGCTTAGTAATAGGGACCCGTTGGCTTTGGGTACGGAACCCCAAAAACTGTCACAAGAGCTTTGTATTTAAATAATGATTCACTTACATAAAAAAATCAAAGACAAAAAAATATATAAGACATGGAGACGGATCAAGCATGCAACCCACCTGATGTTAAGTGGAATTCTTGTCTATAACAAAGCCTTTCTGCGTGGGTCATAATGTCCACAAAGAACATGACTTACGCTGCATTGCATTGCGCCCAAGTTTTTTTTATTGTATGACGGGTAAGCACTTGGCCATCATCTCACGTGATTACAAGTTGTGATAAGGCCGAAGGTGGAAGCACATTTCGCCCGGAATCCTCAACAAGCTGAGGAAATGGCTATCTTAACTATAAATGCCGTAACACAACAATTTTAAGAATTGTTAATATAGCGCCTGAATTAGTTAAGATGGTGGTAGCTAGGCGGACTTTAACAAAGTCCTACCAACCAAACCAAGCACAATATATTGTACTCCCCATGGGGATCGAATCCGGGACCTCTGGGTTGAACCACTAGACCACACGGTTATTATTAAGCCCCGTGTGCCTGTAATTTCTCCGGCATATATACCCTTCAACCGAAACACAGCAATGCATGGCGGCTGAAATAGATATGGAGGTAGTTACCTCAGACGAGCCCACAAGGAACCCTCAAAGAAAAACGCCCAACTCGATCCTCACTACGACTCGACATCGGTACTCACCGCTTTTCTTATAGCTTCAACGAATGTGCCGAGCACAGCGTCAACAGGTAACGCCACGAGCGGCCATCGCACGCTCAGGCTCTTCACCGCGAGCGCTAAAGTCGCCGCTCGCTTAGCGCTGGGCTCATACCTCGCGCACGCTTCGCGGTTAGCTCGCTCGATCTCGCGCGCCGCTTCGAGCGCTCGCGAGATTGTCGCGTTAGTTTCGCGGGTTTTGTTCAGCGACGCGAGCAGATGCGCGTCGTGGAGTATATCGCTGTTGGTCGATAGATCTCGGAGGAGGTTCTCTTGCAGCTCGTGTTGTTGCTTCTGCAGTTTCGCCTTTTCTATTTTGATCTCTTTTGATTTGCCGCTTATTTCGGGGTTTTGCTGTTGCAGTGCGTAGTGAATAAGTTGATCTGGGAACGAATATGCACGCACAATTAGCAATAAATTAACGAACCTATTAAAATGTACGAGACCAGTACGTCTGGCGTCTTTTGGCAGTAAATATATATCTAGTGAGACACACATCACCTCAACTCCAAACTCAGCTGATTAATATGATCTGATGTACAGAACATCCACAACTCGATGGTTTTCCGATAAGTTTCTATGTTTTATTTTTTATTGTTCGATGGGGAAGTGCTTGGCCTTCATCTAACCTGGTTACAAGTTGAGATAATAAGCTAATATTCTTTTAATTTCCGAAAAAACAGTTAGCATGCGTATTGTCGCTCGCTGTAAAGTTAAAGGAAGCTTTAAAGTAATAAGTATAAGCAAATACAATATTCATATCAACTATTTAACAAGCCTCACAGCTCAGTTGGTAGTAGCTCTGCCTTCTGCGCTGTAGGCTGTGGGTTCGATTCCCACCCAGGACAAACATTTATGTGATGAATGTAGATGTTTGTTCTGTGTATGGGTGTTGTATTGTATGATAAGTATGTATTTACAAAAAAAGTATTTAAGTTTTCTATCCGTAATCTAGTTCCCATATTATAAGCTATGCTTAGTTTGGGACTAGATGGCGCTGTGTGAAATGAATGTCCTGTAATATTTATTTATTTATATCACGTCAGCCGCGGGCCGAGATGGAGGTGTATACAACGACAATGTTTCTAACTTGACACTAGGCGTCGTGTGGGCGCTTCGTATGGATGGCAATATGTTACCGGTAAGTCCATCTAGCCGCGGTGTGAAGTGCGCGGGCGAGAGTCGCGCGGCGGCGTGCGGCGGAAGGCGGCGGCGCAGGCCCGCGTCACGACACTGCAGCACGACGCGCGCCGCGCCGCTCAGCAGCGGGGCCCAGCTGTCGTGCAACTCGTCTACGTCGGTTATCACCAGGATCCTACTAAGTCTGGAATCGAATGTTTAAGGCGTTTGTTCATCACTTCACATCACTTTGTCTTATGGAAGGTACTAGAAGAGCAGAATAAATAAGGTACATTTACGACGTCGAAAACAAAAGCTTAACACAGAACGCTGCGTTTAGTTCGAGATCAAGCGTCGTCAACCTGGAGATCAATAAGTTTGTTAATTGAACATGTAATTATATACTTATACTGTTACTTATTTGTTTAAGTTAATAAGGCACTAATGCACTAGATATTTTTGACAAATTGTGTTAAAATACAATACATGCAGATACTAATACCTAATCTTTTTTTCATAATTCTTTAAAAAAATCTCGCTTTAATTACCTTACAGCGTATTGCACAGCGGTGGTTAACTTATCACTGTGTTGGGACACAAAATCGCACGCAGCATCGGCCAGGTTGTTCCTAAGCCAGAGCAAACCTTCGCCGTCTGGGTCTATGAGCAGCGGAGTAAACCCACACTTAGGGATGTCCAATACCTATAGAATGAACAACATTTGATTTTAGCGTTCCGAACCTTAAGAATTACAAAGAAACCCTTATTTTAACCGACTTTTCTGTTGAAACTTGAGTTGCAACAGCAAAGCGTATGTATAATCCATACGTTTTAATACATATACGCGTCATACAGAGCAATCTTATACCCAGCAGTGTGTGGAGTAGGCAGAAATTATTATGGCAAAATAATTGCCGCAGCCAGTAGGACAAAACTTATGATCATTCTGTCTTTATGCTGCCAAATGCAAAATGCTGTTAACAACAACGAAAGTTTACGTGTAAAAATATTTAAATCAAGCAGATCCCTACGTTATTTTTATGATTTCTATGAAGCAGGTAAGCTACCAACAATTTAAACTACAATGTAATTGTTTAATTGCTGTAATGAAGATCATACTGGCACAGCCGGTAAAGATATATTATAATATAAATTATATAAATAAAGATAGATCAAGTAAATAATTCATTACATCAACCTCCCTCAAGGATGATTTCAAATTAACTTCTCTTGAAGAGTCTTTTTTTCATATGATGGGTTAGCTTTTGACCTCTAGGCTTTTCTAGCTCAAGGATGAGGATGATGATGAGCATGGATGAGGTCTACGATGGAGCGAGCTTTCCCAGAAGGCACTGGCTCTCCCGCGTTCCAACGGAACACGGCAAGCCGTTTGGCGCCAGACTTCAGCGGTGGTCGTTAGCTAGGTGGACCTACCACCAGTGTTCTTGTCAGTCAGCCGTAACTGCTAGCAGAAGCCAGCGATTTAGTTGCCCGAGGTAGGACTAGGTAGACGATGCAGGTATGCCGGGCAACCGGGGAGTCCCACATAACCCTCCCACCCCCGATGGGAGGATTTGTGTAATGCATTTTTCCCAGCGAGAAAAAAGAGGAGGTAGACAATCATATATCACACAAAATTGACTTTTTGGGAATGCTCGCTGGCACAGAAATATTTTAAGCCTCATTTTACGTTTGTTCACGATTTATGTGTATTTAACTGATTCTGTCACCTGATCTATCAACACAGCATTCTTGACAGCGGATTGGTCTGAAGGCAGTCCGTCAGCGTCCCACTTCAACTGTTTCTCGGTACTCGATAAAAAGTTTATGACAGAAAACGACGTATCCTTGAATCCGATTAGCTTACTCCACAACTTTATATACTCCCTGAAAACATACACATACTTAACTAATGTGAAACAAGCCTCATAGCTCAGTTGGTAGTAACTCTGCCTTCAGTGCTGTAAGTTGTGGGTTCGATTCCCACACAGGACTAACATTTGTGTGATGAAATAGATGTTTGTTCTGTGTTTGGGTGTTGTATCATTTAGTACGTTATGTATTTAAAAAAAAGTATATAAGTATTCTATCCGTAATCTAGTTCCCATATTACAACCTATGCTTAGTTTAGGGCTAGATGGCGCTGTGTGTTCGAGTGTCAAAGTTTGTTTGTTACATAATCTATGTAGGTAAGACATACAAAGGCCCTGCCGAAGTTCAGCGCCCAGCAGCTCGCTGTGTTGATTGGTGTGCGGGAGAGCCAGTGCCTTCTGGGTAAGCTCGCTCCATCGTAGAACTTAAGAGCTAGACTCAAGTCTTCGATGATGGGTAGTCTCATAGGTGGAAATGACATGAAACTTTTTTAACCAAATACAACTTAATATATTTTACTTTTTTTTTAGAAAAAAAAAAAAAATTACCTGGCTTGTGGCTCGGTTAGGTCAGGGAGGTAGACAATGTAAGCAGCTGCCAGCACGGACCTTTGGTTGAGTTCTGCAACTTCTTTGATGATGTTTTCGAGCTGTAAAAGAACATTTTTAAGCTAATCAACAGATTGTTGTAAGCTCAATTATTTTATACTCAAAAAATATTATATGTGTCTCACAAGGCGCGGGCTACAAAACCTCACGAGTTAAAATAAATATTACAGGACATTAATTTCACACAGCGCCATCTAGTCCCAAACTAAACATAGCTTGTAATATGGGAGCTATATTACGGATAGAACACTTACTTAAATACTTTTTTTTGTAAATACATACATATCATACAATACAACACCCGAATCGAACCCACAACCTGCAGCGCAGAAGGCAGAGCTACTACCAACTGAGCTATGAGGCTTGAATACATTTTATGTTTACAAAAATACAAATACAAAATACAAAATTTATTTATTAAGTAACAAGAAACATGGTCATCAAAACAAAATAACATACGAAGTAATCATTATAAATTTGCTTACATAATATAATTAATATTATATTATTTTGTGGTACACTAGCCCCCACACAAGGGTTCCCTGTGTCGCGTATAAAATATTTTTTGTTTAAAAGAAACCTTTCGGTATAACTAAGAGTAGCCACTGAGTACTGACTTAATTTTTCAAAAACAATCTTTTATCACAAGCTAACGGTATATAAAATAAAATATTACAGGACACTAATTTCACACAGCGCCATCTAGTCCCAAACTAAGCATAGCTTGTAACATGGGAACTAGATTACGGATAGAATACATACTTAGATACTTTTTTTTTTTTTTTTGTAAATACATACTTATCATACTATACAACACCCAAACACAGAACAAACATCTATATTCATCACATAAATGTTTGTCCTGGGTGGGAATCGAACCCACAACCTACAGCGCAGAAGGCAGAGCTATTACCAACTGAGCTGTGAGGCTTGTTAATATATCTACCGACAGATAGATTTATAATGAAAGTACTAACATCAGTCTCCCAAGCAGTGTACTCGTGCGCCAGCTGGTTCAGTAGATTCTGTGCGGCGTTCAGCGTGTCAGCGGCGACGCTGAGCCGCATCTCTACGGCGGCGGCGTCGCGCGTGTGCTGACCGAGCTGCTCCTTCAGCGCGTTCACCCGCTGGTCCACGCTCGCCAGCCCGCTCGCTAGCGCGTTGACCTGGTCTTCGGCTTCTTGCAGATTACTAAGGGATCGAGTTCAAGCTATTTCAATACACATCTTTCAAAATAAAATCTGAAAACGGAAAAAAAAATTAGTAATAAATCCGCCAAATCTAAAAAGATTATTTAGATTTTAGATTTTAGATTTGGCGGATTTATTACTAAATGTTTTTTCTGTTCTCAGATTTCTTTTTGAAATATGGATCTCAGCAAAGTAACGCCTGGATCAATTAGCTGTAATAGACATCTTGTTTATTTGTTGATACATATTCTTTAAAATTGATCTGACAACGTCCTAAAGTTAGCCCGGGCAGATAGAGGAGTAATACATATAGGCCCTGATGCGGGGCATTAGTGCAGAACATCCCTCTACCCCACACCACATACAAATTATAATTAGAACTAGATGTCTATAAAAAAAATAAAATATTTATTACTGTTGTACAAAAACATAAAAATGTTGAGCCCTCGTCACCAAAATAAGCTAAGAAAGCTTGTTCTTTGGCAAATATAACTGATATTAAAGGGATATTTCTCATAATTTGTTGGTGAATGAGTGGTAGTGTCGTAAGTCGCAGTAAAAGACTAAGGGAGAGGGTAGGTCGTTTATGGCGGCCAATAAGTACATTTATTCCTACTTGCAAATACTTTATTGTATCCGTGATCATGGCGAATGTAACTGCGTCGAAATATCGGGTAATTCATTCACCAACAAACATGGTAAATATCCCGTTAATATTAGTGATAGTGGTCATAACCATGATAGTTTCAAAAGTTACATAGCAGGGTTTGAAATTAACCGCAAGCTGCGCTTCTCGGCTCTGACAAAAAAAAAAGGATTCAGTGCGATAGCGAATACTTGTCATCCAATTAAGTTTTTTTTAACTGTACGACTGGGATAGGGGAGATGAAGGCGAAGCACCTTCGCCTTCATCTAACCTGATTTTCCGGTTATGATAAGGCCGAAGGTGAAAGCGCACTTCACCCGGAAACCTCAACAAACTGAGGAACTGGCTATTTTACCTCTAAATGCCGGAACACATCAATTTAAGAATTGTTGTTATGGCGACAGAATTAGGTCAGATGGTGCTAGACAGCCAGACTTAAACAAAGTCCTACCACCAACCAAACCAAGTACAATATTGTACTAAAGTAGTAATTTCGTTACTAACGTGACAAGGCGAGCTTGGTGCAACTGCAGCGGCTGAACGCGTTGCAGAGCGCGCGCGTACGCGACGTTAGCGCGCACCCAAGCGGCCAGCGGCGCGCACGCAGCACTCGCCCGCTTCGCCGTGCTGGCTTCGAACGAAGCACCGCGCTTCTCCAGCAAACGCTGCACGCTTTGCAACGCTGCGGGACTTATCTGACTCGCGTCTAGGCATCTAGAATTAATGAAAAAAAATGTCCAATTATTCATCATTAATTGAGTTTCCATTGGCTTATATACATTTTAATACTGACCGTATTGTCCTTTTTTTTAATATATATCGATCTTTTTTTTCGGTTAAATCAATAATCATATCATTATCAACATAGAGGACGCAATTGCAAAAAAAAAACTCATTTCAATCGGATTCGCTACTACTTCGCACGAATATTGGTTATTGATTATGAAATGTATTAAACAAATATTACAAGACTTCAATTTCAGCCGGCCATCTAGCCACATTATGGGAACTTGAATACGGGATTACAGTTCTTATATCTTTTTTTTTTATAAATCTTATCAGTCAATACAGTCTTATAGTTAATAAACTTTGCTTTGTGTATGACTTTTTATCAAGTCACAATATAAAGGCACACAAACGAAGTTCTTTACACCAAGTAAAAGTAAGGCCGATGTGGCCAAAATACCATCATCCATTATTAATTACTAGAGAAATGCCCGGTCTTTCGTTCCCGTCATCCCGTGGGTATTTCCATAAATACTTTCCATAATAAACAACCCTACACTGTAAATGAAAACCCTGAGAACTTAAAGTCTCTAGGACATTTGGTTTGGGCTGTGCATTGATTGACAGACAGTCACGACAAGATTAATTTATATATATTTCACAAACCTAATATCTTCCT
This sequence comes from Venusia cambrica, assembly GCA_951394065.1. Lineage (NCBI taxonomy): Eukaryota > Metazoa > Arthropoda > Insecta > Lepidoptera > Geometridae > Venusia > Venusia cambrica. The sequence continues at coordinate 7,890,285 of OX596035.1, forward strand.
TGACCCCACGTTTCGACAGGAAGTTCTTCATAGCACTCCATGAGGTATCAGCGATACCCATCAAACGTAAAACTCCTTCCAATACATCGCGAACGACATCTGGTGGGGCTCTCAGTGAACGGACCTGTGAGGTAAATTGAACTTTGACATATTAGATACAAGGTTGGAATTCCTGATAGCAGTTAAGAAAGCTTACTTCACTAAGTGATTCTGGTTTGAGGTCTCCCACGGCTGCGCGGGCAGCGGCGATCACGGGCTCAACTGACGCCAGTTCAGCTTCTATCTCTTTCTTTCTGAAATAGTAATCATTATGTAAGCATTTACAGAATTCCGTCGACTCACAAACAGCCCACACTGTTTGGTACCTGCAGGCCTATATCATTTTAGGGGCATGGTAGGCTGGATTAAAGCGAAGAAATGCAAAATACTAGATTGTCAATTTATGATATATCTATCGGAAATATATTTATATCCTAATTAATATTGAATATTACAGGCCATAAATTTCACATAGCGCCAAGTTAAGCATAGCTTGTAATATGGGATCTGGATTACGGATAGAATACTTAAATACTTTTTTTTAATACATTCGTACTATTATAATTACAACACCCAAAAACGGAACAAACATCTTTATTCATCACACAAATGTTTGTCCTGGGTGGGAATCGAACCTCTTGTCAGATAAATATATGACAAAACATTCTCTTTTCAAAATTATACCACTTATAAACAAGCCTCATAGCTCAGTTGGTAGTAACTCTGCCTTCTGCGCCGTAGGCTGTGGGATCGATTCCCACCCAGGACAAACATTTGTGTGATGAATATTGATGAGTTTGTTCTGTGTTTGGGTGTTGTATTGTACATAAGTATGTATTTACAAAAAAAAAGTATTTCAGTAGTGTATCCATAATCTAGTTCCCGTATTACAAGCTATGCTTAGTTTGGGGCTAGATTGCGCTGTGTAAAAAATAAGGTCCTGTAATATTTATTATTATTATACCTACATCAAATCATAGTTTTTTAATCAACAAACTACAAAGGTCCATCGCCACAACTAAAAAAAAATATTTTCATCAAGAATATCGAGCTCAATATGCCAGATAAAATGGAAACCCAACGTCGTACTACGGTACTCTATGGTAGCAATACTTAACGGGAAGCCCTATCACAAGGAGGTGTAAGAACTCACTGTATCTGCAGCTTCTCGTTTTCCCCCTCGATGCTGATCTTGAGCGCGTGCATTTCCTCCTTCTTGTCAGTATTGGCTCGGACGGTGGCGGATATCTGGTCGAGCGCACTGTTCGCTTTCGCCTGCTTCTCCGACAGCAATGCTTCTTGCTGCGTCGCTTCTGCTTGCAAGGTTGCTACTTCACTGCGCGCTTTGCGCAGTGCTTCCACGCCAGACTGAAACAGTTATCATCCTTAATTAATAACAAAAACGGGTCTTCATCGCGTACCTTTTTATATTCCCGACAGTTTCGACTGTGTTACAACGGCCATGGTCACGGGTAGACTCCCGGACGGTCGAAACTGTCGGGAATATAAAAAGGTACGCGATGAAGACCCGTTTTTGTTATGAATTATGTATAATAATCGCGATAATTAAAAAAAAAGTGTTACAAATGTTATAGTGACACAAAAATTCACAACCCGCATCGGGACTAGAACCCTCATTATAACTTTTGTAAATGTTCTGACCAAGTGCAATCAATTGAAATAAAAAAAATAAATATTAAAATGTATTATCATCCTTATCATCTGTCGCATAATATTTCTGAATTTACAAATCAAACATCATCCGCCTATTAGTATACATTGTAGGACAGAGTCTCCTCCGATAACTGGAGGGTTTTGCCATAGTCACCTCGCTTGGCAGGCGGATTGTCTGTTGTGATATTTTCTGCTATCAGCAGAAAATATGTTGTCTAAAGCACATAAAGAAACTGCCCTTTTTCTGGTGCGATCCCTTTGTCGCCTTGAGGACATCCGCGGACTAAATTAGATTGTTAGGCCGCGTCCTCCACGGCTATTGTAACTTACCGACAGCATACTCTGTCTCTGTGATAACGCAGCCTTCTTCTTATTCACAATATTGTAGTACGATTTGATAAAGTTGACGTATCTACATGGAGCCTTCAACGATTCCACGTCTAGGCTGTTGTATATTTTGACGAATCCGTCCGTTGGGATTGCCTCCATCTGTTCCTTTGAACTGTCCGCTACACTTTCTTTCATCAACCTACGAGATAAATTGAGTTCAGGTTTGCTTGTTAGTTATTGGGTTAGTTGAAGAGGTTTTCTTAAAAACGCTCGAGTCCAAGAACCACGCCAAGCGCTGGGTTGCGAAATGCCTGTAAATTGGACCGATTTTTTTATTGCACAACGGGGAAGCTTTTGACATTCATTTCACCTGGTTGTATAAATCCGAAGAAGAAAGAGCACTTCACCTCCTGGTGAAGTGAAGATCCTCAACAGTCTGAGGAACTGGCATCATGCTCTAAATGCCGGGTGAAGTGCGCCTCTACCTTCGGCCTTATCTTAACTTGTAACTAGGTGAGATGAAAGCTAAGCGCTTCCCGTCGTACAATAAAAAAAAAGTTCTAAATGAGCCTTTACGATACATAATATCACCGTCTAATGCGTTTGTCCCAAAATATTGAAGAATGCGATGATTGAACCACTAAGCAGCATTTTTATGGGTACCCTAAACCTACGCATAACGGTTTTTGATAAATTCCAGCTTCAAGACACATCATGGATGAATAAATGCAAGTAACTCAGGAGCCTTAAAAATACTGCTTACTGATTTAATCACCAATTCATCTCCGCATTATTCTTTCTACTTTTTGGGACATAACGCGTTAGACGGCCGTATATAATGTATCGTAAAGGTTCATTCAAACAATGTCTTGGAAAATTTTAGGTACTTTTTGTAATTTCTCAACTGAGCGTTTCGCGTAGGCATACGTACTAAGCTTACGAGAATGTTCAAGTCTGAATGAGGCTACACAACACTCTTAGCAGCACGACTAGTCGTGCCCGGAGCTAAAGCGAGTCGAACCGTGGCCGCCTGAGATCTCTTACTTGGTCGGAATGCATAAATAAGATAGCCAGCTCCTCAGTTTGTTGAGGATTCCGGGTGAAGTGCGCCTCCATCTTCGGCCTTTTATCAACTTGTTACCAAGTGAGATGAAGGCCAAGCGCTTCCTCGTCGTACATTAAAAAAAAAAAGTGGTTATACGTCGATGCAAAATCAAGCATCTTGTATAGAACGCATCTCTTTGTAGACAAGAACAACCTTTTCTTTTATAGCATTGTGCTATTGTGCTACTCTTTTGGTGCGAGGTGATAGAACGTTACATTAAAACATCTGATGTGTCTGATGAATGACGTGATTTACATTAATGCCAAACGCTATTTGTATTATGTTGCTATTTAAAAACGTGAATGGTGCTAAACTCTCACAGTGCATAATGCAATAGTTCCCGTTCCAAACCTCTGTATAACGAGCGTTGGCATTTCTTTCAATGTATTGTCGGACCAGCAATCGAGCCACACGAAATGACTGTCATTGTACAAGATGGGATATTTCTCCATCAATTCGGATAAATTGCTCTGTCGTTTGTCCAGACATATTATAATCCCTAGGTTCTGTTTTATATCTGAAACGTGAATGCAATGTGATGATTTAAGAATTAATCTTATCGGCTTGATGAAATACGATATGGTTCCTAAGAAAGACAGTTTCGATACAATAGAGCAAATAGAACGTTAAGCAATAACAATAATAGTGACTTTCTATCGCACAGGTTAGGTTATTTTACATAATCTACAGTTCATAGTTATACATATTAATATATCGGTTTAAAGACAATTATTTTCATTTAGACAAAAAGCTACTTAAATGAGAAAATTATTCTAACTTATAAATAGTACTTAATTATGATTTTTAATTATATAGGTACTATAAATATTTATTGGCACGTGACTCGCTTGTTAAGTAATCATACTTGTATGTGTATGAATATTTATATTATACCTGCTCGGAAACCTTAAGTAATGCCAAAAAACAAAGAGTTTTTATCACCAAGTCTGCAAAATGCTTTTGAGTTGAAGGAAAGGGCTCTCTTGTTTCGATTTGACTAATTTTTTTGCCTAAAGCACCGTTTGGATATACTTGCTTAGTTTAACATTGGCTATAAGTTGTACGAGCAATGTACTTACTCTCGATCATATGCTGATTTTGCACGGAAGGCATCATACCCGCCGGTATAGAGTGCGTCGACTCAGCACTCCGAAACGCTTCAATGTAAGCTAGCGTGGTTGTGTTAACAGCTGACTCTCCCACGAATATGAGGGTGCGTGTGCCTTCACCAGATGTCGCCACAGCCTGAGAAAAGTATTGCACACCATAAGTGGTCTACCCCAGCCAATAGAATAGCATTTGCTATTTTTTTTGTACGACCGGTAAGCACTTGGCCTTCATCCCAACAAACTGAGGATCTGGCTATTTTACCTCTAAATGCCAGAACACAATTTTTTTTTATTGTTATTACTCCAAAGGAATTAGGTAAGATGGTGGTAGCTAGCCAGGCGGACTTAAACAAAGTCCTACCATCAACCAAACCAAGCACAATATATTGTACTCCCCATGGAGATCGAACCCGGAACCTCTGGATGTGAAATCGGTGGGTTGAACCACTAGACGGCTGAATGATCACAACAATGTTGGCCTGTAAAGATCTACTTGGCTAGCAACCACCCTACTGCCGAAGTCCAGCGCCTTGGTTTGTTGGTTTGTGGTGGCTCGTCGAGCGATATCTCGCTCCTTCGTAGATCTCATCCTAGCTCTGGCCTAAGCCCTTGACCTCTCAAAAACTCTTGAACCCAAAATTCAAAATAATAATGGATATTTTTTTTTATAAAGTCAAGCATATGACTGTCATCCCATTCAAAGGCAGTGAAAATGTGGCCGATAATAGCGCACGCTTGCCAAAAAAGTTCATAATACGCGGACTAGTGCCACTCGTTATGAGTACATATTAATAGTTAACGTTCTAGGTGGGGATGGGGAACGGGAATGGGGGTGGAGGATCAGGTCATTAATATATTGCGCACATTAACGAATGTGGTATTCGGTAGAAAATCATCAATCTGGCTACCCCACGTCTTTGTCCAAAGCTATGCATTTACTTGATCTATTTATTCGCCTTACTAGCTACCATCTTACCTAATTCTGTCGCCATAACAACAATTCTAAAATTGTCGTGTTCCGGCATTTGGAGGTAAGATAGCCAGTTCCTCAGTTAGTTGAGGATTCCGGGTGAATTAGTTGAGGATTACGGGTGAAGTGCGCCTCCACCTTCGGCCTTATCTCAACTTGTAACCAGGTAAGATGAAAGCCAAGCGGTCCCCCGTCGTACAATAAAAAAGAAGATGAAGAAGAACAAGGACACTGACATTTTTGAAGCAGGTATTGAACTGGCTGAGGTGATAGACGGATTGCATTGAGGCCGGCAATGCAGCGGCGGTGATGAGAGCGGCAGCTCGCCGACCTACCCCCGCGCTCCCGACGCATACCAGTATACCGCCGTTGCTCTGGGGAAAGCGATAAGTTATTTAGTATCTATATGTTTCACTAAATAAGTATTTAAAAATATTAGTCAATGTCATTTCAAAATCAATTCGGAGAGCTTTTACGGGTATCTTAAAATCATAAAAGCAATACAGCCATACAAGTACGATTCAAATATTATCCATACCTAGTCCAATCTTATCTAATAAACAGTGTTAATGCAAAACTTGGATAAAATTAAATAAATCGATATTACAGGACATTAATTTCACACAGACCACCTAGCCCTAAACTAAGCATAGCTTGTAATATGGGAACTAGATTACTGGTAGAATAAATATATACTTTTTTTTTGTAAATACATACTTATCATACAATACAACACCCAAACGCAGAACAAACATCTATATTCATGACACAAATGTTTGTCCTGGTTGGGAATCGAACCCGCAACCTACAGCGCAGAAGGCAGAGTAACTACCAACTGAGCTATGAGGCATGTTGATCTTCGCATTGATTGGATGATCTTTGTCATTCAATCACCCAAGTGTTTGCTATAGAGGTAGATTAAACCCTGGAATTATATTATTATATAATTATTTGACAAGCCTCATAGCTCAGTTGGTAGTAACTCTGCCTTCGGCGCTGTAGGCTGTGGGTTCGATTCCCACCCAGGACAAACATTTGTGTGATGAATATAGACGTTTGTTCTGTGTTTGGGTGTTGTATCATATAGTATGTACTCGTATGTATTTACAAAAAAAGTATTTAAGTATTTTATCCGTAATCTAGTTCCCATATTACAAGCTATGCTTAGTTTGGGGCTAGATGGCGCTGTGTAAAATGAATGTCCTGTAATATTTATAATGTCCTGTAATATTTTATCAGTAGCTAGATTTATAATCATAATTGATAAGAATCACGGGCATAACGACATACCTTCATTGCATTCACAGAATTCACATGACAATAAAACTGAATTTCACATCTACAGAAGTGAGGTCCACAAAAGGGAAAAAGTCATGAGATGATTTAACCGCCTCTGTGATCTAGTGGTTTACCAGAAGTATCAGATCCAGAGGACGCAAGTTCGATGCCCAGAGGGCACCAATATGTTCTCGGTTTGTTTGGTGGTAGTAGTCATGATATCGGTAGTATATATTAGTAGATAAGCAATTAAAAACTATGAACCGACACTTGATAAGCATCCTTGTTTTGTAGGCCGGTCATACTAACACATCTCATGTCAATGACACATAATTAGGTACGTTAGATAACAGAACCGAACTTTTGAACTATTTAAACATCAATCAGATACTGGCTCGGTCGTAGTTCAAATTTTTCATACGTTTCATTCACGATTTAAGGTATTTTTGTATGTAAAGTATGTTTGAATTTGTATTTTATAAACGGTAGGCACTTGACCTCTATACCTGACTAGCTCTAGGCCATAGCAAGGATGGCGTCTACGGTGGAGCGAACCTTCCCAGAAGGCACTGGCTCTCAACGTCTGAGGAACTGGCTATCTTCATTTCTGCATGGTATATGCAATGGCTACATAGATTGTTCTGAGCTAGCGTTAAAAAATTTGCAATTTAGTGCTCCAATAAAGCGTACAAGGCAAACTAAACTTTTTGCGGTCTCCCATTCTTCTACTAGTTATGCCCAAAATTCAGTAGTCAACCGGTTGCATAGGAGCTACAACAAACAGTTTGGTGATGCAGACATCTTCCACACCTGTAAACTGGGCTTCAAGCGGGAGGTCCTCCAAATCATCAATGATGATGAGGGGGAGATGTCAAATCCTACCTAGTACACATATATTTTAACATTTCATATTTACATATTATATTTTATATTATTTAAGCAAAATTCTTCTTTTCATTTGGTGTTTAATAAGTTTCTTCTTTGTTATATTGTGTTCATAATTATTTCTGCTTTTTGTTATTGTTTGTATATTTCTTAGACTGTGTGATTTTTATATTGATGTATGTTTGTTTAGTGACTGTCGTGATTTAACTTTTATAAGATAGAAATCTGTAAAATGTAAATCCCTAATTGGCTATCAGTTTTGTTGTAAGTTTTACCGTGTTTAGTTTTTAAGAGCTGTGGATTTTGTTTAATAAATAAATAAATAAATCTTACCTATAAATGCCGGAACACAACAATTTAGAATTGTTGTTATGCCGACTGACTTAGTTGAGATGGTGGTAGCTAGCCAGGCGGACTTAAACAAAGTCCTGCCACTAACCAAACCAAAAACATTATTGCACCCCTCTGGGGATCGACCCCGGGACCTTTGGATCTGATATCAGTGGGCAAACTAAACCACAGAGGCGGTTATGTGAATGTTTTGTAAACGCTTACGGTACCTAATTATTCAAAAATATCACCTTAGTTATATTTCAGTTCTCGACATAACCATGCATATAGCTCAATATCAGTTATATAGTTGTATATCGTCTGTGATTCAGAACCGTTTTAAAGCCGTCTGTCTCAGGTAGTAGCCATCACAGACGCTTATGGTGGCGGCTCGTAAATTTTACCAGGATTGTTACACAACCCACCCGAAAAAAAAATTATATAGGTGTGATTCAACTTTCTAAACACGAATTTCAATCTTATTTTAGAAATGCCTGAATTGGTTCAGATGTTTTTGACAAGAAAAACATTTAAACCCTAAATATGTTCTTTACATTATATCATTCTTCTGCTGTTTTGTGCTTTACTGTGTTTGAGTGTGTCCCTTGATGATTAAGATTTACAATTGGATCCGGGTAGACGGCGCTGCGTTCGTCACGTGATGAGGGAACGCTGACCCGGTCATAATATAAAATACTTACAGCTCGCGCAGTGGCAGGACATAAGATAGCCAGTTCTGAGCACACTTCCGCGCCCGATTCCCCAAACACATTGTACTCGTATTCCGATACTGTAAAACATTCACGATCATCAATATCACAAAGATCAATTTAACAGCCTCTGTGGTCTAGTGGTTCAGCCCACCGATTTCAGATCCAGAGGTCCCGGGTTCGATCCCCGTGGGGAGTACAATATATTGTGCTTGGTTTGGTTGGTGGTAGGACTTTGTTTAAGTCCGCCTGGCTAGCTCCATCTTACCTAATTCTGTCGCCACAATAACAATTCTAAAAATGTAAAAGTGTTCCGGCATTAAGACTTACTTAATGCCGGAACACAACAATTTTAATGGCCAGTTCCTCAATTTGTTGAGGATTCCGGGTGAAGTGCGCCTCCACTTTCGGCCTTATCTCAACTTGTGTAACCAGGGGAGATGTGCTTACCCGTCGTACAATAATATATATATATGTATATATATATATATATATATATATGTATATATTGTATCTAATTTACCATTTCAATTTTACGGTAACAGGCTATCAATTTCCTCCAATCCTAGAAGATGTAGCTAGAATTAACACGTGACAGACACTTAGCAGGAGAATTGGAGATTTCAGTAGGTATTTTACGCAGCTGACAATTTTATGGTCTATGGCCTGCCTTAACCTGTCTCCTTGCTTGACATCCACACCGACTTTAATAGAAATACTGACCTACCATCAATCCTTCATCCTAACAAATAATCTAACTCTACAACATTTCCCCAAGACTGTGAACCTTGAAAGCGGGCTCGTCCAGAGAAGTACTACCACCATACCTATTTCTGCCGCCGTGTAGTTATATCATGTAGTCCGATTTAAAGGGTATGGTTTGCCGGTGAAAATACGGGCACGCGAGGCTTAACACCTATATGCCTTAAGTTGACGGGCGCAATGCAGTGCCGCGTAGGCCATATGCTTCGCGATGTGACCTACGCAGTAAGGCTTTGTTATAGACAAGAGATGCACTAAACATCAGGTGGGCTTATGATTGTTCCGTCTCCAAATTGTTAAAAAAAATCTGGGTTGCCATTCTCCCTCACCCATTTCTTGCCCTTTTAAGCATTATTGCGCACACGTATTATTATTTTATGTATTTATTTAAAAACAATTACAACACCATAACATATAATGAATCCAAACCGGTGCCGTAAGTAAAACGATAACAATCCACTCTAAGGTCAAAGTCAAAGTCAAAATTTCTTTATTCATTAACATTTTTTAGGATAATTTTGAGACGTCAAATATACCGCCTGCTCGGAATCGCGACCAGCACACAAGGAGAAAGGCAAGACCTGGTTGATTTTTTGATGATCCATTCAACATTTAGATACACAATTTGTAATTATATTCTAAGTAGATACATCATAAACCTAAATACTTAATCTTAAAACATTTGTTATTGTGTAGGTCACATTCTAGTCACTAAAAATAAATTAATGTAGTTTTTTCTAAGACAATCTGTGCCATAAATAGGTCTTTTGACAGGCTTTGATCAAAAATATCAATTTAATTCTTCGACACCATGTTAATGAGTCCAATTGCGCATATGGATGAAAGCTGAAATAAATCGAAAAAAGCGGTCAAATTCAAACCAGTGGACCACTAGTTCAATTGAATTCAGTGTAAATATATTACTCACGGCATTGGTTGATAAGCTTCTGCGTAGTTTGGTGCCAAGCTCCGTAATCCACCGACTCCATATAAACGCCGTCGCCTTTCATCTTGCTCGTGTAGTACAGATCGTCGTTGTCGACCTTCAAGTAGCTACGAGATACCTGGTTGAATCTGGATCTGTCCTCATTCGTTTCCAATCTGTCTCTGAATATCATGTTGGCCTCGGATGCTAATGCCTGAACATTTTTGGTAATTAATTACTGGATTTCTGTTAGTTTCGCGATCCCTATAGATAAGTTATATCGTTTTCAATCTGTATATCAATAACTACGCTGAGCGAAAATTTCGAACCACATTTTAAGATTATCGCGAGCACATTTATTAATTTATACCGAGGAGTGCAGCAATCTACATATATATATATATATATATATATATATTACAGGACATTAATTACACAGTGCCATCTAGCCCCAAACTAAGCATAGCTTGTAATATGGGAACTAGATTACGAATAGAATACTTAATTAAAAAAATGTAAATACATACTTATCATACAATACACACCCAAACACAGAACAAACATCTATATTCATCACACAAATATTTGTCCTGGGTGGGAATCGAACCCACAACCTACAACGCAGAAGGCAGAGTTACTACCAACTGAGCTATGAGGCTTTAAATTACCTAAAATTTCTACTTGTTTTATTTTCCTACGGTCGCATTTCGATCACTAAATTACTTCTATAAAAAATAGTTATTACAATTACCATAGTTAATTCTTCCATGTTTGTAAGCGAATACCATTTCACGTTTTTACACCAACGTTTGAGATGTGATGCGTTCCATTTGTACTGCGGTCTCGAATTAAATATATCTGTAACCTAAAACGGCAATTTGTGTTAATCGCGCAGAAACATCAATACAACAAAATAAATAACTGAGCTGACATAATGATGAAATGGAAGCAATTTTGACCGCCTCTGTGTTCTAGTACCCGGGTTCGATCCCCAGGGGGTATAATAATGTGTTTGTTTTGGTTGGTGGTAGGACATTATGTAAGTCCGCCTGACTAACACCATCTTAGCTGTGTTGATACGTTATGTTTCGGCGTTTAGAGGTAAGACCAGTTCTTTATTTTGTTGAGGATTCCGGGTGAAGTGCACTTCAACCTTCTGCCTTATCTCAACTTGTAACCAAGTGAGATGAAGGCCAAGAGCTTCCCCGTCGTACAGTAAAAAACGGGAGGTAGGACCTGTAAAGGTCCACTTGGCTAGCGAACACTCTCCTGCCGAAGTCTGGCGCCAAACGGTTTGCCGTGTGCCGTGGGTGCGCGGGAGCCGATTTTGCCATTATATTTAAAGTCAGACAAAAAACGACCGTTGTTTGAAAATAATCTCAAAGTCTCTATCAGCTCTTACTCGTATTTCCTTGCTGGAACACTTTTCATAAGGTAAACAATAACTTCCTTGAACAACTTTCTAGCTATAAAAGAAAAGTTTGCAGCCCTGAACAGGCATACAAAATACAATTCCTATTTACCTCATTGTACATTCCTAAAATATTGCTCGCCAATGTGGCTATATCTTTCGGTTTGATGTTTTTATCAGCGTTCTGCTTCAACCAGATTTTTATAAGTTCTAAAAGTTCATCGTCATCTGGTTCACTGAAAATAAGACATTATTGCTCATTTATTTACAATATTATATGTATATTAACACAACAGGCCAAATCTTAAGTAAAATATATACAGGGTGAGTTTTTTTTCAGGGCCACTGAGGGCAAGTCTGAAACCGTGATAGTTATCGAAAAGTCATGTCAGAAGTTACGTGCTCGATTAAAAAAAATAATACAACAAACAAAATACAGTCGCCTGCACTTAATGATCATAATCATAATAATAAAGTTTATTAACCACAAAACTGTTTAACATATCAGGTACATAATTTATTGAATGGAAGTTACTTATAAGATAGGATGATTTTACCATATCAGCTCTGTTCTCCGCACTATGTCTCTATTGAGCCTGTTTAGCAGAGTCACAGGTGATTCATTTTGAGAATTCAAAAATATATTCAATACTTTTATATTCAAGCCTGATAATAATGTTACACATAGTTTTTTTTTTATTTTTATGTTATGACTCATAAACAAATTATTAGTATTTACAGTTGCCTGAAGCGCTGTGCCCAAGTGGGTTTGGGTCCGCCTTCCGATCAGGACGTTGTGGGTTCAAATCCAGTCGTGGACCAATGGAATTTTCGGTTTTTTGGAAGTTTATGTGCGTATTTGACACATGCATAAGCTCTGACGGTGAAGGTCACACCATGATAAAACTGTACGTTGTAGGTATTTAACGTATTGCTATCTCAGCGTTCTCTGCAGCCGCTCTTTGCGTCCGACGGAGACAGTTGCTGCTCGAGGGATTAATAGGTACATTTTTGATAGAAAACATTTTTTGTAGAGTTTACGTTTCGGGGCATAGCTCTTTTCACCTCCTAAATTATAACAAAATGTTTCGTTATTGCGAAAACCTGACTGGTTAAGATGTTTATACCCATAAAGTGACTCAAAAAACTGGCAAAAATAAAACTTATAAACTAAGTTACTAACGAAAAAAAAATATTTATTACATGATAAAAAAAAATGAAATCGGACAGTATTAAGAGGTGGAAAAGAGCTATTTCTTTTTGTATGGCTCGGTTCACGGTATATGATACTCATAATGATCATGGTCGCCCTGTAATGTATTTGTCTCACAGGATGACGGCATGGTGCAGCCTGGCCGCCAGTCTCGGGTCCGCGGCGACGCTGGCAGCGCACGCGACGACGCACAGTGGCGCCACGCGGCTCCACACCGCAAGCCCTTCAGAGTCGCCGCCGCCACGTGACCAGAACCCACCGTACTCTATTAACTGCAACCACACAATACTTACACATATATATATAATGGCAATCATCACATAACCGATAAACGTCATTAATAAGCATTTATCGATCCCGGACCAAACCAACCCTGTGGATCGAAACTCAGATTGCTTTGGTACCATCTTACCCAAGTCTGTCACCATAACAACAATTATAAAATTTTGTGTTCCAGCATTTAGAGGTAAGATAGCCAGTTCCTCAGTTTGTTGAGGATTCCGAGTGAAGTGCGCCTCCACCTTCGGCCTTATCTCAACTTGTAGCCGATGAGATGAAGGCCAAGCGCTTCCCCGTTATACAATAAAATAAAATAAAATAAAATGGACGTATTGATAGTTTGGTACCTGCAACAAGAACGAGTGGACAGCACTAGAGCCCCAGGCGTCGACGTGAGCGCGATGTAGCGCGCGCACGAGCAGACACACTCGCGCTGTGTTCCGAGCTACGCTCTGACCGCCGGAACGGACCACGTTGTTCTGGCGTAAAACATGTTTTTTTTATTTTTGACAATGATCAGAGCCCTTATGACGTACGTGACATTTCTTGCTAATAACGTGTGACATTTAAGTGTTTCACACGACGATTCCACACAGATATCGTAACTCTGACTTCTGCGCTGTAGGTTGTGGGTTCGATTCCCACTCAGGACAACATTTAGTGAATATAGATGTTTGTTCTGTGTTTAAGTGTTGTATTGTAACATAAGTAAGGTATGTTTTTACAAAAAAAATACGTCAGTATTCTATTCGTAATCTAGTTTCCATATTACAAGCTTAGCTTAGTTTGAGGTTAGATGGTGCTGTGTTCAATTAATGTCCTGCAATCACAGAGCTCCATACATACATACATAAGAGTGGTAGTTGTGAATAAGCACGAAACTAATATTTTATGTACCTACTATTCTTATTCTAGAGGTCTAAAAGTAGCGATAGTGACGGAAATAATGAGTTGTATGGGTTAGCGTGGTATGGACTTGTCACATAACCAAATGAATGCTAGGATTGTATGTGGACGGACTTAGGAGTAGGGCTAGGGGAGACCGAGAAATGATGGATGGATTGTGTGACAAAGTGGATGCTAAGTTGACGGGTGACAGGGGGGAGTGGAAGAGGAGAACGTGTGTGCCGGCCCCGCCTAAGTGTGAGATAGTGGCGGGCGAACCGAGACAAGCCTTCATAGGTTTACAACATATAACATTATATTAAATAAATATTATAGCCTGCTAAAATACTATATATATATATTTATATATTTAATATTAAATACGTACAGATAATATATTATTGATTTATTTGGATACAATATTTTCTGCCTAAATATTAAGTAGGTAAACATTTAATATTCCTCAAACTTTTTATGAAACATGGTTACAAAAATAAACTTGGTTTAAATTACAGTTTCTGCCCAGTTCAGTTGCGTGATATAAAGTAGCATAGATGATCTGTAGTTTTTGCATGAAGGAGCAAAAGAGAACGAGTCGGTTTTTTATGGCAATGTCTTACGTACCATTCCCATAACACAGGAAATAAGAGAACTTTCTGAGGTGAAAAGTAGCTTATGTCTCCTTCCCGGTCTAGAGTAACATAATGTGCAAAGATTCAGTTAAGCCGTCCAGTGGTTTTACCGTAAAGCAGGAACAAACAAACTCCGCTTTACTAACATAAGTGTTATGTCCTGTAGGATTGAGCGTAATTAAAGATACGAAATACTTACTCTTTTCAGCTCAGCTATAATGTCGGAAGGTTCTAGTATCGGCGTGCAATCTATGGCGATGATTGTCGAGTTGCATTCCTTTACAACGTACTCTGCCATAAGGCTAAAAGCAAAATCATGTTTTACTGCAAAGTAATAGAACAAAACTAACAAGCCTCATAGCTCAGTTGGTAGTAACTCTGCCTTCTGCGCAGTTGGTTGTGGGTTCGATTCCCAGGACAAACATATGTGTGATAAATATAGATGTTGGTTTTGTGTTTGGGTGTTGTATTGTATGACAATTATGTAAGTATTATATCCGTAATCTAGTTCCCATATTACAAGCTATTTGTTTGGGGCTAGATGGCGCTGTGTGAAATGAATGTCCTGTAATATTATATTTATTTATTATAAACTTGCCAAATATCTACCAGCAATGACAATTTTGCTCAAACAAAGATAATACATATTTTTAAACGTACTTCTTAGCACAGGCGTCAGGTCCCACAATCAAAATATGCGAATGGTCTGAGGCCAAGCAAGCCCTGATAATCGGGTCGCACGCGGCGAGTCGTGACGACATTAGCAGCGAGTCTGTGGCCCACTCGCTAGCGGACTCGAGCGGCGGCGGCGGCGGCCCCAGTACCGACGAAAGCTGGAATAACCCGTCACTACAGCATGATCATAATCCATTAGGGGTAGATGTATTATCGTAAAGATTATAAACGCCTCTGTGGTCTAGTGGTTCGCCTATCGGTGTCAGATCCCCAGGGGGAGTACAATATTGTGCTTGGTTTAAGTCCGCCTGGCTAGCTACCACCATCTTACCTAATTCTGTCGCCATAACAACAATTCTTAAATTGTTTGTGTTCCGGCATTTAGCCAGTTTCTCAGTTTTCAGTTTCGGTTTGACATTCGGCTTTATCATAACTTGAAAATCGTTATATTTTGCTTAGTTGGTTCCCAGGAGTGCCAGTGCCCTCTGGGTGAGCTCGTTCCATCGTAGACCTCATCCTTATCTGTATATATATATAATATAGCAAGTGCCTGCGCAAGTTTTGAGGTCATGAGCTTACCCATATCATATATAGAAAAACTGTGACAGATGAGATATAAACAGTGTGTTGTTACGTAGACAGCGGGACCAAGGCAAGAACTGTAACTTTTACAGTTTTGCAGACACAGGCGCCCTCACGTTAATTGCGATCGAATTTGGGTTATATTCTATGAGTTTTTGATGTCCACTCGGGTAGTCTTGCTTTCGAAACTTTGCTACAGCTCAAATATACACACTGTGATAACATTAAAATATGGAGTAAGAGAACCAATGTTACTGATAATAGTTCTCAGAAATAGCAAACTGTGGGCAGGCCATAGCTTGCTGGACCGATAACTGGGGAGCAAGGTTCTCCCATGGCGACCACGATTAAACGCGAAACGGTGTGTTGGAAGACACCACTCGATGGACCGACGACATTGTGGCGGAAGTGGGGAGTCGATGGATGGAGGCTTCCTGAGCCGCCTCCATCCTTCGACTCCCCACTCCTATGTTCCGAAGCGCAGGGTGTATCTGCGCTGAAATGAAAAACTTAAACAAATGTACCTCTTCGTGTAAAATAGGGACAGATTTCTCCTTAACAAGATCAGTGATACTCCTTTCGACCGCTTCGTATACGATTTCTTCAGCAGAAGTGCGTGCCGGGTTAAAAGCCAGGTTTTGAACCGCGTATTCAAATTGCATCAATATCTGTTTTACCTAAAATAATACACAAGTTTTATAGCGAGCTCCGTGACTCTATTTCCAATATCCTTTGGTAATTACCGAAACCAACTATGAAACACTTAGCTTTAACTCGTTGAGTGCTGCGCGTCCCGTTCTCTATGTAAACGCTGTCGTGATTGTTTTACAGCACCCACAGGGTTAAAGATGTTCTTGTAAGTTTAATTTACATTATAACCACATTATACCTATTACCTAAGAGTAGTAGAGCCCCTTGTGAAAGGGCTCGTCTGGGGAAGTCCGACCAGCATACCTATTTCAGCCGCCAAGCAGCATTGCTGTGTTCCGGTATGAAAGGTATGGTCACCGGTGAAATTACGGGCACGCGAGGCTCAACACCTTTATGCCTCAAGTTGACGGGCGCAATGCCGTGTAGGCTATGTTCTTTGTGGATTTGACCTACGCAGTAAGGTATTGTTATAGACAAGAGTGCACTTAACATCAGATGGGCTACTTGCTTGTTCCGTCTCCTAGTTGTATAAAAAAAAGCCTCATTATATATATGTATATATAGGTGATAGCCAAGCGTTTGATACAGCACACTTAAAAAATAAGTTAGTATGAGGCCTAAGAAGAAGCATGCTTGTCTAAAAGAAACCTATTCACTCTGGACTTGAAGACTCCAACATTGAACTGGTGCAGAAAAACAGTTGAGGGTAAGGAATTCCATTCCTTATCAGTACAGCGGGCCTAGCATGGGGTTTCTTGTCTAGGGTAGAATAGATTAAAAATGACATTTAG
This sequence comes from Venusia cambrica, assembly GCA_951394065.1. Lineage (NCBI taxonomy): Eukaryota > Metazoa > Arthropoda > Insecta > Lepidoptera > Geometridae > Venusia > Venusia cambrica. The sequence continues at coordinate 7,907,521 of OX596035.1, forward strand.
GTGTAGAGAGTAGAAAGTTTTCTTCGATCGGGAACATGGCGTTCGAAAGAATGAACGGATAGAAATGTTTTCTAGTCTACCCTAGAGATGAGTCTACCACTGCGAGCATGCCATTCAATTTACTCTACTTTTGACGTTTGAGAATAGAAACATTTCTTCTAAAATTATCTACACCTCTCGAGACCTAGAGAAGCGTTTCTCTCGCATAATTTAGTGAATATTTTTTACGGTTACTATGAACGGTGGAAGAAATTGGTTTATGAGCCAGTACGAGGAGAAAAACGAACGGAGACGTGAAAGAATCGCAGTTCGAGAGCTCACAGTAGCTCTCGATTTGCCGGAGGCCGAGTTTAGGCGCAACTTTTTTGTAACAAAGGACATGGTGAAATATTTGTGCCAAGAGCTGCAAGAAGAGCTGTCTCCTCGCACAATGCAAGGCTACCCACCAATTGTAAAAGTAAGTACCTACTTATACTATTCTAAATTATCCTATTGCAAACCGTGAATGTAAGGTTATGTTTGTGTGTTGTCAATTTTTTTTCCAGGTTCTTTGCTCCCTAAAATTGTTGTTTTCTGGCCATTACCAGAGGGGCGTTGGCCAAGAGCAAAACATCAGTATTGCCCAAACTACAGTGAGCAAATTCCTCGAACAATTTGTGAGAGCTGTAAACAGCAAGTATGTACCTACGTTATTATATTCCTACCTTTACATGTCAAACATAAAGGGTCTAGCAGACTGACGCGGCCTGCGATGGCGGTCAGTACAATTTGACGGAAAGGTGTTGTACCTACTTATAAAAAGGTACCTACCTAATAATGTTTCAGACTCAAGCCGAAATGGATTACCTTCCCTAACACGGAAGCTGGCCGACAACAGGTGGCGGGAAAATATCGCGAAAAATTTGGGCTACCTTATATCTTGGGTTGCATTGACTGGGGTCAATCATAACATGACAATCATAATAATTTAATCACCATCTACTACCACAGATTGCAGATGCCGAGTGCCGTATTCTTAATGTGAATGCCAACTACCCAGGCCGTGTGCATGACCAGTTTATATTCAACAACTCTGTTATAAAAACTGAGCTGTGCAGACTACACACTGCCAGGATTGGTGATTACCATCTTCTGGGTAAGTAGGTGTAAAAGCTGTTCATTTTTTTCTAGACTAGCTAAGTACTCTTAATATTTACTCACATGCAAGAACTTTTTTTGTGTAAATTTATACTTATAAAACTTAATTATTTTCCAGGAGATTCTGGATACGCTCTTGAGCCATGGCTCATAACACCAATTCTGGATGCTCGGGCAGGAACCCCAGAAGAAAAATTTACTAAGTGGCATTGCAAAACCAGAAATGTCATTGAAAGAACCAATGGCTACCTAAAAGGTACTTTCCGGTCACTTGGCATAGACCGCAGCCTCCACTATGAGCCTGAGAAGGCTTCGGCATTAATATATGCAAGTTGTACACTATACAACATCATGAAACACTACCGGTAAATTCTCATTGATACCTACTTTATTATACATACTATGATTAGGTACTTACATTGATTACCTACCTACCTTAGTCTCCTAAACTTTTTTGTACTAAAGTATAGGTACCCAGTGTATTTTTTTACCACAAACAAAGTCCTACCACCAACCAAACCAAGCACAATATTGTTGTGCCTCCCGTGGGGATCGAACCCAGGACCTCTGGTCTGACACCGGTGGAAATGGTGACACCGAACCACTAGACCACATAGGTGGTTAAATTAAATGTACAAAAGGCTTGCACTATTATTAGCTAGGTACTGAACTTTATATTTTCAGGGTACCAATGGAGCTGTTGCCCGACTTGGAGACTGAAAGGAGAGGTGATCCCCATGATTCACCAAACAGTTTGTCTCTGGCACGGGACAAAAGACAGAGAATAGTGAGGGAATATTTTAGTGACTAGGTACCTATTTCTTTATTAAGAGTGAAATCCAGTTATGTAATGGTATTATATTTTTTTATAAAGTAATACAGTACTACAGCAATATTATAAAAGGAAAGATTTGATTGTTTGTTTTGAATAGGCTCTGAAACTACTGTACCAATCTGAATAATTCACCATTAGAATGCTACATTATCCGTGATGAACATAAGCTATATTTTATAAAAAAAAATTGGGGATCCATATGAAAACTTTAATAATAAAAACCAAGCTGTGATGGGAACAAAGTTTTAATCGAAGTCAAAGATAAAGCCCTAAGCGTTCTTCTAGTAAAAAAAATTAGGAAACTAACTATACTTAACTAACCAGAATCTAGATAGTTAAGTATACTTAGTTTCCTAAGTTGTTTATAGTGTCCTTGCGGTATTTGCGCAATCTGTAACAAGAAATAAGTAGGTAATTATTAACTTTACTTTATTTTTCAGGTACCTACAAAGGACAAGGAATGCCCTGCATAGTACAAAGTTTTGTTTCTGTCTATAATTATAATTACCTTTCTGTAACATTTCTCCTCATTTCAATCATCGCCAAGCAATTTTTTCTCTTTAGGTTGGTGTTTATTTCCTATAACAAGAAGTTAATAAGTACATAGAATTAAGTAATAGGTATACTTAAATTACACTTGCAGCAAAACTGAGGTGTATTTAGATAGGAACATTCACATCATCATTACAGCACATAAGTCACCACTGCTGTGTATAAACCTCTTGGAATAGATTATTTTTGATAGCATAATGGATAGCCACAATAAATACATTGAATACCTACTCTTTAGTAAGCGCATATCATTCACGATAACTTACTTTCAAAACACTTCTAGTGCTCTCATCCGAAGCCAGAAAATCATTTTTAATTGATATTGGTTGCCTGCATCTGGTGTTGGGAGTCTGGGAGGGGGGTTGTGGAGTGGTGGGCGAGTTTGGAAGTAGGCTTTGTGGTGGTGGGTATGTGCTGAGGTGGGGTGGGCTTTGACATGGTGGTGGGATTGTGCTGAGGCTGGGTGGGCTTTGACGTGGTGGTGGGATTGTGCTGAGGCCGGGTGGGCTGTGATGTGGTAGGCCTATTGTGTGCTGCTGTGTGGCGATGTTTGCAGCAGGAAACTGAAAGAGTTTAAATCATTTATATACATGAACCACTCACTATGAACTATTTTCATCCTAATAGTTGTACCACCGCTACTAGTTAATTAAATAGTAAGAAAGTACCTCGCCCAGTCCCGTTTCAGTGCTTTGTGCTATACCATAGGCACTCTCAGTACCTATTATACTTAATATTTTGTTGCCAGTTTTATTTATGGCTTGATTGTGCCGAGCACCATCAATCCGGGCTTTCTTTTTAAGGTCCCTCCAAGTCTGAAAATTTCAATGAAGCTAGTAAGACATAGGTGTCTTTCCCATTATGAGATAGATATCAAATAAGGATAGTATGGATGGATGAAATAGTTTCGAAGCCTTGCAATGGTTATGGAACATAATATTGGTAAATACATACATTTTTCCATTGTTCCACAGTCTTGTGGGGCCCTAACTCCTTGAGTGCGCCTTGAAGACGCACCCATTCTTCATTGTGGGCCCGACATCCTAGGGGCCCGGTAAACTCACCCAAGGCGAACATATTGTGTGTGGACATGTAGTCCACTAAATATCTTATCTGTACTGCATTGCTTCGGAGGCTGTAAATAAGTAGGTACGTAATTGTAAGTACGTGGATATGACGTATTGTATGAAATCTTTAGTTCGAAGCTTTGACAAGAAAGACTCGAAACTTCACGAGCACTTTGTAATAGTTCACATTATTTTATAATATCTGCTTACTGTAGGTAAGCGTCCTAGATAAAAATACGATACTTGAACCACTCACTTTTTCCGCGAGACATTGGGCAAAATGTTAGGCGAGCTCGTCATTTTTTCCACTTTTTAACAAAAGTTTAAATTTTTCTCCGAGTGAAAAATTCAATTTTTGCGCCGTACATGGGTAATGACAATGACATGACATAGGTAATGATGTGACGTAAATTGTCACAATGTCAAATGTAAAACGTTTCGTTTTACGTATAAACTGTATTTCTTGTTTCGTGTTGACATTTTGTGGGTAATGAAACGCAACGAACGAACTTCTTAAAACATTTTATATTTGATCTGTGGTTTCGTTCCCGTTGCTATAGAAAGAGCTTGTCTACGAGGAAACTGCTTTCTAGGGTTTGCTTTGAGAAACGGCGTGTTCGGGCAAAAGAAAGATTACGAAGACAAGAAACTGTCTTCTCTATTCTAGGGTAGAGTAGAGATGAAATCCCCATGCTAGGCCCGCTGGTGATATAGGTAGCAAATCGATGTGTTTCGCACAGTAAAACATCTATACAATGTGCGAGTCACATAATGGAGGTACGATTGGATCCGGTAAATTGTAATATATAGTTATATCATAACATCGTGTGGCTAACAAAATATTAAATACCGGAAAACGCTCGCGTGGGATGCTATACGTGGTTTGATAATATCAACTTTGATAAAGGCCACATGAAACAATACCATTCAAAACACTCACCAAAGTCATGTTACACAGTTTCAATACCAAATCGCTTTTGTGCAGACTAAACCATTGAAGGCATTTTCTGACGACTTGGCACAAAAGCGGCACCGCTGACTTGGCTATCTCGTTTTCGATATCAGCTTTCTTTGTCCAGCTATCGAGCATGTCTAGTTCACAGCTGACATCCTCACTGTAACATGACAATTCACTTCTTACTCGTGCCTAAAAATTATTAAATGCCAACGCTCAACAGCATCGTGTGATCTTTTTGCTGACCGATGGACGAATGCGTAAACAGAATGTATTGAGAGTTGATTGATTGCGTTCAAAATAGCTCTATACGTTGATAATATACTGTACAAGCCTCAGTTGGTAGTAACTGTGCCTTCTGCGCTGTAGGTTGTGGATTCGATTCCCATCCAGGATAAACATTTGTGTGATGAATTTAGATGTATGTTCTGTGTTTTGATGTATTGTATGATAAGTATGTATTAAAAAAAAAGTATTTTAGTATTCTATCCGTAATGTAGTTCCCATACAAGCTATGCTTAGTTTGAGGCTAAATAGCCACTGTGTAAAATTATTGCCTAAAAAGAAAAAAAAAATCTTTACTTTATTTTTATCTTAATTTTAGATTTTTTTAATTTAGGCACCACAAAAGTTCTTTACAATGCGCTGTGCGTAGTAGACTGGAGTGTGAAGCTATGATCTGGAGTACGCATAAAAAAAAGTCCAATAGGTTGGTTTACAAATGCAGAAAGAGTTTGAAACTGTATGGAGTTTACCACAATTACCCGGTAATATATCCGACACTATATGTTTTGGATATGGTAGGATACCTTAAATTAGAAGTGAGACAGGAAATGCTGTTGAACTATTTAAGTAGAACCGGTTTGGGTCCCTAGAATATATTTATATCGTCATGTTATTATATTATGAACAAATACAATAAATATATATGTTGTATATATTTAATGTCAGTAAATATTAAAATAAAAAAATCTAAATTGTTTAATATATCATAGCGTATTAGTCTTAATACAGTAATGCTAAGTTAATATTGTTTAAATAAATAAATGACATGCTTATTACATAAAAACGACTTGATCAAGCACTCGAAAATTACACATAATTAATCACAAGCTCGAGTTTTCGATTACCACCCATTCCAGGCAGCCTTGGCTGGAAGAAAATACTCCATAGCATTATGTTCGCCACTAAACTTCTTTGTTTAGTGAAATAAAGAATGCCCTATCTATCCATCTCTTGATTCTGTCCTTCCATGGAAATTTAATTAACATAATTTTTTGAACAGGCCAATCATTTAAAAAATCCTTACTTCAAATAAAGGAGTTTTGTATATTTCATCCCCTGGAAATGTTTCAAACACTTCACTTCACGAATCTATCAAGAAAATTCATGCATCTGTCTTAGGACTAAAAAGGATCATTATACCGAAACTGTTTTCGCGTTGCAGGTATTTAGCAAACGAATTGCTCAGCGTTACCTGCAGCCGTCTATGCGTCCGACAGAAACAGTTCGGGGCATAGCTCTTTTCACTCCCTAAATTGTAACAAAATGTTTGTAATTTGTGTAAATTGAATATAATGTATGGTATAAACGTTTAATTATTTTCGAAAAATTTTGACTTTTAATAATCATAGTTCAGTTCAAAAACATGACTGGTACCTGGATACTGGTACTGGATGCTTGTACCTTTAAAGTGATTTGAAAAACTGGAAAAAATTACATGTTGAGGTAAGATAATAATGTGTTGATCACATGACACAAAAAAATCATCTTAATCGGACAATAATAAGCGGTAGAAAAGAGCAATTTATTTTATATGGACAGGTACGCGGTATACGATCCTCGTATGAAGATATATATATGGTATATGAAGTTGAACCGCGTGTTATCGTCCTCTGACCTTAGTAATATAACCCCCATACGGGACACGGTGGCTGGCGAAGCGTGCTCCAAGCTATGAGTCTCGAATATAAAGTTGACGTTTGTCCCGAACTGCACGCGCCAGCCCGAAGGCAGCGTGAGCAGACGGTTGTCATCCAACACAGAGTTCAGAGCCTCGATCCATTCCGGGTCTATATCACCGTCGCAAACCACCCATGACCAAACATCTGTGAATATCGAAGCTTGCTTAGATGGAGTTTTTCATATTATAATTCATAATTATTACTTATTTTAGATTATAAAAACAGTTGATAATAAAAGCAAGTGCAACAAACACTTCTGTAACCTTATAATACAGGCTATCTGTCCAAATATGAGTCTAGTAAGTCGTTTTAATCTTTGCTCCGTCAACAATAATAATGAAATCAATAAATAATAATGATAATAATAACTTTATTTCAGGCAACAAAGAAAGTTTACAAAAAAGTAACTTAACTTAGGGCCCATATACTATATACCTTAGAGATTAACATACATATAAATTAGAAATCACGTGTCATCGACGCTCCGGTGACTAAATAATCATATATGAAGACTGATTGGCTGACTGTCTGACATATAGACAACGCACAGCATAGGCTGTGCGTTGTCTATATGTCAGAAAATTTTGAAGGTGTTTGTCTTGATGTGAAGAAAAGTGGAAGGAATTTTGAAAACACACACACTCTAAATGGTTCAAAATAAGTGTAAAATTTTCACAAAAAATGTCTCCAAAACCGTACATGTTAGGCGTTAGAAAATTATTTATGTACGAAGATTGTTGAGGTAAGCAATGGCATGTTTTATGGTATTATTGTCCAAATGTAATGTAATAAATAGTTAGATTAGTATTCGTATTGTACAAGATTACTATTGTCATATTAGTTACGGACACTACAGTGATACCGTGTAAAAGTTAAATGAATTAATTATGAATTAAAAGCCTTTTGTTTTATGAAAGGACTATTTTTAGTTATTAAATTATAAATGGGGCGTAAGTATAATTATATGCAAAATTAAAGTAATAAGGGTTCAATCACACCGGCCAAGTGCGAGCCCGACACGCACAGAATCCCCAAGGATTCCGTTTAACAATACAATGCATTTTTTATAGGTGTACCTACTTATGTAATGTTATCCTTCATGCGAGTCCGACTCACACTTCGCCAGTTTTTAGTATTCAATTTTATAATTTGGGGTACCTAAGCATAAAAAAAGACGAGTCCGCCGCATACATATTTCTGTTACTCATAATCAGTTATATCAAAAATTATTTAAAATATAAATATGTATATGCGGACTCTCTTTTTTTATGAACATTTGTCAGGTAATCCGCTACAATAACACAGTCTCTGAAAATGTAAACCAGCTATGTGCTTATCGCACATCAAAAGTTTAAAAACCCTTTGAAGGCCGGACAGGTTAGTAATAGCTACGTTAGTATTTTATTATCTGTGGTAATAGGGTTCCGTCGGCATCCTTTGGGTACGGAACCCGAAAGAGGTAAAACTAGGGAGCAAACAAAGCTTATCGAATTTCCGTCACAGATAACTCTTGACATGTAGGTACGTGCCCATTTCGTAAAAAAAGTGAGGAAGGAAAACATTTAGGTGTCTCTTTTTTGCCAAGAAAGATTGTCAAAAAAACACAGACGGTATGGTTTAATAAAATGTTTTAGAAATTATTGGAAGAGCCAAAATGTCTCGCCATACTTTAGGTTTTAGGGGCGAAATATGAGCGCACAAGTGATTGACCGCTCTAGTGGTCTCGGGCTGGTTCACCAATCGGTATCAGATCTAGAGGCCCCGGGTTCGATCCCCAAGGGATCACAAATTTGTGCTTGATTTGGTTGGTGGTAGAACTTTGTTAATGTAATACATGTAATGGGTACATACTGGCTATCTTACCCCTAAATACCGGAACACAACAATTCATATTGTTGTTATGGCGACAGACTTAGGTTAGATGGTGGTAGCTCGCTAGGTGGACTTAAACAAAGTCCAACTACCAACCAAACCAAGCGCAATATTCTACTCCCCCTGGGGATCGAACCCGGGATCTCTGGATATGACACCGGAAAGACCACAGAGACGGTAATGCCGACTTTCAGCCACATACCTGCCGTTTGGTTGGATACTTCCAAAGCTGTCGCGGATATAACGCCGTCCGTCCACTGGCGAGTATCGTGGTCTATGTTCCCGAGCAGCCAGTCGCGACTCATCGCTTTCGGGCAGATGGTGTACTCCACTATATTCTTTCCTTCCTGGGTCAGAGCCTTGGGAAGATAAATACTTTGATAATACGTACACAGTACTACCTACCAGACCTATAATTATGTTAAATAACAATAATACATATTACAGGACATTAATTTTACACAGCGCCACCTGGCCCCAAACTAAGCATAGCTTGTAATATGGGAACTAAATTAAGGATAGAATACTTATATACTTTTTTTAAATATATACGTATTATATGATACAATACCTAAACACAGAACAAACATCTATATTCATCACACAAATGTTTGTCCTGGGTGGGAATTAACCCACAGCCTACAGCGCAGAAGGCAGAGTTACTACCAACTGAGCTAAGAGGCTTGTTAACATTTGTGTAAACAATGTACAATGCTGCGGTACTCAAGTAAGTTTTAGCCAAAGTTTATGGCTATCCCTAGTGTGCCAATGCCAATCACAAGATTTTTTTAAATGTTGGGTTATCTATGATCTGTCCTTAGCAAGGATGAGGTCTTCGATGGAGCGAGCTTTCCCAGAATGGACTGGCACAAGACAGATGGACCTTTACAGGTCCTCCAGTCTTGTGATCAGTCAAGCCGTAACCGCTAGCAGTAGCCATTGATTTCGCCTTTCCACTAGGAGGCTCATTGTGGAATTAGGGTGTGATCTAAGTACCAATTCAATTGTAATTCTTGTGATTAGGTTAGCCTAATCACAAGAATTGCAGCAGCAATAAAAACAATGAATATATAATATTACTAGACATTTTACACAACTCCATCTCTAGCTACAAACTAAACAAAAATTGAAATATGGGAACTGGATTACGGATAGAATACTCATACACATTTTCATCCAAACACAGTACAAATATATATATATTCATCACACAAATGTTTGTGGGAATGGAACCTTCAAACTACAGCGCAAAACACATAGCCACTACCGACTAACCTGTAGGTAAGGCTTGTAAATCAATACTAAAATGTTGCAACATAACGTGGGAATGAGACCATTAGGCAAATCCAATAATGATAATGACAGATGGCACACAGACGGCAAAAAATCTAAGGCGAATTATTTTAAGCCTTACAGCTTTGTGTGCATCGGTGAATAAAAAACACATGAAGCGAACATGTGTCTAAGTTTGCCATTAACCTATCGTTTGACTGTAGCATATGGAACAGCGATGTTAGATGTCTGCTTCCCATTACGCGAATACTAGGTACCTTTATATATATTTTGCTGTATTACAAGTGATTGCACTTGGTCACAACATTTACAAATGTTATAATGACATCTTCAAATATAACATAACAATGCGTCAGAACCCCTGACCCTCGTTGCTCGATTGTTTCGAGTCCCGTCGCGGGTTGTGATTTTTTGTGTCATTACAACATTTGTAAAGTACCTAATAAATAAAGTATTTTTGTTGTAGGCAAAAATATTTACATGAAGGCATATAATGTTTTAGGCATTTTATTTTGTGATATTTCATGTTTTTTTTTCGATGGGTCAGCACCTGACGTGGATTGCCTCGGCAAGGAAACAAGCAAGCCACCTAAAAATATATTTATAACTCTCTGATTACCATGCAATCTCCAATGACATTAAAGAAACACCATTAGTCTTGTAGGAGGAAGGGGTGATGATATGATGATGACGATAAGAAATCGGAGACCGGATTGTAAACTGATAACAGTGCCCTGGACATCCGTTGACCTTGTATATATCCGATATCAACAGTTAAAATAAATCCATTCGAAAACAATTATACATACCTACATGTAGTTCACAAGTTTGATGGTCCGCTTAATATGTCTAGTACCTAGACATATTAACATATTTTTTAAGTTATCCTACCAATCATTTTATCGATTTTAAGTAGGTATCTGAAAATAAAATGAATTGAATTGAATAGTATCCATCTCAGCAAATATTTATGTGATGAATAGGTATAGAAGTCTGTTTTATTTTTGGGTATTGCAGTGTTAGATAAGTATTCTATCCGCTGTCTATGTCGCTATCTAGTTCCATTATTACAAGCTTTGTTCACTTTGGAGCTAGATGGCGCTGTGTGAAATTAATCCTATAAGTCCTATAAAATATATATTCTTATACGACACGATAATTCCATCAAGAACATCATAGAAGGTAAAGTGGAAGGTAGAAGAGGAAGAGGGAGACCGATAATAAACTATATAAACCGAGTGAAAGAGAAAGTCGCTGTCGTGTCGTATAAGGAGGTCAAGGCTGCCCTGGAAATATCAACATGGAGAAAGATTCATCAGTTGTGCCGACAAGAGTCAAACTTTTTAAGAGTGTGAAATGATGAAAATATATATCCTACATCAGGTCCTAAATCAGATATCTTTCCATGGCGGAAATTGGAATTGGTACATATATACTAAACGGCTCCACTCCTGTATAGAACAAACAACGAAGGACTTACGTTCTTCAACAATTGCCTGATGGTAGACTTCCCCGAGCCAGGCGGGCCGACAATCACCACGCCCATCCTCTGCTTCAGCTGCTCATGCAGCTCAACGCATTTCTGCACCTGTTGCACAACAAGTATGCTGTTTGCCTGTTTGAAGTTATCGATATCCACATCTTACTATGAGAAGGCAGGAAGATTTACTTCAGATTAGCAACTCGACGCAACTTTACTTTAGTTTAGAACTAACATCTTGCTACAATAAAGGTGACATTGCTGTATGGTCATCTGCTGGCCGATGACAGAACTATGCGCGAATTTCTACGTTTAATTTGTATACGGTAAAACAAATATTAATTTAGAAAATCAAAACGCAGAGCATTTGCTATATACTGTGTTTATTTACTGTACAGTGTTTCAAGGCCTAATTGGGAGTATTTTGTTAAAGGGCGTTCATTTTTGGTACAAACTAGAGTCGACTTGGATTTTTTTTTTGTATCGAGAAAATTTTATGTATAGTGTTTGCATATCGTTCTAGCAACAATTCTGAATACGTATATTAATCAAAAAGTAAATGCATAAGTTGTGGTAAACATGATCGTTGAAGCTAATTTCAGGTGTCATCGACTCAAGCTATCATTTGAATGGTCAGCAGTAAAGAGTTTTTCAAATCATATATCTCTCCGCCAATTGTAGTTCGATTTACACGATTCTTTTTTTTTTAATTGGATACCTACAGATAAATGATGGTTTTAAGTAAATTTGGAGGTTGTGAGTTCGATTCCGGCCGGACAGCAATTTTTGGTGGACAATCGTGACTAGTTCAAGTGATAAAATCGTGTTTGAATTATAAGCTACTTCTTATAAGCTATCACTATAAAAAAAGAGTAAAAAACTTAATTACTTGGAAGGCGGTGCTTATCGTTACGTTATACGATATTTTGCTTAGCAAGTGTGAACCAACTACAAAAATATATGAACTTACCCATAGAAATATTTTTAAGATTTTAGTGAAGGTGTCTTTTTTTAAATTACTTAATTAAACTTTCAACTTTCACGATTAGAATATTTAAACAGATTTACGGGTACATATTTATCGTGTAATTCTCCTTTTCGTTATATTCGACGTTTCGGCTGTGTACATTCTTTTTGTAGGCTCGTTAAGCACAAATGAACAATCCATCAGGGAATCAGTCACATTAGAGATTAGTGACTTGTTAGAATTTTACTAAGCGGTAGTGTCAATAACACAAAATATTCATACATCCATATGTATTTCAACAGTTTTTTTATTGATAGTAACTTTATTTTTTACCTAGAGAAATGTCTTGAAAACAGTCACAATGATGTCATTTTACCTGTAGCTGGTTGCGAGTTAGTTTCAAATTGTCCGAAGAAGCTTCAATAGCTTTAGCTATAGGGTCCCACGACGGCTCTTCAACTGGCACACCAGAGAATACCAAAGACAAAATGTTTTCGAATCTGCAACGGAATACCTTACTACATTAAATTGTAGCCGCTTACTAGCCCACATTATCCTGATATTTTTTATTATTATTACTGTACGAGGAAGCGCTTTTATTTCACCTGGTGTAAGCGCTCTTCATCCGGAATCCTCAACATTCTAAATGCCGAAACACAACAATCTAGAATAGTTGTTATGGCGACATAGGTAAGATGGTGGTAGCTAGGTGGACTTAAACAAAGTCCTATGTTTATTATGGTAAAACCCAGTCAGCGTTTGTATCACAGCTACTTCCAGCACTAGATTGTCGGCTTTGCTAGTGTCACTTACCTTTCAGCGTCGTGTCTCGTCAGCTTGGACAAGTTGTTCAGCGCCAGCACCCGCCTCACGCAGGCACGCTGCGAATCGAGCGAGTGAGACGCCAGCGGCTGCAGCGCTGCACCACAGCTGCCCACAGCCGCTTTCAGCGCCCGCAGTCCCCAGTCATAGTGCCGTTGGGCGCTCAGTAGAGAACTGCGATACGGGTTAATTCAATTAAACCTTTTGTGATACGAGTTTACCAAAATAAAGATTTTATGAAAATGGTAGGTACTTTTCATCTGTGATTTCTTTTTTTATTATTTTCTTAATATATATAAAATCGTCGTGAAGCTAACTGACTGATTATAAACGCACAGGCCAAGCCGGGAAGTCCTAGTTCTAGAGACTTTTCAATAACATTTTCAGGGTAGATTATTTTTGTAGAGGAGATTGAATATGTCCAATGAATGCATATACTTGGGCAATTGTTCCGTTTCCGAAAAAAGAACGCAAGAACGCGAAATCACATGCACGACGCACATAAAACGCCTGGAAGAGCTATTGCTCCATAAAGCGAAAAGCGTTCTTTTCATTAGGAAATACATAACGCTTCTACTTTCACATACGCGGAAACTCATGGATATCTGCATTCCCCATCCTCACACCTATGGTCCGCAAACCTGGTCTGACTCTAAGCCCTCCCTCGGTGTTTTTCAGAGTGCAATGGAGCGTAGCATCCTCGTTATAAAGCTCGTAGATCGCGTAAGAAACTCGGACATACGATCACAAACACAAATAGCAGACGTTTCTCAAAGCCGCTAAACTTTAGTGAGATTGGGCTGGGCATGTGTGCCCAATAGAATGCGTGGAAGGCCTAGGCGGAGATGGCGAGATAAGCTAAAGAGAACGAAAAGAGATAAGTCTATACTACTTATGGAATGGCTCCAATTAGCCAACAATAAAGATTTATGGAAGGAGGAAGGGAGGCTTTTGCCCTGCAGTGGGACATTATAGGCTAATAATAATAATTACACATGCGGGTAAGCACTTTAATCAAACTATGTTTGAGCTTTGTTGGTGCTATCGTTTTAACGATAAATATAAAATAATGTAATACTCAAAAAAAAAAAATGTTTCTTGATCAAATCGTGTAGCTGACACACTGACTGACAATCAACGCACCGCCCAATCCAGTGGTCCTAGTGATTTAACGTTTTTGGTAGCTTCCTTTAGTAGTGTAGGGGTGCTCTAAAAATTTTGGAATGGCAGGAATGAACTTCCGGGCGTTTGCTAGTCTATAATGATTGAATGCTCAAGTTTATAATAACAGTGACATGGGAACCAACCAGAAACCTCAGTTTTTAATTGTAATGGTACCTGGCCATAGTAAACACGTCGTGGAGATCCGAGGCCAACGGTTCCGCGTTGAGGATGCACCTGGCCGCGAGGAGATGTGCCGCGAGATGGTCGCCGCGCGGCTGCACCATGGCGATGGGTCGCAACACGCTCTCCAACGCCGCGGGCAACGTGCGCCGCCCGCCGTACCCGCGCCCCGCCGGGTTCATGGTCGCCGCTACCCCGCACCATTCCGATACAACTATCTGTCACACATACAGCGAACGATGTATTCCCAACGTGGGAATAAATTCCCCAGTGACGTTTTTAACAGGTAGAAATATAAAATCTCATTGGTTGTACCATTAAAATTAGTAGTGCTGAGAATACATAGGTACTTAAATTGAGTGTGCCATACCAGCGCAAACAATAGGATATCAATAGGTATGTTTATAGACCAAAATGCCTCCTTCTTCTTCTTTTTGTTGCCCTTTTTTACATACGACTTCCTATTTTTCGATAGCATTGTATTTTTTTGGCAGACATATAGGTACCTAAAAAAATAGCAAAAAGTGATACGGTTTTTGGTAAATTGTAGCTTCATAACATGTTGGATTTAAAAACGTTAAAATTAAAAAAATATTAGATACATGTCGCCTGTTCTAATAAACAACAGGCGACATGTATCTAATAACAATACTATTTATTTTCAACAACATTGTCTCCTAGTTAAGTTGGAAAATAAGAATGTACGTTTGTATGTATGTCTGCGTGACTGTTAAGTGCATCTCTTGCCTACAAACAAAGCCTTACTGCGTAGGTACCTAGATCAAATACACAAAGAAAACACCTACGCGGCACTTCATCGCGCCCGACAACTTGAGGCATAAAGAACCATACCCTTCAAACCGAAACACTGCAATGCTTCGCGGCCGAAATACGTATGGTGGTAGTACGTCCTCAGACGGGATCTTTAACAAAGAGCTCTATACTCTTAAATGCGTTATACATCGTCTACAGAATGATATCATAAGACATACTTGTTTTCCATTTAATGTAGCCGCAGTGGCCTTGCGTTGAGAAGCTGCCAACAAAGAGGCGAGTTGGTGCGAGACGGCGGCTAGTGTGTCAGCAGTCAACCGATTGAACTCGTCGAAACAGCCCCACGCACCGCACAGCGCGAGCCCGCTCAGTAGCCTGCCCATGCACTCGGCATCCATGGCCTAGAACCGAGCGTACCCTTAGACTATACCTCCAATTTCATGTCACTAAGGTGGTTACCGCAAACAGGGTTTCCGTCGCCTATGGAAGCTCGTAATAACAAGAGTATAAATTGCGCGTTGACACTTTTTGAGACGCTCTTTTTGAAAAACCCCTTATTTTAGCTACTAGGGCCAACCTCGGCAGACAAACATTCCACAATTGTATGATTCGCAGGAGAAAGTACCTCTTGAACCATACAGTGCGCGAAGGTATAGACTCCAAAGTGTGAGGGTACAATCTTTGTCGTTGGCGAATGGTGCAATGATAACGAGGCTGCAGGAACCATATCAAACAATGCCTCACAACACAACCTATTATACATCACATATCCCATTGGTTTAGATCGATTTAATATTTTGTTATGTAAAACAGCAGATTGAAGACTAGTAAAGGCTCGGAAATTATTCGTAACGTATTCGTGATTTCGTGGTATTTCCAGATATAATAAAAAGGAAATAAAAATAAAATATTTATTTACCAATATATTAAAAATAAAATAATGAAACAAGTTGTTCATTTTCCTTTTCCTGAAATTTCAAGACATCTGGTTTTTGACTGTATGTCAATCACAACGATTTGATTTATTTTAGGTAGCCTCTGAAGAGACGTCTTCGAAATCTAGCCGTGAATGTCTAAAATGTTGTAGTCAATAAAACATAATATAGTAATATGTAACATGAAATCATTTTCCATCTACCTATGTAATACAATATCAAGCACTCTACACCGGAAGCAAGCTTGAACTGACTTAAAATCATCGTCAGTGGTGCTACAAATATAACAAATAAATAAATATTATAGGATATTAATTTCACACAGCGCCATCTAGCCCCAAACGAAGTATAGCTTATTACATACTTTTTTTTGTTAATACATAATTATCATACAATAAAACACCCAAACACAGGACAAACATCTATATTCATCACACAAATGTTTGTCCTGGGTGGTAATCGAACCCACAACCTACAGCGCAGAAGGCAGAGTTACTACCAACTGAGCCTTCCATTTGGCACTCCAAATGGACGTCTCGTCAGTGCCCCGCTTTAGCATTACTGTACGTGTACATATGATTTAACTTAGTTAGCCAAAAGAAAGGCGATAAATCATTTACATTGTAAGTGTAAGAGCCCTCCACTACTTCACCAAAACATATACTTTCTCAGAAGTGTTGCTACTTATTTCGAAACAGATACCACAAATACAAGGCAAGCAAACGGCAAATTAATAATTTCAGAATTAGGCAGTATGGAAATACTTTGTTTACCTCGTCACAGTTGAAAACCAGCACTAAGCGGCCGACTAGTCCACCCAACGCTTTCACAGACTCCGTTTTACCAGTTCCAGCCGGGCCGAATGGATTACCTACTAGACCTAAGTGTAGTGACTGAAAAATAAACAAGTAAGTACATTTAACACAAATTTAATTAGCAATAAATAATAATTATCCATTTTTATATTATTTTTGTATGTCAGCGTTTATGCTGCGTTTGGATATGACACAAAAAATCGGAACCTGCGTTAGGACACTCGTTGCTCAATTGGTTAGAGCGTTTCCGGCTTGAAGAAAAGATGCGGGTTCGAGTCCTGTCGCGGGTTGTGAATTCTTGTGTCATTATAACATTTGTAAATAATTATATAAATTAGCTATATTAGCTTGAAAATCGGGTTGGAGAAGAGTTGAATTTTCTAATCTCAGGCGGTTTGAAACATACATACATGGAGTTACGCCTGTTTCCCAGAAGGACAGACATCGGATTTCCACTTACGACGCTCCTTGCACTGCACACCTTAGTCTCAAACAGTCTGCCTTTAATTGACTACCTTATCAGACAGGTGGGACTGTCCTATGGTGAATCGGTGGATACACCTACACACAGGGTTTGATTGAAACTCCTGTGTCATTTTCATGTATAATTAATATAGTACCTTTTCAACTAACATTATTTTTATGATATATTATGATTGTACCTGTTACTAACAAAATTATGGACTACCTTATCAGACAGGTGGGACTGTCCTATGGTGAATCGGTGGATACACCTACACACAGGGTTTGATTGAAACTCCTGTGTCATTTTCATGTATAATTAATATAGTACCTTTTCAACTAACATTATTTTTATGATATATTATGATTGTACCTGTTACTAACAAAATTATGGACAATGTCTAAAATAATAGTATTGAATTGAATTGAATATTTGAATTGAATATGGATTTAATACATTAGTCGCCTAGTAAGACCCCGTATCTGCGTGGATGTTTTTTTTTAAATTATTATTTGATATGGGTTAGCTAGACCTCGGAACTTGCTCATGCAAGGGTCTACGATGGAGCTGTTCCAGAAAGTGCCTATTAACTCTCTACTTGAAGACATGTTATACTAGGTACTCTACCCGACGGGATATAGAAGATGATCAAACTTTAAGTTTGATAAATAACCTGTTCTTGATAAAGCCATCCGCTATTATAGTTGCACAACTCCATAGTACACGAATGAGACATACCTGCGTCAGTATAAGAAAGCACTTGTCAGCTAATTCCGTCCGCACGAACTGGCCAGTATTGACGCCTAAGTATTCGTACGAATATGAAATTTGAGCCAGCCCCATTTTAGCTATCACCTCTTTTGTACCCATTAAATAAAATCTGCAAACATCAATCACATAATTGTTAGAATCATTAACATTATTAAATTAAGTTATTTGAGGATAGAAATGTTTATAGTATCATAAAAT
The DNA here is from genome assembly GCA_951394065.1 of Venusia cambrica. Taxonomy (NCBI): domain Eukaryota; kingdom Metazoa; phylum Arthropoda; class Insecta; order Lepidoptera; family Geometridae; genus Venusia; species Venusia cambrica. The sequence continues at coordinate 7,925,765 of OX596035.1, forward strand.
TATACCTTAGCTGTTTCTGCCAGAGCCAGTCGTTAGTTGACGTCACATTTTTTTCTATCAAAATCCTTATAACGGACACATAATGAGCGCATTGTAATATGAGCGCCTGTCTTTTGTGGCGTTCGCTTTCATCCTCGACATCCGCCGAAACATAATACAAGTTCTCCTTCTCAATGGTCGCTTTCAACCTGTGAAGATCCCGAGTTGGAATAGCTCGTTCCGCTTGTTCCGTGAACCTTAGATTTTGAGCTAGACACAGTATTTGCGTCGGCAGCGTAAATGGATCCTGCTCTTGTAAGGAGTTCGTCACGACGCATTTTAATGTCATGTTTTTGAGCGAGGAACGCATTTCAGTTTCAAGGTTTTTGAGCCAAACCTAAAAATAAAAAAAAACAGATTCGTGCAGGTTACACGCAGTTGAAATATTCACAAAGATGATACACGTGACCAATACACCACGGCCTTTTACCAAGGCTTGGTGCACTCACACTCACACGCGTACCTCTAACACACATCTGTATTTTATCTCATTCTTTCGCTAAATATAGTATATGTGTATCTCTTTTTAGTGTCACTTTTTCGTTTCATTAAGTTTCAAATCACAACAGTGCTGAAGAAAATACACTTAAAATCTACAAAATAAGTCTCATGCACGTAGGAACCTAGGAACCAATCGGTAAATCAACACTCATGTTCAGTATACCGATGTTGACAAAGAAACCAACAAGCTAATAATACCCGAGCCAAGAGTATGCTGTTGAATGCTCCCCTAACCTTTGAAAATAGGCATAAGTAGGTATAGAGCTAACCTCAACAGGGCAGTCTATATCGACCGGGTGCTCAAGTTGGAACGTCTCGCCATGCTGACTGCACATCGCGGTTATGGACATTTCCCCGGGGCCGAGTCGGACTCCGGTCGTTCCCGGGAAGAGCTTTTTCAGATGTGTCTGCATAACTATTTCGCGTCCGTCAGCGCCTGCTCGCGCTTGACCCAACAACTCGAGCAAGTCATCGTCGCTCAGAAAATAGAGCCTTGGGAATACAGATCTTTTATCCTGGAATAAAGACAATTAATAATAGCAATAGATATTACAGGACATTAATATCACAGCGCCATCTAGCCCCAAACAAAGCATAGCTTGTAATATGGTAACCAGATTACGCATAGAATACTAAATACTTTTTTGTTAATACATACGTACAGTATGATACAACAACCAAACACAGAACAAACATCTATATTCATCACACAAATGTTTGTCCTGGGTGGGAATCGAACCCACAACCTACAGCGCGGAAGGTAGAGTTACTACCAACTGAGCTATGAGGCTGGTTAATTGGGTTCCATCGATCTCAATAAGACTAGAAACTTTTATTTTCATAAAATAAGGGGAAGCGCTTCGCCTTCATATAACCTGGTTTTAAGTTATTTGACTTTATCCGTTACAAGGCCGAAGGTGGAAGCGCACTTCACCCGAAATCCCCAACAGTCAGAGGAAATGGCTATCTTACCTCTAAATGCCGGAATACAACAGTTTAGAATTGTTGTTACGGCGACAGACTAAGTAAGATGGTGGCGGAGCTAGCCAGGCGGACTCAACAAAGTCCTACGACCAACCAAGCCAAGCACAATATTGTACTCGCCAGAGGATCAGACCCGGGACCTCTGGAACTGACACCGGTGGGCGAATCACTAGACCAAGAGGTGGTTAAAACCTTTTTACCCTATCAAATCTCATACTCCACAGTCCGCGCAATATTTTTAAAAAGAGGTCCTCAGAAGATTTTCTCTGAGCGATTATTCTATGTGAATTTTTGATATTATTGTACTTAAACATATATAATTAGCATAGCTATTCAGCGTGGCAATGCAGCCAGTGTCTTGGGCACGCTTCCGTCTGGTACTGGTCTGGAACAGTTGAGTTACCTATAGGCCGTTTGTAACGGTCCTTAGGTAATCTGACTGATTCCTTTGTACATAGTTAGTTTAATTGTACTTTTTATTGAATAAATGTCTTATAATTCGATTATACTTACATCGATATACTGATTGAGTGCCGACTGACATGCAAGTAACTGCTCAGTTATCGAGTCCAGCATTGGTTGGAGCCTCGTAGACTGCAGGAGCGCGGAGAGCCGCGAGTCAGACTCCAGGATTCTAGTAACTTGTCTGAAGCCCTGATCCACTTTACGGAACTTTGCACCTAATTCGCCATCATCATTTGATAAGATCGGTTCGAGGTATAACCATCTGAAATGTTTTTTTTTAATGGGTCAGCTCTCGACCTCGAAACTTGCACAGACAAGGATGTGGTCTACGAAAGAGCGAGCATACTCATAAGGTGCCTATTGCCACGTGGTGTTCTAATGATAGGGTCGAAAGACAGCGGAAACACAGACGCTTAAAATTTATTTGATGCAATTCTTGATACTTAAAAAAATAAAACTAATAATCTTCCTGGAAAGGTTAAAAATTAAATATGAGAAAATCAATAAGTTTAGCTGAATTAATTTGTGATTCCTCTGTTGGTGGTTCAAAAGATAAAATAAAACATGTTTGAGATCGCTTTGGACTATAATAATTTATATAATCAACCAAGTATTATGATATTTCGTTCTGGTATCAGACATCCTTAACTTCGACTAAGGATCTTTAACGACTACTAGCATCTTACTTATCGGGCAATCAGGTGCTTCGAGCCTGCAATGTCTTAACCAAACTGGGAACACACATCACAAAGATGTGCTCCACCTGGGTTGGTCCCGGTTGGGAATTGAACCCACAACCTTTAACTGATTTATACATCAAAACCAATTCTTAATAAAAACTATCTAGTTGTTGGAAAGATTACGCAATTGTGTCATTTCTGTTAAAGCTTTCTCATCGTGGGGTCGATTTAAAAGCTTAAAAAAATCCCGAAAAAAATAAAAATAAGTAGTAAACGTAACACATAGTAAGTTTGTTAATAATTTGTATCATAATCTTCATGGAAGTCGGTTTTCTATTTAGTTTAAAAAAACATGCAAAGGTCTCACTTTTTTTGTTTAGTGAGTTGGAAAGAAACATTAGTGTAGTGTATACATACAATAATAATTACACCTATTCTTAAATATATAGATATCCTTATACCTATTCAATAAAGGTTTAAATGAATAGTTGCATTTATTAATGTATACACACAGTTAATAGATCCGATACCTGATGAGAGACTGTGGAACGCTTGGGATCCCGTCATCCCGAGGGAAAATATTATAACCCTTTTTTAATGAACCCCTAAACAGAAATAGGAAAATATCCTGATAATTCCAGTCTATAATTAGGACCGCTGCTGGTTTGTTGTGCGTTGATTGTCAGACATCTTGCACACGGCGATGTCATATCTAGATACGTTTTAAATGTTTTAATTAGGAGCAGTGCACGGTCGTCTGGGACAATATTTGGTAGTTAAGCTATTTTGAGTTCACATGTCGGCCATCTGGCTTGTATGAGCTATTTATCGACGTGAACAGATAGGTTCATTAAATATTATGAAGAAACATACTTCGTTCGATAAAGATCTTAATTTTTGAGATTTAAAAGATCGGAATGTTTCAAATAATCCTAAAATTCATACTGAATAAAAAAAATATGTTGACATGATCCTTCATGAAGGAATAATACAGTTCGGTCGAGACAAAACGTAGGTAGCTGTACCTCCAGAGTCCAGACAACAGACTTTAGGTTGAAGGCCAGCTACCACCATCTTACCTAATTCTGTCGCCATAACAGCAGTTCTTAAATTGTTGTGTTCCGGCATTTATAGGTAAGATAGCCAGTTCCTCAGTTGTTGAGGATTCCAGGTGAAGTGCGCCTCCACCCTCGGCCTTATCGTAACAATATATATTATTGTAACCAGGTGAGATGAAGGCCAGCGCTTCCCCGTCGTACAATAAAAAAGCTTGTGATATCAGGTGGTACTTGGTAGTAACTCTGCCTTCTGCGCTGTAGGTTGTGGGTTCGATTCCCACCTAGGACAAACATTTATGTAATGAATATAGATGTTTGTTCTGTGTTTGTGTGTTGTATTGTATGATAAGTGTATTTACCAAAAAAAAGTATTCAAGTATAGGACAAACATTTATGTAATGTATATAGATGTTTGTTCTGTGTTTGTGTGTTGTATTGTATGATAAGTGTATTTACCAAAAAAAAGTATTCAAGTATCCTATCCGTAATCTAGTTCCCATATTACAAGCTATGCTTAGTTTGGGGCTAGATGTTTATGTGTGAAATTAATGTCCTGTAATATTTATTAATGTTTATTTTATTTATTAATATGGGAACCGGATTACGGGAAGAATACTTAATTAATAAAATAAAGATTATGATAACATTTGAGGCAATACAACACCCTACAAATACCCAAAACGCTTCAAGTATGCCTATAATATTTGAAGAGTCCCCTCGATTTCGCCAGGATCCCATCATCAAATGCTGACCCGATGACGATGGGTCCACATGTGAACTATAAAACTTTCAAACCATCTCAAACAAAATAATAATAATTCCAAATCGGTCCAGGCGTCTTCGATTAATCGGGGAACATACATTCACACAGACGAATTGAGAACCTCCTCCTTTCGAAAACAATCGAAACAATTCCTATCCTACTAATATTGAAATTGAATTTATAATTAAAAAGTTAATTTTGCTGAGTGGATGTTGGGATGTGTAGATGTTTGCTACTCCTTCACGCCAAAACTACTGAACAGATTTTGCACAAGTATTATTCTAAACCAGAAATATACTATAGGCTACTCATTGTGCCACGCGGGCAAAGGTACAGAATCTAGTACTTGATAATGGAAACACCAAAATAATCGTTAGAAAAATTTAATAACAAGTAAGTATTATTGCCATCAAAATCTAAAAAATATGTGAGTCTTAATATTGGTAAGTAGGGATATTAGTAACCTAAAATGATATGAAAATGCAAGAAATCACCAGTAGGACCTATTTTAAGATATAAAGTTACAACAAAAACGTAGGTATTCTAACTTACATTTAATTTTTAATTAACAGCCGTCAGCCAACATACATAGCTAAGATATAAATACATGACAATACATAACATTAATATTGTTATGATATAAATACAATATTATACTTAAGTACCTACTTACGATTAGATTAATGGCATAGAATAGGTAGTACATAACTTGATTATTCATTTACATAGCAACTCATTACATAAATCTTGTAAGTACAATATAATTTGACAATAAATGATACAACATACTTTCATACGATGAACTACAACAATATAGGTATTCTGTTCCAAAATCACTCACATTAGAGGCGTCCTAGTGTAAATGTATATTTTTGGAAAGTAGTGGAAATACAATAAGTATAAATATACTTATCAAATACAAATAACTCCATAAGTGAAGTAGGTGCATACATTCTCTCACACGTAGGTACCTATTACATTTTGTGAGTTCTACAGATGGTTATAAATGCAGATTGATATGAGAGCTTTTTAGGAATATTTTAATATTTAATATTTGGTGCATCGGTCCGCAGTAAAAGGATATCTCAATTAAATACACATTGATTTTTCTTTTCTTTAAAGGTCTTAAAGTTGGCTATAATATTCAGTATTAGGTATTAACCTAATTTCGTTACCACGAAACCTATCACGTACTATACGAAATTATTTTAGGGTTCCGTCATCTATTATAACAGTTGCCTTTTGACGAATTGAATGTTACAGACAATTTAACTTGGATATTAAATTAGGGTTGCAAATAGTGTAGTACTTCAATGTACATTCTTATTAATCAGTGGGCACAGGCAGTTACTGATAACAAAATCACTCGTTAATAATATTCAGCTTTCGTTTACAACCCACGCTGATTAAATTATAATACAAAAACAATGTAGTCTAACTACATAATATTTTACAATATGACTAACAGACACAGTCAAGTATGCAGTAAATAATTGTATGGCACAAAAAAACGTAGTATATAATATAAGGTGGCAGATTATTAATTAAATTATTATGATATTGATTGCATTAATATGAATTAAATTTTCATCTGTTTTTGTACAAAGAAAGAGTATTTATAATGCTATAAATTACTTTCCTTTTTTTACATTACTATTCAAATCGTCGTCGCTATTTATGTTGTACAAGACCTATAATTGTCCGATCGTTTGGATATTTCTGAGACGTAGTAATTCATTTGTGTATTTAGATCACCAACTTCTTTTTCAAGTGTGTTCAATTGATCATTATGACTATTATATAGTTCTTCCATGTTAGCGAGGACTTTAAGCTGCATTTGTGTTTCGCTAGCTAGTTTGGTTGCCCGATTTAGTAAAAGCTGAGCCCGCTCTCTTGAGTTCGAGGTTTGGCTGGCTTTTTCTGACAGTGATATGTTTGTTTGTTTGAAATTTTGTCTTAACTCGCGAGCTTTTTGTTCGGCGCCTTCAGCACGGTTTACGACGTCGTTAGCCTCTTGTTTTACTTGATCTGCGTCGCTTTCAATTTTTAAAATATTTTTTTGTAAATCTGATAGTCGTAGCCTTAATTTTTCTACTTCATCTTTAGTTTCATTAGCCTTTTTCTGAGCTTGTTCGGTCTCAGCAGCTATCGGTGTTAGATCTCCTTTTGCTGCTTCTATGTCACTATTGGCTTTTTCGATAGCGTTTGCAGCTGCATCTTGCGCTGCTTGAGCTTCATCTAGCGCTTCTAAAACCTTATTAGCCATTTCCAAAGTCAAATTAGCAGATTTGTTGATAGCCGTAGCGTTTTGTTTGAGGGCTTTAGCCTTTTCTAGGTCGGGTTTGGTTTCCGCAATTATATTTTCAATATTTGTTAGTTGAGATACAGAGGAGTTGATACGCTGGGATAACTCCGTAATTTCTTTTGGTTCGATCCTGATTGAGAGATTTAATATGTCATTAGCTAATGTTCTTACATCAGATGGCGTGTTGGAAGTATTCGATAAGAATTCTTTCAATTCTGCGGTCAAATCTTGACTTTCGTTTGTAATCCGCTCAGCTGACTGTTTGAAGCCGTGAGCTTTCGTAGATAGCTCATTAGCACGAGATCGAACTGCAACTGTATCTTGTTTCACCAGTGATATTGATCTAAATAAGTCTTCAGCTGTAAGCTCGTGCTCCTTAATTCTATATTCAGTTTTATTTGCAAAGTCTAAAGATTGTTCTGCTTTAGTAACGGCTCCTTGATCACAAGATATACCACCGCATTTTCCACAGCCAGCACCACCACAAATGTCACAGCTATCACTTTCCTGGCCACACATCTTTTCATTTAATTTTGGAAATTGTGCCCCTAGTTCTTTAAGTAGGTTATTTAAATCATTTAATTTTTTATCGTTATCATTTTGGCTGTTATTGAAGTTAGCATATTGAATTTCGATAAGACGATCAGTGTTCTTTATTTGTCTATCTGTGTTTGAAATTATAGCTTGTACGTCATCAGCATCTTCAGAGGCTTTAAATGCTCTTTGCTTAGCTTCACGGGTCAAGTTTAAAGCTCCTTCTAAATTAGCTTCCTGTAATTTTGTAGCATTGTTTCCTAAATCCAGCGTTTTGGCTTTTAGGTGTTCTATGCTAGATCTTAAACCATCTAAAGTAACATTACCTAGATTAATTTTTGATGTTACAATATTCAAATTATCATTACTGTCTTTTACTTTTTTGTCAGCTTGATCTAAAAGATTTTGTAAATTCGTAACATTGGATAAGAGATCACTAACAGTAGCTTGTCCTGATTTAGCACTTTTTAGTAAGATTTCTACATCAGATAGTTTTTTGGTCATTTCATCAAAATCTCTAGTGTAAGCTCCGGTAGCTCCAATCACTTTAATTTTACTAGCATTTCCGATCGCGTATTCGGTTTGTGTGCGTAAATCGTTAATTATATGATCCCAACTTTCAAAACATTCTCCACACGCGTAGCAACGCGGGGCTTCTCCCAGGTAGCCTCGAGCGCATGTATCACATCCATATCCTCCGATTCCTGGTTTACACACGCACGATCCATTTTCACGCATGCATTGTCTTGATATAGAACCTTGTAAATCACATTCACATTCATGACATTCAATGTTAGGATCACCCCAATAATTTTCTTGACATTGATCACATTGGCGACCACCATGACCGGGTTTGCACTCACATTTACCTATATATGGATTGCATTGAGAAGATAAGGAACCAACAGGATCACAATCGCAAGCATCACAGCCTTTTCCAATGGCTATTCTCCAATGATTTTCTGTACATTGATCGCAGTTGACACCCATTACATTATTAAAGCATGGGCATTGCCCAGTTAGACCATTACAATTCCCTAGTGTAAAGTTAGTTCCCAATTTTGAACAATTACATTTGAAACACGATTTCTCTAATGCATTTCCAAAGTACCCTTTTTCACAGACTTCACAATGTTCACCAGCAGTGTAATGTAAACATTGTAAGCATTTTCCAGTGTACGGATCACAGTTTCCAGGTTTAGTTATATCGATATTATCGTTACATTCACACTTCTTGCAAGTACCTTTGACAGGGTCACCAAAGTAATTATCAGCACAAACGTCACAGAGCAATCCAGCATAGCCCTCTTTACACTCACAAACAACATCTTTTGTTTCCGAATCTAACTCACAACGATCGGCATGGCTACTTTTACTAAGGTCTCCATTAACGCCTGGGCAAGGACATGGCCTACAAGGTATATCAACTCCCAATCGCGGATCTCCATAATACCCTTCAACACACCTCTCGCAACGATGCCCTTCGGAAAAGTCTGTACACTCTTTACATGCACCTGATTTATCGTCACATTCAACAGCATGACCATTACAGTCACATTGCTGACACTTAGGAAAATTATAATAACCAGGTTGGCATAAATCGCAAGCGCGACCGTACGTATTGGCTCTACATTTGCATTGTCCACTAGCGGCGTCACAGAAGTTATCAAGAGAGCCTATACTGTTACAATCGCAGCGTTTACAACCAAATTTACTGAAACCATAAGTTCCAGGAGCACATCTATCACATCTGGCTCCCACAATATTTTCAACACATTGGCAATATCCAGTAAATGGGTTACATTGATGACTTTTAGAGCCCGATGGGTCACATTGGCAGGATTGAGAACCATCTCTAATATAGAATCCTATACTTGCATGATATTTTTTACAAATATCTGGAACGTTTTCTCTATTCAAATCGTAATAATATGGATCTCCGCAGTTATAGCGTTGAAATTCTTCTAGCATAGCACTGTCATTTGCAAAAAACGGTAGGTCTGTAAATGATGGTACTAAAACAATAGAATCAATCAAAATAGACGCTCGAGAATTAGAATTTACTCCGTCTTGCCTTCCCAAATATATACGAATTTCTGTTTCTTTATCTTTTTCTAGACATAAAGGAGGACTAACTAAAACGCTGCGTTGATTATATGGTAATCTAGCATAAACTGTATCATCTTCTGGGCGAACATTAGCGCAGATTGAATCATAATCTATCGGCAAAGGTCTTTTAACTAATATCGTAGCTTCTTCCCAATTTTGAGTTGACTGTGGTTCATACCTTATTAAAACATTATAATTCATACTTTTCTTTAGATTGTTAATCATAAAAACCAAGGTACTACTTTCAGGCACTTTCATAAAACCTGGACCAGTCCATGTTTCTTTACGGCCATCGGGATAGTTTTCCCTGATAACAACATGACATGATTGGCTTTGAATAGCGTTCTCATCTATCTGAGAATCACACTGACTAGCCTCTCCTTCGATAACAATTGAATCAAGAGCTCCGACAAAGAAGTTTTGTATAGGCTGATCACAACGACGACCTGTAACATGCGGGCGACACTTACACTGTCCAGTTATTACATCACAATCACGATCCAATGATCCACCAACATCACAGTCACAAGCTAAGCATCCATCGTCACTATCCGAAAGTCCGTAAAATTGCGGGAGACATTGATCACAATTCCTGCCAGTTACATGGCGCTTGCAGAAACAATTTCCAGTAGCTGGGTCGCATCCTCTTTCATTAATAGTGCCCAGATGATCACAAGTGCATGATTCACAACCATCTGGATTTTGAGGGTCAAAGTTCCAGTAGCCGTCCTGACATCTGTCACATCTCGGTCCATCGACATTAGATTTACACAGACATCGTCCCGCTGTCTTATTATTTACTAAGTCGGTTTCATCATCGCAGAGAATTTCTTGATCAGTAGTTCCTTGTGGATCACAATCACACTGTTTACAAATTTCTGGGCGCTGGATGTCTAAGCTAGGATCCTTGAAGAACTTCGGTTTGCATCGTTCACAGTTTACACCTATCGTATTGTGTTGACAGTTATCACAAACACCACCACTCACTTTTCCAGTTTTATTAAACACAGCGGGATCGAAATGACACGTCGTTGCATGATTGTTACAAGTGCATCTTTTGCAAGCATTAGATGTTCTACCAACAGCGGGTTGCCAAGGTAGATCATTGTAAAAATCTTCACAATACTCGCAATTCAACCCTCGTGTATTATGAGTACATTCACACCTTCCATGTACCATGTCAATCTTAGACTCTACTCCTGGCATTGGTAAACACCGAGATGCGTGACCATAACAAGAACAAGATCCTCGCACTGTCATTTCATAGATAGCATAGTAGTATTTTTCTTGAATTTCTGCTCTATTGTCCAGTTTGTCATCACCGAGAGTATGGAGTTTGGTGAAATTAATCCTGAGATTGGTCATTCGCAGTAAATTTTGCACTTCTTCCGAATACGGGTTGTGTATAATTGGCGTTATATTTGGTGGAAGGACTCTGAATATGACTTCACCTTCACTGGATGGCGCAACCTTTGAATAGCGAGTTTCACATATCACTTCTGTTAATGAGCGCGGTGTATCTTGACGGATCCCAGGGATATCATCACAGTTATGGGCAAAGTAACGATATACGCGCCAAGTCTTTCCAAAGTCGAAAGACCTCTCAACCAACATACCAGCCGGCCTAAATGTTTTGAACTGTATAATCAAGTGAGTGAAATGGAATTCCGCTTCCATGTCTAACTGAATCGTGACATTTTCTTTGCCATTTTCAGACTGCCACCATGATTTCGCTCTGGTCCCCGGGTAATATTTATAAATCACATTCTGAATTCTGTGATTCAGATTTGGGTTATGAATCGTAGTGTTGGTAGACTCGCACCAGAAGCATTTTTTCGCTTCCAAATGGGACACGATGCAGTAGCGTTCTCGTTCTTGGTGTCCGCAAGTGGATGTAGTGAAGAGCCTCGACTCTCGACCGATGAGGAGGTTTCCAGTGGCAGGGTAACAGGAGCTGAGTTCACAGGCGCGAGCAGACAAGCGCGGGTCGTTGCGAACGCGGTCGTACACGGCGCCGCCGCCGGCAATTATCGCGGATAAGATAAACAAGACGCGCAGAGCCATGGCGCAGACCGGGCTCGCCGCGCACCGCTCACTGCACTGTCGGAGCGAGGCACGCCACTCTCGCGCTGCCCCGGCCCCACCGCCCTCCCCGAGCCCCTTTGCCCTATTATATCCAGAGACGGACAACATTCTACTAGGATTCTATATTTTTAGCTACATGTAATATTTATACTGAACAGGTTTTAATGAAGTTGGGTATTATTTTGTTCTTGTTTAGCAAAATTTCATGTATCTGGCCTGGACCAGTAATAACATAAGCATGAGGCAGTAAACATTATTAAGACATATTAAAAACGGAATAATAAATCAATGTTGTACAACGATATCTACCAATAAAATATGTATTATAATTACGATAAAAATAAGTAGTAGAATTCACAAGATGGAGATATTTTGCCTGATTAGTGTTTTGTATCCCGAATCAAAAATGAGGGTCCCAATATCAAGAGTTAAGCAGTTCTCTGCAGTTCTGCATAGTTATTCAGAGTTAGTTCAGAGAAAAAAATATTTATAATTTAAAAACTATAAATTACAGTTCAAAAATAATACGTTATACCTACTAGAAAACATTAGCCCTACACTTTTAGTCATACGATTTTTATGGGTTAAATGCAAAGCATATTTTTTTTGTAATTATGTATACAGGTGAGTTTTTTTTCAGGGCCACTGAGGAAAAGTCTGAAACTGTGAGAGTTATCGAATAGTCATGTTAGGAGTTACGTGCTAGTTTTTACAAATAATAAGTTCTGCATTAAAAAATATCTAGTTTTTCTGGAAAAGTGAAATTCAAAAAGTTGAATTTATAAATTTTCTATTTTGAAAGTGTTCCAACAACTTTGGGCACATAGTCATCATACATTATTTTTTTTATTATCAAACAAAAAACGCGAAAATGCAAAAAATTTTTTTTTTTCAAAAACTCACTTTTCCAGAAAAAATATGAAAAAAAAAGATTTTTTTAATGCAGAACTTATTTTTTTTTAAATCAAGCACGTAACCCCCGACATGACTTTTCGATAACTCTCACGGTTTCAGACTTGGCCTCAGTGGCCCTGAAAAAAAACTCACCCTGTAGGTACGCTTAGTTTGTCAATATGGCTAACGTAATAAATATTTTTGCTAACTATGCATACAAGCTGGTGAAGTTTGTTCGTTGAGGCGTCCTAATTTTTATTTCAGGGGCGCAAAATTCTTTAAATCAAGATTGAGATAGACCCTGATTCCGGCCCTGAGCGAGGCGACGACCGTTCCCGCCCGCTCGCCTCTCACTGTTCTCCGAAACGGGCACTAAGCAACAAAAATAACACCACATTTCGGGATGCGCTTTTTGTTTTGGTCATTATTATGGCATCGTCCCTTCCTAGTCGTAAAGTATTTTTATCCAGCGTCTATAGTTTAGAGATTTAAGATAGGTATTTGTTTGTTATTTAGGGCCAAAAAGCAAAAAGCCTTATTATTCGAGATATAAACTTACAAAAGATGTAATATCGAGTAGCTAAGTCACTATTTCTTGAAATAATTATTGTTTTTGTTTTTATAATGACTTAATTGATTAGTTTTATTAGGTGCAATTAGTTTAAGTGGCCAAAGGCGTAGGTAAATTAAATAAAAAATCAATATAATATCAGAGGACAGGTATATAGCTCCCGTTTACCTATGTATTCATATAATACGCTAAGAAACAAACATCAGAACCATTTTAAGCTTAATGCGAAGACGGAAGATTGTGTGACAGATATGGCATAGTTACAGTTTATATGGACAAGTATGTACAGATAGCGATATTTTTATTGTAAAATTTCGACCACTGCCTGGCTTTTAGTGTTAATAATTGTGTCACGATAAAACTTTTTATTTCGTTTATAAACAAAACACGATGTCGGATATAAAATTACGTTCCAAAATAGCTTGCGTGATATCCATGTAGGCATATAGGTACGTACATACCTAGTTGATATAGAACGACGGACCTTCCGTCGAGCTCATCCGTCGTCGTTGATAACATTCTCGGTCTATTGACTACACACAGACAGTGGCTACTTTGCTCATTAGTTGGGAGAGACATGTGGCCAAAGGATTGTATGGCAATATAATTAAAATGGTGTTTTATAACGCAAATGATCAAATAAATAATAAATTACAGGACATTAATTTCAAACAGCGCCATCTAGCCCCAATCTAAGCATAGCTTGTAATAAGGGAACTAGATTACTTAAATACTTTTTTTGCAAAAACATACTTATCATACAATACAACACAGAACAAAAATCTATAATTATCACACAAATGTTTGTCCTGGTTGGGAATCAAACGTACAACCGACAGCGCAGAAGGCAGAGTTACTACCAACTGAGCTATGAGGCTTGTAAAATTTTATTGCATTAATGACATTTGTTGTTGGTTGGTTCGTTGTAGCTCTGCCTTCTGCGCCGTAGGTTGTTGGTTCGATTCCCATTCAGGGCAGAACATTGTGTGATGTATATAGACGGTTATTGTATGATAAGTATGCAAAAAAGAAGGTGTAAGTATTCTTTCTCTAATCCAGTTCCCATGAAGCTTTCCTAGCTTTAGGGCTAAACGGCGCTGGCGCTGTGTGGAGTTTTTTTAATATCACATCACATCCCCATCGGGCATGCATCATATCGTGCCCAATAGCGTCTACTGCTGGACAGACCCTTCTCAGCATTATCACCACTTGGCAGGTGGATTGGTGATCGCAGTAAAGTTGTTGGTGGATCGTTGATCCACAGAAGGAAGCTGCTGCCTTTCTTCTGGTGAGATTCTTTAGTCGGCTTTTACGACATCCATCTACTGCATTGGAGGCGACGATTCTCAAACCGCGACCGCCACGGCACAATTTGTAAATTTACAATTTGTAGTATATATTTTAATAATTTTAAAATTATGATTTATTAATTTAACCTCTATAGGTAGGTACCTACCGCACTTTCTTCGATGAACAAGTAAAGGGGCAGTTGGTAGGTGCTTAGTTTATGAGCAATTATGGAAATTGTTTTTTTTGTACGACGAGGAGTTTTGTTTATATTAAGGGATACTTAGAGGTAAAGTATATAGATTGTTATGGAAATTAAATGGTATTTGGTAAATCGTGTCATCAAACATCGCGCATTTACTATACAGAAATTAACGACAATAACCAGAAGACTATGTTAATATTGGTTAACTACAGCAACACTTGCCTGTGCAAGTTTTGAGGTCAAGTTCTAGACCAAACTTTTACCATACCAAAAATACAACTCAATCCGTTCAGTGTTCGTGTAAAGGAGTAACAAAGAATTAATCAGTTTTGCATAGCGATATTTCACATCTCATTCTATCCCACAGATTAAATGATGATTTAGTCCAATAATTTATGGCATAAAAAGTAACCAACATGTTTTTCACCGTCTTGTGCAAGATAGTTGTGCAAAGTTTTAGCTCAATCCGATAAGGAGGTCTAGTAATTCCGCTGTCTCACACAAACGTAGTTTGTCGTTAATTTCGAAGTATTTAATATATATTGAATCATTTATATTAATTCTTGTCCCAATCAAATGAAATTTTGCAGTATAACAATGGGATATTAAAGGTTTGAATCGCTTTACTTTTGTGACTATCAAAATCGAAATAAGGTTATAATTTTAACCTTATTTTTTCCCATATAAACACTCGTTTGCGTATTATATATGATTTTCATTGTTATTAGAAAAAGTAAGTAATGAATACTAAGATTATCCTTAGGTATCTTATTATACCTGCAAAATTTACATTGAATTGGACATGCTATTTTGAAATTAACGACCAACTACGTTTGTACTGAAAACCCTATTAAGTAGTTTTTGAATTAAGGAGCAATAAACATAAAAAAAGCATTAATTCACATTTATAATATTAGTAGACTCATGGACACCAATAGTTTCATGGTAGGTAGGATTAACTGGATAGAACTAATCATTACACGGTCTCAGCCGTTTCCGTTTTTTTTCTCTGATGTCATCTTGCGATCAGTCCTTCAGACTATAAACAGCCTTTCACACTCTTTTTTTTTTTTTGGTAAAAGATGTCCTGTCGTATTTTAATTCGACAAATGGTTACCGGGATAGTGAGCTGCCCAGCACGTTGATTCAGATGCTTCTTTTTTTTTTTTTGAATCATTTATTGAAAGGCTTTTAAACATAATGTTTATGTCAGCCTCATAGGGTCCGACACCAAGTAAACAATCAACAATTAAATCTAAAACACAAAACAAAATAGAACATAAAAAAATAGATCTCACAATCATGCATGCGCGACATGGTACGTAAGTAGGTACCTGGGCCCAGCATGCACGAATGTGTGCACACGCAATAGTTAAATAATTGTAATAATAAAAAAATAGCTATATCCTAATCCTTATTATCTAATAATCATTTGTATTAACTAATTTAAAGATCATTTTAGCTCCATCTGAATATGGCTCAGATAGGAGCTCAAGAAATACACCAATATCCATCAAATTTATACCTAGCTTATTAATGATCCTTTGTCTTTCACTGTGGTTTCGAATACATTCCAATAATACATGGTACACATCCTCGGGTTCGTCACACAATTCACAATTAGGGGATGAAACTTTTTGCATTAAAAATGCAAACTTCCTAAGTGGTATATGTCCAGAACGAAGTCTGTGTGCCGTTACAACCTGCTTTCTACTTATATCACCCATGAACCACGGTGATCGAGGAGGTTGACTCTGAATAATTTTGTACCATATTCCTTTAGATTTCGACCTTTCATCAAAATATTCTCGCCAGAGATCGTAGCATACTTTTTGATATTTAGGTAAAAGTTCAAAATACGAGGGTAGTATGTATACTTCTGATCCATCCACGGTCGCTGACTTCGCTAAGCGATCGGCTTCCTCGTTGCCCGTTAACCCAATGTGCGATGGAATCCATTGTAATGTTATACGTTTATCCTCTTTACTACATTCACAGATGCTTCTGTAGTCTGGATTTATAGATCTCTTCGTGTCTTGATCTCATCATTGACTATTGGTTTAAGGATTTTATAGACCGTCATAATAAACCATGGCACATATAATAAATAACTGTTTAATGATGGAATGTTGACCCCCAAAATACTGAATTTGCCAAGCATGCTAACTTTCAGTCAGTTTTTTTTTTGCGCTTGGCCTTCATCTCACCTGGTTACAAGTTGAGATAAGGCCGAAGGTGGAGGCGTACCTCACCCGGAATCCTCAACAAACCGAGTCAGTTCAGGAACTAAATATGAGTCGTCATTGGTCGTCATTGGACTTACCGTCGCTGCGCATGGTGTGTGGCGCGCACCAGATGGCGCGCGGCGCGCAGTCTCGACTCCCACGCACCACACGCCTCCTCGCCTCCCGAAAGAGATGACACCGCCCATTGCTGCTCCTCAATCTACAGAGAGCATTGTCCCCATTTTAAGAATGAAACTAATATCCTAATAAACTAATACCCCGCCTATCCCCAAGTCGATAATACAGCTTTAATCACTGCACCTCATTTTAAAAAGGAAAACCCATATCCCGACTGGATAGTCGAATGAGGTGCTTAATCACAGCGATTTGTTAGTTGTCGGTCCAATAAGCAGTACGTCCATCTCGCATTTTGCCGTTCGTCTACTCCTCAGTTCGTCCATAATTGGATTTGTCCATTTCGAGGTTCGTCATAACGCAGTCCTTCCATTTCGAGATTCGTCATTACGCAGCTCGTCCATTTGGTGAAAACATTACAAATGACAAACAAATTTTACCTTAATATTTATATTACTAAAACGCTACAATATCGCACACTATAGGTACAAGAAAGTACAGAGCTCCAGGGGAGGGGAGAGTTGCACATTTTCATTAATAGAGTCTAAAATACCGACCAAATTATAAAAGATAATATATAACACATAAATATATCATTTCAAAACAGTTTCCAGTCACATTACAATATAAGCGGTAGTATTTTCTAATAAACGGAAAGTAAAAGAATGGAACTCCATTTGTAATACAAGTAACAGGCTTGTATGAAATACCTGAAGGACTAAGATCAAATTTGTTCGGTTCATCCCCATAGTTTGTGTAGTTGAACGAAATATTTGGTGGGCGAAATGCTTGTTGGGCGAAATACGTGTTTGACCAAATGCGTGTTGACGTAATTTGTGCTGGTCGAAATGCCTGTTAGACGAAGTGCGTGTTGGACAAAACATGTGTTGGACGAAATGCGAATCAAAATTTCATTTGGACGAGTTGCTTATTGGACCGACAGCTAACAAATCATCACAGCACCCCATTTTAAAAAGGAAAACAAATATCCCTACTATCCCCCCGTCGAAAATGCACCGCTATGCGACTGCTCTAATCTTTTTTGAGGATTAAAGCTCTATACCTCGAGGCTAGTCCGGGCAAGGGCGAGGTCTACGAGAGAGAGAGCCTTCCCAGAAAGTGCCTATGAACTCTCTTTTTAAAGGTAATAGACCTCTTTTATTAGCATAGGTGATCCAAAAACACATAATTCCAATCACCTCTGTGGTCTAGTGGCTCGCCCATCGATGTCAGTTCCAGAGGAAGATTCGATCCACAAGGGGTACAAATTTATGCTCGGTTTGGTTGTGGTAAGGCTTGATTTAAGTCCGCAACTGTACTATTTTGTTGGGAGGAGGGCGCTGACACTGCTACACAGTTTTCTAGCTTTTGCAGTTACTCAGCGTTCCCATTTCATTAATATTGTGCATTCTTAAACGTGTTTCTTATAAATCATTTTGTTATGTATTTTGTACCATTTTGGAGACGTTTCTCACACTTCTTAACTAACTCACATAATTATCTTTCTGTCACTCATAAACTTAGATCAAATAAACAAAGGATACCGCACGTCTTATGCACTGCAAAAACAGAGCCCCATTATGTCATGCATTGTAAGTAAAAGATAGCAACATATGTTATAACAAAAAGAAACTCGTTACTTAAGAAATTGGTGTTTAAAATGCAAAGTTACCTACTTTTTATTACGAACTTGACAGACAACTGAATGAAAACTGCTGCTACGGACTCCGGTGCTTTTTGTGATGGAGTTTTAATTCGAGCGAAATCCTTCGTTTTTCTTTTATCTAAGCTCATAAAAGTTGCCCTGTTTTGCTGTTAAACTCAGAATTTACCCAAAATAATATATTATTGTCGCATATTATTTTGACAAATGACATCCGAAGTCAGCGGATCGCTAAAAAGCTCGCCACTAAACAATAGCTAAAAAATAATTAAATTTAAAATAGCTAAGAGGTAAGAACCTCTTAGCAATTTTAAACAAGGTCATGACGTTTTTTAACTTTGACAGTTACTACATCATTTCTAAGCGACCTCTTAGCGCTAAATAATAATTATACCAATAATAAATCCGCCTCTGTGGTCTAGTGGTTCGCCTACCGTTGTCAGATCCAGAGGTCCCGTGTTCGTTCCCCAGGGGAAATACAATATTAGGTATCCTTGGCTTTTTTGGTGGTAGGACTTGGTAGTAGGTACTTGGTGGTAAGTGGTAGGACCGACTGGCTATCTACCACCGTCTTACCTAAGTCTGTCGCCATAACAACAATTCTAATTTGTTGTGTTCCGGCAGTTAGAGGTAAGATAGCTAAGTCCTCAGACAGTTGAAGATTCCAGGTCAAGTACGCTTCCACCTTCGGCCTTATCATAACATGAAACCAGGTTGGCCTTCGCCAAGCGCTTCCCCGTCGTAATATCGAATAATAGTAATACTATAATATAGTAAGTATAAATAATATATACCCATATATGTTGAGTGAGATTTTTGCTTATCTATGTCATATCAATTGATTAAAATTTGAGAAACGTTTATTAGGGGGAAAATTTGTAGTTTCAAATATCATAGTTATTGTTTATATATGCATATACATATTTTTCATCTTTTGTATTTTGTGTGTGCATATTGTTACTTAGTATTACTGGGGTGACATAAACATAGATCGTTAAAACTACCAAGTTAAATAAAGATTTAAAAAAATATAAATGTCACAGTTAGCTAACCTTATTCAAAATCTCCTTAAAATCCTTGACGATGGGTGTCTGCCGTTTGCCCTTATCGTTATAGTAGATAATGTTGAGTCGCGCGCCGGCGAACCAGATTTCTAAATCGTTGAGAGCGCTTCTTATAGCAGACTCGCTCGAAGCCGAAGAACATATTTTCTGTTAGAACAATACAATCGCGATTTCAACAGTATATTTATATGCTATGTGTATAAATGTATTTATTTATTTATTCAGTTACAGACATGTCATTCGGACTGTTGGACCTAGGGACACGCCGGTTTCCTCACGATGTGACCTTCACCGTCAGTGCATGTGCCAAATCCGCACATTGACTTTATAAAAACCGAAAAATCTATTGGGATTGGGACACGACTGAGTTTAAACCCACAACCTCCGAATCGGAAGGCGCTCTATATAGATATTTACATAGGTAAAAAACTAATTCAAGTCCCTCAATAGTACTAGATCAAAGTCAACATTTCTTTATTCACTAAGATTCTTTATGATCATTTTGAAACGTCAAATCTACCGCCTGTTCGGAATCGCGACCAGCACACAAGGAGAAAGGCAAGAAACTCGGGCTGGTTAATTTTTGATGATCCATTCACCATTTAGGTATTCAGTTTTAAATTATATTCTAAGTAGATACATCATAAACCTAAATACTTAATACTATCTTAAAACAATTGTTATTTATTACCTATCTACCGAATAGACAGTTCGTTAACATTGAGAAATCACCATTTAGCTGTCAACTGGTATAGTTACATCGGGCCACGTTCTTATCGTCGATATAGTCACTTATTTTGTAGTAGGCATAGATATTATCGTAGCATATAAAATCGTAGTGTTGCTGACTGAATGACTAACAATTATCGCACAACCCCGACCACAGGTCCTAGAGACCTTTCAGGATAGTTTACTTTCATAGGGTGACCTTGGTCACCCTATGAAAGTAAAGTAAGTCCTGGTTTTACAGGTCCACCAGTAAAAGTTCCTTAGAACTTTTACTGGTGGACCTGTAAAACCAGTCCGGCGAAGCCAAGCGCCAAACGGTTTGCAGTAGTGTTCCGCGAGAGCAAGACTAGGCTAGAGATCAAAACTAAACCATAATAAAAAAAACATCTATATTCGTTACACTCACACAACCTACGCAGAAGGCAGAGCTCCTAGATAACACTCGAAAATATTCGTAGAAAGCCTCATTTGAGATTCCTATTTCAAAATCCTAAAAGTCTAAACAAAAAAAAAAATACCACAAAATTACGAAGGAGTATTTCGGACGAGTTTTAAAATGAACTGTATTTTACCTGTAAAGCCTTGAGGTGTTTCTTGATGCCAGCGGCAGCGCAGAGCCAGTCTCTCACTACGAGCGTTTCAGGTTTCTTGTATTCCATTTCAACGAGACCAAACACTTCTCTCCAATGGCGCTCTGTGAAGTTACTGCCTCGGACATATTTCAATATAGCGCTCAAATCCTAAAAAGTATATTTATACAGTGAGCTTATTGATATATCTACTGATTATAGTACTTAACAATAACGGACATTGAAGTCTTAGTAATTTAGTCTTATTATTTTTTTCCCGATAGATAATGACAAAAGTAAAGGAATAGAAGAATGCTTTAAAAGGGCCCCGGAGTACAGTAGTGTAGGCTTGGTTCTTTGTGAATGTGAGCTATGCAGTAAGGCATTGTTATAGGCAATAGATGCACTTAACACTAGGTGGGTTACTTGCTTGTTCCGTCTCCTAGTTGTATAAAAAAAAAGGTCTATCCAAATATACCTGCAAAATAATTGTTGAATCAGACTTGCCATTTCGATATGAAAATGGAACTACGTTTGTATGGGAAAGTGAGACTACTGAGCCTTCTTAAGAGGTCGTGGTCACACCCAGCGCAGGAGGCAGAGGTACTACCAACTGAGCTGTGATACTAGCTAGTCAGTCTCTACATACTTACAGCGTATTTCTCCAACTCCTGTTGTATGAACAACGTAATCACAGTGAACGGTTCCAGACGGCCTTTCCATTTTGTAGTGAATTCGTCTAATAAATGAAGCTTCTTCTGAAATATCAGCCAATCTTGTTCAGCCATCGAATTAAATTCTGCGTAATATAAAAGAGAAGAGTTGGGCTTTTTATTACATGTGTATGTAATAAAAATTTTATTTACATATACATTTTATCATACATACTGAGGAACTGGCTATCTTACCTCTTAATGCCGGAACACATTTTTTTTTTAATTGTTATTATGGCGACAGAATTAGGTAAGATGGTGGAAGCTAGCCAGGCGGACTTAAACAAAGTCATACCACTAACCAAATCAAGCACAATATTTATACTCCCCATGGGGATCGAACCCGGGACCTCCGGATCTGAAATCGGTGGCTTGAAAAACTAGACCACAGAGGCGGTTAAAAAGAACATGTTGAGCCGAACCCCGCTTAGCGTGGGATAAGGACAGAAGAGCTATGATGATTAGTACACGTTCTTCACGAGAACTACTTTTTTATTTATTGTAGGGTTTGTTCAAAACTGAACATGTCACCCTGTAGGTACACAAAAAAACAAATCATACAAAATAACAAAAAACAAGTAAATTCACAGATTCTTAAAAATAACCTAATTACAATTCCTAATTGCTAAATTGTAAAGTTTATACAGCTACCTCAGCCCCCTCAGCACGGGGAGGGGATAAAAATTTTGTCCTCTGTTTTTATCCACCTCTGAGAGCATTTTGTCTCCCTATGGTGGATAAAAACAGAGGTCAAAAATTTTATCCCCGCCCCGTGCTTAGGGGTGAAATTTGTGGCATGTTGTCTCCCGATGGTGGATAAGAAAGCTGTTACAGCGTCCTATCTGCAAGAACTACTTGTTCGAAGTAGTTACATGTGTACCTTCATTGTAATCTTTGAATATGGTCCATAGTTCAACGTATTCGTATACCAGCTTTTCTGCTAGCATCCACGACTCTGTTAGCTCTATATTCATGTTGAACTTATCACATTCCTTTCTGCAAACAAATTGTAGTAAGTTAGCATTTCATACTGTTATATGGTAACAGAATACAGATGCGTATGTTAGGATGTATGTACAGAGAGACAAGTTAAATCACTGGGTAGGTATTATTTACCTACTTGTGTCTACCCCGGGCAACGGAATCGGATTGAAACAGAACATTGGTGGTAGGATCTAAGGGTCCACGCGGCTCTAGCCACAGCACTTTTGCCAAAGTCTGGCGCCAAACAGATTGCTGTTTTCCGTTGGTGCGCGGGAGAGGCAGTGCCATCCGGGAAAGCTCGCTCTATCGTAGACCTCATATACTTTGAGGTCTCAGTATGAGTTGCTGACACATTTGGTAAGCGGAATAGTAAATCAACTGTAGTACCTTTCAATGTCCGCTAACCAAATGGAAATAAGCGCCCTATACGAAAACGAACATAGTTTCAGTAAGCCGTCAGAAACTCATACTAAGGCCTCTGGCCTTTAGCTAGCCAAGCCTAGAGGTCAAGAGCTAACCCATCATTTATAAAAATGTAAATAAAATAGTAAGAAATGACTATATCAAGGGAAATTTGAGAATAGCGCTAGTTGTAGAAGAGGTAAGAAGTGTAGAAAGGTGTATATAGTTGTATAGGTTTTGTTGTTTAACAAGCCTCATAGCTCAGTTGGTAGTAGCTCTGCCTTCTGCGCTGTAGGTTGCGGGTTCGATTCCCACCCAGGACAAACATTTGTGTGATGAATCTAGATGTTTGTTCTGTGTTTGGGTGTTGTATCATATAGTATGTTACAAAAGTATTTAAGTATTCTATCCTTAATCTAGTTCCCATATTACAAGCTATGCTTAGTTCGGGGCTAGATGGCGCTGTGTGAAATTAACGTCCTGTAATACTTATTTATTAACGTCCTGTGATATTTAGAGGGGGTCGATATAAAAGCCGGTAGCGCCAGCGGCGACTTAACAAATTGTTTCAAATAAGTAAAAAACCATTCCATCACGAACGCGTCCCGTTATCATCACAATAGCACATAAAGGGCAAGCGATACACAAAAAGTTCATTGAAGCGTAGTAACGTTATCTGGAGCTTTGATAAGCAAGTACTCACAATAGCTCGTCTTTATCAGCGACAAACGCGTCCCATTGTATTCTGGCGTCGGACACGGAGCGACATCTATCGGACATTTCGCTGTACGGCACATTGTGCGTTTGCTCGAGCCGCGACTTCGCTTGACTCCACCGGGAGAGGAATACTTCGACGCCCGTATTGAGATTCTCCCATTCGCCTTTTAAGCTGGATTTCACTATTTCAGCCTAAAATCACAATGTTATAAATATTATAGGACATTAATTTTTACACAGCGCCATCTAGCCCCAAACTAAGCATAGCTTGCAATATTGGAACTAGATTACGGATATAATACTTAAATAATTTTTAAATACATACGTACTATATGATACAACACCCAAACACAGAACAAACATCTATATTCATCACACAAATGTTTGTCCTGGGTGGGAATCGAACCCACAGCCTACAGCGCAGAAGGCAGAGTTACTACCAACTGAGCTATGAGGCTTGTTAATTAGTTATGATCGTTATTGGCCGTTTCAACACTTCCAAAAGGGTTCGGGTGATCCTCAAAGAGATCCGAGCGGGCAGAGCGTGGTCTCTGATAGGGTCAGATCAATTCTCCAAGAAACTAAAAGATGGCAACAGTGAATGAATGGTTTAAAGACATTTGTACTTCGGAAAAACTGATAACAAATTGTACGAGTACATCAGACCACAATTCTTGGTCGGGTCTTCCCCGATAAGTATTAACATTGCTGGTAAATTAGATATGGTGTATGAGCGTATGACATAACTAATGACATCCATCCATTTATTTTGTGATAGCTCATCTTTAAGCTCACGAGTTATGAAACCAGTTTTATTAATATGGGCCTTACGATTCACGGCTAAAAATGTTTAGGGTTCCGTACCCAAAGGGGGCTAACGGGACCCTATTACTAAGCCTCCGCTGTCCGTCTGTCTTTTTATCAGCGGGCTGAACCGTAATATGTCGACAGTTGAAATTTACAGTGTATTTTTTTTATATGCATATTCAAATATATATTTATATATTACCGTACAGTTATAACATGTATGTATCATAAAAATAAAATTTCATAAAAAAAGTAAGGTGAAAAGGAAAATTAAAAGAAACGTTTACAATTATTCAACTAAGTAGGTATGCGTTTTTTTAATACGCATACTTAGTTGAATGATCATCACAAATATAAAATACCGCCGCAGGCCACAACACCGCCCCCGGCTGTCGCGACAAATTCGTCTTCTAAGTGTAGTGTTTCTAGCGAATAAGTATATACCTCTATACCCAGTTTAAGATATCACCCATTTCAAATGAAAAAAAAAAAATAGCCTATGTCACTCAGTGATACTATTAGAATTCCATTGGAGAAATATTTTTTAAAATTGGTCCAGTTGTATTCGAGCCTATTCGATACAAACAAAAATACAAAAATCTTTTGTCTTTACAATAATGGTATAGACACCTATACTTTATTTTTATATTTGTAAAATTTTTAATATATAATATACGGTATTACCGGTAGAAACAATTTCTTCTTTTGGATGGTGAGGATTTACTACTGACTCCTACTCTACTATTAATCTACTCAACTCCTACTCTATTATAATGTTATAATCAAGTTAAGAAGTGTTGACCAAGTGCAATCACTTGAAATAAAAAAAAACCTACTCTATCGTACCGCTTTCCCATACAAACGCAGCTCCGCGATAATTTAGAAGGTAGCGCACCAGACAGATTAACCCTATCTTATTATATAACAAGCCTCATAGCTCAGTTGGTAGTAACTCTACCTTCCGCGCTGTAGGTTGTGGGTTCGATTCCCACCCAGGACAAACATTTGTGTGATGAATATTGATGTTTGTTCTGTGTTTGGGTGTTGTATTGTATGATAAGTATGTATTTAAAAAAAAAAAAAAAAGTATTTAAGTATTATATCCGTAATCTAGTTCCCATATTACAAGCTATGCTTAGTTTGGGGCTAGATTGCGTTGCGTGTAATGAATGTCCTGTAATATTTATTTATTTGTTTATTGTAATTGCAAAATTTATCTTGAGTCAGACTTACCATTTCGAAATGAACGAAAAACTGCGTTTGTACTGGAGAGCGAAAACCAGCTGTACATCGGTTGAAACAAAACATTTATCCTCTTGAGAACAAGAGGATAAATGTTTTGTTTCTTCTTTATTTTCAGTCTTCCAGTAGAAGGACCTTCAATTCATTCTGAACTTGAAGACATCAACATTGAATTCAATGAAACCAAATGCGACACAAACCTGATGTTCGAACATCTGCTGGTGACTTATCATGAGCTCGCGAATCTTCTGCCACTCCTTGATAGTTCCGTCGACGGAAGCATCGCCCCCCCACGTACGAAGCATGTGACCTTTCTTCACAAGTGCTTCCATTGTTTTTTCCATCTATAAATAAAAAACGGTTTGGGTAGCGTGCCCGCCTCTGTGGTCTAGTGGTTCGTCCACCGGTGTCACATCCAGAGGCCCCGGGTTCGATCCCCGTACCCTTAGTATGAGTTTCTGACAGCTAACTGAAACTATTTTCGTTTTCGTGTAGGGCGCTTATTTCCATACATTTGGTTAGCGGAATAGTAAAGCAACTGTAGTTCCTTTCAATGTCCGCTAACCAAATGTATGGAAATAAGCGCCCTACACGAAAACGAAAATAGTTTCAGTTAGCTGTCAGAAACTCATACTAAGGCCTCAGTACATATTGTGCTTGGTTTGCTTGATGGTAGGAATTTGTTCAAGTCCGCCTGCTACCATCATCTTACTTAGCCTGTCGCAATATCAACAAAACTAAAATTGTGGCGTTCCGACATTTAGAGGTAAAATGCCAGTTCCTCAGTCGGTTGAGGATTCCGGGTGAAGATAGTACTTACATACTTACCATATTACTTCTCATACTTGTACCCAGTGTGTTTAGTGCGAGTTTTCTACTTGCTCTGTTCCTGCTCGAACACGTTTGCGTTAACCACGATTTGTATGAAAATAAATGCCTATTCACCATTCGCGGAGGGCAAAAAATCTAATGAAAATGAGGCACTCTGGTGATATGAAGGCTAAGGGCTATACCATCGTACAAAAAAAAAATGTGTGATCTACCTCCTAGTGGTAGAACCTCAGGCAATGGGACCTCTGTCATTTGATACAGCATATCTAAAATAAGTGTTGTAATAATTTTACTCACTTCAGGCATTTTCTGATGCAATACTTGTTGTTTGCTACTGATTTCCGCTAATTCTTTCGCGTTTTTAGGCAGAGCTTTGTTCTCCAACGTAACCGTCGCGTTGGCTATGAAGGCGTCAAGCTCTGTTGCGTCGTTTCTGCAGCTGGCTTGCAGAGAGGATATGAGGCAAGCCCACAAACTACGTGTTTGGGCTTCGAACTCCCGACGAAGGGTTACGGTGCCCACCGAGATCCAGTGAATTTTTTCATCTTCACTGTAAAGTTTTCTTTGGTTGAGTATTTATAATACCTCATTTTGATGATATTAACTAGGCGACCGGAAATTATTCCATCATTCCATTCCATTAAACAATATGGGGTCAGCCCATAAAGAAATAATGAGGACCTTTAATACCACCATTCTTCGGCTCTATTGGCATACTTAAGCAGCCCTCTTATTAATATTAAGATAAGATAAGATAAGATAATTACTTTATTTACCAACAAATCTTTACAATATATTTATGTTTCAAAATATAACAGATTACAAATGGATCCCATTTGTATGGATTAAGTTTGAAAGCTCTGAAAAATTGACAATACTAAGCGTGTGCGACAAAGATGTCAAAGTCAAAGTTTATTTATTTGCTAGAAATATGGTTGATACAGGTTCTTGTTCATAGTTAATGATGTTTCACATATTTTGACCACATTGGCATGCAAAATTTAGGTCTTAAATTCTAAATATATCTAAATGTCTTTAAAACAGAAAAAAATACAGAATGAATAAATTAAAATTAATAAACATTTATGACAATAATAATTATTTTAACACTTATGTAACTCCTAACACAACATAACACAAACTAAATAAAATCAATAACACAGACTACATAAACCAAATACATAAATCAACTTAATTTTATGACATTGACAATCTTAGAAGATCATATAACGAGAATATGCGGAGTCGAATCTTAATCACTGATATCAAGATTTCTCACACTCTCTATTATCATCCCCAGCCGGTTGATATTCCACGTAAGAACGAAGCTTTCAAGAAGCTTTTTATATGCGCACTGCAAGAACTTGAAATAAGCTTCTAGTGTCTGTTTTTCTGGTGTGATACAACCCATCTTCGAAATAATGTTAATAGACACATTCTGAGTAGGCTCTCTCCATCTTAGATTATTATCTCATTCTTGCCTGTGTAAATTTCGAAATCAAGAGCCAGCCCAAAGAAAACTTTATAATAAAATCGTCGTGTAGCTGAATGACTGACAATCAAAGCACAACCTAAGCCGGAGGTTCTAGAGGGTTTTAGCTCCTAGTAGTCTACCCCGGGCAGCGGCCGAGTAATCCCATTGCTGGTGGCAGGGGTCCGCATGGCATGTTAACCGCCTCTATAGTCTAGTGGTTCAACCTACCGATTTCAGATCCACAGGACCCGGGTTTGATCCCCATGGGGAGTACAATATATTGTGCTTGGTTTGGTTGGTGGTAGGATTTTGTTTAAGCCCGCCTGGCTTGCTACCACCATCTTACCTAATTCTGTCGCCATATCACGTGTGCCTTAGTTTAAGTTCTATTTTGTATGTATTTTAGTTTAAAGGTACGAGGGTCATTCAATAAATACTTAGCCTACAAAAAGTAAACGAAAATTTTGGAATAGTGGCAATTTATTTTTCAACATAGTCTCCTTTTAGTTCGATACACTTAGCCCAGCGATGCTCCAACTTTTTTAACCCGTCCGAAAAATAGTTTTTGTCAAACTCTGCAAAATAGGCCTCCGTGGCGGCGATGACCTCCTCATTTGATCCATATCTATTCCCGGCGAGTGATTTTTTCAGTTTAGGAAACAGAAAGAAGTCACAAGGGGCCAAATCTGGAGAATACGGTGGATGGGGCAGCAATTCGTAGCGTAATTCGACCAATTTGGCCATGGCAACGGCAGACGTGTGAACCGGTGCGTTGTCGTGGTGAAACAGCACTTTTTTCTTCGCCAGATGGGGTCGTTTTTTCTTTAATTTGGCGTCGAATCGGCCCAATAAATCGGCATAGTAAAGTCCTGTAATTGTTTTACCCTTCTCGAGGTAATCGATGTAGATCACACCTTGTGAATCCCAGAAAACGGTGGCCATAACTTTTCCGGCCGATTTTACAGTTTTCGCCTTCTTTGGAGCACGTTCCCCGGTCTGGATCCATTGATTTGATTGCTCCTTGGTCTCTGGTGTGTACCAGTGGATCCAGGTTTCATCGATGGTCACAAAACGACGCAAAAACTCCGCTGGATTCCGCTTAAACAGCGCCAAACACGTCTCCGATGTGGTCTCACGGTTGCGCTTGTTTTCCGGTGTGAGTAAACGCGGCACCCATCGCGCCGACAGCTTTCTCATGCTGAGTTCCTCGTGAAGAATATGATGCACTGTTCCTTCTGAAATGGCTACAGTCTCAGCTAGCTCCCGAACCTTCAATCGGCGATCATGGATTTTTTTAATGTTTTCCTCCGTAGCAGCTGTTTTCGGTGCACCTTGACGTGGTTCATCAAAAACCGACGTACGGCCACGTGCAAACTCGTTGAACCAATTCTTGACGGTGGCCATCGATGGAGAAGAGTCACCGTACACAGCATCCAAGCGCTCTTTGATTTCGATGCGCGTTTTCCCTTCCAAAAATAGGAATCGAATCACCGAACGATATTGCTCTTTTTCCATTTTTGTAAAACCGATCGACATGTTCGCTTCAATAAGTTGTCAAATTAAAACAAATGAAGGGATTGGAATGAAAATTTTAAAAAAGAATTAAAAAAGAATGTGCTACACTGTGGTAAAACTCTTTTGAAACTACAGCGCCCTCTCGCGATGAGGCTAGGTACTTATTGAATGCACCTCGTATATATGGGTCTTAGAATTAGTATTTAAACATCCTGTACAATTCTTACGTTACCCGAAATAAAGTTATATTATTATTATTATAATAACAATTCTTAAAAAAAGAATGTAGTGTTCCGGAATTTACATGTAAGATAGCCAGTTCCTCAGTTCGTCGAGGATTCCGGGTGAAGTGCGCCTCCACTTTCGGCTTTATCTTAACTTGTAACCAGGTGAGATGAAGGGCAAGCGCTTCCCCGTCGTACATCATCATTCTCCTGCCCTTATCCCACGCTAGGTGGGGTCGGCACAACATGTTCTCTTCTTCCACTCACTCCTATCAACCCTCAACTCTGCATCTACACCTTTCATACCCATGTCCTCTTTCACACAATCCATCTTTTTCGGCCTTCCCTTGCTCACATGTCCATCCACGCTCAAATTCATAACCCTTTTGGTCAAATGACTATTATCCCTCCTCATTACATGCCCATACCATGCCAACCTAGCTACCCCGTCGTACAATAAAAAAAAATGTGCAGCGGTTCAATGTGTTCTGCCGGTGCTCGGGAGTGCCAGTACCTTTGATAGGCAGCTACGATGAAAGCTCGATCCATCATAGACCCTATTCGTGCCCAGGTAATGGTCAGGCAAGTCTAAAGGTCAAGAGCATTTCAAACTATGTAAAAAAGAGAGTTCATTTCCATGGTAGCTTTTTTTAGGTTTATGTAATACTTCCTCCAAACCTGGAAGGAATTGCCTTAATCACCGCGCTTGGCAGGCGTATTAGTAACCTGCCCTTCTTCTTTGTCACGACATCCGCGGGCAGATGAATGGATCGATTCCAAATAATGATTTAATCTACAAAACAAAAGAAAGCCACCATGAAAGTATGGTGCACAAAAGAGGATCTTATTCTGATATCTGTGACAGACAAACATATAAGATACCGTTTTCACCAAAAGTCAACATTTTTTTCAAAGATTACTTACAAAGTCATCTTAGCAATAGCTTGCCCGTATGCTTTGCACGCTTTGAAGTTGACCTCCCAATCCTGGGGCAGCTTCAAATGGTCTGTGCATAGAGCTTCTAGATCGGACACGCAGGCCAGGGCGGCGCGGCGAGTCCACGCCTTGCAAGTACGCTCGAGGGCAGAGAGGGCCGCTTCCAGCTGAGACACAGCCTTGTTGCCGAGCGAGCTGTGTCTGTCGGTCACATTATATGTAATAATACTCTAGATAATACTCGAATATGGGAACTAGATTACGGATTGTATACTTATATACATTTTTTTATACAAACGTACTATATGATACAACACCCAAACACAGGAAAAACATCTATATTCATCACACAAATGTTTGTCCTGGGTGGGAATCGAACCTACAGCGCAGATGGCAGAGCTACTACCAATAGAGCTATGAGGTTTGTTGTGTACTGGGACATTACACAAAAAAAATGATAAACATATGTAGTCTGTTTAAAATAGTGATATGGATTATTTTTAATTGTACGCCAGGGAAGCGCTTGGCCTTCATCTCACCTGGTGCCAAGTTACGCTAAGGCCGAAGGTGTGCTTCCACCTTCGGCTTCATTTCACCTGGAATCTTCAACATACTGAGGAACTGGCTATCTCACCTCTAAATGCCGGCAATCATAAATCACAATTTATGTTGTTATGGCGACCAGCTTAGGAAAGTTAAGGTTATGGTTAGAATATGACAGAAATAAGCTCCTATTTTTTTATTGTGTCACGGGGAAGCGCTCGATCCTTCATATCTCCTGGTGTCAAGTTATGTTAAGGCCGAAGGTCGAATCGCACTTCACCCGGAATCCTCAACATACTGAGGAACTGCGTATCTTAGTTTAATTTTTGTATTTCAAGTGATTGCACTTGGTCACAACATTTACAAATGTTATTATGACTCAAGAATTCACAACCCACGACGGGACTCGAACCCGCGTCATTTCCTAAAGCCGGAAACGCTCTAACCAACTGAGCAACTGCTAGATGACGTTATCAGCTCTATAGCTGAGAGATGACACAAAAATTCGGAACTACGTTGGTACTCCCGTTGCTCAGTTGGTTAGAGCGTTTCCGGCTTTAGGAAAAGACGTGGGTTCGAGTCCCGTCGTGGGTTGTGAATTTTTGTGTCGTAATAACATTTGTAAATGCGTCTTTTAGCTCTAAAAGCCTGAACTGTTGTTATGTCGACAGATTTTTACGATATAACAGAAATAAGTTACTATCACTATCTAAGGTAGTGGGTAATTTTTCACTTAACCTAGCTGTTTTTCCTTATCCTGTCCTTCATACTCCGTTTGCTTGTAAGCCCTGCTCTAATGAATATGAACTTTTAGGCGTCAAGCGGTACGCCGAGCTTCGTTGGTGCAAGGGAAGCCAGTGCCAAGTGGGAAAACTTGCTTTACACAATAAGCAAAACATGCACAGGGAAGTCAATAGTTCAAGAGCTATACCATTTTGCATAAATTACCTACATGTATAATACTTACTTGTCAACTATAGTGGTAAATATGGTATTGTTGTCGTGTAAATTGGTTTGCACGCCGAGGAATTGCGCGGGCAGAGAGACCAGTCGCCGCAACTGATGATAGTGCTGCACGCGTAGCTCTTCTAACGGAGGCTGCACGCGAACGCAGTGTCCCCTGAAATAGGCGTATAGGTACCAGCCTAAACATGAACGCCCCTCCATAGCGGTTACGCTCACATGCAAAGGTAAGACGCAATACACATAAACTAGCTTTGTCATTGGATGTTCAGTCACCAATAATAGATAAATAATAATAATTATAAATATTACAGGACATAAATTCCACACAGCGCCATCTAGCCCCAACTAAGCATAGCTTGTAATATGGGAACTATATTACGGATATAATACTTATATGGAAGTTTTTTTGAAAGCATATAATTCGAACTTATGGCGGAGTACGTCTATAGGTTTTTTTCACATCCAGAAACACCTTGCTTTTTTAATAAACTTAGTTTGCTTTTATAGTTTGTTTTGCTTCTGTTTGGAACTGACCAAAACCTATTTCATTAGCTGACCGTTATAATGATAGTTATTAATAATTAAACTTCAAGTTATTGCTATTATTCCTACAAAATAAATCAATAAATTGTCAAGTTTTGCCAATTTTTGTCACCCTTCAATTAACATACTTGAGACTTTACTTGGACATTTGAAATAGGGGCTTAGTATTTGACTGGCCTCACAGCTGAATTGGAAGAAGCTCTGCCTTCGGCGCTGTAGGTTGTAGTTTTGATTCCCACGTGGGACAAACATTTGTGGGATAAATATAGATGTTTGTTCTGTGTGCGGGTATATATTGTATCATAAGTAAGGATGATTTACTAAAAGAATATACATCTATGTGTTCATATTCTTCGTAATCTAGTTTTCAAAATACGTTGCTTAGTTTGGGGTAATAAATTTAACAAAAATTAGTAGTGAAGTTTTCCTAATGACTAGTGTTTTTTTATTAGACCGGAAGATAAAATTTCATTTCCAATAATGTTGACTTACTTCACTGTTTTACTTCAGACATTACTTATCTCCAATTTAGTTCTATTACTTGCCGATAGGTAGTTGTTCAGATTTTTTTTTTAAATGACGACACTTTTTTCAAGTTTTAATTTCAAGATTTTCTATATATCTGCTTAAAAATTTAAAATTTCTAACAAACCTCATAGTTAATCTTAAGCTTGATTTTATTGAAATTTTGAAATATCTCAAGTTTTACCTTTTAATTTTCCTTGCCTTTATTCCCGTGGCCCGTGATAACGTGATAATTTGTGTGATATTATGGCCCTTATCTTTTAACCGGGCCACAAAAGCAATTTTTAGACCAACTTTGCTTCTTCCCGTATATCGAATGTACCTAATAATGACAAAAAATATCACAGCCCGCGTTAACCCGGCGGGTTCAAGTCCCTTCAGGGTATTTATATCTCTATTGAGCTGTTACATCATAAAATTACATCATTACTGTTTCAATTGTTATAGTGTTTTTGTCATTTTAACAACTATATACATTACAAAAGGACTTAAAACTTGCTATTACGCAAATTAGGCATACCTATATGGGCAAAATCACGTCACTTACCGCAGAACTAGATCCACTTTCACATGAGGGAAATGCTTGTGCAATGAGTGCAGCGTCTTCACATACTGACACTCTAAGGCTTTGTACAGCTGCCAGTCCCAATGTGACCTCCACAGATCAGTGTTTTTGTGGCCGAAGGCCTCAACCTGTAATACATACTTTTTAAAGCGAAGACAGGATCATTTTTATTTTTTTTATACAACTAGGAGACGGGACAAGCAAGTAGTACACCTGATGTTAAGTGTACTCTTGCCTATAACAAAGCCTTACTGCGTAGGTCACATCCACAAAGAACATAGCCTACACAGCACTGCATTGCGCCCGTCAACTTGACGCATAAACGTGATAATGTCGCAATCTTGTAACCAAATCCATCAATTCTTTTTTTGCATTTATCGGGTGTTACACAATGTTTTTTTAAAGCAAATATTTATGTCAGCCTTATAGGACACCAAGTGAAACAATCAACAAAACAAAAACATACAATCACAGGTCTAGTTGTCTAGTTTTATGGTCCTAAGCAGTGCACATTATACTAGTCGCTCTAGAATAGTTCTAGGTAGACCTCGCGCAATTTTATTGTAACAATTGTGTCCAGTCTGTTCGTAAAACTGTTAGATATATGTTAAAACTTCTTCCCGAGCTTAGAGCTCACGACTTTATATCTTGACAACCTCTTACTGAATGTTTACGTTATTAATTATCAAAATTGTCCGGTAAATAACGCCGAAGACTTCCCCCTATTTTGTAATAAATAAAATATAAAAAAAAAACACCGACGATATAAATAAACATTCTATAAAATTGTAGAACCTGTATTCTAAGTTTCATCAAGATTAGTTGAAAATTGGAAAACAGACCTGTACGCGAGTACAAACATCCGGCCGGACAGATGAAATTTTACAAATGTTATGACACAACCTGCGACAGGACTCGAACCCGCATCATTTCCTAAAGCCGGAAAGCTGAGTATCAATATGACACAAAAAATCTTAATCTGCTCATCATCTCGAACCTCGTCACGGGTTGTGAATTTTTGTCAATATAACATTTGTAAATGTTGTGACCAAGTACAATCACTTGTAATACAAAAAATAGATGAAATTTTGACAGTTGTTGCAAAGATGCTTCGCTCGCTTAATCATTTACAAGTTTAGGGCAACTCCGTTGTTAAAAGCTACGTCCGGGGAACAAGAACTTTACCTTTTCGATTATTTCCCGGATATCTTTGACGCCTTTCTTCCATTCAGATTGCTTCGCCAATAACTCAGTGTCCATCAACTTTTCAACGATATTCCTTATTGCAATATGCTGACTCGTTAAGTACGAGTTCTAAAATGAAAAAAAAAATCACAAATATTATTTATTTTAGTTATGTTTTCCTTACTTAAGAATAATCATAATAATTTATTTATTTCATCCACAATATTAAACTTATTTTAGTAATAATTTGTTACTTAAATCAATTTCAAATGAGGTGTAAGAGAAACGAAGAAAAAAAACTATTTAAGATTTTTTTACAAATAGTGGTGATAAAAAGAATAAAATGAATGTAAAATTTATACAATGATGAGTGAACACATTTTAAATCACATTTTAAGTGCCAATTTTAGAGGTATTGGTCTAAATAGGCGTGAGATTTTTTTATCAAGGTAAAAAATCTTGTAGAGCGCCCAGAACATCTATCCCGTGACAATTTCAGCGCCACCTACCGGGTCCAATTGTGAATCTAAGCCACCCATCTAACAAAAGCACACAAAAAAAAAATCAGCAATATCGGTCCAGCCGTTTAGGAGTTCAGTCAAAAACTCACGTATAGAGTATAAATGTTCAAAAGATTTTTTAAAATTTCGCGATTATACATAATTTATAACATAAAAAAACTGTCGGGAATATAAAAAGGCTATGAAGACCAGTGTTTGTTATTAATTATGTTTAAAACATTGTTAATAAATTATTTTTACCGCCTCTGTAGTGTAGTGGTTCGCCCACCGGTGTCAGATCCAGAGGTCCCGGGTTCGATCCCCAGGGGATTACAATATTGTGCATGGTTTGGTTGGCGGTAGGACTTTGTTTAAGTCAGCCTAGCTAGCTACCACCATCTTACCTAATTCTGTCGCCATAATAACAATTCTTAAAAAAAAATATGTAAAGATAGCCAGTTCCTCAGTTTGTTGAGGATTCCGGGTGAAGTGCGCTTTCACCTTCGGCTCTTCTATTCTGAAAATCAGGTGACATGAGGGCTAAGTGCTATCCCGTCGCACAATAAAAAAAAGTGATAAACCTGAGATTCCAACTTCAGAACGGCCTTCTTCAATTTATCCGTATAATTCGCCAGTTGCTCGGTATCGTCCCAGTAGACCGCCTTTTGGTTCTGCACGAGAGAGGATAGCTCGAGCGCCGCCTGCAGCATCATGGGCCGAGTGGACGGGATCATGCGCTCGCCCAGTGTGTTGTGGAATGATGCCACCTGGATATCGGTTATTGTTCTATCATGTAGCGATATCTTCACCACGAGGATCATATACCGCGTACATGTCCATACAAAATAGCTCTTTTCTACCTCTTAATATTGTCCGATTTCGGTGATTTTTTTTTCATGTAATCAACACATTATTGTCTGAGTTTACACGTCTTATTTTGGCCAGATTTATTAATCACTTCATAGGTACAAGCATCTTGACCACTAATGTTTTTGCACTGAAACTATGGCTATTAAATGTCAACATTTATGCAAAACCGAAAACATTTTCGAAAAATACATAAATGTTTAAACCTGAAATACAATACATTCTATTCAAGCGATTGACACCAATAACAAAACGTTTTATTGCAATTTAGGGAGTGAAAAGGCATATGCCCCGAAACGCAAATTATATAATTTATATAAAAAAATGTATCTATTAATTTTATGAGCAGCAACTGTCTCTGTCGGACGCAAAGAGCGGCTGCAGAGAACGTTGAGATAGCTATACGTTCGCTAAATACCTACAACGCGAAAACCGTTTCGGTATATGAGAGGATATACCGAAACTGTTTTCGCCAACCTTTGCAATGCCAGAGGTGGGTCACGATTATACTCATCATGTGCCATTACGTCATGGCGAGATCAGAGAGCGCATTAGAGGGTACGGAATTTATAAAAGATAAATAAAAAAAATACCTCGTTATTTTAATTTTACTGCTAAAACACCGCTTTTTTTTTACCTGTAGTACCTTATTGAACAAAACATCAAATTTACTCATCAACAAATATTGATATTATTTTATTAAGTAAGTACCCTTCTTAGTTCCATATCAAGGCTATCTACTGATATGAAAAACACAATGTTGCTAGCGAAAATTCACTTAAAAATACTATGATGAAAATCCCAAAACCGATAATTGCCATGTTACTTTTTTTATCGATGATAGCCAAGCGTTTGACCACCAGCTCACTTGCACAAAACGAGTAAAGATATGCCCTAAGATGGAGCACGCTTATCTAAAAGGAAGGATTCACTCTGGACTTGAAGTACCTACTCGGAAAATCAGACGAGGGCTGGTATAAAATTATATTATGATAAAAGTAGGTGGGCTACCTTAGTTCACAAACTTTTTTTTTTATTGTTCGACGGGTAAGCACTTGGCCTTCATCTCACCTGATTTCAAGTTGAGATAGGGCCGAAGGTGGAGGCGCACTTCACCCGGAATCCTCAACAAACTGTGGAACTGGCTATCTTACCTCTAACTGCCGGAACACAACAATTTTAGAATTAGGTAATATGGTGGTAGCTAGCCAGGCGGACTTAATCAAAGTCCTACCACCAACCAAACCAAGCACAATATATTGTACTCCCCCTGGGGATCGAGCCCGGGACCTCTGGAACTCTGGATATGAAATCGGTGAGTTGAACCACTAGACCACAGAGGGGGTTATCTTATCAGAATCAGAAATCAGGTAAAGTGTCTTGCGAACGCAAGCGAAAGCTATGATACCTGTTGCAAAGCTCGAGCCTGAGTGAGAGCTGTGGCGATGGAATCGAGCGCCGCTGCGGCCGGCGGGGGGGACAGGCCCAGAGCGGCCAGAGACCTCGCCTCCAGCTCGGCCCACACCAGCCGAGGATTGAACACCACTTCCATCATCTTACTCTCACTGCTGAACTCAACCACCGGTTTGTTTGTTGAAAGCTGTAGCAATCCGTTTTTAGCTTGGACCTGGGGGGTAATAGTTGGATGGAACTTTACTTTAACTTTTATTTGTATGACGGGGAAGCGCTTATTCCGTGACAAAAGGGATCCGCGGGACTCTATTACTAAGACTTCGGTGTCTGTTTGTCTGTCTAGATAAACTTAGGAAACAATTCACAATGTCTTCAAGAAGATAGTTAACAGACATTTTCTGAGTAAGTTAGTTTCTCTAGTAAGCTTCGAGGTCAAGAACTGTCCCATACTAAAAAGAAGGGCTGTCTTTTGACATTTTAAGTGTGTTTGAGCCTACTTAAATCATCACAATATCAAACATCAACTCAAATCAAGAAACCCATGTCTTAACGAATTAGATTTACCTTTGGACTCGGTAGGTTCGTTACGGAGCGTAGTACTGAGCGTTCCACTAGTATATCATTCGTTTGTATAAGCATTAAACATTACAGGACATTAATTTCATACAGCGCCATCTAGCTCCAAACGAAGCATATCTTGTTATATAGTTTTATTAGTTTACTAATTGAATACTCAAATAAGTATAGTACTTACGTTATTTTGTAAATAACATTCGTCACACAAACGTTTTTCCTAGGTGGGAATCGAACCTACAGCGCAGTAGGCAGAGTTACTACCAACTGAGCTCTGAGGCGTGTTAACGAAAGCAGTACAATAGAAACAAATGACATACCTGTAAATCTCGAGACCATTCTTCATGTACCTGAGTGTACATGGTTTTCAGTTCTTTCAATAGTTGAGTCGCAAGTTTCAGCACTTGAGAACTTCCCTCAAACTCTTTCAAGTATTTTTCGGCGCAAGTGTGCACCTCTTCTACCTGTCAAATGCAACAATACTTTCTGATTAGTGGCCCTCATCTTCAGTTTGGACTAGAAGCTTATCATTGGACCATGCATCCAAGGATTTCTTTTTATTTTTTATTGTAGGTACGACGGGGAAGCGCTTGGCCTTCATCTCACCTGGTTACAAGTTAAGCGAAGGTGGAGGCGCACTTCACCCAGGATCCCTCAATAAACTGAGGAACTGGCTAATATAAGCTCTAAATGCCGGATTACAATAATTTTAGAATTATTATTATGGCGACAGAATTAGGTAAGATGGTGGTAGCTAGGCAGGCGGACTTATACAAAATCTTACCACCAACTCCTAAGGACCTCTGTGGTCCAGTGGTTCAACCCACCGATTTCAGATCCAGAGGTCCCGGGTTCGATCCCCAGGGGGAGTTACAATATTGTGCTCGGTTTGGTTGGTGGAAGGACTTTGTTTAAGTCCGCCTGGCTAGCTACCACCATTTTACTTAACTATGTAGCCATAAGAATAATTCTAAAAAAAAAATGTGTTCCATCATTTCGAGGTAAGGTATTTAGGATTCCGGGTGAAGTGCGCCTCCTTCGGCCTTATCTCAACTTGTAGCCGATGAGATGAAGGCCAAGCGCTTCCC
Source organism: Venusia cambrica (assembly GCA_951394065.1). Lineage (NCBI taxonomy): Eukaryota > Metazoa > Arthropoda > Insecta > Lepidoptera > Geometridae > Venusia > Venusia cambrica. The sequence continues at coordinate 7,965,243 of OX596035.1, forward strand.
GACGTACAATAAAAAAAAACGCAAGTATCTTGCGAGGTAAGCAATACCTTGGCTTCCATTTGCTTGGCCCACTGCACACGCAGCACTCGCGGCGACATCTCCGGCGGGTGGCACAGCGGCACGTCCGCGTCGCTGTCCAACTGGTTCTGTATGTTCTTCAGCATCGACAGCAGTGACGACACGAATATCTCCAGCTCGTTGTTCAAAGCGTGCTTCACCAGGGGCCGCTCGATTAGGTATTGGTATCGCATGAATTCGTACAGCATCTGACATTACAACCGTCTCAACAACTCGTCTACGTTTGAAGAACGCCATCAAACGGTCAAGTCAAGTTAATAACGTTCATTTCATGATCCCAAAACAATGCTATCTTACTATAATAATCATAAATGCGAAAGCTAATGTGTGTCTATGTATGTAAATGTTTGTTATCATGTATCTCCGTAACTCCTGAACTGATTTTGATAACATTTGGATTGAATGATCGTTTTGGTTCTGGAATGGCACATAGGCTAATCTAATTTTCGGAAATCTAACCAACGCAACGCCTTAGTGTTAAACGGGGTGGTAAAATTGAAAAAAAATATAATAGGTTCAAATCACTCATCACAAAAGTAACTAAAGTAACCTTAAAATTAAATAGTGAAACAATAATAAATAATGGACACATCATAGGTCCACCCAGGCCCGGCTACTTATTGTCCGGGCACACATGGGTGACACCTTAATTCAATTATCTATGGCTGAAAGTCTCGTTTGGTTTGTTTTTTAAAGTATTTTTATCAACTCAGAATTTGTGTCTGCATACAAGTAAGGTCATGCAGTGGGTAATTTTTCACCTGCTTTGTGGAAGTGTTGTGAAGTCTCGGTTTCAATTTCTCCGCGATTTTCGCCTCGGCTGGACGAAGACTGGCCGAGAACTTAGATACAGCTGTCTCCCAAGAAGTGTTGGGGCCATTGCACATCCAGATATTAGTACCTACAAAAATGTTGCGATACCTATATGAGCCAGGGCCTTGGAAATAAGTAATTGTCAGCTCGGCTGGTGAAATTGAAGCCAGATAGATACAGTATTATTACTTAGGTACTGATATCAAACGAGGTGGTGTACAATTCAGACAGAATTGTTGACATAGGCCCTAATTCTATAGCTATTGAGGTATCTACAGATCTTTTCATCGATTTACTTAATTCAGTACCAAAGTACTGAATTAAAGTACAGTAAGTAAAGTACACTTTACGAATATTTGATTGATCTACCATTGAACTGATATTTTCCTGAAGTTATCAGTTCAATGGCGCTCAAATAATTGATAATTGTTTAAGCGCTGATTATTCTATTGTGATATGAAAACATCTTCGTTCTCCTACAGCGCATAAAGCAGACCTACTACCGACTGAGTTGTCAGGCCAGTTCCATCGGCCGTTGAAGAATATCTAGAAACTTCACTCAACCTTTATTTAATCCAATAATTCATTCCAATGCTTGGTTGCGTGTACATTGAGTGTTATTCTTTTTTTATTTTTTTAATGGTAATAGCCGAGCGTTTGACCACCAGCTCACTAGCTAAAAACAAGTAAAGACGTGGCCTAGAATGGAGCACGCTTGCCTAAAAGGAACTTATTTACTCTGGACTTGAAGACTCCAAGATCGTACTCTTGCCGGAAAACAGACGAGGGCAAGGAATTGCTTTCCTTACGAGTATGTATTAATTATAAAGGTAGAGGCGAAACGATGTGTTCGGCACAATGGAACATTTACAAGGTATGGGTTGTAGCCTGCCGTAGGTACGTCTGCTAGTCCTATGGTGGAAAAGGGATGGGGGAATTAGGTCAAAAATATCGTGCGCTCACGCTACACAGAATTTATAAAACACAGACATCCTAGCATCCCGCCGTCTATGTAATAGGTTCTATTCACCACATCTAATCTTGAGTTTGGATGTCATACAAGCCGACTAAGGACCGGACACCAGAAAAAGGGCAGCGGCATTCTTATGTGTATTATTTACACTTTCTCTGCGATCCCAAATCCGCCTGCCTGGCGTGGTCATTATTGCAAAACCTTCCAGCTTTGGAGTCTGGTGTTTCAGTAGTGGACACGAATCGGCTGTTGATGTAGGTAATGTTCTAACTAAAATATCGTAGAATTTTATACTCACTTTCAAACGATGCAAATAATGTTTGAGTTTGTAACTCCGTCTTCTCACTTTTGGTAAGTAGTTTATTTAACTGATTGTGAGTTGATCTAATTTCCAATATCTAAAAAAGGTATAAAATCAATACACAATAACAATAACACCTCCGCGGACTAGTGGTGGGAGTGCGACGATGGTTCTCGAAGGCTCTGGGTTTGTTTCCCGGGAGGCGCAATTGTTGTGAAATTTGTTGTAGATAGAGTAGATGATAAAGTTCGTCGTGGTCTAACTGGTGTCAGACAACTATGTGTCTGACATGGCACTTTACACAGGGTTTTATAACATAGCTCACGTGAAAAATAAAGAGTAAGTACAATACCTACTACTATAATATAACAGTATTTCGTATTTAACATACTAATTTCCTCATCATAATCACAAAACAATCTCAATGACATTACTGTTTTCAAGAACAATTGTCCATCATTATTGAGCCAATGATATATTAGCTTTCTTCGAGGTTGAAGATTAACCGGCGATTTAGAGATCAGTGTTGAGAATAAAATACATAAAACGCTGCGGTCTATTTCTATTTCTTTTCTCCACTGGTTTCTAAATTTTGCGATGACATAAGTGACCCTGGACGACACTCTCGAGTGGAGTTGGTGCTATTTTTCTCGGCGGAACCGAAACCCAGCAAATAGTGATTGCTTACAATTACCTTACTAAGCCATATCAAATAGAGCTGGGCTGGTCAAGTGTGCCGTATGCGCGATGATCTGAGGTTAAAGATCACCACCACACCCAATGGAGCCATGCAAACGCAAAACAGCGACGCGGCAGACCACGGCCAGAACGTGGGAGAAAAAGATGTCTATTTGAGCTTGACTTGTTTGACAACGCGTAAATTGAACGAGCTCGGAATTGTAACGATTGGGGTCAGGGGTCTGGGGGAGGCCTTTGTCCAGCAGTGGGATACATCGGGCCAGTTATAATAATAAAAAAAACAATTACCTCTTTCAGTCTGCCTTCAAATTTTTGACAGAACAACGGAATATATGGCTTGCTGTTCCACGGATGCAATGCATAATTGGGCCAGTATGTTTCTGTAAGTGATTTGCAAGCACTCGTCCAAGTTTGGATAACTTTGAGACTTTCAGAGAGTAGGTTTAGAATTTCGTGTTCTTTCGCCTCTTCCAACTTCCACATATCAAATGTTGACAATGTTTTTTGGAGAAGTGAGCAGATAAAGTGTCCTAGAAAATAAACAATAATTTGTTCAAACACGAATGTTATTTTTATCTTGATAATGGCATGTACCTAAATGTGGTAAACTATAAACTTAATTATCTAAAACAGAAGAAATATGCACTACAAGATTACTTACCTAAGTCTGTCGCCATAACAATAATTCAGAATTGTTGTGATCCGGCATATAGAGGTAAGATAGCCAGTTCCTCAGTCTACAGAGGATTCCGGGTGAAGTGTGCTTCCACCTTCGGCTATTTTTTTTATCGTACGACGGAGAAGCACTTGGCATTCATCTTACCTGGTAACAAGTTAAGATAAGGCCGAAGGTGGAGGCGCACTTCACCCGGAATCCTCAACAAACCGAGGAATCTTACCTCTGAATGCCGGAACACAACAATTTTAGAATATTATGTCGACAGAATTAGGTAAGATGGTGGTAGATAGCCAGGCGGACTTCAACAAAGTCCTACCACCAACCAAACCAAGTACAATATATTGTACTCCCCATAGGGATCGAACCCGGGACCTCTGTATCTGAAATCGGTGGGTTGAACGACTAGACAACAGAGGCTATACCATAACTTGAAATCAAGTGACATGAAGGCCAAGCAAACCCATCGCAAATAAAAAAAAATATGGACTCACTTCACGCTGTTTGTATAATATTGGCTTCCAGAATCGGAGGTTTATTGGCAAAAGGACATGAAGGCCAAGCAAACCCATCGCAAATAAAAAAAAATATGGACTCACTTCACGCTGTTTGTATAATATTGGCTTCCAGAATCGGAGGTTTATTGGCAAAAGCCCTTAACTTGTGACTTTGACAATTTGCTTTTTTCTAATATTTTATCTTTGACATTTATTTTATTCTATAAAATATGATTTTTTTATTGTTATATATGAATCACAAAATATTGTACAACGTTAAACGATACATTGATGCACATTCTGACATTGTTACCATCTCTTTTTTTTCACATGTGTTCTTGCAAATAAATATTACTTCACTTTTACTTTACTTTACTTTAACAAGCAGTCAGTGCATCTCTTTTGCGTATAACAAAGCCTAGTACTATGTAGGTTAAATCTCTAAAGAACATGACCTACGCGGCACTGTCTGGCACCAGTTTAATTGAGATACAAAGAACCATATCCTTCAAACCGTAACACAGCAATGCTGCTGTACTTCCCCGGACGAGCCCTTTCACTAGGAGATTTTAACAGGACAGGACAGGATATTAATTTTTACACCGCGTCATCTAGCCCCAAACTAAGCATAGCTTGTAATATGGGAACTAGATTACGGATAGAATACTTAAATACTTTTTGTAAGTACAAACGTATATATATATGCAGGGGTGAGTTTTCTTTCAGGGCCACTGAGGCCAAGTCGGAAACCGTGAGAGTTATCGAAAAGTCATGTTGGGAGTTTCGTGCTCGATTAAAAAAAAATAAGTTCTGCACTAAAAAAACGTAATTAATGTTTTTATTCTAGATTTTCTGGAAAAGTTAAAAAAAAATTTTTTGCACTTTCGAGTTCTTTGTTTGATAATAAAAAAAATAATGTATGATGACTATGTGCCCAAAGTTGTTTGAACACTTCGAAAATAGAAAGTTTATAAATTCAACTTTATGAATTTAGTAATAGTTATATGTGTAGTGTGAAATGTGTAAGCGAAGCTATTGAATCCTCTCTTGCTGTTCGTGTAGAACTTTTGAAAGTCAGAACGTCTTCAAAAAGCCGTATATCGCCGAATGCGAAGATACAACTTTAGCGTTTGAAAACAGAATTACACTCATAAATTTCAGAATTAGAATAAAGTTGGTTTTATGTCATGGAGCAAATTTCTGGATTCTCCAATTTTGCACTACATTGTGCAAAACGCGAGCACGAACAGAAAATACAGCAAAAGAGGATTTCATAGCTTACGCAAAGGAGCTTAGCTTCTGGACTGAACGTACAACCTTTACTAAATGTATAAAGATGAATTAATGAATTTTAAATTTTGAAAGTGTTCCAACTACTTTGGGCACATAGTCATCGTACATTATTTTTTTTATTATCAAACAAAGAACTCAAAAATTTTCAAAAACTCACTTCTACAGAAAAACTATAAAAAACTAGTTTTTTTTTAAATGCAGAACTTATTTTTTTTTTAATCGAGCACGTAACTCCTAACATGACTTTACGATAACTCTCACGGTTTCAGACTTGGCTCAGTGGCCCTGAAAAAAACTCTTACAGTTAAAACTCTTACTCGAGTACATGCTTATTATACAATACAACACCCAAACACAGAACAAACATCTATATTCATCACACAAATGTTTGTCCTGGGTGGGAATCGAACCCACAGCCTACAGCGCAGAAGGCAGAGTTACTACCAACTGAGCTATGAGGCTACTACTCTAAAAATGTTAGGTACTCGTAAGACGTAAAAAACTTTTTTCACTTGATCTGAGCAGTGCAATAGCACGGTCATATCTTAATGAGAGCTTATGATAGCCAATTGATTCAGGCGTTACTTTGCGGAAATACATTGTTCAATATTAACCTGAAAACCGAAAAATATTTTGTAACAAATCCGCTAAAAATTCATTTTAAAAAATTACAAATCAACACGTGTTTCGCTCCTACACGAAGCACCATCTAAAATGAAGAGCCCTCTGCCGAAATTGTTTACATGGTTAACATTGAGCTAAAATTTCCTTAGTCCTATAAACAGGCTTACCAATGATGTCAAAGATGTGAGTCATTCGATGCTGAGAGTACGGCATTGAAGTAAAACGCCAAACATCGTCCAGTAGGCCTCCAATGTTCTCAGCAGACTCTCTCATATCCGAAATACTGCTAGACTGCATTACACTGGAAGTTTGGATCACATTTAACAATAACATATACCTACATACATAAATCACACAAATTATATGCTTCTGAAATACATACTGATTAATACTGATGGTTAGGGACCTACTCAAAAATTACTACCTACCTACTCAGTATAATCTCGCAGCATACTGCACGCCAAACATTGGAGTCTCACTTAATTTTTTTATTGGTTATAGCCAAGCGTTTGACTACCAGCTTACTTAAAAGACAAGTAAATATGATGCCTAAGATACACTGATAAGATAGTACTGTTACAGAGAGCTACATATCTAGTGCACGTTCTACCAATCTGGAGGTGTGTTCTCAGAGAGAGGCCATGGTTGAGCGGACGAATCAGACTCTTGAGTCTTGTTTCGATGTTTGAGACGCTAATAGGGTCTGTTTCAATGCCTCCAAAACTCAGGCATGTCTCTTTTCGGCGAAAAAGTGTCAATTTGACCTGACACCTACCTTTCAAGGTACTTCTGTTAAAATAACTGACAGCCTTGCTCTCCTTGGCATGGAGATGACGGCTAGCCTCAACTTTGGCACCTCCATCGAGTCTAAAGCGCATAGGCTCATAGGTGAAGAGTACCTTGCAAAAGCAAGGCTCGACAGCCTGAGCCATCGTCGCAAGGTTGCTTGTTTGTCGGTGTTTTACAGATTGTACTTCGGTGAGTGTGCTCAGGAGCTTCACGACCTTATACCGCCTTCGCTGTTCTTCAATAGAGATTTCAGACGCACAGCCTATTATCATCCTCACCTGGTTGATATCTCACGCATAAGAACTAAACGTTTTCAAGAATCTTTTATTGTATGCACTGCAAGAACTTGGAATAGGCTCCCAGCGTCTGTATTTCCGCTGTGTTACGACCCTAATGTCTTCAAGAAGAGAGTTAATAGGCACTTTCTGGGTAGGCTCGCTCCATCGTAGCTCTCATTCTTACCTGTGTAAGTTTCGTGGTCAAGAGCCTACCCATCGTAAATAAAAAAAATAAAAAAAAGATGGAGCACGCTTGTCTAAATAGGAACATAGGTATTCACTTTGCACCTGAAAGACTCCAAGATTGTACTGGTGCGGAAAAACGAATGAGGGCAAAGATTTCCATTCCTTACCAGTAATAAGGATAATGAGTTAGCATTGCTCAAAAGTAAAACTACCTCCTTTTATCGTACCTACCTACCTACTGTAGGTATGTAAATTATTTAGGAATTCAAGAATAATAATTTCAATAAAAAATAGGTATCTATGTAGTTTTTTAGTGTTAGATATTATAATGTGGTGAAAATACCTTATTTCTTCCGAGACATCTTGGAACAAATCACAAAAGGTAGATACTGCTTCTTTCTCTTTTTTGCTGACATCTTTCTTTTGACCAATTGTCTTCCAATAGTCAATTTCATCTTGAATGTTGAAGATAACTAAAATGACAGTTTAATTACTGTTAATGGTATATTCAAGAGCTGTTTCGACCTGAGGTCGTGGACTAGCCTGCCGATCAGGAGGTTGTAGGTCCAAATCCAGTCGTGCACCGATGGACATTTCAGTTTTTCGGAAGTTAATGCGCATTTTATAGACGCTCTTCACATGCTCTGATAGTGAAGGTCACATCGTGAGCAAACCATCATGTCTCTTAGACCAAAAATACGTATGGCATGGGTCACTGGCTAGTAGTCCGCTGAGCGGCGATGGGCTTGCAGCCTGACCCGTAAAGGAATACTAGCTACTTGCAGAATAAACTTGGGCGTGTGCCAAACGTAAGTTTGGAAGTGCCTCTGACTACCCCCTGTTGATCATCATAAGGTCCACGCTCTGAGCAGTGATCAGATGTAAATCCTCGAAGGGTGAAATAGTTAGTCTGTAAAACATTGATGGTGGGTATTTAAACTTACTGTTAACATTACCATCTGCAGCTTTACCATGTGTCAAAGCTTTCAGAAGTGCTTCCAAATCTGATAGATATTTTTGAAGCTTTATTGAGTAAACATCATTTTCCTGAAATAAACAAGCAGCAACAATGTTAATAAGCTTTCATGTACTTAATGCACCTGTCATTTTGTATGGATCAGAATGGATGAAAAGAGAGTGCATGAGACAGAGATGCTAATGCTAAGGACATGAGGGGAAGTCTGAAAGTAGTGACAGTGACGGAAATAATGAGGAATAATGTGTAGATGTAATGTGATGTAATGGTATGACATGGCATGCTAAGGGAAGAAAGTCACATTAGTATTCTCAAATCTGTGACCTAACTAAAATAATGTTAGGTATGAATGTGGACGAACATAGGAGTATGGGTAAACTGAGGAAGAGAGATAAGTGTGTGAGTGACATTAGGCATGTGAGAGGAGTACATGAGTTGACGGTTGATGAGGGAGAGTAGAATGTACTATACCAACCTCACCAAGTGTGGGATAAAGGCAAAAAGAAGGTTATTTACTTAGTGCATTATGAATACAGTGGAGGGTATAGTCCATCAGAAAAGCAACTTATCCATCACACACTTACAGCAGTTAGTAAAGGTGTGTACACCTGTTTCAATGTATGGTACAGTGACTCCGCAGCATTGTTTGATAAAGTAATTATGTTGATGTGTTCCAAGAACACCTTTCCGTTATCATTTATAATTGGTTGAGATGAAATTTTATAAAATATTAATGATTTAGTTTTGTACTTCTGAATCTGAAATGTGTAATTTCAATTTTATTAATTTACAAATGTTATAATGACACAAAAATGCACAACCCGCAATAGGAGTTGAACCCGCATCTTTTCCTAAAGCCGGAAACGCTCTAACCAACGGAGCTATGAGGGTCCTGATTCCGAATGTTTGTGTCATATTGATACTCAGCTTGAGCACTGATCATTGTGATCAGTTGCAATTTTTGTGTCATTATAACATCGTAAATATTGTGACCAAGTGCAATCTCTGAAACTGAAACACTGAAAATTTGATATACAAAAAAATACCTAGTTAATTTACCTAAAATTGTAAAAACTAAATACTTTCAGACTTCCCCTCATGTCCTTAGCATTAGCATCTCTGTCTCATGCACTCTCTTTTCATCCATTCTGATCCATACAAAATGACAGGTGCATTAAGTACATGAAAGCTTATTAACATTGTTGCTGCTTGTTTATTTCAGGAAAATGATGTTTACTCAATAAAGCTTCAAAAATATCTATCAGATTTGGAAGCACTTCTGAAAGCTTTGACACATGGTAAAGCTGCAGATGGTAATGTTAACAGTAAGTTTAAATACCCACCATCAATGTTTTACAGACTAACTATTTCACCCTTCGAGGATTTACATCTGATCACTGCTCAGAGCGTGGACCTTATGATGATCAACAGGGGGTAGTCAGAGGCACTTCCAAACTTACGTTTGGCACACGCCCAAGTTTATTCTGCAAGTAGCTAGTATTCCTTTACGGGTCAGGCTGCAAGCCCATCGCCGCTCAGCGGACTACTAGCCAGTGACCCATGCCATACGTATTTTTGGTCTAAGAGACATGATGGTTTGCTCACGATGTGACCTTCACTATCAGAGCATGTGAAGAGCGTCTATAAAATGCGCATTAACTTCCGAAAAACTGAAATGTCCATCGGTGCACGACTGGATTTGGACCTACAACCTCCTGATCGGCAGGCTAGTCCACGACCTCAGGTCGAAACAGCTCTTGAATATACCTAATAGTACCTAGTTTCAAATTTTTCTTCACATTTTTGAATCTTTTGAAGATTGAAGATGTTATTAGGGTATGTACAATATAGATACCTAATAGCATAAGTACCTACCTATCTACCTAATATTTAAGAGTGTGATGAATTAATAATTTGTATCAAAATTTGGTTGGTATATCAGATAGATAGTGTTATAAATTTTGAATTAAACCTCTCACTGTGCAGTGACAGCCTCCACATTTTCTGTACACATGTTTTACCCAGGTAAAACCCAGGTAACTATAGGATTGAAAAACTTACGTTGCATTCCAACTTACCTGAGAATCAAATGTTAGTTTATCTTCCAATAAACAGCTTTGAATGAACAAGCTTTGGGAATTGTTGATGAATTCTTGAAGGGCTTCCTCAGGCTTACCCTCTACTTTCAGATTGGTTTTATTGTAAAAGTGTTCTGTAACATGAAAATAAGAGGTAGGCAAAACCGTCTTGCTCTATGAGATGAAATAGTTAAGATTTGTGTAGCAATTCTCAAACACACGGAAAGTTTTCGGATCGAAAACATAACTTTTCGTGGGATTCGACCTATTATCTAGGTACCTACTTACCTACCTAATTGTAAATATAACACTAATATATACTTAATATAATATTTTATATAGAATACTATTACTCACAAGCATAAGTCTTCCTGAATAGGTACCTACCTATTCAGGAAGACTTAGATTTCGGAAGTTTCCGAATCCAAACCGAGAAACCTTCGCAAGTTTGAGAATAGATCTTATACCTACCTACTGAAGTGGAGACATTCTGAGCTTGCCATAACCACAGAATAGAATATTATTATCGTGCCGTAAGGTAATTAATCAAATTTCAAAGCAACTTACCAATTGTATTTACTATGTAGTCTTTGGCAGGCTGCATGGTAATCAAAAGTTACAAAAACCACTACCTACCTATTAAAACCTATTGCCATTACCGCAGAATATTGTCACAGTCACAGGTATGGTATAAAAGCACGATGCTAAGAATATGCCTGTTGGTTTTATTTTGATTGATTGATTTATGTCGGTTTTTTGTTGGAGTTGTAGAACTCCCGTTACCATGGCAACAAAACAACATCAGACGCAACGAAAGGATGTTCTGCCGGTTTGGCGGGAACGCGGGAACGAGCAATGGGTTGCAATTGCATTTTAGAACTACATAAACGATAAATGAAGCTAGGCAGAATTTGGAAGGCGGATATTGTTACCCACTTAGGTACTCTTTCCTCTTTATTCTTAGTTCTGTCACATCGAAAATTGATTGGCTGTCAGATCTTTTGTTAGCTTAGACAATTATTATTTAATGATTATAAAGAAACTAGGTACCTATAGCGATTGTGCAGATTGTGCTAGAAAATAAAGTTGTTGTTGTTATTGTGTTCTGTAACATTTTATGGTTCTGTTTTCCGGCTAATGTGATCGTGTAAATATAGAAAGCACAGAATATGTGAAGTGTGTGGGCTAAAATCTGAAAGGGATGACGGTGGCGCACAAACGTTATTGATATCAGTACCTACGACTAATCATAATCACCCGCTTGCCCAGGGGCCCAACCGGGTATTTTGTCGAAGTTCATTGCCATCTTATGATTTCATCTTCATCTTCATCTTTAGATAAGTCTGCAATGCTACCGCCATTCTTTATGAAGTCCATCAATGTTATGATGGGATTCCTAGCATACAATGGAATAAGGATTTCAAAAGGAAACAAGTATAACATGAGCGAAACGACACGATTTTATAAAAATGCGATATCACATTTTTTATTAAATTAGAATGTCATTTATTGATACTCTGTAGGTAGTGCTTATTATTTTTTATTTCAAGGTATAAAACAGTCATTTTACCCTAAAACGAACTATTTTACTAAAAAACCGAAAAAACATTATGTTATGCAAACGCAACAAAACGCTGTGGCCAATCAAAAAAAGTTTCCTAGCATGTGTTCACTTTTCAGATGAGAAACGCCATTTTGGATTTCACACTTGTGAAATCCAAAATGGCATAGCATGATACCCGGTAGGTAAAAATCGTTTTTATTTCATATGAAGTTAATTTAAAGCCAATGGAGATCGGCTTCGCCTTAGGCGGTTCGGGCCCTGCATAGTGATAATGACATTTTTTTTCGATCACAATGATGATGATACTGTACTGATTCACCTATATAATGAGGGATACGGGCAGGAAAATTACAGTTGATGATGATAAATTATCATTTTATAGACTATAAAGGTAAAAACTATCTTCAGAAAAATGTAGGTAGGTACCTACCGTGATGTTCCGTAGCCAAGCGTATACATAGGTACACCACAATATACAGCAACTCTGAATTTTTCATGTTCGATATTACCTACCTTTTACGATTTTGCATACCTTTTACAACTACAAATAATACATTCTTAGTAAAAATTCAAATCTCCAATGAGTATTTAACTCATCACTTGTCATCAACGTGAAGCTTAAGCGTAGAAGTTAAACGTGTGTTGACCTCGCTAATCTCCGAAAGTACTTAATTTGATGAGGTTTTCAATGGTATATTTTGTAATATTTGAAAATATTAAATGTGCATACACAGCTTTTCTACGATTTTAATGTAACGAGGGTGCAGTGATGCTTAGTGAACCCATTTTGCACTGAATTGTAGGCTATTAATTAAAGCCCAGTCTTGACCAGTTTGGCGTTACCAGCATGTGTAAGCTGTAGACCCTGTCCCTGGCTTACACTCAGGCTTGTATCTACGAAGTTTTATTGGAACCTAAATTTTAAACTAGATTTTCAGATTGAACCAAATTTGAGCCAAACATTGACATATTTAGAAATCACAGATTCATTCTGTGCAAGCTGGAAACATGCACATATCCGGATACACCCACATAGCGGGCATAGCACCGCTCCACGCCGGACCGCCCGACGAACCCGGGAAGCGAAAAATGAAGGCCTACTCTGGGGACCTAGCCATCAAAGCTGACGACACTAATGCTTCTGATCCTTCCTCAGCTACAACGGGGGTGCCGCCTCCGAGGAACACTGCCGCAGTCGCTGATCGGCTCGCTTGGCCTTCCCTGGGTAACCAGAGATCTCACCCGGCAGGGCCTGATCGCACGGGCACATAAGTGGCCTCGGAGCGGCACCCTCGATGACGTCTACACAATCCAACAGACTCTATCACACATCTCTATGGGTGGAGACTAGCCTGGGCAAAGGGGCTCAGCCCTGCAAGCCCATTCATGCGATATGTGATCATTGTGAGTGCCAGATTATCTTCGAAGTAGAGAGGCAAAATGCTAGAATAAAATTTATTCAGGGCTATGTCTTGGTGGGCGAGCATTTAATGCTCGCCCACCAAGACATAGCCCTGAAGCAGCCAAGACAAAGAAAGTTCTTCATATGGAACGCTACGCAAACAACTTTACCCAAGGCTAAATGCGTTGAGCAAAGAATCATACTAAGTAATAATATAAATAAAACATATTCGTACGTGCATAACTGTAGTAGGTACCTAACTAGGTGAGGTGCTTGACTGCTGCTTTCCTACAATTAAACTACCTAATAAAGTGTATATTACGTCAGTTGTATAGCTGATCTACATAACTATTTCAATGCTGGCAGGATTGGAAATAGTTTGTTAATATTCTACAAGTTAATTTTCTTGTTTTTTTTTTCGAATTCGATCCGATAAGGCTTTCCGAATGTTTGAAATTCAATACAAAAATGGATATTCAATACAATCACTTTAGATAACATCGATTTAGAACGAGTTAAGATTTTCAGATATTTAGGCAGCCTTATAACTTCAAATTCCAGATGCACACAGATATTAAAGCAAGAATTGCAATAGCCAAACAAGCATTTAACAATAAAAGAAACATTTTTACATCAAATATATCTAGAAAGGTTAAAAAGAAATTTGTCAAAACATATGTTTGGAGTATAGCGCTGTATGGGTGTGAGACGTGGACGATGACAAATAAAGAGAATATACTAAAGGCATTTGAAATGTGGTGATGGCGAAGGATGGAGAAAATCAGCAGGACAGAAAGAGTGACTAACATTGAAGTATTGCATAGAGTAAGCGAGGAAAGATCTCTATTGCAAGTTGTTGAGAACAGAAGAGGAAAAATGATCGGCCATCTAATACGACACGACAATTCCATCAATAACATCATAGAAGGGAAAGTGGAAGGTAGAAGAGGAAGAGGGAGACCGAGAATAAACTATATAAACCAAGTGAAAGAGAAAGAATAGTAGATTTTCAAACTCGTGTATATTTGTTCTCAAAACTACAAAAGAAAGCTACTGCCTTTTTGGTTAACTTTTACGGCATCCTTAGGCTGGAGTCGCAATTTTTTAAACCAAGATTACTAAGGCAACGGTTATGAGAGCACTTTTATAAAATTGACATTGAGCTTTTCATGTTAGTTAGTGTTTTATTATCTTTGATGTTAGTAAGGGGTGTTTTATTCACCTAATGTACCCTTAAACCCACATGATACTCACACACTCTGACTGACGTAGGTAGGTACGGTCGGTTGTGGTGCCACTCTTGCGCCACGGTATACCGCAAGAGTGGCACCAGGTAGTTTGTATGTGACGAATTCCCTTTTTTTATATCACAATCTGTTATAAGTTACCAATAATTATATAGCTAATATATCAACCGTTGTCCCCAGGGTCTGTGGACACGTGAGTGGGCACTCACGAACTCTCATTCTGGCTTTGCATAGAATGAAAATTAGCAAAAAAAGTGTACCCAGAGTAAGTAGTAATGAATGCACACTTTTATCGCTTGTTAGTTACTTTCTTCGTAAGAAATACTTAATTACCGTGGTTAGATACCTACATAGCCTAAACCAGACGCCACGAGATCTTAGTTCTACCTATTAGTTATTTTGTTCTATTAATTTGGCTTGGAACAGTCTGTCACTGACTGTCTCACGTCTTAGAAAGTACCTACCTACCGTGATACAGTACAGTATACCTGCCCACTTTGCCAACATACCTACTTTGCTTTACCACCTAACATTTTTTTAATCTTCAACCGCTTATTACGGATTTCTATCCTGCTATCTATCTATTCTATCCTCCTACCATGTACAGACTACCTTTTCTGCAAAAAAATATTTTTTGGATCGCAGCACTAAATACAATCACCTATCCTAAAAACATAAGTGTTGTGTGAAAAACACTACTTATCAACACAATAAGTATGTAATGGTACCTAAGCTTAGTAGAGGCGTTAGTACTTACTATTAGTTATTCTGTGGATCCAATAGGGTAGAGTAAAACCCGTGTTTTAAAATGTATTGAAAAGAAAAATGTTACACAAGTAGGTAAGTACTTAAATCATTCATACCAAGTTATTCTATGCTGTTTTAGTGGATATTATTTTTTTATGGTAGTTGTTCTGTGATAAAAGATCTACCTTTATAGTTCGCAAATTGATTTGGTAATTGTCACAAATCGCTATCGAAGTGCTTTGATGCCAGCTTTGCCTTATTTTGTTTGGAGCCAGGGTTGTGGACATTGGACAATAATCTGTTGATGTGGGTGGGACTGCGCCCAGTGAACGCAGCAAACCCCTTGCATGATCTCAAAAGTAATTTTTGAACCCTTGGACCCTTGGCTTGACAACCCAATTGAGTGAGAAGCGCGACGGTTCTTATTAAAACTTGGTCTATTTTTTTAAAGCTAACTGCAAAACTGCATCGCAGCCGTGTGATGACGTAATTATGCGAAGTATAGTAGGTCAAGTGGGGCATCAAATGATTTAGGTACCTCTATGGTATGTGGGCGATAAATAAAACACTGTTTTTATACATATCCAAACACTTTTAATAGGAGCACGCCTTAATTCACTAATACAGTTAAAACTTAGTACCTAAATATTTTGTTAATGTCAATACGTTAGGTAGGTACCTAGTTAGTAAATACCTAGGTACCTACCTAATTAAATTTAATATTTATGGTTTAAATATAAATATTACAGGACATGAATTTTACACAGCGCCATTTAGCCCCAAACTAAGCATAGCTTGTAATATGGGAACTAGATTACGGATAGAATACTTAAATACTTTTTGTAAATACATACGTACTATATGATTCTGACTATATGGTTCTGACAGCTTTAAATTATTATTTGTTATATGGACCAAATACATTTTGTAGCCTATTTTATTGATAAACTTGCTTAAATTATTATGTAATAAGTCGGTAGTATAACACTATACAGGTGAGTTTTTTTTCAGGGCCACTGAGGGCAAGTCTGAAACCGTGAGAGTAATCGAAAATTCATGTTAGGAGTTACGTGCTCGATTTAAAAAAAAATAAGTCCTGCATTAAAAAAAACTGTTTTTTATAGTTTTTCTGGAAAAGTAAGTTTTTGAATTATTATTTTTTTGCATTTTTGAGTTCTTTGTTTGATAATAAAAAAAAAATGTACGACGACTATGTGCCCAAAGTAGTTGGAACTCTTTCAAAATTGAAAATTTATATAATTTTGAAGACGTTCCGATTTTAAAAAGTTCTACACGTACAGCAAAAGAGGTTTTAATAGTTTTGCTTACATATTTCAGACTATACGTACAACCATTACTAAATGCATAAAGATGAACATATACATTTTGAATTTTGAAAGTGTTCCAGCAACTTTGGGCACACAGTCATCGTACATTAGTTTTTTTATTATCAAACAAAGAACTCATGAGTTGTGCAACTTTTTTTTTCAAAAACTCACTTTTCCAGGAAATAAAAATAATATATAGATTTTCTAGAATGCAGAACTTATTTTTTTTTTCATTGAGGACGTAACTCCTAACATGACTTTTCGATAACTCTCACGGTTTCAGACTTGGCCTCAATGGCCCGGGAAAAAAACTCATCCTGTATATATTTACTCAAACAATACCGACAAATTTTGCGACCCAGCCCGAGCCACCGTTATTGACCGAAGTAATAAATAAAATTTTTACATAATTGTCGTCGCTCGTGTAATCAGCAGGCGATTCAGAACAATACGTAGATATAACATTACCTTTGCTGTTAATCAGTTGCAAATAAGTTTGATCACATATATTTCCAAGATCAAAAACGCTAAATTGAAGCTTGATACGTGTACCATACGGTGTCTCTAATTCCCATTCGCACGAGGACTGTTTCCTGAATTCTTGCGGATACATTGGACTGGTAACTATACCAATTTCATTTATTAATTTTCCACCACAACCACGACCTTTATCTGTAGTAATATAATTTAAGTCATAATACATACGATCTCCATTATCCCGATGGTTATGCAAGAGCATATATCTACCTGTAGAGAACACAGGATATTCATTATCGTATTCCCTCTTAATGTTTATCAATTTTGTGGAAGTTAAATCTTTTCCGTCGTATATATCTAGATAACAATTTTCATTCCAATAATCGGGTGTTACGCTTAGAAAATAAACGGAAATTGTACAATTTTCAGGAGCTGTTATGAGAGTATAGCAACTATCAGAAACACCATAGTTGTTGTTGTCGTAAGTATAAGGAGATTTTAATTTACCTTGAGTATCTGTATAATTTCTGTGGCAGAATCCACTGAATGAAATTTCAATTTCAAAACCTTTATATATTTTACTAGAGTCAATATCAGGTGATGTTATAACCGTTATTGCTGTGTAACCACTTAGGTAAAGATCTGATGGTTTTTTGTTTCCACAGATTTCTACGCGACGAGGTAGAATATCTTCGTAAAAGTAGCCGTAATTAAAAAACAAATCTTCGTTATGATTCATCACATAATCTTTGCCGAGCGAAACGTTCTTAGAATCTGTGTTGTGATGGTTGCCTATTACTATTTTATCGTTTGCACATTTACTTATGCCACCTTGATTAGTAGCGGCTTGTAAATCTAAAGTTACAAATGTAATGCGGACGATAGAGTCCGTTCGGGATCCTGGATTTAAATAATATATGCAATGTATGCCTCGGGGCACGCTACCGCTTTCAAACCCTGGCGATTTTATGCGCTGCACTTTGTCTGTTATCGTAAACTGAGAATGTCCACATAGTGACGGTTCAAACGATAACTGGGCTTCAAAACCGGAGCTTTCAATTTCACCATCAGTAGAAAGTCTTAAACTCATTATGTTTTCTGATGAATATAATGCCGGTGGAAGTTTGTGTCCACAGTAAGTACCAATAGTTAAACTGTCAGGATTTACTCCATCTTTTATTTCAATCAAGTCGCAGGTACAATTGCTAAAGCCTAGTTCGGTTTGATTAACATTTTGACATGAAGCTAAATGAAAATTCATGAACTTAATTTTGACAATTGTTCCTGGTGGTGAAGTTATTTTCCAGTGGCAGTCTAAATATTTTTCATAAAGACCATTACTACCTACGAAAGATTTTAAGGATTTTGAGGATGATTCAGATATATTTACCTGTCCACCACATCCTGCGGCTTCTGAGAAGCTAAATATTACTTCTGCTTTAAATCCTTTGTAATTTGCACTTTGATCAGACATGAATTGTAGTAATAATTTATCGCTATGGCTCCTCACCACGGTGGTCGTATTAAAATGCCCACACATCAAAGCCAATCTTTTATCGTTTTCTATGAGATGTCCATCGAATATTGCAATGAAGTCATTAAAGCAGTCGAAGTTTTCTAAATCTATGTATGAAAATTTAAGAACTGCAATTTTATTAGGCGGTGCCTGAATATACCACGTGCAGTTCATATTTTCTTCATAGAAATCATCGATGTTGGACGTCAAGATTGTTGATTCATTTATATGTCCTCCGCAATCATAAACTGAGTAAGTTAATTTAAATCCTTTGCTTGAAATGTAACGATCTGACCTGAATACTAATGAGACTTTACTGAAACTACGGATTATAGAGGGCATTTCTCTTCCACAGTAAGTTTTTTCATAATAATCATTCATAGAGTTTGCGACTATTGTCAAATTGTCAGATTCGCATTCCGGATAAATTCCTTCTAATTGGAATTCATTGAATTTGATTAAAAGTTTATCGTCACCAGGTGCAACTATATCATATGAACAAACTGTCGATCTGGGGTAACGATCAGGAAAGTTTGGACTGTATAAAACTTGTTCACTTTTAGAAGCTGTATAGTGACCACCACAGATGGGCTCCCATTGCCCCTTAAACCCGTCTAAGTTTGTTGTATCGTCGGTGCGCAATACGACTTTCATCTTGTTATAAGTTGAATTATATGGATTTGGTATTTGACGTCCACAAACTCTAGCTATCTCGTTAAATGCAGTATCTTTCCAATCATAAATAATTAGTACATCCTTAGTGCAATTTGGTCTATCTTCTATGGCAAAGCGATCTATAAATTTTAAAGATATTCTATTTCCAACACTAGCTGTTATAGTCCAAGTACATTCTTGATTTGAATCATAGTTCTTGGGATAATTGGGTGAAACAAAAATATGTTTGAACTTATTAAGTTCACCACCACATTGTCCATTTGCAATTTTAGCCATTAATTTAATATTTGTATTATTGCTTGCCGATTTTAAGTGATATTCAATATTAATTCGTTCGAAATTTGTAAGTAGCGGTTGGTTTAGTGTTGTACCTTCACAATATTTACCAATCGCTGGTAGTGATTGCGAAAGATCACTACGGCTTATTTTAATGTATTCGTCATCACATCCGAATAGGAAAGAACCTTCCATTTTAATTTCCAATAGAGTATTGAAAGGAGTAACCACTATCCACGCACAATCTAAACTACCATTAAAATTGCCAGGTATTTGTATAATATTAACTGCCTCATCACTCGTGTGTATTTTACCACCACATGGTTGAGCACTCCATTGTAAAAAGAAGTTCAAGTAGTTTTCCTTATTTGTGATAGCTTCTAATTGCATTGAAGAAGCTGGAATTCTGAACAAAGTGTCAATTTTACTACATTGTTCATAGTTGGTGAATAACTCTCGATTGGTGGTACCGGAATTTAATGACTTAATGGTAAGTTTTGGATCTCCGTACCGACACCCACCAAAAGGTTTCGAAGAATTTAATGATAATGTCAGTAAAATTGTCTTATAATCGTATGCGTCGTTTGCTTCATTCTGAGCATTTTCAATGGCATAATTCCATGCGCACACATAGGAGCGATTGAGGTTTGGTGATGTTAATTCCCCTTTTAACCCACTTAACTCTCCGCCACATAAAACTTCATTATCAGAACTGAACCTAGCTTTAAATTTGTATCTTGAAAATGGTGATTTCAACCAAATGTATAAAGATAAAGTATTACTAGATGATTCAATCACACGCATAGTTTGAGAATTATTAGAATTATTGTTGATAAACTGTATGCGCGACCGAAAATATCTATCGTTGTATATTCCCAATGAATACTTTTCTGTTTCTACGTCTAATAACTCTAATTGTACCCGTCTCAACTTATTAGGTGCTTCAATAAACCACTGGCAGTAACGTATGCTCGTTTCAAGAGGATAACTAGGAGTATACAAGAATCCTTCAGATTGTTTTATAGTTCGTCCACACATAGGCCTGCTGGATTCAAACGAAAATTTAAAACCCCGTTTTTCAGAAGATTCATGCCAAGAACTGGGTTTACCTATTTTTAATTGAATCTTTATTTCATTGGATGAAGTTTCAATAAGTGTCTTATCGTTGTCGTAATTACAAATAGTTCGTAATATGGTAGCCGAATCATTTGCTAAATTTTTCTCTTGAATTGTGATTTTCGTGTCACAAGGGGTTTCTGATTCTGGCAAATCGATATCATTTGGCACTATCTGAAAAACAAATCTAGATGCACCTCGCAAGGTCCATTCGCAGATTGTATTTTCTTGTGCTAAAGCCAAATGGGGATAGCCGGGAGAAGTTATTTCACCTCTGTCAGAATTAATAGTTCCACCACAGACGTCGATTGATATATTTGCTCTAAATCCAGCCCTTGGCGCATCCAACTGGGTTGAATACTTGATGTACATAATATTATTACTGGTTTTCCATGTACGAGGTTTTTCACCACAAAAACGACCTAAGAGAGGAGAAATATTTGACGGGCCATCTCGTAATTCAACAACTTCATTTCCGCAGTCATCAATGTTATCCAAATCAAAGCGAAGAAAATCTATTCTAAGAATTTCTCCTTGAGGAGCAGTAAATGACCAAACACATTCAGAATATGCAATGGGAACGTTTGGATAATTTGGCGAGCTTATAATTTCCCAACTGTGGTCAGAACGGAGCGTAGAAGTTAAACCACACTCATCATTTTTTTCTTCGTAATAAATTTTAAATGTTTTTAATAATATGGGTCTCGAAAACTCGTTTACATATGATACGAATAAAGTATTTGCCGATGTCGTTATATTGTATCTGTTTTCATGTATATAACCACAATATTTTCCGCTCGATAGAAGAGGGGCCTCAATTGTATTTCCATTACGAATAGTTACCGACGTTACACAATTATCATCTTTGTTAGTAATGTTAAAGCTGAGAAATTGTAGTTTAATAACTCGTCCAGGACGTACTTTTACCGTCCAGTTACATTGCATTCTGAATTTGTTTGAAATCATGGGATATTCAACAAATCGTGGAATGTCATTCCACGTTGGATTAATGACACCTGATAATGCTGTAAGATAACCTCCACATGATGATGATATTTGTCCGCTAAAACCTTTTTTTGTGATAGAATTATCTGTTATAAATTGTATTTTTATATATCTTGAGGAAACAATCAATTGGTTTAGCATTGATTGGGATGTACATTGTTTATCTTTGATTGATTTCCATTCAAGTAAATTATTAGAAGAAAAGATACTCACGTAATCTGACATACAGCTAGACATTTCTTCTAAATAAAAATCTTGGAAACTTAAAGTGAGGTGGCGGCCATCTGTAGATTTGTAAACCCATTGACAGTTCAAGTTATTATCGTAAACTTTTGGATAGTTTGGAGATTGGATAGTAATGTGGTTACCAGGTAGAATCTCCGTGATGTTATTGGAACCGCAATTAATTTTATCATCTTCATCCTGGTTAAGATTTGATTCCGTCCATCTCATATGAAATATAGCACCGGTGTTAGTTTCATCTAATGTTAATTTAATATACGCCACGTTAGAAGTTGTCTGCAGAATTTTTGAATTCATAACTCCACAAATTTCATCTAGAAGGGGGGATGTATCATCATATCCATCATAAATTGATAATTTGTTAATACAAACTTCTGTATATGTGTGTATTAGTAGGTTATCGATGGTTAAAATCATTTGTTTTCTGCCAGTTATTAGTACCCGCCATGTGTATTCACCTGCGCCAAGATATTGTTTAGGAAACAGTGGAGATGAAATTTCACCGTGATCTTGCCCAACAAAATCATTTCCATGAAGGAAACCATAATGTAATAAGAATCTATTTTGTACACTTGATTTTTCATTACTACGGAATTTGATGTATAATTTTGTTGCCGCGGTAGTGTTTATTGGTATATCGCTACCGCAATACACCCCAATCAGCTTCCCACTACCATTGTTTTCGCGTATTTCCAAGTAGTCCTCATTACAACCCTCTGAATATTCCACAAAAAATTGTTCAAAAGTAATATATACTCTATTACCCGGTGAAGTACTCAATATCCATTCACAATCGGCATTGTTGGGGTACGAATGAGGATAGTTTGGTGAAGCAATAGCACCTTCTTCTGACGTAAGTGTACCACCACATGCGGTATCAAGAGGTGAATAGTGTGCTGAAAAATGACCGACAACACTGTCACTATACGAGCCCAAAACAACTGTGATGGCATTTCCATGACTAACTATCATTGGTGGCGCTTTATTTCCACAGAACTCATTTATTAATGGAGCTTGATCATCATCACCATCTAGCACTCGGAGATATGAAGATGTACATCTTCTATTTTGTTGAATAGCATTGATATCAGTAGGTAAGTATATATGAGTAAAAGTAAGAGATATTCGCTGATTTAGTTGTTTCGCTACTATGGTCCAAGTGCAGCTTTTATTAACACCTGCAAGATCCTTCCCATTAGAGATGATTCCGTCAGAGACTGCATTAATTTGGGCACCGCAGGTAATGGCATAATACATTTTAAAACCTTTAGCGTTTCCATTACTGTCCGATGTAAACTGTATCATAACTTTGTTATACTTTGTTATAATTGTTGAAATGTTCGTCCTTGGGCATACAATAGTCGTGTAATTTGATAAAGTTTCGCTATCATATATTTTAATGGAATCACCACAATTGTCTGCGTTGTCTTCATCACTGTTTCCATATGAATCCAAATCAATGTCCATAAAATTTAACTGTATTCGATGATTATATGGTACAATTATTAACCATGTGCAGTCCAAACTATCATCGTAATTTTTGGGATAGTTTTTGGAATAAATATAGCCGGAAAGAGCTACCATTCTGCCACCGCATGTAGCTAAACGCGAAGAAAATGAAGAAGTCATAGACGCCCCTTTTATATTGGACTGCTTTTCGAATCTGATAAACATAAAATTTGCAGTGGACTGAATCATTGATGTGTCTCGGTGACAAATTTTTGTTAAAAGAGGGGATGTTATATCTTGGCCGTTGTAAAATTCTACATAATCTGTTGTGCAATTCGGTGAATCAGATAAATAGAGTTCTGATAGAATTAAGTTAACACTTGTGCCTATATCGGTTTCAACTAACCATTCGCATACTATTTTCCCTGAATTCGTGAGGCTAGAATTTACAGATATAGTGCCTTTGGATTTAAGAATATGCCCTCCACATCCATAATTTATCCATTCAAGGCGGAAACCTGTACTTGATATGTAATAACCTGTTAAAAATTTTAGTTGTAATGTGTTCCCTTTTGTAGTTATCATTGAAGGTAATGTATTTCCACAAATTTTGTCCGAATATGTTGGTTCTGATTTTTCTTTCCATTGTAAGTAATCTTGGTCACATCTTCTATAACCTCGAGTTCTCCATCTGTTCGAAAATGAAGTGGTTCCAACGTCAAAATGGTTAAACACGGCTTTTATTTTATTTCCTATGGGAACTACAATTTCCCAAATACAATTTAATGATGGTGGATAATCGTGAGGATAGTCTGGACTTTCTATAACACCGTATCTCCCTGTTATATTGTTGCTACAAATTGTATAGTAGTTTAATAAAAACCCTTTTCCTGACAAGTAAAAATCTGATCTGAATTTAATAAACGCAAAATTTGTAGTTGTAACAATATTATTTAATTCTGCTGACTTGATGCAATGTTTACCTAGACTTCGGGCGGCTGCATCTTTACCATCAAAAATTTCAACATGATCATCTCTACAATCGTGTGTACGCTCTAATTCCAAATCAGCAAAACTAATTCGTATCCGAGAACCAAGGCTTGTGATGATTTTATAAGTACACTCTGAGTTTTCATTATAGTTTTCAGGATAATTAGGAGAAGATATTGAGCCAGTAGAGCTAGTCAAAGTTCCCCCACAGCCCGTTACATAACTATCCCATTCAATTTTAAAACCATTACCAGTCAGGTAGAAATCCGAGTAAAAATGTATGCTTATAACGTTAGCTAATGAGACAATACGCTTTGTTTGAAAGCTCCCACAATATTGTCCTATTAGTGATGATAGTTGTGAAGCACCATTTCTTATTTCAAGGTAGTCTCCGCTAGCGCATCTCCCACGAATAGGACGTTCTAAATCAAAATTAGATATATTAAGCCTTATTTGTTGACCAACTGAGGCTCTGATGGTCCATGTACAGTCTCGATTTGTTTGATATTTATTGGGCCATCCTGGTGAATAAATAAAACCATGGTTTTTTATGTAATAGCCGCCACAATGTGTTTTTTCATCTAAAAATGTATATGAAAGCGAAAATCCTGCAAGCCGAACCGAGGTATCTGACTTAAAAACTAACTTGAGACGATTTGTTGAAGAGGTCAATGCAGGTGGAATAGTACTGCCACAAAACCGTCCTAAACTGCTTTCATCATTATTATCATCTACTTCAATTAGTTCTAAAGAGTCACTGTCGCACGACGGCATGTTTTCAACTTCAAATCTATTCCACGTCAATTTAATATGCATGCCTTCTGGTGCAATTAATATCCATATACAATTCTCACTATTGCTGTACCTGTCATTGCTATCACCAGATGGGTGATTGATGAGTCCAGGATTTGTTCTGTATATTCCACCACATTCGGTAGCTATAGTTGTATAGTTGGCGTAAAATCCAGCGCCAGACGTGCTCATATCTGATTGAAACTTCAAATGCATATAATTATGAGTAGATGTCATAACAGCAGGCATGTTCTCGATGCCTCCACAATATCTTCCCAACAGAGTAGCGTTGACATCTGCACCATCTCTTATTTCCACATGATCATAGTCACAGTTAAAGTGCTTACTGTCTTCAAGATCAAAATCTTGAAAAGCTAGTTGGATTGCCTTACCTGGAGCAGTGCTAATAATATATTCGCAAACTTTATTTTTTGGATATTCAAATGGATATCCTGGTGATTTAATAACACCACTGTCACCTACCAAATTTATTTGGCAGAGGGCATTATAAGATAATTTGAAACCCTCGGACGACACTGTAAAGTCAGATTTGAATGAGATAAAAAGAAATTTTGTAGAGGATATGTAATGCTTAGGATAAGATGTACCACAAAATTTACCAACAAGGCGCGAGTCTGCAGATGGACCATCATATATCTTTAAATGGTCAAATTTACATTGAAAAGAGGATTCTAGCTTAAATAATTTAAAGTCGATTTCAACCTTTGTATCGGGGCTTGTTTTTATCTTATATTCACAGAGCAAGTTGCTCAGATAGGATCCATTATATGATGGCGATATAATGTCGCCCTTATCTGCTGTAAAGAATCCCCCGCATCCAGGTATACCTTCGACAGAAGAATACGCCAGCTGAAATCCAGAACCAGCTCCAAACGCGTCAGAGTGAAAATGAATCAAAATTTCTGAACTTGACGATTGTATGGGAGCCGGTTGAGATGAATTACAATATTTATTTAGTAATGGATCATTGCTTCGCATCCCATCATAAATAGCTAAATAATCAAAACTACAATTTGGGTGAGTTTCTATATCGAGAGCAAAGAAATGAATTTGTATTCTTTGTCCATAATTAGTCCTTAGATGCCAATAGCAATCACGATTCGGTGGATAATTTCCCGGTGAACCCGGAGAACTTATACGGCCGTGTTTGGAAGCGTCCAATTCACCACCACAAACAGGATTCATGCTAGTCCAATGTAACGCAAATCCGTTTTTAGATATTGTAGGATCTGACCTGAACCAGAGATATAGATAATTGTGACTCGATACTATATTTCCACCCATGGGGAAATTGTTTCCACAAAACCTACCAATAAGCACATTGACAGAAGAACGACCATCATGGATTTGCAAGAAGTCGTTAAGACATTCAACATGTTCCTCTAGATTGAATTTACTAAATGTCACATTGATTACTTTACCAGGGTTAGTATGGATAACCCAAGCACACCTAGCATTATTTTGATAAGTCGTATTAGATAATGGATAAACGATGTTTCCTTCTTCAGCTTCTAAGACGCCCCCACATGTCATAAGCAATATTTGACAATGAGTACCTGAATATTTAGATGTGCACTCACACCGGAATCCAGTTGAGGAGTTGTCGTCCACTCTGCAAAACCCACCGTTTTGGCATGGGTTTGACGCGCACTGATCTGAAGTTTGGATATCACAGAGAGATCCGCCGTATCCCCTCTGGCAAATGCAAGTGAAACCAGATCGAAGATTATGACACTGACCATGAGCACCGCATGGATTATTTGCGCAGCTCACAGTAGAATTATTCGTCGAAATATAGCAGCCATGCAGTCCATAACCATCTCCATCCATTCCATCAGGACAGAGACATTGAGCACCTTGACCACCGATTTGTAAATGTTCAATACACTGTGCCGACGGATGACATCCTCCGTGGTTTATATTGCACGACCCTCTCCATGAGCACATGATACCATCACCTTGATATCCGGGAGGACACGAACCGCAAATTCGTGATCCGACCGTGTTCTGGCATGAAACCATCGGATTACACCCGCCATTAGGTAAGACAGTGCATTCGTCTATATCAGAACAAGTGTATCCATCACCTTCATATCCTAGAGGACAAGGGCCACAATGAAAAGAGCCAGGCAGATTAATGCATGTAACTCTGGGATTAACTGAACATACACTGCCTTGGTGAGACTCGCACTCATTAACGTCAGTCGAACATTCCACACCTGTCCCATTGGTGGTCCACCCTTGTTGACAAATGCAAGTGATTCCATCGCCAGTAGATACTTGCAAACATTTCCCATGGCCGCACATTTCATAGTCACCCCCAGAACAATCTTTTGCCTTTCTAGTACAATGCAATCCAAACCACCCGGACCTGCAGAGGCACTCATATGAGCCTGGTCTGTTAATACATGTCGCTCCATTTTGGCATCCCAGATCGGTGCCAGCGAAATTACGGCATTCATTTACATCATCATCACAATTTTCTCCCTCCCAGTTAGGTGGGCAAAGGCAATGATAGTTATCGGCCGTGTTCAGGCAGGTTCCTCCGTGTTCACAAGGATTCGACTCGCAATCATCATGTGCTAGATTTTGTAGCTGAGTTTGAAGGCTGGTAACTTTCCTGTTGAGATTATTGATTTTCCTCCAAAGCATGGATATATTCAAATAAAAACTCTCAGGTAATTGAGCATTTTTTCTTTCTAATTCCTCTATTCTTTGAAGTACGCCATTTGGGCCATTCATGATGTTTTCTACATCATTATTTATAATATATCCATTTTGATTATTCCCATTTACAGGCCTGTTATCCAAAATATTGACTTCACCAACAAATACGTTTGATTTTGGTCCATTGGGCAGCAAGTAGATGTTCTTGTCGAAAGCCGGTTCAATGATCAAATCGCCATCAGAAGTTTTAATTTTAGGTCGGTCTTGATAAACTTCACCATCGAGTATCCCGGCCCAAACGATTAAAAATAAATATTGTAATAATATTGACATGATCCATGTATGTATCGACCCGATGTAAATTACGATGAGACTGAATAATTTATGTTGGCGAATAGCAGTCGAAAGTAACGCCCCTTTAAAGATCCGATTACCTACAAAATGTGCATTGATCTAATTACAGCCATGTGCCATTCATAATTATCTTCTCTAGGTACTAAGTATAGGTATCTATACCTACTTATAACATATATATTTATTTATTTAACGACGGGGAGGACCCTACTCGGCCGTCATTTCACCTGTTTTTTAACCGAATAAAAAAAAAAGAGAAGGTTCTCAATTCGGCTGTTTGTGTTTTTACTCGATATCCCGCCAATTCGTTATTGATTTTGATGATTCTTGTTACGTTTGGTAGGTAATACTTCCTAGGTAGCCCCAAAAACCAAATTTTGTTAAAAATTCTTTTAACAAAATTGGTACGGTAATTTGGTTTTTAGATCAAAGTGGAAAAAATATGTCATCCAAGTAAACGAAATTGCGTATTCTGTTTTTCTGTGTTGTTTACGGTCACTAGAGTAGTCCTATTGAACTGATTACCTTCCAGTATCTTATATCTAGATGATGACTAGATACGTCTGTCGATGTCGATGATGACTAGATACGTCTAGACTGCTAAAAGGTAGGCAATTCACCGAAACTCCGTAATAAAACATTTTTCCTCCCACCATCTCGGAAAAAGTATTTTTACTATTCGATATCTGAGTGCAAAAGCCGTTTTTATCCGCTAGAGGTTAAAGTAGAATTGAATTTAGAACATCGTGTGCACTAATTTTGTGAATTCAAAACATCAATAAACCTATTTACTTGTACCTCCATGGTGCCGAATTCATCATACAACCTTTTTTAATTTGTTAAAAACTCGAAATCGGAACCTTCTTGGTGTTCTTTTTTTCAATTTGCTTTGTACCTACGCGGTTCTTTACGCGGCATTTTTTCACGTCATTGTTAAACCTTTTATTAAAAACAAGAAACTTGAAAACAAGTGAAAAAACTAAAATGAGTGATTCTAGCGACGAGGAAGTTTGTTTGACGCCAACAGAATTGACTGAAACTGTTAATAATGCGCAAATGAGCTTTCTCTCTCAACAATCACGCGAGAAGTATTTAAAACAGTACGATATGTTCAACACGTGGCGACTAGCAAAAGGAGCCAAAACTTTCTCAGAAAACGTTTTGTTGGCATATTTTATAGAATTATCCGAGAACAAGAAAGCAAGCACTCTATGGAGTACGTATTCGATGCTAAAAGCAACATAAAGATGAAAAAAGACATACATATCGATACCTATCCTAAATTAGTGGCATTTTTAAAAAGAGCCTCATCTGGTCATCAACAAAAAAAAATCGAAGGTTTTCACAGTATCTGATATTGAAAAGTTTCTTAACGAAGCACCCAATTCCATATATTTGACGGCAAAAGTAAGTCAGTTGCACATTCAGTATCTACTTAAGTATATTAATCTCAATTAAATAGTATACTTAGTAGATGTTGATAGGCATAATTATGCGTTCATATTAATTTTATTAATTTATCTACTACAATACTCTTTACGTTACAGGTTGTTCTTATTATTGGAATAAACAGAGCATGTCGAACTAATGAACTAATACAACTTAATGTCAAAAACATTAAGAAACATTCAGATGACTTACTATTAATTAATTTACCTAATACAAAGACAAAAAGAGACCGCAACTTCGTCATTCGCAAGGAATACGTAACGATTGTTGAGAAATATCAAGCCTTACGCCCCGCCTAACACTCCAATCAATCGATTTTTTCTACAGTATCGCAATGGAAAGTGTGTTAGACAGCCTATGGGTACTAATAAAATTGGCAGTATCCCACGAGAAATAGCAACATTTCTTGAACTTCCAGAACCCCTGTTGTACACGGGTCATTGTTTCCGACGAACTTCAGCCACACTTTTGGCTGATTCCGGAGCTGATCTCCTGTCCCTTAAGCGCCACGGAGGCTGGAAGTCCAATGCAGTTGTAGAGGGATACATAGAGGATTCCATCCAAAATAAGTCTAAAATATGTGAAGGCATCGTAGGAGCCATTACACTGAAAGAGCCTCAATCGGATCCTTGGACTGGCCTACTTACATAAAAAATAAGCCGTTATGAAACACCTAACCATCTCCCTCTCTCCAACATTCACGCCAAGGGAATCCGATGAATCGGTACAACTATTAAGTATGACAGATAGTTTACCGAAAAACAGTACACAAGTGACTAACACCAATATTACAGTACCAAACAAAAATATTACACTCAATTTAAATAACTGTAGCAACGTTACTTTCAAATTTTCTTAATTATACCTTAGTATTATTTTGTTATAATTTAAAGATTATTCTGCAATACTTACCTGTCATAATGTTGTAGTTAATACCTAAACTGAAATAAAAGTACCTATCTTGTGATTTTAAACGTTTTTTTTTTAGCATTTAGTCATTTCCTCGCTGAGGTGGAATGAAAAGTTACGTGTTGCACTCGAGTGCAAAGATTTTTCACCTCGTGCTCTTTTGATTCCCTCGCTAACGCTCAGGATTCTAATTTTAGAATCCTTCGCTTGCTCGGTCATCAAAATTGAACACGCGGTTAAAAAGCAACTTTGCACTCTTGTATAACAAATAACTATTATGCTCATCATAACAGCCTGTAAAAGTCCACTGAAGGACATGAGCCTCTCCCAATGCTATAGATAGCCACTATCACCACGCTTGGCAGGCGTGTTGGTGATTGCAGTAATGATAATACGCAGTAGTGAACTTGTACCCACTGAACTGCCTGCCTTCCGGTATCATCGTCATCTGGTGATGAAGCCAAAGACCGAAACTCCATAAAAACAATTTTGCCTAGCATTGTTTGGGCTTAGAGGAATTGTCTTAAGAGCATTCTGGCTATAAGTGCCGTATACTTGGATAATCATCATCATCATCATTATCATAATAATAATAAATATTACAGGAAATTAATTTCACACAGCGCCATTTAGAACCAAACTAAGCATAGCTCGTAATATGGAAACTAGATTACGGATAGAATAATAAAATACTTTTTTTTTTTAAATACATACTTATTATATAATAGGTACAACACCCAAACATAGAACAAATATCTCGGGTATTCATCACACAAATGTTTGTCCTGGCTGGGAATCGAACCCACAACCTACAGCGCAGAAGGCAGAGCTACTACCAACTGAGCTATGAGGCTAGTCAAATTATCATCATCATTACATCCCATAAAAGCCCACTACACTAAATGGGAGTCCCATTTAGTGTAGTGTGCTTTTATGGCCCCAATGCTCAAGAAAGCAATGGAGGGTTTTGCCATAGTCACGACGCTTGGCAGGCGTGTTAGTGATCGCAGAAATGATACGCTTATACTTGTTTATTGTAAATACATCATTTATTTATTTCTTCGTGTGGACTGTGTAACATTTATAGAAGAATAGAATAGAATAGAGTTTATTTGCAACAACAATCAATGATCATACAAAATTGTAGCAGTAAAAACTAAAAAAAATAGTAAGATAAGAAAATGTCGCTGCAAAAGGGTCCTTCCTTAGCATAAAGCAGGTTGGACAAAGACAACCTGCGCTGATCTTCCGTAAGAACCGTTTCCATTAGCGGACAAAATAAACAAACAAGTTAGAACATTTTAAAAAAGCATACAAAAAATAAAATAAATTAAAAACATTTCTGGTATCAGACTTTACGAGCTCATTAACAACTACTAGCATCTTCGCATCGGGCAATCAGGTGATTCGAGCCTGCAATGGCCTTACCAAACTGGGAACACACATCACAAAGATGTGTGCTCCACCCGGGCTTGTCTCCCAATCCACAACAGGTTCGATTCCCACCCTTAAACTGAATATACATCAAAACCAATTCCGCAACCGAGTCATTTCTGTTAAAACATAATTTCATGACTCTGAAATAGGGTAGTAGACGTCGTGGTATCGTAGGTTTTACAAAAAAATAAGCTATTTTTGAAAAAAATAATGGAACCGACATCACCACTGAAGCTTTAAAAATAACTTTAAGGGTAAGAACATATTATTTGAAGGCAGTGCCATAATTGTATGACATGAAACATGTTGTTTTGCTAGGCAATTCAGCACTATCTTCAAATTAAGTATGTGAACTTACCCTCGTTTTCAGTGGTGAAGTCGGTCCCATATCTATTTTCAAAAATAACTTATTTAAGTTATGATAAGGCCGAAGGTGGAAACGCACTTCAGCCGGAATCCTCATCAAACTGAGGAAATGGCTATCTATTCTCTGAATGCCGGAAAACAACATTTTATGATTTTTATTATGGCGACACAATTAAGTAAGATAGTGGTAGCTAGCCAGGCGGACTTAAACAAAGTCCTACAATCAAACAAACCAAGTACTATATTTTACCTACTCCTTTGGGGGATCGACCCGGGACCTATGATGGATCTGACGTCGGTGCAAGGGCCGGACCACTGGACCACAGAGTCGGTTAAAAATATACACATCTAGATGTAACATTCAATCTTACAAAAGACTGTAACGGGTCAAAATATGTAGGTGTACTCGAAATACTGATAGGTACTTATTTTGAAAAATAATATGCAAGTAACACAATTATCGTAGTTGTATGAAAAATATTGTTTATTGTTAGTATATATTGACTATGCCCTGCCAATATATTTATGAAAATATTATGTACGCGCGTAAAAACATAAGCTTATTTGACAAAAACTGTGATAAACATAATTATAATACTAGAAATAAGAATAAACTCGCTGTTCCCACAACTAGGCTCCATAAGGTTAATAAATCGTTCATAGGGCAAACTGTACGCTTTTATAATAAATTGCCAAGTGATGTGCTAAGCTTGTCAAATAATAAATTCAAAAATTTTGTAAAACAAAAGCTATAAAGGAAAGCTTATTATAAAATTTCAGATTACCTAGAAGATAAGAAAGCCTGGCATTAAAAAAAATGAATTTGCTCCAGTGAATAAATTGTAATTAGTATTAGATAATTTTAAGCTATTGTAATGGATCATGAAAAAAAAAAACTAGCCCGAGGTTCTTGCCTTTCTCCTTGTGTGCTGGTCGCGATTCCGAACAGGCGGTAGATTTGACGTTTCAAAGTGATCCTAAAAAATCTTACTGAATAAAAATATTTGACTTTGACTTTGACTTTGAGTCCACTACTGAAGCCAGGCCACCTAGTTGGTCGGTTGGTAATTTTTTTCTTAACCGATTGGAGAGATGGATTGTCGGTTGAGTTGCAATCTTTAAAAAAAAATGTTTTGATGTCGGTATTGATTTGAAAATTGCCGTAAATACGCTGAATAATATGCTGTACGTAAGCAAAGTAAGTTGTATGATCAAACATTTATACGAGTTTATGATTATCATTGTTTTAATGACTTTAAATAATCCAACCTAATAATTATGAAACCTCTGTACAAAGAGACAATAATAAATTAATACGCGCGAGGGGTCTAAGCTTCCATTGAATTAAATAACAAATTAGAACTAAATGGTTGACTTGAAATATTTAAGTATTAGAAAGAAAATAAATTTATTCACCCAAACAAAAAAAAATAACAAAACTATACATAGCCTACACTAACATAATCTAAGCTACATTGATGACGAATACAGATTTATATCTAACTAGCTGAAAATACCCGTGCTTCGCTACGGCAAATAAGAAAAATGGCTGTGATACCTGGCTATAATACAGTGGGGCATTATTATACTCCTCGAGAGCACATGGCAAGTGTGGAACTCCCGTACTGGAAAGTATGGCCCACCTACTTTCCTACCCGCTATGCCCCGTGGTTGAGGGAGGTTTTAATGTTTTTAAAACGATATAAAGTCATGAAAATTTATTAACGACAATGAAGGCTATATCGTGAGAAAATCGGTATGAAACTTTTCTCTGGGACTAAATATTCAATTTATTTCAAAGTTTTTTTAAACAGACAAATAAATTACAAAAAAAAATACAAGTTAGATAAAAAAAATACCTAAGGTGAGAAATCCAAAAAAATAAATAAGTATTTTCAAATATCTAATAATTATCACACATACACAATTTCAACTCAATCATATGAATCTAAAGATTTTAAATTTCAAGACTATTAAGGCTAGTAGGGCTATTTCACCCTTATATAAGAACAATAAAAAATACATAACAAATTTGAAACACATATATGTATTACCTGTATAAAACATTTGACCTTATCGAATTATGAAGATTTTAGATGCATGTTTTGCCCCATTTCACACTTTAATAGTAAGATTTTCTGAAACATGTTTCATAAATAAGCATCTAGTTATAATACACAAAATTTCAACTCGATCAGATCAAATAAAAAGGTTTGTTAGTATGAAAAGTATTACCCTGTTTCACCCTTTAGAGGAAGAATTTACAAGGTTTTTTAGCATTTCATGGTTATTATAAATACCTACACGTTCGAATTTTCAACTCAATCAGATCAGTAATTAAGATTTTGCCTACGAACTGTTTTACCCCATTTTACCCTTTGGTAGTAAGATTTTTCAGTTTTTTTTTTACACATTTTTAATATAATATAATAAACACACTAACAAAATTTCAACTCGATCGGATCATTATACACGATAAAACAGAATATATGTACTAAGCAGTGGGGGTTGGGGGGGGGGGGTTTCAGACCTGATTGATATGTCTTGTTGACAGACAATAGATATTTTGTTCTACTATGACAATGACATATTTATTATTTGTGTTGTCCATGTTTTAGAAAAACAATTTGGTGATCCCATTTTATAGTACCGGCCATATTATTAGACATACTCCCCTTAATCTGAATATGAAGCTATCATGACATAGACACTGGCAGAAAAGTGACCCCCATCACTAATTGCCATAAAACAAAGAAGTTGAAGTTGAAGTTAATGGACTTACGACAAAATACTCTGTTAGAGACTAAAT
Organism: Venusia cambrica; assembly: GCA_951394065.1. Classification (NCBI taxonomy): domain Eukaryota; kingdom Metazoa; phylum Arthropoda; class Insecta; order Lepidoptera; family Geometridae; genus Venusia; species Venusia cambrica. The sequence goes on from OX596035.1 coordinate 8,000,343, forward strand.
GGACAAAATATAACCAAATACAAATATATTACAATGGATAAAACGAAATATATAAATTTAAATTATCTACGAAAATATACAACGTGAGACAAGGTAGTATGGTTGTGAAACTTTAGCCATCCCTTATTGGGTTAAAAAAAAATGGAGAGTAGATGTATGTTTTCTATTATAGAAATATTGATATTGTATTATTGTGTACAAAGTATTGATATGTCATATTTTTATTTGGTGTACAAAGACATAACTCAATCAAAAGAAAATACTTCACATTGTTCCTTATTTTATTTAGTTCACGGTCTATTTATAACTAAAAGAAAAATCTGGCGAATTTTTTTGAGCCATTTAGAAAAACTACCATTGATTCTACTATTTTTTTATCTGGTAGCCCTTGTGTTTACACTTTTGTTTTGATCTCGAATCTCGAATCTCGATATCGACATTAAAAAAGTTAGGTATTGATCTGTCTGTGAGCGTATTAAAATCAGAATATCACTGTAGTACCTATACCTACTCGTTTTTCTGGTTAATTTTATTGCTAACTCAACATGAGCTTACTGAGCGGGCTACGTCTACGTCACGTAAGTAATAATATTTAAAACTGACTCACATTGATATACCTATTATGTAAACAGCTGAATGACTGAAACAGCGTAAAACGCAGGTAAAACAAGAGTAAGTTTCGTCTTCTTACTTTTTCAATTCACTAAACCAGGAACCAGCCATTCCTATACCACTGCTGTATTTTATGTGAAGTTTGTTAGATCCAGACCAGACTCAAACGTACGTAGTACGAATGGATGAAAAGCTTCTGGTTTGCAGCGCTTAACTTTTCTAAATCACAATTAAAAAACAATAAAATTCAAAAGGTTTTTCGTATTTTGCATGTTTTCTGTTTTGCTGCAATCTTAGATAATCCCATCCTGCAAAAAATATTTTGAATCGAACATGCAACAACATGTGAAATGATATACAAGCTATGTTTGTATGAATATATTTTAATGCAGTGGTATTTACTCAGGTATGTATATGAAATTTATTCACAAATATTAAAAATAACATGTACAAAGGAAGCAAATGGATTGCTTAGAGACCATTACAAACGGCCTATGGGTAACTCAACTGTTCCAGAACAGTACCATATGGAAGCATTAAGTATATTACTTTAATTATATTAATCATTTGGAGGTTGGGGAAAAGTTTTCTACACTGAAGTCTTGCATTTGTGTAAGAGTGTATTGTGCATTACCCAAAGTTGAGCTAATGTAACTCCAGCCAGTCCAGCTTTTCAAAGACCCGGAGTTGATGGCAACCTTTCAGTGACAGACAGACAGAAGGACAACAAAGTGATTCTAGAAGGGTTCCGATTTTTCCTTTTGAGGTATGGAACCCTAAAAATAAAAAATAAATGCATGTACAGACCAAATTAGGTAATTTAAATAATGCTTGTTAATTCTTTCAGGCCTTGAATACTCTGAGGAAAATCAATGTCGCCCTGAAGAGTACAACAACAGATGGTGTTGACACTACATACATGGAGATACCAATCCCTTTGTATAATGTTGAGAAGCCGCAGTCTCTTGATAATCGAAAGGCAAGGTATGATAAAGCTGCCATACTAAGCTAATTAGGTACCTGCATGCTGTGTACATTCTAGGACAGGAATTTTACTGGCTATATACTAGCTAACATTTCCTATCCACAATGGATCACTTGAGTGAAGATAACATGATAGTATGCAGATACTGTCATTATAGGGTACACTCATTGAAAGGAAAGGTTCATTCAAATATTACTAGTTTGTTATTAATAGATGAAGAAAGCAAACAGGAAGTTGTGAGAAATACAGAATAAAGAAAAGTATGCCCTTAAATTCTTGTTTTTAAAAAGACCACGAGATAGATAAAATGGTGTATTGAAAATAGCACCAATCTAATTCCACCTAAACTATTCCAAATAAAAGCACCTATCAACATGTTGGTTTGGTGCTGTGTAAAATACTTGTGATTGTATTTAATTTCAGGCTTCATTACCAATCTCGCAAGCGGGGAATGTTAGAGAATGATCTTCTGCTCAGCACATTTGCAAAGAAGTACCTAGACAGCTTTACGGAAGAACAGACCATGATGTATGATCGCCTCATAAACTCTCCTAGCAACGATTGGGACATATTTTACTGGATTGTTGAGAAACAGGAAACTCCCAAAGAGTTTGACAATGAAATAATGAGTCTACTTAAGATCCATGCTAAAAACGAGAAGAGACAAGTGCTTAGCCAGCCAGATTTATATTGAGGGTTGATAACAGCTTAGCAAAGTAGTGTCAATGTTATACGGCTTGTTTCTGGTGTTCGTTAGGTTAATCAGTATTAATTTATTAACATATTTCAATTAAAAACTTCAATCGTAAATGTTGGTTGTTGTTTTTGGTAATTTAATTTCAGATTCACTCTTATTAGTATTCAGTAATTCAGGATTCAGTAAATAGTTTACCATCACGGACTAGTTAGTTAGAAATAAACTAATCAAATCCTTCTGCTATATTTTTACAATGTTTGTTGGTAGATTTATTGATAAGTCTTAAAGCGTTATTTTTCAAAATAGATGTAGGAAGTATGTATATATCATTATCGCCTGTGGTAAGATTTTATAAATTTTGCCATTTTAATTGTATATTTGTATTGTATTAGTTCTTGCCTAATATTTCTGTACCTACTTACCTCCCAATGTAGAATAATTGGTAATGTAAATCAAACTCGTACGTAAATCGGCATTTATTTCCCAGTGATATTTACATATTCATTTAAATGTGTATGAACATAGGTACTTTGTGACCCAGCATTTCGACCCCCACACGCCGCCGCCGCCGCCGTCGCCGCCCGCGACTTCCATTCACTTAGCTACGTTACTTCAATGTGCGCAAATACCGTCAAAATATTTTCTTGCATCTATTTTGGCAAAAAATTATTGCGTAGCTATTTCCTTCATCGTTCATATGAATTAAATACGTCATAATAACATAGGTCATATACGCAATCTTATCTTTCGTTTATATGTTTGTGCTTTAGATCCAATGAAGTCAGTTTACTTCGAGCTTGATATGAATATAGTATTTTAAAGTGTGTGACGTAAAATTATTGGTTTATTAATTTATTCGTAAATATTTAACAGCGATATTGATTAAGTGTATGGTGTTGATGTTGAGTTGATAATACTAAAAGTGCTAAGTGTATTCTTCCGATCTGTAGAATCAAGTAAAAATGCCTATTCGCCGTAGCAAGGTAAGATATTGATTTATAATTATTTAATTCTTTATTCAATAAAAAGTACAATTAAACTAACTACGTACAAAGGAATCAGTCAGATTACCTAAGGACCGTTACAAACGGCCTATAGGTAATTCAACTGTTAATTATTTAATTAGGTATTAAATACTAAAATTTAATGCCATGTATTTCAAACATTTTCGACATAACTGTAAATTGGAACCTATTATTCCTATTTTAATATATTCATAAATATAATATAGATAAAAAAAAAGAAGTAGCAAAATAACACTGGATGATTAAACTAGCTTTAGATTAAATCTTAAAATTGTTAGGTATCTTTGCTATCGCCGCATTGCACATAAAAATCAAGTAAAATGTGTAAACACACAACAGCTATTTAATTATAGTTCACAAGTTCTACAAACGCCTTTGGGGCGTTTTTAGAACTTAAGTTGAATAATAGGTTTATACCTACTAATTGTATCTGCATTATAGGATTAATCAGTTTTTCCTTGTCTTACCGAAGGTGTGATATCCACAAAGAACATAGCCTTTTCCGGACGAGCCATTTCACAATCTACTCTTAAACATGTTTTCACTTTAAACGTGATGAAATGTTTTCTTGACTTTGCGGCTTCGTAGGTTCTAGTGAAGTGGATATTCGAGAACCAGCACAAGCTGCAGACAGTGAGATGCTGCAGCTCTTCACTACGCTACAAGGAGGTGGAAGATAGTACACAAGTAACTTTGGAGCCAGTTGCTGAGCCCACGCCGACAAAACCCTATACCTCGCCTGAGATCTCATTCAAGGTAAATTCTAAATAACAAAAGCTTTTCTCACCAATTCTAAATATGAAGCCGTACCTATATTAAAGGCAGTAGGATTGAAGTGCTTTGCTCGCCTAAGTACCAAAGGCACCGTCATATTCACTAATGTGCTAGAGCTGAATATATTTGGGAAAATGATTAGGTACCTATACTATAAATTACCTATCTGTTCGTTCTGTTTGACTTACCTACGTATTGTATTTACAAAAAAACTTTTCCTCTCATTTTGTTATGTATTTCACACGCAGGGTAGGTTATTGAGCGGATTCAAGTAAACAACAACATCTTACCTTCATGCTTTTGGTTGAATTAAATGTCGATCCCATTTTTCAGCAAGCATAGGTTAAGTTGAGTTGATGGACCACGGAGATGTTCAATTACTTAGAAAAAAACGATTTTGATTTTGATTACGTTTTATATAGGTAGGTTAGATACACAGTACAGAACTTTACATACTTCATACACTTTGAAACTTCAATAATTAAACGGAGATCTAATAGAAAGAATACGATTGTTTTATGTTATAAAATTTAATCAAAGCGTACCCATCCTGGTGCAACAGTTTAGTTAAACAGATGAGTTTGTTTTTAAACAGTAACCTCATTAATGTCTCTTCTGAACCTTTATCATGTTTGTCTTCTCGAGCTATTAAGTATTTATTTATTTCTAAGCTATCAGTTGGCGATTGCGTGATTTATGCAGAACCAAGCATGCTCTTTAACACGTTAGTAGTAAGTTCCATAGGCGCATATAGAAAGTTACCATGTTTTTTTATTTTATTTTATTGTACGACGGGAAAGCACTTGGCCTTCATCTCACCTGGTTACAAGTTGAGATAAGGCCAAAGATGGAGGTACCTACTTAATTAGTATAAGGTGGTGAAAGCCCCAGTTCATTATTTTGAAACGAGAAAACTGTTATTTATCGCGTTTTAGACAGTTCTCCGAAATGTCGGGATGAATAAGCTTGAATACGATTACTACCCATTTTTTCGTATCAAAAGAATGTGTTCTTATCGCAAAGTTTAAAAAAGCCTTGCCCGAGTTCAGCATGATGCCACATCATCTGGTCTTCCACTAGGGCAAAGTTGGTATTGCAAACACCTATTATTGTAAAACATAGCTTGGTAGTAAGTACTTATATCGAGTTTTATCTGTACCTAGACTTAGGTACTTATATTGCACAGCTCGTACCCGTCAACTTAGATGCCTGCTTAACTTACCTGGAAAGGGTGTGTATGTGTAAAATGCATATAATACCTTTTAACCCGCCAAATCCAACGATAGTTTTGTGGTTCGTATCAAGGACACACATAACATGGTGTGTTACCTACCTACCTAACTGATCACAAATTCGTGAGAAACCGATGATCTGTCTGTTGTTTTTTTTTTGAACGGGAAGCGCTTGACCTCCATCTCAGTTGGTGTCAAGTTATGATAAAAAAAGGGCCGAAGGTGGAAGCTAACCCGGCATCCTCAACAGACTGAGCAACTGGCTTTATCTAATTGCAGCATGAAGATTTGCAAGTTCGGCTGGCAGCGCCGTATCAATTGAACACTAAACCAGATGCCTCTGAACTCGGTTTCGGGAAGTTTTTCACGGACCACATGCTCAAAGTCAAATACTGCAAACCGCTAGGAGGGTGGCAGAAACCGGAAATCATGCCGTTCGAGAATCTAAGCATACATCCTGCAGCGAAGGCGCTACATTACGCGATACAGGTATACCTTAGTATTTTTATCTTTATGGCTAAATATATGTTATTTACGACCATAGCCCTCGATATTCGTGTCAGCTTGAAAAACTACACCCCCTTGCGTTGAATTTCTAGCTTTGTAATAAATTACTACTTGTGACTATAAATAGCTGTAAATGACTATAAGTGACCATATATGATGAATTATGACTATAAACAACTATTGCACCAAAGCAGCTCACAACAACCACCATAAGTGACCTTCGGCATGAATATCCTCACTCAGTAGTTATAAATCCTTTTTGCGATAAACAATACCTATGACTAAAACCGTTTTGGGTGCGCACCTTGTAGCCAGTTATAAATAAAGGAATAGTGCACGGTATCATTTGTATAAATAGGGCCATGTATTTCCACTCGTAAAACTATGAAATTTGAAACTTTGCAGCCAAGTTGTTGACGGGGATATGTTTACCCAAAAGTTGTAGAGCCCCTGTGATAGAGTCCGGGGAAGTACTACCACCATATCTATTTCGGCTGCCAAGTACCATTGCGTGTTCCGCTTTAAATTATATGGTTACCGGTGAAATTCGGGCTGCACACCTTTATGCCTAAAGTTAACAGGTGTAATGAAGTGCCGCGTAGGTCATGTTCTCTGCGGTATGCCCTATGCGGTAAGTCATAGGCAAGATATGGACTGATCATCAGAAGGGCTGCTTGCTGATTCGTCTCAACGAAAAACCAATATTTTACTAAGTTCAACTCAAAATTCAACGAGTTGAACTAAGTAGTTTTCTTTTACAATTATTTCAACTTTGTAACTAATTTGTGAAAGTTGAATGGAAAGAATACTTTTATCAAGTAAGCCCAAAGTGGTAGTTGATTTGCGTAATATTTCACAGCTCTTCGAAGGTATGAAAGCGTACAGAGGAGCAGATGACAAAATCCGGTTGTTTCGCCCGGACCTTAACATGGAGCGGATGAACCATGCCGCGCAGCGATCCGGCCTGCCGACGTTTGATGGAGAGGAACTAGTCAAATGCATATCGAGACTCGTTCAGATCGACCAGGAGTGGGTGCCGCATTGTGAGACCTCTACGCTCTACATACGACCTACGTTGATTGGAACTGAGGTAAGGTGCATACAAAATAAATGGAAACCGTTTATTTCAAATACCAGATTACATACATAGATTTCAATTACCAGATTACATACTTACATACATAGACTCACGCCTGTTTCCCAAAGGGGTAGGCAGAGACAACGGAATTCCATTTACTACGCTCCTTGCACACCTCTTTTGCCTCATTCACTCTCATTACTTTCTTCATACATGCTCGTCGGTTTAGGGTATACTTCTGACCTTTCTCAAAAACATCTCCAATTTGATCAGAGAACTTCCGCCGAGGTTAAATTAAACGCCGAGACCAAATACATAGGTATCTGTGGTGGTGGCACGGGTCCAAGCTTAGCATGATGCCACAGCATGTCGCTAAGTCGCCACACGGAACGCAGACAACCGTAGCCTCTCATCTTATAATGGTGGTTTTAGGGTTCCATCCGTAAAATAAATAAATAAATATTACAGGACATTAATTTTACACAGCGCCATTTAGCCCCAAACTAAGCAAAGCTTGTAATATGTGAACTAGATAACAGATATAAAAAAATATTAAAAGTATTAAAGTATTCTTTCCGTAATCTAGTTCCCATATTACAATCTATGCTTAGTTTGGGGCTAGATGGCGCTGTGTGAAATTAATGACCTGTACTATTTATTTATTTATTATATAGAGCTAAGGCCAAAGTTGGACTTGTAAACACATTAAGCTGTGATACTAACTTATAAAACAAAACAATTCACAAACAAATTTATTTGTATATCCTACGTGGCAAAACTATATTAAAGTAATAATAATTATTATATAGGGTCGCGGGATACGTTTCATGTTGGAGACGATAAAATTATCAAATAAACACATAGAGAGAGAGGAAAACCGAGAGTGATAAAATGCTTAGCTTTTAATATCTACTGTTATTTTATTCGATTGGGCTTCGTCCCACTTGGTTCCAAGTTATGATTAGACCGGTGGTGGTAGGTTAGTTACAAAGTTTCGATACCACAATTAGATAAGTTGGGTAAAAATGACTTCTATGATCTTATGACGTTGTTTTTTACTGTGAAGATAATAAAATCACGTTAAAAATAGCGCAAAGCTCTTCGGTAGGTATACATATTATAAATTGTATACCATTGCTGGAAAACCGGCCTAATCTAGTCAATAATCTCGAAAGAAATAAAAATATTTAGTTATCAATATTATATGATGAAGTATCATTCGTCGGTAAGCTTCATAACAAGATATTTACATGTAAGTATACCTATAGCATGTAAATTAAATACGTCATACTCCGGTTCTGTTTATGTATTAGTATCTGTAAGTTTTGTTATTATTTAACTGTCCGCCATCATACGATTCGAGCAAAACAAGTAAGTTGTTCATGTAGGTACCTAACTTACCAAACCTACCAAGAAAAACATTATTTTTTAAGCAGATAACGTTACGTACATGTACTACTACTACTCTTTGTGCATTACACGGTCCCATCCGACAGAAAGCAAAACTTTTTTTTATGATGGGCTAGCTCTTTACCTCTAGGCTTGGCTTGGTCTAGGCCAGAGCAATGGTGAGAGCAACGATGGAGCGAGTTTAGGCAGGATGGTCGCTAGCCTGATTGACCGTAACAGGTCCTATGTTGTGATCAGGCCGAAGATCACAAAAGGCGCAAATATAGTGGTCTCGACAGAGCTTACCTATTTCAGCCTTTTGGAGTCGAGACCTTGGGTCCGTGGGGAGCCAAGATAGTTAGTTTAATTGTACTCTTTATTATCTACGAGTATCGAGGTCCTGTCGTTCGAATATCAATATAGAATGCTCACATTCCTTTTAAGAAAATTTCGTATTCTTGAATTACTGCCAAAAAATCTCAAATTAAAACTTAACTTTTTTAAATCTAATGGACATGAACCAACATCTTTTCCTTTAGAATATGAAAACTTTAAGAATATGATTTTAGGTACATACTCTTATAGCTACGGGCCAAAAATGTTATTTTATTATATCTCTAAATCGCACCTACAATTTATCGCCCGCGCTATCAAATTAATGAGTAATTAACTGTTATCATAATACTTTTGTGAAATCTAATAAAATAGACCCCCAACGTTACCTGCGATAAGGTTGTTGTTCTGCTGATAAAACACCTACGTTTCTATGAGCCATATGTTGTTACACGCTAATAATATTAAGAAATCATTGATACTAGTCTTCAAATCCCGTGACTTTGTTCATCAAAAAAAAACAATAGTAATAAATCATTTATCTGACATAAAAACAATGGTAACAGTATAACATATTGAATCTGTGGGATCCTGAACTAGCTGTTGTCATGTTTTCAATTCAATTAATATATTAGGTCAATTTGGCTGTTTACCTGAGAAATTCAAAGAAAAACTAAGCGTGGCAATTTTTATTTTAGCCCTATCCTAAAAACTGTAATACATTACGAGAATTTTAAGTTTTGTGTTTTCGCGAAAAAACACAACGAACTTTACCTAGTGCTTTTTAATGCTTTTGATAGTATTCCCCAAGTAAGTTTAATACACTTTTCCATTCGCTCGAACCAGTTATTAAAACATTTATTCCACTCCAAAGTTCAATATCATAGTGTTCAATATGGCCGACTTAAAAGCGTTGACTGCTTCTTCATCGGTCCGCATGGTCACAAAGATTCTACTTAGATTTAAGAAATGTATAGAATTCGTTTGGACTTAGGTCATGAATGTATTGAGGATGGTCAAAAATTTCTACGTTTCCTGCTCCAAATACTGAATCGTTTGAGAAGCGCTGTGTAAGCTTGCGTTGTTATGGTGTAGGATGATGTTTCGCTGGGTTACATTTCCGAAGTTCGGCGATTGCTTGTGGTAAACAAACTGTTGTATACCACTCTGCATCAACCGTTCTATGATCTTCAAGTGCAATCGTCGCAAAATGACCGGTTATCGACGAACGGAGCCACTTTCATTAAGGTGCTTTGAGAGTGAACAGCTTTAGTCGACTTTGGCTCGTCTTGAAAGACCCAGATTGTAGATTGTTGTTTGGAATCAGGATCGTTGGTTGATCGTTGTTCCAAGATTCGTCACCTCGGTTGAACCTTTGAAGAGTTTTTTACACCATCTGACGCAGGCCGCTTTATGATGACGGAAAGAAAATGCGGGATCCAACGACAAACTAGCTTTGTCACACTAGGCGCCTCGCGCCTCTATTTCTAGATATGTCACATGACGATCTTCGAGAATTCGTTGACTCACATCAACGATTTTATTTTCAGTGAATGCTGATTTTGGATGTCCTTCATATGACATATGACTTTACTATGGACTTTACAGATGTTAGCGCTGTGGTACGACTAAACAATAGCATTAATCCTAACACAATCAATTGTTTTGAGATTCTACATTCTAACATTTTAATATTAAACAGTTCTAAATTCACTTTTCAATTCAGTACACGACTGAACTCAAATGGCGTCCATCGTACCCACAATATTCAACCTTTGTGTAATCATAGGCATCGTGATGAATAAACGGACCCACATGAATACTAGAGAACAAAATGCGAAAAACCGACCGATGATTCGATTGATGTTCGACTTGCACTTGTCCGGTTTATTTATACATCATGGAGACCGACTAAGCAATCTTGTCTATAATTATTCCTGCGTAGATCTACATTCTGCGTAGATTCTACAATTAACATGACGCACTGCATTGCGCCCATCGAGTTGAGGTATAACGGTGTTAAGTCTGGTGTGTCCGTAATACCACCATACCCTTCTAACAGGAACACAGCAATGCCTCTTGGCGACAGAAATAAATACCTACAATGTGCTTCACCGGACGAGCCCTTTGACAAGAAGGTCTACTACTCTAATATGTCTATCTCTTGTGCAGGCACAATTTGGAGTGGCTGAAGAATTGACCCTGCCATCTCGGTCCACGATTGTTTTAACAGCCGATTTAAGGATCTCGCCATAAAAAGGGAACTTAAAATATCCAATCCACCTGCCTAGCGTAGTGACTATGTGAACCCCTTCAATTTTAGAGGAGGCTCTTTCCAGCAATAGACATAATGAGCTGTTGAATTATACAGGCACCGTAGACAGATACTGGTAGAGGCAAGTTCACAATAATGAAAATTGAATACAAATTAGTAACAAAATTAAAATGCCTTTGTTATCCTTATGTTTTATTGAAATACATACACACTTATTTCTAAAATTCATCTCGAAGTATCTTAAGGAGAAGGATCTCTAGTATTACCGTGACCTTAACGGACTTTTTTGTATACAAATGAAATAAGAAAATGTTTTTCAACAGCCAACATTCGGCATCATGGCTCCAGAATCGGCCCTCCTCTTCGTGATCTTAAGTCCAGTCAGTACGTACTACAGTGCGAGTCACGACGGGGCGGTCTCGATCTACGCGGACCCGGCCGTGGTGCGAGCGTACCCTGGCGGCGTGGGCAACAGGAAAGTCGGCTCCAACTATGGACCTACGATAGGTAAGGATTTACTTTATGCCCTCGCAGATCAGTTGGTAGTAGCTCTAACTTCTGCGCTCTACGCTTGATTTCCACCCAGGACAAATATTTGTGAGATAAGTATTTGATCTGTGTTTGGGTGTTTTATTGTTTTAAGTGTCAATATAATGTATTTTATTCTATTTTATTTTTTAGTACCGGTATAAATATTGAGAATGCTATTCGACATCATAATTGTGATGATTTAAGTAATGCTTATAAATATGACGTGGCGGAATCGACCTCCAACTCAGGCCATGGATGTCCTAAAAGCAGGCTTGCACGACTAATGTCAAGAAAGAAAAATGTCCATGATGATGAGATGAGACATCTCATCTCATCATCAATGCAAATCAATACAAACTGTTTTTGTAATGATTCTTAAACATTCAGTACTAAAAAGTTACTTCGATGCATTATTGTTCATGCATATCCAAATAATAACACGCATAAAACAGGCTCATTCAATTTCGTTGTTTTTTTGCTATCTGGCAAAATTTACAGTTATCAAGATAAGTTTTATCGAGCCTTGACAATTTGAAATATATACTTTCTGATACGTATCTGATCTCAAATACGTATGTTTAATTGGTTCTGGTATCTTTAAAAGTAATATTTTATAATTACTTCCTGTAACAGCGATCACAGCGCAAGCAGCGAAATTAGGTCACCATCAAGTGCTATGGCTCTTCGGACCTGACCACCAGATCACCGAAGTTGGAGCTATGAACATTTTCATGGTGCACATAAACGATCAAGGAGGTAAGTAAATAATATACTGATTATAGGGCTATATGACACTGTGTGAAATTAATGTCCTGTAATATTTGTTCATATTGGTAGGTGTACCACCAGCCTAAAAATGTACGACCTTCCACAGCGGTCACGCTTACATGCAAAGAAGGTATACACGCAATACCCATAAATATGCTTTGTCATTGGGTGTTCATGCACCAATGGTAACTAAAAAACAAATGACAAAAACCATGCGGCCGTTCGGCCAGTGACTGAACATCTAATGACAAAGCATATTTATGTGTATTGCGTCTTACGCCGTCTTTGCATGAGTGCGTGACCGCTGTGGAAGGTTGTTCATTTTTAGGCTACACCTATAACTAATTACAGAATTTGATACAAGTTATTGTCGACATTGATAAGCCGGTCAGATAGTTTACGCAAGATATCCTAGTGAGTGACCCGTCTGATATAAAACGGTTATCACAATAATGACGCTTTGAACTCGTGACCGGCAAATTCTTGTATCTGAAGCAACGATTCGGGTCGCTAACATCATTCATTTTAACCGCCTCTGTGGTCTAGTGGTTCGCTCGTCGGTATCGGCCCCAAAAATCACGGGTTCGTTCTCGAGGATTACAAAATGGCACTTGGTTTGGTTGGTGGTAGGATCATCTCACCTAAGTCTGTCGCCATAACAGCAATGATAAATTGTTATGTTCGGTCATTCAGATGTAAAAGAGCCAAATGTAATAAAACAAAAAATCACAACCCGCGACGGGACTCGAACCCGCATCTTTTCCTAAAGCCGGAAACGATCTAACCAACTGAGCTACGTAGGTCCTGACGCAGATTACGATTTTTTGTGTCAAATTACTTAAGCGCTGTAGCCTTGTGACCAAGTGCAAACACTAGAAATACAACCATTTGGTAAAATATCCTGTTCCCTCCCAAGCAGCAATTAAGAATACTTAGCATCATTAATACGACTTATTCAAAGCTATTGGTTCTTATACAGCTGTACAATAGTATCAAGTGATGCTTTTTACTTTATAACATATTTTTTTTACGGTTTTATGCAGTCTAAACTGTATAACAACTGTATAAAATAATAAATGTAAACTAAATGAATTAAAACTCCGTATTCAAACACTACAATAATTCTTTTAGCTTCTTAGGACACTATAATCTGGTAACTATCCTATAAAAGTATAATAAGTAAGTATAAAAGCTGTACATAGGAGTGCGCTTATTGCACAGCATTTAGTCGTACAGCTTTTAGCTGTATTTTAGTTTCATTTGATTATTTTCGCTTTATTATGTTGTAAAAGATCACCGCACTGGAACTTATTCTTATAGAGTATATTAACACATTTATAAAGACTCAAGTTTTAAACATATACCTGCAAGTGTGTTATAATACTTGAAAAATATTAAAAAAGTATAATACAGCATTGGTCAGTATTTTTATACATTAAAAAGTTTCAAGTGTAATGAACAATCAAGCGCCTGCTTCTACGTCAAATACAGTGGGTTCAGTAGCAGAAGTTTCAATAACTGATGGAAATGATGTTAATCTCAACATCCCATTTTCTTCCCAGCTACTTGGAACTATTCAGAGCTTCTTCTGTCTATTTTCTAGTCTCCACGATTTTGAATGATATTTTTGTAATATATACACAAGGTTTATATCATATTTGTAGGTACTCAATTCATGTAAGTACTATTTATATACAGAAAATTATGTGCGTGCACACCTTCTTTCTTCTATCCACAGGGGGTAATAAGACATCAGATGCATGTATGTTGGTAAATACCAACATACATGCATACCTACCTACCTTCCTAATAATAAAATAAGATTTTTTGTTGTTTAAATATTATCTTTAAATTTACAATTTTTTTTTCAAGACAAAACCTATGGCTCTTTTTAAAAATTTCATGAAACAAAGAATTTGAATTAAACTGAGTAGTTTAACTACCGTAAGTAAAAAAAACTATTTGGATTTCATAATTTTGAAATATATTACGGATCCCTAAATTTGCGCGTGTAGGATTGAACTTTTAATTAGGGCTTTACAAGTTATGTGTACGGGTATGTTCATACTCCTGTAGTATAAATATACCTCGTCATAAAAATAAAATAGCACCAAAAACTGTAGATCATAATTTGTAAACCCCTTTGTGCAGAAGTTTGAGTTATAAAACTTGTCAAATATCGTATAGGCTGTTAATGAAATGGTGACCATTGGTATGATTTAAAAGTAAATTTGCAACAGGTTATCTATTAATAACGATAGATTATGAATGATATTATGAATAGTATTATCTCGTCATATAAATCTGTTTTTGTTTATGGATTTTTAAGCTTAGTATTTATTTAATTTTTATAATTCTAACCTCATAGAAATTATAACTTACCGTATTTGGGGTTGTTTACTTCACTGTTTTCTTCTTATTTTTATGGCGCGTCGATTTTTTCATATAAAAACATATACACATTTGCAAAAAACGAGCTTCGCACTTGTTTCTCGTACCTCTTGAAAGTCAAACCACAAAAGTAAAGTTATATGTCTCTTCTACTTTGTGAAGTATTCGCCATCACCGTAGCAGTTAATTACAATATATAGCTTATAATCTTTCACTTTTTACTGAGATAAATAATTTTAATTCATCGCTTATTCCTTCAATATTCAAAAATAAAACTCGATTCTTTACAATGCACTTTTAAGATAATAATCTTGAGTTAAAGTTTCCATGTACACCATAATAACGCTCTAAAACAGCCCTTGTACAGCTAATTCATTGCTAATACAGCCTTTGTTCAGCCTTTATAACGCATTAAGCTGTCTAAAGTGGGCCCTTTTTGGGATTTAAGGGTTTTATAAGCGCTTTTAACACCGCCTTATTATCCTTAATTGACTCTTTTAAGTGTAATCACGAACTAAAATGCAGCTCTTCTACAGCTTGAATTTGCTGCTTGGGCTAGCTTCCCTGTCGTACAATAAAAAACTTCCCTTTTCCTTTGAAAACGGAGACTCGAAGATATGATGGCCTCCGTTTCAGATAAGCAGTTGACCACGCCGCCGCTGAATGGTCTGATTCTGCCCGGAGTGACGCGGCGGTCCATCCTGGAGCTCGTCGCTCCGTGGGAGGACATCGTCGTCAAAGAGGAAGTCATGACTATGGATCGCGTTTCTGAATATAACAAGGAAGGACGAGTGAGTATTCAGAATATAGATAGATAGATAGATAAATAAACTCTTTATTGTACACCAAAAAATAAAAATAAACAGACAAGCAAGAAATACACTTAAACTAGGTACAATGGGCGGCCTTATCGCTAAAAGCGATCTCTTCCATGCAACCTTTGGATGGAAAGGATAGTAAAGAGCAGACAAAGCGGTGTACTAAAATAAACATTAATTTATATAGCTACTTATTAATAATAACAAAACATACAAAACATTACAAAATATCATCCAATCATTACTAAAAAATATATATAAATTGAAACTAAAACAGCAGTAGAGAACGAGACAATTATAAGTTGGTCGAGGAAAAGTAATGACAGCGTAAATTATTGTTAAAAATGAAGATTACTTAGTAGAATATCTTAGTCATAAGAATCTAAAAAAAAAAATCTTTAAATAGAGAATAAGTTTTGGAAGTAAATTATCAAAAAAAAAATAGATAACCTTAACACAATATCGTACGTGGTACGGCCGGACCGCACTACTATCTGTTTGAAATTCGAATGACATCCACGTTGATCTGACATCATGATCCATGTTGAACTGCAAACTGGAATCGACATGCATGTTCAGCTCATACCTTAGTACTTAAACTTCGGTGGGTCGAGCTATCCCATATGGGTCGTATAAGTTTTGTTTTTAGCTCATATTTGTTACAAGCAAACGCCTGGGACCGTTCCCGTCATTCCGTGGGAATTTTCCTTTCATATTGCACTCCTGTACCACGATTTTAAGCTACTCTAAAACATCTTGTATAGATTATATTTCAAACTTAATTATTTTTCTAAAAAAAAAAATAGTTGTTTTTTGGTACTCCTTATTGCATCAGCTATCTGCCAGTTAAGTCCCGTTATAATTCGTCTAGCCGTTTCGGAGATTAACCCGAACAAACAAACAGACAGACAGATAAACATATGGAAAACAGTTTTTCGCTACCTTACATACTTCAATATGCATAACATTATGTAAATACTATTATTCTGACAGTACTAATAGACACTTTAATTTTACTAATTTGTATGTATATGGCTAATGTAAGAATATTATGGTAGTGTTACCGTCTGCCCCCACGAACGACCCCCACGTGGGGGCAGACGGTAACACTTATGGCTATCCGCCCCCGTTGATGGCGTGTAATGGTTTCAGTTGCTTGAAATGTTCGGCGCGGGCACAGCGGTGGTGATCAGTCCGATTAGTAAAATAAGCTATCTCGAAGACGACATCTGTATCCCTACCATGAAGCAGGCTCAACCGATCTTCCAACGGATCAAAGACACGCTGCTGGCCATCCAGTACGGCCACATCGAGCACCCCTACGCTAAAGTCATCACATAGTACAAACTTGTACCGAGGTCCGTGATATCTGTGTTGTGGTATTGGACTATCGCGTTGTGTAAACGTGTGTTTACTTCGCCGAAACGTGCAAGTGATAAACTATACTTTTTATCGATACGTTGCTTGTAACAAATAAATGTGCGCGTGTTAGCTGGTTGTGCCTGTTATCGCGATAACTACGCCTCGATGCGATACTATAATTTAAAATGTTTAATGATGGGTTAGCTCTTGACCTTGTCATTTTTTTTATTTAACACGTTATTGTACACATATAAAAATATTGCACAAATGGTGAGCAAAATGCTAAGGCATGTCTCTAAGTCAGATCATGGATGAGGTTTCCGATAAGAGGTTTTCAGAATTTCCTGAATATATTTATTCTTATTTGTAAGGTCATCTATTGCATGATTTTACTGAGGAAACGCATTTGGGATGTAATTAAAAGGAACTACCTTATTTACTTATACAATACTCAAACACAGAACAGACATTATTATTCATGACATAAACAAATGTTTGTCCCGGGTGGATATCAAAACTACTACCAATAACGCAGAAGAACTGTGAGTGTTTCATGATGGTTCTGTAATACATATTTTCGTATCAAATGTTTATTGAGCACGCTATATGAGTCTAATCACAGTATAAACTTTACGCTTGGAACATTTATCAATCATAATAATGTCTTTCTATTTCGATAGCGTTGTACCAGATGGTTCTATATGACATGTGTTTTCAACTCGTTATCAAAACAAAAGTTAAACAAAACACGTTACATTAACCTCAAACTGTAAACACAGTTGATGTAACTGTCTCTCTGTTCTCATTTACCGATATCAATTATGGCCAAGTAATTTAATGGTATTTTTTTTAATATTTGGTGAGCTAGAAAAATTTGCTAAAAGTAATTTTGAAAGCATATATTTCGAAATAATAGCGGCCAGAAGGTTATTAGGTTTTTTTTGCACGCAGAAGCACCTTGCATTTTTATTGTTTGCTGACATTTTGGAGCAGACCAGACCTTAAGTAGCTGACCGTTTTAATGGTAGCTTATAAGTGTCAAATCGTAATAATCGTAAACGTTGGGCGATCATTTTAATAACGCAATTTCCTTAGAGGAATCTGATGAATTTGGTGCAAGAATACCTAAATATGTCGAAGTCAAATGTCAACTGAATAAAAAGCTGTTCTTTGCGCGTCAATCCTATTTATTATTTTAATTACTAATGATATGACGTCAATGCATGCCCACCAAATCCCAGCGTTGGTTGGTGCAATAGTACCAAAATGGCGGCAGTATTATGCTTTTAGCGAGATTTGCATGTAGGAGAGAGCTAACTAATATAACGGGTATTCTTCCAAGACTTCCGGGTCATGTCTGTCTGTTTGGTGGACGCATATGTATTGTATACGCCTTATTTGACCAAATTAGCTAAACATTTATAATTAGTTAAAAGTCTAATTATAAAGTCGAAAGTAAATTATAAAGCTGAATTTATTTGGTAATAGTACCAAATAAATTCAGCTGACATAACTAATTAAACTATTATCCAGCGACTAATATATATATCAGTACATCAATAAAAAAGTAATATTATCAATACACAGAGTGTAAGACTTGGAACAGTCCAAGTTTGAAAAAAGAAAAAATAAATTTAGCTCCAGAGTAAACTCTAGAGTTACATGTATTTTCTTTTTTACGGTCTAATTTTGATCATGGGGTGACTATTAGTTTACAATTACTAGTTAACATTGTTAAAAAAATGTTGGGTAAAACTTTTATTTTGTGTCTTAACATGTTTATTTGTATATTTCATTGCAAGAAGTAATATGCTTTGTTAATGTTAAAATTAAATATAAAACTTGTGCTTCAAGTAATGCTCTGTAGGAAATTAATGGCAACTGCCACTGATTATTACTATTATGACTTTTGAATCGTACGATCCGTTTTCAGAATGAACTATTGAAATACTTCAAATGCTTATTAGAATTTCAAATGCGGTAGGTAAGTACCTGCGCACAATGATTCTCTGAACTGGGGGCCCGTATTTTAAAACCAGCTTTAAACGTGACGTAATAGAAATGGCGGTTTTTTTATTCGCCAAAAAATGCTTCGATTTCGTGATTTGGCGGCCCTAAGGCTTTTCCTTATGAAAGTTATCATCAGTTTGAGCTTTTATTATATGAATCTACTGTAGGAATGGAATCTTCTTGATTTAATTATGTATAATGTATAGTATGAGTTCATAGGTAGTTTAAAATGAAGTTGTACAATGTAAATAGTTTAGTAATAGTATGTGTGATTGAACTACCAAAGAGTGTTATATATTCGGGGCCTGTATTCCTGAACTAAACCCTAACTTGATCTTAATATCTTATAACAAGTAATATAACATATTGCTTGTTTCTTGTACCTATGTTATATTTAAAAAAAAGGTACGAACCTACCATTGACCAAAGTATATCTAGCATCTATCTTTACCCAGTAGTGACTGAGCCTACCTAAAGTGAATTCTCCGTTTAAGGTACTCGCGTAAATTTGAGATTCAAAACACATCCTGTACCTATTGATAAAACTGAAATTAGCCTCTAGTGGATCTTAACCAGAAAAGTTTACTCAGTTATGGAACGAATATGGAAATAAAACCAATGAATATGAAAAACATAACTGTTAGCATTTAATAATAATTATTAAATGTGTTAGTTAATTGTTTACATGTTACATGTGCAATAAACTGAACTGATCATGTTACTGGCAAATTTAACTTTTTGAATTCACGATGTGTTTTTATCGCCGAAGAGTGCTAAATATCCCGTCACGATATCGAGTCCAATGACTCCACGCGGATTTAATTTCGTAATGCTATTGCTGCCTTGATTCTGTTAGCGTTTAGTTCTAGAGTACGAGCCGTAATTTTAAATGATCACGTGATCTTGATAATTCCCAGTCTCGTTTTATTTGACTGAAATGTAAGACTGCAAGTATAGGTTCACGTGTTGATAGACAGAACGACACCAATTCAATGTATAAATAGGTATAATGCTTAAATGACCGATGTGATAGATTAGTAATGATGTTTGATATCTAGTCTTAAGTTTTAAGAATGTTCGGAACTTATTTATATACCTAATATATTTTTACAAGTCATAATACTTTTATTTGCCAAACCTTACTTTACTAGCAATCCAATAACAGCCACCGTCTGTCAGCATACTTGAAAAACAAGTAAAGATATGGGCTACTCTGGACTTAAAGACTTCAAGATTGTGTTGATGCTGAAAAACAGTCGAAGCCAACGAGTTACACTTCTAACCAGTACTAATGATACAGTCAGGCAACCCGCCGTCTGTATTCAAGGTTCTGCTAATTCGCTGCATCAAGAAAATCGTGATGATTCTCAAAACGATGCTCAATTGAGATCCATCCCAGACATGGCAGCAGTACTCCATACAAGATCGAACCTGAGCTTTTTGTGCAAACTCTAAAGTTGTCCCTGTGTGATGTACCGCCGAACCATAGCCAGGATACCCAGCTTGATAGCAGCGAATTTCGGCCTTGGAATCGATATGGGGGCCAAGTTGGAAGTCATTAAGGTTGTCATCTTTCCCGTTGATTGTGGAGATTGTATTTTGTTTAACATTCTCGTAAAGTCTGACGTCCGAGATGTCTTCGGTACAGTGTCTGGGTTTAACGGACTCTTTTATCGCATGTCAAATTAGGACTTTGCGATGAGGTGTCAAGCTGTCCATAAAATTTTCAAGCTTATGGAGGAAATGGTATTGCCGCTATCGGTCTTCAGCTTCGTCAGCTTTGCTCAATAGACAAATCTTGTTCCGCTCTATTGCGTTAATAATACATTTTTTTGTTTTAAGTACGAGCGCAGCGCATATCCGCTATTGTGCCCGCCATATTTTAAGATGTCAACTGAAGGCTGCAACTTCACTTTCACTATCACTTTGACATTTCACTCTTCTCTGCTATTAAATTTAAAGTATGTCCTAGGAGTCTCCAATTTAATTGTGGCGTTTGGGTCTTGAAAAACTCTGACCGTATGAGACCATGAAACCAACCAGTTTAGCTCGTCTATTTTTGCGCGTTTTTTAGGCATTTGAAGCGGTTTTGTAACTGAAAGCTCTCGGGATTTTCGATTTGCATTAGAATTTGGGCGGAGGGTAGTCTATGTAGGTATACGAGACCGTTCAGCTTCACATTCATATTTATTCCTCCTTTGACCATCTGACCAAACGGTGATCGCTGCTGATTTTAAGCCTGTTGATTCAAGATCGTCATTGAATATGTGCCTGTGTGTGTCTTCATTATAAAGTCTGTGTCATAAAACCGCCGGGGTGAAAAGAGTTCATCGCAAAAAAACCCTTCTTCGTGAATTTAACCAGATGCCCCTTCTGTTTCGCTGTCCAAATCTAAATGGGTCTTCAGTTCGTCTGCCCTATTGTCGCCTAGCCGCACATGAAATCCCCCACCACAACCGTGTAGTGTGTTTTCGAGGCATGCATGACCTTTGAAATGTCATCATAAATGACCTCTTCTACATCAAGACGTTTCGAAGTCGGGGCGTAAACCTGATGATCTTCAGTGAATAGGTATCCTCCTTGTTGTTCGATGATCTAACTGTTTAGGCATATTCAAAATTGTTAGACTGACTAATCTACCAATTTGGACACGTTGGTTTTATTACAGATAGGCGAATATTACGGGAAAAAGATACTTAATGTAAGTACCTATTTTATAGAAACATTAATCTTTTTTTTAACAGATAATATCTACTACCGTTAATGGAGTAGGTACAGTGAAATAAAAAATAAATTGAATTACCTATTTATTAAAATAAGCCAAAAAAGGAAGTCTCTAGCACCACAGCTGATGAGGTCATGTTCAATTTCAGTATAACCACCAAGTTGGTAGTGCATTCTGCAGAGCACACGTAATATTGATATCGGACCGTTGGCGTTGGGTCCACTGAGCTATGGAGCTGTCTCCTGTGTCAACATTTAGCTATGGCTATGTAGTCCCTATAAACTGTTGGTCATAGGAACTCTGAATATAAGTTTCGCCACTGCTCAAAACAGTTTTGGGACAACTAGGTATCAAATTATATGCCATTTATGTTGCCTTATCATCTGCACGTAGGTAGGTCAACCTACATTGAAAGATAATAAAAGTAAAAACAAATATAATCTCACTCGGGCTTATCATGGCACCACCTCCTACATGTTTGGATCGATTTGCGTACCTATCTTTTGCTGAAATAAACATGACAGGCATATTATCTTTTGTTTTTTCACTATCAGCGCTTTAATCAAGCTTAATAAAAATCAAACAATGGTGGGAATGATATAAATTACTTGAATCTTTAAAATTTGCCTGATAAAACAAAAAAACAATCTAAGTACATATTGTTCATTTACTCTGGGGGTAAAGGCAAATCGTCATCAAACTCTTCGATATGTTTCTTCTTACTCTCTGCACGTCTTACTGATCGGTTTAGTGGCTGCAATGTTTCCTGCGTTGTATTTTCTGCAGAATACCTGGGGACAAGGAAAAATCGGTAAAACAATTTTATTGTATAATGTCACTTACATGTATTATTCATGGATTGAATGAAGTAATAAATATTCAGACTGTTGACCCTGTGGCGGCGGCGACGAGCTTAGTCTAGATTTTTCAGTGCGTAGTAGGTTAGGTGCGCAGTACGTACTTAAGTTTATTGAGGCCTTTGAGGTCACCTGTCGCGCGTTAGATTAAATGTTGCGTGGTTTGCTAAATAATCATCGTTTTAAACAGTTAAAGAAACCAATCTAAGTAAGTAAGTGGCTTTTTTGTCTTGATGAGAAATGTCTTAAAACCGAATCAATAATAAACCAGTACAATATGAGCTCTCTGTACAAAGAGTTTCCTACGTGCGAAGGGTCTTAGATCTTATTCTTCCATACATTCAACTTAATTCAATTTCAAATGTAGGTATACCTACTTGGGTTGACTTGAAATATTTAATATGGATTTGGGAAAACCCTCAGATGTTTCTTCAAAATTTTTGCAGTGTATAGCTAACGTAAGATTCAGTGACGAGGTATGGAAACATACATTTTTCATTTAAAATGGGTCATATCTTGAACATTCGTTAGAAACTACACTTAGCAGATAAATTAGAATCGACCTCACCGAGGGCTGTTCTGAGACCGGCGGCGGCGGTCACGTGGAGTTGGATAGAGGCTGCTCATGATTTTTATCATGAAGTAGCGTCAGCCCTGGATCTCGAGGTTTGCCAAGCAATCAGGGCATCAGGAATGAGGTCTAATGGAGCGAGCCTTCCCGGAGAATGCTTTGTTTAGCAGTGGGCATATATGGCCCGAAACGATAGTGATGAACTTAGAACCTTGGCGCAAGTGTAACAGCGCAGGGTCGGCTAGAAAAATATAGGTAATCGAGAAATATTTATCAGTCATCTATATTTGGTGGACGAACATTTACAGTAATATATGTTCCTATAATATCTGCTACCTTTATAATAATATATAATGTATAATGATTGTAGTTATGGAAGTAAAATTCGGGACAGTTACCTTGTGATGGACAATGAGGGGCTCCATAAAGAACAATTGCCTACTTATCGTGATTCAGTAAATAATTAAGCCATACGAAAGCATTACCAAGTCTAGCTATTGTTTTTATAAGCATTTTCGTGGATTTCGCGTTTTCATTTTTCAATTTCAGTTCAATACACAATGTGCTCACATTTAGATACAGTTATGATTCACGTAAAACGCCCTCTGTAGCGGGTGGGTGGTATTTGCAACTTACCTAATACCTATGTGATTAATTAGTACCTACATGATTTTATTGAAAATTTGTTAAACATTATGATAAAAACAGTTTAAAATGAGTTAAGGTTAAACAAGTCGCGTTAGCTTTCCATACAAACGTCGAAGGATGACTACTTCAATGTCTGATGTTGATTATCTAACTAAGAATGATAGATAAGAGTTACACATATAGTAACACAATATGTATTTAAAAAATACAAGCTTTTTTACAACTGATGTAATTGTAATCTACTTCCCATATTACAATCTATTTATTTTGGGGCTAGATGGCGCTGTGTAAAATTAATGTCCTGTAATAATAATGTGATTTTTAACTTTGTAAACTACTGTAACAAATCAATTCCGTAAAGACTGAGTATAGGTACCTATACTTATTCAAAGGTTCTGATAAAAAAAAATGATACTTTCAGTAGTTTTTTTCATAATAACCCTTGTATATGTTCAAATTTCTTATGTTCGTTTAGATATGTAATGAATCACTATATTATAATACTTAGGTACTATATGAGATATCCACATCTTCTAGCCATTCATAATTGAGTCCATCCCTTTCACACAGTTTGCCTCACAACTTGATGATCGTCATTTAAGTCGGTTGAAAACAATTTCAAAGACTGTCATGCCAATCTAGAAAAAATATGAAGAAATGTATCTCCTGTTTTGCTAAGCTGCTTCTCAGAATATAGGCAATTGCTTACGATCTTGACCCGACCTCATTATGCGAGGAAGATAAATCTGGTTTAATGTTTACTCATATCTAGACATAACTGGATTTAAAAGTAAACTTCTAGCGCGTCAATTTTCCCTTAACCTTTGCACGAGTGTATAGAAAACGTAGGAAAGATAAAATAAGTCGTTTGCAGTCGCATGAGATAAGTACCTGCTTGATAAGCTTCGATCAACGCCCACATTTCTGACGAGCCAAACTAATAACTGACAAACAAATAAATCTATATAAAAGGACAGATTCATTTATTTGTCAGAACATGTGAGTTGGTAAAGGGCGATTTCATTATTGTGGATGCAACATCTGGTCGCGTTATAAAAACATTAACCGCCTTTGTGGTCTAGTGGTTCGCGCACCGGTATCAGACACATAGGTCCCGGGTAAGATCCCTGGTGGGGTACAAATTGTGCTTGGTTTGGTTGGTTTTAGGACTTGTTTTGAGCAAAGTAGGATTTCCTACTCACTATTTGAGCTGCCCGTTTGGGGAAGTACCTGCGCGTTACAGGATATCGCAACCAGATAACACTTTTAAGTCCGACTGACTAGCTCCTCACATATAACCTAAGTCTATCGCCATAAACACGATTCTAAATTGTTGTTCCGGGTGCAGTGCACTTCCTTCGGCCTTATCATAACCTGATATCAGGTGAGAGTAGAGAGTAAGGCCGAGCGCTTCCCCGACGTACAAAATGTATTTATAAGAAGACGGATGATCAGCTTGTATGCTTCTGTCAATGCTTTGGTTTTTTTTTGAACCAAAAGATTAGAAGGCAAATCATCTCCCTTTTTATTCATAATTTTTTTTTAGGATTATTTTGAAACGTCAAATCTACCGCCTATTCGGAATCGAGACCAGAACACAAAGATAAAGGCAAGAAAGTCCGGCTAGTTAATTTTTTGATCATCAATCAAGGATACACAAGCCCCATAGCTATGTTGGTAGTAGCTCTGCCTTTTGCGCTGTAGGTTCTGAGTTAGATATCCACCCAGGACAAACATTTGTGTGATGAATATAGATGTTTGTTCGGTATTTGGGTGTTGTATTGTATGATAAGTATGTATTTACATAAAAAAGTAGTATTTAAGTATTCTATCCGTAATGTAATTCCCAAATTACTATGCTTAGTTTGGGGCTAGATGGAGCTGTGTGAAATTAATGTCCTGTAATATTTGATCACCATCCAAACCAAGCGCTGATAAATTACCCCTAGGAGATCAAACCCGTGATCTCTGGGTCTGATACCGGTCGGCGAACATCTAGACCACAGATCATCTGATCACAGATAGGTCTGTGATATTTTCTGTTAATTCAGCTGCTCACTTGCCTTCCTTCTGTGGCTGGCTAGAAACATAATACATAGTGTAGGGAAGGGAGATGGTGACTCACGTGTAGCGAGTGTGCCCACTGTCCCCGGGTGTGTCGCTCGAATGCCGGGAGCCGGGAGTCGGCGCCGGGACTGCGCTGTCCACTCTTGAACCACCACCTGCTTTCAGATGAAAATCAACATATGTCTTTTACACAGCGCCATCTAGTCCCAAACTAAGCAGAGCTTGTAATGTAGGAACTAGATTACGGATAGAATTTTTTTTTTTTTTTTAAATACATACACATGATACAATATAGCACCTAAACACAGAACAAACATTTACAATAATCAAACATTTTTTTGAACCGGGTGGGAATCGAACCCACAACCTACAGCGCAGATGGCAGAGCTACTACCAACTGAGATATGAGGTCTGTCCATTTTGTAAACATTATACTTCTATAGTTATAGAACACATCATCACATAAACAGCCAATTAGTGTCCACTGCTGGACAGAGCCTCCTCCGAAGCTGGAGGCTTTAGCCATAATCACCACGCTTGGCAGGTGTTCGGAGTCCATTTGTAGATAATACGTGGAAGCTGCTGCCCTTGTTCTGTTGAGATCCCTTAGTCGGCTTTTACAACATCCATGTTGTAGAGTTGGATTCTGTGGTTGGAGGGTTCGATTATTGAGCGGCCACCGCCACGGCAAAACAAATAAAAAAATGTAACTTTTTTTATTTGTTTTGCCGCACCACATGTTTATTTCGGCTTACAACATCATTTTGATAGATATAAGTAAAACACTGCTTGCGTTTTACTAATAAGTAGATATTCTAGGGTTAGTATTGGTCAAGTGCGCGTCCACCTTCGGCCTTATCTTAACTTTTAACCAGGTGAGGCCAAGCGCTTCACTGTCATTCAATATCAAGTCAATAAAAAAAAAAAAAAAAACAATAATTCATTAATTTAGCATAATTATTATGTCAAACGCAAATTAAATGTATTATAAAATGTCAAATGTCATTTGGCACTGCTCATGGCCAGAGTGGCCTTCCAGTGATAGTGGATCTGGCCGCCCAGCCAACCCGCAACAGATGTTTTAAGTTCTATTATTAACCTCTACAAACTGGAACCTCGGGTCGATATTCACATTTTACAAATCTGTTTTTTGTTTTGAAAGCTATAATTTACGAAAATCTGCGCGAATATCGCGCGTGAATAATACAAAAGATAATCCAATCCAAATTGTATAAATGATTCTATTCGATTCAGTTTGTAACCTAAATCCCACGGACAGACGCACGAAGCCTGGGCGGTGGGGGAACATTCCAACACAATTGTCCTTGTGCTAATTATCTCATACCTTTACTGCGATCACACTTACTGCCTGCCCGCCTGCCAAGCCTGGTGATATTAGTAAATTCCTCCAGTTTTGGAGGAAGCTCTGAAAAGCAGTGGACATTAACCACCGTTAATGCGATGTTCAAGGGTTTATAGACCCTTTTTAACCTTAGAATCATCACTTCATACAATAGCAATGATAAGGAAGACCATAAGTGTTACCGTTTGCTCCCACGTGGGGGTCGTTTGTGAGAGCAGACGGTAACAATTCAGGAATAGGTATACAATCTTGAAGTCGAAGCCAAGCTACATCTAAGGGTAGATCTTCCGCTTGCCTACCAGTTTGGTGGTGTAACGCCTGACAAGCATTTCTAAAAGAGTTGGTAATCCTCACCTCTGAGGTCGATTGGCGACTCGGTGGCTCTTGATGAACCACTACCTGCTGAAGTTATGGACACTGAAACAATCAGGTACACTTATCATAACCTGAAACCAGGTGAGATGACGGCCAAGCGCTTCCCAGTCGTACAATATGTAAATAATAATTTGAATCCCAAAACAATAAGCTTAAACACTTTTATTTTCAGTTTCCTTTAGTCGCATATAATTGTGCTGCGGCCTAACCACAACTTCTTTAAGCATTCCTGTTTTGATCTTACAATACTTTGGTCTCGTTTTTTCTACACTGGACAAATAGTGACAAAAGTAAAGTAAAATCAAAATAAGAATGCTTTATGAGGTCGTGGTGACCCCCTGGGCTCACCTCGTTCCTGTTGCTTTATCCTCGCCTGTGCGCGCTGCAACTCGCGAGTCCAGGCACTCGTCTCAGAGAGACCTTGGTCGCCACACAGCTTCACTATCAATTTTAAACCTGAAATGCACACATCGCTCAATTAGGGTAGCACTACCATCATAACTGTTTGAGCCGCCAAACATCATTGCTGTGTTGCGGATTGAAGGGTATGGTTGCCGGTAAAATTACGGGCACACGGGGCCCGGGATGCCGTGCAGCATAGGGCATGTATTTTGTGGATACGGCCTACGCAGTAAGTTATAGGCATGAGTTGCATTTCATATCAGATTGGCTGCTTGCTTATCCCGTCATCATGTCGTATGAAAAGAAAAAACTAATTATTGTATCGGTAAACCGCTTTATGTATCGTTAGTCATTGAAACCTTTTGCTTGCGTCTCTTTCCTCTAACAATACAATCTTGCCAAATGTCCACCTGAGATCACATTTTCATTTGTTTTCAGTGAGTTGGTCAAACGGTTGACTATCCTGTTCATATTATTAGATACGAAAGTACAATTGGACTAATATGAGATGAGCTTTGGTTTTCTTTTTCACGTCAAAACTACATAACGGACTGAGCTGAAATTCTTTAAAGGATTTTATGCTTAACCCCGGAGAGAATACATGCTAATTTCGTTAGGTTCACACTCGGGTGATGCCGCGACTAGCAGCTAGTCAACTGTTAATAGGATTTTGTAAGAAGTCCTACACTATGCTAGAACACTTACACTGAACATTATCCGGAAATCGGCTGTTCATTTTCTTGTACAACGTCAGGGCTTCTTGGTACCGCCCACTCGAACGTAAGCACCCGCCCATTAAAAGACCCCATTTTGGCTGCAAGCATCCATACCAATATGATAAAACAATTTCACACAGCGCCAAAGTACCAAACTAAGCAAAGCTAAACATGGGAACTCGATTACGGAATAATAATTTATTTTTATTTTCATCTAAATGCATTTTGTAATTATCATCCAATACAACACCCCAACACATTAACCGCCTCTGTGGTGTAGTGGTTCAACCCACCGATTTCAGATCCAGAGGTCCCGGGTTCGATCCCCATGGGGAGTACAATATATTGTGCATGGTTTGGTTAGTGGTAGGACTTTATTTAAGTCCGCCTGGCTAGCTACCACCATCTTACCTAATTCTGTCGCCATAATAACAATTCTAAAATTGTTGTGTTCCGGCATTCAGAGGTAAGATAGCCAGTTCCTCAGTTTGTTGAGGATTCTGGGTGAAGTGTGCCTCCACCTTCGGCCTTATCTTAACTTGTTACCAGGTGAGATGAAGGCCAAGCGCTTCCCCGTCGTATAATAAAAAAAAAACATAACAAACATCTACCTCTATATTCAACACATAAATTTAATGTTTATCCTGGATGGGAATCAAAGCAACAATATACAGCGCAGAAGGCAGAGCTACCAACTGAGCTATGAGGCTTGTTAATCTGTCTATATATGTGTATATTACATAGGGTAATTTTTATCCGGATACCACGCGGTTGCTGGTTAAGAAACTCAGCTACGAAAGTGGAAAGATATTTCTTATTCAATCACTTGTTACGAAAGCAAGAGTAATATTCCATTTTCGTAGCTGTTTAAGAAATCCCAGCTAAGAAAGTGTACCAAGGGCGGTGATATTCTTAATAGGAGTCAGGTTAAATACCTGTAGTTTAGTTGCAGAAGACAGAATATTAATTTAACAATTTCAACAACTGATTGTTTGGGATAACTTTGTTGGCGTACTTATTTCAGTCATTTGACCATGTCCAAGGATTCCTATACTTACTATTAAGCTTTTATTTATATAATTTTTGTATTTCAAGTGACTCCAAGTGCAGTCACATTTACAAATATTATGTCACAAATAATCACAACCCGCGACAGGACTCGAACCCGCGCTAATAAATAAATTAATAATAATCAGTGCTTAGTGAAATATGGCACAAAAAAAACGAAAATTACAGCACGTAAGCCGATTTGTACATGGCACGAAAAATCGGAATCTGCGGCTTACGGAAAAAATGCGGGTCCAAGGCCAAGTCCTCTTGGGCTTGGACCCGCAGGACTTGGGACTCTTTTCGTTGTAAATTGCTATATAGTAGGTAGGTACATTGTTAGGCTGCAGCCGCGCCGCCCGCCGGTAGTAATTGAGCGCCGCGTCGGGAGCGGCCTCGCTCGCCAGCCATTCTAACGCGGCCAGATCGCACGGCCATACAGCTTCAACCTGAAGTTATATGTTTACTCAATAAACGTACAATCATTCACGCCATTTTACATACTTCCAAACAAACCGACCAAGTGCGGAGGCACATTTCAATGCAAAAAAAAAATGGCATTAGAAATATACACTCTTTGAACATTTCAACTATCTACCCATGACGATTCATAAGGCCCGCTGACAGACAGATAGACGGACGGACGGACGAACGGACGAGCGAAGGATTGGTAATAGGATCCTTTTGGCAACCTCTGGATACGGAACCCAAAAATTATAAGGTTCTCCATTAGACTGTAGGCTTGTGAGGCACGTGAAATCGTCGGTCCCTCGTACATACCACATCTTGTAAAGTCCTGGGCCGCTATATGCGTCTGACACGGCTCTTGCGACATTTTCGCTACGACAATGAAAAAAAAACACGACTTTTTTACTGAAAATATAATGAGGCAAATACAATTTTAAAATATACAAAACCTTAAAAGCTTGTTATGACAGACTGTTGTCCATCCAGACATTTTTGCCCCACAGACGTTTTACAATAAAACTCGCCCTTATGTACTAAGCACCCCACCCCTATCAGCGGGTAAAAACTTAGGTCTATATCTTTTCATATCGCGATTATCATAGCGTGTATTAACAAAGGAGAGGTATACGAGTATTTACGTCTTGATAGTGATGTTTCGCAGTTTGCGTGTCGCCCATTTCGCTGTGCAGCTCCGCGAGCGCACAGGTCACGCTCGCGTCCCAGCTACCGATGAGGCTGTACCTGAAACAACCAGGCAAGCCTGATGTCGGTTCCAAGTGCAATAAAACACCTCCCTAAATGAGCGTGCAACCCTGGTTATGGCGGTCCTATCGATTTCCGGAGGATCACCATTTGTGAGCCCAGTTTCGATTTTTTTGCAGACACTGCGGAGATATTACCCGATTATTTTATTGAGTACCTTGTAAGTTTAACTTTAGACCAATACAAACATATTACTATCCGAATGAAGGTCATTCTCTATGTTTTGTAAATATTCCGAGCAGTTTATAAATAGTAGGTCAAAAACTCGTTCAGTTCGGGTTTTGTTTTCACATTTTAAATAAACTTGTATAATTTTTACATTCTACTTATCCGAATAAAGATAAAACGTCAAAGAGTCAGTCAATGTTTGTATAATTATTGTATATGAACCTGTCAAAAAGTAGACATGGGACCTTTTGACCCATGTAAGCGCCAGTTATGCCGCAACTCGCAAAGTCTAACACACAGACATCCCGGCACTAAACAGTTTTTCTGTAAAGCTCGCTCCATCACGGACCTCATTATTGCTCTGGCCAAGAGCTAGGCTAGACCCAGAGATAAAGAGTTCACCCATCATCTCCGCCACCACGCGTTATCCGGCTCGAAGGACCAAAAAAATGTGCGAGCCTGATCGTACTGGTCTTTGGTATTAGTCAAACACCATACTTTTGGTTTAAGTTACTTATAATGATTTGAGTCGCGTATTAATCTAATTATATATGATTGCGAACTGATCTAAATTGGGGTCACAGCCCGCCGCGTTGGCGTCAACAGCAACGCAGCAATAAGTGCGGTTCAATGTACAACTAAGTAGGTACCAGTGCTCGGCTGCGGACAGGTCGGTGACGTTGGAGCGGGCGACGCGCGCCAGCCCCGCCGCGGCGAGCCCCCGCAGCGTGCCCCCCGCGGCCCCAGCCCCCCTGATGCGGGCCCACCGCGCTGCCGCCCCGTCAGATCCGCTGCGCTCCAATGCCAGGGCTGGAATATAGCACAGGCATCAATACCTCACTTGGTCTGTACGATTTTTGACATCCTAAAATGTTAATAATTCCCCTTGCTCATAGATTCCACATTTGACTCAATCTGACACAATGACTCCAGTAATTACTACTTTTATTATTCAACGACGAGGAAGCGCTTGGCCTTCATCTCATTTAGTGTCAAGTAATCATAAGATCACGAAATCCTCAACATACTGAGGAACTAGTTATCTTACCTTTAAATAACGGAACACAACAATTAGAATGTATGTTAAAGCGACAGAATTAACGGGCTTAAAAGAAGCCCTAATACCAACCAAACCGAGCTCAATTTGTATCCCCCTGGGAATCAAACCTGGGACCTTTGGGTCTAATACCGTTGTGCGTACCTCAAGACGACAGAGGCGGTTCCATTTGATGCTCTACAATACTTAGAGACAGAAGAAGTCATCAAGTGATGTACTTCGTATTAATACGAAGTACCTACATACGATGCACGAGAGAGTGACGATATTAGTCGGGAACTTATTTTTAATTTTTAAGGACTATTTCAAAGGTAAGGACTTGGCCTTTATTTCACCTCGTTACACAAGTTGCGATAAGACCGAAGGTGGAGGCGCACTTCATCCGGAATCCTCAACAAACTGAGGAACTGCCTATCTTACCTCTAAATGCCGTAACACAACAATTTTAAAATTGTTATTATGGCGACAGAACTCTCAGTACTGGCTATCCCACGCACTAACGGAGCACGGCTAACAGTTTGACCGG
The DNA here is from genome assembly GCA_951394065.1 of Venusia cambrica. Taxonomy (NCBI): domain Eukaryota; kingdom Metazoa; phylum Arthropoda; class Insecta; order Lepidoptera; family Geometridae; genus Venusia; species Venusia cambrica. The sequence continues at coordinate 8,032,882 of OX596035.1, forward strand.
GCTTCGATAGGTGGTCGCTATACAGGTCCGTCAGGTACCACCAGAGTAGAGCTAGAGTCAGGGATTGTGGGTAATCTGCGGTGATACGTACCCAAGTCGTGCATAGCTATCAGGTCTGCGGGGTCGAGATGCGTGGCAGCGGAGAGGTGCGCGGCGGCGTCGGGCCACGCGGCCCCGTCCGCCGCCGCCGCCGCCGCCGCCAGCGCGCCCGTGATCCGCGCTGCACACGAGTACGGGTCGTCACGCGACGCACTCTCCGCGAGTGAACGGGCTTCCGAGTAATTACCCAGCTGGAAAGAAACCGTACAGTAATCGAAATAATTTTGTTCGATGCCTTTATGTCCGTCGTGACCGACGCGTTGCTGTTTTTGGTCAGCATGCCCAAATGTTCGTATAAAATCTATGTTCTTTAGGTTGCGGTTGTCACACGCAACTTTGTATCCATTCAAAACTATTTTATGGTTTTTTTTTATGTTTTCCGGAAAACATACCGATTTTGGGCGACTCTGGCGTCCATCATCATCGGTTACGCACGCTCTCATTTAATTTCAACATACCCGTAATGACTGGCAAATATTCGATTCGCAAGCATCAATAACTGTTTGGCTTCAATTATGTTTTATGCTATAGATACTTCATATAAACATATAATTTTAACCACCTCTATGGTGTAGTGGTTAGCCCACCGGTTTCAGATCCAGTACAATATTGTTTTAGGTTAGGTTGGTGGTAGGATTTTGTTCATGTCCGCCTGGCTAGCTACCACCATCTTACCTAATTCTCTCGCCATAACAACAATTCTAAAATTATTGTGTTTCGGTATTCAGAGGTAAGATAGCCAGTTCTTCAGTTTGTTGAGGATTCCGGGTGAAGTGCTCTTCCACCTTCGGCCTTATCATAACTTGAAAATCAGGTCAGATGAAGGCCAAGCGCTTCTTCGTCTAACAATAAAAAAAAACGAAAACTTTCCGTGTGTTTGAAAATCGTTAAGCTGGTCTCAATCAGTATAAACAATAAATTTCAATTCAATCGGCGCCATCTAAGCAAGGCTCGTAATACGGCAACTACATAGATCACGAATAGCATACTAATAACATGTCATTATTTTTAAATACACACTTATCATGCTATACGATATAACACACGAAAAACATGTATTATTCGTGAAACAAACATGTATTACTTTTCACACAAATGTCTGGGATAAATATTTGTGTGAAAAGTAATACAGTGGGAATCGAGCCCACAACCTATGGTTCATAAGGTAGAGCTTACTACACATAGATTCGATAATTGCCTCTACCTTATAATCTGGTAAGAAATTGAACTCCTTGCCTCATCTGTTTTCCCGCACGAGTTCAATCTTAGAGTCTTCAAGTCCAGAGTGGTAAACAGGTTCCTTTTAGAAAAGCGTGCTCCATCTTAGGTCATATCTTGTTTTTCACGTGAGCCGGTGGTCAAACGCTGGGCTATCATCAATATTTAAAAAAAAAGCTGAGGTGTGAGCACAGGCTGTGTTATTATTATTATTATTGTTTAACAAAATTACATTATTCCAGTAGCATTTTTTAGAAGTTAATAACATGATGTAACGCACCGGGATCACAATGAATTTGTATCATCATCCCCGTTATTTAGTCCGCCGGATGGATGGACTGGGTCACTAAGTTGTCGAAATATTATTGTCACTAGATGGCGCTGCAAAAATCGTTCCATTTCTAGATCGCGCAAGCGTTGCGTTCTAGAAAATGTCCTTATCGTTTAGTGCTCTGATTTAGTATTAGACATGTCATCGAATGGTTGTCCGAATGGAATATTTTTGAAAGTGATGCCCATTTTGGTATCATTTATTTTTATTTAGAGAGACATGCAACCACACGGTAAAACGTTGTTTGACTGACTGAGCCCCTGGCTGTCTTTCTATGAAGAATACCCCGTTTGTGTTTTACTTTACACCACGCTAGGCTGCAGAGCGTTCGAATTAAATTGCCATACACACACATACGTCTATAATACTATTACAATACTCTAAAATCATATGGAATAACATTTTCCTACACCTAAGAATGGTTCAGCCCTTGATCTCGAGGCTTGCTTACGAAGGAGAAAATTAAGGTACCTAATTCTTTTAGCCATTTAAACTTCGCCAGACATATTAAGTTACGCACCGGCGTAACACGGCAAACCGTTTGGCTCCGGACTATGGCAGGAGGGTGGTCCTTTACAGGTTCTACCACGAGTCTTGTGATCATCTTTGTACTGAATGAGTAACAAAGTAGTTTAAAAAAATAATACCTGTATATATACAGAACAAATAATAGTACTATACGATGTTCTCTAATAAATATTTTTTACGACCTCCTCACAACATTTGCACATAAAATTGAAGATTTACACTCGGACGATGCGCTATCAGAATCAGTCATTAGCCGACTTGCGTAATAATAGGCAGTAATATTTAAGGCAAATAAAAGTCGCACATAGAAAGAACTTAAATAATTTGTGTCCCAAAAAAACCTACAGATGACAGAAGAGGACATCCACCAGAGTAAGCGTTTACCAATCCGCTTACTAAACGTAGTGACCATGGAAAGTCCTCCAATTGCAAAGAGTCCAAGTCTTTTTCGGGCTGTGATAATAGTGATGGATGTAATAAAACGTGACAGACTAGTCAAAGGCAAGCTGCTAAGCTATTTATCTTATTTCCATGACTGCCAGATACCTTTTATAACTAATTTTCTATAACACCGAAACACGATTTTATATGCTGATGATTTAAATATCTATAATACTATTTCTAAGAGGGACGATTGCGTGTTGTCGTTTGTACTTGAATGTCGACAAGTATTTTACAATATCGTTTACAAATAAGCGTAACAAGATCATTAATGACTATACAATGGACGGCTAGGTACTAAGCCGTTATTTAGTTGCTGAAGACTTGGGCATTTTGTTCGACGGTAACCTTTCGTTTCGTGCACACTACCAGCACATTGTTTCTAAAGCCAACCAACTACTAGGTTTTGTTCTACGAACTACGAAAAGTTTCAAAAAGCCACACACTCTTCAATACCCTTGTAAGAAGTGTGCTTGAATATGTTAGTCCAGTATACGCTTGGTAGGTACTAACTACGTTAAGGGTAAGGTAGAGTAATTCAATTTATCAAGTTATAAGTTTGCTCTTAGTACCGGGGTTTGCAGTAGTTTTGACGTACAGAAACAAAGATCTTGACATCCTGTTATTCATTTTGGCTGCTGTGTTTTTATTAATCTCTTCTCAAGAATAAAGGCCGTTCGATGTTTAGACAGACAGGGATAATGATAGAAATAAATATACTCTACTAGGATACTTAAGAGTAGTAGAAGCCCCTAGTGAAAGGGCTCGTCCGGAGAATTACTACCACCATATTTATTTCAGCCGCCAAGCAGCATTGCTGTGTTTCGGTTTGAAGGGTATGGTTGCCGTTGAAATTACGGGTACGTGAGGCTTAACACCTTTATGCCTCAAGTTGACGGGCAGTGCCGTGTAGGCTATGTTTTTTGTGGATGTGACCTATGCAGTAAGGCTTTGTCATAGGCAAGAGGTTTCAATTAAAATGCCTGCATTTCTGATTGAAACCGATTGAAACCCAAATGAAACAGAGTTACGTAATAGGCCTGCAGGTGCGCTACTTGCTTGTCCCGTCTCCTAGTAATAAAAAAATAAATATTGTATACTCACAGCGTAAGCAACAAAAGCCGCATCAGCGTTCGCCTCGGCTCTCAAAACCCTGTCGTGCGGATTAGCGCGCGCCACGGCCCGCAATCGTTGGGCCGCGCGCTGGGCGAGCGCCGGTCGCGGGGCGCGCAGCGAGGCGAGCGCGCTGCCGAGCTCCAGCCGAGCGCCCGCCGCGCTGCCGCTGTAGCCCCGGAGCGCTTCCACACACCACGACATTCCGCTATACACAAACAGCAACGTCATCATTTCATTGTACCTAGTTTAAGTGTTTTTCTTGCTTGTCTGTTTATTTTTGTTTTTTGGTGTATCAATAAAGAGTTTATCTATCTATTTCAGAAGCACTTAATATCGGTACACTCAGATACACCCAACGAGCTTCATCCCTAACATTAGTCACAAAAACGTTTCTTTAACCATTTGCGTATCCAGTATATTTATAATTTATCCAGTATAACACACGATAGTTTGGGGAGACTAGACGGCGCTGTGTAAAGATTAATGTCTTGAAATATTTTATTTATTTATAGAAGTGAAACTTTTTTATTACAGGGACACATTTTACTATCTCTCACTCTACCCGGACACAGTGCCCCACCACTTTTCGTCACACAAAAAGGTTGCGGATCAGAATTTCAAAACCCTTATAAAAAGATTCACTTCAAAAATATTGTTATACGCTTTCATATTACAACATTCTCCGATAACTACAATAAGTTTGTTGGGTTAGGTTAGAGTCCCGAAAATTCTTTGTGTTATTGGTTTTGTGGTAGTGCTATACATCATTTATTATCTTTCTTTCATTCTTTCTATTGCCGCAAACAGGTAAATTATGCTGCCACATTCGATAGTATTTTTGATCGATATTAACATGAAAACAGATATTTGGTAACTTATCCGCTAAATTAGTTTAATTATTTTTTAAATTAGCACGTGTTTCGCCTCTACACGCTGACACAGCTAAACAACAAGACTATATTTCCTGAGGATGCCTCGAAAACACGTGTCGATTTGAAATTTTCTCAAACGAACTTAGCGGATATGTTACATTGTATTGAACAATGGATTTCCCCCAAGTAAAGATCTGAATCAATTAGTGTTTTGATTGCAGCTTGCACTCAGCTCACATACCCCGAGTCGTCGTCCCGCTGCGTGGTCCTCGCGAGCGCGGCGGCGGCGAGCGCGAGACAGCGCTCGGCGTGCGCCGCGGCTCGCCGCGACCATCGCGACAGACGGTCGCCGCGAACTACATCGCGAACCACGCATTCGTACGCGTCGTTTTCCTAAAACGTTCGCAACATTTGATCAACGCTGGACCGTTTATTTGTCATATCCAGAGGCCCAGGGATCGATCCCCGGGAGAGTACAATGTTGTGCTTGGTTTGGTTGGTGGTATTAGGAATTGGTTTAAGTCCGCTTGGCTACCACCACCTCTATACATATAATAAAACTGTAACAGTTCGAAAATATTTTTTGAAAATTGGAGGAAACACCATTCTCAATACTGAAGCCGTTTTTCCATCTGTCTGTCTGTCTGTATCTTGAACGCACATCACGCTAAAACAACTGAATAGATTTAAATGAAGCTTATGCTGCTTTTAATCTACTGATATCATTGTAAAAACATTATGTCCCATTCTCTGAAGTTGGAGTTCTGAATTCTGAAGAGGTGAAATGGGTAAAAACGTTTGTATGTAACTTTTTACAGGAAAGGATTAACTTAGTTTAAACATTACGTTTTTTTTTAATCTATCCCGTTGTTCCTATATATCTCTATAGGGTTACAACGCTTTTTATAAATTGAAAATATTTACTTGTATGTTGCTATAAAACTAAGCAAAGCTGATTATGAAACATTTATTTAACGGGTTCATGATAATCATCATAAACACGTTTTTTTTAAAGAAGCCAACACATAAACACAAACCAACCTAATAAGCTCTCTGTACAAAGATTTCACTACGAGCGAGGGGTTTTAGCTGGTGACCCGGGATCAGCTAGTCTTACGAAAATACATACACCGATAACGTGGCTTTTAACTCTTCTCGTGAAGAGATGAGGAAATCTCTTATACAAAGAGTTGAAAGGCACGTTTATGGGGTAGGTGCGGTCTACTTCTTAGTGTTCTACCTACCCCACTTGTAACTCACATCGTCAATGGCTATGTCCTGGTGATACGTCGGAGGGTCGACGTCTAACATAGCGTGGAACGCAGCTTTCCCTCCTTCAGCATCGTTGAGAGCCACAGAACACAGCACTAGATGTAAACCTGGAAATGCCAGAATCAGGCAATTGTTTTCTGTGTCTACCGGCCTTATGCACTGTTGTCATCAGCCTCTTTCAACACTGAAGGAGACGATAATAACACTTCAATCTAATAGAATTTGCTCTAAACAGTGGAGGGATACAAGAGTGGTCTTAGATTATATTATAAATGAACTGCATGTTTCTGCTGTTGAATGGTATTATGAGTAATATCAAGAAAGTACCTTTTAACCGCCTCTGTGGTCTAGTGGTTCAACCCACCAATTTCAGATCCAGAGGACCTGGGTTCGATCCCCATGGGGAGTACAATATATTGTGCTTGGTTTGGTTTGCGGTTGGACTTTGTTTAAGTCCGCCTGGCTACTGCTAGCTAGCTACCACCATCTCACCTAATTCTGTCGCCATAACAACAATTCTAAAATTGTTGTGTTCCGGCTGAAGTGCGCCTCCACCTTCGGTTTTATCTCAACTTGTTACCAGGTGAGATGAAGGCGAAGAGCTTCCCCGTCGTACAATTAAAAAAAAAGCTGACTCTTATTGTTTGTAGTAGGTACTTAACTAGTTGAGGTACATACTCAGCAAAAGATTAAGAGAGAACTTCTCTCTTAATCTTTTGCTCTCTCTTCAATAGTCACCACCGTGTATTCGAAGATGTCGCCAGACAGATCTCACATACCATTCGGTAGAATAATAAAGACTTTAACAGCTTCAAGGGTGCAATTTTTTTTTGTAAAGATCTGTTGAGTATTCCGGATGAAGTGCGCCTTCGGCCTTATCAGATGAAGACTAAGTGCTTCCCAGTCGTAGGATAAAAATATCCTCCTGATGGCTGCACACACAGGCGCCTAGATTATGCATACATTAAATACCTGTTTGAAAGTCGCCTTGCTCTTGCATTATGTGCTGGAAGTTTGTAACGGCATCTCGAAATTTACCCATGCGCACTAGTAGGAGGCCGATGTTGTGCATCACTTTCATCCTTATCAAATATTCAAAGTTAGATCCCAGCACATTTATTTACATACAGCGAATTAATTATGAATGAAATTCAGATTTAGATACGAATAATGCCGTGGCGGTCGCGCCTTTAGAATTGACCCATCTCAGGCCATGGATGTTCAAAATTCAAATTCAAAAATATTTATTGGGAACTATACATTTTAGGGTACATACGTTATAATTGACACTGCAAAAATTTAATTAAACATTGAGTAGCAGAGTCAGCGCCCTCCTCCGAAAACAAATCAAAAAGTTTCATAATGAACTATGATACATACTAGAAGATAAAAACTTAGATTAAATCTAAGAAATAAAACTAAACCTAAGAATATAATATAATATGTCGTATAAGCCTTCTCATAAGAAGAAGGCTTTCTTCTGTGTATTATCTATATCTTTACTGCGATTACCAATCGGCCTGCCAAGCGTGGTGATTATGACAAAACCAGCTTTGGAGGAGGCTCTGTACATAAGTGGACACTAATAGGCTGTTGATTATGATGATGATGACATTTATTTAGATAAAATAAATTAAAATTAATCACATCAGTTAATCAGTTTATTTGTTATTCTGTTTGTATAGTCATCAGTTAAAAATCTATGATAATGAATATTAATCAGGTACATATTTTTTAATTAAAAAGTAAGTTTAGACATAAACGACGTGGAAACAATGAGAACTGCAAGAGTCAAATAGGTACGAGTATTAAATGTAAAGCAGAATCAGCGGCCATTCAGTGAACATACAGCCGAATTAATTTAATACGAAAAAACGGTTATTTTCCGCGTATTTTACCTATATTTATACCAACGTTTCAGCGGGGTTACAAAAGACGTGGTCGCGAGCAGTCATTCATCCGTAACCGCAAAATAACTAACAAAAGCATACGATTCCGTTGCCCAGGGTATAATACCACTAGGAGATAGATCACATCTACCCCAAATTTACGAGTAAGTACTACAGTATGCTACAGTTCATATACAGTAGTGATTAAAAGTAGGACCATTGCGCATATGTCCAAGAGCTTGAATATATCCTACAGTGCAGAGGTGAATAGTTTCAGAGGTATATCGGTTCCCTGTCTCACCCTCTTTTGTAATGGGATAGGAATTGTGCAGAGGCTGTTTTGTGTCCAGATGCCTTAGTATGAGTTTCTGAAAGCTAACTGAAACTATTTTCGTTTTCGTATAGAGCGCTTATTTCCATACATTTGGTTAGCGGTATAGTAAAGCAACTGTATAGTTATTTTCAATGTCCGCTAACCGTATGGAAATAAGCGCCTTATACGAAAACGAAAATAGTTTCAGTTAGCTGTCAGAAATTCAGACTAAGGCCTCTGGAGTCAGATAGACGTGCCACCACGTCTATCTGACTCCAGGACAAGACCACAATTTATATTCCTAGGTACTTCAAAAAAACGTAGCGCAATAACGGCAGTTCGTGAAAATACTAACATTTTTACAATATTAGGCCTGTTGCAATGAGGACTTACTGTGTAAGTATTCATTCTGGAAGCCTATTCTTTACACTCAACAATTTCATCAAGTACTCACTTCGTTTAACTAATCTATATGACCTGTTAGTTTGTGTACAGTTTACGATAGTCTCACCATGTGCCCTATAAGTATCAACTCTACCTAGATTTGTGTCCCTTACTTGTTCAAAAACGTTTGAAAGAAACAACATGGAAACATGTAAAGACAATATTAATTACTAAAATATTTCTCTTTATCTATTTAATTAAATTGCGATTCTGTATTTAGTGTAAAACAGTTTTATTTAATTTACTTTAACTACCTTAGATCTTTTTCAGCGGTGGGCGTCTGGTCCAAAGCCATTCTGTACAACTTCAGTGCTTTCGGATGCTCGCCCATTTTGAAATAAATATTCCCCATGTTGACCTGCAAGTTATCAAAGCCACCTTTATATTTATAGTTTTATCGACTTCCAAGAAAGCAAGGATCAGAAAGTTGAGTTCCTAAAATATTTGTTGAGTTTTAATAAAGTTAATTTGCAGCATGTTTAATCCTAATATGTTGAATTTGCAGAAAGGTGAATTCCTTTTTCAATCCTACTTTTTTTTCTTCTGATAATGATCATTTACATATTACCTAAGCTGTTGGAATGAAGGTCGTGGGTTCCTCAGAGTTCAATCCTCAGAGAAAGTGAAGACAAGTCGATTTTTTTATACATAGGCACTTTTGATATTTGATATTGTATTGACACTTAGTTGGTGGTGTAGGTTGTAGGTTCGACTCCCATCCAGGATAAACTTTTGTGCTACAAATATTATTGTGTGAAGATGTTTGTTCTGTGTTTGGGTGTCATATTTTCATATAAGTGTGTACCAATTTACAAAAAAGGAGCATGTTAGTACTCATATTCTGCGTAATCTAGTTGTCATTTTACAAGCTTTGCTTAGCTTAGGCTAGAGGGCGTTGTGAAAAAGCAACAACAAATTGTAACCATCCACTGCTGGACACAAGTCTCCTCCAAAACTTGAGAGTTTTTGCTTTTACAGCCTAATATCGTAGTCATTTACGTTTATTTTAATTTTGTTCAGTTTGGGCATAAAAGTTTTAAGTTTACCTTTAACCTATTTGCATGGGGAAACAGTTTATTCCTTGTGAGCAATTGATATGTGTTGAGTGCTTCTGTATACATTTCATTCAGTGCATACTGGTCGGCCAAGTTGCAGAGGACCTGTAAATCAACTTCAGAGTTTCAAGTTTATTTAATCCAAAAACAAAGATATTTGTATGCGGAATGTCACAAATATAATAATCAACTCAAATAAAATTAATAATTAGATAGTAATGTCAAAAACAAATAATTACATCTTAGTCTAAAATAAAATCCACAATAAATACAAAGTCGAAATCAGTAAATTCACAAGAATTAGAAAACACACGCATATAAATCAGACCAAATTTAAAATGAATTATTAAAACTACATATATAGGAAGTCAAGTGAGCACTATACATACCGTCTCTGTGGTCTAGTAGTTCAACCCACTGATTTCAGATCCAGAGGTCCCGGGTTCGATACCAGGGGAGCAATATTGTGCTTGGTTTGGTTGTTGGTAGGATTTTGTTTAAGTCCGCCTGGTAAGCTACCACCGTCTTACCTTATTCTACCGCCATAATAACAATTCTTAAAAAAAAATGTGTTTCGGCATTTAGAGGTATGATAGCCAGTTCCTCAGTTTGTTGAGGATTCCGGGTGAAGTGCGTCTCCGCCTTCGACCTTATCATAACTTGAAAAATCTGGTGAGATGAAGGCCGGAGAAACAGGCCTATTCTACTTATACACTGTGTTACCTAATGTTTGTATTATTCCATGTCGTTTTTTGTATTCAATTCAATTCAATTCAATGCATGTACCTAGCTCAATAGATCAGGCAGCATTGCTCCTCATTATCATCATCATCATCATCATCACCATACCATTTTAGCCCACATATGTTCCAGTTTAAAAGGTAAAGTAGCAATTAAAAAAAAGGCATATGACACAACATCACCAATCCACATTTGGTAGACCATGTTCTAATGTGAGAATGGTCTTTGTCATTAGTTGTTAGTCATCATTGGTGACTGAACATCCAATGACAAAGCATATAATATTATGTGGATTGCGTGTATGCATCTTCTTTACATGCGTAACCGCTGTGGCCTCCACACGTCGTTACGTTTATTTTTAGGCTGGTACATCTATACTCTTCAAGGTATTTGTGCCTCTTAGTAAGTTGTTCCATCACTTTACGTTATTTATACCAATACAAGCGATCTTTAAGACTAGAGTGGACAAGTTATGCCTCCAAGCGTGCTTCTAGTCCACCTATTTACTTGTCTGCAAGAGAGTTGGTTGTCAAGTCAACTATATCTCTATATATTAAGTATACTCTTAGTGGTCAACCCTGCAAGCAACTGGCTTTGCTTGCGGTTTTTTTTTTAATACTACTAGGAGACGGGACAAGCAAGTAGCGCACCTGGTGTTAAGTGTACTCTTGCCTGTGACAAAGCCTTACTGCATAGGTCACATCCACAAAGAACATAGCCTACACGGCACTGCATTGCGCCCGTCAACTTGAGGCATAAAGGTGTGAAGCCTCACGTACCCGTAATTTCACCGGCAACCATACCCTTCAAACCGAAACACAGCAATGCTGCTTGGCGGCTGAAAAAAGCATGGCTTAGTGATAACAACACTGGTGGTAAGACCTGTAAAGGAGAGCCAGTGCCTCATCCTTGCTTTGGCCTAAAGCTAAACGAGCCTAGAGGTCAGTAGCTAACGTTTTAAAAAGTATTTCCAAAATGGTTGGCACTTACTGCAAAAGTGAGGTCTAAGTTGTGGGTGTCGCCTAGATTAGCTTGCTCCTGCATGCGTATCAATTGCCGCTCCAGCGCTGAAGCCTCTTGAGCCTTAGTCAATGCCTGAAAATTGGGATTCAAGATCAATCATGACACCTAACGTTTTGAATTATATAATTATAAAGGTTCATCTGGCTAGCGGCCACCCTGATGTTTAATTTTAGCGCTCCGAATTATCATACCTATAGAGCCTGGAACGGCGTTTTTTAAATATTATTTATATACACTCAAATCGAAAAATTCGAATTACGAATTTAAAGACGGTTCTATACAGACGCACTTTATAAACGCATATACATAAAATTAAGAATAAAACTCATTATAGTACCGCTATCTTTTTTTTTATTATTTCATTAAACTAGTCTATGGTTTTAGACTGAATATGAAAAAAATGGAAACCTGTCGAAAATCGAACTGTGAAAAAAATGGTTTATGATGATGATTGAATTGAAAAGTATATATTTACATAACTTAGAATTCCTTTATGATAAAACGAATAAATATTTATCAGTTTTATTTATTGAAGAAAAATACAAAAAATGTGAGTACTTATTTGAAAGACCGCCACGACCTACCTGGGCTAAATCGATCTCCCTCTTAGCAGACGCCTCGTCATCAGGGTCGGGTCGCGCGCTCAGCATGCACGAGTCTTCCACCAGCGCCATTATTCGCGCCTCCATGTTCTTCACTTTATCTTCTACACTGGAAATCACAAAGCTATCATGGAAATGCTAGTTTCTTAGTGTACTTACTTGTTCTGCCAAAAATGTTGATGTGAATGTGTTTACCAAAAATCGCAAAGAGTCTAAAGAGTATTCGTTCTCACTGCCGCACGATAACTGCGTATGGAATGCAGCTAAAGTAAAATTATAAACAGTTAATCGATACGGTCCTTGAACCATGTAGGAACCTAGGTCTTGAACCAAGTTATAGGCTGATACTAAGTTCAAGGACTGCTCAGTCAAGTTACAATTTAAGTCAGAAATTAAATGATATATTTTTAATAAAAGTCAACTTCAATATCATTTTGGTCAATTGTCATAATCCCTAATGGTGGGGTCATTAGGGATTATGACAATTTTCAAAAAAGTTTTGGCGTTCCCTACTAAACTGTTTAATCCTCGCTGGGATCATGACAATACAAATAATAGGTATAGGTTTATTTAATATTATCACCCTTTCTCTATTTAATCGTCAATCATTCCTATGAGTGCAGGGGAAATAGTTAAATTTAATCTGATTGATTATTACCTATTTATTACTTACTTTTTGTAGAAAAATTTCAAACATCAAAATGTTTGTCAATAAACTGTTATTTAGATTGCATATGAACTAAATGTGACCACCTGCTTACTTGAAAAACAAGTAAACAGACGAAGGCAAGTAGTTCCATTCCAACCAGGTAGAGGCTTATCGATACGTTCGTCACAATGGAACATCTAGAAGGTACGGGTTGTAACCTACCGTATGTTTGCTAATTAGGTGGTGGAAAGGGGATGAAAGGATTAGGTCAAAGATATCGTACGCACACTCGCCAAAGTGGATTGAATAAGCATGAAGATGGCATATAGGTACACATATCTTTTTTTTTTTTTGTACGACGGGCGAGCACTTGGCCTTCATCTCATCTTCATTATCTGAAGGGATGAGGATGTTCCGGATTTTGCTGAAGAATTAATGTGCGCCCTGCGGCCACCACGCGCGCTCTCTGTACTTTATTACCTTTTTAAATATAAAGGTAAAACCTTGCACTCGAGCCTAGCCTGGTAATGCCCAGGGGGCGAGGATGAGGTCTACTAAGGAGCGAGCATTCCCAGAAGTTGCCTATTAAAGGCACTGGCACTTCCGCGCACTGGCGGAGCATAGCGAACTGCTTGGCACTAGACTTCGGCATGGGTCGTACGCGTTTCGAGTCCCGTCGCGGGTTGTGAGCTTTTGTGTCTTTATAACATTTGTAAATTCTAAAATGGTTGTATTACTGTATACAGAGGTAAGATAGCCACTTCCACATACCAATTGAGGATTCGGGCGAAGAGCTAGTACAATAAAAAAATACGTAGAAACTAGTCTGGTCAAGAGGAGACTCACTCACAAGCCCGCGGCTGCACGTGCCTGCAGCGCCCATCCCGGTGTGAATCGGAGGTATACATACGTTTCTTCTTTGTTCTCTTCCCTGGAAGGCACGTCTCTGGCAGTGGAGGTGTAGCCGGCCGCCCGCACGGCGGTGACAGGCCGCGCCGCCGCCGTACCCGCTCTCGAGCCGCCGCCGCCGCCGCGCACGCTAACCGTGCCTAGTCGCATCATCTTTACAACAAACAAACACGTTTAAAACAGATACTGTGTGTAAGCCAGTTTATATTTGACGCAGCGGTGACGGGATTGAAGAGGCGTTCCAGCCGATCCGTCGCGGCAGATCTAAACGCAGATGGCGGGACGAGCTTGACCAGTTCATGGAGAACTGGAGAATTAGGTACAGCTCACGATATGACGATCTGGACTTATGGCTCATAATAATAAAAGGGCTAGAACAAGAAAAAGTTATTTTTGTCTTGAAAAGTAGGTCAGACAGAACCCTGGGTGAACGTATCCTTGGCAGGTTTATATTGCATTTTTTTTTTTATTGTACGACGGACGACGGGGAAGCGTTTGGCCTTCATCTCATCTGGTTACAAGTTGAGTTAAGGCCGAAGGTGGAGGCGCACTTCACCAGGAATCCTAAACAACCCGAGGAACTGGCTATCTTACCTCTAAATGCCGAAACACAATAATTTTAGAATTGTTGTTATGGCGACAGGCTTAGGTAAGATGGTGGTAGCTAGCCAGGCGGACTTAAACATAGTCCTACCACCAATCAAATTGATAGATAGATAGATAGATAAACTCTTTATTGTACACCAAAAAACAAAAATAAACAGACAAGCAAGAAATACACTTAAACTAGGTACAATGGGCGGCCTTATCGCTAAAAGCGATCTCTTCCAGGCAACCTTTGGACGGAAAGGATAGTAAAGAGCAGACAAAGCGGTGTACTAAAATAAACATTAATTTATATAGCTACTTATTAATAATAACAAAACATACAATACATATTACAATACAAATTGTTTGGTAATTTCCGGCGGTCAAAGAATGGGGATAAATACTACATCTCAAAGAAGGTAGGCAGAGTAAGTACCCAATACCCATCAAAATAAAATGTAAACTAGGTAACTACTTATAACACGCGGGAACAGAGTTGCATATAAACAGAGGTAAGAACTTTCGCAAAGCACATGTTTTAGTTGGGAGATGTATTATGAGTTTATTGTGTTATCAAGTGAAAGAGATGAACTTTTGTGTCAACACTGCCAAGAAATATGGGGCTAGGGCAGGAACATGATGATGATGTTATGCTAGCAAAATGAATTATTAAGAACAGTGAAGGGCTTACCCCAGTGCCCATGCGACTGGGCACTTTTCTCCCGATCCCTGCAGTCCTGATGGTTTCCTGAAAGGCTTCATCTTCCCGTAAGTTCCGCGTGTCCAGTGCAGGAGACACTTCGTTGAAACCCGCGTATAATTCATCCTCGTCATCTACTATCATGGCCGTACGCGGTTTGGCATCGGTGCCGAGCCGTGACGCACTATAATAACGAGAACTCAACATTTTTCATTCAGAAAGAAAGAAATTAAATTATAGGTTTCGAGCATTGACCATTTTTGTTGTGACGCTGTAACCATGACAACCAACTACCAAACAACAACGTCATCGTCGTCACATGCTAGCTGAAAGAAGTCTCATTGTTAACAAAGAAAGAGATCGGGACATAGACACACGTTTTATCTTATTTTTTTTATACTCTAGATTGGGGTAAATAGAAACAATTTTGAACTTTCCATAACATTTTAACATTGTCTCTGCTTATTGTTTCAACATTAGGTGGTTTATTAGTATACCGTCCGGGACCAAATTTAGTATGCTTTTAGTAAAAAATATCATCACAATTTGCTAAAAAAAATACAAATACGGGGTGTAATTGTACTTTTTTTTGTTGTTGAGGTCAATAAAAACTCTATGGGAATGAAAAAAAAACTACTAGGGTTGTCACATTATTTTAAAGTTTGACACAGGAGTTTATCACAACTTGCTTTTTTAACTAGGTATTTATTTTTCACAGTTCATATTGTAATAAGTTACGGAGACCAAGATTTTGCCGCTCGTTGATTGTCTGACTTAAATACATATATATGTACTAATATGTAGGTGCCTAGTAATTGATCTGTGGTCTGACTTCTGAGGTAGTTATGCCAATGTGAAACCATTTTGACATTATATACAGTGTTACCAACAAAGAACAAGTATTGCCCTTTCAAAATATAAAATTTCACCACAGATGGCATAGATAAATCAACTCGGAACTAATTCCGTATTTTTTTCTATCAATCACGGCATTTCTAAATACCCCATTCTACCGGTACCTTAGTTTCATAACGGTTTAATATGCTCTCATAAAATAAGATATTCCTGGCTTATACTAAACCGTCATGAAACTAGGTAGCAACTTATTTTATGAGAACATATCTATAAATTACAACATTGCGACCTAGAAGTTTCAGAGCAATATGGATTTCAAATAATACACAAATTTAATTTCTCGACCAATATTTATTACAATCCAATACAATCAAGTACCATCATTACCTTTCGTCACAACACACTATTAAAACAAAAAAAAAAATAAGAAATTAAACCTAAAAAAAACAATAGACTGCAAATATGTAATCACAATTTATAAAACATATACCTATCTCAAAACAGTGCTATTGGAAGACACTGAAAATATTGTTTGGTTCACACAGTGAAACATTAACCTCTCCTATACATATCTTTACACCCGGGCTTAACACCCAACAAGGAAATTTATTACCGGAGAGTGAGATCTAAAGTGTGTTTAATTAGCATAAGAGAAAAGCAAACTGAATACCGGATATTACTTGATTTATAACTTTAGAGGGGGTTACCCGGGTGAAATAAACCATAAAGCAAAGCCCAGCGTTTTTCCTGGCACATTAAATTCACTTATAACTACGCAAAATATTAGAAACCTACTCTACATTATCATTACTTGCCATCTATACCTTCCTGACTCATGCTTTTTCCAACTTTTCATAAACTTTCAATAATTGATATAAAAATAAACTGTTTCAAAAGTTTTTTATTATCATCGTCCGATGTAAAAATTATGATTCAATGTAGAAAAATTGACTTTACTAGTTTTTAGTTCATAACATTACTTTTACAAACTAAGTACTCCACACTTCAAAGTAAACAAATTTAGACAAGAAATTAATATTCGTGACCCTAAAAGACTAACAAGAAATGCAAATATCAGTATTTTGTACATTTTCTCTTATCATTAAGATAACACCAGATAAAATTATAGAGATATGACTTAGATTATAACAATCCGTTAAATCAGATATATCCATTGTGTATGTTCTGAGCCCGTGACACTCAGATGTTCAATCTGTCTGGCTCGTGTTTGAAAGCATGCCACAGACAGATAGTAACAAAGACACTGGCATCAAATCATTCACACTCACATTTAAACATTTCGAAGCACAATAATTCACAGTTGCTACCACATTTAACAATTTATGATACACCTAAATGGGTTTAAATTTTGAACTCTTTTTAATGAGTGAACGATGATGAATTTAAAATGGTTGTACTCGCTTTGTGTATTTTACTATTATGAGACTCCTAAATTTGTTATCTGAACACTTATAAGCAATGCAATATCGTAGATACAACAGATCAAACGGGGGTGTTTACAAAACAAATGCTTTTAAGATACACAACTAAGGCTGGATGGTTTCACGAAAGATATAATTTCATCATACCTATGACTTAAGTTAATTATAAAAAATAAAGCACTTTAGTAGGTCCTGCAAATACTAATATATGGTTTTGAGCACCGCCATACTTGACAAAAACGTATTTACTTTATTACTTTCAGATACTTCGGTTATAGGTGATAAGGTTGTAAGAAAAATATATCTTTTCTTTCGCGGTCATTGGTATGGAAGCCGTGTCAGACCATTCACTTAACATGAAGGTAGTTTCTCTGAGTTATGTACGCATGACAGGGTTATTTACTTGTAGCTTTAAAACACATCGTGGATTCAAATATGTGAAATTCGCCACTACACAATATTTTTGTAATTCAATGTTTTTTCCATATTTGTTCCCTTTCTGAACAAAGTTCGCACAGTTTGGGAGCCAATATAGGAAAAATAAACATTGTTTTTCTAAAATATTGATGTTATTAGTTACTTGTAGTCTGTGTAAGGTGGGTAATTTCTAATTTTATAATCTACTATGTGTTTTGTATGAACATTTTACCGAGATTCATATTTCGCGTACATAACGCTGAGGAATAACCCAACAACCGTTATTGCTAGGCAGCCGTAGTTATCGCAATCTCGACAGATATTGTATGTAAGTACTCAAATCATCTATATCTAGATTTTATGATACGATGTACACATAAGCGATTAGGTACATATTTTTCTGTTATTTTGTGTTTGTAAGTACAGTACAACCAGCATTTTTGTTGAATTCAGAATATATTCTACATACTAATAGCAGCCTATAAAGGTGCCTAATCCACATATTGACCTGAAATTTGGAATATTTTTTTTTTCAGGATACCTTTGGTCATTATGTCACATCTCAATGTGGATTACGGCTCCGTTTAAAAAATGAATCAATTGTAGGACAGCAAATTGAAAACATACATAAAATACGGGCTATTATAACACTTAAGTTTTTTATAATGGACATTAAGATAGCCTCTGCTTATTCTACAGTGATCTTTAAACTCTATACTCCATTAACATTACTGATTATCAATAAGTTTGTATGTCAAATAGACCGGAAGTTAAAGGGTCACTATGGATCACATTTGAGCACCAACATATATGGTTATAGCATTTATTTCCAACTCAAGCACTCTGCAACATGCACGCAATGAGATATTTTTTTTGACTTTGTATATTTTGATAATTGACCACATGCAATAGTGCGTAGGTAGCTTCAAGGATTTTGTCTGTTATACTTTGGCTTGCAACCTGTCAAGTATTGAATACTAGCTACTTGCAAACCGTGGGCATGTGTCGAACGTAAGTTTGGACGTGCCTCTAACTAACCCCTAGTAGGTGATCCTCATAAGATCCGCGCACTGAGTAAATGATCAGAGGTTAATCCTCGAAGGGGAAAAATGTCATGAGTCTACTTTACTTTTACACTTTTTTGTATAATAGGGAAGACAAATTACGCTTCCCTTTAAGCTTAAAAAAAAAAACTTTTTTTTCTACTGTAGTTTGTCGCTCATTTCGAAATAGCAAAATTGTTTAAAAATATTTTTGTAGGTATAATCTGGTTTGTACCAGGTTTGCACCACGCTACTTTTTTAAACTCATAATATAAGTTAAAGTGTTTTCCCGTACACACACTTTTTTCCTTTTATTTTAGCGCACCACAGACACAGTTTATCCTTATTCTATTATACCAGCCAAATTTCTTTTGAATCGCACTTGCCATTGAAATGAGCGACAAACTACTATTGTACTGGAGAACGAAAATCAGCGGTACTATGTTTTAATAAGTTTGACTTTTTACACACGTTATAACATATATAACGGTTCAAATATTTGTTCCACGTTCCTTAGTGAAGAACAATGGATTTAGCATGATCCGCCCGTATGCGTCTAACCTAAAACTCCGCGAAAACGCACAGTTTGCATGTAATTACTCGTTGTCAGTCAACATTGAAGATCACAGATTTATCTAGTTTGTGTAGGCAAAATATATGTTATTACCACTATTTTCGCGATATTGTTTGTTTTTTTTATCTAAGCTACGTTTAATTAAGTAATCTAGAATCTAAGCCGAGAATATTTAATTATTTATCAAGTAAGCTGGTGGTCAAACGCTTGTCTATAACAAACAAAAAAAACTCTGGTGATTTTGAGACTCTTGCATGCTAAACTTTGTCTATTATCTTTCATTACCATAATAGCAGACAAAAACATACGCACATATTTTTCCCCAAATCGATGATATCTGGTGACTCAGAGCGTGGATCTTTTAAGGATCAACAAGTGGGTAGTCAACACGTCCAATCTTACCTCTTAGAAATATATAGTGATAAATTATCTTTGAAACGACCCAGCGTAACTAAGATGCTTATTATCCGGCGCACAAATAGCCAAATTACCAAAGTAGTGTATAATGATTATCTTACGGTGTACCGCTTCTGAAGGGGGTGGGGGTGGGGGGCTTGCTAGATCTGCGTGGAGAAGCGCGGCCGCGGCAGTTCGAACACGTCGCCGTGGACGGAGCGCGCCAGAGCCTTGATGCTGGCTGCTATGTCATGAGGCTCCTCAAACGCCTGGAATCATAAATAATAAATAGATATTACAGGACATTAATTTCACACAGCGCTATCTAGCCGCAAACTAAACATAATATGGGAACTAGATTGAATCAGCAATAAATTTATTCACTTTTATGGCACACAATATTTATAAAACATACGAAATGTACAAAAAAAACTCATAATGAAACAATTACAAAAAGAAACAATGAAATAGAAAAAAAACAGGAAATTACTTATGTTAGTAGGTAAATAGAATTGTGTGCCACAACAGCAAAAAAGACCTCAACTCAGCATGAATGCCTTACTACTGGGGAGTAGTAAGGCATTAATGGGGAATATTCAAGGGGATAGGCGCTGGTATTCTGCCGAAACCTTGACGAGGCTCACTAGACCCTGCGAATGCTAGACTAGATTGCGGATATCATACGATCGAAACGGTTCTCAGTTCACTAAGCCGACCGAATCCTAGGTTCCAAACCGCATTTCAATACGTTTCTTGTATCGGGGCGTAAAATAAATCAAAGGGTATGATTTTATTTTTTAATAAAGTATTTGTTTTTTAGCTGTAATAAAAACTGTCACTATCTCTATTGATCGACAATACTGTGCGTGTCTTTTGAAGCTGAACAAGTAACAATGGAGCCGACCAACTATATAGGGCGTTGGTCGGATCCTCACGCAGGCTGACCAGCTGGTGAAAACAGAGCTGCCGTAGCAGTCCGGGCAAGCACCTAGCTGGGCAAAAGCAGAGTAGTAAGCATGGATTCGGAGCTCACTCGGTCGTGATTACCTTCCCTGAAATGACTCTACTTGTGAAAAAGACGCTGTTAAGTCGAAACTGCAGACGGCTGAAAGGCTTGTAATGAGATAACAGCCCGCTAACAGACAGACGGTACGGACGGAGCGATAACGGAGACTTAGTAATGCATGTAATAGGGTCCCGTTGGCACCCTTTGGGTACGGTACTTTAAAAACCAAAATATTACGTGTTGATTCCATATTAGTTAGGAGGGTAGTAGTGCCGCTCTCACATACAACCGAACAACAATACAGACACAGATTATCCCTGACTGAATTATACCTGGGCGATTCCATTAGAATTTGACGTACCATCTCGAAATTAACGACAAACTACGTTCGTATTGGAGTGCGAAAATCAGCGTCATCAGTACAATCTTGGAGTGTTCAAGTCCAGAGCTTGTCTAAAAGGAATAGGTTCCTTTTAGACACGCGTGCTCTATATTAAGTCACACATTTATTTTTCAAGTGAACTGTATTCTCAAACATTCGGAAAGCATTATCGGATCGAATTCGGAAACTTCCGATGGATATTCCGGAAACGCTATTCCGAAAAACAATAAAAAAAATTCAGCAGCATTCTAACAGTTTTTTGTTCCGAAATAGGTACTTTCTACGTTGACTCCGACAAAAAGTGATGTTTTCGATCCGAAAACATTCCGTGTGTTTGAGAATCGGCGGTGGTGTAACGCTTGGCTATCACCTAAAAAAAATACGATTGAAGCAATTGAGGCTTAACAACTCACGTCTTCGTAGAGATCGCGATAGTTCGATTGTTCGTCGGGGAAGCGCGCTATGTTCATGGGCAGCGAGCGAGCGATGTCCGCGTGACCGCCGCCGCCGCGAGGTCTCGCGATCTGAATGCCCTCGTCGTTACTGCCATCTGTTGGACGAAATGGTAAGGGCCGATTCACACCGGGGGGGTGGCAGCGGCCGGCAGCGGCGCGGCGATCATGTGCAATAATTATGATAAATGTTGATGATTACACTTTTTTTTTTGTATTATTAATGAATGTGTTGTATACTCGCTCGTAAGTTACATATGTTATTAACTGACAATGAGAACCTAGTGTTTAGTCAAACCTTAATAGGCTTAAAAACACTACTGATAATTATATGTTAAAATTTTAAGTGATTAAATCTATCTATCTATCACAAAAGGTGTCCAATCATGGTTGTGTGCAACCTCAAGTCACTGACTATTAACATCGATGTGTTCTGAAGCTTGAAACAAAACGTTTCCGTTGGACGTTCAGTTTCGGTCTGTTTGGTCTCCTTCGTTTCCATTTGCGACGTCGCCAGAATTATTTAAATGGTCCAGTTTCCTTAAAAGGTGTACCAGGGACAATATCTGTTCCCTGCACAAGTAAACACCGTACGGCGTTTCACTAATAGGAAATTTTACGATACGAAACTCAGAGGAACTAGACTTTTTTTATCGTGCAATGCTCAAAACCAAAATATTTTTTTCATACAGAAGTTGCTATTTCGTGATAAGCTTTTTATCAACTCAGAGGAGATTTGGTTCGATTACATCATTAGATTTCACAGACTCAGCATATTATTTAAGCAATTTATGATGATGAAGAAGTTTCGAAGTTGTAACATACCGTCAGAGTCATAGTCGTCCTGGTCGGAGTTCATGGTGTTCCTGGAGTCCATGCCTTCGAGATCGAAGAGATCTTCCGCGTCTAGTGAGTCATCTTCTTGGGGCAAGTTTCTGTTGTTCTGAACAGAAAATAACAAACCCGTCAGGCGCTTACCATGCACACTGGAGGTTTACACAAATAAAAATATCAATACAGGACATTAATTACAGAGGGCCATCCAGGCCCAAACGAAGCAAAGCTTGTTATATGGGAACTAGATAACGGAGATAATACTTGTGTACTTTTTTTTTTAAATACATACTTATCATTCAACACAACACCCAAACATAGAACAAACATATATATTATAAACATATATATACATACATATATCTCACAAATGTAACTAACTAATCCCTACAAGACATCATTACATAAATGGCCATTCCTGTTATTTAGATTACAACGCTCTATCAATTAACATAACTTTTAAGTGTATTAAGATCAATATGTACCAAATGCATATTAAAAATATAACAAATTCATGTTATTCAGAATACACTAACCTGTAGACATACAGTACCATACCTACCTATAAATCTTTAGTGCATTCGGAAAAAAGCATTTTTACCCTTTTTAACCCGGTATTTCAGAAACAACTTCTATTTAAAAAAAAACTATTTTTAAATTGTGAACATTTAATATCAGAGGTGAATCCTTGAAGGTGAAAATGTCGTAATCTGTTACATATTTTGACATCTAACTTCTTGGAGGTTTGCTCGCTGCGCTCGCTCAATCAATAATTATCTATCAACATTACACTAATTTTAGAATACAAATCTTAGTTTCTAAAGAGGAGCTTCTCAATTCGGTTTATATTTGTTTCTACACTTAAATTAATTAATTCCTTCAATATGAATTAAACCATACCTTGGTAAAATTAGTATTTTTTTTGGCATCTTTGAGAGAGAGCCTTCTTCTCTGTAGCGGAGGCAGCTGCGGCGACGGCGGACCGTTGGCGCCTTGCGAGTTCCACGCGTTATTACCATCGGTGCTTTGAGCCTTACTTACAATACTGAAAAAATAAAGTTATTCATTTCTTATTCTTTCATATCTATGAGCATCAAGATGACGATTTCAACGAAATAGCTATCATTACACAATTTATAATATTGGTTATGGCGGTCATAAACTATCATTGTATATTATATACATATACTTTAACTATGATTCATCGAAAATGTTAGCGCTGAAACCGTGGCAACAAACAATGGCTTTTGTAAAGTAGTAGTAAAACAGTTTGTTTAACCTATCTAAGATTTTTACGAGCACTTATGTAAGAAATAGGATAAACTAAAAACAGAGATCTAAAGAAAATCAGAAAGTGAATGCAATGGAAAATTTGTAACTATATATTGAGATCAGTGTTATTATTAACCAACTGACCCTGCGCACACACTTGCACCACGGTTTCCAAGTTCATCACTATCATTTCAGCCCAAATAAGCCCACTGCTGAATAGAACTGACCCGTGTCAGATCCAGATGTCCTCAGTTCAATACTAAGCTTGGTTTGGTTAGTGGTAGGACTTTGTTGAAGTCTGTCTGGCTAGCTACCACCATCTTACCTAATGTTATGTATGTATGTTATGTCTGTCGCCATAACAACAATAGGAAATTGTTGTGGCATTCAGAGGTAATATAGCCAGTTCCTCAGACTGTTGAGGATTCCGAGTGAAGTGGCCGTATCTTCGGCTTTCGGCCTCTTAACTTGAAACCAGGTCAGATGAAGGCCAAGTGCTTCCCCATCAAATAATAAAAAATAAAAAAAAAGTATTTTCCCCAATTGAAATTTTCAAAATACATTTAATGTTGAACATTTAAATCGATTTTGACCCATTACAGATATACTTAAGTACATAACAAACTTAACAAAATGATACAGAACAAACTTGTGTTTTAAATATAAATGTTTATTCTAGAAATGTGTCCTGCAGCAGAACTCCTGCTCCCGTATTCTATTAAGGGGCTTTTTAGATTGTGCTGAGTTACATTAATGTCCTGTAATATACATTTGTTTATTTAAAATTAGATGCTAACCTGACTGCTTTCCTTGGACTTCATTTGGGGAGTTTACATTGTAGCTATTCTTTTAATATTTCTTACCTAGATAATATTTTATGTTCCCTGTGTGCTTTTTCCCTGTATGCCTCAAACTCTGCATACTTCTGATCTGTGAACTGCCTCACAGCTTCTTGGACTTCCTCCAGCTGTGACTGCAACATCTGGTTCATATGTTTGCTGAGTGTTCCAATAGCTTTATGGGTGGGCACCCATTTCTTTTCACTGAATATTAAATTACTTGTGTCCACATTCTCTTTCATTTCCACATCAATAGAAACCTCTGGTACAAGCAAGTTAAAGATAGGAGAATAGCTATTTGACTTTTTCAAATTGTTTATGTGATCTTGGGTGGTCTGCAATTAAAAACAAAATCAGGGTTATGTTATCAGCTTTACAAACGAAAACATGATTTTTAATCTATAAATTATCATCACATAATTATTTCTCAAGATTTTTTTGTTTGTCTGGCACACCTACATTCAAAATTGATTTTCGTATAATAAATTAGTACACAGAAATTAGGTAAGTTAGGTAGCAGATAATCTAGAATGTCAAGGGTAATCTGGTAATCATGGGTAGGTAAGCAGTGTTTATGTAAGATACCTGAATAGATTTGTTCACTAGGCAAATGCTGAGATGATTTTTGTCCTGTGAAGTACCATGAGTGGTTACTCCACAGCCGAGACAGGTGTTAATAGTCCATTTGCCAATTGAGCGTTGGCTGATCAAGGTAGGATGAGCTATCTGAATCTTTAAGTCTTTTGAAACACACGAGAGCAGTTTCTGTAACAGAAAAATCATTATATTAAAAAGCAACTATTTTTATGTATTGTGTTTACTTCACTATGTAAAAACAATACCTACCTAACTAACACTGGGCAAATACTCTATTCTATAGTGTACTATATTGGAGAGTATTTTTTATTATCTAAGGTAGGTCTACTAGGTACCTATTTATATAGGTAGGTACATATGGGTATGCATAATAGTATAGTATACATACTAGTAGGTACCTACTAGTATGTATCAGTTGTAAAAATAGGAAATAAAAATGAAGTTTTGCCATTCAATTCAAGGTCATCTTTTATTAGCTCAGTTTGGGATTCAAAACAAGCAAAAGACACGAGAAGTCGGATGTTTAAAACAGCTAGGTAGTACCTATTTATGTACCTTCTTAGTCAGATTATAGCGCTGGGTAAGTTCTAATGAAACAACTGAAGAACAGCACGTGCGCTTTGTAATTATAGCGAACCTACGGATTGTTATGTTCCTAAATTTGTCTGATATTCGGAACAGGTACCTACAATACAAGCCAAACAGTAACTAAAAAAAGCTTAGGTAGACCCTTCATCAAGGTCAAGCCAAATGTTTACCGACGACGACGGTCCCTACCTCGCTGAAATAAATATCCCTTTGTTCCGCGATAGATAGCTCCAGTTTACCGATGTCCACATTAGCTTCTATTTTATCACTTTCCAGTTTCACGTTTAGGCATTTGCAAGAACAAAGAGCCATGTTATCTATATTATTCGTCTTTTATAGCAGGTATGTATCCAAAAATGAGGAATAGGAAATTGATTGAATCGAATCGAACAACAAAATACAACCAAACCAGCTTTGCGTTTGTTTGCGAGACGAGAGATGTGTGCTGCGTTTGGATGTGTGACAGTTGGTAGGGTAGTAGTACGTACGGTTGTAGTATATCTGTAGTGTAGTTATGTGTAGATACGAATTCCTATAGCATACGTGAACGTGTTTGTGTATTGCTCACTATATAGGTGAGTGAGTTTACGTATATATGTGTGTAATGTACAGACAGCTGTTGCTATATAGTAAACAATATCCATTAGTATATAGCACACACTTAAATAATACAACACACTTGCGTAACCGGTTTACACCAAACTATACTTTTTTCTCGATTTTTGTCATAACCGGCACCTTAGCTAAAAAGAGATGTCTATAGTAGAACCAATGTTCAATGTTGAAAATATTCTCGTAACATAAAACTTTCCTTTTTTGTCATAGTAACTTGATTGAAGTTGATTGTCACGAATCACTATCACTATCAATGTCAACGTCTTAAATTAACATAATGTCAATGTCATATCTCTGTAGTTCGCCACGAACTGGTGGCTTACAGACCCACCAACTAATCTGTGAATTGAAGAGCGTCGCTCTAATCGCTCTGGTGTTGCCATTCTACGAATAATTATCCACAATTTGGGACGTCTGCGATGTTTAGTCATAACAGACCAACTTACTTACTGACTCATACCTAGGTATCTATTACAAAATTGAGGATCAAAAATGTATATTTATAAAAACTCTGTACTAACGGGTTGTATGAAGCGAGTCAAACAGCGCGTGCGGCTACTGCTAGTTAATAATATGAGACATTGAAGTAAGTATAATAAAACTGTAACATTTCATTAAATATAATGTGTATATTTAAATATTTTTATAATATGTATGATCAACAGACCTTGAAGTACTAGGTCCGACGTCATAATCATGATCAGTAATCGAGGACACGCCAGTTAAGTAATCATCCTCTGAATCACTATCGGTTTCACTATCGCTCAGCACATTTATAATAAATGGTTCATCTTAATATCATCTCATATCCTTATCAAGATACTCATTCTGTAATTTGTGGACAATTTTTTTTTATTGGGAACAAAGAAATTCGGAACAAAACATATATAGCAAACGATGGTAAAATTTGCGGACATGGTTGCAATGCTTTTTCCACTCTTCCACCGTGATTTCTTCAAATGCCTGACTGACCAAGCTAGGCATGTCTTGACTTTTATGATATTAGCAACTTTTCGCTTCATTGTGCTCCATATCAACTCAATAAAACCAGTACTTAGTTTTCTTGATTTTCCAGGCGTTCTTACTTTTGTACCGGTTTCTTCTGCTACCTTTCCTTCTTTGATTATTTTCGAAACCAAACCTTCACTTACACCTGAAAGACAAAATAAAAACTAAGGAACTAGCTAAACTAGAAGTGACGATGAAAGCTGAGTCGAGGTATTAAATGCATGTAAGTACAGAAGTTATCTGGCGAGCGATGCGAGCGAACATTTCAGAGTCTACTAGAGTCGAGGTACAAGTTTCATGAGCAACATTTAAGGGATACGACTGGTCACACTCACCTGTAGCGACAGAAACTCGTTTGGTTATTTGATTAAATGGAATAATCGGAAGTTGTTGGCGAGCTTCCTCTTCAAAAAATGCTTTCACCTTCAGAATAATATTCCGGGCATCACTTTTTATAGCTTTCGGCATGATTAAAAGCGCAAAATATTTATTATCCAAAAGTAAATAGAAAACACTCTAACAGAGAGCAACTGACAATCAAAATCAAACGACATTTTCATCATGGCGGCTGTAGTTCCATTTTCAGCCACTTCACAGATAAGTTGGTGGCTCTGTACTATCAGCGATTGATGAATATTCATATATTCTCAACAAATTCAAAATTATGAACTGATCGAATCAGCCATTCAAAAGATATAGGTGAAAATGTATATTTCTTTACACCCAAATGTCTCAAATACTACCCCACTTATCAAAATTCCCCCCCGACTATCAATTTATATTTTCGTTTTTTCTTTACCGTTTAAATTTCATGAAAATCAGATAACCCCTTCGAGAGTTATGCCGTCATTAACATTGCCACATACATTCATACACACATACATACAGTGCCGGATTTCCCAACTTAGCTCAGAGATAGTGTTATATTGGAAGTGTATTGAAAAAACCCGTAAAATAAGTTAATTATGATCTGTTAAGTACTTTTCTATTGAGGCCTGAATCATTATGCAAAAAATTGTATTGTACAAAAAAAATGAGTACAATAATTAATAGTTGTTTAATTGATGGATTGTGTTTTATGGATATGCACATGAGTGGAGTGTACCTACGTTGAGTTAACGGGAGTTAGGCGTAAATAGAAAATGATAAAATACTGTGCCATCCCCACTGATGTGTGCGTTAGGGGCAGAAAAAAAATAAATACTCTAATTCGAAACGCATTCTTAGAGATACATTTTATTTGTTTTATTACTAGATAGTCACCACAGGAAAAAAAATAAGCGCTTTCGTTGTACGTAGCAGTAGCAACATGCGTGTAGTTTAATATTCGCAGTCGGGTTCTAGAATCAACTTCCAACTTGTTATAATTTACATGATCAGCTAAAAAAAAAAATTAATAATATTATAGTAGTTCGCCCGAACGTGATGTCTGGTTTGTAAGGGTGAGTATTTCTCAAATAGAACGTAATTAACAAACGACAAGTGTGCTTTCCTTACACCTTTCTCACTTTACTTAAGCACTTTTTTCTCGAACTCTCTTTATTAACTTGAGGCTCTCTCTTGTTGCTAACGTAATGTAATATCCTTTCTAACATAAAACAAAGGTTGATTTCGTTTTGAAAAGGGAAAAATTGTAACTCCTTTTACCCCAATATCTCAAAAACTACCCCACTTTTCAAAGATCACCCACGACAATCAAATTCTATTTACGTTATCTCTATTCAGTTTATACAAATGAAATCGGATAATCTGTTCGAGAGTTAGCCGTCACAAACATTGCCACATACATACATACCGGATTTCCCAATCATCTTTGTCATGGCATGGCATTTGTCTTTACAAATTAATCACTTTTACTGAATCTCCCTCGATATTTTTTTGTCTCATAAGCTTGACACTTTCAATACGTCACTTGTCACTGGCATAATCGGTGAAACGGTTGCAAGCCAAAATAAAGATATTGAAGTTCACTCCATAGCGTAGTAGGTACAAGTAGGTACAATACAACCTCCAATTTAGTCTGTCGTCTGTCTGTGGGTAATGTATTACGAATAGGTAGTAGATAGATAGATAGATAACTGTTTATTGTTAACCACTTACATAATAACATAACAAAATACTGACAAAAGAAAACTTAATACAAGCGCCACTGGTAAAACAATGGGCGGCCTTATCGCTGAAAGCGATCTCTTCCAGGCAACGGTTGGATGGATAGAGAAGACAATGGCTTTTAAAGGACGGCGGTGTACAAACGAATACAAGCAACATAATGTAGGTCTGCTTAGCAACTATTTGAAAACAAAAAGAAAACTACATATATACATGAAAAATACCTAACAATTTAACAACTAAATTCAAGTTTGTATACTCAATAAATGGTAGTGTATCTTGAAAAAAATATACAAGCTGAAGCAATTTATTTGGTATTAATTAAGCGCTACATATTTATTTATCTTCTATCTGAGTTTATAGTTTTATCAAAAAGTAAGCGATTGTTTCCTACCTGTAAAGCATGAATATCGGATATTTTCAATGGCGATTATTTGGTTCACATCCCTAGACAAGTTGATCTAACAGCTGTCAAAGTGTATTTCTTAGATTAGCATAGCAACCCTGAGAGGAAAATAATAACCTCTTAATCAGCTGTCAATCAGTCCGTCCGTCCAGTCCCACCCAGGCCATCCTTCCATAACCTAAAGACCTTATATTTACATAAAAGGTCTACTCCATCCATCCAGCCAGTCCAGTCACCTGTAGTAATAGTATTCTATGGTCAGTCACCTGTCACCACAGTACACTATTGTACGCCGACAGGTTCTCAGTAAAGATGGCAATAATGGTTAAAACTAAATATTAGTTAACTGTTAATTGATAAAAAAATATATCGATATTTTTATTGGTTGAAAATATTACTTAGTTAATATTATTTGTTTAGTACCTACACGATTTGGTTATTGGTTGATGTTAATGCAGTTGAATATTTTATTCTATTGATCAAATAAAAGTAACCGCTAATTCGTCTCTATCATAGCACTATGCACGTAGCACTATGGGTATTTGTTTAAAATATCACATCACTTAGTATTGAATAAAAATATCATATACAGCAAATCAGAGAAATTTAATCTCTATAGTGAGGAGTCGAAAGCATACAATTGAATGAAGTCAACCTAAATATAGTTGAAAACTCTGCGACCAGCAACATACGAAATTGTTTCTTATTTGCAAAACTTTAAAGTTAAAATTTCAAGGCATTCAATTATGTTAGTTCTAACTCAGGCTGAAGTTGATATGATATTTTTATTCGATAATGTTAATTCTGATTATTGAATATAATGGTTGATTTTAAATATTGGTTAAATTTATGGGTTGATAGTTATATTCGTCATGTCTAGTTCTCAGCATCCTTTTTTAGCTAAATACTTAGTTTAGATAACACGGTAATTTACACGGTATTTTTTTTAGATACACCGTAATTTACTGTAAAAACACCGTATATTTATCGAAGCAACACGGTAATTCTCTATTTACATATGGAGACACCGAGACCGATCAATCAATGAAATGAAAGATATCATTATAATTACAACCAGTGCTCACAACCGTACGATAATTATCGTACAAATAAGATAATTTCAGGTCAACTTACGATGTTCGATGGTACACTACTATCGTACGCTGATTGTATGATAATTTCCACTATAAATATTATGATGTACAATTTGAGAATTGAACTGACAGCCAATAGCCCAATAACAAATACGATTACTACTGTCAGCGCCATTTATTGGCTTATGTCTTTCCGAAGAACACATACATGCCGCCGCTTCACGTCTTAATAATTTAATTGGTTGCTAATAATTGTCTTTGTATAATTTACCGTTACAATATATAATGGGGTTAGTGGCGCATTCAATATTCAAAAGAATTATTTTAAAGGAAGCAATATTCCAAGGCGCCAAAAATTGTGAATAAACAAAGTGTGTTTCGTCTATAAAGTCTATATCTATCGATATACTTACTAGTTGGTGTAAAAATATAATCTTGTTTGATAAAACGCGTTAGTGATAATAACTATTTTTTTCACTCCGTAAGCCTGTAGAATGGAAAATGATTTTTTCGGGTTAAATCGATTATTTACGCAAAAAGCCCCCGAGATTGCGAAAGTTAGCGCGCTCAAAGTGCAAGGGGGCCTAGTGTAAGTCTGTGTCATACGTCGTACTTTTTTTTTACGTTACCTACATAATATGATTGTTTGATGTAATAAAGTCACTATCCTGATGGGTACGATAATTTTGATACAAATTTGTAACATACGATAATTTTACGGCCCTGGTACGATTGCTGCCTGGCTTCAGGTTGTGAACACTGATCATAACAATAATACCGTAATACGTGGCTCTGTAATAGTATTCTATGGTACTGTGCAGTACTGCAGGCAGTGCTGTTCGAAAATATTTCAGTATTTCACTAATATGACTGGCCCACGATTACGAGTCATATGATTTCGGGAGTTTTCATGTTCGCGGTGTTGTTGCAAGAATAGTTATTCGCGTTGATATCAAGTAGCTAGAATGTCGAAAAGAAGCCAGCCTCTATGGTCTCCGCCGGTAAGGCAGGGCAAACGTCCTGTTTTAAAGCTGTTCAATAGTCTAACAAGACAAAAAGAAGAATTCATCCCAGCCGACGAAAACAAAGTCAACTGGTATAGTTGTGGACCTACAGTTTACGATGCCTCTCACATGGGCCATGCCAGGTTTGAAAATTTATTATTTCCCTATGTAGACTGGTAACTGGTATATTGCAGCATTTTCACCAGTGATAATAAATACATTGATTTCATGATGTTCCAGGTCTTATATATCTTTTGATATACTTCGGCGAGTTATGGCTAACTATTTTGGCTATGACATTCTATATGTGATGAACATAACAGACATTGATGATAAAATCATCAAGAGAGCTAGACAACAGTATTTATATGAGATATATGTAAAGGAGAAAAAAGGTTTGAGTGAAATCATTGATGATGCAACTCTTGTAGTGAATTACTATGAAGATGTTGTAAAAGAGACTACAGATCTGGATAAGAAAAATGTAATGCAGAAAATGCTAGACAGGTACCAGCGATGCTTCTTTATATTATTACAAACTGGCCGGATTAAACTATTCCGCTTGGTCAAATTATACATTACTAGCTTATACTTGCAGTTTAACCAATGTGTGTTTAAATGTGTGACAGGGCAGAGCCTGGCTTTCATCTCAAGTTATGATAAGGACAATGGTGGAAGCGCACTTCAGCCAATATCCCTAACAGACTGAGGATAACTGACTTCTTCTTCTGAACTGGATTCTCAGACTAGCTATTTTAGCTCTAAATGGCGAAAGACAATAATTTAGAATTGTCGTTATGGTGGCATACTATTTGTAAGATGGTGGTAGCCATGCGGATTTAATAAAGTCCTACCTGCAACCAAACCAATCAAAAATGTGTAGTCCCCTGGGAATAGAACCCCTGACCTTAGGGTTTGATACAACCACACTTCTGTGGTCTTGTGCTTCGCCCAACAACGTGTTATGTGTAATGCATACACTATTTCTAGTCTAAAACAATAGCTATACAAAACTCAATTCATTCGGCTCTATTTATACAGCAATTTTGATGTGAAACAGTCATCAAACATCAGCATCAGCAGAACAAACATCTGTGTGATGGGTGTTATATAGTATGTATATAGTATCATTATTACATGAGTATTTATATTCTCCATAATCTAGTTTCCATATCACGTTGATTAGTTTAGGGCTGAATGGTGTTCTGAACAATGTCCATAATAATAAAGATCTTTTATATTATTTGTAGGTAGTATGTATAAAATTTATGTGATTGCCTGAATGATAAATTATGACAATTATCCACTGTTGAAACTAAACCCAGTCCTAGAACCATGAAATGCAGGATAGTTTCTCTTTAAGGTTTTTAGGGTGTGATAACAAAGAGTTCTTGAAATTTCCAAATATATAATCCAGTAAGTATTTATTAAAAAATACTTATTAACAGCCTGAATAGGCTTTTAATAAGAATTTATTACTATTTACTATTTTTATTTATACCCATATTATGGAGATCAGATATGAATATGTCTGATCTCCATAATATGAGGGTCACCAAGCTTAGGAGTTGGCCAATTTTAATGCTGCAACCGCCATTGCCATGGCATGATTCCCATTTAATTAGTAATACTGCTATTATTTCTCACATCAGAGAATATATAAACTACCTATACAGTTGAGTTACCTATAGGCTGTTTATAATGACCCTTAGGTTACTCAACTGCTTCCCTTGTGCATAGTTATAGTTTAATTGTACATATTATTTCTAATTGCTTGTGATTAAATATATTATAATCATAAGTTTGTTTTAATGCTTTATACTATGCACAGATAAATGCAAACTTTGCTGTTCTAGTTATTATTGCAAAACCTTACTGCTTACGAAATTGGTCATTCAAAACACAACTCATCAAAACCTGCATAAAGTTGCTGCTTTTTCAAAAACAATCTTGTACCTACTTTTCTGACCTGAATAAATATGAGAGTAATAATAAATATTGATTAATTTACATGAAGTACCTTTTCAAATTTGAATTTACTTTTTCAGCATGGCAATAGCAGTAGAGACACTGAAATCAGCTATTGAATCAAATAATGATGAAAAAATTATAAAAGCAAGATGTGATCTTCTGAGCACCGCAAAGAGCCCAATATCTGATTGGCTTGATAGCAAGTATGGTGCCACAATCACAGACCATTCAGTATTTACAGACCTTCCTAGGTATTGGGAGAATGAATTCCATAAAGATATGAAAGCTCTTAATGTAAGGAACATTTTCTGTAGCTCTATTCTCTAATTCTAATTCTCGCCAAACAATCTCTCGCTTGAGAGCTTGCCTGTTTAACCGCCTTTCTTGTCTAGTGGTCGCCCCAATTGGTGTCAGATCCAAAGATATTGGGTTCAATCCCCAGTGCAGTACTATAGGTAGGATCTTAACTAAGTCTGACGCCAAATCAACAATTCTAAATTGTTTTTTTCCACCATTTAGAGGTAAAATAGCCTGTTCCTCAGATTGTTGAGGATTCCGTGTGAAGAGTGCTCAATCTTTGGCCTTAACCATAGCTTGAGGAGTTGAAAGTGAGATGAAGGCCAAGTGCTTCCACATTAGAAAAGTGAGTGAGTCAATTAAAAATAACGCCGGTTATATCTCTGTTGGTACTACCAGGCAATGAAAGCCATATGAACATAGGAAAAATACATAATTATAAATGCATGCTCCTGGTAAAATTTAAATATTTTCATATTTTTGCAGTTTAGGAATATTAGGTAATGTGCTAACTGTTCTCAACAGCAATTGGCCTTATATTATATAGCTGTCAGTTCAGTTCAGTTAAGTTGGCTATTACCAACTGACCTCTGCCGTTCCGTGATGTAGGTTGTGGGTTCGATTCTCACCCAGGACAATCATTCGCGTGATGGTGATGTTTCATATGAATATTATATGTGTTTATGAGAATGAAAAAACTTCATAAAGTAATTAAATAAATATCACAGGACATGAATTTCACACAGCGCCATCTAGTCCCAAACTAATCGGTAATTTTGTGATTGTGCTGTGTAAATTAATAACATTTTTTTTCAGGTCTTACCACCAGATGTATTAACAAGAGTAAGTGAATATGTACCGCAGATAGTAACTTACATACAAAAGATAATAGATAATGGCTTGGCATATGAATCAAATGGTTCAGTGTACTTTAATGTTAGTGAGTTTGATACTAGAGAAAAGCACCACTATGCAAGATTAGTGCCAGAAGCATATGGTGATACAAAGTCATTGCAAGAAGGCGAAGGTAAATATAGATTTACAACCTACAAAAATGATTCTATAATTCTTTCTCCAATTCAAAGCCACCCTGAGTGCTTATAGGCTTATATAAAAAAAAAAACAGGGATATCGCACCATCCGCCTGAATGTGTCTCACTTAAAACTGCACCAAAACCCACCGGAGCAGCAGTTTTCGTTCAGTTACATGTTGTCCGTCAAGGTTGTAACAAACAGAAACTTAGATTGCATTTTAAAGCTTACTAGTTCCTATATGTTTGAAAAGAAGTAATTATATATGTTACTATCTTGTTAGTACAAGACAGTAATAATGGCAAGCAATATCCTTTGTTTTTATCTAAGTTCTATCTATTTTATATCTAAATATATAAAAGTTGTAAAGCTGACTGACTTGCAATCAATAAAAAAATATGCCTAATGAATATATAATATTAGGCTTTAAATATATTTTATATATAAATGGTACAGCCTAAACCAGAGGTCCTAGAGAATTTTAATTTTCAGGATAGCTTCCTTTTGTATTCTAGGGGTGCACTAAGAAAGGAACCAAGTCTCGGGCGTTTAACTAGTTCTCCTACATAAAATTATTAGCTGAAAATATCTACATTTGGAATGAAGAAAAGCAAAAAGCGAATAGACGAATGACCTCGCTTAAAACTGATTTGTTTTGATGTAGGGGGAGTAGGGGTAGATTGATGCACGGGGCACATAGATGCAGTTGCAATAAAATTCACACTGAACGCAGCTTATACTTGTCGACACACACATACATAAGTGCCTGTTCAACCAATCACTGTACTTGATTACGACTCCAGCTTGTAACTGCTTCGCTTTTGGTGAAGTGAAACACGTTTTGAGCCATTGAAACTAAAATCTCGTTATTTTTTTCGGATGTTGATTTAACCTTAAAATTGATTAGTTGGTTTTATGTATTTTTTGAAATGGCAAGTAAATATATTCTTAATTTGATAGAAAGTCTGAGTTCAACAATATTTTTCATTATTTAAAATTGCGGGTATTTTATATAAAAATATAAGATTTGGGTAACATTGATACAACAGTACTGCGGAAACTTTTATACGTATCAATGTGCCCCCACGTAGGCCACGGCCTCACATTTTCACAAGTGCGACCACTTGCCTACCAATACGCAAAAATGAAGAGAACACCACTATCCCAGTTCTTGTGACAATAACAAGTGTGCTGGGCATGAATATTTAGTTACTAAGATAGAAATAAATATCTGAAGTTAATATAAAAAAACTTAAAAGTTTCTACCAAACACCGCTGTGATTATAATTTTAGTAAAAACTCTAAATAGATCAATAAACATTTTATTTCTATTTAGGTAGTAAATATATAATAAAATTTACATAATATAGGCACATCTAATAGTCAATATCAATGTGCCCCAGGCATGTATCAAAGTAAGTGCATGGGGCAGATTGATAAGAAGACCGACTTTTAGAAAAGCTGTCACAATTATTTTACCTGTCATGTTAAAGCTGAAATTATTCATAATTAAGTTACTTTGATAAACACAAAATGCATTAGAATAATTTTTATTTTGTTTTTTTATGGCTTTCCTATCTTTTTAACCTTTGAAAAAAAATCACATCAATCTGCCCCCACTCTCCCTACTGGACTAGCAGACATACAGCATGTTACAACCCGTACCTTGTAAATGTACCATTGTGTCGAACAAATTGATTCGCCTCTACCTTTATCATCAGTACTGGTAAGGAACTGTAGCTTCTTACCCACCTCTGTTGGACTTGGAGTCTTCAAGTGAATATGGTTCCTTTTAGGCAAGTGTGCTCCATCTATGCCACATCTTTAGGTACTTGTTTGTCAAGAAAGTTGGTGGACAAATAAAAAGTTTCCCGATGATTTTTCTTAAGGAGTTTTGAGGTATTGTTTTGATAATGATGATGTTTCAGGTGATCTATCCGACGACACGGCAGAGAAGCGATCCGCCAACGACTTCGCGCTGTGGAAGCGCAGCAAAGCCGGTGAGCCGTCGTGGCCTGCGCCGTGGGGCGTGGGCCGGCCCGGGTGGCACATCGAGTGCTCGGCGATGGCTTCCGACGTGTGTGGATCTAAGCTAGATATACACACGGGAGGGATCGATCTCAAATTCCCTCATCATGACAATGAGCTAGCTCAGAGCGAGGTAAGCCATGGGCACACTTTTCCTTATACTTTTATTTTTATTCTACGACGGTGAGTTGCTTGGCCTTAATTTAGCCTGATTTGCAAGTTATGATAAGGCCGAAATTGGAAGCGCCATTCACCTGGAATCTTAAAAACCCACTTTTTTTTAAAATAAAACAATAGGTTTTTAAGATCAAAACTTTCGCACGTCGAGAGAAAAGGTAGCTGCCCTGGATGGGGAAAAATAATGTTATTTTTTTATTGTACGACGGGTAAGCACTTGGCCTTCATCTCACCTGGTTACAAGTTGAGATAAGGCCGAAGGTGGAGGCGCACTTCACCCGGAATCCTCAACAAACTGGAGGAACTGGCTATCTTACTTCTAAATGTCGGAGCACAACCATTTTTAAGAATTGTTATTATGGCGACAGAATTAGGTAAGATGGTGGTAGCTAGCCAGGCGGACTTAAATAAAGTCCTACCACCAACCAAACCAAGCACAATATATTGTACTCCCATGGGAATCGAACCCGGGACCTCTGGATCTGAAATCGGTGGGTTGAACCACTAGATCACAGGCGGTTAAAAACCGGGCTTGTATTCATTTTAAATTTCACAGTCACTGCGTCGACATATCGGAGATATGACCACTAAACCATGGTAAATATCCCTTTGGTATTGTTTTTAATAGAGATATAACTTGACTTGTATTATCACAGGCTCATTACGACCAACCGGGTTGGGTGAGCTACTTCCTCCACACGGGCCACCTCACCATCGCCGGCTGCAAGATGTCCAAGTCCCTGAAGAACTTCGTCACGATAGCGGACGCGCTCCAGCGGCACAGCGCGCGGCAGCTGAGGCTCGGCTTCCTGCTCCACGGGTGGAAGGAGACCTTGGATTACTCGGAGAACACCATGGAGATGGCCATGCAGACGGAGAAACTGTTCAATGTAAGTCATATCATTTGCGACGTTGGAAAAAAAAGTTTGCCACATAAAAAAAAACGAAAAGAGTTTTTCCATCCTTTTTTTAGTATGGCTCAGCTCTTGACCTCGAAACTTGTGCATGGATGATATGAACGATGCGAGACTACCCAGAAAGTGCCTATTAACTTTCTTCTTGAAAAAATCTTCACGCAGCGGAAATATAGACGCTGGAAGCTGTAACTATTATACATTTCCATGTTTGTAGTATTAAGAAGTGCCTTAGAGAACATAGATTATATCTTTCCGAGTATCCCTGCAAAATTTCATGCCATTTCGAAAATCGGGCTATCTTTCGAGCCCAATCGTCATCACAACCTGAAAGAGTCCACTGCAGGACATGGGCCTCCCTAAATCAGTATTTGCCAAATATCGGCCACCCCGACTTTGCTCTCCACGCGTAGGTGTATGGTACAGCTATGTGTAGGGTAAATTTCTAAGTATGTATCAGTAAAACCTATAAATTTTGGAAGAGGTTTCTGTGCAAAGTTTCAGGTGGATTGATACCGCTTCGCTATCTAAATCCGCTGTAAGTGAAACTTCGTAGGAAAATGATTTGAAATTCAAAATGTAATGGAACTAAAGTTGCTGCCCGGTTAAGAGAGAATAGCCCCCTTAGTAGCCACATACTTTGTTACACTATATCAAGAGAGACACGGTCTTCGATTTGAACATGAATATGTTTTCAGGAGTTCTTCCTGACTGTAAAAGACGCGCTCCGCAGCGGTTACCAGGAAGGCAGCGGCGGCGAGTGGAACGCGGAGGAACAACTCCTGGCCGACAAACTCACGGTGGCTAAGGAACAGGTGTACGCGGCGCTGTGCGGTGAGATTATACATTAGTTGTACCCTTGTACCGTTCTTAGTCTGAGTGGGGCCTGCACTGACGTCCCGCTGTGGGGTGTATTATGCACCCCCCCCCCCATTGTTTTATCTAATCCTACCCCAGTCATCCCAGTAACTTTAAATACCGGAGCAGGACTTTGGGTTGTCGGTGACACTTGTTGCCTGAGTTCGCGACAGCGACATTGAAAGTGACTTTGATTTGAACATTTTTGAACATTTCCCTGAGGCCCGTCTTCATCTTAGCTGATTCTGTAGCCACGCAGTGTGATCACGTGCTATTGTACCCTTTTGGGCAGTTAAATATGAGCAGTGCGGAAGATATTATGTCTGTCTCGCTCCCTTTTGTTTCCAATATGGAGAGTGTTGTATGTTTATATTTTCTATTGTACGACGGGGATCAAGCTATGATAAGGCCAGAGGTGGAATTGCTCTGCACCTAGAATACTCAGCGGACTGAGGAACTGGCTATCTTACCTCTAAATGCTAGAACACAACAATTGAGAATCGTTATTATGGAACAGACTTAGGTAACATGGTGATAGCTTGCCAGGCGGACTTAAAACGAGTCATACTTGCAACCAATCCAAGCGCAAATTTGAACTGCTCTGGGGATCGAAACCGATACCTCTGGGTCTGGCGAAATACCAACCCCAGAGGTTGAAATAGTGCCTGTGGTTTTGACTACGATCGGCATTGAGCACAAAAGTAATGGTAATTCCATATTCAATTAATTAAATTGTATTTAAAAAAAAAACGGTCTGCAAGAACAGTCGGCTGAAAAGTTGTTTTGACAGCGTGTTATTCCAACGTATGGTCTGTGGGTTGTTTTATTTTTTGCACCCCGAAAACTTTGATTTATACATATTGGAGCTGACCAAAACTTCTTTAGCTAACCGATTATTGAATAAGCTGACCATTTCAATGATAGAAATTCAATATACAATGCTGGGCGTATAAACAATTACAAACCTTATTTTGCGTTGTAAATGAAGATTGTGTTCTTCTTTAACAGATAACATCGACACGCGCAGTTAATAGATGACCAATTTTTTTTTATTGTTCTACCAGGCTGTGCTTGGCCTTCATCCCACCTGATTTTTCAATTTATGATAAGGCGAAGGTGGAAGCGCATTTCACCCGGAACCCTCAACAAACTGAGAAACCGGCTATCTTACCTCTAAATGCCGGAACACAACCATTTAAGAATTGTTGTTATGGCGATAGAATTAGGTAAGATTGTGGTAGCTGGACTGGCGGACAAACTCCTACCACCAACCAAAATTATTGAATAAGCTGACCATGTAAATGATAGTTATTCAATGTTA
Organism: Venusia cambrica; assembly: GCA_951394065.1. Lineage (NCBI taxonomy): Eukaryota > Metazoa > Arthropoda > Insecta > Lepidoptera > Geometridae > Venusia > Venusia cambrica. Next base: position 8,073,203 of record OX596035.1, read on the forward strand.
ATAATGCGGGACGTATTACCAGTTACTTACCCTATCTTGCGTTGGAAATAAATATTGTGGTGTCCTTTTTTATTTTTTTATTTGACAGGCATCATTATTACAAATATTATTACCTATGGTCTACACATTAGGCTGAGCCTGTACTGTGTAGGCCATACATTTTGATTAACAAAAGTTTGTGCCTCGGTCTCTACCTATACAAAACAATGAAAGTAAGCTATTCTAAGTGAGAGAAAAGAAAAACTAACTAAGATATAGGTATTGAACAAATGATAATATTATAAACCTTGATAATAATAATGATATATTAAATAAAATACCTAACAATAATGGATACTATAATAATAAGTAATGAATTAAAAAACTTTCCCAGATAACATCGACACCCGCAGTGCATTAGACGCGTTGCGGGAGCTGGTGGGCGCATGCCACGTTTACCTGCGGCAAGCTACTCGCGCGCGCAACTCGCCCCTGCTAGCGGCTGCGGCTCGCTACGTCACCGACATTCTGCACGTGTTTGGGGCGGTGGAGGGCCCGCGAGGGGGGATAGGATTCCCTGTTGGCGATGCAAGCACTTGTGTGAGTACTGCACTAGATGTATCACTGGCGCCAGTTACTTTAAAGTTTAACCCGCTAGCGGCGGCGGTTCGACATTCTGCACGTGTTTTAAATCTAACCTCCTTTAAATCCATTTATGTTTTACCTGTGTTTCAAGCAAATAAACTTATTGTATTGTATTGTATTGTATCCATTCCAATTGTCTTTTGGTTGTTAGGTAATTATTTTTGCACCTTGAAACACATTGCTTTCTTAATTCACTTAGCTTGTTGACAAAACACATCGTGCATCTGACCAAAACCACTTTAATTAGCTGATCGTTTATTAAATTATCTGAACGTTTAACACGTTCGCTGTACAGGGCGAAAATAGGCGAAAATAGGCTAGGCTACCGCTACGTCCTTTTTTTTTTGCCTTAATTTCACCTGGTTACAAGCTAAGATAAGGCCGAAGGTGGAGGCGCACTTCACCCGGAATCCTCAACAGACTGAGGAACTGGATATCTAACCTCTAAATGCCGGAACACAATTTTTTTTTAGAATTGTTGTTATTGCGACAAACATCTCTTTACATTTTCAATTTCATCGGTTTATTCGATTTTGATCGGGAGTTATGCCGTCACAAACATTGCCTCATACATCCATACATACAGTGCCGTATTTCTCAACTTAACTTTCTGAGATCTAGTTCGCTTCACCACTTTTTTTTTCTTCTGATGGCCAATTTCCATTTTAGTTTGCCTGCCCCCCTCAGCACGGGGCGGGGATATTATTTTTGTCCTCTGTTTTTATCCATTTTCGAGAGCATTTTGTCTCCCGATGGTGGATAAAAACAGAGGACAAAAATTTTATCCCCTCCCCGTGCTGAGGGGGCTTATAGGGGGATATTATTATCTTTTGTTTTGGTATGTTGCCTGATAGTTTCAGATCTAACCCTATCTGACAATGTATTCCCAATATAATAGGAAACTTCCGTAAATGAGATAGAGTGTAGTTAATCAGTTTACTTATTTGTCAGATCGAAGAAGAAGTGATGCCGTACCTAGAAGCGTTGAGCATATTCCGAGGGCGCGTTAGAGAAGCGGCCCGAAGCGTGAAGGCCAGCGACGTTCTGGCGTTGTGTGATGACCTGCGCGATACTGTGCTTCCCGAGCTAGGGGTCCGGCTAGAGGACAAACCAGGTACCTAATATGTTTTTATAAATATCACAGGATATATATTTCCAACAGCGCCATCTGGTCCCAAACAAAGCCGAGCTGTAATATGGGAACTAGTGTACGGAAATATTACAGGACGTTAAATAAATATTACAGGACGTTAATTTCACACAGCGTCATCTAGCCATCTAAGCAAAGCTTGTAAATACTTATATACTTTTTTTTTAAATATATACGTACTATATTATACAACATCCAAACACAGAACAAACATCTATATTCATCACACAAATGTTTGTCCTGCGTGGGAATCGAACCCACAACCTACAGCTCAGAAGGCAGAGCTACTACCAACTGAGCTATGAGGCTTGTTAACTTGCATTACAAGTAACGAAGTGTTGAGAGCATTCTGCAGCGTGAAGACTATTTATTTTTTTATTCACGATGGGTCGACGCTTGACTACGAAACTTACAAAGGCAAGAATGAGATCTACGATGGAGCGAGCCTACCCAGAAAGTGCCTATTAACTCTCTTCTTGAATTCATTAGGGTCGTAACACAGCGGAAACAAACGCTGGGATTCCAAGTTGTTGCAGTGCGCACAATAAAATATTCTTGAAAGCGTTTAGTTCTTATTCATTAACCAGTAAACTAGAGAAAGCAATGCATCTGTAACTAGATAGTAGAACATTGGTAGGTAGATGTATCGAACCCGTGGTCGCGTGTACGATTCTCGGGTGCGGGGTGTTGTATATTATTATACAAAAATGTATTTAATTAACAATAAGCAACACGCGTTGGAAGCGTTGCTCTGTATATAAAATTAGGCGATTCAGCCACAAAAAAAAATCACAAAACGCGATGGGACTCGAACCAGCATCTTTTCCTAAAGCCGGAAACGCTCCAACCAATTGAGCAACGAGGGCCCTGACGCAGATTCTGAATAATAAATAAATATTATAGGACATTTTTTTTACAATACTTTTTTTTAAATACATACTTACTACATGATACAATACCCAAACACAGAACAAACATCTATATTCATCACACAAATGTTTGTCCTGGGTGGGAATCGAACCCACAGCCTACAGCGCAGAAGGCAGAGTTACTACCAACTGAGCTATGAGGCTTGTTAAAAATTGAATTTTTGTGTCATATCCATACTCAAGCTTGAGCGCTGATCACTTGTGACCAATTAGGGCTTGAAATACAAAAATATAACAGTGTCATGGTTTTTTACAAGCTCTGAAGACGGATGAGCTCTGCGACCATACCATTGTCATAGAGCAGCGATTGGTTTAGTGGAATCTCAGGGTTGTTACAACACATCCCACGCTCTAAAGAAAAGAACACCGATATTTGGCCAAGATTGTGTTTATTTTCAATATATTTCGATTATAGTGATCTGACTTGTGAAGAGTAGTAGAGCCCCTTGTGAAAGTGCTCGTCCGGGGAAGTACTACCACCATACCTATTTCAGCCGCAAAGCAGCATTGCTGTGTTCCGGTTTGAAGGGTGAAATTACGGGCACGCGAGGCTCAACACCTTTATGCCTTAAGTTGACGGGCGCAATGCAGTGCCGTGAAGACTATATTCTTTGCGGATTTGACCCACGCACTAAGGCATTGTTATAGGCAAGAGTGCATTTAACCGTTCCGTCTCCTAGATGGAAAAAAAGTTGTTTTCATCTTTTTATTTTTATTTTGGCGATCAAAATATTAATGTTTATTTTTCATCTTCAGACCGCACGGTAGTGAAGTTAGTAAGCAAGGAAGAACTAGCTAAAGAAAGAGAGGAGAAGAAACGGTTAGAAGCGGAGAAACAGAGAAAGAAACAGGACTTGCTGGACGCGCAGCGAGCCAAAGACGAGCTCAAGAAGATACCGCCTTCGGAGATGTTTAAGAAGGAAACGGATAAATACTCCAAGTTTGATGAGAAGGTGAGGTTCAATGGCTAGATACGTTTTTTCCCTGCACAAAACTACGTCGATATTTAGGGTAAAACCGGCCAATTGCGGACACCGCGGGTACAGACTAAAGATGGCAATAATGGTTAAAATTAAATATTAGTTAACTGTTAATTGATAAAAAAATATATCGATATTTTTATTGGTTGAAAATATTAGTTAATATTATTTGTTTAGTATCTACACGATTTGATTATTTCTTGATGTTATTGCAGTTGAATATTTTATTCTATTGATCAAATAAAAGTAACCGCTAATTCGTCTCTATCATAGTAGCACTATGGGCATTTGCTTAAAATATCACATCACTTTGTATTGAATAAAAATATCATATACAGCAAATCAGAGAAATTTAATCTCTATAGTGAGGAGTCGAAAGTATACAATTGAATGAAGTCCACCTAATACATAGTTGAAAACTCTGCGAGCAGCAACATACGAAAATGTTTCTTATTTGTAGCACTTTAAAGTTAAAGTTTCAATGCATTCAATTATGTTAGTTCTAACTCAGGCTGAAGTTGATATGATATTTTTATTCGATAATGTTAATTCTGATTATTGAATATAATGGTTGATTTTAAATATTAGTTAAATTTATTGGTTGATAGTGATATTCGTCATCGTCCTTGTCATATCACGTCAACAGTCTATTAGTGTCCACTGCTGGACAGAAGCTTCCCAAGCTAGAGGGTTTTGCCATAATCACCGCGATTAGGCTTCCCAAGAGTGGTGGACCGGTTATCGCAATAAAGGTGTATATAATACACAGAAACATGCTGCCTTTTTTCTGGTGAGTTTCGTTTCTTGTATACCCTATATTTTTTTAAAGCGGCAATAGCAACACACCCTGAAAATGTTAACTGTATCACTATTATGATTCATGATATACAGCCCGCTGACAAACAGACGGATGGACGGACTTACCTGTAGTTAAGTGCCCCTTTGGCACCTTTGGGTACGGAACTTTAAATTGTGTCTATGGGAGGGTAATGAGGGCCTTCGTGGATATATGTACGAGTACCTATATGAAAAAACTTTAAGTTCGAAACATTGTTTTTTTTTTATTGTACGACGAGGAAGAGCTTGGTTACAAGCTACGATAAGGCCGAAGGTGGAGGCGCACTTCACCCGGAATCCTCAACAAACTGAGGAACTGGCTATCTTACCTCTAAATGCCGGAATTCTAAAATGGTTGTGTATGGCGACAGAATTAGTTAAGATGGTGGTAGCTAGCCAGACGGACTTAAACAATGTCCTACCACCAACCAACCAAAAAAAATGATTCAAAGGCTGAATATTTGTCGGATATGTGTATATGAAAAAACGTTCAAGTTTCAAAGGCTGTATATTTGTCGAGTCACCCTCCGTGGTCTAGTTATGTAATGTTTGAGCGATCTAGCCTAGAGGGCCAGCATTCGATATCCGAGTAAAAAAAAACAGAAGTGAATCTTTGTTTTTTTTTTATTCGAAATGGTTCAGCTTTTGATGTCAAGGCTTGCCTGGGCATTAACCAGCACCGGACTTCGGCAGAATTGTGAAGCTGTTGGCAGTTCGGTAAGGCATTGCAAGCTAGAATCACCTGGTTGTCCGATAAGATGATTTAGACCAAGTTTGGGTGTTGTCCTAAATAAGTCGGTTTTCATTTGATGAACTATCCCGCGCAGTTACTCTTGCGCCACGGTATAGCAGGTAGTTTGTATGTGACGAATTCCCTTTTTTGATATCACAATGTACTTTGAAGTTACCAATAATGATATAGGTAATGTATCAACCGTTGTCCCCAGGGTCTGCCCACTCACGACCTGGAAGGCAAGGAGCTCAGCAAGGGCTTGGTGAAGAAACTGCAGAAGTTGCAACAGGCGCAGGAAAAGAAATACAACGAGTACTTGACCTTCATCAACACTTGCTGATGATGATGGTGCGATTATCGTTTTTTTATAATTTCCACTATAAAATAAAACATATTGAAGTCATCTAAAATCAACGCTATTATTCTTGTAACCACCATAATATAAATGGGATCCAAAGTATTCTGTTTTATGGTTCCGTACCGAACTATAAAACTGAAGGGGCAACGTGATATTTTGAGAAATGTGGGTCGGAACCCTCGGTAATTTTTGCCGGCTTTTTAAGGTTCTGAAAATTAGATGCTTTACTTGGTGCTATGATCAAAGTAAAAACATGTTAAAATATATTCATAAAACCGTGAGTATTTTTAATACTCATAACCCAAATATTTCATTAATCATGACAGACTGTATATATATGCTTTTAAGAATATTCGTTATATTGTGGCCATTGCATTTAGGTATTTCAGTTTTTTGTGTAAAAAATATTAACTAAAATAAATATGTTGAAATTGCTTGCTATTTTAAAATCCTAACCCGCAGTTTGCTAAGATCAGAGACAGAATGAGCACTAAATGGCGAAAACTGAGATCCTAGGTCTCGAGCCGCCGAAAAGTCGCTTACCTACATACTATAGGTTGCAAAATATACAATGCGGAAAATCTTACGCGGTTAGTGTACCAACCATTCGGACCAATCGGTTCGAATCTACCTTCATTAGAAAAACAGGTGTGGAAATCTTCGTTATCAGTCTTTTCTACTCTTTAACTTGGGTCTTTGAATGAGTGTATCCCAGTCCTAGGCCATTGTGCTTCATCGATACTGGCAACATAAAAAAAGAGAAGTCTTTAAATGAGTGTCTCCCAGTCCTAGGCCATTGTGCTTCATCGATACTGGCAACATAAAAAAAGAGAAGTCTTTGAATGAGTGTCTCCCAGTCCTAGGCCATTGTACTTCATCGATACTGGCAACATAAAAAAAGAGAACATTTCTAACCATGACCATATACCGGATTGTCATCTAACTTAGATCATGTTAAAATGTTTAAAAATATTGTGTACGTAGCCTTAGATCATCTAAGGCTACCGACTACATGTTGGTGGGGTATTCCACGATAAAAAAACAAAAGAAATGGAGATATTATTATCTAACATCCTCTACTTCTTGGGATAGCTCTCTATGTAAACTCTTGCTAATAGTACCTATTCGGTTCGATCTAAAGAAAGTTTAACTTCGGCAATGCTACTTCTTGGGATAGCTTAACCGCTTCTGTGGTCTAGTGGTACAGCCCACCGATTTCAGATCCAGAGGTCCCGGGTTCGATCCCCATGGGGAGTACAATATATTGTGCTTGGTTTGGTTGGTGGCAGGGCTTTGTTTAGTCCGCCTGGCTAGCTACCACCATCTTACCTAACTCTGTCGCCATAATAACAATTCTAAAATTGTTGTGTTCCGGCATTTAGAGGTAAGATAGCCAGTTCCTTAATTTGTTGAGGATTTCGGGTGAAGTGCGCCTCCACCTTCGGCCTTATCTCAACTTGTTCGTATAATAAAAAAAAAATAGTTCTATGTAAACTCTTGCTAATACAGTACCTATTCGGTTCGATCTAAAGAAAGTTTAACTTCGGCAGCGCTACTTCTTGGGATAGCTCTCTATGGAAACTCTTGATAATAGTACCGGTTCGGTTCGATCGAACTCCGCCAATGCAAGCTACCTTTTCGCCTGTGCAAGCTTATTAATGCAGTAGGTTAAGTTGTATACTATAGGTAAATGTTCATACGGGATGACGTAGTTTAACTGATGTAGGTACCTATGTGTGATGTACTGATGTAGTAGTAAGTTCAAGTCAATAATTGTTTACTCAGAATTTAAATAAAAACTGCTTCATAGTGGCATATTTTGTCATGCGATGCTAATAAAAGATAGCAACTTATATAATTTCTGTTATTCAAACAAATAGCAACTCTAACTTAAGATATTAGGGCTTAAAATGCAAAGTAAGCTACTGTTCGTTACGACCTTTACAGAGAACGAGTAACTGAATGAAAATTGCTGCTCCAGTGCGTTTTGGTGGAGTTTTAGGTAACACACATTCGGGCGGATGGTGCCAAATCCTTTGTTTTTCATCAGTAAGATTTTTTATGATCATTAAAACGTCAAATCTGCCTTCTGTTCGAAATTGCGACCAGCACATAAGAATATTTGTTAAGCCGCGTAGGTATACATTCAATCTATGTTTATGAGCTTAACGTGTCTGTTTATTGCAATCATAACCTGCGTGTAGGCCAACACCACAACTTTACACGATTGAACGCATTTCGATAAACTTCCATTATCCGACCAAAAATTGGACTCCGACACTGACTGTCTGTACAATGACTAAATGGCTCAATCGACATCCTGACAGCCTAAGCCAGAGGACCTACGGATTTGAATTTTTTGGGGAGGCTTCATATTGCAGTGTGTGCACTAAAATTTTTTTTTTTGGAATTCTCACGGGAAAGAAGTCCCGGGTGTTTCTATAAGTAGTAGTATTTTATAACATTAACTAACAAATAAGTAGATAATTATTCCAATGTCGAACGCTTACCTATGGCGGCGGCTGAAGATTGTTCCATACTGTGTGTATGCTTCGTAGGTACCTAAGTAGAAAAATACTGAATGGCGGTGCTCAATGCAACTTGAGCAACTGTCTAAGTATCTAAAGCCGTAGGTACCTACCTACTGCCTCACTTTCCCAAACAAGAAGGCTAGTCTTCTATAAATTTCGATCTGTATATCGTGCATGAATTATTTTAACCTTAAAACTTGCACTGGCAAGGATTAGGTCTACGATGGAGCGAGCTTACCCAGAGGACACTGGCGCAACTGCTTGGTGCTGGACTTCGGCAGGAAGTTGGACCTTTGCAGGTCCTAACACCAGAGTTGGGATCATTCAGGCGCGAGCGCTGACAAAAGCAAGCGATTCCGTTGCCCTTAGCATTTAGCGATTATAAAATTAAACTGAATGAACATTACTTGTTCACCATATGGTAGGTATATATACCTACCTGAGTAAAACTGAATTAAAAATATATGTAAGTACTTTACCCGGTTATCAACTTATGTTAAAAATGTTCAAGTCCGCTAATCCCTATCAATAGGGATCAGTGTTATTGAAATCTAAACAACCAACAATCTACAAAAATATCAACAAATCAAATGATTTGTCAGAAAAAACCCACCGATTATCTAAATCCGTAAACATTAAAAATGAATTACCTCGACGCTAATGATGACAATAGGGCTCCGTTCCTTCCTATAACGGTTCAATGAGATCTCTATAATGGCGCTGGCCGCGTGCGCGACAAAAATACTCATAAAAAGCTAAACAGTAGTTTTAAAAAAGGTAAAAAGTGAGGTAAACAATCTGGGCGCGTTTTTTGTGGGAATCGTACAATTGTGTTTTGGTGGGGTGCGCAGGCACGCGAGCGAGCATCTGCGTCCAGCACGTACTATTTTAGAGTGCGCAATCACACATTGACGCATTCATTATTGTTTTAATCGTAGGTGCCTACTGATACAGAGGATTTTATCCTCCCTAATTTATGGACATAAGTGATGACTACCTGCCGTTCTTTTTAAATGATAGATCTACGTTTTGACAATAATCTATATAGCCTGATAGGAACGATGATGTGGCCTAAAATGCACATCGTTCAACAAAAACACAAGAACAGACGCAGGCAACGTATTCCACTCTTATGTTCACATGATGAAATTGGAACTAAAGCTTCGGATGGACGGAACGCTAATAGACGGGGTGGTAATGCTCCGTGCCCTGCTATTCCTGTATTAGTGGAAGCGACATGGTGGGGTTAGATCAAGAAGCTCCTGTGCTTTCTCCGAAATGAAGTCTATAAAAGACCCAAAGGTTGCTAGCAACATTTCGACGGTGCTCAAGATTTTTCACCTATACCCGATTTCGTTGGTTAAGGTCCGAGAGCACTTGGGGAAACTTATATTTCTAGAACAGAGTAGGTAGGTACCTACCTAAAGATAGCGTCGAATTAAAGTTTTCTTTGAAAGTCAGGCAAAAAATCATCAAATCACTATTCGTTTCTTACCTTTCTCCTTGTATGCCTGGAGTTCTACTTCGTAAAACGAAACATGATGGATTCAAAGACGGTTGCACGTTTTTCAATACAAATATGTCAGAAGTTCTTTTGGATTCGACGACTTTCATTTTTATAGGAGGCCCTGATGGCCTCCGTTTCCTAACAGGCTGTAGATTTGACGTTTCATAATTATCTTTAAAACATGAATTTGAAACTGATTTATTAAAGATAGATAAATAAACCAATAAATAAAAATAAACAGACAAGCAAAGAAAAACACTTAAACTAATTTATGGATTTAGTACTTATACTAGTTATATATAAATGGTGATTAGGATTATGTTTGAGTCGGCCACAACAATTAAATCAAGATTATGTACCTACCTACCTACCTTATTGTATACGAGTGACGTAAGTATAATAGGTACCTATATCTTGATTTAATTGTCGTGGCTCTGCGTTTATCGGATGAATGATTCAAAATTAACAACATTTGCAACGGAAATTCCCAACGAAAATGAAAAGAATTGTTTCCTTGTGAATATTATTTAAATAGATTTTGGATTTGATCACAATCGCTTTGATCGTGGTCAGGTTAACAAAGGCCACGGTTTACTGTAGCGGTAACGTAGCGGACGCGGTAGGGGCGACGCAAATGTCGACTTCGCGTTGACTGACCGCCTGGAGAGATGTCAATCACATACATTTGAATAAGAACATTGTTCCTTTTCCAGATTCCGTTGAGATCTTGCGATAACTGAATTTCATTACAATGTGACCAACGAACTGAAAGTTGCATTTTTAGTCGAAAATTCAGTTTTCTAACCAAATAGTTTCGCAGTCGATCAAGTGGAATGCAAACTAACGGTCTACTGTTGTACGATTTATTGTTATCAAAAGTACCGGCATGTCTATCAATAGTAGCAACGTCTTATTCCTGAATCAATTCAATCTCAAATCAGCAACTTATAAAAATGAGGGCATGTAAATGGGATGCCAGGATTCTGCTAACGTTTTCTGTCAATCAGTTTTTTTTCACGTTTTGAGATCAACGATAACATCGTGGCAGGATGATTTCGAAAATATTTAAGCTTTTAAATGGAATTAGAGTTTTAAAATGTAACTATTATTATGTACCTACCTTATTTCGGATTTCAGACGTATCAAGCCCGAAATATCACACACGTATTAAAAAAGGGAATGTTTGTTTGGAATTCTGTTTCTCCTTCACGCCAAAACTGCACGGACGGAACTTTGAACCAGGTACCAACTTACATGTTTACTGCACATGTATCTATAGACCAGGAATTAGACAAGCTAACTGCATCCTATAAATCAATTCCCGTGGGATGGGAACGGGGTGCTGTCATCTTTGAGGGTATCAGTGACCCAGTGCTCAGTGCTCAGCTACTGGAAGTTTAAAACTTGTTTGAGAAATGTACGTTCTCCCCAATGATACGATAGGTTACAGTTGGTTTTTTATCCCGTTACCATCCCATCCTACCAGATATCTGGCTGGAATCATTACGGGTGCCTACGCAACCCCGTACCTACTGCTTTAGCTGCTGTCCCACTCACCATTCTCCCGTGATATTAGTATTCTTCCAAACCACCGAGTATTCCGAAGGAGGGTTGACGTCAGGTAGGCGGCTGGCCTTAATGTGGAGGAAGAAGACATGTTGTGCCGATCCCACCTAGCGTGTGTGTACCATGCCCTTCTTCTCATCTGGTTTCAAATTATGATAAGCTGAAGGTGAAAGCGCACTTCACCCGGAATCATCAATGTTCTGAGGAACTGGCTATCTTACCTCTCAATTCCGGAACACAAATTTTGAATTTTTGTATGGAAACAAACATAGGTAAGATGGTGGTAGCAGACGGACTTAAAAAATTCCTACCACCCACCATACCAAGTACAATATTGTACTCCCCTGGGATCGAACCTGGGACCTCTGGATCTGAAACCAGTGGGAGAACCACTAGACCACAGAGTCGGTTAAAAATAATAATACACAAACTCGGAACTTCAAAATTTTAATTGGCGACTTAATATGATTTATAACGATAGCAATTAAAAGTTTTACCTCATAAATGATGGTCGGTGTACCTACCCCCTCTTGGTAATATTGCGGAGAGCGGCGGCTGAAGACGAACAAGTTAGAGAGCTGGTCCCCAATAGGGGTAGCAATTATGACTTGTTTTTCATCGCGGCCCCCAAAGCACTCCCGTCGCTGAAAAAGAATCCAATTTTGCACGCTCATTAATTATTTAAATCTCATTAAACAGCCGCAAGTTTCCCTCCTCTGTTGTGTAATTTTGCGACGCCATTCTACGTAGGTAGCTAATTTAAGCCGTTGGACAACGACGGAATTTTCTACTCCTTATAAATGTTCCCTGAATTTTAAATGAACGGCTTATCTTTGCTTTAATATATGATTATCGTCGGGAAAATATACTTAAGTGGTCACAGAAACTCAAAAGTTTGTACCAGATTATTTAAGTTAGTTACCTTCGAGGTAGGTACTTGTATATGTCATGATATGTTAAGCCTCAGCTTTTCCAATCACAGCACATTCTTTAAAACTGTTCGAAATCAATTTTGGTGTCACCTAATCATTACCTATAGGTACCTACGATAACTTTGTTTCAGTGACTGGCCTACCTGCAACACACAGCCTATAGGTAGGTACCAGTGAAAGTGTAAGCTAGTTCTAGTGACTTACATTTTGAGGGTGTGTCCTTAAAAGGTGTAGGTATTCCTACTAAGGAATGAGTTATTTCCATGGGATGAAAGGAATTCCCGGGCGTTCCACTTACGTACAATAAGTACCTAGCCTACCGTAACCTTGGTGCCAATCGTGAGATTAATAAAGTAAAAGATAGGTAGTTAACATAAATTTATTCTAAACATAAAAAAGTAGGTCGTAGGTTCTATTGCCCGCCTAATTGTCACTTCACAATTCACGACACTTCCCTGTAGTAGTGGAGACTTCTAGGTGTGCGTAGCAGCCGTAAGGTTCAGGGGAAGTGGATGACTTCAGATCTGGGTCCAGGATGAGACGTCGTCGAAGGGAATTAAAGTTCCACTTCGGCTGAGTGAGCCCGTACTTTGGACCCTGGAATGAATGTCCGTGTTGAGTTATACGGATCTCCTTGTATTTCCTGTCCTTGGTCACCACGGCGATATGAAGCTACTTACTACTGGGAAGTCGAATGAGTGTGGTGGTAGCCAAGCAGAACGGAGTTCACAAATACATTAAATAAGTAGTACCTATGGAAGTAGGTAGGTACGTAGGTTGGTAAGTAGGTACGTAACTACGAATGATAGGTACAATGAAGTGCAGATAATGAAGCTACTAAATAATTGATAGTAGTTACGCTAGACACAGCATAGCTAGCTAGCGGAATGCAGGTAGGTACATAGCTAGTGCAAGATGAAACATTCTAGAAGCAAGCGCTAATGCGGTGTGAAATGAGTAGGTACCTAAGTACCAATGTTCGTCACCTAGTGTCATTGCGTAGCTAGGATGTTTTTATGAATATGAAGGATACTATTATTAATGCGTACATACAATATATTTATGATCTATGAAAAGGGTACTTATCAATAACTGTGCACACTTACCCAGTTGAGGTTTAAAACTTCTTATAACTTCACATAAGTAGTTTGGACGTAAAAAATCTATGTTATATTTAAATGCATACATACCTGCATCTACTCGTAGTTCAAATTTAATCTTAAAACTAGTAAATATTAGCAGAGTCATAAAGTTGATTAGAAGTATCAAAACAAAAAAATCTAATGATTTTTGGTACATAACACCTTACCTGTTAAAAGGACTAGAATGTGTTATTGCTGGACCCCTCATGCACGTTATCAATAAAAGCATTGAAACTGGTACATTCCCTAAACAAAAGAAAATAGCAAAAGTTGTGCCAATACATAAGAAAGGGGAAAAATCGTTATGTAATAACTATCGGCCAGTTTCGGAGAGTACCCTAGGAAGTACCCTAACTGAACACTAGGGAGTACCCTAGTGTAAGTAAAATCTTCGAAAAATATTTGACTGATGAACTTGTTACCTACATTGTAGATCATAAGATATTAAATAACAGACAATTTGGTTTTTAAAAACGGAAATCTACAAAGCACGCTATAAGTAGGCTTTTACAAGATATATTTTCAGGCCTGGAGAAATCACAAAAGACTTACTTTGTGATCTACTGAAACCGAAGCATTCGATTGTGTCTCTCACGATATTTTATTAAATAAATTAGAACATTATGGTGCTAGATGTAAAGAACTTAACATATTTATTCATCATGTACGTAAATGATGTTTCTGTAGCTTGTAAGGATTTTGACATAGTCTTATTCGCGGACGACACAAGTCAAATTATTAAGGATAAGTATAATGGAGATCTAAGTCACAATTTAAAATATGTTATACGTAACTTAGAAGAATGGTTACTGCTGCTGTATGTTGAAAAAACTGATGTTGTAAATTTTTGTCTAGGTGCCTCAAAGAAGTCACCGCATTTGCAGTTACAGAATGCTTTAAATGAACTTTCCTTGCCGTATTCAAATAGTAATACATTTTTAGGTGTGTGGCTTGGAAATGTTGAGACAAATACTATTCTATAAGTATTTCTATTCTATTCTTATTCTTTTTTTTTTTTTTAAATTACATTTGTGTATTATAGTTAAATTGACATATCTAAGTGCATGTATTATGTTTATAGATGAATAAATGAGTCTGACTTTGACTTTGTAAGTCCTGGAGATTGCACAGCAATTATTATGTAGGTACTAAGAAGACCTATAGGTATGTTAATTACAACGCGACGACGACAGAAGGAATCGGCCACTGAATCAGTGTCAATTTTATGACTGTAGATAGGTACTTTCGTCGCCTCCGATGTCTTGTCGAGTCTGCCAGGACGCTTTTTTTATGAAAGGACAATACGCTAGCCTGGTTCTAAACCTGGAGGGCGACCGATTTGCGCGGACCTGAAATTGATTTTTGAAGCAACAAGCTCAAGGGCACCACACACGGCTTAGGCTGTTGCCATTTGATGAGGGAGGATAGGAATGGCCGAAGGCGGTACTGAGGGATAACGCTGGTATACAGCGTTGCTGAAATGCTACATCAAGGAATACGGCTCCCGTATGAGCGGGCCAGCACGCATTGCGCTTTTCTAGGATGTGTTCCGTGATGCGGAGTACTTGTTGGGGGCACCAGTGTCTAGCTCGAAAGTCAAACTGCTCGTTGGGAAGGAGCTTAAGATCACTGTCAAAGGACCTGAGACGATTCATAAGGAGTCGCTCATAGATTTTACCTAGCGAGTAAAGGAGGCTGATTGGACGGTAACTGGAGGGGACTCTGGGATCTCTACCTGATCTGTTCGATCTCAGAAGCTCTAATAAGGGCCAGAGGCGGGGAAGTGGGTGGCAGAGATACCAGGCGATCGACTTCGCTGTTCACCTTGGCAAGATGGACAGGGTCGACTGGTTCTAGACTTGGAGAGCATTGGGATTCGAGATATTTATTTATTTTAGCTTTGTCCTCGTCATCGAAGACAACGGACTTGTTCGGGCGGACTAGAGGGGGCAAGAGATGGGGGGGGGGGGTATCTATTTTCATACAGCGGGTAAGATTCCAGTAGGCCAGGTGACTGGGGCTTAGGTCAGTGAGTAGGTTTTCCCATTCGCAATCCCTGAATCCCATGAATCCCTGTGCGCGAAGAGTGATGCGGTTATCCGCACAAGGGGTATTGTTATAGGCGCGCTTTGCTGCGCGAAACCTTGTCATCAACCGTCTCAGGTCATCTGGCAGGGGCGGTCGAGGGTATGTCTCGGCCGATACATGTTTCGATAGACAACAACAGTAGTGACGTGGTTAGTAAGAGAGGATGCTGCGATAGCCACGTCCTGAAGGGACCTGATATCGTCAGGGATTTGATCCAATTCCGTAGAGTGGATTGACTCAAGAGATTTCTTGAGTTTGTGCCACTCTATAACTGTTTTGGTAGATGGGGCTGAGTCGGGAGGGGGACCTAATCTCTTGAGGACCGGGAGATGATCTGACATGAGTTCATCATGGACATCTTTTGAATGTAACCGGAGGGAAACATTCTTAAGAAGTGCCATGTCTAGGGTATCGATGGTATGACCCACTATGTCTGGATAGTGGGTATGGCGTAAGGGGGGAATAATGTCGAAATCGATTTCGGCCTTTATGTTATTAAGTTTGATACCGTTCGGATTGGTAACGAAGGGTACGCTATCATAGGAACGCTAAACGTTACACTACCTATTTAAATGATAGGTATATAAACCTATGTAGGTACCTATACCTGTACGAATTAGAGCTGCTCATTTTACTCTGAAATTGTTTACGATTCCCGATAAACAGGCGTAGTATAAAAACTCAGTCAATAAGCATTAAAATCTGTAAGCTTTCGCCAAATGATAAATCGCGAAGATTCTCATAAAAGTCTATTTACAAGCATCAAAGCGATTTAGTTAAACAGGAAATTATACAACGTTGTTGTAGGGAGGTATTCACAGAGCATTTGAATGTTCGTTGACGCAGCTTCCTATTAGATAATAAAGTCTCACAGGATTGTCTTGTTTGGGAGAAAAAATGAAAATTAGGAAATTAAACTGTGCGGTGGCACATGAAAGGTGCGGAAATGCTGCTCTCCGTTTATCTGCCAACTCGCCGAGTGCTGCCGACACCGCCTTCCGGGCCTTGCTGCTGATAAGTCATTTATTAACCACTAACTTGCTCATCGATGGATACAGCAAAACATGTTTGAGCGCTTTCTGTTTACCATAGGTACGAGATTTTGGCTTTTTTTTATTGCCTACGCCGGGGAACTGCTTATAGGACATTCATTTTTTTTTTTTTTACACAGCGCCATCTAGCCCCAAACTAAGCATAGCTTGTAATATGGGAACTAGATTACGGATAGAATACTTAAATACTTTTTTTTAAATACATACTTACTATATCATACAACACCCAAACACAGAACAAACATCTATATTCATCACACAAATGTTTGTCCTGGGTGGGAATCGAACCCACAGCCTACAGCGCAGAAGGCAGAGTTACTACCAACTGAGCTATGAGGCTTTATACCTTCTATTGTAGCATTCTAGTTTCGATCTTACATTATTTTTGTCTCGTTTTTTCAACACCAGACTGATAGTGACAAAAGTTAAGTAATATCAAAACAAGAACGCTTTAAGAGGTCGTGGTACCCCTCTGTTTCTAAGTAGTGATAAAGTGTGGATGGAAGTGCACTTCAAATGGAATCCTCAACGTCTGAGGTACTGACAATCTTACCGCCGAAATGCCGGCCACCACATCCCCTGGGTTATGTACCTACGCGCTCAATGAATTTTTGTCCACATCGGAACCTACCAAAACGATTACAGCTCATGTCATATTCGGCATGGAATTTGGTAGGTTGGCACTAAGGTAGATAATGTCCGTGACGCGAAACTTGATGTTTTTTTTATTAACATTCGTGTTTCCAAAAAAGGGGGTTCCAAATTTTCAAAGAAAAGTAAGTAGATCATGATGAGGTATCAAATAACAGGCCTTGGTCTACAGTTCAAAATATATTGCTTATTATTATAGGCTAGGCTAATTTTAATCAACAAGAAACAAAAATCACCGTCCCAGAGTATAAAGCACAAAAAATCTGATAACTATTTTTATATATTTATACGCAGCTCAAAAAGTAATACAAATAAGTATGTTTGTATGTACAGAAAATTAAACGGTTTGTGTACATTTATAGTTTTTGAGAAACAAACGAACCCCGCCGCAATAGGCTTAACTTTTAAATCCATTTATTTTAGTTTACAAGTACACTATAAATTCTTTTAAATATAGGTAACATTGACCCATACAGTCTTACATAAGTAGGTACATATCTATATTTTTGTGTTTTGTTTGTATTGAATAGGCTCAAAAAATTGGACCGATTTTTAAATTCTTTCACTAATAGAATGAGACCGATAAAATTTCTTACAGAGCGTGCGCTGCGAAAACTATTGATGATACAGCGATAGCATATTTCCAATTATTAGAGTTATGCCAATATAACATTTTTTTATTGTTTAAAAAGTTTATATAAACACCGCCGCGCCAATAAGTACTTACACATACCACGTTATTTGTACCTTGGTATTAATCCTTTTCTAAATAAATTACTTTGTAGTCTGTAGATATTTTTTTGAATTTAAGTGATTTTAAAAGCTTAATAAAAAAAGCTGTACCTATATCCGACAAGATGAACAACACTTTTGTTCGCGCATATATAGTGACTACCACACAAAAACCCAATTACTTGCTGGTCTATTTTATTAATTTATCACTACTTTATTTATTTTTTAATTTAACTTCAAAAATAAATATAATACTGAAATACACATACTTATAAAAGTTTTAAATCAATGTAGGTAACGATCATAGTTAAGCTATAACTAACGAATTAAATATCTACAATTTGTTTCAAATATATGTATGTGACTATAGTATAAAGGTTTACTTACTACTACTTACCCACACCACAGGGTTTCCTAGTGTGGGAGCTAGCGAACTCACAAATTATATACCATCAAGTTTATATAATTACCAACAGCATTTTTCACATATGCAGGAGTACATTACAAAATGTATGCTTATGTTGCTTGAGGTGATATGTTGCCTAGATACAATGGCTATTAATTTTTATCATTATTATTAGATATTCTACCATATTTATTGTACTTACTTAGCTAGTTTTAAACAATAAACATACATTATTTTTCTTATTATATGAAAAATCGGTAAACGTTGGAAGTAATATATAGATTTGTTATAATATAGTAAAGTTTCTTTTTATATTGTACGACGATGAGTTGCCTGGCCTTCATCTCACCTGATTTCCAAGTTATGATAAGGTCGAGAGAAGAAGCGCACTTTACCCGAAATTCTCAACATACTCACGAACTTGCTATCTTACCTCTTAATGACGGAATTATGGCGACAGGATTAGGTAAGATGATGGTAGCTAGCCAGGCAGACTTAAACAAAGTCCTACCACCAACCAAACCTAGTGCAGAATTGTACTCCCCTGGGGATCGAACCCGGGACCTGTGGAACTGACACCGGTAGGCGAACCACTAGACCACAGAGGCCGTACCGCAATTATAAAGTAACTTTACAATACAAGATACTCTGGTGCATTACTTGCTTTGAGAAGTAGGTACATATACCTACTCTACCAGCGTAAGAGTACCCTCGCGCTGTGTCTCGACCTTCTCCAACATAGCTCGTGAACGTCTATCTAAGTAAGGAGTCACGTCAGGGTTCCAGCAGGAACTTCGAGTGCGCTGATACCATCACTGCGATTACCCAAACGCTAGATAATGAT
This sequence comes from Venusia cambrica, assembly GCA_951394065.1. Classification (NCBI taxonomy): domain Eukaryota; kingdom Metazoa; phylum Arthropoda; class Insecta; order Lepidoptera; family Geometridae; genus Venusia; species Venusia cambrica. The sequence continues at coordinate 8,092,265 of OX596035.1, forward strand.
TTTTTTATTGTACTACGCGGAAGCGCTTGATTTTCATCTCACCTGGTGTGCAGAATACATTTAGTGAATAGGTCACCCCATCTTCTTCTATTATATAAAACGGATTTTAGGAAATTCCTCACCTAAGGGGGTGAGTTGGGGTGAAAATTGAGTTGAAATTTTGTAGGTATGTGTATTTTTAATCATTTTGGCATGCTAATTATGAAAAAAAACTTCGAGATCTTCCTCTAAAAGGGTGAAGAGGGGCAAAACTTTTTGTATGGAGATTGTTTATATTTGAACAGATCGAGTTGAAATTTTATACGTGTGTTGATTAAAGCTTAAAAATGGGTATTTAGAAAAAAATATCTAAAAATCTAAAAGGGTAGAAGGGGGCAAAACAGTTTGTATGCAAAATCTAAATTTATAATCCTACTATCTGAAAGTACCCGTGCTTCGCTACGGTGAAATAAGAAAATAGAAATGGCTGTAGATACCTGGTATACAGCTTGTACTGAACGACAGGGTTCCTAGTTGCAACACGGCCCGTCCCGGTAATTCTAAAATCTTATTTCAAGATCCTAATTATACTATTTGGTATAAAATATAGAAGAAAGAGAACTTGGTCCTTATTTGGTTGATAGTAGGCATAAGTATCATTGAATTTTAAAAACACAGTAGAAAAAAATAAAAAAAAATAAATCTCGGCGCTTTAGAGACTCGCACCTGTTTAGTAGTTCTATGCCCGATTCACGGGTGCGGCATTCCTTTATGAGGTTTGGTCGCCGGGCCGTTTCGTACGCAAATACACTTTACAATTTTCAATTGGATCACCAATTGAAAATTGTAAAGTGTATTTGTATTTGTGTAATACCTTTGAAATGCTTATATTAAAAAAAACTTGGAATCTAAAGGGTGAAATTGGGCAATACTTTTAGTGTGAACAAATATTTTTATCTGATCTAATCGAGTTGAATTTTGTACGTGTGTCTATATAACTACATGATGATTTAGAAAAAATATTTCGGAAGATCAAACTATTATATAAAACCAAACTAACAACCAAATAAGCACCAGGTTCTCTTTCTTCTATATTTTATACCAAATAGTATAATTAGGATCTGGACATAAGATTTCAGAATTACTGGGACGGGCCGTGTTGCAACTCGGAACCCTGTCGTTCAGTACAACCTGTATACCAGTTATCTACAGCCATTCCTATTTTCTTATTTCACCGTAACGAAGCACGTACCATTTTTGAAAAATTCTCTCAAAACCGTTGTCTTAGAATCATTGGTTTAAAAATCTACGCATCCAGTAAATAGATCAGCAAGTAATATTCATTATGAAACTTTTTTTTAATTTTTTTTATTGTACGACGGGTAAGCACCTGGTTCCACAAGTTGAGATAAGGCCGAAGGTGGAGGCGCACTTCACCCGGAATCCTCAACAAACTGAGGAACTGCCTATCTTACCTCTTAAATGCCGGAACACAACAATTTTAGAATTGTTATTATGGCGACAGAATTAGGTAAGACGGTGGTAGCTAGCCAGGCGGACTTAAACAAAGTCCTACCACCAACCAAACCGAGCACAATATATTGTTCTCCCCATGGGGATCGAACCCGGGACCTCTGGATCTGAAATCGGTGTGTTGAACCACTATACCACAGAGGTGGTTAAACTTCAACATTTTGTAGAATACAACATTCAACATTATATTCTACAAAAGATACCAAGTGTTTTACCCTCTTCATGCAAACCACCCCTTTTAAAAAGTTTCATAACTTTTTTTTAAATGTGCTGTCAATACTCTTCCAAATGACACCTCACAAGACAAAGATCTTGCATATCACACTTAACACCCCTATTTCTCTACCCAAGTTAAAAATAATCCTTGACTAAGTGTAATCTCTGCAAAAATTTCAAGTCTATCAGAATATAACTTAAGATGGTTCAGCTCTTGACCTCTATCTAGGCTTGCCTTTCGTTGCCCGGGGTAGACCACAAGGAGGTAGTTCCCACCTACCCCATTATATCGGTGAAGCCAGGTGAAGCAAACAACTAACAAAGTGCTGAACTTGTTCCATTTTAGGGTTCATCGTACTACCTGAACCTATTACTAAGCCTCCGCTGTCAGTCTATGTGTCTGTGTGTCAGCGGGCTGTATCTCATGAACCGTACCTATACAACAAATAATTACGTTTTAAAAACTAGATAAAACCGACTTCAATGGAGAACATTCTACATTTTCGATTTTTCCGATTATTTTGATGACAGATGGACGAACAGACAGACAGACGCGTGATCCTGTAAGGGGTCCGTTTTTCACCGTTGTTCCCCGATAAAAAAAAAGATTCCGATGAATTGAGAACCTCCTCCTTTTTTTGAAGTCGGTTTTTATTAAGACATAAGTTACAAAAATAAAAGAAAGAAGGCTCTTCCATATGTAAGAAACGTGTTTCTGGTTTGAAATGTGGGTCGTTACCCTCGGTGTGAGTGTTCGCACTTGGCCATTTTCATTTAATTTATGTTTTTTGTGGAAAAATATTGAAACTAGGTACTAGGCTTAGGTTTGTAATGTAAAATCAAAGTAAATGTTTCACCTTTCCACATCCATTGAACTAAATAAGGGACTTATGTGATTATGTGATTTGGTGTTATTTTAATATATTTTTATCGATCGAGGTAGCCTTGAGGGTGTCTCTCGGACGTGGGTGGGGGAGGAGGCAGAGATCAGTCGCCCGTGCTTTAATTGCTTTTCACTTAGCAACCGCTCATGAACAGATAACGTTTGCGTAAATGAAAAAAAATACATCAACATCTTTCAGAGATTGCTCAGATTTAGGACGTTCGGCAAGACAGCGACCTTATATAACGCTTTCCTCTTTCTTGTTTTTCCAGCGCGCCTCATTTCCGGGAGGAGGTCGCGAGGTGGCGCGGGTGGCGAGGGCCTAAGTAATTTCGCTTAAGAACTCTAAACGTAATTAGTGTAGGGCGTGCAAAGGGAAGGGCTTGAAAGTTGGAGAGGGTTGGCGGCCGCCTCCGCGCGCCGCCTGAATATTTGATCACGCTCGTCTCGCGATTATATTCGCCGGAGTTTTCCGTAAACACGGACACTCTTCCCCACCGACACCAGTACTTATACTTTCTCGCCGCTTTCAAAGCTGTCGCGCGCTTTTAATTGGAACCAGTGTTATTTATAAGTAGACTTGTGATAGAATTAAAATCGCGCGCTACGCCGCCCGCGAATACCTTCGGCACCGATATCACAGAAAATGTTTTATATAAAGTTTTTGACGAGTTATTTTCCTTTTAAGAAAATCCTCTTTCTAAGGCTTCAAACAAATTTACAGCATGTTTTATGAACTCTTGATGCTCACAAGTATTGAATAGAACGTAATACCTCCGTTATTGTGAGTTGTTATTTTAATACCTTTTAAAGTCTGGAAAACAAATATAAAGAAATAAAGATGCATCTTATACCAATATAAAAAAAAAACTGGTTTATCTAATATTTATTAAGAAGTCCTGAGTGACTGACTGACAGACTGATTCAACTTGAAACAATGCACAGCCTTAACAGTTAGTCGTACAGACTTGAAATTTGGATGCAGACGTCCCAAGAAAAATATTTTTTCAAAATCGCACCCAAAGGGGTTCATAACGGGGTTCAAAGTTCGGAGTGAAATATTGCATATCTCCGAAAGTATACTTACATGATAGACGTTTGAAAGTTCGCGTGTAGATTGCCCATATGAAATAAGCAATGGAATATTTTAGGGTTTAATTGGAATTTTAAAAATTAAAAAACAACCTTTAAAAAAATTTTTGAACTGTAACCGGCAGCAGGTTTTTTCAAAAACAGGGGCCTAACCACAACGTCTCAACGCATTCTCGTTTTGATCTTACATTACCTTTGACTTGTTTTTTCAATAATATCAAAACAAGAATGCTATTAGACGTCGTGGTAATAAATAAATGACAAGTAATAAACAAAAAAATAAAACCAAACAAAAAACGTTTTTATGAATTATTATTTCCTACCTATGTCAAACTTGGTGTGAATATAGTGCTTACTTTGAGGTAAATAAATAAATACATATTAAAAACTAGCCAAGCGTGAGTGGAACCCGCACCAAGACTTTAAAACCTGCGGTCAAATTTATCCAGATATCTAACAAATATATATATGTAATAAAATTATACATGGGCCTATTTTAAAATAACACTACGTGGACGAAGTCGCGGTTAAAAGCAAGTGTAAAATAAGACGAATAGGTACCGCCTTAGGAAAAGGAGGGCAAATCGTCCTTAAAAAAACGTTGGACAAACGATATCATCCAGACTGCGGAAGAACATTACATTAGCAGTGCAGAAGATCGAGTACTTACAATGGTGAACTGGGGGAGGTCTTTACCCAAAGGGGTTTCTGAAGATATAGAATAGCAACATTAATATCACAAAACATTGTAAAATAACTATACAATTAATTAAGATTAAGAGTGGTAGTAATCAGTATATTACAGGACATTAATTTCACACTAAACATAGCTTGTAATATGGGAACTAGATACGGATAGTATACTTCAATACCTTTTTTTTTGTATATACATACATACATACTATATGAAACAACACACAAACACAGACCAAACATCATCACACAAATGCTTGTCCTGAGTGGGAATCGAACCTACAACCTACAGCGCAGAAGGCAGAGTTACTACCAACTGAGCTATGAGGCTTGTTATATACCGTCCAGGGAAGAACAACGCGTAACTGATGTTCTTTATGGTCTTTGTTATAGTGACAGAGATGCATTTAGCAGATGGGCTGCTTGCAAGTATAAAAATGGCTTATTACTATGATTATTATATTTAACTAGCTTTTGCCCGCGGCTTCGCTCGCGTTAAGAAGTATTATTATTGATTAGGTATAGTTTTCGCGGCTTTACTTTTGTAAAGCTGACAAAACCTATACTTAAACCAAACGAAAACAAAACAAATGCCAATTACAAAGCAGAGTCTATAACCAAAACCACTAAACCGAATCAAAACAAATGCAAAATCTCAAAATCCTTTCTTAGGGTACACCTACGTCATAGTAGCTTTATGCATGCAAAGTCTCAGCCCGATTGGTTTAAAATTGACAAAGTTTCATACAAACTTTCATCCCCTATTTTATCCCGTTGGGGGTAGAATTAATCAAAATCCTTTCTTAGCGGACGCCTACGTCATAACATCTACCTGCATGCCAAATTTCAGCCCGATCCGTCCAGTGGTTTGGGCTGTGCGTTGATAGATCACTATGTCAGTCAGTCAGTCACCTTTGAGCTATATATATTTAGAAAAAATATATTAATAATAACATCTGATATATTTATTTATATTGGACGAACACTTCTGCTGTTATCAGGCTGAAATCTTCTTAATTGTTTAAATCTAAAGCTTTTATTAAATATTTGATTATAAACGAATTCATTTGATAGCCTGTAGGCTCAGCAGTAATTTACAAATTCAAAGGGCCTGAGAAACAAGAGGAAATTAGAATTTGTAATTAGAGCGAAGCGCGACCGAGGCCACTCCTACAACATTTGATTAGCAATTATGGTAATTTGACTTAGAGCAGGGTAAGATTTCTCCTAATTTGTTAGTTAAATTATTATCGCGACGGCGCGACATGAAATATTTCCTTCCATGAGAATTTAATTGGGCGGCTATCTTTGCCTGGGTACTATGTTTAAATCAACATAATCTATTTTTGCTTAGTTCTTAACATTAAGTCAAGATAATTTATCACAAACTTTTAAAATAATATGTACAATTAAACTAACTATGTAGGTACCTACAATGGAAGCAGTCGGATTACGTAAGGACCGTCACAAACGGTCTATAGGTAACTCAACTGTTCCAGACCAGACCAAACGGAAGCCCAAGATGCAACCATTGCCCAAGACACTGGTTGCATTGTCACGCTGAAAAGCTATGCTAATTTCTTTGTACACCGCCATCCTTGAAAGCCATTAATATTTTCTCTGCCCATCCAACGGTTGATATAATCCAGATATAATACTTAAATACGTATTTTTTTTGTAAATACAAAATTAGATACAACGTCTAAGCACAGAACTAAAATCTATATTCATGACACAAAAGTTTAAATAATGAAATTAATAAAACACTGATCTACTCAAGAAAACTTTATACCGATCTATAAGGTTTTTTTTTCAACAAGGGTAGTTTTTTTATGAATGGGGTTGTTAAGTGAAACTATAAGGTGCCTTGTATTGTAGGATTTAATTTAAATGAGTACTGATTGAACAGTTCAAAAAAGCTATTACACTTATGAACAGGGATGTTTTTTTTTACATGGGGGCACGTTAGGAGTGCAAAATGGTATGTCGTGTAGGATGTTAAAGGCGGTTGGCTTCACATATTCACTTTTTCCATCTACAAAAACAGCCAACTTAATCTGAAAGTACTCAGACAGATAACCGCCTCTGTGGTCTAGTGGTGCGACCCACCGATTTCAGATCCAGAGGTCCCGGGTTCGATCCCCAGGGGAGTACAATACTGTGTTTGATGTGGTTGATGGTAGGACTTTGTATAAGTCCGCCTGGCTAGCTACGACCATCTTAACTAATTCTGTCACAATAACAACGATTAAAAAAAAAATTGTGTTCCGGCATTTAGAGGTTAGATAGCCAGTTCCTCAGTTAGTTGAGGATTCCGGGTGAAGTGCGCCTCCACCTTCGGCCTTATCTCAACTTGTAACCAGGTGAGATGAAGGCCAAGCGCTTCCCCGACGTATAAATAAACAGTGTAAAACTAGCTGCGATTGTTATGTCATCTCTCGCACTGATTCTACGAGTATAAAATACTTGAGCATAAAAAAAACTGGAAACAACATTATTAGTATACTTTAATCCGATAAAGTAATCAGATACCTGTATTCAATACAATACAATACAATACAATACAATATATTTAGTCATAACGCCAAGTTACAAGTCGAAAAATAGTAGGTACCTAAGTAAGTATTATTCTAAATTATAATAATGTTTTAAAGTTCAATGTATACATTTATACATTTTATATACATTTTATAAATTGCATATAATATTTGTCATTAAAATTAATAATGATACATGAGTACATACATACATGAGTGGTTTGTCGGTTAGTCATAGACGATTAAATCTTCATGATAACAGTGCTGCAGACCCACCGTACCACCGCCCATACGGTAGAGGTACGGTGGCACAGAATAATTAATAGTGGGTAATTATTTCAAGACAAAACCACAAATTTATTGTGATGTTTATATTAGTACCTACCTATAGAGTATAGATAGTACCATTGACAATAAAAAAAAAGACTATTTGTTGACACAGCTTTCCAGCCACTTTGATGATGTCTTCGATCCACCTTTTGAATGCCCTTTCTCTTTTTATCTAGGGGTAGGTGTATCCAGTACGTAGCGATTTGCGGCCATCTATTAGGTATCATTCTTTGTATATGGCCTGCCCATTTCCACTTTAAGCCCAATATCCTTTTAACCATATTAACGTAGTAGGTAAAAATACTTCCAAATAATTACAAACAAATGTCATGTTCTTAATTTGTTTAGTACATGACATGTAGAATTAAAAGTAAACAATGTAAAGTTAAAATACTGTAGCATTATAAATGTATTTTTACTACTTATTATTTATGTCAACAACGTCGTCGAGAGTATTATGCATAAAAAAAACTAGGAAGTATTTAATAACGTTTATAAATCATTTTGTTTTAATATAATAAACAAAGGAATCAGTCAGATTACCTAAGGACCGTTATAAACGGCCTATAGGTAACTCAACTGTTCCAGACCAGTACCAGACGGAAGCGTGCCCAAGACACTGGCTGCATAACCACGCTAAATAGCTATGCTAATTTGCTGGCCTAAATAAGAGCCAGCCCTTGGGACACGTGTCGCCTCAATCAAAAGCCTCGCAAGATTTTTGAAAACCCGGAGGGCACCGGCTCCCCACGGACCCAAGGTCTCCACCCCAAAAGGCTCTAATAGGTAAGCTCTGTCGAGACCACTATATTAATATATTTTGTTTAATATTTATTTAATAGTAGCAAGTTTTTCCAAGGCATGCCCTAACACTATTTCATTGTTATGGAATTGCAGTTATGTATTGCGTATCGCTTCATATTTTTTTATGTCATCCTTTCTGCGTTTATTGGATGTTTTTGGGGTATTCTTATCCATTTTCTGTAAATAATTAAGAATACGATAACGGTGTTTTTATTCGATGCCCGGTTTATTTTTGAATTCCAACTTTCTACGCTGTTGTACTTTCTTGTTGTTTGTTGTTGTTGTGCTGTTGATCCCATCAATCTAATTTGAAGTCTTTTATTTTTGAATAATTATACCCTTTACTACAAGTGACACAACGACTCAAGCAAAAAGATTACATACTGCATTTATTAATGAGATTACTATTTTCCATGGTACGATTGACCGAACAGCTGAATTTTTTTTTTCCATGGAACGGTCAACTGTAACACGGAAAAAACAAATTTTCCATAGTCCGGTTGGCCGGACTACCCAACCGTACCACGGTTAAGAAGCGTTTGAACTTGAATATAATGTCCAATTTTTATTATTATTTCAATTTACTGGCAGCTCGTAAAACTCACTTATAGAGTAGAATGTGTAGTCAAGGAGCCATTTTTGAGTCTATTTTTTAAAATCGTGGTAGAAGTTGCGTCTCTTTTGACCGAGTCCGGCAGCCTGTTGTTATACGCTAAGGGACCCATTATATACACGGACCTCTCCGATTTACGAAGCTTGTGCGTAGGCGTTACGAGGAGGTGAGCCATCCTATTGCCTCGTGATGATGTCTATGAAGATGTTGATATTTCTACGAGGTAAAGTAGCTAGCTATCTGTCTCTTAATTGCTCTAGTGTCACTAAATTGATGCACAGATTTAGACCTACAGTTTTATTGTAAGTATACAATGTTATGAATTGAAATAAATGAAATGTAAGTATAATCTATGAACAGATGTAGAATATATATATATATAATAATAATATATATCAACCCATTATATAAGCTACTACCATATTGTAAGCTACTAACATAATTATGGATCTAAACAATCTAAAAAACAATTTCACAATAACAGACACAAAAATTACCCAACAAGCACAAGCATTTAATTAAATATCTGAATCACTTACATTTTTTGGTAAAATATTTTTTCGTTTGAAATCTTATCATTCCGAACAATGTACAATATTAATGGTTTAATTATCTAGTTTATAGTCTATTTGTCGAACTTAATGTATTGTGAAACAATAAAAAGCGTCGCGACATTTGGCGTCAAAGCCCTGAGTGAGTCCCGACCGCTACAGCTCTGGGTACGCACTGTGGTGCAATTTAATTATCACAGCCGGCTCCCGTGCTTTACCCTTTTGTATCTTAACCCCCGGATGAAAAAATGCTCACCCATAAAATAGAGGACGGGTACGAAAAAAGGAGCGTATGCAAATTCAGGATAAAATATAGCCCGTAAATGCCACCGTTTCTAAAAGAATATTAGAGACGTTTTTCAGTGGGTGGCTGGGGGTTGCTTTGTACGCCGTCGCGCTAAGTACTGCAGGCTCGGGTGTCCGTGCGAAGGAATCTGCCTTAATTTGCGAGTGTTGTGCGGTGATAAATCAACGTACGCTCTAGGCCTGCCAGGCTAGGGCACCGGGACATTTGCATAATTCAACATTGTGAGCACCGCACTATACTTCTACGGTACACTCACAGTAATTGAATGATTCAATTGAATACCATGGACGCATAGGGTCTTAGGCGTTACTACTTGTAAAATCAAGAGCACATAATTTATACTTTATTGCACACACGTATAAGTACAAGCATACAAATATAAAGTTTGGCAAAAGAGCAAGAGAACCCTAAATAGAGTTCTCTTCCAGTGAATCTAGGTAGAGAGAAACAGACTCAACAGAAGGGAAAAGTGTACAACATTAATAAATAACAAACCTAACATAGGAATGATACGATAAACTTCATAATAGAAGTACCTATAATGAATATAATTATACTGTTGTTATAATATATAGGTATGTGCTTACATATCTTACTATAGATCCAAATCCGTAGTGACCTATACAGATACATAAATGCATGAATAACAAATCTATATGGAGAGGTGCTCTTTGACACTGCTCTTGAAAATATCAAGCGAGGGATTACTTTTACTATTTTTTTCGTTTTTTTTTTGACATAAAAACGCTTGTAATAGTATGTTGGACATGAGTCTTCTCCATGATTTGGTTTCAGACTTTTCGCGCTTTAAGCATATCACATTATTAGAGGTAAGCCTACTGATTCTGACTCTGGTGCAATCGCTAGAAACTTACTCCGACATCCACGTGTTCAGTTGCTCCAATAGTAGGCCCAGTACACCATGGCAATGTGACCTGTAACTTTAATTTCAAACCTTTTAAAAATACACTTCAAACTTAAAATCATGGTTGGCTACTATACAATCAAAAGGCTAATTAGTGACAAAGATTATTTTTTGTCAAACCTTACAATATGTACTCACTTAAAAGCCGTAGTAATGAATAATGGAGACTTAATTTAATAGGGGAATATTCTTTTACTTGGTTGACTTGCACCAAACCCAGTAATCTACGTATATTGTGATACTTTTTCGAGTTCGTTTGTATGTAGGCAGTCGGTAATAAGGGGTCACCTGAAGAGGAATGAGTTAATAGACGTTTTAATTATTGAGGACAGAAGCGGTGGGCACTCCCGGACGGTAGGTACGTAGAAAGAGACAACATCAAATATTTAACGCGTATCGCGGGCTGCTCTCTCGCTTGTAATTAAAGCGTTCTTTCCTTTTTTCAGCGGCCTGATACAATATTCAGCATGAGAAAGAAGCTCCGGTGGCGGGGTGGCGCCTCCATTGTATTCGCTAAGGAAGATAAATTAAAAAATATAATTACAAGGCGGCCGCCATAATTCTCGGCAGGCGAGTGTGGGCGGCGGGCGGTGGGGGATAGTGGAGGCTCCCGCTCCCGGAGGAGGCTTCTTAAATATTTGGGGATAGCGCGTACCTACGCATTACGTAAATTAATGACACGGATTCGAGGAAGGATGGCGCCCGCGCCCGCTGCCATGCTGTTTGTTTTGTTTTAATGTGCGCTGTTAACGACGTTATCAAGGAGATTCGTACAGCTATATATAACTGTAGGTACACGGACGCCCCGCCCGGATTGATTGGGCTAATTACTGTCTCTTATTCTCATAATTGCTCGAATTGGGATGCGAAACTTTCCTCGCAATTATGACAAAAGGTATCATTTATTTCCGGATTTTCCGCAATCAAATGGAATCATATTTGATATTCTTATTTGACTTCTTTATGCCGTAGATATTTTATGCCTTGGACGAAGTAAATTAGAAACATACATTTTTGGGATACGATCTCCATTATTGAGAAAGATATAATTATTTGATCTCAAATTGTGTTTGAATATAGCGCAAATGATGCCACGACTTACAGAAATAAGTCTGTATATCCTGTGTCCGTTGATGAGAAATGAAACGTTGCTTAGTTCCAGGTACGGGTAGGTACGACGGAAGCTCGGATGAGTGGAGCGGCCCACACGCTCAACAAGTGTTCACGTGTGCCTTCCGCCGTCACAACCTGTTTATCTCACAAATAACAGCTTCACTCAGGTCATTCCTTCTGAATTACGTAAGTAAGCTAACTAACGTTCAGGTAAGTTTTATTTATTATTGTTTCTGGTGAACAGGCAAGTTACTTAACATTTTCACAGGCTGTACCTCTTTGAAGTAAAATTCAAAGTGTATCTTTAATAAACATTTTGCTCATTTTATTGCACAATATTCACATTGGTTGGAATTACCTACTCATATGATTTTAACTACGAAGTCCGTTTACATATAAACATGTAAATGTATATGTAGGAAGCTCAAACCATTTTTATAAAAGATTTTATTCCATTGTGCTGATAATGGACGAAAACCATCGCAATGGGTATGCAGTTTTATTCTAAACCAATGTAAATAATGCTCTCAAAACCTATTAAAACCATTCTGAGGACTTAGTAAATCAAATTATTACAATGATATCGAAAAAAGGGAGCAGCGTATATATATATATATATATAGTTATAGGTGGTACCCATTGGTATCATTGCAATGTATCTGAAACATAATTACCGCTCAGGACCGGAATCGAGCCAGAGGCTTTGTGATCCAGAGGCAATAGATTTTTTCTACTAAAGAAAACTTCGAGGCGATAGTGAAAAAGATCAGCATCGATGATCCACTGGTTGCGCAGTAGCTCCAACAGCTACTTGTAACGCATTGCTGAAAAGTTGGTCACCGAATGTGTTAACCTACTCATGCAAGACTGAACGGGTTGGCATATTTACCTTCTTATTTTTAATATCGACGTAAATTTTATGCTCTGTTTGAAAAAAAATAGTATTAAGAACATTCGAAAAATGGAAATGTCTATCGTCATGTTGTTTCTTACATCACCAACATGACAGCTGAAACCCGATTTGTATGCGTTCTTGGCAAAGCACTCTTTCGTATTGAGTGGAATATTAACTGGGATGAATAACGTATTCCGAATGTCGGTGCCTCCTTAAATATCGGCAAACGCTGTGGCTCGAAGGACCCTCAAAAGAAAACTTATTAATTTTCATCATTATGAATTCCGCGAACGAAACTTGAACGTCTAATTTCAACCCTAACTTATCAAGACGCGAATAAAAAAGTTCACCCCAGCACCCCTCGCTCACCCCCTTGTTTAAAACGCCGGCGAAAAAAGAAGCACATAAAAATGCATGAGGCCTTCCTCGTTATAAGGAAAGGGTAGCGCCCCCCCATCCCCCCTCGGGAGGTAGCTGTAAAAATCGTCTCTAATTTAAATTTGGGAAGTTTCGCGTCGCGCGAGGCAACGTTGATGTCTTGATAAATGCGAGTGAATTCCACTAATTTCGCGTCTCCAGCTCGGGGAACTTTTAATTGGTAGCGTATAAATCACGGAGGAGTAATGGGACTCGCATTCATTTCATCTCGTGACAAAACGGAGCCTTCCAGGAACCGCATTTAGATAGCAATCGCTCATTATTTCCACCAACTCATTATCACTCCGGCAGGAAGTTGATTGCTTCTCTTATACAACGGCTTGTGGCATTTTTGTTAAACATTCTACTCATACATATGTATTGCTTATTCGATTTGTGAATAGTGTGTGGATGAAGGCTCCTTCATCCACGCCTACCACTTATCCCTAAAATTTACAAGTTCTCATAACTTTCCAAAGCATCAGCACCATAAAGACTTACTTTGCCAAAACATACTCGTAGTTCTATAAAGACTTTAGAAATAAACTTTAAAAAAAATATGCTTTGAAACGAAATTAAGTACTCGTATGGAGGTGTCCATTGAACACATCGTTGCATAGGCATAGCTCCAAGCAAATATCGATTTGAATAATAAACATACCATGCGACACCTATAAGGTTAACATTATTTTGGGACATCGTGTATGACATGATAATCATGTATCGAATAAATTTTCGCGTCACATTAATAATTATCGTAGCACCCATCTACGCATGCTACGGCGTAGCACGTAGCCGCTACGGCACCATTGTTTTACAAATCTTGCTACAATCAACAGACAGGAAGAGTACTTTTTTGTAATAAAGCGCTCCTTTGAAACAACTAATTCTAGCCAAACTATACCCATTATTTTATTAGGTTTAGAACTATTTAATTATTGTTTTATTGTGTGGGCTATGTGATAGCCCTGATGTCAGACTTTACGAGGCGCACCATGGACACCTCAACGACAAGTTAATAGTATTTCAGTATCAGTGAACGTTCCATCCGAACCACGAAGTCATTGCAATTCCCTCCAAACTGGGAACTAACCAGAGAGTACATTATAATCAATATGAAACATCACAAATGATGAGATGTACTACCCTATTTGTAATGATGTGCCCGATCTAAACCTTTCCTATCAAGTTTCTGCCCGCCACTACTGGCTGATAGTTAGGTGACAGTATATTACAGATAGTTTGTCTGACTCTTACATGTAGAAAGACTTCATTAGTCTAAGGTCAAATAGGGTGAATAGAAGACACCAGGTCTTAAATTTACAATGTGAGACAAAGCGGTATCGTTGTATAACTTTAGCCTTTTTTTTCCATTACGGACAAAAAAAACACTATGTCTTTATTATATTGTGTTGCCTTAGCATTGCCAAATAGAACAGAAAGGAAACTTCCTCATCAAACTTTCCACTCCAAGTAATTAGTACAAAGTTTGTTTTGAGTGCGCAATTTATTATAATACGCGTATCGCGTTCTCTTCTTCATTAAGCCTAGACAAAGGAGTTCGATGGGTGTAATGTTATTCATTTGGGAAAGTCAAAGGTTGTGGAAAAAATATAAGAGCCTGAGAGCGGACGGTGGCATTTTTTCCATTCGGCGCGTTCCATTAGCGTGCCTTTGTTTGGCGGGAGCGCGCAAATTAATTTAGCTCTCCCGCCATTTCCTCGGCCCCCGCGCCCTTCCCCCGCCGTGCCCTTTTTTGTCTACGCCTTGCTCTACGTATCGCTTTCTTCTTTATGGCTCATTAGGCAGAATTGTCGCCATTGTTTTTTTTCGCCTTACCCCCGAAATCTAATTATTATGATCAGCGATTCTCTCGATCGATAACACTATTGCGGGAAAGTCGCTATTAGTGGAACCAGCTGGAGAATGCTGCTAGGGAATCAATTAGGTATGATACTAACGTTACTCTTACAAGATGGCGATACTTCGTTTATGACGAAAGAAACAAAACGATTTAAACGCTAATGAAATTATAAATTTAGGTTTCGTTTGTAAGTCGCAATGTATCCCTCTTCAAATGGAACGCTAACCCCCACTTAAACTCGACATTACATCAAAAACTCCGGATTTAGTAACGGTTTTAGTCCAATAAGTTGAATTGTTTAGTTTTTGCCCCGTGTTAAATAAATAAAATAAAACTTACCAAGGCAAGGTGAGTTGCGCTGGCGTCGCGTTGGGTGAAACGCGCACTCCGCGCAACAAAAAAGCGCCAACTGAGTGAGTCCCGCGGCCGTGACCCACAGCAAGCGTAGCACCCACAGTTTTTCAACTCGACACAGACCATCTAGCAGTTAGTTCCCTCGATGCCACAGGTTCGCTAGTAGTTAGTAAGTACGATCCGCAGATGATTGAAGAGTTAAACTCGCGTGCCCTCAGTCCCGCGGGCATGCATTATTAACCCTTGCGTATTCACAAAATGATACGTCATACTCGTAGCTTTTATATGCAAATATGATTCAACGAAAATAAAATCTTACCGGTTTTTAACAAATGTTTTGAATAAGGATACATTTTTCGTATATATTATTATATTTTGGTTATTTCAAGCACATACCGTGCTTGAAATAAATGTATTATGAATGTATATTTCTTTGCTCGTATTTGAATTCAACAAAAAACATATGTTAGCTTTGTTGGTTCTAAACGTCGCGATGAGTTTACTTTAAATGGTCACTTTTCCAGTAATGCTTTTAATTTTCAATAATTTCTGTGTTGAAATATGATTACTTAAGAGTAAAAAAAATCTCAGGGGTCTCGTTTGACGTGCCTAGATTCTCGTTTAATTAAATTCTCATTCATTTCCAGTTTTAAGGAGCAACGAAAGCTCTTTTTAATCCCAAGCTCTGAGTACCTCGACTGAAATTTATATAATTAATTACTTAGCAGATATACATTTAAAATTCTTAATTAAGCAATCCGTACTTTCTCCCGCCTATAAATTAGATCGAGCCGTTTCCATAGAGACTACTCATCCTTTAAAGCGGGCCGAAGGGGGGCAAAGGGGGGACTTTACAAAAAATATAACTTAGGGTGAGTAAAAAACCGTGGGGTGACTCAACCGGCCGCTGCACCCCACGAAGAGAAATCTACGATCAATATTAACTCTTTTTCAACGGGGAAATGTTGAATTTTTAAGTCATTTAAGTATTCGGCGTAACGTGCCGAGAGAAAGGATGGAAATAATGCGCGTGTGGGAAGAATCCGTCACGCATGTGAGCCGACGGTTAGTGCTAATATTTATTCTGATTGTCCTACAAATGTCAATGCAGGACGAGTGTGCCTCAATCGTGTGCATTTGTCAAGGTCGGCGCGCCATATGTGGGTGACGATGCTTGAGTGATTTACTTTTTAGCAGTTCATGCTATTACGCAAAAGTAATAAAGATGCGACTTGCATCTCAAAATTAATTTGATTTTATATAAACCGTTTAATTTTATCATTTTTATGTAGAGATTGTTATGCTTTATTGGTCCACCTTCCGATCCAATAAACTTATTGGTTTTCGTAGATTCGAAAGTTTGTGTGCATTTGACATATGGACATGCTCTGACGGTGAAGGTCACATCGTGAGGAAACCGGCGTGTCCTTATGATAAAAAATCAGAACGGCATTTGTCACTGGCTAGTATTCTGCTAAGCGGTAATGGGCTTGCAACCTATTACGTATTGAATGCTAGCTACTTATACCATTGGCATGTATCGAACGTAAATTTAAGCGTCCTCTGACTACCCCCTATAGTAGGTGGCCCTCATGAGATCCACGCTCTGAGTGGTGATCAATGGTGCATCCTCTGAGGGAAAAAGTCGTGAGTCTGTTTTCTTATAATTATGTATATGTATTATGTAACACAGACCATGATTTATTTCTAAATTAAATGAAAAAAATAAATTACTGCAGACCATGATTTATTTCTAAATTAAATGAAAAAAATAAATTACTACAGTATTAGCTAACGAGCATGCTGTATAATATTAATTACAAGTACGAAAAGCTTAATTGTCCTCTACACAAAGGTCGTGTGTCTTATTCAAATAAGCTTCAGTGCACCTTACACTGCTTGCTAAGTCGGATGCGTTTCAAATTTGTTTTATTTTCAATTATGAATAAAGGTGACCTAACATCTTTTGATGAAAAAACATACATGCATACGTAAGTGCATTAATAAAAAGCGGCCGGTGTGCTGGCGCGTGATACAAAAACATTCATTAGAAAAAAGCTATTTATGACAGCGACCATTATCGTCCAATAAATCAGCTGGCCGCTCTTCTGTTTTTCGATAATGATTCTATTATTATGGAAAAGCGTTATGTAACTGTAACATTTTTTTCCTAGCGGCTGTAAAAGTGTGGAAGCTACGTTGCTTATGTCTTACATAAATGAGATAATAATGTTAAAATATGAAATAGAATCTTCTATATAAAATTGTTTCTCTCTGCCTAGGTTTGCTGGAGAAAACTCTTTTAGAATTAAGCTCGCCTTTGCCATACTTACGAATCTTTGTAGGTATGCTAATATATATGTATATATTTTTATACTACTAGGAGACGGGACAAGCAAGTAGCGCACCTGGTGTTAAGTGTACTCTTGCCTATGACAAAGCCTTACTGCATTTACACATATTAAATATGTGAAATAGAAACAATTTTATTATGAAAAATAGGATAAGGTCTACGATGGAGCGAGCTTACCCAGAAGGAACTGGTTAAGCTCGCGCACCAACAGAATACAGTAAGCTGCATAGTGCCAAAGCCTTTCTGCCTTGGCAGAAAGGTGCTCGATAGACAGGTGGGTCCTTGCAGGTCTTACCACTAGAGTTCGGATCATTCAGCCGTAGCCACTAGAGATGTGGGCAGACAACATACAAGGTGGACCTTGTATGTTGTCTGCCCACATTTCTGTGACCATTACGAGGTCTCCACTCAAGAACCCGTTTACCCCATCTCTCGTCAGGTCTTCGGCATATATGGCCAACCCACTTCCACTTCCTTTTAGCTATACAAAGGCTATGACCGTAAACTTAATTCTCCTCCTGATTTCTGTGTTCCTGACATGATCCAGAAGTGAGATAAACAACATTTTTTTTTTATTGTTCGACGGGGAAGAGCTTTGCCCTCATCTCCCTTGGTTTAGAGTTATGATAAGGCAGAAGGTGAAAACGCACTTCACCTGGAATCCACAACGTTCTGAGGAACTGGCTATGTCACCTCTAAATGCCGGAACACCAAAACTTAGATTTGTTGTTCTGGCGACAGACTTAGGTAAGATAGTGGAAGCTAGCCAGGCGGAATTAAACAAAGTCCTACCACAAACCAAACCAAGCACAATATGCAAATATACTCCCGTGATCGAACCAGGGACATCTGTATCTGACACCGGTGAGCGAACCACTAGACCACAGAGCCGGTAAAATAAACGTAGTATTCCTTTCCATCGCCCGCTGAGTGACTTGCAGATTGCTCATCATGTAAGGTAAATGCCATATATGTTGTTAGGATAACATTTGTAGTTAGTTTGTAGTAAAGCTCATTCCACACTATCCAGCCATGCTCGTAAGTTTTTATGCGTGTCGGTCGACGGCGCCCACTGCACGGGTTACAAATTGTGGGGTGAAAGGGGTAGTTTTTTTCTAATCGACTTTCCTAACAGTAATAAACGATATTTATCTTTCTTAATTATAGCTCCACTCGGCTATTTGGTAGCCCAGTGCGTGTTTTTGCTGTATGTTGCGTTATTATCGAATTATGTGCGTTTGTCGTTAATGTTGAATTTGTCCTTATTATAGTCTCAAGCATAATATGTATACAAATGCCTCCCAATTCTCAATTTCATTTGAAGCAAAAGATCACGATTTGTAAATAAAGTCTCTATTTTCTTGAGCCATTGAAATCATAATAATATCTGATATTAAACTTTAGTTGATTTACCTGGTGATGTTTTCGGAATATCCAATCTTATCACCTACTCTTTCTTCTGGGTTATAAGTATACGATTTTACATATGTAATTAGGTACTCATATTAAGGGGGTTTATAACTAATTTAATTTAGTTTGTCGATGATTTAAACATCTCTGATCAATGATTCAATATAAATTGTGTAAGTCATACCTGCAAAATTGATCTCTACATAGGGCATCTAGGTTTGCATCGCTATATTTTGTAACTTTCTCTTTAAACAAAAAGAATAACAAAATATATGCATCTTTTGCATAAAGTGTAAGATAAATAATTTTGCTTGTTTTTCAATTTTGACTGCGTTTTTGAAAAAGTATATCGATTCTAGCTAATTGCTATCTGATTGTATCGAAAAAAACACATTTGAATGGCTATTTTGAAATCCGATACAAACGTAGTTCGGAGAGCGGAACTATACGGGTCTTCCTAAGAGGTCAGGGTATTGGTACTATACTATGTAAGTTTAGTGCATACGAATACCAAAAGCTGAACTGTGTTGATGAGAGCAAAATATTAAAATTATAAAATGCAAAGTTTAAACGAGAATCGAGGGCACTGATCCCACGGGGCGCATGCGTAATATCAACCCTTTTTACCCTTTCGCTACCCAGAGGGTTTTTTGTTAACGTTTTACTAAAGGGTTGTGTATGGGGTACCTGCCACGCGACTGATGCGGTAGGGTTGAGTTTTTTCACTATAGACTGTGTCGCTTTTTATGCAGTTTTTTCTTTATGGACCCCGCTTCGAGAACAATGGAAGGTGCAATGACCCTGGGAGCGATCAGCTGACGAATAAAAGTGCACTTGTGTGATCATTCGCTATTGATTTTTATGGTAGTTCAAGGTCGTCTTGCCCTTTTAGCATTAATTTTGTACAACGACATACTTTTACCGTTGCTGCAGGAAAATGTTTTTAGTAGATTATCAGCCTAGAGTGGGCTTGTAGCTTGTTCACTTTTAGCCTTTTAAGATTTCGGAAACTAAGTATAAACACTGCCCAAACCAGAAATCCGCCTCCGTATTTTAGCCAGCCAAGTTTGTCTCACAAAACTACGACTATAACTTTTCCCCTTTGAGGATGATCTGATCACTTTCAGAGTGAGATTTTTTTTTTGAGGACCACCTGCCAAGCGTGGCCAGAGGCACCTACAAACCGTGCCACGTGTACGGAATAAAAAGTTGCCTGGAAGAAATTTTTGCGATAAGATAAATATATAAATAAATATAAATGAATATTACAGGACATAAATTTTACACAACGCCATCTAGCCCCAAACTAAGCATAGCTTGTAATATGGGAACTAGATTACGGATAGAATACTTAATTACTTTTTTTTTTTTTTTTTGTAAATACATACTTATCATACATTACAACACCCAAACACAGAACAAACATCTACATTTATCACACAAATGTTTGTCCTGCGTGGGAATCGAACCCACAACCTACAGCGCAGAAGGCAGAGTTACTATCAACTGAGCTATGAGGCCTGTAAATGTAACTGTAACTGTATAAGACCACCCATTGTACGTATTTTATGTGTTGTTCTTTGCTAGTTTGTTTTTTACGTTTCTAGGTTAAAAAAATTTAAAGAGAATACATATAAAGAGTTTATCTATCTTTCTACGCTCATACAAGTTTTGTTACAATAATAATAGAAGAATAAAAAAGAAGAGAAGTAGCGTCTTTACTTCCTTATAACATAAATCAGTTGATATTTTGTTTAAACAGTTTAAATTCTAATATATTTATAAATCAAACTACATTCATAAAATTAAATTAATTAAATAATCACATGAATGCTTTATGTTCAAATTAAAAAAAAAAACTAATTATATATCAATCATTAACATAAATAGATTATTTATATTTATATTTAGCCAGTGTTTTGGGCACGCATATGGAACAGTTGAGTTACCTACAGACCGTATGTAACGGTCCTTATGTTATCCGACTGCTTCCCTTGTTTATAGTTAGTTTGATAGTACTACATAAAGAGCTGTGTAGCCAAGTGCCAAGTGGGTATGAGCCTGCCTTCCGATCCGGAAGTCGTGGGTTAAAATCCAGCCGTGCACCAATGGACTTTTCGGTTTTGCGGAAGTTAATGTGCGCATTTGACACATCATGCTCTGAAGGCCGCCGTGTAGGCTATGTTCTTTGTGGATGTGACCTCAGTAAGGCATTGTATAGGCAAGAGACGCACTTAACATCAGGTGGGCTACTAGCTTGTCCCGTCTCCTAGTTGAATATAAAAAAAGAAGGTCACATCGTGAGGAAACTCCAAAAAAGGTGAGCTCTTCAACTGGGTTCAGGTATATTCTTTGGGTCCTTCTTTAGGCATCTTCAAATCTAAAGTTTTCCATGTTTTTTTAGAAAAACAAAATATACAAAATTGAGCTAATTATTTATGTTATATATTATGTCTAAGTATTATAAGTAGGTATATTTAATCATTTTATTTAAATTATTAATATTATTTTTGATTGTAGGTATCAGTATATAGTAATACATTACTATAAAATATCATTTCTCCCGTTAAGTAGCACTACCACCCACTCCATACTACACAAGTATTATCTGGAAGAAAATGCTTCGTAGCATTAAGTTCGCCCATGTACTTTTATTTATTAGTGCAATGAAGTATTTTCTATCTATCTATCTATCTATCTATTTACATTCGCCAGAAACACTACACTTAGCAGACGAATTGGCCGCGACCTCAGCTGGGGCTGTGTTGTGATCATTGGTGACGGTGAGTTGGTGGATAGAGGTGGCTCACGTTATACTTAGGGTCAGACCTGAATCTCGAGGCTTGCCTGTCTACAACGGAGCGTGCGAATTCCCAGAAATGCTTTGTGCAGCAGTGGGCTTATGATAGGCTGAAGTTATAGTTATGTGTTTCTTTATTGTAGGACGGGGTAATGTTTGGCCTTAATCTCAACTGGTTTCCAGCTATGATAAGGTCGAAGGTGGAAGCGAAATTCACACGGGATCCTCAACAGTCTATGAAACTCTAAATACCAAAACACAACAATTTAGAATTGTTGCTATGGTGACTTATTTAGGTAAGATGGTGGTAGCTAGCCCGGCGGACTTAAACAAAGTCTTACCGCCAACAAAACCAAGCACAAATTTGCACCCCCCTAGGGATTGAACCCACGACCTGATACCGGTGGGCGAACCATAAGACCACAGAGGCGGTTGATACTGTAAAACCTAAAATAATGATCATTACAAAACTTACTTGATAGATGATACAGTTAGCACCGGATGGATCGTCTTTCCCTTCACAACACAGCCGTATATTTTTGTGCGAACGCGGTAAAAAAACAATTCGCGATAGTTACCTACATCCCAGTAACCCACATTGATCAAGGTGTTAAGGGTTATCAAGTTCCAAGCCGTTATGTTGCGCACATTTCAACTAGCACATCCATTGTTCAACTCTTTTTTGGTGTTCAAAAAAGTCCTTTCAGTTGCAACCCGATACAACTGTTTTTTTAGAACTAGGTACCCGTTCGTAGCAACCGAATCGAACCAATTGCATTTTATGTTTAGAATTGTTAAAGTTTTTAAAGATTTATCTTAATAAAATTACATAATATCGCATAATTATATAATAGCCACAGCTCAGTTGGTTGGTAGTAGTTCTAGGTTGTGGGTTCGATTCTCACTCGGGAAAAATATTTGTGTGATGAATATAAGAATAAGAATAGTTTATTTGGCACAGAAAAATAGTTAAATACATATTTTACTTATTTATGACATAGATAATATTGATGATTTGTACATTTATTTGTGTTGAACCTGCACTAAGATGTCCGTACCGTCCGAAACTCCGTGTCTCGGAGTTTCTAGTGGTGAGTAGTACATTTTTATTTATTATTTACCTTTTCTATGTTTACTATATTATTTTTTAGAAACAATTTCTACGTCTATCATAATAAATTAAATTAAATCAAAAATTAATTTAAAATGAGAATCAGAATATTATATATAATATAAGTGAGTAGTGTATAACATATTCAAATTCAAAATTCAAAATATTCTATCCGTTATCAAGCTCAGATATAACAAGCTATGCTTAGTGTTACGGCTAGATGGCGCTGTGTTAAATTAAATTTCCTATATTTAAATATCCGCACACGGGATAGTAATAATAATAAAAATAAATGGGTGTTAGGTGTATATAGCATTGCAGATCTGACCGAGTATACCCTTATACGACAACAGCGCGTGCGTGCAGAGGTTTCAAATTCGATTCCTGACCAGGTAAAAATATAAAGTGATCTCTTCCAATTTGTATTTTTTTCCGTGTAAGCAGGTACCCATACATTTATACGTTGCAAAAGTAAATCCAAAGATTTATTTACTTAGGGTACGTTAGTATTCTGAAATCTATGCTAAGGCCAAGTTCAATTTCTGTATTACTTGACTGTCCTAATTAGGTATCATAGCTACTATAAAATGCTGTGTTGGTTTCTATTTAATTTGCGTTTTCTAAAGTCAACATGACCCGAAATATTACAACATCTGATTAAAGTTAATATATAGACTGTATGGGCCTATTGTTAAATTTGGGATCCGTCAAACTACTTGCGATTCTCAAATTAGTGGCAGCTGTTATGTCCGCCCCCGTTGTCTACCTATACCTTACTTTTTACCGAGAAACGGAAAAAACTTTGGCTTTTTCTTCAAGCCGAGAGTGAGTCGGTCGAGATCTAATTTCGCAGAGATAAAATTTCATCAATAGACAAGAAGTTTCTAGGACTTCTTTTTAATTATATACTGGTTTGACCAAAACAGGCCGCGTTTCGGGTGGCCGTGTTTTGCAATAATAAATTGATTTATTTTATACGTGTTTCATTGATTGTATTTACTTACTTGTTTGGAAGTCGTAGACTAAGGGACAATGCATTTCAGAGATATAGAATGTCCAGAGGACCTACTACGAAAATAGAACTTTGTCGGATCTGTAAGAACTTCCATAATTTCTATACTGACTGACTAACTGTGCAATCCTTCATCTGGTACGTCACGTTTTCGTAGTAGGCCTCCAGAGCGGAGAGATCACTCGATGGATATTTTCAAAGGAGGTGCGTAATCCAGTGCGCAAACAGAGGCTTTCTTCACACTGCTATCTCAGCATTCAATATGGGTCATCACAATGGGATTAGATGCAAACAAATCGGCTACTGTGTGTATAGTACACAAACAACCATTATAGGTAATGCAACGCGGACAAACAAACCCTTTTGTCCAGTTTCGGTCTCGTTTGACTAAGTATATTGAATTTCAGTGACGAGCAAGCATTGTTATCTAGACGCAAATGCAGTGACATAGCGCAGTAGTGATACTGTAGGATTAAAGGATTACACCTTCATACACAAACTTTGCGCGAATTCTTTTCATTACTCTTTTGTCCGACCACTTTGTCGGTTTTATTTTTCTAGGTACCTATATGATTTGTATTCATTCACATAGACATAGTTTCATTTTTTTTCTGTTCTGCTTGTTTTGGTTAAACTGATAATTATGTTAATTCATTAAATTGTCTGCTCACACATACTATTACATTTTTCTGTCTTGACATATAACATAGCTTCTCTTTTATTTTATTGATCGAGTGAGCGAAGAGAATCTCTTAGCTTAGTTGGGAAATCTTGCAAATACGTATTGCCACACAAATACATGTATGTATGTATTTGTGTGGCAATGTTTGTGACGGCATATTTTTGGAACAGGTAATCCGAAAGTTCTAAATAAATTTAAACTGTATAGAGATAACATATATATAAATTTATTGTCGCGGGGGATTTTGATAAGTGGCGTAGTTTTTGAGGTATTGGGGTGAAAGGAAATTTTGAAATTTTAAAATTTTAACTGTACTGTGCTTATACTAATCAATTGGTGTTAGGTTTTTTTAACACAAGGGTAATTTTGAGAAAAAGGTTTATTAAGAGATACAAGAAGATACATATATCAATAATTGAAAGAGTTTCGCCTGGACATTTCGAATAAAGTTATTTTACTTTTTAATTGTTTACAAGGGGTGATTTATTAACTTCATCAACTATGACGTACGGTCGGTGCAACGAGAGCGAGCCTCGAACACTTAGGTGAACAGTAATAATGATAATAAATCATATATTTCACACAAAAAATAATTTTACATAAGTATAAGTATATTATGAATCCATAGGCTCCCGAACTAGTGGAACTGTGTTTCAGGAACCAGAGGCTTCTCCCAAAGAGAGATTGATAAAAACTGTATACAAGTCATTTAGTTACCTGGGATCAGAAATAAACAAAAATACTACAGTATAAAAAAATAAAATACAAATAAAAATAAAATAAAAATACGCAGTCTGTGGAGCGTGGTTCATAGACAGCTGTAGGCTCTTCATAAAAACTAAAATTCTGCTTTTGCCTTGTTTGTACATATGTGAACTAAGTTTATTCGTTAAGCAATACTCCAGTTATTTTCCTACAAATGATTTCAGCTAGCTACCAAATCTGGCTACGAAATGGGACTAAAGGGAAACAATAAGGTTGAGAAATACAAGACAAAATCATAAACTTTACTTGCCTGTTCATAAGTCAAATTTTTTTAGAAGAAATGTATTTTACATGGCCATAAAGGTTTACAATAAGTTGCCAGACACATTTAAGAATTTGCCATTTCGTTTATTAAAGCGTAAAATCAAACAGTGGCTGCTCACAAATTGTTTATATTCCATTAATGTTTTTTTTTTATTTTAAGGAATGATTATTTTTTTATTGTAATTTTAGTATAGTTATGTCTTATGGAATACCTAAATAATATGAAGCTGGAATCTTATACATACTATTTTAACTTATCTGAAAAATATTTGCTCACCATAATAATAACCGGTAGAATGTACAATGTTCCTGTAACGCTTGCATGAATACCATGTAAACTAGCACATACACACAGAAAATTAATTATCTTAATCTTTATCTTTATAATTCGTTGTACCGCGTTGATTTACTTGTGCAGAGATACCTATGTCTTACAGGTAGGTAGTCCAAGTAGGTTCTACCGCTAATTCATCCTCTTAGACGATATTTTTTAGTGCTCACTTTCACGATATTGGTAAGATATACAAAGCGCTTCCCCTTCGTACAAAAAAATACATATATAGGAAACTCGTATGCCAAATTTCGTACTGCTGAAATTCAGATGTCCACCGACTTATGCTGCGCGGAGTCAGTCTGTCATTCAGTATATACAATTTTAATAGGTAGGCGTACAAAACTAGCTAGATGATTTAAGCACATACTGGCTTAAATCATCATCTTCTGGCCTAACGGGCCACACTAGGTGAGGTCGTCGGCACAACATGTCTGCTTCCTCTACTCTCCTCTATCAAACGTCTTCTCATCACTCACTCCTTTCTTGTCCATATAATCCCTCACACAATCCTTCTACCTCTATTTCGGTCTACCCCTACCCCTATCTCCCCTAACTCTTAATTCATATTAAACACTATTCTCATTATATGGCTTTCATCCCTTCTTATTGCGTCCATTTCTTGGTTGATGGTAGGACCCTACCTAATTCTGTCGCCATAATAACATTTCTTAAAGTATTGATGTGTTCCGGCAGTAAGATAGCCAGTTCCTCAGTTTGTTGAGGATTCCGGATGAAGTGCGCCTCCACCTTCAGCCTTATCTCAACCTGTTATCAGGTGAGATGAAGGTCAAGCGCTTCCCCATCGTACAATAAACAAATAAAAAATAAAAAAAATATAACTTCTTCAAACTGGCCTAGATAACTGACATCGGAAATCCATTGGCTTTGCCCAGCCCTTTCGGAAATTGGCTTGATTTTATCAACATATGTAATATATATTTTATGGAATTAATATAAAAATGAAAATGAAAAGAACGAGCAAGAATGGGAATGTACGGTTATGTGATATGACTTGCAAAATAAATAAAAGGTGAAGAGTCTCGCGGTATCCAAGGGGACAATTCGAAATCGCGACAAGTTCAATGCCATACGGGTTATTAATGACATTGTGCGCTTCATCCTTTTGTGAAGAGGTAAATACATCAAAAATGGTAAAGGAAGTATAATTGCGATGAATAGAATATCTCAAAAAGGGAACATTTAGCGTAAAAATCAATAATCAAACGTCCTCATGACAATAGCCGGCGGTTGCACGATTCACTATCAAAATAATATGATCCTGCGTGACGCGGCGAAGCGGCGGCGGCGGCGGCGGCGGCGGCGTGGCGCGGGTGGAGTTTTTATTGCGTTACTTCAAACTCGAGTGGCAGGACTGAATCGTAACACTATTGATATTCTTCTTTTAAAAATATTCATTAATTTACTTTTGAACGACATTTTTTTTCAGCTACTATTGGTCAAAGGCAAGTTCCTCTTTAACCACTTCATTTATAAAGTTTTTATGTTATGATATATGTTATAATTTGCAACATACGAAGGAACTTATACTACCTATAAACTTAAATACAGACTAGGCCTAGTTGTAACACTTTTATTGATAGGATAGGAGTAAGACTTTTTTGAACTATAAACTATCATTATTACACCTAAATTTGGCTTTGGCCTTTATGAAATACCTACTGGTCTTCATAAAGCACAGGATAAAGACAGATGGAATCGATAGGGAGGCATATTCCCTGCAGAGGGATGACTAGGGCCAAAAACGCCGAAATATTACCATTATATCATAACTGCAGTATCTAACATCAATTTATTGTTGATACAAAATACATTCTCACCTGATTCTGGTTAACGGGCTATAGTACCTCAGATTAGCAACTCGACGCAACTTTATTCTAGTTTCGATCTAAGATATAGTTAAAATAAAGGTGACATTGCTGTGCGCTCAACCACGGCGTTTATGACCACCAGATGACAGAAATATGTGCGTATTTCTACGTTTTGTTTTTTTACGGTAAAACAAATATGAATTTTGAAAATCGAAAACTAGACCGTCTGCTGTATACTGTGTTTATTTACTGTACAAAGTTTCAAGCCCTAATTGGGCGTATTTATTGAATGGCGAATATTTAAAAAAAAAATAGACAAATTAGAGTCAACTTTGGTTTTTTTTTCTATCGAGAAAATTTTATGTAATCGTGTTTTCGAAACACAAGCGTTCTAGCATCTATCCTGAACTATAACATATATTAATTTCAATTTTTCTACAGTATTGTGGAAGATATGATCTCAGCGATCATATCTTCCACAATCCTGTAGAAAATTTACTAAGCTAAGCCATTTCACATACTCTTAACATAGAGAATACCGAGACCCGATAAACCCGAGAATATCATAATTTAAATTAACTACTTCAGAATGTTAATTTATCAAATTTGATCAAATTAATTTGATCAAACCTCATCCCTTATAAAATTATTCAATCACTTATAATAATTACGTAATTCTTACCGTTACAACCAGTGTTCAGATGTACGTAATAAGTTACGTAAATTATAGCCTAGCGTGGTTTATCATTTACGTGCTTCAAAGCTGAAAAATAAAACCATGTAATACACCTACGGTGTATTACATGGTTTTTTAATGTTAAGAACGCCCAGTATTACAACTCTCCTCTAAAAACGTATTTTGTCGTTCATTTTGAAATTTTTACGGTATACTCAGAGTTTTCCCATACGAACACTCCTTACCATATTTTATTGTATATTTAGAAAATGTAGCGCACTATAGACACAGTTTAAGTATACCTGCAATGTTTTATTTCTATCGGACTTGCTATTTCGATAGGAACGCCAAACCACATGTGTACTACAGAGCGACAAACAGCGGTAGGTAGGTACTCCTTCTCAACATGAATAATCCAAGACTTCGTGTGGCCTTGCACCTACAAAACTTTAAGAGATTCTTTAAAAGAGTAAACAGAACGAGAAATTTGTTTGTCATGTACCCAAGTACGTAGTAGGTAGGACCTACATCAAATGGTGTATGAAATTGCGACAGTCCTCGCACACGTGTGGCGGAATCAATTCACTTCTTGCAATCACAATGCATGTCTAATGCATTCACATATTTGCTTAACCCAGTCAGTTCTATTGAATAGATACTCCTTTTTGTATTTCCTTTTACTGTACTAGAAATAGTAGGAGCTAAAAAGTTGAAAAATAAAACCTATCTTCAAAATTTTAAAGTTTATGATTAACGAAATCACGGCGTCAATTATCATCCTAGTAATTGATTTATGCAATGATCTGACGAATGTGGAATCTGGCGGTTGTGTCCTAAATATATAGTATAACTATCCATATACATTTAAGATCGTCAAAGATCGACCTTACCCTTTAACTATCATTTGATTTGATATTTGTAGTTTTTTTTATAATTATGTGAAGTGCAGTGGTCTGCGTGGGGCGCGCCCTTCTTAGCTCTACTTATTAAACAATTATGTTGTATATGTTATGCATTAGGTTGCCTGTGCGTATCGAAAACCTTAATATAAATCAAGATTTCGACCTGTAATGAGTTTCTAATTCAGCTCTATCTTCATAAAATAAAGAAAATAAAGTCAAGCTTTGTACCGAGGCATTATTAGATTAGCATTTTCGTAAGTAGACAGATAGCTAACATACCTATCACCTGTCGCTTCGACGGACGTAATCAATGGAGCCGCTTCGTTTCCGCCACCACACAAAAACAAATGAATGCTAACCTCACTCAGAAAAAATATAACAAAGCCGAAAGTGTTCCGAACAGCAGATTATGAGCACGTTCAGTTATTAATTTATACGTAGCATCGTAGTAAAAAAACACAACCCTCACTTAGATAAAAGAAAAAACGTAGCTCGCGTCGCGTAAAAGGGAAAGGGTGTCCTGAGTCCCGACTCGCGTGCTGCGTTTTCTGTTTTTAACCGAAGTCTGCGGTTTGTTTTTTCTTGTGATGCGTTTCTGTTTTTTAACAACACAATACGACGTAGAATTGTTTTTTAAGTGCGTCATATTGAGGCGAGAGAGAACGGGCGCGAGGTGCTAGCGGCACCGTTTTTGTTAACAATCTTATTTTTAAATCTCAACGCTTCTGGTAAATAATGGGAGATACAGCAACTTCAGTTAGTTACGGTGCGGTAAAGGGGAAGATCTTTGTGTTTTTATGTTTAATTTGTATTTATATCTGAACATAGGGTAAAGCACGAGCGGCGGTGTTGAAACATATGGTTCGTTAGACAAAGTCGTTGATGTTTTTCACGGGAGGCAGGTGTTAGGTAGAAATGTGGAGGAGCTAGTCTTGTACACAAATTATGAACGGTAAATCGAAGTATCAAGAGATAAATCAGAATGTTTTGAGAGTTTATAGCTGTTAACATTAAGTTATAAAGGAATGGTAAGATAATAGCAAATAAACAACGAAAATAAATGCGCTATGCATTAATTAAAATATTATGGAGCGGCGCGTCGGAAAAACAACGGTCATTAGAGACGACATCAATAATGTCGGGTATTTGTAAGTGCGCTATAAAAACTGACTCATGAAAATGCCATTAAATATTAAAAGTGGAGAAACAGAGAGCTTAACATGAAATAAAACATCGTTAGGCTGAGAGTCGCCCCCGGCCGGGCTATCGGCGCGCCTCAGTTAATGCCTACTTATACCTTATTATATAGCAGAGTTTGCGTTGAGGAACAAAATTAATTGGTTAAAACTCCTCTCAGTATCCAGGGCGGCCTCCCCCCTGATTCTCGCTCCCCCGCCCCCCCTTGTCCCCCGCATCCGCCCTCGCGGCCACCTCGCCCCGCGCCAGCTCCTTTGAACGCAACCTACGTAGAGAAAAAACAGAAAGTATAAAGTTGACAGTCCAAGCGTTGCAGCTTAATTAATCAAGCTACAGTTGTATTTTGCATTTTTTACGTATATTTCAAAGTTTTCTGCAGAGTACCCTGAATAAAAAAAAAACTGTCTGGCCGAGAGGCTTAATTCGAATAGCTACTTCAATACTAGTTCGAGATAACATTTCTACATGGTTAACCCAACGAGATCTCTGATTTTGGTAAATCCGGCTCTGGATGTATGTATCTAAATAAGTACTTATGTATGTGGCAATGTGTGTGACGGCATAACTCTCGAACGGATTATCAGATTTTCATGTAATTTAAACTTATTAGAGATAACGTAAATAAAATTTGATTGTAGCGGGGATTTTTTTTTAATGGGGTAGTCTATGAGATTTTAGAGTGAAAAAAAAAATCGCCCATATTTTTTGAATGGCTGATCCGATCAATTCAAAACTTTGAACATGCCGAGATTATATTAGATCTCATCAATCGGTACGAGGATTTCTTTGACACTTTTTTTTTAACATTTCATTATTTTTATTAGAGGTGGTTCTCGTAATATAGAGGCGCGTTAAGTTCACTTAAAACTCATTCATTTCCCATCACACTTTCCTAGCTTATGAATCAATTTTCTTGTCTTCTCTTCATGTACGTATTCTAACCGCCTCTGTGGTCTAGTGGTTCAACCGACCGATTTCAGATCCAGAGGTTCCGGGTTCGATCCCCAAGGGGAGTACAATATTGTGCTTGGTTTAGTTGGTGGTAGGACTCTGTATATGTCCGCCTGGCTAGCTACCATCATCTTAACTAATTATGTCGCTATAACAACAATTATAAATGTTTTGTGTTTCGGCATTTAGAGGTCATCCAGTTGATTACATCAGTAGAAAAACTAAAAGAGACCATGGCTATGTAGTAAAGAAAAGGTCTTTCACAGAAAGAAGTGAAGTGCGCCTCCACCTTCGGCGTATCATAACTTACAACCAGGTGGGATGAAGGCCAAGCGCTTCCCCGTCGTACAATGAAAAAAATTATTGAAATTTTATTTACGGATTTAGAGCTCCAAGGGTTAAATAGCTAATATTCCTAAACAACTAACTAGATGCGATGTATTTTGATAGTATTTAGTTCTTCAGTCCCACAACCAGCGCAGAAGGCAGAGGTACTTCCAACAAGCCTCATAGCTCAGTTGGCAGTAACTCTGCCTTCGGCGCTGTAGGTTGGGGGTTCCATTCCCACCCAGGACACACATTTGTGTGATTAATATTGATGTTTGATGTGTGTTTGGGTGTTGTGTTGTATGATAAGTCTGTATTTACAAAAAAAAACTATTTAAGTATTCTATCCGTATTCTAGTTCTCATATTACAAGCTATGCTTAGTTTGTGGTTAGATGGCGTTGTGTGAAATTAATGTCCTGTAATGTTCTGTAATAGCGAAATTATTATTGTATAAGTGTAGATAAAGATTATTTTTAACTTTTGAGGACATAAGCTTGACATACCATAGCCTCTTGTTCTCATAATTGTCTCGTCTATGTATTATCTTGAGTACGAAATAAATAATTCATTATGCCTCTGAATTATGGTCTCGTGTTCGATTCCTTTATTTTTTAATGATCCAGGATAATTATTGAGTTTTTTTTCAATACATCGTCGACTCGGTTAGTCAAAGTACAAGTTTTCTTGATTTAGGCCTGGTCCAGCATGATTCAATCCTCAACTTATATTTTTTACCATCCTACCTATGTGTGCTAGTGTGGGAGTAAGCTATGTATTCAAGTAATTAAATGAAAGATAAATGATATGTTGCCAAGAGAATTTGAACACTTATTCACTTGTTCAGTTTCTCATTTACGGTGAGGATGGTAGAGCCGGTATAGTGATGATTAAGTGTCTGAGTAGTAACTCGTATTTTAGTGAAAGGTTGTGGTTTGCATTCCTACTTTTGTAACAAATAATTAAAACCAGTTTGCCTGATAGTCAACTACTAATTAATACCTAGCTAATTTTGTTCGTCAGTCCTTATAAAATTCGAAAACTAATTGATATAATTATTGAGATATAATTATTGATCGAAAGAAGAAAATAAAAAAACATCGTAAATATTTTTTCAACAATAAAGAAAAAAAATTGCTTATTTATAAAAGCACTAGTGTAAGTTTCGAGTTACAACGCTTGGCGTGCGCGTCTGTAACGAAGGGCGAAAGCAAAGGGTAGGTTGGAGGGCGCGGCGGGCGGGGGGGCTCGTTGCCACTTCTCCAAATAAATTATAATTCGCTTTCGAGCCGCGGCTCACTACTGTAGCCGAAATGCCTACACGCCTTAATTATTATATTACCACCTACTCGTAATCATCAAATATAAATAGTAAATACAATTAGTAGACATACCCACCTCCATCGCTTACAGGTGTCATATTGGATGACTCAGAGGCAAACCGTCTAGTCTAGATCCGCCGTAGACTAGAAAATATGTAGCAACATTCTCAGCGATTTTCAATCCAGTCAACTGACAATCTTGCCAATACCCTCCAGTCGAGTAGTGGAGCCCATTGTGAAAGGGCTCGCCCGGGGAAGTACTACCACCATACCTATTTCAGCCGCCAAGCAGCAATTCTGTGTTCCGGTTTGAAGAGAATGGTCCCTGGTGAAATTACAGGCATGTGAGGCTTAACACCTTTATTCCTCAAGCTGGCGGGCGCAATGCAGTGGTGTGTAGGCTATGTTCTTTGTGGATGTGACCTACGCAGTAAGGCATCGTTATAGGCAAGACATGCACTTAACATCAGGTGGGCTACTTGCTTGTTTCATCTCATAGATGTACTAAAAAAAATCGTCTAACTGAGGACCGTTAGTACTAGAATTGTAGTGATCGATATTTCGAGGTGACTGCAAATAGCAATTATGATTATTCACTTCGCAGATACAACAGTTTACTCTCGACTTGCGAGAATAATGAGGGTCCTATCGTAATCCACCTCGCGGAGCCAGTGCGGGATGGTGGATTGCATTGACGAGGCGGTTCGCAATGTATGTATGTATGTATGTATCACCGTTTAGAACACAATGTGTTGAATGCGCTCTGGAACGAAAAGTCCATTGTGTGCCTAAGTCCAGAGAGAACAAGTCCTTTTAGACAAGCGTGCTCCATCTTAGGCCACATCTTTACTTGTTTTTCAGCACAGAACAATGAATCTAACATGTGTTCTGTGTTTTTCAGTGAGTCGGTGGTCAAACGTTTGCCATCATCATTTCTCAAAAAAAAGTACACGACCGAGAATTGAATCCACGAATTCGTAAAAAAAGCGGACAAGTACCTACTTGAGCAACATAGCCCAGAATGATAACATTACCTGGTATCTTAAGGTTAATAAATAAATAAATATTACTGGACATTAATTTTTACACAGCGCCATCTAGTTCCAAACTAAGCAAAGCTTGTAAAATGGGAACTAGATTACGGATCTAATACTTACTTTTTTTTTTTAAATACATACATATCATACAATACAACATCCAAACACAGAAAAAACAAAATATCAGAAGGCGGAGCTCCTACCAGCTGAACTGTGAGGCTTATTGAAGGTTAGGGCTATATTTTCAACGGTTAGATAATTTAATAAACGATCAGCTTATTAAAGAGGTGCTAAGTATTTCTTCAGCAAACAAATTGAATTAAAATCAGCAAGGTGTTTCTAGAAAGCGAACCTAACAACCTGCGGACGTACTTACTTCGCCATAAGTTCGAATTACAATCTGACAATATATGTATTTGAGCTGTTTTTTCTTGCTTAAACAAAGTACTATTTAATTATTTGCCTATTTTTTACTCCATGTGCAGTTGTATTCAGTTAGTTTGTATCGCAGTTGTGTGCTGCGTAATTTAGACAAATAGATACCTTATCAAGATAATTATTCTTTTGTATATAGATACATAAGAAGAATATTTAAGGCAAGGAATGTATTTTACACCATTTAATTTTGAATACGCAAGTTAGCCGAACACAGGTGAATATTATGAACGTTGGTACAACTTGCATGCCAAACCTATACTTGTATGGTGTAAATGGGACATAGTGGTAAGTAAACTACAGGTTTAAGTCACATTTCTCTTTGAATGCACGCAACTAACAATTTATTGCTTTACAGTATTTATTGTATTGTAAGCGATAACCATAATCGTATTAAATCGAGACATTGGTTCAACATCAATGGGACGATTAACGCATACCTATACATATATATATATATATGCCAGGAATATGGTGCAAGTGGTCCGTGCAAAATATATTTTTTTCGAAGTACCCTCAATTATTAAACTTTATTCTATCCTATGTTTACTACTTATTCAGATTAGTTGTGCTGTTATTAAAATATACCCTGCTACCTACCTGTAATGCTCTTGCAAATACGCTATGTATCTGAGTTTTAAGGCTTTCTCTGTAAGTGAACGGCTAAGGAGTGGAATACGTGCCTGCCTCTGTTTTCCCTGAAATGTAAAATATGGACCTCTTCTGAGTGAATAGGTGTCTTCTTGACACCTATTCTGATCAGGCGAGATTTGGAACGCTCGTGTGCCCGTAATTTCACCGGCAACCATACCCTTCAAACTGGAACACAGCAATGCTGCTTGGCGGCTGAAATATGGTGATAGTCTTCCCCGGACGAGCTCTTTCTCAAGGGGCTCTACTACTCTTGACTGTTTGTCTATTTAAAACCAAACCTAAACTAGGCAATGCTTGTAATCTGGGAACTAGATACAGATACAGAAATAATACTATATAACTGTAATCTATATCTATATGATTGTCCTGGGTGGGAAGCGAACCCACAATCTACAGCGCAGAAGGCAGAACTGCTACCAACTGAGCTGAGGCTTGTTTAAATACAAGTATAAGTAGATGTTGCCTAAACTAATCGGTGGAAGGTGGTGGAGGCGGCAGGGGTGAACGATTAATTTAATAAATACCAACCGGATTCCCGGGCGTTTGTCTCCGGGCTAAGCTATGCGACGGCAGACGCTTCTTGAATTACGATTCTATTTCACCTTACTATTAATAAATAACAGTAGGTAGGTACAACAAAGTAATGGCAGATATTAAAAGGGCAAGCAACCCTCCGAACGCGATGTCAGAGGCCTAGCTTGGACGCAATGTTGGGAAACTGGTCTGACTACCTACCTATAGGTCACAGTTGACCTACTATAGGTAAGTACACCTCTACCTAGGCCTCTGATATACCACCGTAATTGTAAGCATATTACAGAAGCGCCCACTTTAGAGCCTTTTGGAAAATAGAATTCATGCCGAAATATTTTTGTTCATTTTTACTACTTAAATATATATCTTTGGTTTTATTGGTAGGACTTCCCCAGTTACACTTTTTACACAGTTTAAACTTCCAATTCTTGTAGTCTTACCATGGGATACTGTTATCTTATGTCTGACGTTACAAGTTGTTTGCCAAAAAAAAATGGGTAACTTGCGAAATGAGCCGTCTGTCCGCTTTTTGCTATTGTACGCATTTTTATTCTTCAGTATTCACTGAAAGCGATTTTCAATCATGTTTAGATCCTCTCCATCTAAAAGTTGCCTGGAAGAGATCGTTCTCCAGCGGTAAGACCACCCATTTTGCTAGTGGCTTTGAGTTTCGTGTGTCAACTGTTATTGTCAACCTTGGTGTACATTAAATAAATTTCATTCATTCATTCAGCCGATTGCAAATAAGAAATTATGGTAAACTATACACACCTCATGCCACGGGCGCAATGCAGTGCTGTGTAGGCTGTGTTTTTTGTAGATCTGATCTACGCAGTAAGGCATTGTTATATAAGCAAGAGATGCACTTAACATCAGGTGGGATTATTGCTTGTTCCGTCTCCTAGTTGTATAAAAAAACACACAGATCGCCTTAGTGCGAGCTTTTTTTAATGACGATCGACTGTCTCGTATGTAACCTTTGTTTACGATTTGTATATAACTTTGGGGTTCAAAACATTGTCAATGGATAGCGCTGATTTATTTTATCCAAGTTATGGTTTGCGTTGCTCGATCAAAGCGTGAAAAAAGTCTCACGTAATAAACCCGTAGTAAGTATTATTATGACAATCACTGCCAATTTACCTATCAGGGGGCGAGTATTTTCTCTCCATTTAGAAAACGTATGTATCAAAGGGTTGTCAAATAACTATTTCCATGTATCTGTATGGCTAACTGGTAAAATCAATTATATTTATTGCGATTAAATGACAAATCATTGTTGCTGTGTTTGTGTAGGGGTGGCTCGGACGCGGATACACAGTGATATGTATGTGTGGGTGCGCGGCCCCTCCCGCCCTAAGTAGTTACAGCGGGACAACTCATTACTTACCGCAGATCTTAGATAATTATTGATCACTAGTACGAAGCTTTCTTAGGTTACTACTAACTACTGCATGCAAAATATTTTAGAAGGTTTTTTTCAGATTACCAATACCATTATCATTGGCAGGTAATTAGTTTTAAGCTTGTTTAAGGCTTCAATAAGTTTGTAATTAAATTAGTTATATCATAATTTTCCAAGTACATTTTTTTTTATTGTACGACGAGGAAGCGCTTGGCCTTCATTTTAATATATTTGTAGTATACAATCAACAGTATTGACATGGACCAGATACAGATAATAATAATAATAATAATAACGTTTATTATTAAGTGTGCAAAATAATAAGGACGGCGATATACTTACTTGCACATGAGTGAAACGGAGAAGCGAAATTTCATTGCAAAAACATCACTTGTGTTGATTACGTGATGACTAATTAACGTAAGTGATCTACTAAAGGTATTGAAAATCCAAGAACTGATAACCAACATAATTACATATTAACAACGTAAAAACTACTTGTTTAACAAAAAACTCTATCGTATATCGTGAAATTGCACAATACTATAAAGTATCATATAATATTTACTTTATAGTATATATTATATATACACAAATAAATAAAAAAATATTACAGGACATTAATTTCACACAGCGCCATCTAGTCCCAAACTAAGCATAGCTTGTAGTATTGGAACTAGATTATGGATAGAATACAAAAATACTTTTTTTTTGTGAATACATACTTATCATACAATACAACACCCAAACACAGAACAAACATCTACATTCATCACATAAATGTTTGTCCTGGGTGGGAATCGAACCCTCAACCTACAGCTCAGAAGGCAGAGCAACTACTAACTGAGCTGTGAGGCTTGTTAACGTATTATCGTGTGTTAACACGATACTATATTAGAGATAAATTTGTAAAATGTTTCATTTGCACACAATTTCAAATTCCGAAATGTTGCTTTGGAAAAATGTTTAATTTCCAGATGTTTATGTATAATTTTTTCACCAAGCGTGCTTCTGAAAACTCAAACCTAAGACAAAACACCTTTTTTTCATGTACCCCAAGAAAAATGTTTGTAGCAAGTACCGAGACTTATCAGTGTTTTTAAGCCCTATTTTTCATAGTTCAGCCTATTAACTTCCTAGCTAACTGATTATCAAATCTCATCATCATTTCTCTTGCTACTTTTCAGTCTGGTAACCAGTATCACACGTGATAAATTAAGCTTAAAACCCAATTCACTATCGCTCAAATTTTCCCTTTTGCAAGCACCATTCGCGTAGAGCCTCCACAATAGTTCTATATTTACCTATTTCATATACTTTGTTCCATCTTAAATATTTATACGTGAAGAGGATATAAATGAAATATTTGTGTATAAATAACAAACATTTTTATTAATCTGTAGATAGATACTGGACATTAAGAAATAGATACATAAATTCATAGTACCAATGTCACAAGTAAAGTATAACTTAATATATTATTTTGTACAATTCTTAGAGTAAGGAATAGAGATTGTGATTAACTGTCTGACAATAAGTTATACCTGTATTTTGGTGCAATTGTGTTGAGGTAGATATTTAAAGTACATAATTTGTTACATTTTAAAATTAAATCAAATTATGTGAAAGCACTCATTGTAAAATTATTTCAATGAGTGCAATCACATTTCAATACTATAACAGCTTCAACTGGCAGGTACAAATAGTACAAAAAATAAACAATAAAACAAAGCTAAAATATTAATTAATAGGAACTCAAATCGATTGCAAATGTCATCTCAACAACTGAGATCAAATTATTAATATATATATATGCACCAATAAACAACCATTGAAACATCTATTTTAAAGTTTACAAGCGAAATAGAAATACATCAACGAAGTGATCACAAAATTGCTTATATCCGGTAAGATGTTTAGGTGTTTCTTTACCCAAATTGAGTGTTTTAATACCAGGTAGTAAATTTCTAAATCAGTCTCACAACAATTTGTCAAGACTTACAAGTTTTGGTCGGTTAGTCCTAATCCGGTCGGCGTTATCTCAACAGAGATAAACAATAGAAAATATTCCAAGAACTTTGGCTCTTTACCCTGGTGATGGTTATGCGCAGTATACTCGACTGAGGTAGATAATGGCACCCATCACTTAATTTATACACTTACCACCGTTCATACAACATCGCAACATTAATTTATGAATTCTTATCTATAATATTAGATTTGTACACTTTTAAATTTGTACCAATAATTTCTTTGGGAAAATATCTCTTACGCTAACATTATCTTAACACATAAACATTACCCTACAATCCGAATAATGACTATGAGAGATAAAATAATAATAATCAACAGTTATGTCACTACATACGAGTACATACAATAATAAACCATGTGCGCTAAAACATAGCGACAAACGACGGCTGTTCTTTCACTCCGAACAAATAAAAATAAAAACATTACAACTAGTAGGAAACTAATACCCGTAGAACAAATTGCAAACATGCAAAATGCATTCGCTCACTTTGATGGCACGCGCGATGCGGCTCTTTACGCCTAATTTATGCACACTCGTACACATAAGTACATCAATTATTTACAAAATACACTTTTCATAGACATTTAGACATTCAATATATTTAAATCTGTCCGAGGATATCGATATAGCCACAATAATAACATTATCTATTTTAATGACGAGAAGAACATCGAGGTAAATTACACTGAAAATATTTAACATCACTAATGTAAAGAACAACCCTCTAGGGCAAGACTACACCAAGAAATACAAACTTTACATTTATTTCTATCTATGTATCTACCTATTTAATGAATATTCTCCTCTTCAATATCTCTTTATATGTACATTTTGCAACAACATAATACATACACTTTACTATATGTTATATCGACTAATTGATAAACAATAAATACTTATAGATAGCGATATTTACAGAAGCAAGTTGCGCTCGGCAGTCGGCTGCACTTCGCTCGTGCGGACTCTCCACGTTAACTTCAAACTAAGTACCAACAAAAGCTCCAATTGACACAATCAAACATATATTTTTTATAAATTATGGTATACACAATCGCGCGACATCAGGGTGTACACAATGTGTGCCCATATTCTCACTGCCGTCTGGGTTGAATCGATGTATCAATACGCAGGCAATTACCTACTAGCTTATTGTAAATGACGTTATTTTAAAGGCGATCACCTTGGCTTTCTTGCACCGAACAATACAATGAACAGTCCGTTAAGTAGTGGGGAGAACATCGATTTAAAATGGAACTTCTAGAAACACGGAATAGTTTTTTGAGCTACTATAGCAAAACAATGCTCAGTGCCAATAAATCAAAAAACATCTTTTGTCTAATCGACGTTTTGCAAGATGCTAGACAAAAGAACAGAGCCACCCAGTTTTTGCATCACCTCGCCTTCTGATTATGCAAATGGTATGACAATAAATTTAAAACTGTAGCATGAACGCGAAATCTTTTTGTGACGCAAAAATCATAATACAAGTATGTTAAAAAATAAAAAGACCCACTACCTAACGAGTCCACGTTGGGAGACTTACCGAGAAACAATAACAAAAAAACTCGGGCATCGCTACCTTCGGTGAATTGTAAAATTTGCAATGTTTAATAGTGCAATGATAATTCTCATCTTTTGTTTCTGTGAGTCTGTGTCGAAGAGAGCTTTCGATGGAAAATAGGAAATGTAAAGTAGAGATCGTCAGCCGACTTGGAGTCGCGAGGTCTACGCGGGAGGAACTCGTATACCGGCTCGGCTGTGGGCAGGCGGCGGGGCGGGGGGTGCAGGGGACGGGGACGGGTTCTACGCGTGCACGCGCAGGTCGGTGGGTGAGTCCGGCGTGGCCGGCCGCCGCGGCAGCGAAAGGTCCTCGGGCTCCGTCTGCTCGGGCCACTCGTCCCAGCGCCAGTCTGCCGCGGCGGGCGGGCTACTCGCCTCCTTACAGCGGTGCAGCGCGGCCGCCTGCCGTCGCCGGAAGCGGGCGCCGCAGCGGCACGCGAACGGTGCATCACCTTCGTGCACGAGAGCATGCGCTTTGAGCTGGTTGGAGTCGGAGAAGCGCGCCGGGCAGCGCGCGCACGCATACGGGCGTTCGCCGGTGTGCACGCGCAGGTGCCGGCGAAGGTTAGCGACCTGTACGAAGTGGCGCGGGCAGTGCGGGCAGCTGTACGGCTTCTCGCCGGTATGCAGCCGGAGGTGCGTTTTGAGGTGGTGGTCGCGGGTGAAGCGCTTGTGGCACTCGCCGCATTCGAACGGCTTCTCACCGGTGTGTGTGCGCTCGTGGTTCTGTAGCACGTGCTTGTACCCGAAGGAGCGCGAGCACACCTTGCACGTGAAGAGCTTGTCGCGCGGCGGGTCGGCGGCGCCGGGCGAGGAGCCTGATGAGGGCGGTGACGGCGGCGCGCTCGCCGTCTCCTCCAGCTTGGGAGTGCGGCGTCGCTTGCGGGCGCGCTCCGTGTCGGG
The DNA here is from genome assembly GCA_951394065.1 of Venusia cambrica. Classification (NCBI taxonomy): domain Eukaryota; kingdom Metazoa; phylum Arthropoda; class Insecta; order Lepidoptera; family Geometridae; genus Venusia; species Venusia cambrica. Next base: position 8,133,868 of record OX596035.1, read on the forward strand.
TGGCGCCAAAAGCGGCGCGACGGGCGACGGCGCCCACGCGGCCAGCAGCGCACCCGAGTACAGCTCGGCCGGCAGCCCCGCCACCAGCGCTGCTGCGCGCGTCGCCAGCAAGCGCTCCGCTAGCATCGGGAGCGACTCCGGACGCATGGTCGAAAGCGGTCGAACCGACACACCTACGACAAAAAAGAACCGGTTGTAGTAAATTAATAATTTTCTCAGTTTGCCTGACACTAAAGATATTCCTCTTGCATCTTACACAAAATATGTAAGGACCTATCACCATGATCACTTCCGTTACCGAGTTCAGTTGCGACCTAAACAAACAGCGCAGCCGAAACTATCGATAGCGTACTTATCAACGAAGGAAGCAAAAAACACGGCAAAAACTGAAGCAGTCGCTTTGGAGGAAACATTTGGTCGCAATCACACTCCTCAGCCGCTGCAGGTCACTTCCGCCCCGACCTGTTACGCAAATTGTCTCAACCCGAAAACCTGGTTCCTGTTTCTACCGCTACTTAATGATGCTTTCAGCTGAAAGGCCGAATACTACAACGTAAGTATGGCTTGATAGAATCTCAAGTTGGCAGTGGTAGGTACTCTAGGTACATGCGAACGGGAGGAAGAGCCGGCCCGTCGCCGTCGGCCCGGGAGCGACCAGACCACTTACCTACTTGTATAATGGAATTAATTATTCCTCGAGCGGCAAACTCCGCCTGCCCGCTCCGCCCAAATTATATTCAAATATTAATTTCGTTGAAGAAAAGCCTTTTTGAGAGCACTTAATTAAAATTAGACAAAATCATAATTGAAAGTTCTCCTCGAGGCGTGAAGAGGCGCGGCGCGGGGAGCTTCTTACATTATCTACTTAGCCGAGGAATTAATTCCCGGCCGAGCTCGTTTCAGCCGCGCTTAATTGAAAGAGGCAAAAAATGTTTTGTCATCGGTACAAATTGTATTTTTATTATATTTGAATAAAGTTGCAAAGAAAAATGCCTTCGTCAGATAATAAAGACAAAGTATTAATAAGTCTGTTACTTATTGAGAATGTTGCAGATGAAGTGAGGTGAAAGATAATTTGAAAGTTTGTGATTAGAGTGAGAAGCGAAGGGAGGCGGCGGCGGCGGCGGCGGCGGTAGCACGTACCGCGGGCTTATCCCATAACTTTTTAATAACATTCCGCTGCCACGACGAACAGCGAACAGCATTCGTGATGTGATCAGAATTATGAAACCGAGCTTAATGTAAAAGTTGAAACAAGTAAATACTTTGTCATGCTCTTTGTAATTACCTCTTGTGGTCTGCATGCAAATTATTATTTGATCGGTGTTTTGCTTCACTATGCTATTCAAAATTATACTTTTGGCTCTTTAACGAAAATATTTTTTTTGTGTTTTCATTTTATAAAACATAAACTTTCAAATTATAAAATATATAGGTCGCTTTTTATTAACTGGCAATAACTAAATGGCAAACAATAACAATTGTAACAATATAAAAACCTATTGAAAATTTTGATTGCGATAAAATTCAATCCGCAGATACTTAAAAAGCTCACTCCAATATCAACGATGTATCATTTTTATGAGTCGGTCGGGCCCACTGCCGTCGGACAATGTTGGCGATAAATTTTTACAGCGAGGCGCACCCTTCCTCGCGCGGCTTTTTTGTACCAAAGAGTTGTAATTATCCCCTCTTTATACGCCATAAATATTTGTCAATAACCCATATTCAATACTTTTATGGAGTCGCCTGCGGCTGCCACTCCATAACTCATTATTGCGCAAGGGTTCCCGATAACCGACACGTCAACGACATCCTTATTACAGAGCGAGCTTCAAATTGTGATACTTTACAACGTATGCGGCACGCTCTATCTTAAATTTACAACATACGTTTTTTTTTGTTAAGTTATGATAAGGTCCTCAACAGTCGTAAGGAAATATTTATATCTTACCTCTAAATGTTACACAACAATTTAGAATTGTTTTTTGGTGGTAGCGAGGCGGACTAAAACACAGGCATACCACCAACCAAATCATGCACAATATTGTTACCCTGGGTATCGACCCGGGACCTTTGGATCTGAAATCGGTGGGCTTAAGCCCACGACCAAAGAGGTGGTAAAAAAACGTGAGTCGGATGCAGACTATACGAGCCAATAAATAAGTACCTACTTAGATAGGTATAGCATATAATTTTGTATGTTAGCTTTTTAGGTATACGCTGTTCTGGACCGTAGAAATGTTACTTAACACCTGTTAGAAATGTGAAGTTGCCCAAATAAATACCTATTGGTCAGTAACAAATATTCATACTTTACTTTAAAACTTGACGCTGTAGCATATTTTGTCCGATGTCTCTTGATATGTTTCTATTTGCAATAAATAATAAGAGTATTGTAAATGTTTTGCATTGATCCCTTATCTCCAAACACGTTTAGCAAGCTACAGTATGTATGGTACGATTTGTAATGATTGTTTCAGTAAACCGTCCCGATGGCCTAATTTCTGAGGTTCGTTAATAGGATTAGCAGCAGTATCGGTAAGTAGAGGCACGCACTCCACGCAGATTATAGTTTGAAGGGTTTCGGAGGTTTAGGGTTAAGCTAAGCAGGGTTTCTCACTGTCAGATATGAACCCTTACAATTGCACCTCCAAGAAACAGGCAATTGATTATTATGTGAATCTTAATCGGATTGGAAGAATCCGATTAAGATTCACATAATAATCAATTCCAATTACTTGTGCTAAAAGTTTTAATCCAAAGCCAAATAATGTTGGTATGTAGTAAGACTTAGTTGAAGCCCGCTTTTAACCACCACTTAAACTAAGTCTGTCGACATAAAAATAATTCTAAAATTGTTGTGTTCCAGCATTTAGAGGAATGATAGCCAATTCTTCGGTCTGTTGAGGATTCCGGGCAAAGTGAACTTCCACCTTCAGCCTCATAATAACTTGACATCAGGGGCCCTACCGCCGACGGCGAAGCCGATCTCCATTGGCTTAAAATTAGCTTCATGAGAACTAGAAACGATTTTTACTACCGGGTATGTGTCATATCCAAAATGGCGTTTCCCATCTTAGAAGTGTACACATGTTATGAAACCTATCCGTTTAGTACATTTGACGGTAAAAATCGTTTCTAGTTCTCATGAAGCTAATTTTAAACCAATGGAGATCGGCTTCGCCGTCGGCGGTAGGGCCCCAGGTGAGATGAAGGCCAAGAACTTGCCCGTCGTACAACAAAAACATCGGATGAAGCACTTTTCCGTCGCATAATTGAAAAAGTCTTTGAAGCAAGTTAATAGCTTCTCGCACACATTTTACAATTAGAATATTATTATACCGCATTTTAACGTATGACCTGTCTAAGTACAACGCAACTGTCCATGGAAGTAATTAAATAATACGATGTAATCCGATGTTACTGAACAGTCTTATCTACTCAGTTTTATCAAAAACTAGCAAACGCTCGAGACTTTGTTCTCACCATCTCGTGGGAATTCCCAAAAAAATGTTTTTACTGCACTCCTACATTAAGGAAACTACATTAAATTTCCAGTCTCTAGGACACTCGAGTAAGACCTAAATGTTAATCAATTAAAATGTGCTAATTCATGACTAATGTATTAAGTATTAGGTACGTAGTTTTATGTAAGTATATTGTATTGTATTTATTTTATATATGGTATAACTATATTATATAATTAATGTACACTTTATACCCATTTAATGTATCGCCTCTCTCACATCAAAGGTTTGCTGGAAGAAAACTCTTACAAACAGGGCTAAGCTCGCCTATGTACATGCCTTTTATTATGATCTTTTTTCTTTTTATTATTTTTGTGTGTACAATAAAGAATTACAGAATTACAGACTAATGTTTTTTATTTAGAACTAAGGACACACATATTTTTTTTACTACTACATGATGTCTCTTACATACATCATTAAACATTTTATGCTGCTTCTCGGTCATTTGTTTGATTAAGTAGTGGTCCAACATGCTGATCTAATATGCGCTATAGTCAAATAGTCATAGTAGTTAATAAAAAACGAATATCCTACTCTTACAGAGTATAAAATAAATAATGCAATCGGAACTTGGAAGATTTGTAGTAGGACTGATCTTACTACTAATCTAACAAGTAAAACTCTAACCAGTCAGTCTGATAAAATAATAAATTACCGATAAAAAAAATTAAATCCAGTTCTCATAACTCGATTTGAAGTTATTCAATGATGACATCATTTAATCGTGAATCACAAGACATTAAGCTGATTAAACTCGTTAAAATCAGTAATGAGCCGCATTAGACATTTTCCGCAAAAGGTTTAATGAATTATAACAATCTTTCTTGAATGCATATTCTGCAATAATCGCCTTTTAAATAAGTAGCTAATTACTAGAAATGTTTAACTAGAAATACATGATTGTGGTCACAGTAAGCGAAACAAGTAAATGTAGAATATTGCTCTTCGTGTGTTTTACGGCGTTAAATGGTAGGTTTAATTTGCAAGCGTTATTTTATGAACATTGCGATTGGTATTTTAATGTGAAATGGGCAGATTTAGAATATTTAAATGAGTTCAAATTAAAACAATATAACCAATGTTGTTGGCCGACTTTTATCACTTACCTGCTTAAAACAAAACAAATTCGTAGCACGAGCTACGCAGTTTCGTAGCGGCTCGTAGCTCGTAGCACACAGCTACGCCCGCGGTCGCGACCGCCTACAACGGTCCACTGAATCTGCAAAAGCTCGCGTCGTCGGATGCAAATACGTGTGTGCGAGAAACGAATGTGGCCAATCGCGGCGCGCGCTCCACGCATGTTCTGCCGGCAACTTTTAAAACTTTTACTCACATGCACTCCTGCAGATTCAGACGAGATAAGTAAACAAAAACCACAAACCTCTCGAATTTTGCGTCGACTGCAGCGACAGGGCCATCTCACGCCAGTTTCACAAATGCATTTATTTGCACCACTAATCAAATGTCTTAAATAAATCTCGTTATTGAACTGATTGTTTTGATAAAACCGAAATGTAAGTAGATGCGGATCAGATGTGTTTTATTCGCGGAGTCGTGATTGAGAATGCGGGATAATGCGGTGCGAGCGCGCTCGGTGCGACCTACCACAACACTGCCGGTGACTGGTGGCGGCGCGAACGCGCTCGCCTGCCCCCCCTCCCGGTAAACACACCCCACGCCCCTCCCCCGTGCCCTCCCCCCTCCACTCCCTAGTGCACTACACGTGCACACATTGCATTCACTTTTTATGGCCGCTACTACATTATGTTCCTTCCTGATGTTGTTTTTTAGCCCTCAGCAGTGAGCGCCACATAAGCACTTTTATATTTATGAGCGGCTGCCGTCTGGGGCGGACGGTAGAGCACTTTCTTCTTCTAGATAAGGTTAATTTGAGAACTTGCTTATTACGATATCAGATTATACCTATCGATATTTATGTAAATAGACAACTATTTTATACCTATAAACTAAAATTTGTTTTTGTTTTTTTCTGGCTTTATCTCACAATTAGTGGCTAATTTGAGACACTCATTGTCAAAAATCAAATCAAAATCAAATCAAAAAGACATTTATTGGCAACTCTTACACAAAAATCAACATAAAAATAATAATAAATAGAGACAAAGAATAAAAATGTAAATTAAATAGTTAGCTCGCATAGAATTGCAAAAAGGTCTCAACTCAGCGTTGTTTTAATGCAAAGTTATGAATTGGAACTAAAAAAAAATGCGCATTAATTTTGTTTATTTTATGCGAAAATCCATGGGACCAGGGTTTGTAGCAACTGCGAACATGTAAGCTAAATATGAACAACATTTTAATAGTCATATGTCACTCCATTCAGTAAAATTTACATGGTGATTTTGTTTCAATAAACAGAAAACATTAAATTATTATTATCATCATCTCCCTGCTCATTACCCATACTACAACTACTAAAAATTACCGGATGTTCTGTAAACCATCTTAGCACTGACTAAACACACTTATTGACCCGCGAGTTTCGATTTTTTTGCAGTCATTAATTTACAAAACATTATAATTTAGTTAGACGATATTCAACTATCAAAAAACAGTTCCAAAAATATATTTTGTTAGCAAACAATGTGAATTTTAAAACTCAAGATGATTCTTGGTAATCTCACAATCTACTGACGTACTCCGTAAGGTTGAATTATATGCTGTCTATATGAATTATATACCTTTATGGCCGATTTGTCTTTGGCCGAATATAAAAAATTGAATTACATTTCATTCAGTATTAAATTTTTTATATTCGGCCAAATTCAGTATTAATATTTATTTATCTCATGGAACCAAATACGCTATCGTATTAGGTTAAGCCTGTAAAGATAGTTGTTTGACAAATAAACAAATAAATAAATAAATAAAAATAAATAAATCGTGTTTGAAAATATAAAACATATACCGAAATACATTTTCCAGTAAACACATTTTTTGTTGGTTTGCTGTGCTAAACAGAATGTGAAATGAAGATAGACGAGTTACATAACACGTTAGGCAAGTTAGTCATCATCGACAAATAATTTTCTATTATTAAAAAACAATGACTAAACAATTCTTTTAATTACTTGCTATTTAAAATTATACATGCAAAGAATTAATGCAGGTCTCACTAATTTCGTTCTACGAACACAGTTGTAATTCATAAAAAAAAGTATGGAAACTGTTCCTACCACCGATGGATAACCATAAATCCAAAGAAGTAGAAACATATTACAAGAATACCAAAACTCTACAAATGGTAGTAGATGTCTATGTAATCATTAAAACCTGACAGAACTCTACCGGTTCTATCTTTGGGCGAGTCGAAGCAATTATTGGCTCAAAGAAAACACGCATAAAAAGCATAAGTGTCGGCCTGCGGTGGCAGCCCGCGTAAATTAAGCGTTTTTATTGTGCCGGAGGCTACTCTATTTTTACCACATCACTATTTTTATCATCTTAGTGGGCACGCGCCACCCTAACATGCGGTGTTCTTTAAAAAAATAAGTAAAGTAAGTACCTAGAGGTAGGAGCCTAATGACAGTGCGAGTCATACTATCTGTAACGTTGCTGATGTATTTATTTGGTAAATACATGAATTTTATATTTATAATTATGTATTAAAACGGTAATAGGTTAAGATTCCTACGCTCTATTACGAGTTTGTAAAAACTGTTTTTTTATATCTCTCTCATTATTGTTATAGAAATTGATCTCTTTTGCGTTTTTATCAAGAAAATTTAAATTTGTGTCTATAATTCGTATCAATTAAATGTCAACTAAAAGCTTAAAGTGAACCAAAATTATTTTGAATATTAAAACTAACCCCATTTAATAAATACCTAATATATAATCATGTATGGGACCAAGGTTATACAATAAGTTACCAAATAGTTTTAAAGAACTCATTAAACAATATAGCAAAGCATATTATCCAAGAACATGTAAATGACGTATTGTAAATTAAATTGATCGGTGACTGTGGTCCTAACCTTTCACCCATTTTTAAAAACATGTAATTCACAACGCGCACTGTTAGTTGCAGTAAAATTTGATTTTTAAGCACCTAGACAATTATTTACATTGCGTCCTTAAAATAAATAAATCAAACACAAAGCCCATACAAGAACCAAGGCAAAAATAATCTTGAGTTTTTTAAGTGCAATGCTCTCACCTGCTGCTGTCGCGTGCCCTATAAAGGGGAAAAAAATGAGTTCTGTGGCTCGTGAATAAGGTTTACAGTTGCGCAGCACACCTGAGTTTTTTATCGTAAAAAGTGAGTTTCTGTCTCGTTTTAGTGCAGTGCATCCCCATTCAACAGGATGTTTAGGTCTCTTATCTGGCACACGCCGCCACCGACGCGACGCAACCATTCTTATACCTACACACAACACATTATGATTGGAAGAACAGTAAAACAACCGATCCTTGTTCCAACGATGCAGATAAATTAAGTTTGCCAACTCGCAGGTGCCGATTATCTTATCTAGAATCAATGTTGTCTTGTTAATTAAAGCAAATATTAGCTTAAAACAGCTGAAGCCCGCCGCAGATGACAATCTCACTTCATTATTTGTTTCTAAAGGCAACTTAGGCAGCTTGCAAAAAATTTTATAGCCGATACCTATCCTGTTTCAGCCACCGACGATCGAGATAAACCAACATACAAAATATAAGCTTTCGGGCCCCGGTCACTCATCAATCCTACATTTGAGTAATAAAGGTTTTTTTTAAAATGATGAGTTAGCACTTGACCTCTAGACTTGTCTAGCTCTAAGCCAGAGACCAGTAGACCTGTGGTCTACGATTGAACGAGCTTTCTCAGAAGGGGACCGCCTCTGTGGTCTAGTCGCTCACCGATATCATATCCAAAGATCCCAGGACAGATCCCCACGAGGGTACAAATTTGTGCTCGGTTTGGTTGGTGGTAGGGCATATTTGAAGTCCGCCTCGCTAGCTACCACCATCTAACTTAAGTCTGTCATCATAACAAATGTAAATTGTTGTGTTCCAGCTCCTAGGTGTATGAGGCCAGTTCCCTCAGTCTGTGGAGGATGTCGGGTGAAGCGTGCTTCCACTTTCGGCTTTACTTGACACCAGGTGAGATGAAGGGGAAGCGTTTCCCCGTAATAGAATTTAAAAAACAGGCACTGGCTCTTCCGCGTACCAACGGAATATGGCAAAAATCGTTAGAAACAGGCAGCCGTTTCTTGCGTCAGTCGTTGGTGGGATGTTTCTAATAGCACTGTGCTACGTGGCATTTGAAGATATTTTATTTATGCAATTAATACATTTTATAAGATAGTAAGTCTCAAGTCTTTTATATTATATAATAATTAAGTTAGACCGTGCAGTACCTACATTAATTTATTTTAAGCTTGCCAACTCGATCAGGGTACCACGGAAGACCAGCGCTTTGGAATACCCTTCCATAGCATTATGCTAAGTGGTATCCTTTTGTATGTAAGTATTTTGGCAAAATAAATATTTTCTTTCTTTCTTTCTTTCGTTCTTTCGTTCTTTCTTTCTTTCTTTCTTTCTTTCTTTCTTTCTTTCTTTCTTTCAAAAGAGTACCATTGGTGTGATCATTCAGCCGTAACCACCAGCAAAGCCAGAAATTCCGTTGCCCGTGGTAGACCACTAGGAGATATATCACACCTACCTATATATATGTTATACCTATATATAGGTAGTATAGGTATATAATTGTCTATATCTGACCGAATTTATAAATTGCACTCTCGAGTATGGGATATTTTTAAAAGAGTACTCGCCAGTAACTCGTTCATCCTTCAAAATAATAACGCGACACCAGGTCGTGCTAAAATGAAAATGAATGCTGAGTATGCCTTTGTTTCGAAGGCGCGTTCTCTCTTGGACGTCCGTTCAAAAGAACTCTTTGAAGATGTGAAACCACAATTAAGCCTTGCCGGAGAGAATTCAAGGACGCATCACTTTACACAGAAATAAAAGAATTCACCACTTTTCCTTTCTTTTCATTCGGAGTTATTCGCACAAAATGCACGTATTGTTTCAGATTTGTTCAATGCCTCGCAAAAACCCTTTCAAAGTATGTTATTAATCACACCCCTTTGCTAGTGTTGTGTATAACGAAAGGTTACTTTTATTGAGAGCTATTACCGGTAATGGTATATACCTGCATTATGTTTTTCATTTTTAATTATGCCAAAGGTAAAACAAGATAAGCATTGCAGTTAATTGTACACTCGGAAATGAATGCGTATTATTACTATTACTAATTGAATCATGAGCTATTTTTACTTGGTATTTACATAATTTAGTTTTAACAATTTAGACAAATTATTCGAATTTTGTGCTGCTCAGGTACCTACTTGTTTTGCTACGATCCTGCCGCATGTGCATCTGCTTATATTATTGTTTTGTGCCTAAAATAGTTCAGTCAGCACTAAGCGAGTAGGTACTATATATGTACCAATTCTTATAGGTCATTTGCAGGCGATAAATTACAATACAGCAACGTACCAAATATGTTTTTGTAACCTTTTTCGGTAGATATTTATTAATAGTGACGTCATAAACAAACATTAAAAGCGAAAGTGAACAAAAGGGTCCAGCAAGAACAAAGCCTTCCGACATGCGCAAGTGATTTGTCCTATTGCGTTGTTACTGAAACAATGGCAATAAGGCTAGTTTTGCAAACTGGAGCAATATTCAATTTTATGACATAATGCCGGGTCTATTGTCCGATGCGAGATAAAGCCTTGCGAAATGTTTTTGCAGCAGTAGTTAGTTAAATTGACAATAGACTTTGATGTCGGGTGTCGAGAAAAATCACTAGCTGCCATAAAAAGCGAGGCCGTATTTACAAAATAGAAATACTATTGAGATACTTATAAAATAAAACAAAAAGTCGGCAAGTCGGTAGTCAAAGTAAAAACTGTAATCGCCACTTGCAATCATTGAAGATTAATTGTTAGGTAGGTACACTTATCTAAAACATTAGTACTAACAAATTTATGCTTATGTTTTCCATCAAGAATACGTTGATTTTTAGTCCAGCATACCTAAAGTTGATCGTGTAACAATAGACGGGCGATCCCTTCCGTGTGAACGACAGATGCGCGCAAGCGCCGGTAAAATTACGAAAAATGTGAATATTTCATTCACATTATTGCGCGCTCGGCCGTTACGAATCAATCGAACACAATGAACCCGAATTTTATCCAGTTTTTTTTGTATTTGTGTGTGATTTTAATGTTAATTCTCTACAAACTTGCACAAATCTGGTTTTTCTTTATAAAAGTTAGGAAGGGCGGTTGATCAAGAATCAATAGCAATGATCTTGTGATTGATTACAAACTTGTTTGCGTCGATTGACATGAAATGTAGAATTTACCGTTTTTAATTATTAACTTTTTGTAGTAACATCGTATCATTGGATTGTGTCCTAAATACTTTCTATAGAAATCAAAGCAAGGTCATGCTTAGAGATGCGAGTCCCCTAAATGTGTATGTAGGTATTTTACGGGAAATAATAAAAAACCGTTACATTATTCCTTTTAAGAATATAATATAACATTCCCTTAATATCCACGCATTGGCACCACTTTACTGCATTTGTGCAGGTGAGAGGTCGGGACAAACGATAAAAATAAAATATCACCTCAAAAGGATTCGCACTGAATATGTATCCCAGGCCACGGAGCCTTGTCCGAGGGTCCTTTGTTCTCGAAGCCGTTTAAAGTTTTGATTCTGCAACTGGCAACATTCAACTGGACCCTACGAATCGATCAAAATGTTAGACAAAAAATACCGGGTATGCGAATATGTGTTTTATTGCTGAAACATAAAAACGCTGAATGGCTTGTAGCAAATGGGGTGGTTGCGTCGTCCGCGGAGGGCAGGTGGCTATTCTATGCTTGCGTCACGGGCTCTCCCCTTCCGGGTGTGATGAATAATTCCCTTTTACTTCGGGAGAGAATAAAATTGTCCTTGCGAACTATCCCGGCGACTCGATACGCAACGTCGGCCGGTCGGCCGTTCCGCATAAATGTGAATTATTCCCATACTATCTTACTTTCAGAACTCTTCTTTTTATTTCAACAGTAAAACTGGATTTATGTTTTTCCGCAACCGCAAGTGAGCGTTATGACTGGTCACGTGTCTAAGTCGGTGTATAAGTCTCTCTCGGACCCAGTCATGGGTTTGTATTTGCCAATAAAAGTCGGTGATACATTTTTTAAGAATCATCTTCCGCTGCCTGACCTAACTCGTTGAGTGCTGTGCGTCCCGCTCTATATGTACATACGCCGTGAGTGTTTTACAGCACCCATCGAGTTAAACTATAATATAAAGTTACATATAAACCTCTCCTAGCTTGAATTTGTAGCATCCACAAAAATCCTATCTCTTCCAGGTAAATTGAATTAGAATATTCAAACAGAATTATAGAATTTCAAGTAGAATACTAGTGAGAGATGTAAAACAGCCTAGATTATACTAGAATCTAGTCAAGGTCATAGACCTGCGTAAGAAAATGTTATTTTTTAAATAGTGTGTAGGCGGCGGGTGGCAGGACACGGGTAGATCCAGCGGACATCGCCGATCACTCCTTCTTTCAATCCCATTCACGTCTCTCAACTGTCCCGTCTTTGTATTCTCCTTCGGCCGCCCGTCACTGTCATCTTTTGTACGTGCGCGACTTTTATCGTCCGCTGTCAAACGCCTTGCACAAATTCAAAAATAACATCGACTTACAAACATCAAATTTATATTTTTTTAGTTGTGCTGTCCTGTGCAAACGTTACAGACAAGTTTGGCGCGTTGAAATCTTTGTTTAATGCAAACAAGGGACGTCTTCGCAGCGACCGTTGGCTTATCAGTGCCTTGTGGTCATGAATGGCTATGATTTAGTTTTCTGCATGCCCAGCTACATAAGACTTCTGTAGAGAGCTATTATAATGCTAGTGGCTATATTTCGTATTGGCGTATTCTATATCGTGAAAACCTTTCATTGGACTTCTGTGTTCTAGTATTGTTTCTATCTGTATCTATATCTGCTGTTGGTTTTTACCAACTCATTGGAGATACCATTAAAGATATGGCCTAAGATGGAGCACCCTATTTATTCTGGACTTGAAGAGTCCTAGATTGCACTGGTGCAGAAAAATAGACAATACGAGTGCTACAAGTTCAATTCCTTACCAGTACTAATGGTAAAGGTGGATAAAGTAAAGCGTATTGATGTGTTCGATGCAATGTACCTACAAGGTACGGGTTATTAATTGTAACCTGCCGTACGTCTGATAGTCCGGTGGTGGAAAGGGGAAGGAGGTATTAGGTCACGGACATCGTGCTCACATTCGCCAAAGTGAAATTTATAGATCACTTACAGTCTGGCAACCCGCCGTCTAGCGTCTGTGTGAAAGGCCCTGCAAGCGAACCATCCTATCATTCTATACCAAGCCTATAGTTTCACCGGCCATAATGATTTTAAAATACAAAATAATGGCTATCGTTTAAACTATCAGCGAATTAAAGAGGTTTTGGTCAGCTCCAAAACGTATTTGTCATCAAACAAAGTGAATTCAAAAGCAAGATGTTTCTGGGTGCAAAATAAATACTGTCAAAATAACATTTTGCAGATTTTTCTTGCCCATCGAATGTTCAAAAACAACATTTAAATATACTTGCCCAAAACAATCTTCATAAAAATATTCTATTAAAAAATAATTGGGTACAATAAATGACACAATAAAAAGTTCACCGTCATCTATGCTTATGTGTATTGTCAATACAAATAATGTTAATCTTTAATCAAAAAGCCATTTTGTCACGCGGCGAGAAGAAGCCACATCCTTACAATAGGTGCTTCGGTCTTCGGTTGACATCAACGTGCATGTAAAAAATGTAAAACGCACTCGTGGCACTAACGCGTGCCTTTGTGACGCAACGAAATGCATAATTTGTCGAGCACATGCCATTTTTTATTAAAAAAATTAGATAAAAAGTGACCCAGAGAACGATTATATAACGGGAATCCGTTGGGACGATCTATTGAATATTTTTTGACCCGTGGACAACGAACAACAAATAGAATGTCCAGGTGCGCTGCAAGCTCGTATAAAAGACTTGATACTTTCAAACATATATTTTTTGCATTCTACCATTTTATGCGTAAAAAAAACCGAGTAAATCTTCGGGATATGGTAGGACATCTGTATTAGTTTAGTTATGTTAATAATAATCTTATGTAGGCCAGCGAATTAGCATAGCTATTCAGCGTGGCAATGCAGCCAGTGTCTTGGACACGCTTCCGTCTGGTACTGGTCTGGAACATTTGAGTTACCTATAGGCCGTTTGTAACGGTCCTTAGGTAATCTGACTGATTCCTTTGTACATAGTTAGTTTAATTGTACTTTTTATTGTTAATAAGACTAAAATAACATAAAACGAAATAGTATAAGTATTCAAAAATCAACTTCATACTTTTACGATCGTTCTTCAGTAGGTAAGTAAGTATGAAACTCTGTTCTATAAGAATTTTTGATAGGATATGTTAGATCGATTTGCGCCCCGTGGAGTTAAGGCTTAGTGCAGACTTGAGCAATAATGCTAAATAAACTCTTTATTGTACACCAAAGAATTATATTTATGTAGACAGATAATAATAATGAAACTAGGTACAATGGGCTGCCTTATCGCTAAAAGCGATATCGCTAAAAGCGATATCGCTAAAAGCGATATCGCTATATAAATTCCAGGCAACCTTTGGATGGAAAGGACAAATATATATGCAAAGCGGTATTCTAAGGAGCAGATAAAGAGAAATGAAGATAGAAATACAAAGAAGAGAAATCTATATCAAAATACTAACAACAAAAAAAAAATCATATAATAATATTATTTAGTCCTTCTATCGTTTGGGTAAGGAAATGAATGAAATAAAACCGAAATAGTGCATTGTTATCTAACTCTACGCTAGTCTCTAGATTGGTCATAGGAAAGTAAATCGAGTGTTAATAGATGAAAAATTATTCAAGTTAATAAAACTTGTTAATGAAAATATTTATGTTATCAGAAATAGTCAAATGATATGAATGATTACTACTTACTTATCAACTCGCATCAACTCCGAGGCGGGACTTGGCCTCCACACAATTGAACGCCACCGGCGTCTGTCCAGCGCCGACTCTTGCTAGTTCGGAACTTGAAGGGCGCGAAGATCCTTCTCCACCTCACATTTCCACCGGTATCTGGGTCGCCTGAGACCTAACCACAACGTCATATAGCATTCTCATCTTGATTACATTACTTTTGTCTCGTTTTTTTCTATACTGGAGTGACAAAAGTAAAGTAATATCAAAACAAGAATGTTATAAGAGGTCGATGTACCCCCTTCTGGACATCAGTTGACCTGCACTCTAACATGGACTTCATTTTTGACATTTGAAGCCTAGGTTGTCTGTCATGGTCAAAATTCTGATTGTGTCGACCACTGTATCGACTTGAAGTTCACTGGTAATGCAATTAGCACGCTATGCAATTAGGCTGCTACACCGTGTCAGAGCCAGCGCAGCCTTAGTGATTTTATTATGCTAATAGTTTGCTAGGCTTGCCCACTATATCCGCGACCATCCGATCCTTCCTCACTCTGCCAGGATCCATCTTCAGGCCGGACTAGGCTCAAAATCTACCGCAGCAACCTCCCTCGTTACCAGAAGCTGTTTTTTTCTTCTGGGTTAATGTCCAAGCTTCACATCCATACATCAAGGTCGGAATTCTACCGATGATTTCATAACAAGAAAAAAATGACCTCCAACAAACCACACCCAAACAGCGCTGCATTCCATATCCGGTTGCATGCTAATACTTATATGAACACATTATTATCCTCCTTTAAAATACGCACTGCTGAGGCTTGTAATCGGCTCCACAGGCTGATCTACTTACAATTATATTCCATGAGACCTCAATAAGATAAATAATATGTAGATACTTTTTTTAAAGGTTAAGCTCTTCTCACTCTTCTAACTCACTCTTTCGTAGACCTTACTTACTTGCCGAGGTAAGCCTGAGTTGAGGTCGAAAGCTATCCATTAAAAAATGCTAGCACAAAAATACGATGAACGTAGCCTAACGTTACCCGCTGGACACAGCAAATCCTTTCTGATATGTTGACGTGGCGTGAGCGGTACTCGCCCTTTGTACCCTCGGCTCTGCTGGTGACAACCTTTGACGCAATCCTCGGCCTTTACGCCACCTCCCAGCACCCTCTTCGGACTTGACGGCGAATTTATACACAAATCACGGCGAAATAACAAGTTGCTGTTTTCGATTTCGATTACCAAGTAGGTAAATACTTGTACGTTGACATTTTTGGGTTGCTTTGATTTGAAAGCTAGCTTCGTTTTAGGGTTCCGCACCCATAGGGCGCCAACGGGACCTTACTAAGCTCCGCTGTCCGTCCGTTCGTCTGTCTGACGACGGGCATGTCTCCATGAACCGTGATAATAAATCATTTGAAATTTTCAGTGAGTATCTACTCTTTATATTGCCGATATAACAACTAAGAACGGAACAGAAATAAAATTAAAGGGTTTTTTGTCGTGATAGTACACACTTGGCCAGCTTATTCCAAATATGTATATACCGTCAACTTGAGTACATATACCTACATATCGTAATAATATTTATGTTTCCTATTTACAAGACCGTGTATATTTCTCAAGATCGATTTCTAATTAATAACAAACTAAACAATGGGAACAGATTTTACTAGTTATCTTGCAGGCGAATTCTTAGGCATGCATTTGATCTGGCTAAAACAAAAAGGCAGCTTGAAATCTCGTATTAATTTTATTGAATCAGGCTCTAGTATCGGTATAATTGATGAAATACAATCGGCTAGGTGCGATCATCTGATTCTTCTAGCTGCCGTCCAAGAAGGTGGAGGCCAATATTACACCCACATAAAACATGTGGATGTAAATCGGCAACGAATAGCAGTTCTCTCGCACGGGAAGGTAGAAGTGACAGAAGTTCTGGCATAGGACCAGGAAAACCATTTAGTTTATTATTTAGATAAGCTCTACAAGAATAGTAATTTTGGTAGAACACTAACAAAGTATTAAAACAACGATTTTGATTTCTATTTAAGGGTTAGACAAAGTTAATCATACCTAAACTACACCCCGATATAGTGAAGGCAGCTAATCAAATTAAGTATTAAAATTGAATGCAGTTGAGTGATTTTTCAGACTTTAGATCGACTAACAAAATGACCCTGTCGTGCTAAAACATTGTTTTGAATTCATGATTACATTGGGCCGTTTTGGTGATTGGGTTTTGTGTGCTAATTTGTGGTTGTGGACCGGTGTGGGATCGTCTGGGCTTTGCTGTTTACAAATGATCGCTGACGCATGCTTTTGATCAAACAGTTAGTGCAGATAGACCGGGACAGAGGCACGTGTACGTAGTTCGAGACCCGAGCTACGGAGGCGGCAGCAACTCCGTGCGAGCGCGGGCCGAGAGAGAGGAGCCTCGATGCCTTACTTGCGAGCTGGCGGTGTGGCCAGCACGCTTGCAGTATGCCAACTGCTCCTTCTGGAGAGCGAAGTTCTCTCCGGTGAAGCCTAGAGTTGGCATAACACATTATATTCTGGAATGTGGCAGTCCTGGACCTCCGCTAACCGGTTTACATGATGCTAGAACTCATAAGTTAAAAAGAATATTATATCCGATTCCCTGGCAACGGAATCGCTGGCTTTTGCTAGCTGTTTCGGCTGAATGATCACATCACTACTGCTAGGACTTGTAAAGGTCCATCCACATTGTAGGTTACTTTTCCGTCCTGCCCAATTCCGGCGACCAACGGTTTGCCGTGTTCCGTCGGTGCACGGGAGAGCCAGTGCCTTCTGGGATATTCTAGCTCCATCGTAGACCTCATTCTTGCTCGGGCCTAGAGATAGACAAGCCTAGCGAAGAGTCTTACCCACCATTTATTAAAAAAAACATGTCACAACGCATTTGAAGTTTTAAATGCCCGCCATTTCAATAAATGCACAAAAACTTATCCGATTACTTATATTGAAGGACAGCTGCGGGACAGTTTGCGGACGGTGCGTTTTTTACAGGCTTATTTCGCAACAATCCATCACACACTGGCGCATTCTACTGTACTGCACTTCCGATTCGAGAAGTCCAATTTCATTTCAATTCGGACGTATCTAATTCAAAATTCATTAATCTTGCATCGGCTCCGTGAGAGAGATGATGGTGATAGATCCACTTGTACACGGTCAGTTGTCGACAGGAAATTGATTGCACGTTTTTTGTGCCAAACGAATGTGAAAATGTGCTCTACGAAAAAAAACCGCTTCTGTTAAATACTTACTTACCTATGATGCAAGATGCAACCGATGATCGTAGGTACCGATCTTAGATCTTACCCGTAGCTTTTTGTAGTATTAGGAAATGGTTATAAAGGAAACACAATGAATCAAAATAGCATTAAAAACCTTTTTTTTTTTAATTTTCATAAATCGATATTTGGATGCATTGATGTTTTTAATAGCCGTTTCCTGTCCATGTCCAAAGTGTCACAAAATCAAAGTTACACAAAACATCTGAAAAAGAGCATTTAGTGTGGATTTACTATTGTGTGGGCGCATGTCACGTCAGTCAGGCAAAATCACAATAATTTCAATCCACATCCCCAACCGCGATCGCATTTATCGAATAATAAACTCATCAGGCATTAGTTGAACTAACGAATTTCTCTACTATACCTACCAATAGATAGTAATATTTTGGTATACCTACATAAAATTAAAATGGCGAAAATGGCAATGAAGTACCTACCTATTGTAGCCATGACGTAAGTACATACGTCATGGCTACTTCTTTTTATTTTTTTATTGATTTTTTTGATTGAGCTTTTGACCACCAGCTTACATGTAAAACAACTTATACTGAAAACTTCATAAGTATTAAGATGGTTCTTTAGGGTTATGTGCATGCAATATGGTTTTCTATAAATTACGATAGATAGAGGATATACAGCGTGTGTATTATGTAACTAGTAACAGCAATATTTGACATACTGAAAACCTTTACGAGAAAATAATCGCTCGGCTACATTTTCCACATTGGTTCCCTAATATGGAAAATATTAGCATTGAAATTATTAAAATATTGAAGCAATACCAACAGTTCTAAATTTTATTTTATTATCTATGAAGTAAAATTTAATCCGCGATATTTTTTGAAGCAACCAAAAACTGTAAACGTGTAATTAACTGCTGACAACCTTAAGGCTGTTCATTTATAAAAAACGCATTGAAATCGCCAATACGTTTTTTTGTATGAAAGCTTACTAATCTGGGAAGCTTCTTAGCTAAGGTATTGGTGAGAGAGACAGTCGTGCATGTTGAAACATCAGGTCTGAACCTTTGTTTTAAAGGAATCTTTGGCATAATTCCTCTTTGGAATAATGGGTATATGTATTTCAAATCATTAACGTTAAACAAGTTGCAACATGTTTTTCTTGTCTTTCAAAATTTAATGATTGTATCATAAATCTTGTTTTACTCTTTTTAATATCACAGTATTAAGACTGTTTTAACGTATCTAATCTACATCCATGAAATTGTTGTACTAAATTGTTTATAAACCAACATGAAATATAAAAAAAATACAGAATTAAAATAAATGTTGTTGGCAATCGTTGCTTAAGAGAACGAAGGTACATATTGTACAATTATTGCGAGATGGCAACTTTTTGCGTCAGGTCAACATAAAGGCGAACACTGGGCGAATATTATATTTCACTCGAAAGAAAATATCCCATTTCCGCATCTTCCAACAATGCGTGCGCCTTCCAACTATTCAAATAAAGTAAGTACAACGTTGGTAAACCGAGGCATTTTTTGCTTTGCGAATTAATGGATAACCAAAACCCATGCAAAATAAAAAATGGGCTTATTAAATGTTGGTTTCACGTAATAACACGTTGGTGGTTTTTTCATTGTTTCCAAGAGCTGCGCTGAGATATCCGGTTACGGCCGTTAAATATTTTGCCTCTGATGAAAGGGAAACTTGTAGTTTTTTGATCGAGATCTCGTTTTTGCCCCGTGAACGCGGAAGTCGCGAACATTTATGCAAAAAGGTGGATTCGGGAATCGATTTTGCTTTTATCCACATTCACTTTCGGGAGTGGCAAATAACATACAATTAGTTACAATTCCTTACAGGAGCTACCGAATTCACCCATAATCGCGAAGTCATTGTTATAACCTCATAACGGCTACAAACGAATTCCCGAGGGTTTTCTCAGACACTCGTAATTTAACGTATTAACTCAAATATCTAAAATTTGCTAAATTCAAAGAATTTTTCCAAAGGAACATTTATCAAGCGCACAAAGAGAGTGAAACCTCTCTCAAAAGAAGCCTGCTCCGGACAGATTTAATTTGTTGCCAAGGCCTTTATAATTGGAACATAAAGATTGCGAGTAATTAATTTTCGCAGCGAGTCAGAAGCAAAGAGCGCATTGAGTGAGCGGTACCGGCGAAGCTAATTAATATTAATGACTCGAGGAGGCGCCCATCGCCTTCGCCAAAGCCAGCGGACTCAGGAAGTGCCTTTATCTGGCACCTCCGGCCGCAGCCGCTCTGGATATCTTCGTCACTTTTCTGTCACAAACCTTAGCAGGCTTTGAAAGTAGGTAAAAGCTTTGTGGTGATACGAAACCACGATACGTTTCAGGCGCTATGTGCGGATGAGATGTGAGAATGGATGATGGGCGGCGGGCGGGGCAGCCATCGTGCCGGCCGCCGTGACCGATGAGACGCCGCTAAAAGCCGGACGGAAGCTGCGGACACCCGACTCAAGTTACACCAACCGTGGGATCTGACGCAAACATGGCCATCAATTCAGGGCTGACTCCAATCGTCCACGTTCAACTACGTAGGTTCTTCAATATCAGATTTGAAATCAGTTTTTTTGCGTGGGGGTAACAATAGATTGTATATTTATGACGTTAAGTATACTATTCTAGTTAAAGACCTTGTTGATTTTGATATTTATGACGTTAAGTATACTATTCTAGTTTAAGACCTTGTTGATATTGAAGTTTTTAATTAAAAATAGTACTATTACAATAATAGTAAGTAGGTACGATAAAAAACTGCACGAATGGCCGCATAATTCGAAAAAACATGAATGATTCATTCAATAGCCTAGTACCTACTTTGTGAGTGCCAGCCCTGTTAGTATAGTATTATTATTGCACAAAGAAGAGATGTAAGTATATTACGAGTCCTTCCTGTGGGTCCATATGTGAACGGTCTCAGAGATAGTTCGTTTCCATAAACAAAAACCACTCTAGTTTTTGTTATGTCGATTCACAATCTCTACAATTTCACACTGTGCCATTTTTTCAGGACTTACAAGTCAGTTAAAGTTTTACATCACTCGATGTAGGTAGACATTCTGTCTCATAAAATGAATGAGAGACTTGTTGTATTGATTGGCGAACATACTTTCAACGCACAGAACAAGGAGGTCCTAGGGTCACAAGAACTCTCCTTGTGACCTTGTAGAGAAGGGGAACACATATTCAATTTAAAAAAAGGCCTTTTGGAAATTCTCTTAACGGAATCACGAAAGAAATACCTATACGTTTATGACTGTATCTATGCATTGGTTACTTGAACAGTTAGGTATCTATATAGAAACTTACAGCAGATTAAATACCTCAGCTACAACATTGCAAATTAACATGGCATTGGTAGAGTTAACGTTTCAAAGTTATATATTCCACTGAATCAATTAATTGTATGTTTTAAATGTAAACCAATTTTTTCACTTCAACTATTCAATAGGGGTACTAGTTGATGATTTTCGGCAACATGTACCATACATCAAGCGAAGTGAATGTAGGTAAGAAGGTTATAATCGAGCTTAAAGTGGGTTAAGCAAAAAGCGGCATATGTTTTATTGTAAAAAATCCTTTGAAAAGCGTAATCTGCACGTGTGCACTGCCTTCGCGGCACTCGAGCTCAGGCCAGCAAAAGCGAGAACCATGCCCGAACCGAACACACTCCCGACGAAGGCGGCGGCGGCGTGTTGACTTTACCACTTTATTTGTTATAAACAATGATTACGATGACGGTTAGAAATGAAAATCAGTAATAAGAAAAAATAAATAAATAAAATAAATATTACACGACATTAATTTTACACAGCGCCATCTAGCTCCAAACTGAGCATAGCTTGTAATATGGGAACTAGATTACGGATAGAATACTTACATACTTTTTGTAAATACATACGTACTATATGGATACAAAACCCAAACACAGAACACACATCTATATTCATCACACAAATGTTTGTCCTGGGTGGAAATCGAACCCGTAGCCTACATACATTGCAGTTACATACCTAGGTATTCATATATTTATACAGTGCATACGGTGCTGTAATCTGGCTGGTAAATAATACACAGCGTAATTTGCTCGGGTTCATCTAGTAGAACATTGAATTGGTCTTTATACAAATGTTCCAAGCATGCTCAAATACTTGCTGGGTGCAGCAGTGTACCAATGTTCCATTCTTGTATGAGTTTGGATACGATTCTCTGCGGTATCGCAGTGCATCGAAGCGGTTAGGTTGTGCATTGCTCGGATCCAGTAGAGTGTGAAATCACCCGTTCAGCATTGTGCGCGGTACACATGCCGACAAACAGACACTCGTGTCGGCTACAAGTAAACATGCACCTCAATACCATGATTATCCTCTTCAAACTAACATATCCTGCATTTTACTGCAATTACCTTCAAGATGATGCATAGCGCGGTTTGCTTTTGCGTATACTATTTATTCGGGAAAAGGTGCCACACGACAGTTCTATGCAATGTATGTTATATATAATTCTCTACTTTTGCGCTCAACTATTTTTTTTATCGTAAGACGGGGAAACGCTACGTCTTCATCTCACCTGGTTTCAAGATAAAATTAGGTTTTACCCGGAATTCTACAGACAGAGAAACTGGCTATCACCTCTAATTGAAGCAACACAACACTTTGTAATTGTTATTATGGCGACAGACTTAGTAAAGATGGTAGGAGGCGGACTGAAACAAAGTCCTAGGTACCACCATCTTAACCCAGCACAAATTTGTACCCCACTATAGGGATCAAGCCTCTTGGTCAGATATCGGTGGGAAAACCACGCGAACGGCATTTAGAAGGTGGGTTTTATACGTTAGAATAGTCCTTTATGTGCAAATTATTTGGACACATACTTAATTTAACTAAGTATTTTGCGAGTCATAGAGTCCTGGAAAATAATCAAAGTAAGATATCCCTGTAAAGCGAAACCATGTATGAAAACAAATTAATTTCAGTGAACTCTACCCACACGTGTGAGACTACAATAGCCAAGAAACCAGAGAGGTTTCGAAACGTGATACAAAGGACGCGATTGAAAGTGCAAGTGTGGCGTTAATACTTCATTTCCACTCTTCCTATTCTTGCGATCCAAACTTTTTCTGTCCGTTTTGTTTGCCCGTCAAATGCAAGTTATAAACGATCGACAGTGCGATATCATTTTTTCACGAGGCATTTATGTAACATGTCCATGACACACGTACACAAAATTATACCTTATTCTTCTTAATATACGTAATATTTTATACCATTGTCGTGAGAGATAACAATTTAAATTTGTTACCTGATTATGGAGTCTACAAATTCTGATAATAAAACATGGCATGAAGTTCCAAGCTTTTGTGAAGGCAATTATGCGAATTTCTATATAGTTTTTTTTTAATTAACGATGGGTCAGCTCAGCTTTGCCCGGGCAAGGACGAGGTCTACGATGATGGTCAGTTTTAATAGATAATATTATTGTATGTTTATGTTGGTACTAAGTTTAAGATTAGTAGAGTTCAAACAACCCACATAGTTCAGTTGGTAGTAACTCACATCTGTGTGATGAATACACCTAAACACGAAACCCAAACATCTATGATGTTTGTTCTGTAAAAGTATGTACTTACATATGGATTAAAAAAAAAATTAAGAAGGCCAAGTAGGCTCACTTTCCCATACAAACGTAGTTCCATTTTCATTTTGAAATGGCAAGTCTGATTCAAAAGTTTTTGTGCAGATATAGTCGGATAGGGATGTGTGGGTGTGTCAGTGATGCGTTGCTCTTTCTCAAAAACGAATACAAACCAAAATATATGGAAAAGAGTATATCCATACAAACACTCTTTTCCATATGTTTTCATCGTTCCAAATGAAAAACGAACTACGTTTGTACTGCAGAGCGTACTGTTCAGCGGTACTCCGGAGCCCTCTTAATCCTCTTATCCGTTAGGTAATCTAGTTCCCATATTACAAACTATGCTTTATTTGGGGTGCAGCGTAGGTCATGTTCTTGTGGATATGACCAACGCAGTAAGGCTATGTTATAGGAAAGAGTTCCTCGTAACATCAGGTGGGCTGCATGCTTGTTCATTCAGTAAATAACTTACGTATAGGGTAGTACGTATAGGGAGCTATCCTACAGCTCCCGACTTAAAAACAGACGTATATACTTCGTAACTGGGGATCTACCTCCGACCCCGGGCAACCGAATCGCTGGCTTTTGCCAGCGGTTACGGCTGAATGATCACAATACTGGTGGTAGCCATTTCCCATTTCATCAAAAAAAATCTGATTTTGTAAAATATAAAAAATATAACTCTATGATCCAATTATTTGTCTAGTAGGCTTAACAGTTAAAACGCGGGTTGTGAAATTAACCCCCGAAACCCATTTGCGAGTCGTTATGGTCATCATTATCTAGTTATAGGTAATTTAATACAAACGCAGTCATCTAAAAAACGGTAGAACTGAAAACTGATCGATTTCTTCACAGAAGAACCAAATAAGAGTAATTAAGCCGATTTTTTGTGACTATCCCAAATACATTTGATTTATTTCTGAGACCCTTTCGAATAGAAAAATTTGCGAAATACTGCGTCCTTTGCTGCAACGATCGGTGGCTCTCAAACTTTGAATGAACAAATTAAACAAATACTTTCTATATACGAATTTAAGATAGTTGCTTGTGAGTAGGTTTATATAGAGATATAAAGATCAGATTGTATAATATTTGCGAATAATACTTAAATACGAAGTACTGAACTGATTAAATGTTGACTCATAAGAGAGTTTTTATCCAACCATCAACAAGAGTGTTGCATTTTCAAAAACGATATCCAAGTCCTAACACAGTTTGCAAGGTGCGGCGAATATTCGATGTCGTGAAAACGATTAAATAGATGAAAATAAAAATCTGCTGTTGACTCTTTTACATACATCATGGGTTTTCATATCTTACAAATCTTAACAATGAAAAGTTTGAGTATCTCAGTCAATCGGCCGCCTCAGTCCCAGCTCGATTCCGGGAACATAGTAAAAAGCGCAGGTATACTCGAGAGTGAAAGGGTCGATGCAATTCGAGATCTCGCCCAGTTTCACTCGTCTGCTGACCTTCCCTGTTTTTGTGCCAATAAGGATCAAATGCAAGGATTCTGTAGCGAATTTTAAGTAGAAACACGTGGGAATTTGCTTTTTCGTTTGAGATCGACCGATATTGCATTATTTGCATTGCATCCTATCTATTATACAAAATCTTGCATTTTTAGGGTTCCGTACCCAAAGGGTTCCTACGGGACCCAGTTACTAAGCTTCCACTGTCTGTCCAAGCGTCCGGCTGTCTGTCAGGGGGCTGTATCTCATGAACCGTAATAAGTAGACAGTTGAAATTTTCACAGAGTTAGTATTTCTATTAATACCGCTAATATTTCTAGCTATATATTTCCGCTAGTATTTCTATTAATACTAATAAATAAATTACAACAAATCATAAAATAAAATAATATAAAAAAATATAAGGCAACAAGAAACGTTATATTTATTGTCTTGAAATGTGGGTTGGAAACCTCGCTGTGCATAGTCCGCACTTGGCCGTTTATAGTTGTTTTTTTCATCTTTGACATAAAATAAGGCGCCTAACTTGTCACCTTTTTTTTCGTATAAAGTCAGGTGGTTATATATGGGCCATCCTTTAAATCCTTTAAATACCTACATAAGAGTAGTAGAAGCCCCTAGTGAAAGGGCTCGTCCGGAGAATTACTACCACCATACTTATTTCAGCCGCCAAGCAGCATTGCTGTGTTTCGGTTTGAAGGGTATGGTTGCCGGTGAAATTACGAGTACGTGAGGCTCAACATCTTTATGCCTCAAGTTGACGGGCGCAATGCAGTGCCGTGTAGGCTATGTTCGTTGTGGATGTGACCTATGCAGTAAGGCGTTGTCATAGGCAAGAGTACACTTAACACCAGGTGCGCTACTTGCTTGTCCCATCTCCTAGTAGTATAAAAAATATATATATATTTAAAAGCTAACAAGCAAGTTCTTACTTAAAACCTCATCATAATATAATACCAACTGAACTTACCACATATGCGACAAGACTTGCCTCATCTATACTCGGTTATGTTTATTTTATTTTTTATACAGTCAACAGTCTGAGGAACTGGCTATCTAACCTCTAAATGCCGGAACACAACAATTTATAATTTTATTTATTTAGAAAACCAACCAAACAAAGCACAACGTAACCCCCTGGAAATCGAACCCGGGACCTCTAGATCTGATATCGATAAGCGAACCACAAGACCACAGAAGTATAAAGCAGAATTCAATTTTGTATGTATACCTACAAGATTGAATTCTGCTTTAAAGATATATCTTTCCCATCAGAAATAGGTGATTATATATAATATATAACTTTCACGGTTTCAGACTTGGCCTCAGCGGCCCTGGAAAAAAACTCACGCTGTATACATAGAAAAAGGTGGTTGTTTGGTTGTCAAATAAAAAATAAAAATGTTTCTACACATCCTTAAATGTGGAAAGATATGCATGTACTCGTCTGTACAGACACAGAACCATATATCTAGGTAAACTTGTATCGTCGGCGTCACCTCATCGTCAGGTTTTGATCATATCAAGATGCACTTCGAGGAAAAAGCTTTGTGCAAAGCTAAACCTTGCTTTAATCTCACGAACACATCAAAAATACACAGAACAGTTCATATAAATAACATTTTATATCGAGTGTGACATGGCACCATAGAACGTAACTTATGATGGTACTTTCTGTAATTGAATTGCTTCAACTGTACTAAAATAATTATAATTTAGCTATGAAAGGTGGGCCGAATGTGGAGCTGAAAAGTAGGACGAAACCAGATTTTTTAAAATAAAATCTGCCATGGGCCGTGTACGGCATACAAAGCGGGACGAAAGCAGATTTTTTATGTGGGCCGAACTTCCGCGGGACGAATATGGCATAAATCTATTTATTTTACACAAATATATTTGAATATAAGCGCATAACAAAAGGCTGTGAAGAGTTTTCTTCCAGAAAACCTTTGATATGAGAGAGGCCATACAAGTTACAGATAAAGTGTACATTATTGCATACTAAATACGCCTTAAGATATAAAAAACGTCGATTGGTGGTAGGACTTGTTTCAAGTCCGCCTAGCTAGCTACCACCATCTTATTTAGATCTGTGATCATAACAACAAATCTAAATTGTTGTGTCCCGGCAGTAGAGGCAAGAATGCCAGTTCCTCTCAGATTGAGTAAAGTGCGAGTTCTACTTTCAGCCTCATCATAACTTGACACCAGGTGAATCTAAGGCCAAGCTCTTCCTCTTCGTACCTACAGTAAAAACATGTAAGTTATTAATTTTAGAAACCATAAACAGATTGTATATTTCCGTTTTCAGACACAACAAGAATTCCTTTAACGGGTAACACGGGTTTAACGTCTAAGATTTACTAATTAGAGACATACTTACTAAATAAAATCCAGTTACTTATCCGATATATATTTGCCGTGGCGGGCGCTGCTTAAGAATTGACCCCTCCAACTCATCCCTTGGATGTCGTAAAAGCTGACTAAGGAATCTCATCAGAAGGAGGGCAGCAGCTTTTTTCTGTGTATTATCTACACCTTTAGGTACTACGATCACCAATTCGCCTGCCAAGCGTGTGATTCCAGCTTTGGAGAAGGCTCTGTCCAGCAGTGGACACTAATGGGTTGTTGATGTTTGTTGATATACGTACAAAAATCCAAATAAGTAGTTATTGTTCGAGGTAATTAAATGCAAGAGCTGCTTTCCCACGCATGCACATGTTTCTATTCAAATATGTACCCGTCCATTGGGATCGGACCCTTTGCGTGGGTAACATTTGAATGCTTCACGTATTTGCGCAAACTTTTTTCCTATGCGTGGTGAAACTTTCTACGGCATCGTGGGAATGCAGGTGGGGAAGGGTTCTGTATCTTGCATATAGCCTCCGCTCATTGTATCATTCCGTCCTATCGATCCAGTTGCACAAAAGTTACCTCGTCCATTGTGGACATGTCAAGTGATGTTCGGCTAATAGATAATTTATGGAGCTACGGCGAAAATGTCAGCCTCGGTTGCGAGTTAAAATATTAGGGTTGTTTGGGTCCCCGGCGACATACCATACATCTCCGAGATCATATTTAAAGATTTGGCAAGATAATTTGCTTCGGCTTCTTTGTTAGATGGTTCATGCGAACCTGTCTGACTTTTTATCTATTTTTTAAATGCGTAGCAGTTAATGTTTCTGCTAGTCATGTGTTGAAGCAGGTGAACCTTTTCTCGGAGAACGACTTGACTTCTGTGCGAAACAAAGGATTTGCTACTGCAGTAAAACGTCGAAGAACATACCTATGATACCTTAAGGCAAAAGTAACTTAGCTTCTAACCGACTTCTTGTAGTAACTCGTAACGATGCAGTTGTAAACAATTGCAAGTTACAATGTCTGGGCAATAGTTAAACTGCCTACTGAAGAATGTTATCTGAAAGTTTAAAATTTTAATAGTCCACAAATTGTTAGAATTCAAAAGCCGCCAAGTAATTTATAAAGACCCAAGGGCTGGCTCTTATGTAGGCCAGCGAATTAGCATAGCTATTCAGCGTGGCAATGCAGCCAGTGTCTTGGGCACGCTTCCGTCTGGTACTGGTCTGGAACAGTTGAGTAATCTGACCGATTCCTTTGTACATAGTTAGTTTAATTGTACTTTTTATTTGATAAATGTTATATTTATATACAACTAAAATTGCGAATTGGGCCGTATATGCTTATACGGCCCACCTGATGGAAAGCTCTTACTAGCCTATTGTAGCACCCAAAGCATCACTCAAAATGTTATAACCCCTATTTTGAAAGATTCTATGTAGTCTTGGGGCAATGCATCGAGATGCAGGTAGACCGATCCACATCTTGAGTATTCGCGGCATGACATTTCTCTTGAACGTAGAGAGGTTCAAGAGAAATGTCCTCAGAAATGTGTCTCATGTCGCACAGAGGTGCGAGAACGGAATGGCTGTAAAGTGTGAGGATAGAACCTCTGCCGATGGCGAGCGGTGAGGTTCATATTTTACACAATCGAAGCATTAGTGAGAGCGATATAATAAATTGCGTTGTTGCCAACTAATCCGTTTGGATTGAGTTGCGCTTGCGCATGAAATGTCATTATGATAGCGCTGGTGCTGACAAGCTTTTGTCCCGTAAATTAGAAGCACAAGGTGTCGAGAGGTAATCCCCACGTAGTTGCAAAAGTCACGTTATACACGTTACACCGTTATCGCCAACTTTATGGCGTGCGCCTAAAGCAACATAGTGACAAATTTAAATGTCACCAGATTAGGGTGGAACCTCGGGGGTAAGTGCGCATTAGACGGTTTTTAGTAAATTGAGCTTTAAGATAAATCGTGAAATACAAACGTGACTTTTGTCATTACATGCAAATAATAATAACAAAATCATTTTTAAAATTAAATGTTTAGATTTTCAATATTGGTTCCCCAACTGGCTGAATGTTTACGAGCAACGTTTGCTCAGCTACCGATAAAGAAAATCAAAGCATTGAACATCTTAAATCTCGTTGTAATTAGATACATGTAGCCAGTACGTAGTGGACAATGTCACGTTTTCAAATCTACGATTTGTTTTGTGGCTACAATTTGTTAAAATCCATATCACGCGTACATAAAGCGTAAGAACCGCCTCAACGGAAGCTGTCAGGATTTGCAAGCGATCCCCGACCCCGAAACAAACCAATGAAACTCTTGGTTTGACAGCGATCAACGGTTGTGGATTGGTCTTTAAAAATCATTAATTATTTTAACATGGAGAAATTTGCATTCAAAACAATACATTAAATAGTTCGCGTACTTCCAAAATCAAAGTTCAGGACAACAGCTCGAAATTTAGCGGTATGTGCTGTGGGGATGAGTTATTGATGATATATGAGCGACAAATTAGATGTAATGTTTTAAAAAAATGTAAACCTAATGCCCGATTTCATAGAGCACCATATGACTTTGATTTTGGGCCTTACAATTAACTGGTCGCTAGGTTTTTCACAATAAATTTCATTAATTCTATTTATTTTTGTTTGACATTGTAAAGCTAGGTAACAATACGCGTAAACAGTTAATTGATTACTTCTCCTCAATCTGATCAGGATCCCGGGTGAAGTGCGCGTCCACCTCCTTAGCATAACTTGACACATAGTGAAATGACGCCA
Source organism: Venusia cambrica (assembly GCA_951394065.1). Lineage (NCBI taxonomy): Eukaryota > Metazoa > Arthropoda > Insecta > Lepidoptera > Geometridae > Venusia > Venusia cambrica. The sequence goes on from OX596035.1 coordinate 8,164,090, forward strand.
AGCGCGTCCCGAAAAAAACCTACATGATCACATTACACATCAACAGCCTATCAGTGCTGTGCTGGACAAGGCCTCCTCCAAAGCTTTGCCATAATCACCACGCTTGGCAGGCATATTGGTGATAGCAGTAAAGGTGATGGTGACACACAGAAAGAAGCTGCTGTCCTTCTTCTGATGAGATCCTTTAGTTCGCCTTTACGACATATCCATGGGCTGAGTTGGAGGGGTAGATTCTTAAGCCGCGACCGCCACGGCAAATATATATAATGTAAGTATAATATGTATAAATACGAGTTCACATAGCCAACCTAACGACACATATCGACGACATTATGATGTATCACACCTAACCCCATCGACATTTCCCCTTTCCTTGAATGAACCCTAACCCTTTCACTCTCGCGGCACCGCCCTATGTAAAGGACTCCACAGATTTATTTATACCCCTTTCGTCCAATCGTATCGCAGGAAGCTCAGTAAAAATAGTAAAAAGGTTAAAAGACGAGGCGCGGTCTGCGCGCGCGCTTCTCGATCTAATAATAACCCTTTCGGTGGAAGGGTGCAGCCAATAACGGATAAGGCGGAGCCAGCTTAATTTATTCAGATTTAATATTTTGTGTTTCGATCGAGCTTTTTATTCATTTCGTAACGTTTATGAAACTTGTTTTTTCTATAATAGGAAGGTAAAGAATTTGAATTGAACTTAAGGGTACCTTACTTTATGGCTCTCAACTTTATTATATTTAAGCTATCAAACACCGAGGCCTTCGCGAAAATTTCCCAAAATCCTTTCTTGCCCACCGCGAAAACAAGCTTATCTAAAGAAATCTAGTGTATAAATTAGAATACCAAGGGTTTAATTTTTTGCGCGGTCTTTTGAGTAAATATTGAATTAAAGTAGCCTTAGTTACTCCTTATAACATCAGCTTAATTTATACTATACAGGTGAGTATTTTTCGTACCCAGTACTCCATAGTTTATAAGTTTATTTCAGTAGCTTCTGTGACATAAAATAAATAAATATATTATATTATACATTATTACAATAAATTGTTATTTAAGAGATTCCTGAGTTATAAAAGAATAAATGTATCTACGTGAATTTTAATAAATTAAAGTTGTTTCTCAGAATAAGGTATAGTTTTTCATAAATGTACTCTAATATGCTTCAAAACACATACCTAATTGATCTAAAATTGTGAAATTTGCCACAGCCTACATACTACATAACTAATATATATGTAACCAATGTTTTTGAGTTATATTTTATTTGATGTTACAATATATAATATCTCATGCTTAGATTTTCTATGTAGGTTCGATAACCAAGCGGACTTTGCTCGAAAGATTTAGTCAGTAAGGTGACCTTTACGAAATATAAAAAAAAACTAAATAATTGTCAAAAACCTCTTAATGCCTACATAAATAACATACCTACATAGACAAGCGTGCTCCATCTCAGACCACAACTTTTTACCTATTTTTACAAAATTGGTGGTCAAACGCACTTAGACTCTACAAACTAATTTAATATCACACCCACATTCATTCGGCGGACATCAGGAACCGCTGTTAAACTTATTTCTGTTTCTACCATTTATTCTGCGCCCTATATAGACGCTGTGGTCAGACAAACTTCCCGCATGTTCTACAGCCACAAATGAATTAACTGCGGTCACCCTCTCCTATCAATTGAAGACAACTGCTTGTGTTTGTACTGTACAATCGCATACTAAAACCAGTAAGGTACATACACTAAGTAAAAAAAAAACTGTACAAGACATCTCGATCATGAAGCTACGGGCGTAGCAATTCGTAGAGGTTTATTTTTGGTACAGTGCAATTATTGGAAGACAGTGCTACAATACGAATCAATTACGTAGCACCTCTTATGCGTGCTTACGTAGCACATCTTGACTATCTCATTTTTAAGCCCTTTCTAACTGATGTAGATTAGTGTGTTCTTTGACACAAAGGCCTCTGTTGACTGATTGTCTGTCACTTGACTCTTTCTCTTTACTACGAAACTAATTAAAATTCCGCAGAATCTCACCGACAAAAAAAAATATGGATTAATTCCAAAAATACAGAATTATGGTAAGTATTTCATTTACTGATCATTTATTTCTGTCTTGAATCAACAAAATATTTATTACTTACTTACTTGAGGTATACTTGTGGACTCGTTTGTACCAATAAATTAAGGATACATATTTACAAATTATCACTTTATTTCAATACAGATAATTCAAATTTAGATGGTGTCAATGTCGAGCTTGAGCCTTTTAAATTATAGCGGATATTGTTATTACATGGCCACTCACAGGCATCGCTTCTTTAAATCAACGTATATGAAAGTTGAACAACTCTCCACTTCATACATTTTATATTCGAAAAATACCCTTTAATGAAGAATAATACGCCTTTACTAACTTTCCCCATTTCAAACTGAATTAAAGTGATTGAAGTCGAATTATTACCAAAAACACCGGGTTTTTGTCTTCGTCAACTACATTGAATAAGTAATGTTCCGGCGACACGTCATGGAGCTCCCAAAACAACAATAATACATTGAATAACGTCGGGAAACATAAATTGTCCCCTATGAGCGGACGCGATACTTTTCGTACGAAAATTTATTTTTTGTGTACGTAATCGAGGCAGTAATGAGGAGCCTTTTAAAATGTCATAAAGTGGTATACAAAAAAGCAATGTTAGAGCGATAGGGGCGTATTCACACGGCGGACACGATGTGGGCGATTGTTTCAATTCTAATTGGTTAAGTAGCTCGGGCTAATTGAGACTGGACACGACATCGAGACACCAGTTGGTAGTAGGAACCGTGTTTTAACACCCGCCGCGCCATTTCGCTAAGACAACGACGTCATATAGGAACATAATAATATCTAAATAATATCTCTATGATACTTTTCAAGACAGCTTGTAAAGTAAAAATACTTATCGGATCGATCAAAACACAGACACAACATTCAATAAACATTAAGAGATACATTCGTTGAATGTTTTCGTTCGCCGTTAAGCTCTCAAGCGCCACGGTTTTTAATTTGTTTTTCCATTTCATTCATTCTGTACATTAATTCGAAAGGAAAATTTTAACGAGAGTGGCAATACATCATGCGTAAACATAAACAGATTAAGCGTAAATGAATGATAGATGCGCCCGCCGGTTTCGGCCGGTGTTGGACACGGCAGCTAGTTTATCACCGGTGTAATCCGAGACGCATTAGTCAAATTAACACGGCATAAAGTTTGGCGTGCCCACTGATTAGCCAGCCACAATGGCGGCTCGCGGGTGCGACTGCCTAATTGACCTAAAAGTGCTAAACACGAATCGGTCGGAACCACGTCGAAACACCGCTTTACAAGCCCTAAGGGCTGCCGCAAACACTTGCGTGTAAATACTGTGGACAGGAAATGAAATTAATGCATTTTACGATGTGGTACCTACGGTAATAAAATACCGACATTCTATTAAAATAATAGTAGTATAGTATGTCCATAACATAAAATGCAAACTATAATGAGCCAAGGTATCAAATCAAATTCTAACCCATTGCATTTTAAAAACTATAACTGCTGGCACTGTGCAAACGGGACGGGATCAGATCAAATCCATATCATAATACCATTAAAAATAAATATCCCGTATCGGTTGTATTTACCGTTTTGTGATGAAAACTTTAAAATTATACTTATTCAACAATTCTAAGAGTAGTAGAGTTTCTTGTGAAAGGGCTTGTCCGGGAAAGTACTACCGCCATACATATTTTGGCCGCCAAGCAGCATTGCCGTGTTTCGGTTTGAATAGTTACCGGTAAAATTACGGGCACACGGGACACCTTTACGCCTCAAGTTGCGCAATGTATAGCAGGTTCGTATCATGTTCTTTGTGGATATGACCTACGTAGTAAAGATTCGTTATAGGAAAGAGTTGCACTTAACATCAAGATTATTACGTATTCCGATGTAAGTAAAACACAGCCATAACATTCACAATAAATAAATATTTTTAGTGTCTCTCACAGGTAGGTAATACACACTATTTCATAAATTATAAGCAACAGTGTAGGTACTAAGCTAAAGAAAATTAGAAAATGCTTACTTTGCGTTCTTATTAGCACCTGGCTCGTGTGATAATCTGTTTGTGAGGCATCAAATAGTCAGAACATCAAATGTTAACATGTTGGAAAAACTCCAGGAGATAGCCCTAGCCAGTCGGAGTGGACATGGTAATGTGGCGGATTGATAGTCCTGCGCCCACTAACCCTAATCAAACGAATGGCGACTGAGCTCTGATTAACGCTGGTAGCTCGCGATACATTTCCACGCGACGGCGATGGTGCGGGCGTGGCCGATTTATCGCACCTTCAGCCCAATCCAATACCTATCAAACAAAGCGATACAATACCTCATCGGAACCGGCGTATTACTTACCTATTAATTTTGAGACTTTGCGATTTGGTACTTTTATACACACATTACACATCAACAGCCCATTAGTGTCCAGTGCTGGACAGAGTGTTCTCCAAATTTGGAGGGTTTTGCCATAATCACCACGCTTGGCAGGATTACTTTTATACTTTTAATACATGTCAATAATTGTCTACGTATTATTTATGGCTATCATTTAAAGTAATTCAAAAGTACATTTATTCCAGTCAAACTTGAAACTGAAGTAACAATTTAGACTTAGTATTAAACATGCTAATTTAGGTATAGGATTCACTGCAGTTTTAAGCAGTGGAGTGACACCAAAGAGTACTTTCCTATACAACATATTCGGTCAACTTATTAAAGAGGTTTTCAGTTTTTATCAGCTCCAAAATGTATTTTGTCAGCATGAAAGTAAATAAAAAAAGGAAGGTCAAATTAACTTTTTAACTGATTCTGACTGATCGAAAATAAAACAAAACATTCAATAACTGCCATTACTTATCTTCATTTTACCTTTCATATTTCAATTGCAACACCAGTGTTGCACGTCACGTCATGCGCGTTTGTTTGGTTGTGTGGTTTTATAACAGTATTGTCACCAAACCTTCCTTTTAGTTTGATACAACGAACACGCGGAGTACACACGCGGCTAATTAATACCTACAAGCTGATCTTACAAGCTGATCCTATTGCCTGTATCGTCGAAAGTGAAGCAAAAGTGATCTCAATAATGTTGTACTTTAATGTCAATTAAAATCCATCTCCGTTGAACGGTACACGAACACAACCGACGTATAATTTTCCTTTTAAAGAGAACTTCCGTTTCGGCCCCTCCCTCTCCTAATGAAAGATTACTTTCCTCCGCCTAAAAAGGCTTTTAAGCAACGCCAGCAAAATGACCGAACTTTTATACTTTAATGACTTAGTGCAAAATTTGCCGATTCTCGAAGAAATTTTAAACTTAGATTAAGATTTCGATGTTTGAAGCGACGAAATGTTTTGAGGGAATTTTCCAAGGATCACTTTGAGTGAGAGGTATGAATTCTAAGCAATCTGCTCTAATTGCTTTTTGATTACTTTTTATGAATTAAGTAGATATTTATGTTGATTACTAAAATATCAGTTAACTTTCAAGCACTTACCTTAAAAGCCTACCCATAGCCAAATTTGATCACGTAGTACCTAAAACAATATTGAAAATCTTAATAACCTGTAATAAATAAGTTTGACACAATAGCATCCGCTCAAGATCTCCAACACTCAAAATATGTATGTTGCCTTTAGATTACCATTAGTAACATAGGTCTATGTTAACTACATGAGTTTTAGTACGAATACTACAGGAAAACTACAATTTGTCTAGCGAGTCAAGACGTATTCTCTGAATGGGCATCGGCGGCCATCAAGCGCACTTATTAATTGCTAGCTCCCTTCACGTGTGGATGCATGGAGGGCGCAAAAACGGGTCCTCCCGAGGGCTGTCAGCGAGGGAAAAAATCAGTGAGCGATCGTCCCCTCGCGGCCGAGTCCATCATATTGATTGAGGGAGGGACTGCCATTGGTCAGCATCCCCGCGCCCGTTCATTTATTATAGACACTGCGATCCGAATCCAATGCCGCCGATACAAAAATACTCTGTTACGATTCTTGCCAAATCATCACAATGCAACGTCCACAGAGAGTGTTTTACGTTTCTTTTATTTTTTTGTCAGTTTGTAGGCTGTTTATATCCAAACGCTGATGTTCTAGTAATATCATATCATCGCAAGATAGAGCACGCACTGTATATCTTTGATTAATATTTATTAGTTTGGTAATACCTCACACTTCTACTGATTTCCATATTTCCGTCCCGGAAGCCATTACATTTTCATTCAAATTCGTTCTATACGGGTTTAAATTTGTTTCTTCGTCGATTTTAAGCTTTTCATGTAATAATTTAAGTATTTCAGTCTGAATAGTTGTTATCTAACTTGTTTGTTTTATTTACGAAAGAGAGCCATAGGGCGAGGCTTCCTTCAAATTAAGCTGTACAGACAAACACACCTACGGTAAAATTGTGTTAGTGTGAAACCTAGTTCGGCCACGTGAAAACGAAAAATATTCTCCTGAAAGCAACAGGATTTAAGCACCTACTTATCTGTCTACTTTCAGGGTAAATTGACAAGGTAGAGCAAATAAATTGGCAGCTCAAAGTAAAAGTGGAACAAATCAAAAGTTGACTCCCAGCAGAATTACCATTTGCGAGATAAAGTATTTTACATTTAGCATCTATCCGAGCCGTCATCGGTGACGATAACGAGACAACTAACATTCGCGAAGTGCCCCAAACCGAATCTCGGCGGAAACGAACTGTGGTCGCGACTCTATCACATTCCGCGGAGAAAATAAAGGCGAGTAGGGGAGAAGGGAAAGTTTTATTCTCCTTAAAATATGTAGAGAAAGTGAAAAGTAAGAGCGGGGTGGTTAGGGGGCAGCGGTCAGCGGGATGATGGATCACCGCGCGCTGTGCCAGGACCTATCGCTTTCTCCTCTTCTCAATTACACACACATACAACTTATTTTAGCAGAAAAATAAGAAGCCAACATTTTTAAGAGGTATTTTATTTGCTTTGGTTTTCGGGCCGTTCTACCTAACTGTAACAACTTACAAACTTACATAAAGGTATTACCTATTTGCATTGAAACTATGAGTTGCTCAAGAAACAAACGATACCTTTTTACTAGATTTTATTTAACATATAATGTCAATATGTGGTAAAAACGTTTAGGGAAAGGTAAAAATCTTATAACAGAATTTTAGGTCAGTTCCTCCCTACCAATTGGGCTAAAATTTGGAACATAAATGTACCTATATTGTTACTTGATGCAATTATATGGTGAGAGTAAGCAGAGCTAATGAGTCGGGAGCTAATCAATGGAACAATAAAATATTCGCATTTTGAAAAATAAAATAACAAGAAAACGTATAAGTACCGGAAAGATGAAACTTTATCTAAAAACAATCAAAAACTAAATAAAGTTTAGATTATTTTCTCACACAAACATTGTTTTGCATATATTTTAGATAAAGTAAAGCGATGCAAACCTAAATCATTCCTGTCCCATTATACCTGCAAACAATTTAATGCCATTTCGAAATGAACGACAAACTACATTTGAAAATTTGCGGAGGCCCTCTTAAGGCACTAGGTTAAGGTTCAAGGGTACCTGCTAGAGTAGGGCTTTACAGGAAAACAAAGTGCTACGCCTGTATTGTAAATAGTTACTCAGCAATACAGAGAAAAACGTTAGATACTTATAGATGTCGGGCCACGCTTTGTGCACCGGCGAACACCTCAGACATCGTGTGGTGTGTCATGTGTGGGAGCCAGTGATGCGGCGACGGGAGAGCCCCCGCCCGTGGTTGCCTAGCAACCATTTGTTTTCGCGCGCCAACCGACACGGGGCGGGATAGAAGGGGTAGTCTCCATGATTGATCAGCCTACCCCGCTACCGAGTACCAACAGAATGCCTACTACGCTGGCAGATAACATGCTCTGTTTTCGCAAGTCAAGTAGGTAAAGGTACCTAACATAATTAAGTAAATCCACTAAGAACCGTTTACATGTCTTACTCAACTAGGTGACGTATTGTTTTTGTACTTGTGTATTATCTAACACCATCCAGCATAGAAGAGGCTAAGCCTCCAGCGGTGGGCTGTTAGCTCGATGGGTGCTGTAAAACATTCACGGTGTGTTATACAAATAGAGAACGGGACGCTCAGCACCCAACGAGTTACTGGGCCGTTGTAGTAGACGACATTAACGTCTGAAGAACGTATTGGTTGTCTGGAAGAGACCGCTTTTAGACTTTTGAGATCACCCAATATAAAATTGTTACTTAGTGCTACTATCATATATACAGGGTGAGATTTTTTTTCAGGGCCACTGAGGTCAAGTCTGAAACCGTAAGAGTTATCGAAAAGTCATGTTAGGAGTTACGTGATCGATTAAAAAAAAATAAGATCTGCCTTTAAGAAAATCTATTTTTTGCGTTTTTGAGTTCTTTGTTTGATACTAAAAAAAATAATGTATGATGACTATGTGCCCAAAGATGTTGGAACACTCTCAAAATAGAAAATTTATAAATTCAACTCTATGGATTTAGTATTAGTTGTATGTATAGTCAGAAATGCGCAAGCGAAGCTATTCAATCCTCTTTTCCTGTTCGTGTAAAACTTTTGAAAGTCGGGACGTCTTCAAAAAGTCGAATATCACCGAATGCGAAGATACAACTTTAGCGTTTGAAAACTGAATTACTCATAAATTTCAAAATTAGAATAATGTTGGTTTTATGTCATGGAGCATATTTCCGGATTCTTCAATTTTGCACAAGACGACTCTGCTGTGCAAAACTGGAGAATAAGCAATACTGAAAAATTTTAGGTTTGCATATTTTTTTTTTTACATTTTTTTCTGCAAAAGCAAAAGAGCATTTAATAGAATTAATTTTTATAAAATTAGCTTACGCATAGTCTGAACGTACAACCTTTACTAAATGCATAAAGATGCAAAATTCAATTTTAAAAGTGTTACAACAACTTTGGGCGGATAGTCATTATATATATTTTTTTTTATTTTCAAACAAAAAACTCAAAATTGCAAATTTAATTTTTTTCAAAATCTCACTTTTACAGAAAAACTATAAATAAAAATTTAAGAATAAAAGATTTTCTTGAATGCAGAACTTATCTTAATGATTACTCCTAACATGACTTTTTAAATCGAGCGTAACTCCTAACATGACTTTTAGATAACTCTCACGGTTTCGGACTTGGCCTCAGTGGCCCTGGAAAAAAACTCACCCTATATATATATATTCAATAACTATATGATGAGAAATTATGTTTTTTAAAAAATCTTACATTTCTTACAAGCTGGAATCGACATGGTTGGTACCTATTACTCAGTGGCTAAGATTTAGATAAAGTTTTGACCAACTATATTTTGGATGGTAAGTAATTAGTAAAGGTTCTAAGCTTAATACTTTGTGAAATTGAATACTTCAGAAATTGTGTCTATCACCTATAAAACCACAAGACAGTGTTGTTAATTTACGTAGAACAAAAAAAAAACCATTAACCACAATTTATTTGCATATCTGTGCAAAATTGCCACAACAGCTATATACCCGGAACAATGAGGGCAATAATTCATTGCTTGTTCCTTTTCGACAACGTTACAGTTTTAACCGCAGGACCCCAGGATATTGTGCCAGAAATCAATACAATTTTGTGCCAGATAAAAATTGGTTCACTATTTTATTATATTCGCAACAGTTTAAAAGTTAACAGGGATTTTTTGACAAGAAAACATTTTTTGTCTAGACATTCTTAAAATATTAGCCATAAACTTGCCTGTACCATGCCTATAGTAGAGTATTCGGACGCAAGGCAAGTATTTTTTTAAGATATATCGGTCAGCACGAAAAATCTGCTAAATAATTAGTAGTTATTTTGCCAGCATAATATACCTATTGTACGGCCTGATAATACGAATCATATGGCCGAGTTGATTTTTTTTTGCACCCAGACTAGTCACCATGCTTTTTACCTGCGAATTATCGGATCGTACCTACTGCATGAATTATTGTTTGTTTAATTCCCTTTACTGACAAAGTACGTTTTTCAGTTGACCAAAACCTTTTTAGTTAGCTGACCATATAAATTAGTTGTCAGTTTAAGTGATAGCTAGTAAAATATGTATTAAATAACTTAAGCTTATCTAGTAAGTCGAGAAAGTAAAATGTGTGGGTTTGATATGGCTCATAGTTTCGCAACGTAGGTATTCTCTATAGGAGACTTTATCAAGTTGAAATTAAATGAATCATAATTCAGAGAATACGAAACAGTAAGTGAGGAATAATCCATTGACTTTAATTTTCTAAGAATTTTATATGCTCCCGTAAAATAATATATTTTAATGACACCATAAAATACAAAGACTACTTTAAAATCGTTGCAAAAGATGTGACAAAAAACAGGTCTACTGAGTAATTTGCAAATTGGCCAGTACGTGTCAGTACCCTAGGAAACAAAGTAATAAAATGTGTTTCTTTCTGTGCCACAATGTAACAATATTCAAATTCAAAGAAGTAACTTTGCGATTTCCACGGTTTGCGTAACTGTTTCAGAGTTTTATGTAAATTGAATGTCAAAAGCAATATCAACATCAAGTTTTTCAAAAAAAAAAAACTAGAAATGTTGCCATAAATAATCTATAGGTATATAATATGTGTTGATAAAAACTTCGGACATCCAAGCTTAATGCGCGCACTATATTATAGGATAGTGTGAGATTTGGCATAAGTCGTTAAAATTTATACGGAGAAGTTCAGAAAACTATTCCTTAATTTATTATTTTCTGCTATTATAGTCTATCAATTAGACAACAATAAATAAATGATAATAAAGATCGTTATTTATCTTTATTGATCTATTTATTGATCGCTGTTAATCTAAAATATTTACGGAAAGTTAGGTAGGTAGGTGATGGCATCAAGGTCAAGGAAACGGTCCAACGGGATGTCTCGCTTCCTTCGACAACGAATGGTGGAAGACTGTGATGGATTGAATTGGCTGGAAGGATTTGGGGCCTTTGCCAGCAGTGGAGCAGCAATAAGGACTCTCCGAGAAGTGTGCTTCCACCTTCGGCCTTATCATAGCTTAACATCAGGTGAGATGAGCGCTTCCACGTCGAGAAATAATAAATGATGATAACTAAAAAGTAGTATTGCTAAAAATTACTTCATATCATTTTCTTCTGGCCGTTTTCCCACACCGTTAGAACAGCAACATGCTCATCTTCCATTCACTTCTATCAGCCGTCAACTTACAATCCATTCATGTTCATACACACAAATAATAATCCATCCATCTGTTTTTCAACTTAAAAAATAATATTACGAAAAAAAACGAAATAAGAAGTTGCTTTGACTAAGGAGGTACCTATATATCCGAGTTATGAGTCTATAGACTCATAATTCGTATATATACCTCCTTAGTTAAATGACTGATAACTCGTAAACAAGTGGCCTATACTCAGAATAAAAGTAACTCACAAAAAAGGGTCGTCTCCACTTAATACTTATGTTTGGATCATCTTCAAAATTCAACCTAGCATTATCGATTTATTAAGATCAATCAACACGGTCAACATCAAACAACATATCTGGTATGAAGTCGAATAAAAAAAAACAACCACACAATTAAACACAATCAAATCAACAAGCCTCACAGCTCAGTTGGTAGTAGCTCTGCCTTCTTCGCTGTAGGTTGTGGGTTCGATTCCCACCCAGGACAAACATTTATGTGATGAATGTAGATATTTGTTCTGTGTTTGGGTGTTGTATTGTATGATAAGTATGTATTTACAAAAAAAAAGTATTTATATGTATTCTATCCGTAATCTAGTTCCCATATTACAAGCTATGCTTAGTTTGGGACAAGATGGCGCTGTGTGAAATTCTGGAATATTTATTTATTTATTATTATTAATTAAAAAAGATAATTAGTAAAAATAAAAACCTACTCAAGTAGGTACAGGTACTATTATGAATTTAAATTAACTCCTTGGATTGGTTCAATGACAATTAATTTTAAAAAGAAAGCTAGAGAACTGGCAACAAATGAAAATGAAAAATGGAAAAAATATATAATTACAATACACAGTAAGTAATATAGTCGACATCCTTTTGAAGCAAGAACTATTAAATCGACAGTAAAAGTAGGAGCTTCTATTATCAAGAGGTAAATATACCTTCCGCCAGTCGATTACTAAGCTATCACCAGCTTATTAAAATCGAAGGGGCCTATTGAACAAGCATACGATTTTGAATTGAATTTAGTTAGTATTTATTTCACATTAAAAGGTACTTTCAGTTTTAGTTATAGCGCTTATTGCTCCTTATTAATATAAAAAAAAATGCTAACGTACATCATACGTATACATGATTGGCTAATTTAAGTCTTTCCATTTGCGTTGGCTGGAACATGTGGAGGGAATGGGCGAAGATCGTGCTGTTAATAAAACATATAACTGCGAACCATCAGGGTGAAGACCAGTGAAGGCCGCCCCAGGATCCACTAGATTGACGAAGTGGAAGCCGATCTGCGTGAGACTGCGCAAAACCGATAAACTAGGAGAAATCTTGCATTCGGAGGCCAAGACCCACTTCGGGTCGTTGAGCCAGAGGAGTAAGTGAATGTAGATTTCTCATTCATACTGTTAATAATTTAAAAAAATACTTATTCATTATCATGTGGGTATAAGGAAAGCATTAGCGAAGGTCCGCCAAATTATAATCACAATAAAGAGCCCCGTAGATACCTACCGATGATAACTCTCCAGTACTAACGCAGTTTGTCGTTTATTTCAAAATGGCATGTCCCGATTCAATAGAAATTTAGCAGGGTATGGATATCTAATTTTTCATTGCTTTACTACATAAATTACATGCAAAAAAATGTTTGTATGGCAAAATTATTCTGAAAGCATGATGAAGATCAAATTACACGCATAAAAGTGTTTGTATGGCAAAATAATTCTGCTTTTCATTTCGATTTAGATATTTCGTTCATCGCCTTATACTTGGCGATGAACAAACGAATAGGACCCCTCCATTTTCTCCAAAGGATGTCGTAAACAGCAACTAAAGGAATAATATACACCAGGGGATGGGCAGCAGCATCCGTCTGAGTACATAACACCAATACTGCGATCACCAAACAGCCTGCCAAGCTTGGTGATTATGGCCAAAATGAAAACCTCCAGTCTTGGAGGAGTCTCATGTCCAACAGTGGACGCTTACGGGCTGTTATGATGATGATGATAAGATAAAAAAACCTAGAATAACCCTTTTAGATAGGGTGATTCTAGGTTTGCATCGCCTTATACCTGCAAAATACCATTGTAATGAGACAAGGCTATTTGAAGCGAGCGGTACTACTGGGTCTTAAGACAAAGAAAGGTGCTAGCCTTTCGTTCAAGTCTTGAAAATATGTAATAAAGCAGAATATTTCCATGCATATCTTAGTGAAGAATGCCAGAGAACGGCGGACCGGTGCCGTCCTAAATTACTGCTATTATTTTATAATCCCTCCTCGTTACGTTTTGAATATTAATGACATTCCATGGCGTTTTCTTTATACGATCCATTCTGAGGAGGAAAATTCCATACTGTGACTTATTTCCGTTTAGCCGATAGGTATACTGAGTAAAAACTTGTGCCACGCCTTTCCCGGCTTAATAATTCTCGAACCTCCTAAGCCTCCCGGGGATATCTTAACAGATGATTATAATAAAAATAATAATAAAGACGATAATAAAGGAATACACAAGGAAGTGGGTAGCAGCATCCACCTGAGTACATACCAACAATACTGCGAACACTACTGCGCCTGTCAAGCGTGGTGTTTATGGCAAATCCCTGCGTAACATAACCCTCATTGTGGATCTCTATGTCGGGTAGTAGATATACTTTTTCGGGATGTGGTGATGGAGAGTAAAAACCTGTTGTCTTGCTGTGATAGTAGACTATAAGGATACTTATCCCAGGCGTGAATTCATTTGATAAAGTCAAAACACAGTCTCATCAAAAGATCTAGAATTGATCACAACCATGATTCTTATGATGGCAACTTATTTTAATTATAGTTAGTATCTTACCATCATACCTACATTACGTATTCAAAAGAATGTTAAAAGTATGACGGCTGATACAATAATTTGAGATGCAATCTACTTACGCATTGGCCTGTTAAATTATGCAAACAGTGTTATAAATGGGCCTCAAGCTCTACAATTATAAGCCACGGAGCTTTAAAAGAACTTGACTAATTAAAACATTCACCTACCGCGCTCGGCGGAAACTTATAAAAAACGCTGACCCCTAACGGCTGCAGTAAGGTGGATTCAACTTTTTATTTCGATTCATAAAAACGAACACGCGCTTACGAAATCCGATTAAAAAGGGGTAGACGTGTGTCTTCAGAAAAAACCCCGAGTATCGTATAAGTAACCCTAATTCGACGGGATTCTGATAGAGCTATTTGTGCGCCGTTAAAGGCTCCTAACGATCGATTGTTTTCGTATCGATTAATTGGATCGTACGGTAATCGATAACCTTTTCACGGCATGTGTCTATGCATCTGCTTTTAAAGATAACTGAGGAATCTCATTTTTAAGTTTCAAATACATTACCTACAATCTTGCCACTATATTACTTTGGTAACTTCTTTACTAGTTGATTGAATCCCAACAAATATACGCGAGTGTTCGTGGACACTATGTATTATTTCGGGCTGATGTGGCTCGCCTCACGATATTTTACCATTTTTCCCTGTTAGTGGACTGTTTTGTAATGTACTGTATTTATTTAACCATAACGTTACATTCATAACATAGGCAAGTCAGTAATTTACATTTATATTCTTAGGTCTATGTTAGTTTCAATAGTTATAAGCTTATTCATGTTATTGATACCTAATTAGAATAATACAGATACTAACTACACACTTTGTCTAAATTTTACCTTAACTACTCCATATTCAGATTAGTCAATGAACAGTTAATGAATTCCGAAGTTTCATAGAATGGGTTATTTGCAAAAAATATTTTTAATTTGCTTTTAAATGTGTCGTAAGGAAGCCGAGTGACTTCAAGCGGTAATTTATTGTATGTACATAGCAAGTTTTACAGAGAAACCTTGACTATATGTTTTAACTAGCCTGGTTCTTGGAATGCACAATTTTTCTTCAGATCTTGTATTATAGTTGTGAAAGTGTACATTCATTTTTAAATCAGTCTTTTTCGAATGCACTTCTTGAAGAGATCGAAATATGTACAGGGATACTACAATGATTTTTTTTTAATATGCTTTTATTGACGTTAATCTGTTTAAATTGTTAATAATTCGTATGGATCTTTTCTGACAAATTATCCCATTTTTATTTTGGGAGCATTTCCCCAGATTGTTATGGCGTAGTTATTGAGAGAATGGCAATAAGCATAATAAACCTAGTTTTTTTATCTACTATGGACTTTAATTTAAACAGTGCATAATTTGCACTAGCAAGTCTTTTGCTAGTTTGTTAATGTGGCTTTCATCGGACAGAAGAGAATCAACGACTGTTTGATTTGACACATTCATGCAGATTAGTTCAGTTTTAATGAAACATTGTGTATCATTGTGAAACATTGTATAATAAATATTTTCAAATAACTACCCAAATTATGAAACCAATACATATGAGTAGGTAGGTAGTTACATTACCTGTAAAAAAAGTAAGTACTAAAACTAAGCGTGACTTAGTAAATCGAAAGTGAAAAATTTACGTCGCTCTTATTAATACACTAATAAAAACTTCCCTATGTTTTTCAAGCTTCGAACGTTGTATGGCGAACACAAAAACGCTGTTCAGTAAAAAAATATAACGCAATATGTTGTTTATCTAATTCAATAATCCATTCAACAGGTGTCGCTCTAAAAAACTAACCGTGTCCACCGAAAATTGTTTTGGAGCCTGTCACTGCTATCAGATATTTTTTCAAATTACATTTATACACTAAAAAACGTCACCCGATAGAGGTCATTTTAAAATTATTCAATATCAATTTTACTTCCTAAATTATAGCCACAAAAAAGGGTTGAATGAAGATGTTTAAGGCGAAAGTTATTTCTTATTTGTTTTCTTCTTTCGAGAGTGCAACTGCTTGCGTTAGAGCTGAGACTATGATTATAAATACCTTCTTATAATAATAACGAGATAGTAGGCATGATCTGGTCAGGCTCGGTCCATTGTAGACCTCATTCTTGTCTCGGCATGTCTCGAAGTTAACAGCTGAACCATCGTTCATAAAAAAGCATAAGGACAAAGAAAAAATAAAGATTAAAAAGTTGGTCACGCAATTGAATACTAACAAATGGTACCAAATAATGATGGTAGGCGCATATTCAATGAAAACGCGCTATTTCACTGTCCAACGTTGGCGTTGCACCGTTCACCCTGGTGCAATTTAATGTTGAGACCTATAACTATATATAGTATATACTCATAGGTATATAAGTGTCTTTCTTTCTTTCTTGTACGTTACATAACGTGGTAAGTACTCTCCATATTTAATTTGAGTAAATGTTTGAATCTTTTGCAGTTCAAAGTTCACTCAAAACCGAAGACATCTGTTCATTTCTGCTACGAACAAAGGTGGCTATTTTTATGAACTGCGAATTTAAACACTAAGTTCAAACGCGGCTCATGTTTATTCCGCAGGGTGTCGCCAGATATTGTTTTTGATAAATTGTAGCTTTGAAACACATCGTGGTTTAAAAAATGTGAAATCCGCCACTATATAGGTACTGGCTACGTGTAACTAATAGCAACGATATTTTTGAAATACTATGTTTAGATTTTCTGTATTTGTTCCCTTACTTAGCGAACTTTGCTCCTCAAGATTCAGTCATTAAAATGATTGTTTCCTACTAGTTACATGTAGATAGCTCGTGAGTAGTGGCGAATTTTACTTTTTTTGAACCCACGATGTGTTTTGAAGCTAAAACTTATTGAAAACCATCTCGTGCGTTCAACCTTAAGTTAACCTTCACAATTTGTCCATACACGAAGCGTTCTCACGTGTGGCTGGTGTACGTCACTCGTCAATTACTGTCGCGTCCGGTGCACAAGTGCACAAAAACCCACAATGGAAGGGTTGCTGAAGAGTTGTAAAGGCATAATATCCGTGTAAACATCGTGTAATTGTACAGCGTCAGCAGGCGCAGGTAAAAGGGTTTACTTTAACAAGACTATTCTTTGCTCGTTGCTCTTTTCATTGGACCAAATAAAGGGTTATTGATTTGTGTGATAAAAAGGGTCTATAAATATGTAGTTCTATTAGCTTTTTATTTAGATTTGTCTTGTTGACCACTTTATCAAAAAAACAAGATGAAAAAAAAACAAGGTACAATAGGAAAGGCGTGTGTAATACTTATGTACCTACATGAACATTATCATTGGCATATTGCATATATGTAGGATGATTTAAAACAATGTCCGTTTGGCGGAACTTGCGTAAGGGGTATGTACCATCCACACACTGTGTGTAAAAATAATAAATATTACCGGATATTTTACACAGCTCAATCTAGCCCCAAACTGAGCATAGCTTGTAATATGGGAACAAGATACCGGATGTATAAAGTAAATCGGTCAATCATTAAGTAGTTGTTTATTGACTTAGTATTCAGCATATTTTCACAATAATATTTTACTATCTTGGATCACCTAAAAAGCTTAAACTATACAAACTTACGCACCCAGTCCTAGGCTTTCATTCAGTCCACTTGTTTTAATTCAAAGAGCAAAAATATAAAGGTATAAAAAAAACTATTTAGTGGTTTCAAGGGCTATTATTTTGTGTCTGCAGTCCTTTCAAAAAATGGGATATAAATCGATGAGTGACACAATAAGTATCAAATCATAAAAAAACTACAATCAATAGGTAGGTACCCTTTTATTGCGACCGATTGTCAACTGATAAAGGGATAGTCGAGCTGTCCGCGAAACTAATTTATAAATGATTGAGATTTCATTTTTTTAGCTATTCTGGAGTTTTTAACAGAAACTTGTTAATACTTTATTTTAAGGAGGATGGAGTGATGTTTTCTGGAAATGTAATTAAACAAACCAACATACAGTAGGTGAAACATAGTTGTGGGTTCACTCACAATACCTATACTAAAATTAAGCCTTTAGGAACAGAAAGTTGAATTCCTAAAATGTTGAATTTGCTATAGTTAAGCTGAATTCGCGACATGAAGGCCTTCTTACAATTCCAGTGCTTCTTACGAATCAATCCAATCAGAATCTGAATCTGAATAAACATTCCAAGATTCATACTCACACACTGTTTTGAGACAGATATTTCTAACTTGCTTCTATTTTTGCAGTAAACTCTTTTATCATCATAAGAATTAGACAGATATTAAGAGAGATATATAATAAGTACTTACAGAAAATTATAAATCAATTGAAACATAGTACCTACGTATAAATTTGTTGAATGAATGTTTCTTAGGCACTTTATGAATGAAAAATATATAGTTAACTAAAGTGCTGCTTGCTTTTGTAGTGCTGTTGCTAAAGTGTTGGCTTAGAACATTTTCAAAAAAGTTTAACAACAATATTTTCAGTGCCTTAATATTTTCGCTTCGACAAACGTCGGACAAAAACAGCCCTTTAATTATTTTCTCGTCGGCGAACAAAATACTTTGCTTATTATTTCATCCGACAGAATGAAAGATCTAATTCACAATGTCGATTCCGTAAAAAAGGATTTTTTGTATAATAACGGCAATCGATCGACAACGCGAGGTAGTGATTACTAGTTTCAAAAGCACCCCTTTCTGACCCACTTTTTACCAGTTTTTAACAATTTTCGGTTCCCTCTTCAAAGTTCCCTTTGAAAGACCGGGCGTGAACGAGTTGATGATATTACATTTTTTGCAAAGAAACGAAATTCACGAACAATCTACTGTATTAACAACAAAAACAGCGATGTTGTGTGCATTGTTCGTGTTTTTTCAAGTTCGCGTGCGCTTGCGCGTCGGCGGGCGTCGTCGTGTCCGTGTGAACCCTTCCCTGCGAGCGGATTGAGCGCGGAACCCTTCCCTCCATGTTCGCAAGGGTCGCCCGTACATGGCGTGAACCGCTCGCAGGTCCACAGCGTCGCTCCATCTCCCGGGACGAGCTCACATCCGACGTTCCGGTCCTGAGCGCCGCCGCCGCGATTCGCATGTGTGCAGTCCGGCAGCTGCATAAGTTTTTATATACGCTCTCGTATTTTTTCACAATAGTGTGCACAGCGCACCCTTGAAACAGTTTGCGTAATCGATGACAAAACTAAATATTCCACCCGATGATTTCCGTATTTTTGGAGAACCCGAACCCTTGATGTATTTCTAATTTAAACAGAATGGTAAAACTGACTTGTTTTACCATCATTTAGTTTACAGTATCCTCGGCTTTAGGTAGGTACGCTTTATATGTTTTTTGGCTCACACGTTTTGAAATAAAAACCGTGTAATTGGGCACTTTATACAGGGCTTAGATTTACCATATTGGTTCCCCATCTAACTAAATCTTTACGAGCAAAGTTGCCTCAGTAAAGGAACTAGTATAGAACATCTAAACAATGAATATCTAAAATACTGTAGTCATTAGGTACCTACATTTAACCTTAACATATTTTTGAAATCCCTCTCATTCGTACTTACCCCTAAAGTTTCGCACTAAACCAAATGTTGAATCTGAAAAAAGGTGTATTGTTTGCTAATCATGAGTTAGTTTTGGACTTAACATCTCTCGAATGAAACAGTTATCGGAGAACCCATCGACACTATTATACAGATTTCCAAGAAATAATGTTTTTCATTATCACATTTGGAGAAGCTACGAATATTTTACCACTGACATTGTGAAATTAGCCGATACTTTGAATGGGTTTGTTTGATATCGAGAATGATAACAACTACGAAAGATATATCAGCACTCAACGATATTTTTTTCTTTTTTTTTTATCTCCGAATATATGAGGCTTTTTTTAATGTACGACGGGCAAGCGCTTAGCCTGATATCAAGTTTTGATAAGGCCGAAGGTGAAAGCGCATTCACCCGGAGTCCTCAACAGACTGAGGGCTATCTTATCTCTTAATGCCAGAATACAACAATTAGAATTAAGACGGTTATTCCCTTATACCTACTAATGAATTTTCGTTTAGTTGTCACAATATTTATTAAAATCTTTGGCCTCGGCCAAGGCATGTACGCCTGTACAACAGCCAACTAAGAATTTACTTTTTCAGCTACAAGTCGCAAAGGCAATGGCGCTGGTCATTTTTAGGGTTACGTACCCAAAGAATGCCAACGGGATCCTAGTGCTAAACCTTCGCTGTTCGTCCTTCTGTCTGTTAGCGGATTGTATTTCATGAACCGTAATAGGTAGACAGTTGAAGTTTTCACAGAACACATATTTCTATTGATAACAACAAAATTATAATAAATTTAAATAAAAATAAAAATGTAAAGGGGCCACCAAACAAGAAACTTGAAATGTGCCTTTGGTCCTACATCTATGTGCCCTCGGTGTGAGTGTCCACACTTGGCCGGTTTTTTTACACACACATTACGACGGAAAGTCTGTCGCTGTAACAACAAATCTAAATTGTGGTGTTCCGGCATTTAGAGGTATGACAGCCAGTTCCTCAGTCTGCTGAGGATTCCGGGTGAAGTGCGCCTCCACCATTGGCCTTATCTTAACTTGTAACCGTAAAAAAAAAGATATGTCTGCTCTGTGTTTGGGTTATGTATTTTTTTATTACGTATTAACAAAAAAAAATGGATAAGTTAGTATTATATCTGTAATCCAGTTCCCATATAACAAGCTTTGCTGACATGACAATGTAATTTCATCCAACAAAGTTTCGATTACACAATGGCCAGTGGTGGTATTGATTATGCAAAGCACAGCTCGAGAATCGAGATGCAACGGTCCGCTTTTTGGAAAGGGACGCTTAGGGTGGCCGGACAAGGGGTCGCAAATGTCGCAATCACGAACATCCCTGTATATACCGGAATCAGCATCGCTTCCAGATTAAACATACGCCAGCATTTATTACTTTGCAGTTGCTGCACAAAAGATCCCTATCCTTCTGGTCCGGTAAATTTATTGTTAACGGAAAGAAAAGATGCTAAGGAGCACTACCGAAGAATGGGAACTGATATTATGAACATGGAAAGAGTATTTCATGTCGTTAGATAACGTATTAAATTAAGAATCCTATTTTATTCGGTACATACATTTATAAACACGGGTTATAGGTACTCCCGTTTACGATAAATGATGAAGGCATCCGGGAATCACACTCACTGATGATGGTTCCACGGGAGAACCGAAGCAAAGTTGGTATCTTCATCACATATATATAAAACCAGTGTTTGAAAATGTACAATAATACTCACGCAAGTATTGAAAGTGAATTATTCGGTATATGTAGGTACCGATTGGTACCGTATTAGCTTTTAAGAAAATATTGGCATCGATAAAGTAAATTCGTTTGGATCATTCATTCCCCGTTAGAACGAGCGATGACAAAAGACAATGGACCTGGGCTGGGGTAAGGCGAGTAGGCAGCGGGCGGCGATAAATGAAAGATGTGTTCGGGCTCCCAAGAAACTATCGATTGAAAAGACACAATTAAAGTTAGAGTTAGGCAAGTAACGCCGTTTGTTGTCTCACACGTGCGTGTGTGTTGGTTCCGTTAACCCCACAAAACTTTCATCTCTGGAGACCCTTTCGTGTCTGTGTGTGCGTAGAGCTGGGGAGGGAAGGCCCTCCCTGCGAAGGGAGTAAAAAGTAGTTGTGACTTATTCACCTCTTTCGGTGTCGCCCTCCGAGGCTAGCCATATGTGTGGTTTTATACACGCACTCATATTCCGCGTGTATGCGATTGTATTTTACAGATATTATTAAAGTACGAATGAACATTTTCATTCAATTGCCGTTTGGTGTAGTAATAGTAAATAAATATTTCAGGACATCCATTTCACACAACTCCATCTAGCCTCAAACTAAGCCAAGCCTGTAATATGGGAACTAGATTACGGATAAATACTTGTATACTTTTTTATGTAAATACTTATCATACAATACAACACCCAAATAACGAACAAACATCTATATTCCTCACACAAATGTTTGTTCCGGGTGGGAATCAACTCCAACTGAGCCGTGTCTTATCAAATTATGACACTTCTGTTTTCCTAAAATACTTGGTGTATATTAGGACTACCTACTTACTGTGCTACAAATACCAAGCTTATTTAGCACATTACCGGGCACACTGACCATTAAAGTATTGTACATTTTAAGCGAGAGTTAACAAGGGAAGGTAAACCTTCGTATTCGTATAAACATAGGGTATCAAACCTATTTTTGTCGAGCATTTGTATCACCTGAGGCTCAATAATGAAAAGCAGTCACAGTAAAAACAAGAAAAGGGTTTGTATCAAGACTTGTATGTCGAGGGCGAACCGTGCCTGCTGTATCTATCTATCAAGCTCACCCCGACGTCTCACCGACACCGCAAGGCACACACCAAGCTAAAAAAAACCCTCCAAACCTCGTGCTCATCCGACACGCAACAATTGGACTCAACTGATGGGACACACTTTTACCCTTAAAAAGTGAATTTTATTTTTAAAAAACTGTCTTCCCCCGTGATTTAAAAAAGCCATAATGCCCCAAAACGATGTGCGCGCGCGCCGGCTGAACATTTGACGCGCTCGCGCATGTGTTTATAATCGTCCCCTCGTAATTCCCATTTTTGTACAAAATTTAAACCGTACAGTACACCGGTTGCTGGATTTGACGTAGCTATGACAAAAAATACATCGCGAATTGTTAATTGTATTGAACAGACAAAAAAGTGAAGTAGGTAAAACGGTTCGCTTCCACCGTCATTGCTGGTAGGCGAGCCGCTGTACTGGACGTTATGGGTCCGGCAAGGGCTCAACGGTTTTTGTGTGACCCCTAATTTACAACACAAGGGACATCTCTCCCTACTTGGACCTTGATATCTTGCCTGCCGTGGAATCTAATGTAAATTTCGGACAAAAACGGGAATTTAAATAAGTGTAGTGCCCCAAAAACCAGTAGACCCTTCGCATAAAAGAGGTCGTTATTACCGGCCCTTCAGCGACAAAAACTTTCATATGTCATCGGCAGATCCCACAGTATATACCATAATCAATATCAATATTAAGTAAGATGTCAGTAATAGTATCTATCGGTACCAGGAGATTAGGTAGGTATACCTACTACTATAATTACTCGTTTCTAAGGACAGAAATGTATTTAGGCCCAATTTTTAAATGCATTCAATTTTAACCTAAAATTTGTAAAGGGGAAGATAGCCAGTTCCTCAGATACCTTCGGCCTAATCATAACATGAAAATCAAGTGTGATGAAGGCAAAGCACATCACCGTCGTACAATTAAAAAAAAACTTTTCAACCCATATACCTATAGGCCTTCCGAAACCAACGCCACAAATAGTGACTTGAGCCGCTTCCGCCCTTACGAGATAATGTGTAAATGTGCGATATAGGCACATTCGACGAAATTTTAACGTTTATTATCCTATCCCTCTCGCAATTTCTTGAGCAAACATCATAGATTGGAGAACGCACAGGAAATAAACATGGGCAGTGATTTCCTCGACCACCGCAGAGATATCGTTAATAAATAAGATTTCCAAAATGCAGAGCAACCAATCGTCACCTTCAAAGCGGAAAACCTAAAGCGAAACTAAATAAAATTATTCATTATCATTTGCACCTGAGTCGAAATACTCATCCACTATCGAATCTCGGTAAACCTCTCGTTGATACTGTTATATATTAAACATAACAGTTTTTTAAATTAAATTGTATCAAACTATTACAGTTTTTCTAACAAGTTAACGATTTTGGGCGCTCACATAGTTACATTTATTTGAAATTGTACGACAGGGAACCGCTTGGCGATCATCTCACCTGGTTTCTAGTAATGTTAAGACCGAAGGTCAGCAGTCTGAGGAACTGAGGAGCTGGCTATCATATCTCTAAATACCGGAACACAATAATTTAGAATTTGTTGTTATAGCATCATGATGTCACTGCTGACAGACCTAGGTAAGATGGTGGTATCTAGCCAGACTGACTTAACAAAGTCCTACCACCAACCAAACCGAGCACAATATTGCTCCCCTGGGGATCGATCCCGGGACCTCTGATTCTGAAATCGGTGGATTTAACCACTAGACCACAGAGGCGGTTTAATTATTTATAACGCTGTTTTATTGTACGACGGGAAGCGGTTGGCATTCATCTCATCTGGTTGCAAGTTAAGATAAGGCCGAAGATGAAGGCGCACTTCACCCGGAATCCTCAACAGCCTGAGGAGCTGGTTATCTAACCTCTAAATGCCGGAACACAATAATTTAGAATTTGTTGTTATAGCAACAGACTTAGGTGAGATGGTGGTAGCTAGCCAGACGGACGGATCTGATATTGGTGAGCGAACCACTAGACCACAGAGGCACGTAGTGGAGATTGCAGAACGTAAAGTATATGCACACACATGTCACAGGATGTGAGGGTAGACTAGACAGCGAGGGTCCGACTGTCCATTGAGCGACGAGACCGCCGTCTTGGCCGACCGTATTTGGCCGTCGCCAAATCACCGCGAATCCACAATTGCTATTACGTTATTTTCAAACTCTTTCCCTCCCATTTTACGACGAACTGGCCTCTGCGTGTTGCTTTACACCTTCTGCTTTAAACGCTTAGCAAGCCTTACATCCGTTGGTATATATGAGAGGTAGATGGCTTCTGCGCTGTAGATTGTGGGTTCAATTTCCATCCGGGACAAACAATAATAATTGTGTGATGGATATGTGTTTGGGTGTTGTATTGTATCATGTGGATGTGTTTAAAAAATATTCTTCCGTTAATTCCCATAAAACAAGTTTGGGACTAAGGCTGTGTAAAAATATCCCATATATAATTCAACTATCGTGGACAAATTACTCTCGCAATAACCGAATTCGAAAATATTTAACATGGTAGATAAAATAAAAGATATCTGTCTGTGTACGTACATATATGTGTATGGTGGTCTAATCATCACTTGGATCCAGGTGAGAAGAAAGCCAAATTCCCCGTCGCGTAGTAATAAAAAAAAGTAAGTATGTACTTACCTATATTGTACAACATGTTGTGGAGAACTTTTAATTGAATGTCTTGTGATACAGGGAAGTCGATGGCAAGCGAGGAATGGACGGACCCTATCAGGTCAGCACTGGATGGTCCTCTACATGATTGCACCAGGAAAACGGAAAAGCTATTACCAACTGAACTATGAGGCTTGTTTTTGTATGAATGGCGCCTGGTTGTCAAACTTGTAGCAACTCTCAGCACATTACAATCACGACCACTCTGTCAAGAGTGTAGCGACAAAAAAGAAGATCTGGTAGAACTAAAAAAATCAAGAAATTTAAAAAAGCTGAAGCGGCCTCCCAGGCCTACTACACAAAACAAACATGATGTATCCGAAGACGGAGTGTACGTTTTTCAATAGAAAAATATCAGAAGTTCTTTTGGATCCGACGACGTTCGGTTATCGTAGTAGGGCTTCAGATCCGTGGAAGCACTCACCCTAACACAAAGCACCCACACTGCGAGTGTCGCATGGCGGCGGGGCTGACGCCAGGGGACTCGGGCCAGTAGGCATTTACATTGCGCACTCGTTACCCGGAATGTCCTGCGAATCACCCTAGCCGATATCCGAAAGAGAGGATATGTTAATGTTACTCCTGGGAGCAATAAGTTGCTCACCTCATAACTAGCGTGGGTTTCCACATTGGTTGTTTTTAATAGCCAGCCTCCATGATAAGGCTGGGCTACTCGTAGTTCCCAGTTTGGTTGGGAATTGGCTTAAAATACCTTATTGCATTGCTAATTTTAACGTTTACAAATACTTGCAGCGCTGCGCTCCGAGCGACAAAACGTCGACCAGGAGCTCATCAACTACATTTCCTGAGGATGCCTCGTGTAGAGGCGAAACACGTCAAAGGAACCTGGCTGATTTGTTAATTCATATTTTCCTATTTACATATTGAAATGGATCTCTGCGCAAAGTGACGCTTGAATAAATATTACAAAAAGCTTTACGACTGGTCATGGCACAAAATGCTCGTTTGTCCCCCGTGGATACTTTTGTTTTACATTGACAATATTATTTTATTACTTTTTTAATTACTTACATATAGTATCAAATGCGAAAATGGTCTATTGTGTAATTCTAATTATTATTATTAGTATTGTCGAATTGAATTTTTTTCTAGGCAAATACACAAAGTTTTCTCATTCAAATATTGACAAACGTTAACCGCGGAACGTACTGAAACTATCTGTATAATGTGGTATAGATCACATAAGTAGTAAGCAGCTCGCTCGAGGGTCGCTCGCCCTAACCCTTTGGCTCGGTGGGTTGAGGGCCGAGGGCGGGCTGCGGAAGGGTTGCCGCCCGCCGGCGACTGGGCGGCACCCCGCTCCCCGCACCTCTCACTTTTACGACGAGCTTTTTTATCGTGCGTGCTGTCGTTTTTCCTTTTCTATTTTTTATGTTTATTTCCCCGAAACCATAAATTATGTTTGAAAGGAGGGAACACTTGGACGTACGACAACAGGAACCGGGGTGAAGTCGTGTAAGTTTTCTGCTCTCTTTTCTGTTTTTTTATGGTCTCTCGTGCGTAATGTGCTGGGGGTGAGTGCAGCGGTCGCCATGGCAACTGCATCACATTATCTTCGGGGCGGCGGTGCGATCGCGGTTGATCACTCGATAGGTACTGTGTTCATAGATCTTAATGTAACAGGCCATTACGTTGACACAGTGCCAACTAGGCCGAAACTAAGCAAAGCTTGTATGGGAACTAGATTACGGAATTAATACTTATATACTTCCTATTTTTTTAAATAAAGTGCATACTTATCATGCAATACAACACCCAAACACAGAACAAACATCAATATTCATCACACATTTTTTTCTGGGTGGGAATCAAACCCACAGCGCAGAAGGCAGAACTACACCGACTGAGCTGTGAGGTCTGTTCTGTCTGTGCATCGTATCCTCGGGTAGATGGTCGCGACTTATTTGAAAGATGTTTTCTTCTAGCACGTAGCTCCGTTGGCGGTTTGAAAGGCGTCATGAACCGACCCAAAGCCAATTTTCCCAGTGATGGTTAGCTTTTAAGGTTAGCAGGATTCCTTAGCACCATGTGCCCGAAGTATTCCTGTATTCGGCTTAAGCAAGTTATTATATCTATGAGAAGTTATATGTTGTTGTAACGCGATCCGCAATCACAAACACTGTCCATATTCATTCGATCCGATGTTTGCGGACAAACTGCCGACTCGAGATGGACTGTTTGCTCACACTAGCCGGTCCACGGCGTGAAATTTTATACGATCATATTACGTCTATGTTTATGCAACTACATACATACATATCGTGAATGTATCTACAGTAACGTTGACATGATTTTGTCAATGTAAGAATAATTAATTCGAACTCTTACACGTCTGATTTAAATGGCATGCTGGTATAATTAGATAGAGATAACATGTGCCTGCAGTGCGTTACTTTTTCTGAAAACACGATAAAAACAAATTTGATAGATATGATCTTTTCAAAGAATTTTTATCTTAATCGGACGTGCCATTCCGAAATGTACAACAAACTACGTTTGTACGGGAGAGTGTTACTACTGGGCCTACTTATGTACTTAATTCAACTTTATGGTCGAAATCGGCAGCCTCGATTTCTTAGTTCAAAAACATTTTTTTTTGTTATGTACACCGGGAAGCATCTTGGCCTTCAACTCATCAGGTTTCTGATAAGGCCTAAGGTGCAAGCGCATTTCACGCGGAAATCTCAACTGTCTGAAGAACTGGCTATCTCACCTCTAAATGCCGGATCACAGCAATTAAGAATCATTGTTATGGCGGCAGAGTTAGATGGAGGGATTATCCTAGTATCAAATTACAACGTTCCAGCACAAGGTGTTAACAAATGATAAATATTTTTTTTATGTAGGTACGACGGGAAAGAGCTTGGCATTTCACTGGCATTTTTTTCATTGGCATTTTGGCATTCATCTCACTTGTTTTTAAGTTATGACAATATTGTACTCCCCTGAGGATCGAACCCGGGACCTCTGGATTGACACCGATGAGCGAACCAATAGACCACAGGGGCTGGTAAAAATATATTCAAATCTCTGTAACGATTCAGCCACGCAAAGTAACAATAATTACACAGTTTGCACACCATAACTACTTTTTTGTCTGTAATGTAATGAATGGCAGATACTTTAAGGCCTGTGGCAATTTAATTATTATCAATCAACCGCAAAGCCAAGGCATATTGTATACAGTTAATTGCTTACCCTTGCCCGCGACAAAAAACACGCCATATTGCGTCCAGCAACGGGCTAACCACCGCGAAACAGAAATTTACGAATAAAAGCCGGAATTGTTACACGCTGCATTTAAAATTAACCTTAAAATAGAACCCTTTAGGGCGCCACACCGACAGACAAAGCCGAATGGCAAACTGCCGGCAGGTAGCAATGGCGAATATGTCGGAATGGAGTCCCAATAATTACGAGCCCCAGTTAATAAATGGCTCTTTTCTAAATTATGAAGGGCTGATCGCGCCATACGGACGTACCTGCCGCGAACCCTTCGCTCGCCACATAATGAGTTTAAATTCTCCATCACTCTTATTTGCACATTTTTTGTTAGTGTGAGATAGAACAACTGATAAATGATACTTTGAAATAACTCCTTTTCTATTATGGACATGGGTTCATAATTACCCAGTGCGGATATAACAATTGGTTTTTGGGAACTGATTCAGATGACTTCGCTCCAGCGAATACCCACTAGTACCCACCTGTGTGAAATAACTGATTGAAATTATTGTACCGCCTTCCAAAATGTTAACTTAACTATAGGATTATTAACAAGTTTAGGCTCTTTTATTAAAATAACGTTACTTATTATAGTGATCAGGGATTCAACTTTTACTAGTCAGTTTTACCAGACACTATTGACTTTTAGATGGTGAACACCTAAATGACATTGGCGCGTGGCCGGAATCAAACCCACGAACAACTACATTTATTTGAAACCACCATTCATTCAAATTTAAATTCACCATTCAAATGGAACAATGCAAATCGGTCTACAATTAGCTAGTATATAGATATTCATGATTTGTTGTCGTTTAGGAGTTTTGATCGCCATGTCCAAAGATATGTATCAACTTTTCACTGAATTAAAATCTAAATCTAAAATATCTTTCTCTTTTAGTCGGTTTAAAAATTAACTTTGATCTAACCTAACCGTTTTTTTTTTATTGTACTACGGATAAGCACTTGGCCTTCATCTCACCGTTACAAGTTGAGATAAGGCCGAAGGTGGAGGCGCACTTCACCCGGAATCCTCAACAAACTGAGGAACTGGCTATCTTACCTCTAAATGCCAGAACACAACAATTTTTTAAAAACCTTTGCAGCTAACACCAATCCTCCTGGCAAGCGTGGTGATTTTCACAAACAATAGTGTAGATACTGATGGTGGGATAGTTCGCATATCACATCTTACTTAATAAATCATAGTAACTGAAAAAATATAAACTATACATAGTGCCACTAAGTAAATGCTGGAGGAATTATAAAAATCAAATACAAATAATCACAACAAAAGTCCGTGACAAATCGCAAACGATTTCAGATAAGACACAACACAATGATACAGAAATTCCTTGGAAACGGGTTTTGTGTACAGTTGTTTATATAAAACAGTAAAGAAACTCTAAGAAGGGAACAACAAACCCCTTTTGCCCGAAGGCAATGGAGTGTATCCTGATGACTTGTAATTCTGATGTTTTCGCAGTTAAAATCGCATTTCCGATCGCGACATTTACCGGAGTCACCGATGCGGACAGGAGAGCGTTCCTGATGTGTACGGGACAAAGCCTGTCTCGCAAACAATGCTTCGGAGACTATTTAAAATGAATCCCTGGGCGACACCTACGCACACAGCATCCAAGTAGGAACGTGGTCCGAGCGAAGAGCAAGTAGCGATTTCAAAGGCGAAGCGATTTTGAAACACCTGTTTGATGCACGTGACACGGAGAATTAAGGACGGAAATGTGGAATGGTGGCAGCCATCTGCGTCTGCGGTATAGTCGTTCGCCCACCGATATCAAATCCAGAGGTCGCAGATTTTGTCACCAGGGGGGTACAATATTGAGCTTGGTTTGGTTGGTGGTAAGACTTGGTTAAGTCCGCCTGGCTAGCTACCTCCATCTTACCTAAGCCATATCAACAATTCGAAATTGTTGTGTTCCGGCATACAGAGGTAAGATAGCCATTTCGTCAGTATGTTGAGGATTCCGGATGAAGTGCTCTTCAACCTTCGGCATTATCATATTATATATTAATATGAAAATAAACTCTCGAAAAACATAACACTCCTGAGGCGTGTGCAATCGGTTAAAATAAAGCACACCACGTGGAAGAAATCGTTTTTAATTCTATGGCCGCCCATTGAACCACTGTGTCACCAAATTACTTTTTTTTATTGTACGACGGGGAAGCAGTTGGCCTTCATCTCACCTGAACAAGTTAAGATAAGGCTGAAAGTCGAGGCGCACTTCACCCGGAATCCCCAACAAACTGAGGATCTGGCACAGAGAATTAATGTTTGTATCGTTCGATGTCATTTCTTCATGTATATAATAATAAAGTGTTAAATATTCATTAATTTATTTATTTACAGCCCTACCCTTGGACCACACGCCTGCGGAAGCTCGTAGAACGCTTGGACGATTACTTTCAACGTGTAGCTATTAGGACAATCCTTTACCAGGGTAGCCCTTTCATGAGCGCTAGACCAGAAACATTTATAAAATTGTTCAATATTTTGGTGGCACTCACAATAGGAGCTTTGTCGCGATCACCAATTACAGTGCGCGGGAATACGAGGGTAATAAAAAATATTTTTCAGATTATAAATCCATTGAGTTTTGTAAATAACAGTCAATTTTATATTAATTCTCACATAATAAAAACAACTAGATCGTAAAAACCGATTCTAGATCGGAAATGATAAAACACCCTTTTTTATTTATATACATATAAATTTAATGTATTTTATGGATTTATTTCAATGCTATGCGTCACGTATACAAACGTGTGCAGTTTTAATAAGTAAGGTTACCAAATTGATATCTGGACGTATGGACGTCCACGCTATGGCAATGGTGCCATAGCGGTCATGGCTTGAATCTACCCCTTGCAGCCCGCGGGTGTCGTAAAATCCGAAGGAATCTCACCAGAAGAGAGGCAGCAGCTTAGTTCTGTTTAATAACACCTATATCTAGGTACAAATACTGTTCCATTGCATTGAGAAACCCGAGTTTTCTTCACGTACCGATGCAAAAAACGAATTATAGACTAAACGCATTCTTATTACGAGCTGGCAAATCATTCAACTCATTGGTCAATAAAAATATTGATGTCGATTTATTTAACACATCTGCAAGTAAGCTTAAACGCTTGCTAAGCAATGATTTCTTTTGAAAATAATTACTTATAATTTTAATTTAATGTTTTGTATTTCATGTCGTCTACAATTACTGTGTTTTTGATATGATATTTACGTACCTACATATCACATGGCATATTTGGCACATTTTTCTGAGGTTATATCTTATCACATACTCTTAATATGCTTATTTTAGTACCTACTGTTATTTATCATGTGTCAAATTGAGTTATTCTTATTATTTACTGCGACCACCTATCCTGCATTTCATTTCATTTAGTTATTAATAACATTAGTTACAAGTCATAAACCATGCAATAAATATTCATTGATATTCCATTTCAACATTATCTATACTTACAAAAAATATATAATACGCAGTGGCGTATAAAATTGCATGTCAAATTAGTTACCTGTCAATCAATTTGTCGCAAATAAATAGTAATAATGGTACTGTAGAGTACGCGACAATAATTGGTTACTCCCTTGCACGCTACGTAGTCAAAGAATACCTTGTTCAGGACATGAGTAATTCATGATACAGGCAAGTGCATGTATCATGAATTACTCTCAGTAAGTACTGTACCTGTATTGACCTGCTATGGTCGTAGCATTTGTAACCACGCTGTCTATCCGTACCTACTATCCTATTTCTCACTCTTTTGTAAATATCTTGCTTGTGTCATGACTCCATGGCCATCTCTGTGGTCTAGTAGTTCACCCCACCAGTATCAGACCCACAGGTCCCGGGTTCGATACCTAGGAGAGTACGAATTTGTGCTTGGTTATGTTGGTGGCAGGAATTGTTTCAAGTCCGGCTTAGCTTAACTAGGTCCGTAATCATAATAAATATTCTAATTAGTTTTGTTCCGGTATTAAGAGGTAAGATAGCCAGTTCCTTAGTCTGTTTTTTTTATGTCCGTGTAAAGTGCGCTTCCACTTGGATCATAAGCAGCGAAATTGAAAAATAATGTCACATTAGACGAATACAGAATGAATAAAAACGAATTGTATTTGCCATTGTTCAATTTGTTCCAAGAACTTGCAAGTGTGTGTGTAATAAACCAATTTCTTGAGCACAAACGTACACATCTCAAAGATGGCATTCACAATTGTTTACTTAGGAAGCTATCTTCCAAAATAGGTGACTGAATCAGTACACAAATGGTTCATTAATACATGTCAAGTAGAGACTGCGAGAGACGGTTGAACTAAGATCACATCATTAATATTGAGGAGCGCACGTAGGCGGCGCTTGGCGAAAAGGATAGATTTCGGGAGACGCTTTCACCCTTTACGACTTTGATCTATTTGTCAAAGAGAATGGACCACGGAGCACACAAAGGACCGGCCTTTAGCCCACCTATTAATGTAACGTGAGTGCCTAGTTGATGATGGCGATTTTATGCTTGTCCCTTTTATAATATTCATTTCTATATTCACGTAACATTTTAATAAAATGCTTCGTTTAATGTTCAGTTTATGCGTGTGATTAGTTCTGTCAACAGTTCCACTGAGAATAAACGAAAATAACATCGCAATAGGCAACTTAGTACCAAGGTCACATTTTAGTTAGTACTTAAGCTACACACACAATGGTACGAAGTGCTACGATAAGCTACGAAAGTGCTACACAACATACTCGTATTTTAGTATTAATATTAAAAACTTAGTACACCTTTCCTGACACACCAAAAGCATTTCAATTTAAACAGACGGCTTAGCTATAAATTATAGTTCATCCAAATGTTTTCGCGATAATAAAAAATGTCCTTTCATAGCATCTACCGGGTTATAGTAGGTAGCAGCGTTACAGGACGCAGCCTGTTCGGTCAACCCATTAGTAGAGACTCAGCGGGGGCTCATGATCACTTTGCTCTATTTTAATTTATGTGCTTTGTCGCTTTGTCCAGTACACAATAGACGCGTTTTATATCGTTCGGCTGCTGGGCAATGGACACCCAGATTAACATCTATACGCATGGTTTTGGCTTTCTCTAGTTTTGTGCAAGAACACAATAGAATAGATGTATAACCGGGCAGCTCACCTGGCATTAATGGCGTAATGGATAGATGATACTTATTGAGAAAAACCGTGTAACAAAGAACGTCCTATGCTTAAATTACGGCAGTAAGGCTCGAAATGGTTGAAAGCTTTTTCTTTATAAGTACCTCCTAGGTATTTTTACATTTATCAGAAGTTAAAATTCGCATTTTTGTATAACACCACAAGATATATAGTTAAAAAAATACTGGTAGGTTTTTAGATTTATTAAAAAAAAAAGGATGCTTCAAAATATTAAGGTACTTTGCCTAGCCAACGCACTAAGTCACAATAAATCGTAGATATTTCTGAAAGTAGCGCCTTGACGGAAAAAAACAGAAGTAACAGGTTACCGTGGTACGGACATGTTATGCGAAGGGAATAGAGATGAGACATATGATTTTTACACAGCGCCATCTAGCCCCAAACTAAGCATAGCTTGTGATATGATAACTTGATTACGGATAGAATACTTAAATCTTTTTTTTTTGTAAATACATATCTACACATTATAAAATATAAT
Source organism: Venusia cambrica (assembly GCA_951394065.1). NCBI lineage: Eukaryota > Metazoa > Arthropoda > Insecta > Lepidoptera > Geometridae > Venusia > Venusia cambrica. The sequence goes on from OX596035.1 coordinate 8,198,364, forward strand.
GTCAAACAGAGAACAAACATTTACATTCATCACACAAATGTTTGTACCGGGTGGGAATCGAACCCACAACCTACAGCGCAGATGGCAGAGCTACTACCAACTGAGCTGTGGGGCCTGTCAGATGGGAGGATTGTGTGATGAACGGGGAACGACGACCGGGAAGTGCTTGACCTTCATCTCACCTGATTTCCAAGTTATGATAAGTCCGAAGGTGGAAGTCCGTACTTCACACGGAATCCTCAATATTCTGAAGAACTGGCCTCTGAATGCCGGAACAATTTAAACATTGTTGTTATTCCGTCAGAATTATGTAAGATGGTGGCAGCTAGCCCGGCAGACTTAAACAAAGTTCTACCACCAACCAAACCAAGAATAATATTGTACACCCCCTGGAGATCGAACCCGGGACCAGATCGGACACCGGTGGGCGAACTAATAGACCACAGAGGCGCTCAAAAATAAATATAAATAATTAATATCATTTTAATATATAAAAGTGGAATCAAGGCAGGAATAAGACTCACCTCAATCATTTTCAATACGAAGCTCATCGTCGACCGCGTGTTTCTTCGTCGAGTGTCCAGAGTTCAGCTCCCCGTGGACCCTGACCCGGTAGATGCAGGTATACACCGGGTGGCCCCAGTTGGTCAGCACGCGAACCCGCACGTAGTTGTACCCTTTCGGAGATTGGTGAAGCACCTCGAAGTACTGGATGGGCTTTCCTTCTTTATTGTACTCGAAACTTCCAAAGTCGTGTGGATAAGGATCCGATCGGAATTCAAGTCCTTCGACTTGGAATAAACGAGGTGCTGATGATATTTCCCTGAAAATTTCGGATAAAGCTGACCAATTATTTAAAAAGCGAATAAATAGTATAGTATAAGTATTCTTTTCATAACCGTCTTCCTTTCCGAGTTTGTTACCTCAGAACTACGTTATTAAGCGATTTGTTTTTTTTTATTTAATGGATTTTAATACCTACTTTCAGTCTCATAAAAAAATATTTGACGAAAATCTTATGAAGAACTTTGTACCTGAGGACCAAAACCTCCTCACGATTATCAGCTAATTATATTTCCGCCAATCGACGTCCGATATTGTAATTTGATTGGTTACTAGCACATAGACGTTTAAATTAATTTGGTGGTTGTGGGTTCGATTCCGGCCAGACACCAATGACTTTTTGGTGGTAAATCGCGACTAGTACAAGTGATAAAATCAGGTTTTGATATATCACTAAAAAGAGGGTATTTTAAGTTATATTAAAAGAATGACTAACCTACCTAAAATCATGAAAATAATTATACGGGTAAGTTCATACAATAAATTTTGGAAGGCGGTGCTTATCGTTATGTAACAACAATTCGATTTGTTGTTTGGCTTAGCAAGTCGGCAACAACTTCATAAATGTATGAACTTACTACGGGTAGGCCATAGAATAATTTAAACGGTTTTAGTGAAGACAATTCCATTGTTTTTCAAAAATTACTTGTTTATTCTGCGACGGGGAAACGCTATTATATACGTAGGTAATCCAGTTCCCATATTGCAATTATATAACAATAATAATAATTGATTTATTCGTATATGAATTACTCAACTAACCTGGTTGGAGATATTTGCGAGGGTATATGCTCTATACTGAAGGCAGTGACGCGCACCGTGCCAGCGAATCGTATGGTCGCCTCTCCTCTAGTTCCCTTGAAAGCCCAGCATTCACCGGGAAGAGTGCCAGGTCGGATTATAGCGCGGGCTCCTTGGCATTCTCGGCACAGGACGGCAGCAAGTGCGTGCAGAGCCCACGACATGGGAGACTCGTAGACAACGTGCTCTATGGTTTCGCCTGTGTCTACTATCTTCGCGCCATTCGTTTCCAAGGCGTAATCGGCCATCTGTGGATTTGTGAGTATAATAAATTAAATATAGTATTTAAGTTTTATAATTTACTTACAAATGTTTTTTTTAATGATCTTTTCAATGTAACCATTGAATAGATCGTCAAATAACTGTCTAGGCCGAGATTCTTGCCTTTCTCCTTGTGTGATCGCGATTCAGATGTAAAATTTGACGATTTCAAATTAAAGGTAAGAATGAGATCTACGATGGAGCGAGCCTACCCAGAAAGTGCCTGTTAACTCTCTTCTTGAAGACATTAGGGTCGTAACACAGCGGAAAAAACAATAAAAGATTCTTGAAAGCGTTTAGTTCTTATGCGTGGGATATCAACCAGGTGAGGATGATAATAGGCTGTGCGTCTGAAATTTCATTTGAAAAACGACGAAGGCGGTATAAGTTTGTTGAGGATTCCGGGTGAAGTGCGCCTCCACCTTCGGCCTTATCTCAACTTGTTACCAGGTGAGATAAAGGCCAAGCGCTTCCCCGTCATATAATAAAAAAAAATGTAATAAGGTCGTGAAGCTCCTGAGCACACTCACCGAAGTACAATCTGTAAAACACCGACAAACACGCAACCTTGGGACGATGGCTCAGGCTGTCGAGCCTTGCTTTGGCACTTCGCTCCACCGAGTCAAGTGCGGCAAGTTGATATTTGGCTGAACCATCCCAAAGGTGGCTGCAATATACATACATCCATACAGGGTCGAACTTGAGCTTTATCAGGTGTGAAATATCGCTTGACTTTATTTAGGATGCCCAGCTTTTTGGCCGCAATTTGCGCTTTAGACTCGATGGAGGTGATAATGTTGAGGCTAGCCGTCAACTCCATGCCAAGGAGGGCAAGGCTGTCAGTTATTTTAACAGAAGTACCTTGAAAGGAAGGTGTCAGGTCAAATTGACGCTTTTTCGCCGAAAAGAGACATGCCTGAGTTTTGGAGGCATTGAAACAGACTCTATTAGCGACTCCCCATTAGGAAACAAGTCATAGAGTCTGATTCGTCCGCTCAGCCATGGCCAGAGAACACACCTCCAGATTGGTAGAACGTGCACTAGATATGTACCTATCTCTCTGTAACAGTACTGTCATCTGCATACCCAAAAATGCCTAGCTGAAGCAGCAGGAATAGAGTTGCAGGAGAACAGATCCTTGAGAAACACCGGCGTTGATGGCAATATAGTCCGAGGAGCAGCCATCAATTACCACTCTGGTGGACCGTTCACTCAAAAAGTCGGATATCCAGGCACAAAATTCAGGAGGTAAAACCGTACGCAGGAAGTTTATTCAGCAGGCTTGCGTGCCAGACCCGGTCAAATTCCTTTGAGACGTCAAGAGAAACAGCTATTGCTTCTCCATGTTTCTCAATGGCTTCTCCCCACAAATGCGTGACGTACACAAGAAGGTCGCTAGTGGACCTTCCTCGGCAAAAGCCATATTGATGGTCACTGAGCAGGTCAATAGCTTCAAGGTACATCAGCAATTTATGGTTCAGAACTCTCTCCATAACCTTGCAGATTACGGAGGTGATGGAGATGGGTCGGTAATTGGCCGGGTCGGCTCGACTTCCCTTTTTGGGAACTGGCTGCACGTTGGCAAACTTCCAGGATTTGGATACGGTCGTTTTCTCAAGAGAAAAGCGAAACAGGCATGTCAGCACAGACGATAACTCAGGTGCACAGCGCCTGAGCTATCTAGCGCCAACACTCGCGCCCACTGGTTTTATTCTCGTCTAGACTAAAAAGTGCTCTACGGACCTCCTTGGCATGTATACTTGGCATCGGCATAGCGATGCCACACAGAGGTATAATTGGAGGTTGAAAAGAGCAAGAGTCCAAACGGGAATTGCTCGCAAATAGAACATCAAATAAATTTGCTTTCTCTACTGCGGTGTGGGCCAGAGTTCTATCCGGTTTCAACAGCGGAGGTAATGTGGGTTTTATACTAAAGCTGGATATTACGTATCTTATATTTAACCGCCTGTCGTCTAGTGGTTTAACCCACCGATTTCAGATCCAGAGGTCCCGGGTTCGATCCCCATGAGGAGTACCTACAATATTGTGCTTGGTTTGGTTGGTGGTAGGATAATGTTTAAGGCGCGCTACGCAGCTAAAATCGCGGCAGAAACGATTATGAGAGTTGACAACGGCAAGCTGTAGGTGGCGCATGCTTATCGTAAATAAAACCTTTTGTAATTCTTATTCTGAGATATCTTTGCTGATATGTAGGTACGTAATGTGACCATATGATGGTACCTTTACTGGCACAGAACAAATAACTTATTTAAATTCGTCCTTATATTTATTCTGAGTCTAGGTGTTGTCTGACCGCTGCAAGGACGACAAGCACACGTCCGACGTCGACACTGGTCACAGAGCTACTGATTGAAAGGCAGGCGCGCGGTGCGCCTGTAGTTTTTAAAATAATTCATGATTAAAATTAAATTTGAATTGGTATCAAAAAACTAGCTTACCTTGAATGTAGATCAACATGTAACCTATCATTTAAAATAAATCGTAAGTCAATATTCATTGTAGGTATCACAATATTTATCTTGTAAATTTTGAAACGATGGTACGTTTAAACATTTTATAGAGAAAATTTCTTAAGCTATTATGTTTTCAGCTTACCTTTAATGTAGATAGGTACCTGAAGTAATACATATATACAAAATAGACTCGTGACTTGTTCAGAAGTACTATAATTTTCCTTTGGAAAAAGAGGAAACGTCTAATGACAGGGCCATAAGTCCGCCTGGCTAGCTACCACCATCTTACCTAATTCTGTCACCATAACAACAATTCTAAAATTCTCTTCATTTAGAGGTACCTAAGATAGCCAGTTCCTCATTTATTTGAGGATTCCGAGTGAATTGCGCCTCCACCTTCGGCCTTATCTCAACTTGTAACCAGGTGAGATGAAGGCCAAGCGCTTCCCCTTCGTACAATAGAAAAAAAAAATCCGGCATAAGATACTAACAAAACAACTTATATTCTGGTCTAGTTTATCTGGCAGAGTTTTTAACCGACTTTTAAGCAGTAGGTTCACGCATAACGTTACGAATTTTTCTCTTGGGACACTGAAGCGTTGTCCTACTGCAAAAAATTTGGCCAGTTCAGAGTATGAGGTGAACTGAGTTGTTTTTTTTTTATTGGTTTTGGTTTTTGATCATTGGACCACCAGCTCACTCGTTAAACAAGTAAAGATGGAGCTTCGTATTTAATTAAAGGAACCCATTCAAACGAGACTTGGAGACTCACAAGATTTAGTGTGGGTTACAATTCCACCCAACACCGGTTACTTTTCGTCACGAAAGGTTTAACCGCCTCCGTGGTCTAGTGGTTCGACCACCGGTGTCAGATCCAGAAGTCCCGGGTTCGATCCCATGAGGAGTAAAATATTGTGCTTGGTATCTTTCCTAAGTCTGTCGCCATAACAACAATTATTTAAAGTTGTTATGTTTCGGCATTTAGAGGTTCCTCAGTTGTTTGAGGATTCCAGGTGAAGTGCACGTCCACCTTCGGCATCTCCCCGTCGTAATATAAAAAGAAAAACCAATCTACGCAGCTGACACATCGCTCTCACGGTAAAGGAAACGTGAAAATACCGGCGGCATGTCGTAGAACTTCAAAGACTTGGGACGATCATTAGTTCTGTTTCCCAGGAACCACCTACTTATGTTGCTCTGGGCAATGCATTGTTTTGTAAGTAAGTATGACTTAGTTAGCCTCTAACACCCGCTTGGTAACACGAAAGGCATCTGACAGAGGTCAGGACCATTTACGGTAGTCTTGCCGCCAAGCAGTTAGCAGCAAGTATTCATGCCGCTCGGTAGGTAGGTAGGTACCTACTTCAAGTGAGTTCCAAGTTCCAATATCTCACCTATACTCACTAGCAGGGACAGTTTAAAGTTAAATAAGAATACAAGTTCCAAGCCGACCTACGAGCTTGTACCTACAGCGAGGAGTACATCAATCACCTGTCTATCATAATCCCGAACATCCAGTCCTTGACGACTGTTCCGTCGCACGGATGGTTCGATGGCATCCTTAGCCCGCCCAGCGGCAGCCACCAGCGACGGTAACGCAAAAGATATTCGCTCCATCTCGCTCTGAAGACGGTCGTGCTTTCGATTTACCTGTGAATTGGAGATACTTGACACTAAGTATAACCTAGTCTATATATTAATAATTGAGCCTCTTGGAGTGCAGATTATGGATCCGTGTGGAGCCGAATTTCAAAAATCTTGCGGGGACTGATTAAGGCGTCTGTGTGAACGCAGGGGCTGGCTCTTATTTAGGCTACGATGAGGTAGACCTGCTAGGACAGTTGTTAGCTACTAAGACAGTTGTCACAATGTATCTACCAATTATACTGATGATACCTGGGTCGGTACTTATGAAGCAAGGATGAGGTCTACGATGGAGCGAGCCTTTCCGAAAGGCACTGGCTCTCCTGCGCATAGACGAAACAACAAACCTTTATGATTGAACGTAGGTACCCAAAACGCCACTTCGCAACCAAACGTTACTTACCTACGTAACCCGTCCGTAATTGGTAGACAGTTGAAATTTTTAAGATGTTTGTTTCTATTGCCGATATAATCAATACTTACCTAATTAAAAATTAAAGAGAGGTCCCATATCAATCATGGTATTTTGCCTTGAAATGAGGATCGGAACCCTCGGTGTGTGTCCGCACTTAGCCGGTTAGTTTTTTACCTTACGTTCAGAATTTGTAAAAACTTGCCTCAGATAACCCTTTGCTAAGCTGCATGACCACGTATTTGACCTCCCCGAAGCTGCCGTCTACGTCGTTCTGCCCCCAGATGTAGGCGTAGGTCTGGAGCCCTATCAGCAGCGACAGAGCGACATACACGAACGAACGAAACCCGTGGCGAACGCCGCCAGCCACCTCGTGACCGCGATCCATACAGCTATTTTATGCTTGTAGTTCGTGTTGTATAATTTAAATTTTCGCAATATAACGTAGGTAGGTACTTATAATCTTTAAAAATATTTTCAATATTTACGTAACTGTTTTGATCATACAAAATTTTACTGACAACGCCACTATTTTTTTGATAGATGCACAGATCAATAACTATATTCTAGATAGATGACAGATTTTTACATCAAGTAGGTACTAGAATATTTCTAACAAACTATACTACCCGCAAAACTCCTTACCTTCTTTGCTGTTTGAAATCCCCGCTTTTATACTCGCTACGGCCTTCCTAGCTTTTTAAAGATTCCAGTACGTCACATAGCTATTGCAATACCAACAGTTCTCACAGCTCAGTTGGTAAGTTGTTGGTAGTAACTCTGCCTACTGCGCTGTAGGTTGTGGGTTTGATTGAAGGGGGACAAATATTTGTGTTATAAATATAGATGTGTTATATTGTATTACTAGTGGAACGCCTGCGTCATCCCGGGGGAATTTCAGGAAAACTTTTCTTAGTGCACACAACATAAAGAAGCTACCCTGAGTCAGCTACACTACAATTAAATATGTATATTGTATTATAAGTCGTATCCTCCGTAGGTCATATAGTTTCCATATAACAAGCTTTGCTTAGTTTGGGAATATAAAATTTCCAGTGCTTACACTAGTATAAGTATATATTTATTATTAATTGACACAACAAAAGTGATAAATAATTAACTTTTGAAACTGTCATGTATAAGAACACCATAATGTAGTAAAGTATGTATAATATAGGTATACAAGTATGACCGGGATATTTACCACAATTTGATGGTGGATGAGTACTCCGATAGGTATCTACTTAATTTATTAAGAGCTCGTACTATGTAAAAAAAGATCTTAAACACACAGATAATAATATAATAATAAATTTCGGTGCTTGTAAGAGCTACAAATCTAATATTTGGGCACATGAAACATTGGTGTTTTGTCTACACAAAAGTATTTGCGAGTAGGTACCTAGGTACCGTCAAATCGTGGTAAACATTCCGTTGATATTATGTAAAGTGACTTTTATACATAACACTATCTTTTGTTCGCTTCAGCTTCCCAGCCAGCGTGGTGATAATACAAAGGAGCCTAAGTTTTACTGGTTTTGAACAAGCTATATACAGGCAGGGTGAGTTTTTTTCCACTTGCAAAAACATTGTTTATTCAAAAACTCTCTTTTCCAGAAAAACTATAAAAATAAATGGATTTCCTTTAATGCAGAACTTATTTTTTAAAATCGAGCACGTAACACCTAACATGACTTTTCGATAACTCTAACGGTTTCAGACTTGGCCTCAGTGGCCCTGGAAAAAAACGCTCATCATGAATATGTGAAAAAAGTGGTCCTAAAATATTTTTGGGCAACCTGTAGATACCTCGATCGTGCATCGCTGCGCTCGGGCCTTTCTCGCCCAAGGTCTTAGGTCACCTGTACCTCGATCGTCGTTAGCTGATAAGGTAGCTAAGCGGGCTTATTTTTTATTTTTGTTGGTGTTAGGACTTTGTTTAAGTCTAGCTACAACCATCAACCTAATTCTGTTGCCGTAACAAAAAATCTTAAACTGTTTTGTTCCGGCATCTAGAGGTAAGATAGCCAGTTCCTCAGTGTGTTGAGGACTCCAGGTGAAGTGCACCTCCACCTTCGGCCTTATCATGTCTTGAAAATCAGGTGAGATGAAGGTCAAGAATCTCCCCGTCGTAAAATAAAAATAAAATGCTACTTTTCATCCCATAAATTAGTTCCCGTGGGATGGGAATGAGATGTCATACATTGAGATACAAAACAGATTCAATCTTGCTCCTTCACACAAAAACTACTGAACGCATTGAGCTGTTTGCACAGATACGACGACTTCTAAACCTTAAGAGACAAGATCTCCGAATCATAGTGGGGACACTCACTTTATTTAGTGGGCAGTGTCCAAAAACTAAATATACACTAAATAAACACTTGTTCACCATTGGAGCAACGGACAGCCCCCTATGCAGAGGGTGTCGAACCGAGAAGGAATCGGCTGCCCCGTAGTCCTGGAACGTGTGGGAGTAACAGCACAACGCAAGGAATTCCTCAACAACCCGAGGTCGCTCCGTGAAGCCTGTGAAGACCCCAGGAATATTCAGCGCTTCCGGTCGGAGTTAGGCTGGCGATACTAGCCGGACATTCCTCACGCACAATGGACCACTTGGGGGTCTAAGTGCGGAAACGGGAGTATATTTACATATTCAACCATCTTACCTAATTCTGTCGCCATAACAACAATTCAAACAAAGTCCTACAACTAGCACCAACCAAAGCAGGTCTTATTCCCGGTCTAGAGCAACAAGTGCAAGTTTCAGCTCAATCCGTTCATTAGTTTGGCTTGAAGGAAGAACAAACATACATCCAAACAAACTTTCGCTTTTATTATCTTAGAGTGATAATTATAAGCATGTTTGGTAATAAATTTGTAACAATTTGTTTTACGATAATTGAAACACAGAATTGATATAACGTACAATTTAATACAAAATAAGGGTTATACAAACCAACACTCTGCGACAGTAACAACATTTTTGTAGTAACGTGGTGTCCAACCTTTGTTTAGTGGTTGTAGATATCATGGCAACTTACTGGCTTCATAGATATTTTGGCAGGTATGTGTAGTGTACCGTTGGCATACAGTAGTGTAAGTAGGTACATAGACGTAGTAAGGAATGTGTCTCAGACCCTGTTTGATGTGCGCGGTAATACCAAATTTCATGGTAGATGTAGATAGAGTACTGTTAGTGCCGCTAGCTAGCTAGCTATATGTAGACGTGTAGGTATGGGTCTCACGCCATTGGTGGTAGATGACGATACTGGTGTGCAGTACCTAACAGATTTCATGACATTGCGCTCATGTCATGGCAGATGTAGGTAGCGTATACTGTTGGCGCCACTAGTTGTACGGAGTAGTGAAGCTAGGTAATTCGAGTTGGTATTGCTCGCTATACATATAGATATAGTTGTCTCAGGCCTTGGTCTGATGATAGTCGACGTGCGCGGCGGTGACGGCCTTCATGGCATTGCGCTCATGTCATGGTAGATATAGATACGAGTAACAGTTGGTGCCGCTAGCTGTACAGAGTAATGAGGTTGGGTAGTTTGAGTTGATATTACTAGCTATACATATAGATATAGGAGTATCAGGCCTTGGTCTGATGGTAGTCGACGTGCGCGGCGGTGACGGCCTTCATGGCATTGCGCTCATATCATGGTAGATATAGATAGAGTAACAGTTGGTGCCGCTAGCTGTACAGAGTAATGAGGTTGGGTAGTTTGAGTTGATATTACTAGCTATACATATAGATATAGGAGTCTCAGGCCTTGGTCTGATGGTAGTCGACGTGCGCGGCGGTGACGGCCTTCATGGCATTGCGCTCATGTCATGGTAGGTATAGATAGAGTAACAGTTGGTGCCGCTAGCTGTACAGAGTAGTGAGGTTGGATAGTTTGAGATGATATTGCTAGCTATACATATAGATATAGGAGTCTCAGGCCTTGGTCTGATGGTAGTCGACGTGCGCGGCGGTGACGGCCTTCATGGCATTGCGCTCATGTCATGGTAGGTATAGATAGAGTAACAGTTGGTGCCGCTAGCTGTACAGAGTAGTGAGGTTGGATAGTTTGAGATGATATTGCTAGCTATACATATAGATATAGGAGTCTCAGGCCTTGGTCTGATGGTAGTCGACGTGCGCGGCGGTGACGGCCTTCATGTCATTGCGCTCATATCATGGTAGATATAGATAGAATAACAGTTGGTGCCGCTAGCTGTACAGAGTAGTGAGGTTGGGTACTTTGAGTTGATATTGCTAGCTAGCTATACAAATAGATATAGGAGTCTCAGGCCTTGGTCTGATGATAGTCGACGTGCGCGGCGGTGACGGCCTTCATAGCGACGTGCGCCTGCTGCACGTTGGCGCGCCAGGCGAGCAGCACCCCGCGCAGCTGCTGCCACTGCGCGCGCCCGAACGTGCGGTGCATGGTGCTCGACACGCGGACCACGCGAGAGCTCTGGTCCATCAGCGCTCGGACCAGGCGCGTCTTCAGCACTGCGAGCACAATGCCACAGGTTATAATAGACATGTACCCGAACCATACTAGTGTTCCATTAACTAGTGGAACACCCGAGACCAGGACTTGTGGGTCAAACCGGTCCAGCTGTTTTTTTTTGTTCGACGGGGAAGCGCTTGGCCTTCATCTCACCTGGTAACAAGTTGAGAAAAGGCCGAAGGTGGAGGCGCACTTCACCCGGAATCCTCAACTAACTGAGGAACTGGCTATCTTACCTCTAAATGCCGGAATACAACATTTTTTTTAGGAATGTTATTAAGGCGACAGAATTAGGTAAGATGGTGGTAGCGAGCCAGGCGGACTTAAACAAAAACCTACCACCAATCAAACCAAGCACAATATTGCTTCCCCTGGGGATCGAACCCGGGACCTCTAAATCTGATAAAGCAGTGGGCGAACAATTAGACCACAGACGCGGTTGAATGTGATTTTTTTGATCAAAATACTTAGTTGAGGAAAGATATATAATGTGTATTGATTTACACTTAGTCTCAAACTGAATTCCAGACAACGCATCGTGCACAGCTAACATCTTATAAATTTGATATGAAAGTATGTCTATTAGCATGACATGATCCAGTAAAATTCTTAATACAATAATGTTTTTTTTTAACGATGGGTCGGGTCTTGACCACGACTCTTACAGAGGGAAGAATGAGATCTACGATAGAGCGAGTCTACCCAGAAAGTGCCTAGTAACTCTCTTTGAAAACATTAGGGTCGTAACACAGCGGAAACATAAACGCTGGAAGCTTTTTCCAAGTTCTTGCAGTGCGCACAATAAAATATTCTTGAAAGCGTTTAGTTCTTATGCGTGGGATTTCAACCAGGTGAGGATGATAATAGGCTGTGCGTCTGAAATCTCTATTGAAGAACAGCGAAGGCGGTATAAGGTCGTGAATCTCCTGAGCACACTCACCAAAGTAAAATCTGTAATCTGTAAAACACAGACAAACACACAACCTTGCGACAATGGCTCAGGCTGTCGAGCCTTGCTTTGGCATAGTGCTCTTCACCTATGAGCCTCTTAGCTCTGTGCTCCACCGAGTCAGGCGCGGTAAGATGATATTTTGCTGACCCATCCCAAAGGTGGCTGCAATACTCCATACCGGTTTGAACTTGAGCTTTATCAAAAATTTGTCACAAGTTGACCAGGTGTGAAATATCGCTTCGACTTTATTTAAGAAGTATGTGGAGTAGGACCACCAGCAATAAACATTTCAGGGTGGATTAAGAGTAAAGTATTAGGATTATTTATTTAAAGTAAAAGTCTGACCAACCTTCAATAATGAATGCTTCAACATCTTTATCTTCAATAGACAGTTCTGAAATGATGTCATCAAACGGAATCTCTGGATTGGTCTCTGCCATCTGCATGAAAGTCAATATTCTCATTTTTTTTATATTTTGTTCATGGTTCAAACCTGAAACATTTAGAAATAATTGATTAACAAACAGGTAATTTTTCCAACCCTTATCCTTAAAACCTTCATTCTAAATCATTGAATGCTGAGTAACCACTCTGTAGCACAGTATGTGTGTTCCTTAGCACCCAATGAGTTAAAATGTAGCCAATGTTTCAGAACATAATCACTCATTGGCATATTTCAGAGAAATGAACACTCCTATCTTTTGCTATTATAATTTTCATTTCAGAAAGCCCATTACAATCTCCCATACAAATGTTAATTTCAACATGGCACATACAATCCAAATTAAATTTTGTTGGATTAATTGGATACTCTCTCTCTGCGGTGTGTTACTGTTGGATTTTACTGAAGAGTGGAAATCAGCAGTGCTCAATGACTTTATTTATTGTATGACAGGGCAGCACTTGACCTTCAGTCAAGTTATGATAAGGCATAAGGTGGAAGCACATTTCACCCGGAATCATTAACTTGCATTAACAAACCGAGGAACTCTAAGCTATCTTACCTCTTAATGCCGGAACACAACAATTTAGAATTGTTATTTTGGCAACAGACTTAGGCAAGATGTTGGTAGCTAGCTCTGGCACCGGTGGACAAACAAATATACCTCAGAGGCGGTTACCGGCAGCAGGTACAGAGGCGAAATCTACTGCAGGTTCATTTTAAGCCAACCATTATTTGATTCATCATATGACCACATTTTGCAGACTAACCCAATAATTACCTTGAGACTGAATAAATTCCTTGTGACTTGTGTAAAATGCCTGATAGCTGGACAGCTTCTCTGATACAAAGATGTTTAACAAATCATAGATAAGCTCTCCCTCCAGAAATCTCACTGGTTTGAGGGACAGTAATGGGTCCAAGAGGAATGTGTTGGGGTCAGCCAGTGCGGTGGCGATGCATTTGATAGCATCTTCTCTAGCGTGGGATGCATTCTCATCTGTGTATGTGCCAAGGAGCTCAATCATTACTTTCGCTGCCAATTCACTGAAACAACATATTATTACTTTGAAAATATTTTATCTATGATATCATCCATCCTCACAGCTCAGTTGGTAGTAGCTCAGCCTTCTGCGCTGTAGGTTGTGAGTTTGATTCCCTCCCATGACAAACAATTGTGTAATGAATGTAGAATTGTAGATGTTTGCTGTGTTTGGGTGTTATAAAGTGTCTTGAGAAGTTAGAAAAAAAAATATTATACTTAATTGTCCATAATTACCATACTTCAAGCTCTGTTTACTTTGGGGCTAGATACGGAAAATGTATTCTACTTAAGAATCCTTCACATCACTCTGAATTTAAAATAACACCCTTGAAAAACAAATTATAGCTTTGTCTCCTTGTAATTGTAACCTAAAGAACTATTTTCACTAATAGTTCCACCTTGTAGATAAAACTGGAGATTGAAATTGAAGATAAAACTGTAGATATAACTTAAGATATACATAAAAATATATTCACACAACACTCACACAGAGTGGTTTGTCGCTTTAAAGCTACTTCTTCCAGACAATCTTTGGATGGAGAGAATTTAATTGTGATTAATGACGAGACATCCACATAGACTCCTATATAAAATTGAGTGTCATGATACTGAAAACCCATTTCTGGTTCTAAATAGAATGTGGTGATTTAAGTTTAGCTGTTAGTTGTTAATTGGTATTAGGGATATACAAAAATTAACAACCAACTACTACTAATATAAAACTTTTCCTTTCCCAGCTTTTGTAAAAGTTGCGGGTTCGAGTCACAGGTTGTAATTATTAGTGTCATTATAACATTTGTACACAGGGTGAGTTTTTTTTCAGGGCCACTGAGGTCAAGTCGGAAACTGTGAGAGTTATCGAAAAGTCATGTAAGGAGTTACGTGCTTTACACGAACGTATTTTTTAACCCAATGACGATTAAATTTAAGCTCATCGCAAACAGAAAATACAGCAAAAGAGGAATTTAATAGCTTAGCTTACGCATAGTCTGAACGTACAACCTTTACTAAATGCATAAAGATGAATTTACAAATTTTCAATTTTAAAAGTGTTCCAACAACTTTGGGCACTTAGGCATCGTACATTATTTTCTTTATTATCAAACAAAGAACTCAAAAATGCAAAAAATTTTTTTTTAAAAACTCACTTTTCCAGAAAAACTAAAAAATATAGATTTTATTAAATGCAGAACATTTTTTTTTTTATAATCGAGTATGTAACTATGACTTTTAGATAACTCTCACGGTTTCGGACTTGGCATTGAGGCCAGAAAAAAAAGCCCAGCCCTGAAAAAAAACTCACCTGTATATTGTGACAACACTTTGCCATTTCTCGTTAGTGATTTGAACTTATTTTCAAACATTGTTGATGGCATTAATCAGCGCTTAAGCTGAGTTGAGTATGGCACAAACATTTTAGTATTACATATTCATAGCAGTACAAGAAAAGTTGGTTAAGAGGTCATGCTCACCTGTTGGTATCCTTCAGAACTGAATGCAGAAGCCTGTACAATTTCTGCATCTGTTCATTTGAGGGAGGACACTCCACAAACTCCTTCTTTAGCTGATCTACTCCGGTGAATATCTCTCGCACATAGCCAACTCTGGCTGCCAACTCTGTGACATGGTAGTACACAGGGTATCTCAGCTGTGACTGAGCCTCAAGATTGTTGTATAGGCGCCATAATCTAGAATACAACCAAGTTGATTATGATTGACATATTAATTATCTCATCTTTCTGGTTGGGATTATGAACATGCAATACTTGAATCCAAGCGTGGTATGTAAAAATCACAGGTGGCGGCATCGGCGTAATCGGTATGGATGGTGAAAATATATGATTGAATGATATTCCAATGTTGTTACGTTTTTTTTTATTTTTCTTATTTAATTTAGGGACTTTAAATCAATATTGAATACCTTGATTTTAAACAGACAACAAGTTAAATTGTATTTTTTTACGAAACTTACGATTGCAGGGCAACCAGGCCAAGTTTAGGTCCAGGAGCTTTTGTTAACCGCTGACTAAAAGCCAAAATGAGGTTCTCTCCTCTTTCAAGGGGAATCTGAAATATTTTTTATTAATATTAGTATTATTACTATTGTTAGGGAAGGGTTTGTTCAAAACTAGTAATGGTTATTTTTAACAGGTGTTAAATGTTGTAAAAGGTAAGTATTTGATTTTTTATTTTAAAAAATTCAAATATCCCAATACATGCGCAGCTTGCGGGGACTGAACTATGTTGATTTAATTAAATAGCCAATCTACTTACCAATGTGTACTCTATGCTATGTGACTTACAATACACAGCTAGATATAAAAATAAATAAATAGTAATACAAACACAGTTTCAAAAACCCTTATATATATCTGTTAATTTTTGAGGGTAGCCCAATTTGTGTGTACCTATTTATTTACTTGGACCACCAACCGAGGATATACAAAACATCTTAAAAGCTGGTGCAAATACTATAAGTATAAGCTGTATTTCCCAAATTTAAAGAAATTGATCTATATTTAAATATGTTGGTTATAAATAATAAATAAATATTACAGGACATTCATTTCACACAGCGCCATTTAGTCCCAAACTAAATAGGGCATATGCATAAAGTAGAAATTCAAAACCATTTGTCAAGGAGCTTACTAGAGTGGGGTTCTGGAATAGTTTAATAGAAAAGTAAAACTTACCGATACCATGATGGATACAATACTGTTTAGGATAGCTTCAACATCAGCCTCGGAATTATCCTTGAAACAAACGTCGCAGACGCCAACTATCTTATGCAGATCATCTTCTATTCCTTTTGGAGACTTTTCGTCTGATATTTCAGCACCAAGACTTTTGAAGTATTTCCTCAATTCCAAAGCCTGGAATGCATAAGCCACATGACTACTTAGTCACAGAACTATTCAAAGCTCTAAACAGGAATATCCCAAACACTGGTGTAGAGGTTATGTTGACGTATACCAAAATGATTCGTTAATTACCTGATCTTCAAGCGATATATCCATAAAAACAGCTGGGCCCTGCATTTTTTAAGCGTTTTAGCTGGTTATTCTATTGGAAATTATATGTTTTTACAACTTAAAACAACATTCAGGACATGCAGTGCACAGGCAGGCACAATTTCACAGAACACTAATTTGATTTGCTTTGCTTTGCTTGACTTGCTTGACAATCTTATCATTGACAGATGACAGCAAAGAGCACAGATCAATAGCTATATAGAGTTTGATTGCATTATTAGTTACCCGTAAACACACTGTACTGCACCACTCCAACTTCAAAACCAGAAAGTGAAGTGGGAGACCTCCGTCCGCAATCTTGGTCTATATAGACCGGTCGTTGAGCATGAGTTCTCAGGTGGAGCACGCGAACTCCCATTTAAAACAAAGATTGGAGTCTGTAAGACATACATCCGCTGGCGACTCACATACGCAGCGCCTTCCTGGTACGCGTTGTATTCGTACACGAACCGGAAGAAGCTCCAAGCACAGCAAAATATATCCAGTGCACAGGTGCGGGGCGTTATGTCAGGAACGATGTCATCGCCCGCGATGTACAGATCCCAAGCATCGTACAAGTACGATAATTTCAGGTAAATGTACGATGGTACACTACTATCGTACACAGATTGTACGATAATTTCCACTATGAATATTATGATGCACAATTTGAGAATTGAACTGACATCGAATAGTCCAATAACAAAACTATTGTTTTCTGCTGTCAGCGCCATCTATTGGCTTATTTCTTTCTTAGGAACACATACATGCCGCCACTTCATGTCTCAATAATTTCATTGGTTGCTAATAATTGTCTTTTTATAATCGACCGTTACAAATTATCATGGCTAACCCCATGGTGGCATTCAAAATTCAAAAGAATTATTTTAAAGTAAGCAATATTCTGAGACGTCAAAAAATGTGATTAAACAGAGTATCTATAAAGTCTATATATATATATATAGATATAAATATATAGATCGTCGGACGTATATGATAATAACGAATTTTTTAAGAAGCCTGTACGAATGAAAAATGAATTCTTCACGTTAAATCGATGATTTACACACGTCACCCCCGGGATTACGAAAGTTAGCGCGCGCTTATCCACTCTAAGTGGAAGGGGGCCTAGTTTAAGTCTGTGCCACACGTCGTTTTTTTTTACGTTACTTTTGATTTTTTAATGTATTATAGTCACCATCCTGATGGGTACGATAATTTTGATACAAAATGTACAAGTACGATAATTTTACGGCCCTTTTTTTATCTGCCTGGCTTCAGGTTGTGAACCACAGAACACTAATATCCTAACGGAACTTTGTTGTGAACACTGCTCTGTGACATAACTTAACCTCCGATTATCCTGCTGCCTGCCGTGAGTGAACAAATGTAAACAAAACAAAAAAGCATTGTGAGGAAAAAAGTTTCATTTCCACAAATAAATAATTCTAAAAAAATCTAACAGCAAACCATCATGCGAAGTTTTCAAAAACTTGGTGATAATCGTGTTACAATAAATGGTACAACACTGAAGAATAATTTGCCATACTTATCTTCAGGAATTCCTTCGTTAGATCATGTGGTTGGTAAGTAAAGTTTTAAAATATTAGGCCAGTCAAAATCGACGCTAAAAAGTAAACATCGCAAATTCAGTTTTTCGAGCACCATGAGAGTAGCACAGCACAGGGGTCCTGGTATATATAATACAATATTGTAGATATATTCCAAAGAGTAAATCAGAAATAAGGAATAAATTCCATATGACTGATAAATAAATAAATATTACAGGATATTAATTTCACACAGCGTCATCTAGTTCCAATCTAAAGGCAAAGCCTGTAATATGGGAACTAGAAAAGAAATAAATAGGTACTTTTTTTTGTAAATACATAGGTAGGTACCTACTTATGAACAAACATCATTATTCATCACACAATTGTTTGTCCTGGGTAGAAATCAAACCCACAACCAACAGCTCAAAGTCATACTATTTGCGAAGACCAGCTGATGGGCTTATTGACAGGCCTATAACAGTATAACTTTTCATCTGCATGGCCTGAAATTAGTGATTGTATTCATCTTATCCAATAATATTTTGAATAATTACTGTATTTGACACTGCATTAAATTATTCTTTCAGGTGGTGGGCTTCCAGTTGGTACCATATTTGCTATCGGTAATAAGTATTACTTACTATTTTTCCATATACAGCCTGAAATAAAATAGTTAACCTTATTAGTAATTAGTACCTACCTAATTAATAATATTGAAATTTCAGAGGAAGATGTCCTGGGCAACTACAGTAGAATCTTATTAAAATATTTTCTTGCTGAAGGTGTCACATGCAAACATGCTCTTTTTGTTGCATCTGCTGATGATAATCCACATGATATTGTAAGTTGTGTAAAATAATGTGTGCATTTTGCAAAAGCCTTTGCAAACATTCTCTGCACAGTTTAATATTTTATCAGTGTGTGTGCAGACAGTGCAGATACAACAACAGTCTATCTATATGATGAATTAGAAATCTTAAAATCTAAGTGTCTTATGCTCTGAGTCACTACTCAGAGAGTTTAAGATTTCAAATCAAAGGGATCCAATATTGCATAAAAGGTAAAAGGTAAAAGAGTTAATCCTTAAAGGAAAAATGTTGGAGAGTTGAGAGTTTATTTGTTTTTACAGGTCAATGAACTTCCCCTACCTTGCACACCTAGTGCAGACAAGGAAGAAAGGGACTCTCAACCTCCTACTAGTGGAATAGATAAAATGAAAATAGCTTGGAGATATGAGGGGCTAACCCAAGTAGAGTCATCCTTTGGCAGCAGCTCCGTTTTTGGCCATAACTTTGATCTCAGCAGACATATTGAGGCCGAGACCATAAAGAACAGTGACATAACTTACTGTGACTTAAATAAAAACCAGAAGATTGAGGATTGCTCAGGTTTGAATTTTCCTCCACATTCACCTTCAAATACCTTATATTTGTGTCATACCTAAAAGAACAAGTGAATTAAATGATAGATAGATAGATAAAGTCTTTATTGTACACAAAAAAAAACAAAAATAAAAAAACAAGCATGAAAAACACTTAAACCAGGTACAATGGGCGGCCTTATCTCTAAAAGCGATCTCTTCCAGGCAATCTTTGGATAGAAAGGATAGCTGAGAGCAGACATAGCGGTAGTAAAGTACTAAAACAAACATTAATTTATACAGGTACTTATTAATAACAAAAACAAAAAATGAAATATATTACAAAATATCTATTCCTTACCTAAATAAATAGAAACTAAACAGCAGTAGCGAGCGAGACAACATCAGAAGCAAACAAGACAATTAGTCATTATATTTATAGTTATAATATGGATTGTTCTGGACGATCTGACCAAAAGGATTGTTCTGGACGATCTGACCAAAACGGGTGCCCCACATGCGCACAGCCTTTACAGTAAACAAGTTACCATAGAAGTAAATGTGTGTGAACCAAGTGAAATAGACTGAGAAAAAAATAAAATCTCCTTATTCTTTACTTTTTTTCTCAGTCTATTTCTTCCCACTGCAGGGCTAAAGCCTCCTCCAAATCCCCTAGTACGAAGTATAACAATAATATTCTATGATGAATCGACTTCATGTTTTCTACTAGCTTTTTTTATTATTATTATTACTAGCCAACTAGTTCCAAGCTTTTTGATTACCTATATCATGTTTTATTAAAGTAGAAGCCATGCAGTGGTCGAAATTCAAGCTGATAAAATAATTAGTAGTAGCTTTTTAGTAGCTTTCCTGCTATAATAACCATAATTTCATAAATCAAAGTGTTCTCATGGTATATTAATAATAGAGATTACTATAGGTAATCTCTATTAATATACCCCCATCTCTATGAATGATGTGACATTTGTTTCAGGTTTCAAAAATGGATTGTACAACAAACTGCTAAAAAGCATAAAGGACATAATATCTAAGGAAGAGTTCAACGGCAAGAATAGTAACATCCTTAGAATAAGCATAAAATCCCTGGGGTCTCCAATATGGCTGGGTATGGATTGTGAAGATGACAGTACCAGTTATGGCCAGGATCTGATTAAGTTTATGTACTGTTTGAGGATTTTGATCAGGGATACCAATGCAGTGGCTTTTGTGACTATACCTGCACATTTGTTTGATGTAAGTGCCCTTTCTAATACGTAATTATCTCACAAAATTAAATGAAATTGTAGTGTACGTTTGTAATTTCAAAATAACAGCTGATTTCTAAATGTATGTTGCACCTCCATCATGTCTGAGGCGCAAATTGCGGCCAAAAAGCTGGGCATCATAAATCAACTCAAGGGATATTTCACACCTGGTCAACTTTTGACTCAAGCTCAAGTTCGATCCTGTATGGAGTATCGCTGCCACCTTTGGGTTGGTTCAGCCAAATGTCTTACTGAGCTTGACTCGGTGGAGCACAGAGCCATTTTTTTTTATACTACTAGGAGACTGGACAAGCAAGTAGCGCACCTGGTGTTAAGTGTACTCTTGCCTATGACAAAGCCTTACTGCATAGGTCACATCCACAAAGAACATCGGCACTGCATTGCGCCCGTCAACTTGAGGCATAAAGGTGTTAAGCCTCACATACCCGTAATTTCACCGGCAACCATACCCTTCAAACCGAAACACAGCAATGCTGCTTGGCGGCTGAAATAAGTATGGTGGTAGTAATTCTCCGGACGTGCCCTTTCACTAGGGGCTTCTACTACTCTTAGTCTTCGTGTTCGTCAGGTTTTTTACATATTGATTCTTCGGTGAGTGCACCCAGCAGCTTCTTCGACCTTATTCCGCCTTCACCATTCTTTAATAGGAATTTCAGACGCTCGGCTTATCTTAAAATAAATACATTCTAATTCTAATCATCCCCATCTGGGACGCTACCGCCGACGGCGAAGCCGATCTCCATTGGCTTAAAATTAGCTTCATGAGAACTAGAATCGATTTTTACTACCGGGTATGTGTCATATCCAAAATGGCGTTTCCCATCTCAAAAGTGTACACATGTTATGAAACCTATCCGTTCAGTACATTTGACGGTAAAAATCGTTTCTAGTTCTCATGAAGCTAATTTTAAACCAATGGAGATCGGCTTCGCCGTCGGCGGTAGCGTCCCTGGTTGATGATCCACTTATTAGAACTGCACTTTCAACAATATTTTATCATGCATGCTCAATGTAAAAACTTGGAATACCAGCGTGCTCGAAATGGCTGGACCGATTTTGGCGGGAATGCAGATAGGTGATGTTTTAGTTACAGATGTTACAATCTATATTCATTATGTTTCTATTATATTTATATGTTCTTGTACATTAAACAGCGAATTAATTAATTGAATAATATTTCCGTTTTCCAGGACGAACAGCACACAATGAGAAGGCTTCTTTACTCCATAGACAATGCAGTGAGAATAGAATCTTTCGCTGGATCCAGCCGTGAAACGAATCCTGTGTACAAAGACTACCATGGCCTCTTCCACGTCACGAAGCTGTCGGCAATCCACTCGCTGGTGCCTTATGTGCCACCTAGCTTAGATATGGCCTTCAAACTCAAGAGAAAGAAGTTCTTGATTGAAAAACTACATTTACCACCAGGTGACCAACATAACACTTGAGTTATTTTGTAGATACACAAGTGTTACAGGAAATTTTACACAGCGCCATCTAATCATTAACTAAGCAAAGCTTGGTATATGGGGACTAGATCATTAATACCCTATTAGCTTTTTTGTAAATATGTATACGTGATCCAATTTAACAAGCAAACACGAAACAAAATGACAAAAGGTTGGTGGTAGGAGTTTGTTTGGGTCCGCCTGGCTAGCTACTACTATCTTACCTAATTCTGTCGCCAAAATAACAATTCTAAAATTGTTGTGTTCCGCCATTTACAAAATTTAAATTTGATCATATTTTTTCGTGATTTTTGGATAGCTATAAAATAGATTTGCTGTATGAAATGGCGTGCAATCTTTTGTGGCAGTTACCTACACCAAAAACAATTAATGACAGTTTTCAAAATACTGTGTGTTTTTCAATTTGTCGTTGTCGTAGAGCAACAGGGCCCAGACCAATCGACGCAAAAAAATACCTGTTACCATACACTTAGTCTAATGTCCTGTACTGTCTAGTGTAAATGTGTATGTAGGTATGTATTGCACAGGCTCGGCACGCATTTCGGCTCTCGTGTGATGACGCGGTGCTTTCGAGACAGTGACCCACCCACGAACCTACTGCGTGTGTGTATTTTCGTGTATAATATATCTATGTAAAGTTACGTAGGTACTCACTTTTATTATCTGGGTATATACGCAGAATATGTAATTTACAAACACTTACACGGCCTTGGGTTACGCCACTATTGTTTTCCGTCATCGATATGTTCGTACGTGTCTCTGACTAAGGGTGGGATTTATCTCATTGTGGCCTACCCCAAGCAAATATATCGTCACCTGAACGCCTGAATGATCCTTTCGCTGGTGGAAGGATCAAAGGTGTAAAGGTCCACTTGGCTCCGGAGCCAAGCAGTTCTCTGTGATCCGTTCCTTGGCCGTTTCCTGGCCCAGGCGAGACTTAGGACAAGGACTTACCCATATCGAATAGGAAAAGCAGGCTCATTTTTTACTTCCGCTAATGCCTTCTGTCAAAACTAGAGCCCGTCAAATCAAAGTTGTATTTTTTTTTCAGAACTCCAAGAAACAAGCGAAAGGGAGCAGGATGATATCACAGACATCCCAAAATCACAAGTTACTTGTGGAGGTTTCAAGAAAAAGGATATAGATTTTTAATTTGAGAATATTTTGAGCATAAAAATATATTTAAATATCTTTTTTATAATATATATATATTTTTAAATGTTGGTACATATTTGATTTACTTACTTAATTTAGTTAAAACCATGAACCATTGTTCAGTTCTCGTATTGAAAAAAAACTAAGATAAATTACGTGCTTATAAAGACAATACCTACATTTTAACAAAAATATGTTAGTAAGCTAAGCAATTTCCAAAAACTTTGATATTAAAACGTAAGTAGGTATAAGTACCAATGTTTAGGTTCAGCCCTGTGATAATTTTTCAACTACAAAAAAAAATACAAAATACAGAATTTATTCATTATGTAACAAGTAACATGGTCATCAAAATAAACTAACATAAGAAGTATTATAAAGTTGCTTACATAATAAAATTAATGCAAAAGTAATATATTATTTTGTGGTACACTAGCCCCCCTAGGATTCCGTGTCGCGCGCGGCGGCGGGAGTTTCATAGGAAATGTTGAAATAGCGACCAACCTCACCGCAAGCACATAAAACTTGTAGTAACAACTGATGCATTAATTTCAAACAAAACTGCCTTAATTATTAGTGACCCCTCTCGTGAACAGGTGGGCATCAGAGCGTATCTCCCCAAAACCGGTGAGTCTATGCACTGTGTGAATTTGTTTATTCACAAACGCGCAATAACGGCTACCATACCATTGACCATCTTTGTGAATCTATTCCATTCAAATAAGCTATTTTCAATCATATTTGGAAGTGCTGGGATAAAGAACTATGAAGTGCAAAGTTGAATCCAGTTCTCGCATACTTTTTGGGATTTTCAACACGGTTTTCTTTGTGAGTATTGCTAGAGCTTTAAATAACCTAACGCTTGTCGAATGCGTGTAGCGAATTGTGTAACGCCTGGTTACATAGGTTCCTAGTATCTACACTGATAGATACCTTTCAAATAGCATGGACGTTTAATAGTCAACGTCTTGGGGTTAGGGTGATCTACATCCAAGTAATTTACCCCGGGCAACAGAACTGCTGCCTTATGCTACCGGTTACGGCTGAATGATCACAGGTCCGATGGTAGATAGAACCTGTGAAGGTTCATCTGGCTAGCGACCCCCTGACGAAGTCCGGCGCCAAACGGTTTGCCGTGTTCCGTCGATGCGCGGGAGAGCCAGTGCCTTCTGGGAAAGCTCGCTCAGTTAAGACCTCGCCCGTGCTCTGGCCTAGAGCTAGCCAAGCCTAGATGTCAAGTGCTTATTTGAGATTAAGAACTTCAAGATTTATTACAAAGAATTTAGGTTATAATAAAGGTAGTCACAAGCGTAAAATATAATTGGTGAGCTAGCAACTGGATATACTAGTAGGTACTAGGTAGGAAGGTACGTAGTTCGCCCCGATCTGAATCTTACGCTGTCTGATTTGTACCTACCTATTTAATGGAGATTATTTCCTATTAATAACTCTCTGAGATAAAAGTGTGAATTACACCATACTCTATGCTTACTTTTTCCCAGTCTCTTTTTATACACGTGACTGTTGGCTCTCTCTCGTTGCTAACTCTCATTCTATGCAAAGTCAGAATGAGAGCAAAGCACCATAGTACCTACCGACTGTAGGGACGTCTTAGTGGGTGGGAAGAATACTATAAGTGAATTAAGTCACTTCTTACTATTTTTAGATATCTAATTTTGAGTATATAAATTGTTTAAAGTGCTCATAAAACCGTAGCTGTGTGTAGTCAAAAATCTACCCCTCCAGGCTTCAGTATAGCTATAGCTTAAACCTTTGCGAAAGTCTTATTGGATCGAATTCGGAAAATTCCGATGGAGATTCCGACGGTAGAATAAGGTAAGTGTAATTCAGGTACCTACCTGAATTATAGTGCAGTTGTACCTTACCAACCTTATATTTCAGGCATGCGGCTTCTTCGAAGTGGTATGCGGCTTTCTTCTACTATGCGACTCGAAGAGGATATTACTATCGCGACTTTTGGCGTCCCCTGAAAGCGGGTTGGACCAGCCTCCGTTCTACTATCTGGCTCTAGCGTTGTTGGCGGCTGGCCTAGCGATATGCGGGACTTCTGCCATGGGTTGCTGGGCTACGTACATGCCTGGATATGCGATTTTGACTATTGTAAGTACCTATATGATAGGAAGGAACTCTTGCGAAAGATTCCACCTTCGTCCTTATACTTGACACATGAAATCAAAGTTTTCCCGTCGTATATGAATATTATCTAATATTTTCTCTCATTGATGAAATATTTTTCAAAAAATAGTCGTAAGACAAGAGCAATTAAAAACATAATGTGCAATCTTTATTTTACGAGTAATAAGTTATAGGAAAGAAGTATGTTCTTTTGAGTAGGTAATAAATTGCTTTAAACTGAATACTGCGAATCAAAAAAAGGAAATGACTATGCGCGAAAGGTACTTTATTATACGCCTCGTATGCAAGTACCAGTAAAAAGGAAAGCAAACCCTTCATACCGGGTAAAATGCAATGAGCATGCATGATGTCGTGCCTTTTTTTGCTCTGCTATTTATTTAAGGCGTATTCCTGATAATTGCAATAGATATACCTAACTGATGTTTATTTTCCCCAGTATTTTCTGATAGTGCTGGCGCTAGTGCTAGGGGAATGCGCGGCGGGCGTGTTGGTGATGGTGTGGCCGCGGTGCGCGGGGTTACAGAGTGCGCGGGGGGGCGCCGTAGCCGCGCTGCAGGCCTACTACGCGGCGCCTGATATGGAGCACTTCACGGCTAGTGTGGATCTCGCACAAACTGAGGTAAAACTGCAATAGTAGGTGCTGGTGATGGTGCGGCAGGGGGGGGCTACATCTAGACGAAGCCCCCCCCCCACCCTGTACCTGTACCATCATCATCACCATTCATCAAGCCATTTAACCGCGTCTGTGGTCTAGTGGTTCGCCCACCAGTGTCATTTCCAGATGTCCCGGGTAACCAGGGGAGTACCAACAATATTGTGCTTGGGTCTGGTTGGTAAGACTTTATATGTATAAGTCCACCTATAGCCAGCTACCACCATCTTACCTAATTTTTATAGGCATCATGACAACATTTGATAAATTGTTAAAATTTGAAATAATAATAGAACCATTATTGACAAACATATGCAAATAAATGCAAAAAAATAAATCATTAAGTATTTTTTTGTGTTCCGTCCGGCATTCAGAGGTAAAATAGCCAGTTCCTCGAGGATTCCGGGTGAAGTGAGCTTCCACCTTCTCATATCTCATCATAACTTGACACCAGGTAAGTTGAAGGCCTAGCGCTTCTCTGTCTCATACATGCTATTAGGTAGATACCTACAGTTTTTCGATCAGATGTAGGTAACATATATTATGATTTCTTATTCTAGGTGCATAAATTATTCCTTATTCCTAAAATATCTGCTCAAAATGTATAAATTAGTAGGTAAAGGCCTTATCTAACGCTTTCCATTATTACCTATCCTGGGTACCTACCTAACTGTCCTCAAATTTGGACCTGCCCCCCCTAATCCAACAATCTACTTATACCAACTCCCAAAAAATGTGTACCTAAGCAGCGTCGCTTTCTTTGTTTTGTCGTTTTATGTGTAGGTACATTGCGATTTGTGATAAAACCCTCTAGTCTCCGAGAAAGCTCAAGAGCCATAGGGACCACGAATGTTCCACAGAGACGAGTTGATAATTATGAAGTCCTGTCTCAAACGAAATTATCTCGATTTTCATTTTAACAAGCCTCATAGCTCAGTTGGTGGTAGCTCTGCCTTCTGCGCTGTAGGCTGTGGGTTCGATTCCCACCCAGGACAAACATTTGTGTGATGAATATAGATGTTTGTTCTGTATTTGGGTGTGTATTGTATGATAAGTATGTATTTACAAAAAAAAAAAAAGTATTTAAGTATTCTATCCGTAATCTAGTTCCCACATTACAAGCTATGCTTAGTTTGGGGCTAGATGGCGCTGTGTGAAATTAATGTCCTGTAATATTTATATTCAAAATATTTTTTCATACTAAAGATCTAGATGTTATGCCTACTTGTTTCACCATTCAGCTAAAGTGCTGCGGAATCACGGACGCTCGTAACTACGACATGTCGATTTGGCAGCTGCGTCGCCTAGGCCCGCGCGGTATGTCCGTGCCGCTCAGCTGCTGCGTCCAGCTGGCAGGCGGCTCCTACCTCAACCCCGCGCCCTTCAACTCCTCGCGGTGCCAGGAGATCACACCCAATCCTGACTTCAGATTTGTGCCGGTAATTGCCTAACTATTCATCATATCAGCCTACACAAGTCCACTGCTGAACATAGGCCTCCCCCAGTCGACTCCTGAGACCGCAACAATGTCGTCGGTTCATCGAGTGGGGGGTGTCATCCCACCCTCCGTTGAACGTTTACATGCCAGAACCTTTATTTCCCATAATCCCCGGTTATAGGTTCTACACCTTCTATAGGTGGCCTATCCACTGCCACTTCAGCTAATATTATTATAAAAACTTTTGTTGAAGGGGTGTTTTTATTCAGTGGACGATTTTTTGAATAATAATAGACATTTTTTTGATGAATAACCTGTTACTGTTAAGTACTCCTAACGCATGAAATTGGGAAGCAAAATTGTATTATTTGTAAACGTAAGTATAATAATATTATGAATATTTTTTTTATTTTGTATCTTTATAACATTTGTAATAATTATTATTTGTATTAGGTACCTATATTTTTCAAACACAATTTTAATGATTATTTATGAAATAAATACTGAAATATAGGTAGATACCTACTATTATTACTAAAGTAGCTACTAATTACACTACAGTCGAGTAACCCTATTTATCTCAAAGGTCACGGAAGCTGACATTGTCAATGTCGTACAATTAGGAAGTATATTTATTTGCCATAAGTGTTCAGCATTAGATATTTACAAGAGTTTGATCTTATCTCAAGCACTACATGATTGAAGTTCTTCCACGAAATAATCATTCAGGCTATTCCCTCTGCCGACACAGGGACACCGGCCTTCACTTGACTAACGATCGAGTCTCAATTCGGTTCTAGAACGATAAAATGGTAGCATAAACGAAAGTGTCGTGTAATTTTCAGGGATGCCTGGACAAACTGGAAGACTGGTACCATCAGCAATACTTCATACTGATGCTGGGTCTGTTCACCATTACGCTATTCAAGCTCGCCATTCTACTGAGCACCGTGTTCTCCTGCATCCGACTCAAGAGGCGTCGACAAATCATCCACTCGGTCACAATGAGAACAATAGACAACAACAAGAATGAAAATATTTACGAAAGCAAACTGGCATCCTTGCACGACGAGGCCATCACAGCGAAGTACATCCAGCCCAACAATTTCTACACGCCCAGGGCCCGCAACCCCAGAATTTTCCCTCACAAACCCAATGAGATGGTATGAGAATTAGCAGCGGAGATAAGTGCTTTAGAGACGAAACTGGAGAAGTTCTCAGATTACCTCTTCAAACAACAGGCGGATTCGATCATGTGGTGAACTAATACTCACTACCACACAAGCAAGATATCCATGTTCACCAATAATTAGAAATTGTGCCATAATAATCCATACAATGAAAATAGACAGTGATGTTCTCTGAAGTTTTATACTCCGTGCAATTCCATCTTTGTTATTTTAATATGCACAGACTGATTATATTAGTTCGTAAGTTACGTAAATAAAAAACAAATTTTCAATATGCAATATTATTTTCAAAAGAACATTCAAAAATTGGTCCTAAATGTAAAACATTGTAACAATGGCTCTGGAATGTCGCTACAATATTAGACTGTGAGTTTACAGAGAGCTGTATCTGTCGCCCAAAGCTTGTGTGAATTGTATTGTATGAGTCATGAGTCATCCAATTCTCACACAAACATAATTTCCATCCAGAACATGTCATCATATAGTTGTTTAACAACACTTGCTATTTACAGTTCATATAAATTAAATGTCCTCGAACTTTAAATTAATGTCACACATAATTTACATAATATTAAAAACTTAAAACCAACAGCCTAATTCCAGAATCCCTCGATACGCCCAACGCCCACTAAATGATACCATGAGATCCTTAACAATAACAATATTCTATTTGTAGTAATTGATACTATATTAACTATTGACCGCTGAGACCAACATCACAGTACAAACTACTATTTATTTTATCTTAGGTACAGGAATGGACTTATCTTACTTCTTATATTAAATTATTTTACATTTGCACTATATAATATTTTAAAACAAGATTTAGGATCGCTATCAGGCGGAATGCCGACTATGTATACTGAAAAACAACAATTGGAAGCATTTACGCAGCCAGTATTTAGATTGGAAATCGAGAAGTCTATAAACATTTCGTAGTGAGATATTTAAGGTACGCGTCCACTGATCCGCAGCGGACGGATCGCACAAATGTTTTACAAACAATCCGTCTGGTATACGATGTATACGATGCTATCATGTGAACGCGTACGTTATTACGCATATATACGGCGTGGAATACACACATACTTGGTACCACGACCTCTGATAGCATTCTTGTTTTGATATTACTTTACTTTTTAAAATGTACAATTAAACTAACTATGTATATTCTAAAGGTCGGATTACCTAAAGACCTTTACAAACGGCCTATAGGTAACTCAACTGTTCCAGACGGAAGCGTGCTCAAGACACTGGCTGCATTGACACGCTGAATAGCTATGCTAATTCGCTGGCCTAAACAAGTGCCGCCTCAATCAAAAGCCCCGCAAGATTTTTGAAAACCCGGAGGGCACCGGCTCCCCGCGGACCCAAGGTCTCGATCCCAAAAGGCTCAAATAGGTATTCTCTGTCGAGACGACTATATTTGCGACTTTTGCGATCCTCGGCCGAATCAGTCAATCTATCCAGTGTAGAAAAACGAGACAAATATAATGTAAGATCAAAGCGAGAATGCTATAAGGTGTTGTGGTTTAGCCCCTGCTCTGTAATGCCTTTCGGCACAGCCAGTGGTTAACGAATTTATCTAGAGATTGACGGCAAAGTCGCTGCTTGTTTCTCATGTACTCGCCTTTTTTTTTTATTGTAAGACGGGGAAGCACTTGACCTTAACCTCACCTGGTTTCAAGTTATGATTAGGCCGAAGGTGTAAGCGCACTTCACCCGGAATCCTCCACTGTTAGAGGGAAATACCCCTGCACTCATAATGGATACACTTTATAATACTCAAAATTAATTTGTATCCACATCTGGTAGATAGGTTATTAATTTGGTATTTAAGTGTAATTGATATTCTTTTTTTGTATGGTTTGAATACAAAAAGTTAATAACAGAATTTGCTAGTGGTGGATATAAAAGTAATAGATTCAATAAAAATTAAGAAGTCGAATACATGTTAGTGCAGATGACAGAACGTTTTTCGATCTAAACGGGTCGAATAAACACGTCCCGAAACGCTTCTAATTAAATGGATGTAGGCCCGAATATGTGTATGCCACACCTATTGTCTATTGTCGTTACTATACCTCTAATAACAGGCGTATTCAAAAACGTCACTTGGTGATTGTAGTCCATTTCATTCTCATTCCTATTTGAAATGGTTATAATTTAAACGGTTCAGCTAATTCAAGATATTTTGGTCAGCAAACAGTGATCTTCTGGGTGCAAAAAAAGCGTCGCTGTCGTAACAAATATTTTGATACTTATATCAATAACACTTTGAGGCGATATTCCTTGCTGACCGAATAACAAAAAAGAAACCATTTAATTACTCGCCTTTCGAAATAGTTCAAAATGTCAGAGGAACGGGATAAAAATACCCAAGTAAGGTTTCTGATAACGGCTGTTATTAGCATTAATAAGATCAATAACGAGTAAATAAAATAGTGTCTTTTGTGCATTTCTCCTTAAAAATATTATAGAATTTGCAATAAATATACATTATTCTACATTTCAGCTAAATAAAACTAGCAATATCGTCGAAAATACGTGATATTTTCGAATAAATATTCTCTCGCCGCATTATATCTATTATGAATAAACTTTCTAAAATGAAAATATTTACAAAAGACGTAACATCACTACGAACACTACGAAAATGGATTACACAACTCTACAAAACAACGTGGTCCAAAAGGTAAGTTATGTCGAAAGATTTTGCTAAATTAACAGCTTACATGAAATCTGCAAGCCACATTTCTTGCTGGCCGTTATAAATTCTTAGAACTTTGGTCATTACTTTTATCTTGGTCAATATGCATTGCTACATAGAACTGGAAAGATTCCAGCTACTACTGATCCATACGGTATAATGTAATTGACTAAAAACGTGTCAACATTTTCGACTGCCCTTCCGATAGATAAATTTGAAGACAGTAAAGAAGTCAACAATTAGAGAAATAACGTTCAAAAACGCGTTATCTTAGGAGCGTTCGATAAACCGTGACTTCGCAAGCCTTCAGCGCGAGAGCTATACCTACTCGCACGGAGTTTTTATTTTAACCGGTTACCTCTACCGAGAGCCTTTAAGAAATGATAATAATTCGCTAAATTTGAAGACAGTAAGGAAGTCATTACAGATTATCGTTCAAAAACGCGTTATACAGGAGTTGAAAAACAACCAAGTTGCTCGTTTTTAGGGTATCGTAGCTGGAAGAAGTTCGATAATCCCATAACGCGAGACTCAAAAACCTTATACTCACACTTTGGCTTAGCTCTTGTAAGAGCTTTGAAGACAGTAAAGGAGTCATTATATGCTATCATTCACTCAATTTGAAGACAGTAAAGACGTCATTAGAGTTTATCGTTCACTAACTCTGGAGACAGTGAGTTGTTTGTTTACTCAATTTGAAGACAGTCAAGACATCATTAGAGTTTATCGTTCACTAACTTTAAGACAGTGAGTTTTTTGTTTACCCAATTTGAATATAGTGTAAAATATTTTAGAGTTGAGTTTACCGTTCACTCAATTTGAAGACAGTCAAGATGTCATTGGAGTTGATCGTTCACAAACTTTAAAGACAGTGAGTTTTTGTTTACCCAATTTGAAGATAGTATAGAAGATTTTATGTTGAGTTTATCATTCACTCAATTTGAAGACAGTCAAGACGCCATTAAAGTTTATCATTCGCTAACTTTAAAGGCGTGAGTTTTTTGTTTACCCAATTTGAAGATAGTATAGAAGATTTTAAGTTGAGTTTATCATTCACTCAAATTGAAGACAGTTTATCGTTCACTAACTTTGAAGATAGTAAAGAAATAATCAGAGTTTTTTGTTTACTCGATTTGAAGATAGTGTAGAAGAAGACATTAGAGTTTATCTTTTACCAACTTTTAAGACAGTACTGAAGTCATTACAGAATATCGTTTAAAAACGCGTTATCTAAGGAGTTGAGAAAGTCCAAGTTGCTCGTTTCGGTGGAAGGCAAGTTGTCGAGGAAGTCCAGGTTGAAGTCGGCCGCGTGACCCGCGAAGGCGGAGTGGACCGACGGGAAGTGCTGTTGGGAAGAGTTGGTCTGAGCGGGCAGGCCCTGGGACATGAGGGATTGCATGGTCGCGCTCTGCCCGTGCATGGGGCTGTGGCTCTGCATGGCCGGCTGCATGGGCCCGCCCTGGTGCGTGCCCATGCCACCCATGCCGCCTTGCATGGACATGCTCTGCGACTGACTCATGTGTATATTTGGCATCTGGAAACAAGGCATTCATTTAAACTGGCCTTACTCGCTAAGCTCAGTTGGTAGGAAAAGGTGGAAGCGCAACTCACCCGGAATCCTCAACAGACTTAGGAACTGGATCTTACCTCTAAATTCCGGATTATAACAAGCCAGGCGGACTTGAAACAAGTCTTACCAGAACCAAATTAATTATTTACTGCGATATACGATATTTTTCTGCAGTTTAGTTCGTGAAAAGTAAAGAAATTAACAAACGACACTTTTGAATGAATAATATTTGTGTGAATAACATACCTGTCCTTGGACATTCATCATCTGGTTCTGCTGCATTATGAGATGGGACATCGATGACTGCTGTTGATTTGAGGCTCTGAAAAAATTATGATTTTTTATTACATTTATTCACAAATAATATTATTATGTAGTTGTACATAACTAAGTACCAGATGAAAGCGTGTCCAAGACAGTGGCTGAATTTACAAGCTGAATAGCTATGCTAATTCGCTGGCCTGTATAAGAGCTAGCCTCTTGGGTCACGTTTCGCCTCAAACAAATGCCCCGCAAGATTATTTTTCAAACTGATTATCTTTGAATAGGCAATAAGTTTTGTGAATAAATATTATTATTATTATATGATAATAGTTCTTACTTTGGTGTATAACAACAAACACGTAAAACCAGCCAAGAAAGAGTCGGACTTGTGCTTAGACTTCAGAACTAAAATTGTGTAATTGCTGTTACGCGATTTTCAATAGTTCTCAATTTATAACTAGATGTCGCCACAAGAGAAACATAAAAAAAAAACCCGGTGGGTCGACCCCAATAGGCTCAATTAGGTAAGCTCAGTAAAAAGTAACTTTTATAGTTACTTTCACAGTGTTAAATGTATGTATGTATGTACAGTCGCCTGCAATAATATATATATATATATACACTGTATAGTTATCAAAACGGTGTTGTATCCACATCTGGTAGATATCACAACACTGGTGGTGGTATCTGTAAAGGTACACCTAGCTAGCGACCACTCATCCTCCTCCCGAAGTCTGGCGCCAAACGGTTTGCAGTTCCGAAGGCGTGGGAGAGCCAGTGCTCTATAAAAGCACACTCAGCCCAGAAGTCAAGGACTTACCCATGCTTTGAAAAAAACCTTCAGTCTTGAAGGAGGCTCATGCCCAATGATGTCTAGTGGCTGAACAAAGAAAAAGTTATCTGCCCAAAGGATCACAAGAATGTGTTATACAACACATTAATGTGTTAACAAGCCTCATAGCTCAGTTGGTAGTAACTCTGCCTTCTGCGCTGTAGGTTGTGGGTTCGATTCCCACCCAGGACAAACATTTGTGTGATGAATATAGATGTTTGTTCTGTGTTTGGGTGTTGTATTGTATGATAGGTATGTATTTACAAAGAAAAAAAAGCATTTAGTATTTAAGTGTTCTATCCGTAATCTAGTTCCCATATTACAAGCAATGCTTAGTTTGGGGCTAGATGGCGTTGCGCGAAATTAATGTCCTGTAATATGTATTTATTTTATTTTATTATGTTTTATTATACCGTTGTTGTTGATGTTGATGTTGCATCATCTGCTGTTGCTGCAGTCGCGCCTGCTGCAGCTGCATCTGCTGCTGTTGCGACATGCCGCCGCCCATCCCGCCCATGCTGAAACCTGTTAACAATTGTCGTTATATCAACTTGCGATCTTCGGGAGATTGTATTTCATTGTATTCAATTTATTTCTCTATTTATCAAATATCTAGATGGCGCTGTGCGAAATTAATGTCCTGTAATATTTATTTGATTTATAAATTTATTTAATTTTATTGGCGTATTTTTTTTTATTGGTAATAATCAAGCGTTTGACCACCAGCTTACATGTAACACAAATAAAGATGTGGCCTAAGATAGGGTACACTTGCAAGGACACGCTTAAAAGGAGCCTATTTACTCTGGACTTGAAGATTCCAAGATTGTACTCGTCGTGCTTTGACGTCTCTTGTACTGACATTTTCAGATGTTTCAAAAGTTACATAGCTCTTCAAATATACACGTTTGTGTTACCTTGGTGATGGTGCGGGAATTGCTGCCTGGCCTGTTGCTGCTGCATGAGCACGTGTCGCCACTCGGGCGAGTACTGACGCGGGTGTGTGAAGGGTCGCGGCGGGGGCGCGGCGGGGGCGGCGCGTCTCGGCACCCCCGCGCCGACCCCCGCGAACCGCGCCTTGTACTCCGGCGGGGGCGGACGCATCTGCTGCTGCTGCGCCCGCAACATCTGCTGCTGCTGCTGCTGGAGCATCTTGGCTTGCTGCTCGCGCGATATACCAGCCGCTGCAACGCCTGTTTGTTTAATACATCATCGGGTTACGGTTTGTATTACCCTCGTTTTTAAGCCACCGAGCAACAGAACTGAGGATTCCGGGTGAAGTGCGCCTCCGCCTTCGGCCTTATCTCAACTTGTTACCAGGTGAGATGAAGGCCAAGTGCTAACCCGTCGTACAATAAAAAAAAGAACTGAGGGCAGATTTCGCGAACAAGTCATCCGGTTCTTAAATAAGAAAGGGATTATTGACCCCGTGGTTTTAGGGTTGCGTACCAAACGGGATCCTATTACAATCACATCTTCTCCATCTATCCGACCTATACAGGGCTGTCTTTTGAACCGTGATATGAGTAGGTGAAGAATTGAAATTTTCTGTAAATAGGTGTTAATACGGCCTAACAAATAACAATATTAGAAACATAAACTATTAAGGGTGGTTTTAATTTTTGTCAATTTTTATGTGAGCTATATCGCAAAAATGGTAATTACCTTCAAAGTTCAAAATTGTTGTGATAATAGTTCTTACTTTGCTGTATAACAACAAACGCGTAAAACCAGCCAAGAATAAGTCGGACTTGTGCTTAGACTTCAGAACTAAAATTGTATAATTGCTGTTACGCGATTTTCAATAGTTCTCAATTTATAACTAGATGTCGCCACAAGAGAAACATAAACACGCTGTCGATGTGTTTTGGGTGGAAAGTGACTAAGGAAAGTTCAGTACGAAGCTTTCAGTATTTTGAGCCTGAGAAAAGTACTTCGGAACCCTAGTGCCTGTTCGTTAGCATTTGGCCGATTTATTTAATTTCAAAAAAATACATTATTTTATTATTTTGGATTTTTGGACATAGGAGGAAAAAAATTACTCAGAATAAATTTCAATTAAAAAATAATAATTATATGATCCCTCTCAATCCGAAGCCGCTTTTAGGACCCTTCAATTTGTATGAACGAATGAATAAGGATACACTGAGCGTATGCTATGATACAAGTGCAAGGATCTAGAGAGAGGAACCCGGAATCCTCAACATATCGTGGAACTGGCTATCTTACCTCTGAATGATGAATCTATAATTGTTGTTATGGCGAAAGACCTAGTAAGATAGGATAGGGGGTTGCTATGAACAAAGCCCTACCACCAATCAAACCAAGCGATGTGTGCTGCCCTGGGGATCGAACCCTGGACGTCTGGATTTGACACTGGTGGACGAAACTTTAGACCACAGAGGCGGTTAAAATGCGTTTGAAGTATACAACCAATAGGTGACTTTCTACACGTGTGTGTGGTGGTAGAGATTTGGTGGGCCGTGTGGTTTGGTTACCTAACGGCGTCTGCCCCGGGCCGGCGGCGGAGGCCTGCGGAGCGGCGGCGGGCCGCGCGCGCATCGCCTGCGAGAAGTTAATGCTTTGCGTCTGCGAGACTGAGTACGTGTCGCAACCATTCACACCTGGAAACAACGACAAATATCTCAAATATTACATCAGGATACCGTGAGACGCGAGTTTCTACCTTTTAGTGTTTTTTTTTTTTTTATACAACTAGGAGTCGGAACAAGCAAGCACCCCACCTGATGTTAAGTGTATCTCTAGCCTATAACAATGCCTTACTGCGTAGGTCACATCCACAAAGAACATAGCCTACACGGCATTGCGCCCGTCAACTAGAGACATAAAGGTGTTTAGCCTCGCGTGCCCGTAATTTCACCAACATATCCTTCAAAGCGGAATACAGCAATGTCGCTTTGCGTCTGAAATAGGTATGTTGGTAGTACTTCCCCGAACGAGATTTTCACAAGGGGCTCTACTACTCTTATACCTACGGTTGAATGATCACAATTATAATGGTAGGACCTGCCAATCTTTTATTCGTGACCAGCAGTGTCGCAGCCCGTGCGTCAAGATAAACCCATCAATAATAAAATAATAATAAAATAAAATATATGTTTATTTTCTCTCACAAAGGTACATACATATAGGTATATAACATTATATCAATATAAAAATAACGTCTGCTGCTAAAAGGGGCTACATTAGAACATGTAAATTATCCGGTAAGTAAGCTCTATTACATTATATGGTTTGCATTCCAACCCAGTATATTGTTTTGTAGTTCCCTCCCCAAATTGTAATGCAGTACGTAATAATAGACTGGCATAGAGCCATGTAGACGGTTTTCAACAATTTGGGGCTCAAAATGTTATGGAGCTTTTTAAATACCCATATATAGAAGTTTGTTTTTTTGACTGTTTGCGGTTAGAAATCGATTTGTCGCTGCTGAACAAATTTAAAGCAGGTTTTTCGGAGCAGGGAGCATCATTATAAATAATAAATATAAACGGACATTAATTTCACACAGCGCCATCTAGTCCCAAACTAAAGAAAGCTTGTAATATGGGAACTAGATTTCAGATTTAATACATAGATACGTTTTTTTAAATACATACTTATCATACAATACAACACCCAAACACAGAACAAACACCAATATTCATCACATTAATGTTTGTCCTGGGTGGTAATTGAACCCAAAACTACAGCGCAGAAGTCAGAGCTACTACCAACTGAGCTGTGAGGCTTTCCACTCACAAATTGTACGAAGCCATATTGCAATTGTATCAGTCAATTTGGAAGAGTTTTCCTCGGGCGAGACACTTCCAAAGTGTACTGTAGTGCAAGTATCGTTCATATCGTTTGCTTATTTGCGAATCGCAACGGTCAATAAATTTAACCGAATCGTATCGTTCCTTGCGAGTATGGATCTCTAGTCGGTAACTTATATCAATGCTTATGTAGGTATAATTACATATAATAAACTTCAATCGGTAACTTTTACAGAGACTTTCTTCAAAATTGATAAAACAATCGTGTAACGTATACAATATGGTCCAAATATACGATATCAAACATCAAAAAAGTTACATGCCTAGGTTACTGATTCGATAAATGTATACCGATTTTGTCTTCCGATCGGTAAGCTTAGAACCGTACTCGCAGCAGTCGATAAAACCGCCTCTAGGTCCCGGGTTCGATCCCCAGGGGGAGTACAATACTGTGCTCGGTTTGTTTGGTGGAATAGGACTTAGTTTAAGTCTGCCTGGCTAGCTATCACCATCTTACCTAATTCTGTCGCTATAATAACAATTCTAAAATTGTTATAGCCGTAACCATATAGCCAGTTCCTCAGTTTGTTGAGGATTGCGGGTGAAGTGCGCCTTCACCTTCGGCCTTATCTTGTAACCGGGTGAGATGAAGGCCAAGTGCTTCCCAGTCGTACAATAAAAAAATAAGAAAAAGCAAGGCTTTTCTAGGTGCAAATAAACCTAACAACCTACTGACGAACTCTGCCATGGAACCGATTTAACTTTCTTGCGAACCGAATATAAAAAAAAAACAGTTAATTACATGCATAAACATTTCCTGAGCCAGAAAATAAATTACCTACCTATTTATGTAAGTATCTAGTTGCTTAGCCCGTGAATATGATTAAAATATCCAAAAGAATAGAATTGGTACGCTTTTATTTTGCCCCTAAAATGCTTGATAGTGTTAGTTGATTGTAATTCTGACGAAGTGCCTACTTTCTAATGAGGTAACAGTTCATTAGCCAACAATTCGCTTTGGATATGCATACCGAATGAAATGTTGTTCAAGAGAACGGAATGTTTCGCTCATTTTGCCACAATTTCATTTGAAATGGCCCTTGAAATAGAACTTTCATTGAAGGCATGCGTAATAGGTGGATGCAATAAACACGTCAATCTAATGTCGTACGTTGAGGCGGTCGGCCGGCATTCGCGGCGAGCGTGCATTCTCGAGCGTCAACCTCGCCGCATGCACCCGCCATGCTATGCTATTCCACAGCCACCTTCCCCTCGTAACGCACGCACACATCCACACCACCCCACTTACACAACCAGACAATATCACTTATTGCAACGGAATAAAGATCCCATTACTGTGATTACGATGCGACGAGCAAAATTAACACGTGTCGTGGTACCTGAACGCTAGTTGTAGATGTGTTATGAAGAGCCAACTGCACACGCGACGTGGTGATAGAAAGGTGAAATCCGTTGGTAATTTGATAATTGCATATTTAGGTAAGGTATCACATCCATACGAGCAGAAGAGCCCTCGTCGGATATTACGTCACCAAAACGACGTGTCATTTGCATGACTACAACGCCAGCTCAACACGTATGGAAAATAGAACGATTTCAAGCGTGAATATAATCTTATCTACTAACTATTACCGAGACGCGCCGAATATTTGGTCAGTAAAGAAAAATAATCTAATAACAGATTGTTCGACTTCAATGCAAGCTGTTTTATCGGTCACAAATACGCAATGATATCTACGTAATGATTGTGCAAAGCGAAGAATGAAGCGCTTAGATAATCTCAAATAGGGCCCGTTGTAGCATTTTTCTGCAATAGTAATTTCATGCTAAGAACTTGACAAAGAGATTGCCAACTTCGGATCTATTGGTCAACTCTCCTATTGCGTTATTGTTGGGGGAACCGGAGATGGAGAACTGGTAACTTACCTTGGTGATGTTGCGGAGACGGCGTGCCCTGGTGCTGGAAGTTTGCATACATGCCCTGCTGGGCAGCCACGGACACATGACCTGCGCCCGCGCCGCTAACCTGCATGTTTTGCGCCGCTGACACCTGATAACAATCATCATGTAAGAAACCGGTATCTAAACATTGCTTTTTTTTCTTTTATTGATAGCCAAGCGCTTGACCACCAACTCAATTGAAAAACCAGTAAAGATGTGGCCTAAGATCGAGCTAAAAGGAACCTGTTCACTTGACTTGAAGACTCCAAGGAGTTCCATTCCTTTCCAGTATTAATGATAAATATAATTGCAAATCAATGTCTTGCAATGCGGCGTCGGCACAATGTAAAATCTACAAGGTACGGGTAACCAACCATACGTCTGCTAGTCCGGTGGCGGAAATGGCAAGGGGGATTAGGTAACTAAAGTGTTTATAATGGATCAGGTATTAAGTACTTGAAAAAACCGTTGACCTTTGTATCAGCAACGAGAACGAACAAATAATGAATAATAGCTAAAATTACCTATGCTTTAGAATAAGCTACTTCATATCAGGTTTTAATTTTGTTAAATAAATCTAATCTAAACTATAATTATATCAGCAGTACTAGTGTAATGTATATTCAGTATTTGGAAAATTTTATTGGACACTGCATACTTATTAGCACTACATATTATATATATATCGTTTTATAACTGTGACCTAGCTGAACATTATTGCTCTTTGTACAATGAAAATTAGACCTCAAATGTGAGTAAAAGTATGCAACATATTGTAGGTGTTAGGTATATTTGTGTTGGTCCAATAATCTAATAGTCCAAGTATTTTATCCGTAATCTAGTTCCCATATTAAAAGCTTTGCTTAGTCTGGCGCTAGATGGCGCTGTGTGATGTCTTAAATATGTATACATATTTGAAAAAAGACAAGACGATTCAATAATCAAAAGATAATACATCGATTGCCTGAGATTTACAGATTTTTTATAGATCTATGGTAACGATAGGATGGTTCTATAAATAGTTAAATTCAAAATAATATCGCGTACTTCAGAATACCTAGAATGAACAACACAATCACTAACTGGCTATTTTTAACGCTAATTTACGTAATCATGAGTGTGTTCCAAACCTGTCTTTGCGGTCAATTAAAATTGTTTGCCTCTCATTCTCATACCTCGTACCTTACTTCAATGTTGTATTTGAACAAACGTTTCCATAATGGCATATAACTTTTTAGGGTTCTGTACTTAAATGGTGTCAACTAAAAGGTCTTTGAAACGTAATAAGTAGATGGTTGACATTTTAAGAGCATTTGTGGTGTAACGGCGGATTACCTGACAAATAATAAAAAGAGTAAAATTAAAGCTATACAAAAAACGTGTTTTGATGCTCTTAGCTCTATCGTAAAAACGGTAATACTTATAGAGTTGGTGCTTACTGTTAAGTATATAACAAATGAAAAAAAAAAAAAACCGCCAAGCACGAGTCAGACCGGTACAAAAACTCTCAAAACAAAATGCAAAAATACGTATTTTTGCCCTGAAATGTGAGTCGGAACTCTGAACCCTCAGCGTGTGCGTCCGAATCGCACTTGGCCAGTTCATTAAAACTCCAAGACAAAATACAAAAATACGTATTTTTGCCCTGAAATGTGGGTCGGAACTCTGAACCCTCGGCGTGCGCGTGCGAATCACACTTGGCCGGTTCATTTCTAAACTTGCAGTCTGAAAAAAAACGATCCCTGCAGTCGTAACAAATACGATCCCTTCATTCAACACTTAGGCATATTACAAATAAATTACTTATTTGTATGCAGATATGGTACGTCCAATACTTTCATTGTTTGGTCTATAGGCACGCACGATGAAATATACTGTCATCGTCACAGACATAAGGTGGTGACAGCTGCCACTTGTCCAGAGAGCGAGAAGCGAGTGAGGTAAGTACATCATCGCTCGACCCACCACACCACAAACCTGTTTCGGGCTCCGGGACACGGCTGCGTATGATTTTTGTTACTCCACTCTATAAAGCTAAGTCCGCTAAACTGTATGCCACACCATTGTTGGGCCAGACGATCTAACGGCATCTCTTATCCATCCGTAGATCGTTTCTTTTTTTACGACCCAAGGATTGTTATCAAGAGGCAGGTAGGCTACAATTCATGCGACACACAGTGGAAATGTAAAAATGACCAATTTGAATATTTTACTTTGTCGATATGACCAATTTGAATAATTTACTTCATCGATAAAGTTATCGTGTATAATGGAATTTGACCGCTCAGCTCGTATATGCTTATGTGAAACGCTATAGGTAGTTCTTGAATTAGCATAACAATACTTTGGAAGGAAGACGTACGACTGCCCTATGCTTACACGATAACTGCTGTACTTTTTTATACACATAAAAACTTTTCAATTGTTTATTTTATCAGTTTAACACACACTCTATCGAAGTGCCTGTACATGGTAACAGTAACTTTAAAAAAAATAATAAATTACTACTAAAGCTAACAAAATTACAAATTCTTACATAAAAAAACTCTGTACTTATCAAACAAGTAGGCACGTCAAGTATCTATTTCACAATCAAAAAAGTCTTAGTTACATCAGGCCAGTCCAGTTCAAACTAGTATTGAACCTCTTTCACTCCAAAAATTCAAAATTCAATTCAAATATGTTTATTCAGCTTTTTAGGAAAATGTTGAATCTCAAATCTACCGCGCCTGTTCGGAATCAAATAAAATAAAAAAAAACATTTATTTGCAACTCTGACAACATAATTATATATATAAAAAAAACAAACGAAGTAGATACAAAAAACACAAATACAATATAAATTAAATCGCGACTGCAAACAAGGAGACAGACAAGTAACTCGGTATAGTATTTTTTTTTCATTAAATACCTTACAGACAATTACATTTTCGAAATGCATAACTATACACGAGGGTCTCATTATAATTTAGCATTTAACTCGAGAGTTTATTGCTTCTATCGGCAATAACTTGTAACACCCTTTTCCCTGGCGTAGGGGAATCGACCGCGTCGAGAGACATCGTCTACCCTACCTACACAACCCACGCGAAAAACGAAGTAGATATGTCAGCGTTAGATTGTAACCGTCCATTTGTATTGCACCGTCCGTTTGTAATATGCCTCGGCATATTGTACACATGTCAGCATAAGATTATTAGCACCGTCCGTTTGTAATATGCCTCGGCATATTGTACACATGTCAGCATAAGATTATTAGCACCGTCCGTTTGTAATATGCCTCGGCATATTGTAAACGGTCGGCAAAAATGGTGATCGATGATGAACCCGTCGGGATATGACCTCTCCATCTCGACAGAAGTCGTCCTGTGGTTTCAGTTAACTCTATTTCTGAAGGAACTAGATCGAGAACGGGGGGCATCGCATGAAGGATAACCACTAGGCTTGCGTTACAGGATTCGATTGTACATTATTGTAAGGTCATTTGCTCACCTCACCCTCATGAGGAGATAGTGAGGCAGGTCTGTGTCTATGCTAAAGCAAGCGGCAGGACTAGAGAAGCTATAAATAATGCGTAAAATTGTAAATGTTAGCTGCAGTTGACAATTTGCTGACCGTTTGCAATATGACGAGGCATATTACAAACGGACGATGTTTACAATCTGACGGTGACAGAGGCATATTAAAAAACGGACGGTTTTTACAATCTCACGGTGACAGATACATTATCAAGCACATCAACAATGCAAAAGGTACATATTCATCAACTTAACAAAAATGTTCTTGGAAAAGATTTATTTTTAGATGACTCCCACACAGATATATTTTTTATTGCACGACAGGGAAGCGCTTGGCTGTCGTCTCACCTGATGTCAAGTTATGGTAAGGCCGAACGTGGAAGTGCACTTCACCTGAAATCCTCTATAAACTGAGGAACTAGCTATCCTCCCTCAAAATGCCCGAACACAAAAATTTTGAATTGATATTATGGCGACAGACTTAGTTAAGATGGAAGCTAGCTAGGCATAATTAAACAACAGTGTCCTACCACCAACCAAACCTCATTAACAAGCCTCATAGCTCAGTTGGTAGTAACTCTGCCTTCTGCGCTGTAGGCTGTAGGTTCGATTCCCACCCAGGACAAACATTTGTGTGATGAATATAGATGTTTGTTCTGTGTTTAGGTGTTGTATCATATAGTACGTATGTATTTACAAAAAGTATTTAAGTATTCCATCCGTAATATAGTTCCCACATTAGAAGCTATGCTTAGTTTGGGGCTAGATGGCGCTGTGTAAAATTAATGTCCTGTAATATTTAAACCACCCGGGATTAAACCCAGGACCCCTGGATCTGATACCAGTGGGTGAACCAGATTCACTAAGAATTAGAATAGCAGAGGACAAAGGTTAGAGACGGAATTCATGTAGAGTTTTAGAGCATCATAACATAAAATCTGCAAGCATGACTATAATTTGTGGTTTCAATTCGTATGAACGAAATCAAATTTTAGGTAAACTATTGATCATTATCTTTCCAAATAGAACATTCGTTCGGTCACCTTTTACTTGTAATGATATTATCAACACAGCAGTGCGCAACTAGGTAGCATGCTTAAAACATAAGTGGTTTTACTGATCTAATTAGGGAGAGTCGCGTTTTGGGAAATACACGTGGTCGATTCCAGATACAGGAAGCAATCTTTGCCGCGGCGCACCACAATCTTTTTATTTCATTCATGAATGAACGCTCCCTAGTGTCATCGGCCGTGGAGGCGCATTTGTTACTGATTTTAAAACTGTGCTCGTAAAATTATTATTCAAGCCCATTCTCCTTTATTGGAAATCGAAAATAGAGTACCTATTTATAAATTGTAGTCATTCAAAAAAGGCCCGGGACTTCTTTCTTAGTGCAAAGAGAAGCATCGAAAATGTCTCTGACAGGACCTCTGCTTTTAGCTATGCGTTGATTGTCAATCATTCACTGACACT
This sequence comes from Venusia cambrica, assembly GCA_951394065.1. Classification (NCBI taxonomy): domain Eukaryota; kingdom Metazoa; phylum Arthropoda; class Insecta; order Lepidoptera; family Geometridae; genus Venusia; species Venusia cambrica. Next base: position 8,243,122 of record OX596035.1, read on the forward strand.
GATTTACAAACCTCGCAGCTCAGTTGGTAGTAGCTCTGCCTTCTGCGCTGTAGGTTGTGGGTTCGATTCCCACCCAGAATTAACATTTGTGTGATGAATATTGTTTGTTCTGTGTTTGGGTGTTGTATTGTATAAGTATGTACTTATTAACAAGAAAAAAAATCAGAAATATATCCGTAATCTTGTTCCTATATAACAAGTTAACAAGTTAACTTTGCATAGTTTGGGATTAGATGGGGCAGTGTCAAATTGTAATATAAAATGTAATGTAATATTTATTCACTCAGTCTGTCGCCTACACGACAATTTTATTTTATTTATTAACACAACCCGAAAAATTCGGAACCTCTCATAGAAGGTCGATTGAGTGATTATAATCAAAGTTTACCTATCTATCTTATGATTCTCTTTTTTTCGGATTTTTTTCAAAGAATACTATAGCTCTTAATTTGCTAGAAACTGTTTGTATTAACCTTTTCTAGATAGAAGCGGTAGAATTGAATACCTTTTTAGGGTTTCGCACCCAAAATGTGTCTACGGGCGGGACCCCATTACTAAGCTTACTATGTACCTACTACCTTACCTTTATAGGACTTTTGTATTATTCGTAATAGGTAGCTGGTTGAAATTTTCAAAGTACATGTACAAAAAAATACTCTCTGAACCAAATTATGGCGGATTACCCGACAAATAACAAAATCCAAGGTGAAGTCCGTATATCGAAGAAACGTATTTTTTTTTAATATTTGTAATTTAGGTAAGCAGTATATCGTAAAAACGGTAACTAAATTTCAAACTTGGTGTGATTTCAGTCCTTAAACCTGATGTATGACATCAAATACTAAAACGTCAAGCGAGAGTCACACACGAAAGCTTTAGAACGAAATGCAACAAACACGCATTTTTTCCCCTTGAAATGTGGATCGGAACCCTCGGCGTACATTTCCGCAATTGGCCGGTTTATTTTCTTTATACTGCGGTAGTTTGCACTAGCTAGGAAAAGCAAGTCATAATTGACAGTTTTATTTAATTATCGTAATATAAAAATCGACAGCGATAAGCTTATCCATCAAAGATAGTTTTTATGAACCTTGCATAATAACAAGACACGTCAGCGCATTCAACTCCAAATGATTATGTAAACTATTATAAGTTATTTTGATACGATATCAGTAGTTGTATATTGCTGACGTATTAGCACGTATTCGATACTGTCACATGGTATTCGCAAATGTGGAGTTTAATATATTCACGCTCGCTATTGCTAAGTATGTTATGTAAGTTAAATACGATTTTTCGTAATTTTAATACAGATTATGGCGGTACGAGCATGCAAATTCCGGGTGAATTGAGCTACTTTTAATCACCTCAGTGGTCTCGTGGTTCGCCCATCGGTGTCAGATCCAAAGATCCCGGGTTCAATACCAGGGGAGAACCATATTGAGCTTGATTTGGCTGGTTATAGTATATATACTATGTTTAAGTCCGCCTGGCTAGCTACCACCATCTTACCTAAGTCTGTCGCCATAACGACAATTCTGGTTCCGGCATTTAGAGGCCAGATAGCCAGTTCCTCAGCCTGTTGAGGATTCCGGGTGAAGTGCGTTTCCATCTTTGGCCTTATGATAACTTAAAACCAGGTGAGATAAAGGCTAAGCGTTTCCCCGTTGTACAATAAAAAAAACAGGTATTTTAGACATTGAATATATCGCCCTAAAACTATATTACAATCTAGCCTATAAGGTCACCTATGCACTGAGCAGACAAATCAAATATGTAGTAGGTGCATGAATGTAGCAGACTGTCTACTGACAGGGGAAAATGGCGAGATAGCGTGAGGCTACATCGTCCCGTAATAATACATAGGGTACTCTGTCAGGAGTTTACCGACGGAGACAGAGGATGTGCTAGGTATGAAAAAAAACAACATAGCTTCTGATTCTTGTTTAGTGAAGACACAAATCCCCACATGTGGCCAATGCCGCCGATACATACATCTGCTCATAAATTTGCAATACATTTTACAAGTGTAACATGTGTAAGACCTACGTACTAGAAAATTCTTAAAAACACCGATGATTCTCGGCGCCTATTGACATGAAATGACACAAAAACATGAAACTTTGCGGTTTTGTTTTCAATTTGGGTTTTCAAAAACAAGTAGGACGGTGATTTTTTTTTCTTATTTAAAATAAAATGAGTTTTGACAATATTTACAAATACCTACATCTCTGAAATGGTGCGATAGTTTTGAGTAACTCTGTTCAAATATTAGCTTTTATTTGTAACTTGATGCTGGGTTATGAATTTTCAAAATCTTTTCTATTGATAACTTAACGTTTCAATTAGGTCATCATCATCATCATCATCATCAGCTTTTATGTAACCCACTGCTGGGCATAAGCCTCCTCTCCCAAATCCAGATATGCATCTAGGTTTTACCCTGTATAGTAGCAATGTCGTCAGTCCACCTAGCTGGTGGTCTGCCACGGTCCCTAATAAATCCTCTGGGCCACCACTCTGTCAATGCCTTACTCCACCTGCCATCACCAAATCTTGCCAGGTGTTCTGCCCAGCTCCATTTGAGTTTAGTAATACGATCACCTACGTCTACTACCTTCCTCCTACGCCGGATTTCCGTGTTACGCACTCTGTCTATTAAAGAAATTCCGAGCATGGCTCGCTCTATGGCCCTGTGTGCGACTTTCATTTTGTGCAGTCTCCTGAGTCAGTTTTCAATTAGGTACCTAACAAAATTTGTTTTTTTGAAATCCCGTTCATCCGTTTCACTCAGCTAAGAACGCGTACGCGTAGCCGCCGTCTATCTCATTTGGCGCATCTAGGCTAGCCTCTAAACTATCTGTTTGTACTCTTACTTCTTATATTCAAGCTAGAGCTCCCGCGGCTGGCTTCATTCGTGTCGCTTAAGAGGGCCCCGGAGTACCGCTGATATTCGCTCCCCAGTACAATTATAGTTCCTTTATCATTTAAAAGAGGTAAATCTGATTCACATGACATTTTCCAGGTATAATCGGAAAGAGGTAATCTGAGTATGTGGTGCGCTACTTTTTCTTAAAACGCAATAAGAATTAAAATATATGGAGAGAAAGTAAGAGTAATCTTATGGAAAAACTCTTTCACATATTATTTTGGTTTCAATTCGTTTTTTAGAAAGAGCAACGCACCACAGACACAGATTATCCCTATCCGATTATACCTGCAAAAAATATTTTGAATCAAACTTGCAATTTCAAAATGAAAATGGAACTACGTTTGTATTGGAAAGTTTGTACTGGGCCTTAAAATTTACTCGCGTATCCCGCCCAACAGGCATTTCGAACAGCACAAATTACGGCAACAAGTATTTCGCCCAACAAGTATATCGTTTAACTGCACAAACTATAGGGATGAACCCTACAAATTGTATCATAGTCCTTCAGGGGGGCGTTTCATAATGTTACTCGTATATTAAGTGGAACTCTCTTTTCCACTTCTTTTATTAGAAAGAGACTTCCGCTTATATTGATGGGACTGTATTTTGAGAGGCATGTATCCTTACAAAATACAGTTTCAGCATATATTATAAAAAAAAACGGTATTTTTGACGCTATTACTAAAAATGTGCAAAAAAAAAAGTTTCTGCGTTATAAAGAACCGAGTTGTAGACGAACGGCAAAATGCGCGATGGACGAACTGCTTATTGGATCGACAGCTAATAAATCCATCTTCCTGCTCTTATCTCACAGTAAGGTGGAGTCGGCAAATAAAAATCTAGAATTTTAGCCCACGACTGATATTGAAATAAACGATGACCCTAATGTCTTCAAGAAGAGATATATATACGCATATTCTTGCTGGGTAAGCGTAGACCTCTCTAGAAAAGATAGAAATAAAGCGAACAATTTGTTCAGCACCTTTAGCCCGTTACTAATAAGGTCATGCTAAATTGCCGTTTTTTTTTTATTATTGTACGACACGTGCTAAATTGCCGTTTCAGAATTTTAAAATAAAAAGACTAAAAAAGCAGGCATGGTGATTGATGGAAGCGCTTCTTGTGAACATTTACAAGGAGCTGTACTACCTCAAAAATAATCCAATTGATTAATTTGGGAACTGTAAACTGGTTACATAGTCACTCCGCGCGTGTTTTATACCAATACCAATTACCAACCTAACGGAATTCGACTCGACTATAGTACGGTATTTCATGCAGTCTAGTCTTAGACTCTAGTTAAGTGCATAGCCAAGATCATTTTTGGTGGCACATGATGAATGCTTGTATGTATTCTTCCTGTATTTTTTCTTTTTTATTATTCTTGAAATATTAAGTATTACATATTACATACTATTATTATATATTACATACTATTATTATATATACTATTCTTTCATTGTAGGTATACTGATTTGTTCACACTTTTTTATGTTATCTATATTGCTTCCTATACGTGAAACCCTCTTATTGGCCTAATGTTGTTATTTCTGTGTTTCATTTATGTCGTATGTGCTGTTGGTTTTCCTAGAAAATAAATAAATAAATAAGATAAATAAATAGAACTTTGTTGACTGATATTTCATTTCTCAAAAAACATATATAAAAAAAAGTTGAAAATAACAGACTGTTTGTACGCTTAACAATGACAACAGAACCCAAATCACGTAATAAAATGTGCCTTAGAAAACTTATGAGACGTGAAATAAAAAACATAGGTACTTACTTAAATACTAACTTTACGAAATAATATCAATATTACACAAATAGCATAATGTTACAATACCTCTACTTTGTAAGTATATGTAGTCATTCAATTGATAAAAAAACTTATCGGAACATAACTTTGAGATTCAAACTGCTCAGCGTATCAACATAACAACACGATCTGCAAGCAAGTAAAACTTTTCAAAAATAAATGAGTTATCGCTGGTTAAAAAATAATTATCACCATTATATTTTTAAGGTTCCGTATGCAACTGGTTTATTTTATTTTTATTATCCGTTGTTACAGTGGAAATCGAAATACACACTGAAAATACAGGTTCCCATTAGCACCCTTTAGGTTTTAGGTACGGAACGGAAAAAGCTTATTTTACTCTTAGCAAGTAAGTATAGATATAAAAAAATATATATTACAGGACATTCATTTCACACAGCGACATCTAGTCCCAAACTAAGCAAAGCTTGTAATATGGGATCTATATTACGGATACTATACTTATTTATTTATTTTTTGTAAATACATACTTATCATACAATACAGCACCCAAACACAGAACAAACATCAATATACATCACACAAATGTGAGTTCTGGGTGGGAATCGAACCCACAACCTACAGCGCAGAAGGCAGAGCTACTAACAACTGAGCTGTGAGGCTTGTTTATGCGATATGTACTGTTGCTATTGTACACGGTGTACATCGTACGCTAGCACTTGTAGATTCATATTCCGATCAAATTTTATAGAAGCTATATTATAAGTTAAAAAATATAATAACACGTAATTTCTGGTTACGTTTGAGATACCTATCAGAATATTGTAGCTTATATTACTATATTTTAATTATAAATGTAACGACCACGAAAAACTAGTTTATCTGTATTGCGCATTTGCAGCCTGTTTCTATGCAGCAGTGTAGCTGGTATTACTACTTATAGCGTCTCAGAGGCGTGAGGTTAGTACGTATACGTACAGGCGGGCACAGAATAGTTAGCAGTGCAAGGTACAAGCGAGCATAGACGTCACTCGTCGAAGTACTAGCGCGGCGGCGGCGGCGGCGGCGCGGCGCGAGTATCCATATAGAGCGGGGCAGGCAGCGCGCGCACACTTCGCCCCGGTCGATACCGCACCAAACTCCAGTTTTTATGTCTTTCTACGTCACGAATTGCCCCATAAAATGCTTGGTTATTAGAATCTCGAATGTCAAATTGTCAAACTAATTAACGGTTTGTTTATACTGCAATCCTTGATGATGATAGTTAATTCTTGTTCACAGTTACGTTGTAGGTACGGTTATCGCGCGCGGCATGATGAAATATTCAAATTCGAGTCGGATACGGGAACGCCGCAATACGCCAGTCCTAGGTTCAAGTCCCAATCCATAATCGATCACTAATTCATATTAACCTCTAGGCCAGACCGGGAAGAAGAGAGGACAGAACTCCAATATAATATGTATGAGTTAAAATAACATTGTTTACATGGTGTAAATTTACTATTTTTTATTCTTAAAAAATAGTAAATTTACACCATGTAAATATAATATTAACCTCTAGGCCAGACCGGGAAGAAGAGAGGACAGAACTCCAATATAATATGTATGAGTTAAAATAACATTGTTTACATGGTGTAAATTTACTATTTTTTATTCTTAAAAAATAGTAAATTTACACCATGTAAACAATGTTATTTTAACTCATACATATTATATTGGAGTTCTGTCCTCTCTTCTTCCCGGTCTGGCCTAGAGGTTAATATTTATAAAAAAAAAAAATAAGACGATCAGCAAGAAAATAAATCTACCCATTATAACCGCCTCTGCGGACTAGTGGTATCAGTGCCAGAGGTACCGGGTTCGATCCCCAGGGGGGTACAAATTCGTACTTTCTTGCGATGGTGGTAGGGCTTTTTTAAGCCCGCCCAGCTAGCTCCTGCCACCTTACCTAAGTACCTTAACTGAGTCTGTCATTATAGCAAAAAGAACTAAATTGGGTGTAACTTGAACAGTCTGAAGTGAACGTTAAGTACGTACCTGTAGGTTATGGTGCGGCTGACTGAGGTGTAGTTGCTGATGCTGCGACATGTGGAGATGGTCGACATTCTGTTGCGGCGGCGGCGGCGCTCGCGGGCGGTACGGCCCGTACCCGCGGAACCGCCAATCGCCCGCCGCCTGCTGGTGCTGCTCCGCCATGTGCTTCAACGTCTGCGCAGCCGGAGACATCTCGCCCCCGCCCCCGTACCGCGAGCCATCACCCTCCGAGGAGTCCAGCGCGTTATTCCCGTTCATCTTCCCCCCGTCCAGATCGAAGTCTATTAGCTCCGGGTACTCTGAGATCTCGGTTATCAGATCCTCGAAGGTGTCGTCTCCATCGTCCTCGCCGATGAGGTCCGCGAGCCCGAACGCGGAGTCTCGCTCCAGCGCCGCGGCGCACTCGTCGAGTCCGTATTCGTCGTCGGCGACTTCGGACTTGCATTCCGCTTTGCATTCCCTGTCGATATCGAGCGGGGTCGGCGCGCGGGGTGGTGGTTGAGGCGGCGGGGAGTTTGAAGTTTTCACGGCATTCGCCAGCGCTTTCACTGTAACGTTGGTAGAGATCTGCTGTGGCTGGGAGTCGGCCGCAGAGGTGGTGAACTCCAGCTGCTGTACGATCTCGACGGAGAACTTGGTGAGAGCTTCTCCCCCCACGCCGCCGCCGGCGCCACTTCCACAGTGCAATTTTGCCGGCGGTTCGTAGTCCCCACATCCAAATTTTTGTTGCTGCAACAATAGGTATCAAATGAATGGTACAAAAGTTCCAATTCTAGCCGATAAGCCTCAGCAAGCGAAAGGCCTGATCTTGACTGCCCAAAATATAAAAATAGGAGTCCTTTGCTTGCCCTGGTCATAAGATACCTACTTAGCTCGACAAAGACGAAAAACCCCTTATATACTCTCTGGGTTAAACTTTTCGGCAATGCAACTTTTAGCTGTTTTGCAATGATACTATTATATTTTCTACTACTGCCTTACTTTTTTACAAAATGATCATTGTTTTTAGTTTATCTGCATGCCTAAAACCGGAGTGAGTTTGATGTGTGTATTTTTATACTAAGATCATGATTTTTTTTATGGGCCATCACCCTTTAACACTACTGAAAAAATGCTCTGCGAATCTTGCCAGTTTTAACAGTTCAAAGATGGCTATTTACAATGCTAAAGATTCACAATGTATCTCGATGGGTAATATTTCAATTTATTGTGAAACATAATATTATGGATGAAGTTTGTGGGTGTGAAGACAATTATGTCTCTGACTGTTCATACTACTTCTACTTCAACAGCCCATGTTCACTGTTGGACAGGTCTATCTCGTTCTTCATGGTTTCGATGATGGTTTTGATGGTTTCAGCCATTGTTACCACGACAGGCAGATTGGTGAAAGATAGTTATTTATACGTTTACCTATACAAAAAACGATTCCTGAAGGACAGCTTCATTTATATGTTTTGCACATGTCACCAGTATATTGAAATAAAAATCACATTGAGAATAAATTCTATGTAAATGAACCGCATCTATCGGGTGTCCCACGACCACTTCATGCTGACTTTATGACATTCAATGAAACAAGAAATGGTTTCAAGGTTCTTAAGATTTCAATTAGAATTATTGCTTGTTAGAAGTTTATTAACTTACCAACATACAACTACATCATTGTAACTTGTTGTACATATATAAGCAATAAACTCTAAATATGCAAGCCAAATCTTAGGCTTATTTAGAGTTTAAATGAAGGAGTGAGACCGCATTTTTTTTTATTTGCGGTCTAAAGTCATGGGAATAATATAGTAACCCTACTAATACCTGTGTTTCAAGCAAATAAAATCATTGTAATGTGTTGCATTTCAAATTTTGAACACAGATAATCTCTTTCCGATTATACATGGACGACTGGACGTGCCGTGCCATCTTGAAATGAACGACAAACTTTGTTTGTATTGCAGAGCGGTACTACTGCTACAAAAGATAACTTTTTCAAGAGAAATCGCTATCGGCAACAATTTCTAAATTCACTGCGGCAAGTTTTGTAACGATAACAAATACTCACCTGAAATAACACATGTAATTGAATTATTTATTCGTTCGTTATCGCAGGATTATGTTGTGACAAGGTCTTTATAATGACCTGCAATTTTGATAATCTTGATTATACATGGTGTGTGTATTTATGATGTATGTACATAGGTATGTAATGTACTTCGTTCTAAGTATTAGTTACTTTTATTGATACTTCAGAAAATTGTTTTTTCTGAAGATTGGGTCAGCGAAGCGAACGAGATCAAAATACGACAGTGTATGTATGTTTGTTGCCATGTTTGTGACGGAAAATCTCTCGAAAGGGTAAACCGATTTTATTGTAATTTAAAATATAACGAGATAGAAATATAAATTGATTTCCGCGTGGGATTTTAATAACTGGTTTTTGAGATTTAGGGGAGAGAACTACTATTTTTTTAACTAGGGTTGAAACAAAAAGCGGTTAACTAGTTTCTGCTCGCGGATTCACCAGCGAGGTGCTTATTTTTAAAAGACGGGGATGCGCTTGGCCTTGATCTTACCTGGTTTGTAGTTAATTTCCTCAAATCTTAAAGCACCTCTACACCAAAAAAGAAAGCTAAACTAAAAATATAGAAGAAATTTCACCGTAAGGGAAAAAGTCGTGAGACTGAGACTAACTTAGTCAGGAAAATAAGCGTTGATTGTCAGTCAGTCTGTCACTCATATCAGCTACACGGCGAATTCATATATTTAGATTTTAGGTAAGATTGTTTTCTAACAGGGACAACATCACACATACTATACACGCAGTACCATTTAATGATTATAATAATTCAATTGAATCATGGCCTCGGCAAGTAGTATCAAAACAACCTAGATATCAGCCTACTAACAGAGCCATGGCAAGGCGCTTGCTTTACTTACCTACCTACTGGAGATAACATTTTGTCACAGCCATTGACGGCGTAGGTAGGTACTAGTATTTCGTATTTACATATAACAATCATGTATCCATTATGTGCAAGGGATACCAAGATCACGCATTGGCATTATAATTAGCAAGGTTGGATATTGATACCACGGGTGGCGAACCAATTAATATTCATCGAAGATTATCATGTATTGATACAATCAGCTCAGACATCCGAGTACATTTTTGATATGATTCGCATTCGATAAACAAATACAAATATTGTTTTAATAAACACGAGTCACTATCCGGTGATATGCCTAGCCTATTGAATGATTTCTATAGTTATAAGACTGGCTTATTCCCGTTGATTCGAATGCGTTGTACACGGATAAAAAGAAGCTAGTTCAATGCTGAGAGCTCTAGAACATATGTGCAAAGTTTCACCTCAATCCGTTCAGTAGCTTTTGCGTAAGAGGCAAAATTAAAGGATCAGTTTTATATGCCGATGTTTCACAGCCCACGGGATAAAACGTAACCTTTGTCTCAATCCCGTTCTACAGCAAACACGTGTGCAAATAAGAGACGATCCAAACAAACTATAGCTTTTATAATATTAGTGTGGCTATTTAGTAGCTCAGATCAAAGACTGATGAAATAATATTGAATAATTTTACGCGAACAATCTCTGTGTTTCCTTAATTTCTTGAAGAATGTGAAACGTTGAAAATAACGAAAGCGATAGGTACTTTTTTTTTTATTCATACACTAACAGTTTGCCATTAGATATTGGTTTGATAATGCACCAGTAAAGAACACACACATTGGTGTCCAGCGCTGGACAGAGCCTCCTCCAAAGCTGGAACATTTTGCCATTATCACCACACTTGGCGGATTGGTGATCGCTGAAAAGGTGTAGATAATACACAGAAGGAAAGATCACACGCACAATATATTGCCATTCCGCTCAAGAATTTATGTTTTGGTTTGAGGATATTCTGTCGGGAACAAGTAGTTTCCTTTTTTATACCACGACGGGGAAGCGGCTGTTCTTCATCTCACCTGGTGTCAAGTAATGACAAGGCCGAAGGTGGAAGCGGACTTCACTCTGAACCACCAACAGACTGATGAACTGGCAATTTTACTTTTTTTTAGTCTTCATAAATGGAATTTTAATTAGAATATCAATCATAGAGTTAATGACAAAAAAAACAAATATAAAAAACAATAATGTATCTAAAGATAAATGTGTCAAAACTGCGCAGGAGTCGCTCGGAGGTCGTCTCGGTGAGCGGCGCGAGACAATGCGAGGCTCGTTGCGAAACAAGCGCAGTTTGCACAACCGCCCGTCCGCCCTGCCATACACCTCTACTCTACATGATCTAGCGCAGGTAAAAGTAGTACTAGGAAGCTAAGCAGAAGAACGGCCTATCCGATCATGTAACGGATACCCACGCTCGTAGACTGGATCGATAATCGCAAATTTAAAGCGGTCAGGCTGCTACTTTCCGGGATTATTTGCTTTCAATTTGATTTGAGTCAAGTCAAAGCTTGTGCTTTAATTCTCTCCAGTAACAGATTGTACACTTAATGAGTAAATTTAGTAACGAGTACAGTATATTTCAGATGCACCGCTAATTATCCGCTTCTTCCCCACTTCTCAACTAAATTACTCAGCAGCAGTTGAGTAGTAGGACATAATTTGTATTACAGAACATTTTATGCTCAATCGCTCAAATAATTCTTGTTTTTTTTTTAATGGAATATCATCCGTTTTTGGTGGATATTCCTCTTATTAGGAATTGGCGCTGCCATAAATAATTTATGATGCGCACTGCAAACATTTCAGCGGCCAGTGTCCATTTTTCAGTAACGTGCGACCCCAACACCTTCAAAAAGAGAGTTATTTAGAAAGCATTTTCTCAGAAGGCACGCTCCATCGTAGACCTCATCCTTGACCAGCCAAGCCCCGTGTTCAACCTTTATGCTGAGTGCGAACTTCCATACTGTATACTTTATAGTTTGCGTTAACTTTATTTTCTATTGAGATGTGGACAGCGCTTCCTAGCGGCAAGTTTACAAAACTTTTTTGCGAGTGGAAGTATTTTACCATTAGGTACTTTTAAAGTTGCGTAAACGTAAATTTGATAGTTAACTTTATGTTTTGACAGTTTTGCGAGTTTAAACGACAAATATTGTCATTTATCGAGTAAATTACGTTAACTTTGTATATTTCTAAGAGGAGGAACCGTGATTCTTTATTATTGTGCTAAATGGAATATATTTATTTACTCACGTCTATATTTTGCGCGATATATTTTCGCATTGAGGAAATTGAGGGAACAGCTAGTTAGACAACTAAAAAATACTACCTACTAAATGTGACCAACATTTGGAAGAGGGCAGCTTGTTTTCATGGTTTCGATTCTAGAACTCAACTTTCAATTCAACACACGTTCTAAATTCGCCAAATTCACAAAACAAAACACTTTCGGATTTATTTTAGATATTTTTTTTACCAAAAATGCTTGTTGTTGTTTTCTCTCTGTTGCTCACTATGCACCAAAAAGATATACAAATTGATCAAAGAGCATATAGTAACTACGTTTTATTGACAACTTATAAGGCGGCCAAATTAAACAGACCCTTCATATTGCAATGTTGAACCATAAAATTTTACATTCAAATTACATAATATTTGCAGGGACGCCAACATCTCAAAATCTTAACATGAAAACGTTTCGAGTAAACGTAACTAAAATAGTAGAGTATAGTGACATTTACACTCGCACATTTTACGTTGACGTTGTGTTTGGCGTTACCCGACATACTTTATCGTCACGTTAACGCGATTTTACGAAACGGTTCGCACTCAGCATACTGACTCATCGTAACCTAAAAAAAGTTAAGTTAGTTAGTAGCTCTTATTATGTGATGGACATGAGAATATAATTTTGACCGCAGAAGGCCAGGTGTCGGTAAGGAAGGTATACATATTTGAAATTTGAATAGAACTGGCCGCGGTAAACAAATTACTCACGTGACACACAAGTTCGCAACTCCCATAACATAGAAGGTCAGACAGCCCTTTCTAACAGTGCAACACTGTTGATAAAATGTTGCAATTTCCTGACGATTTATAGTAGACGGACAATGCAAGCTCGCTAGGCATTACTGCTAGTTTAGCAATTGTAATTATAACCCATCCAAATTTTATGAGGGATGAGAACCATGTAACTAGAAGAGTGTTGAATATGAGATGAGTGTGAATGGATTTTGGGTAGAGGTAGGCCGAAGAAGATATGGAAAGATTGTCTGAGGGATGATATGGACAAGAAAGGAGTGAGTTCAAATAGTAAGTAATTTTTTTATACATTATAACTTTTTGGGATCATTTTGAAACGTCAATTCTACTTTGCCTGTTCAGAATCGCGCCAGCATGCAAGGAAAATGGCAAGAACCTCAGGCTAGTAAATTTTTTGATGGTGATGAGATGACGTCCGATAGAGAGGGAGATGTAAATGGAGATGAAGATATGTTTTGTCGACCTGTAGGTACCTACTGTAGGATAGCGCTAACAAAAATATGTGTCATGATCTTCCTGCCCAAGAATCAAGACCATGTATGTAATTAGCTAGGTACCTACATGTCGCATGGCGTGTGTCGGACTTACGGAGCTAAGAACCTCGATGATGCACGGGAAGTAAAGCCAAAGGGTCAAGTCAATTGACGGCGAACAACATCCGCCGCGTCGAGTCGCCATTTGGTACATCCAGCGCGTGCTACACTTTGATAATTGATAATGGAATACCATATCCCAGGCAGACCCAACTTTACTCAATTACACCGAGGAGATTGTATCAACTCACAACAAATTGGAGTAGGTTTGATCTCCCTCCTAGTGGTACACCACTAGGTGTACTAACGTTGCCCACGTTATCGCTGGCTTTTGTTATGAATGATTATCATCACAAGTCCACCTGGCGAGCGATGACCCTGCCGAAGTCCGGCGCCAAACGGTTCGCTGTGTTCCGTCGGTGCGCGGGAGAGCCAGTGCCTCTGGGAAAGCTCGCTACATCGTAGACTTTATCCTTGCTTTGGCTTCGAGCTACACACGAAGCCAAGAGGTCAAAAACTAACCCATCATTATAAAAAAAAACGTGAAAAGCTAAAATTAAATTTGATGTGTTTCTCCCTACTACGCAACATATATACCAAAATTAAAATTTGGTGTACTCTTCCCTACTACGCAACAATGTATTGTCCTTCGACACAGATGTTATCACGCTACTAGCCAGCGATTGAGGCCAAGTTGATATGTCAGTCAGTTAGTCACCCTGCAGTTTCTAAACTTACACAGCTAGCTAGATACAGGCTCCGCAATGCGGGTTACATAATGAAGCCAGTTTCTATGTTCAAGGTAGAGCGCGATCTCATTTTGGTATACCCTCCTTTAGCTGGTCTCGGTTTGAGAAAGGAAAGTTATTCACGGATTGGCCGGTTTCTATTCAGGTCCAATGTCGTCCTGTGACAGCTGTGCATTTCGGCTTTAGTTTAGAACTTCCCATCTATTTTCTAGTATTTGTATCACAAGAGCAAGCATGGCGCGGGCCCACGTACGAGAGATACAACTTCGGAGGTTTTGTTGTCGTTTGGTTGTTAGTACGTTGCGTACAATACATATATTCAGGTTATCTTTTGATGTCTTATTTTTACTATTTAATATATTCTAGCTAGATCTACATAAATTTAGCAGTAGATGGATCATGTTAGATAATTATCTAATGAATTTGATACATCTTTAAGCTCACCATCGTGGATATCATCCCTCATCCTACGCAAGTTACGATACCTGTCATCCGAAGACGACACTACACTAGTCTTGGACTGTTAGACACCAGACTCTTTAGCATTGCAAACAGAAAGGATCCAAATGAATGAAGTATCTATCTTTAATGCTACGGATGGGCCACTTATAAAGGAAGGCACCTTATCAATGCCCCGCGACCTCGTAGTAGTAGCTACAAGAGTTGAAGCCAGGGTTAATACCGTAAGCTACAGTAGTACGACTGGCAAGCATTTGGCCTTCATCTCATCTGGTGTCAAATTATGATAAGGCCAGGCCGCAGGTGGAAGCGCACTTCACCTGGAATCCTCTAAATGCCGGAACACAACATTTGTTTAGAATTCTTGCTAGCCAGACGGAATTAACCAAAATCGCACCACCAAGCACAAATGTGTACACTACGGATCGAACCCGGGACTTCTGGGATACTTCTGGGGCGAACCACTGGACTACAGAGGCGGTTAAAATAATAGAGATAAAAATACAGATAGGCTGCAGGCGACCCGATTGATAGGACCTTTAGTTACGAGATGGCTGCTTGTAGTAGGCAGTAATTTGAAATTAAAATCTCGTCGATACCTGTCATAGGTTGACCTAGCACCTGAAAGATATCTCTACTAGACAACCGTTACCGACAAGCTCCTTGCAAGCCATAGGCATGTGCCGAACGTAAGTTGAAACGTGCCTCTGACTACCCAGTAGGTGATCCTCATAAGTTCCTCGCTCAAGTAGGAGGAGATCCACGAAGGGGAAAAAGTCGTGAGTTTGCTCCAGCATTACCGAGGAGAGACTACAACAATACGAGTTACGTCACTTCAAATCCAACATACATATAACTTCAATGTATCAAGCTCAATGCATAACATCTAAGCCTTACACGTGTAAGAAGTAAGAAATAGGCACGTGACGAAGTCAAACAAACAGCGAAGATTTCTAACATTAGGCGATACAGAACAATAAGGCCACGTGATACTGTATCTGCAATCAACACCCTCGAGCTACCTACTGTCCTTGCGATGCGACTGTCAATGTATTTCCTGATAAATTAAACGTAAGCAATGCGTATTTTGCAGCGTACAACGTAATATTCAAGTCGTTATAATGATCATGGATAAGACGAAGATACGGACCGAAGCCAATTCAGTCGGTCAGTTCTTTTCTTTCCAGAATAAATACATCGCAGCATTTTATGACAAACAAATTGTTACGACCGCGGTCTAGTGCTTCGCCCACCGGTGTCAGATCCAAAGTTCCCGGGTTCGATCCCCAGGGAAGAACATTTGGCTTGGTTTGGTTAGTGGACCTCGCCTGGCTAGCTACTACCATGTTACCTTACAAAATCATAACAATTCTTACAAAATAGCTGTTCCGACATTTAGAGGATAGATCCGAGTGATGTGCGCTTTCACCTTCGACCTTATCATAACTTGAAAACCAGGTGAGATGAAGACGCTTGGCATTCGTGAGCTTCCCCGTGCTTCCCCGTCGTAAAACAAAAAAATAAATAACCCAAAACTGAATCTCTGCTCTAGTAGGTATGTCATCGTAGATTTAACCTTGAAATCCAGAATCAACTTACCACATGCACGACACTGCTGTGAAGATTCCCGCTAATGGCTGGCAGGTCAGGCTTGCGTTCGGTCTTCTTGACCTGCCGCTTGGCCTTGCCTTCGAGGAACCGCTTCTGCAACGCACTCGTCTCCAGGTTCTGTTGTTCGCAAGCGCCGGTGAACGACTGGTCGAATCTTGGTACGCACTCAGACTGCCGTCGCCGATAAGTTTCAATTCGCCTCCTGTGAAAAAAAAGGTAAATTATAAAAAAAAACAGAGTTTAGCGCATCACATCTCATACGATTTATCATGGAGCTGATGGACACACTGTTGTATGCTTATAATACAGTTTTAAATGAGAGTAGAGAAGTATAGTAACTTAATGGTTTCAATTTCACACTATGATACACTGATATTCTTTTTTATACGATGGGTCAGTTCTTGACCTCTCAGTCGGTCAGGCTTGCCTTGGCAATGATGAGATCTACGATGGAGCTTGCTTTCCCAGAAAATGTATAATAACAAAGTTATTATTCAGTTATCGTACGTAACTAGAAAACTGACGTGAAAGTAGAAAACTGAGGTGATTACTTATATTGGCTGTGCGCATGACACATAATTTTGGTAGAGCTTATAGTCAACGAAAATGGAATATCAACCAAATGTGGATGATAACTAGCTGTGCGTCAGAAATTTATATTAGGGAACGGTGGCGGCGGAATAACGTCATGATGCTCCTGGACACTTCACGGTTTGTACTTCGTACCTGTAGAGTACTGACAAACACGCCATCTCATGACCAACCTAAAGCTATCATAAGCCATCTAGTAGGTACAGACAAGAGTACTAGATAGCTTTGATGAGATCTTGACGAGCAGGGAGATGAATCATCGCAAAACAAGAACTATTTATTAGGAACACCTGGCTGGATATGCCAGGCCAGTCTCGCTCTCGCCGTTAAATCATTTGTAAGATGTCGTCATTTGTATACGTGATAGATACGGCGGCAAGTAAACAGTCGCACGAAACAAGTTGAGGTACACTATAGCTAGAATAGAATGGAACAATATTACACCGATGATGTTCAGTCAGCCGCGACTCCCGTCCGCGGTCACCTTGACAAAATGTTAATGCGAGTCTCTGTCTGCTACAATAAAAAAAAAACACAACGAACATTTGTTTTCGTCTGTCTTAGTATTATGACTTAATTAGATTGATTTAGTGAAATGACTTGGCTTCAGCGATTATATCTTTCACTTTGAAATTAATATGTATATATGTTAAAGTTCAGGATTGATGCTAGAACACTGAACAAGAGTTGCGAAAACACGATTACATAAAATTTTCTCTGTGGAAAAAAAATCAAAATTGACTCTTATTTGTAACCAATGTTCGCCCTTCAATAAATACGACCTATTAGGCCTTGACACTTACGGTAGTACAGTACAGTAACTAAACAAAGTATATAGCCGACGCTCTGTGTTTTAGATTTTCAAAATTAATATATTGTTTTACCGTAAATACCTACTTAAATTCTACTTGCATAAGACCTAAAATGTAACCTTAGAAATTGTTGAAAGTTAAGATGGTGGTAGCTAGCCAGGCGGATTTAAACTAAGTCCAATCACCAACTAAAATCAAATGGTATGAAATGGAAGGTAGTACTGGTAGTATATGTATATAGATTATAATACTGAATAAGGACGTATCTTCGTAGAACCATGAATTTCAAAAATGTTCAGTTGGTATTAAGTCTTTTTAACTGCCTATATTATAACTAGTTACCTATATCCGAATATCATGTCGTAATCACAATTATTTTCAAACAAACTACTCGGCTACTAAACGTTAAAAATAATGTTATTTATATCACAGGATAAATATTTCATTGCTTGGTTCAACTTGGTTATCCTAGTAATAACTAGGATAACCAAGTGTAGTTAAGATTCCTGATATGGTATTGTATTCTTAGCGCATAGTCTTTTATAGGTTGTGTAGTACTTCGGTAACAAAGGGGGGAGTTTTTTTTTTATATTCTACGACAGGGAAGTACTTGTCTTTCATCTTACCTGGTGTCAAGTTATGATAAGGCTGAATCTGTAAGCGCACTACAGCCGGAATCCTCAACAGACTGAGGAACTGGCTATCTTACCTCTAAATGCCGGAGCACAACATTTAGAATTGTTGTTATGGCTAGCCAGGCGGACTTAAACTCAGTCCTACCACCAACCAAAATGTAAATCACGTAAATCGCCTGAAATGGAAATGGGCTGGCCATGTAGCACCACAGACAAAATGTGGACGATACGAGGGACAACTTGGGCAGACCCAGGGGAACAAGAGAGGAAGTGAGCAAAGGAAGAGAACGATGGGCGGATGACCCCAAAAGAAGCCTGACTATTCAAAAAGTTATTATTCCAAAACAAGAGTCGAGGAAGAACAGGCTAAATAATAAACACCATTTAAATTTACTTTATTACAGACAGATCAAAGAACTTATACTTACAGTTGTTCGGTAACTTAGGAATGTAAACTACCAAGACTATTTATAAGGCTTGAATCGATAATACTGCTGTGCTGTACTTGTTCGTAATCATAATGACTTGAGGACGAGGATACATTGCGATATCTTGATCGATGCAATTTTATTTTTAACCGACTTCAAAAAAAGGAGGAGGTTCTCAATTCGGGTGTATGTTTTTTTTTTGTTTGTTACTTGATTTCTCCACCAATTCGAAATAGATTTTGATGATTCTTGTTACGTTTGGTAGGCCATACTCGCGAGATGGTCCCATAGAATTTTTATCAAAATCGGTTCAGCAGTTTGGTTTTTATATTAAAAATAACTGGAAAATATATGTCATCCAAGTAAACGATATTGCGTATTCTGCTTTCCTGTGGTGTTTACGGTCACTAGAGTAGACCTTTTAAACCGCTTACGTTCCAGTATCATCATCATCAGAGTTTTGCCATAATCACCACGCTTGGCATGTTGTTGATCGCAGTAATGATGATACGTAGTAGTAAGTGGAATTGACTTTGACGCATTCTGGCTATAAATGCTGTATACATGTATCATCATCATTACAGCCCATAAAAGTCATTTGTATAGGACATGGGCCTCCCCCAATGCTAAAGAAAGCAATGGAGGGTTTTGCCATAATACTCACGCTTGCGCAGGCGTGTTGGTGATCGATGACTCTTTTACGACTACTACTGCATTACCTCAGAACTCCGTTATTACTCGACCGATTTGGAAAATATATTTTCATACAAAAAATAACGTATTATTGCGATACTATGTAAGAGTCGTGTGAGGGTTCACACGACTCTTAAATAGTGTGTCGGAGACGTCGTGGTGTCGTAGGTTTTACAACGAAAAAAGCTAAAAATAAACCTTTATTTGGAAAAAAATGGAACCGACTTCACCACTAAAAACTTACAAATAACTCTTAGGGTAAGTTCATATAATTTGAAGGCGGTGCCATACAATAAACATGTTGTTGTGCTTGGCAATTCGGCACCAACTTCCACTCCACTCGAACTAGACGTAGACAAGCATCCTTGTTCCATCTCCCGCGCTCACACACTATCTATTATCAGAACTCGGTAATCTATCGAACGCAAAAAACATACAATAAGTTGTTTGGGTCAGTTGATCTGTTTAATAGTGGCAAGTCAGAATTTATAAGAGGTGTTCTTCGTATAATTCAGGAAACTTAGTGTAGGTAGTGTTTTTGTGTTATAATATAAAACAGTTATTTTCGTTTTTAATCTTAACATAACTTTATAATGAAGATTAAAAGGCCTTAACATACTTTTTGTTACCTTAGTTAGTATATAATATAGTATAACTGCTCTAAATTTTTGTATAATTTTTAAAAGGAAATCCATTAATGGATGTAAGTTTCAGTTAATAAGTTAAATCATTTACTTAAGCTAAGATCTGTGGATTTTGTGAAAATAAATAAATAAAATAAATTAATCAAATCAAATCATTTATTTGCGAGAATACATATGATAGTGTGTATTGTGATATGTTATATATTGTGATTAGGTCTTAAAACATACGATTGTAAATGTTTAATTATTACAATTATTTAATACAATTAATTATTACAGTTATATGATAAATATTCGTCAAGGCTATAAAAACAATTACACATTAACCATTCACTTATTTTTTTCTTAAATACAATTCCATTTAACATTTTAATTTCATCCGGTAATTTATTATAATTTTTTATACACATATTATAAACATTTCTCTCATAAATGTCTTTAGAGCAAAATAAATAAATAATAATAAATAAATATTACAGGACATTCATTTTACACAGCGCCATCTAGCCCCAAACTAAGCATAGTACGGATAAAATACTTAAATACTTTTTGTAAATACATACGTACTATATGATACAACACCCAAACACAGAACAAACATCTATATTCATCACACAAATGTTTGTCCTGGGTGGGAATCGAACCCACAGCCTACAGCGCCGAAGGCAGAGTTACTACCAACTGAGCTATGAGGCTTGTCAAAAAGAAAAAGCAAAGAGGTTGATACATAAGGTTAACAAACCTGGCCCGTTTTTGCCTTGTTATTATATTATTGCGTGTTGTAAAATAGTGTGGGTAAGTTTAAAAAAAAATACAGAATTCTCTTATATACATAGAAGTTAAGGGTAAAATATTACATTTTATAAAAAGGGGTTTGCAACTATCCAAAAACCAAGCTTTATTACTCGGATGCATCTCTTCTGCATCTTAAAAACTTTCTCTACATCTACCAAATTACCCCAGAGCAAGAGACCATACTTTAGCACTGAAGATATATGTCCGTGATAGGCAGCCACGGCCGCTTGAAAAGATATGGTCTGACGTATTCGTTTGAGAGCAAAAACAAATCGGCTTAGCCTTTGACATACATCGTCAATGTGATCATTCCAATTTAAGTGTGTATCCAAAGTAATTCCCAGAAATTTGTGAGACGTAACTTCACCTATTTTTTCATTGTTATAACTAATGTCAAGAGAGAGAGGTAAAGTGTTATATGAAATAAATTGCATTATTTTAGTCTAATTAATATTAATACAAAGATTGTTATTGTCTGTCCAGTTAATTATGTCAAAAAGCGCACTTTATAGAGTTTATTGAGCCAGTGTCTTATCTTGAACTTCTACTACAACAGTTGTGTCATCAGCAAATAAAATGCATTTATGTGACATGTATTCTGAGGGACTCCAGACTTATTATAAATTTCTTCTGACCTGAACTTTTGTTTGATAAAATTTTGTAATTTCTGTACACTGCTTTCTCGCATGCAAGTAACTACTAAGCCAATCTAAAGCTTTACCCCGTATTCCATATACATCTAGTTTGTGTAGAAGCTTAACATGATTCACAAAATCAAATGCTTTGCTTAGATCCATGAACAGAGTCAATGTGGGGCTGGTACCAAGATTAATGCTCTCTGTTAAGATTGTATTAGATTAAAGCACGCTAAAGAGGTAGAACTTCCTTTACGAAAAAGATGGATACTTTAAGATTGTGGTAGCTAGCCAGGCGAACCGGACTCAAACAAAATCCTACCACTAACCAAACCACCGGGACCTCTGGATCTGAAATTGATGGGTTGAACCGCTAGACCACAGAGGCGGTTAAATACTATTCGTATGGATCCCGTACCCATAAAAATAAAAACCTTACTTAGTATTTTTTGTATCATGTTATGTAGTCAACAAATAACAAACTTTCACCACCCAATTTAACCCTGTTGCGAAAAATTTTGACTTGAGTACCTAACTTTTATTATGTAAGTATTCGTAAACAAACACCAATTAACAAAAGTATTTCCAATTAAAAAATCGCGAACGCGAGTTTTATTTATTAACAGAACCCAATATATATACTATTCTTCATAATCCAGATACTTACCCAGATGATGAAGATATCTTAGACAGGACTATGAAAAGAGCTTAATTCTATACGAGACCCAATAATTATCCATATTTATTTATAACTTAAAAAATTACAAACTTACAATCTTTAACCAGGCACTAATAATGGATTTGTGAAAATTCACTCGACTTTATTAGATAAATAAAATAAATGCCAAAATGTTATGTGTCTATAGATTCTAGTTTAACCCATCAGTTTAGGGCTGTGCGTTGTTTGTCAGTAAGTTTATAATTTTTGACCTGTTAAGGTCCACATAGAATTAAACTATTTCTTTAGCAGTGTTGCTAAAGAAATAGTTTCTGGTAAGGCTCGCTCCATTGTAGACTTCAAGCTATGCTTAGTTTGGGGCTAGATGGCACTGTGTGAAATAAATGTCCTGTAATATTTATTTATTTATTCTCGCCCAGGCAAACCTCGAGATCCAGGGCTGACCCTCAGTATATAATCATGAGCCGCCTTTATCCATCAACTCCACGTGACCGCTGACACAACACGGCCCCTAAGGGTGGTGTTTATAGTGAATATTTTCCAGTAGTTTTTTTAGTTTATTAATTACAAACAAAAATACAAAACCTTTTTCTTTATAATATTAGTGTAGATATCTGTTTAAATAGATTCTATGTCAGCCATCGTTGGAAGTCTTGGCTTGATTATCTTCTAATTTATTTTTATTCTTCTCGTACAAGAACCGAATCCACAAAGCCAGTTAAAAGTACAATACAACCAATACCACGTTTACTATGTCGTCACAGATAAAGTACATTCGATTTTCAAGTCTTATCAGGTAACTGTGAATTCCGTTTGCGTCGCCGATAAACGTGAATGAGGCGAATGGTAAGTTGAAATCGAAACAGAAACCAAGTTTTAAGAGCAAGTGTATGTGATTGTAAATTATGAATCACAATTGCTCCTACAATGCCAATAAAGAAGTGACTGACACATGAGAATCTTATTAGGTCGGGTTCCTTTATTGGCGCTTTCACTGTTTATATTCAAATTCACATCCCAATAATAGCTTATCTAATAGTATCTAGGTAGAGTACACATTAACGTAGTAAGTAATACGTGTAATGACTGTACGATGTCGCCCACTCATAAAATATTGGATCTTGGCAAGAATTACAAGGAGGTAATGTAGCTGAGTTAATTTTAATAAGCTGTAATTGAACGTGCAATATTAAATGCTAAGGTAAAAGCACTGTACTGTATACATGTTCAAGAGGAAGTGTGTCCCCAATTTTCCATACCTAATGAATTAATGAAACCCAAACCCATAAAGATACCACTTTATTCAACTTTCAACATAATAAGATTGGCTGATTTCCTGTAGGTAAATGTTTTATACTAACAGGTGAAACGGTCATCCCGTGGGAATTTCATAAAATCCCGAATAACCCAGTAGGAAGCTACCTTGAAAATTTCAAGTCTGTATGACCCACGGTTTGGGCTGCGCGTTGTTTGTCAGTCAGCTTCACGACGTTAGAAGAAGATATAGTTATCCGAACAACAACGAACTAATGAATAAGGAGTTAATATTGGATTGGACCGCAAACCATGCCCTGTGCTAGTCCACATTGAAATCGTAAATATCCTCAATTCAGCTGAGTAGATACAATTGACAATGGAAGGTGTATAATGGAATAATTACACATGGCGGCGGATCAGGCATCACCGTTCAATAATGCACTTGTGTTGCGAGTATGAGTACCGTGTGTAAACTCGTAGGTGTTTTTGTTTAGTTCATTGACCAGTGAGTTGTCGCGCTACGCAAACAACTACTCGATAAGTCCCGATTGTATCATTCTACGAGTATGTCACTGACATCGCTCGCTAAGGCGCTTGCTCGACTCGGGATATGTTTGCTTGGCACATTTTTGCTTTAAAACTGATAGTAATGTTGTGGAATGATACGCTGAGATAATGCGGTAAAAAACATAGGAGGTGCAGCAAATAGTAAGTATTGTTTATTCTGGTGATACTGAAAAATAACTTCGTATGATTGCGCTGTGCTGAGAAATCATCATCTTCATCACCATCACAGCCTATTAAGTCCACCGGATGCGCCACAGCCCGATGGCATTTCTCGTCCTACTCACTATCCATGCTTGCTTAGAAGTCACCACTACTCCACTGAATAAATCTGAATAAAACGACGTTTCGGCAGAGCTGCCCCAGCCGCGAGCGGACTGGAACTTGGAAGCAACCATTGAAAAGTGGACGCGTTTTCAACAACTACCCTCCTTGGTCTTGATAGACCAAGATAAGACAAGTCCACCTTCACACTTGCACGACTCACAACAATAACAGAACCCAGACGAAATAATGTGTTTTAATCGTGAAAGTTTAAAAAAGATTAGCCCTAACCCTAAACAAATGTTGAGCACAATACCGTATCGTGAAATAAAACAAAGCGAATGTATTTTTGGAAGGTCGTCGTCTCACCGATCAGGGTGTATCCCTATCCCTACAAATGATCCCATTAACACGAGGGATCCTCCCTCGCCAGACTGCGCCACCAATATTGATCGCAATAAAGCTAAGCCAGCCACAACCTACTCTTCTCCGCAAGTATGTAGGTAGATATGCATACTAGTATCGATACTGTGGTACGGCCACGGCAATTCTAAAACATAGTTTATTTACTTCATGAACCAAATAAAATAAACTAGCGTCTAAACAATTTTTAAGAATATTGTTTAAATACTTTACTGAGTAAGTACACTATCTCAATGTCCCAAGCCCATCCAATCCAAAGAACATTCCAATTAGGTATATTATTTAAAACGAAGAAGGGCTTGGTCATCATCTCATCTAGTGTCAAGTTATGATAAGGCCGAAGGTGGAAGCGCACTGCACCCAGAATCCTCATCAAACTGAGGAACTTGCTATCTTACCTCTAAATGCTGGAACAATTAAGAATTGTTGTTATGGCATCGTAGGTACTTAAGTAAAATGGTAAGATAGCCAGGTGGACTTAAACAGTCCTACCACCAACCAAAATATTTTCTTAATAATTTCGGCGTTGAATAGCAATAAATCTTCTATGTGTACTGCATAGAGTAATTGTGAAACTTTACGTGTACCTCCTAAAATGTATTCGTTGCATAGTATTGTATGAAACGGGTGTATATTAAACATCCTTTAGATTGTCCCGATAGTCAAATAGAACTGTCTATTTGTTCTTGGAACTGAAATGGTCGGGTGGCGGTATACATTTTATATGTATAACTTCAAATCGCATTATGTAGGTACTTTAGGTATAAAGCATCTCCACTTACGATTGTGTTAGACAAGAACAAGAACAAGTAGTTGGTTCTATTCGACTACCGGGACTACCTAGCAGGTAGACAATCGTATGTGATTTCCTGATTACCCACACTACTGTAGCAACATGTAATATACCATAACCACAGTAGGTACCTACCGCTATCAGAATAGGTACCTACTAACCATAACATAATGTAAACGAGAAAAACAAATGATCCTTACGTATGATTTTACCTACCTATCCACTCACCAAAGCAAAGACGTTGCCTAGGCGATAAAATTGTATCAAATTCCCGGTTAGCCGAGGTGCAGTGTAAATAAACGCAGGCCAGCCTCATGCACCGACAACTGGCTGGCTATTCAGTACCGTTAGCCATGAGGCGAGGCTCCAACATAATTTCACTCAGTGCAAATCGCGATCGCGATGCATCTAACTTCGTACTCGACTCACACAAGCATACATTCCATACCTACTAGAGTAGAGAGAAGGGAAAACACATACTAGCTTGTGTCTGCGGTTTTTCCTGTCTCGCCGATCTAGTTTTTACTTTTAGCATAACATCCCTCTGGATTAAATAGATTTTGTGGTAATCCCTTTTTCTAATGCAGTAATGGTGGCAGAAACTGTGTGGCTCAGGGTTAATTCATAACTCGTTGATTGTTCGTTGGGTTGCGCACCGATACCTACTAATAACATTGAGCAGGTGAGCTTTTTTTTTACACAGCGCCATCTAAGCCCCCAAACAGAGCATACCTATCTTGTAATATGGGAGCTAGATCACGGATATTATACCTACTTTACTTTTTTTGCAAAAACAAACATAAGGTACAATAATGTGTTATGATTCATACGTGTTTTTTTTTTATTACCAACTTAATGATACATAATACGTAAAAAAAGTATGAGCCCTAAACGCCGATGTTGGCCGAATTAACGTCCACAACCGTTTCGTACCAATATCCCTTGATTGAACAACGACAAATAATGGAGTGAACTAAACTAGAAGACAGTAGAAGGACTAGCTAACGAGACTGTTAACTAATCGTTTTGTCCAAGGCCTGCTGGTGTAAGCCAGTTTAATTGATTTTCGCGTGCTACTTTTCTATTGTTTTTTAATAGACGTACGTTTTAGTCGTTTTGAAATGTTTTTGTGTCACAAAGAGCTCGTAGACCCTGCCTATACAATCTACGTTTTTTTCGGTGAGCTGAGCCGTTACCGTAACAAGTAATCGTGGGCATGCACAAGCCATTTCACATGAATGTATGAAGATGTGCAAGATACAATCCCTAACATCGATCAACCATGACCACTGTGGCTGGCAAGAGAGTGATGCTAAAATAGGGAAAGAATATCTATATAATGGGACAGAATTGCTCCCTGTGCTCGCGCCGCGTATTAGGCCATAGGCCTGTTTCCCAGAAAATGCCTATTTATTATCTCTGGTATAGCCATGAAATGAAGAAGTAAGCCAAGATGTTAGGGCTTGGTCAGCGTGCTCGCTGACCTCGGGCGACTCAGGTCCTATCTGAGAGACGCACGATTAGTATAAATATTCTTTTCCTGCCCTGTAAACGATTTTGAAGGTCGCTGCAAGTCTCTTTGACCCGAGTCATCTTGCGCGACTTCATCGGCACGATTACCGAGTCAATATACATATGTATTCATAAATAATTGGTTGTCATTTTAACCTACTTACTACTTCAGTACTTTTTTATTTGAAAACTAGCTGAATCTGCGCAGCGACAATGGTGCCAATGTTCTAATTTCATCAATATCATTTCAGTCCACATAAGTCCACAGCTGAACAAAGCATTTTCTGGAATGGTTTGCTCCATTGTAGACCTCATTCTACGCCAGCCCCCTCAGCACGGGGCGGGGATAAGATTTTTGTCTCTGTTTTTATCCACCTTCGAGAGAATGTGTCCGTGACCATACGTAGGTACAAAAAACAGGCCTCGACTCTGATAATGAGCCGCCTCTATCCATTGACTCCACGCGACCACCAACGGTCACAACACAGTCCACAGTGACGAGTCCTCACACTTTAACAAGCCTCATAGCTCAGTTGGTAGTAACTCTGCCTTCTGCGCTGTAGGTTGTGGGTTCGATTCCCACCCAGTACTGTAGTACTATTAGTTATTCTGTGCCAGTACAAACATTTTGTGTGATTAATTACGATGTTTGTTCTGTGTTTGGGTGTATATTGTATGATAAGTAAAAGTATTTACCTAAAAAAAGTATTTAAGTATTATATCCGTAATCTAGTTCCAATATTACAAGCTATGCTTAGTTTGGGGAAAGATGGCGCTGTGTGAAAGTAATGTCCTGTTCTGTACTTAGCAGACGAATTGACCGCGTCCTCACTGAGGACACGCTAATCTTCGCTATTTATTTGAGAAAAGAGCTTTTCCAAGACCAAATTTTTTGTCAAATGTTTTTTGCTGACTTTTATCAAACATCTAAAAAAACATCATTCAAAGTTCATTGGTATTCAATTGTGGGTTGTAGTTAAACTATTATACACTTTTTTTTGTCTCTGAACATTATATACATTAATATGACACAAACCAATTGTCCAATTTAATAAAATGTGGATAAAAGAACTTAGGTTATTGTATTATAGGTACATACATGTTTTCAGTCATTAAATTTAAAAACAATAACTTTCAATTAAGAAAATTGATGAATTTGTAAGAATAGGTGGCTGGTGAGGTCAAAAATGTGCCCATCCCACCCTGTATATAAGAATATTTTACTGGGAAAAGGGTGTAATTATTTTATTGCATATTATACATTTAACAATCTGGATTTCAGTTTACTCAACTTTCACTATACATAGTGGGGGTTGCGGAACCAAGTTGTTTTAGGACCTATCTAAAAAAAAATCAACCACGAACTCAACGGCCCATATACTAAAGTTTAGCTGAGCAAACTTTCACATTCTTTATTAGTAGGTAATGATTCTTATTAGTTTACAGATCAGAGTACCTATTACCATAGACTAGTATACTGGTCTGTGCCATTACATACCTGGTAACTACTCCTGCATGTATGTATGTAGGAATTTCATTAAGAATAAGTAAGAGCAGTAAAATCACCCACTTTCTCTGTAGAATGTGCCAGCCCTAACTGTGAAACTAAGTGAAAAGTAATGTCACAGCTTTTCCTAGCATTACCATTAAAGGCATTTTACTACAGCATGAATATAATGTGATTTCTAGAACTTCTGACCATCATTTTGTAATTTTTTTGTTTTATAGTTTTAGTGTAATAATATCAATAATACAGTAGGTCTTGAGTTGGCTTATTGATTAAAACATTAATAATTATCATCAACAATCATATACTGTTGCACATAGGTCTCAGGGTCTTTGTGAAAGGCCCAGTCTTGGAACAAGCATTGTCACCTGCAACAGCGTCGCAATATGAAATCAGGTGCTCAATATGTAACACCAATAACCCAGTCCTGCTCTGGTATTTCTAGGGGCTGGGCTGGCCCGGAAGGTTTAATTATAAACAATTTACAATACACCCATCAGCAGGATGCCAGTGCAGTATAATGCCACCTACCACATACACCCAGAATAAAACTCACCAAAGATTGGAAATTTATCCATAACAATTGGGATTTTCCGCATCATCAATCTCACTGGATATGTGAACCCGGATTTTTTTAAATATGAAAGAATTTAGATATTTATGTGTCTCTCTACTCAAACCATATTTTTTTTCCCTTAATCTCAATTATGAAAAAATAATTATTTTGTAAAGAGTAAGTAGGTACCTATTCCTTACTTTTATTTTGAAGGCACATTTTTTTATGTAATGGATTGGCTCTTCAGTGATTTAAGTACATACTTGCAAGAAGTTAGAATTCTAATGGGAATATTTTTTTGGGTACCCACATTAAGCCATTATTACTGCAACAAATATACAGTATCAATACCTTAAATTAAATATTAGATCAGCCTGTAACAGTAGTATGAATAGTACAAAATTGGAACCAACTACATGAGGAATTGTAACAAACAGAACATGTTACTTCCTCCTCATAATCTGTTTTAAAAACAAACCGGACAACCGACTCCAGATCTTGTGTTAGTGAAAATGCCAATCCTACACTACAAAATAGGCACCACTACAACAGCAATATCATGTTATAATAAATATTACAATTTGAGGAATGGCTTACCTGGAAATATTAGTAGACTAAAATCAGTTTGATGAGTAACAAGTATAGCAATAGTTACCTAAGTCTGTCCACTACAGCTTGTCGTTTGGGCGGCAGGATCATCTCCTCCATGGGCTGCAGCATATTAGGCGGATGCTGGGCATGCTGGGCGGGCGCAGCGCCGGGCAGCAAGCCGCCCGCGCCACCGCCTCCCACCAGGTGCTCCACGGTGCCGCTTCACCTCCGCCCCTTCATCTCACAACTCACTCAAGTAATGCACCTCACATGAGACAACAACGTCAGAAAATAGTTGCAACTCGTCCTGTCTAATCTCAATGCGAACATTTTGTCACTTTACCAGCCTGTAAACACTAGTTTGTTTGTACACACGAAAACTTTTCACAAATAAAAGTGAGAAATTATTATAAATGTTTTGATACAAATATGCACCGTTCTTACTATTCAAAAGTAGCAATTATTTTATCTAGTATAAAAATCAGTATCATAGGCTAGTTTTTCATGATTACACAGGTAAATATGTCACAGTCCAGTCCGACTTCATTCTTATTTCTAAAATATCTTCCACTCAACCCAACGGCCGAGCTTCGTCAGACAAACACAGAGACTGGACTGTCATCAAATTTCAAATCAAAGTGTGTATCAGTAATAGCATCAAATCAATCAACGAGATTCACTCGACTGTCAGTCATGGCCATGTTTGCTCTGCGTCGCGACAGCTTCATCATCTACGGTCTTCAACACCTCTACAGTTTCTGGGAAGAGCGGGTAAGAAACGAGCTTTGACTCTTATTTCTAGCATCAACGTCAGCAGTAACGACTGCTGAGTCAGTTGGTTTGCCAAGTTTTGTAAACCTTTCAGCGGCTTACAATGTCCTTGGCTTACAGTTGCGTTTCGACTACCGCCGGTATCTTCTTGGCTTGTGGTATGCACGTCAATCTAATGTTAGTGATTATAAAATAATAATAATAATAATAATAATGATTTTTGTAGTAAGTTAGAGGCTAATTTCAATTTTGCTTGTAGGTACAATAAACGGTATAATATACAATCACCACACAATTAATAAGAAATTCAACATATAAATTAACACAGAGAAAAATAGGTATTAGGGACTTGTTATGCTCCACCAATGCAAAGAATTGGTGACCTCGTAGGAACGACGCTATGATTTGTTTAGCATAAGTGGCGCACTGGATCTGACAGTTTTAGGATAAGGCCCGCGTGCCAAACACGATAAAAGGCCTTTTCCACGTAGAGGAAGACTCCAACCATAGAGCGGCCATTGTTAATTTCGTGGGCTAAGTGATGGAATACTCTAACAAGTTGGAGCGTAGTAGAGTGCTGGCTGCGGAACCCGAATTGCTCGGGACTGAAGCTCAATATGTACAGCGAGTCTCCGCAGCAACAGACGCTCAAACAACGCTGCTTTCCACAACAGCCAAGCTGTTGTTGAAAGCAGCGTTAACTGGCTGGCATACGTCGATCTTTACCAGGTTTCGAGAGCATTATAACCTTCCCCATTTTCCAAGTGGTAGGAAAGTGGCCAGTTCGGAGTATGCCATTAAAAAGCTTGGCCAAAGCGGCTACACCTCTGCGCGTTAGGTGGAGCAAAGCAATGTAAGGAAGTCTATCGCAGCCTGGCGCTCTTAGTTTGGGTAAACGGAGAATGGCCTGCCAAACTTCAGATGGGGAAATGAAGTTTTCACCTGAGTGTGGAGGAATTGGTCTTGAAAGGAAGCCTTTGACTGTATCTTCAACCAAAGCATGGTGGGCATGGATCTCGTTAGAGGCATTGCTTGCAACTAGGTGAGGAGAAAATTGCACCTCCAGATGCTCCGCCAATATTTCGGCTCGATCCACCGGTGCAAATCTCCTCTGGCCCTGGGCATCCAGTAGTGGATAAGTATGAGATGGGGCTTTTGTCAATTGTCGATTCAATGCATGGAGGTTCGTGTTGCGCTCAGCAGCTTCATCAATCCTGGCATCCCATGTCGCACCGCGCCAGGACTCGATTGCTACAGAGATCGTAAATTTCAGCTTATTGAGCTCCGCTTTGACACTAGGGCAACGCAACCGTGCCCACAGCAGGTGGGTTTTCTTTTCCTCAGCTGCTCCTGGATTCGTTTTAGAATCTGCTCACGGCGAGGGGGATTCGACGGGGCAAGTTTAGTAGCCTTATACTTTGCTTCGGTCATCCTATCAACGATGAGACAAGCAGTAGCCTCTACTTCATCAGCCGTGGTCAGGTGGCCCGCTGATATATCCTCCAGTAGTTTTGAGTTATTTAACCAATCTATCCTTTGTTTCTGTGGCCGCGGTTTTGTTAAATTATCCGCCAGGGCTAGCGTAATAAGGATCGGCAAATGCTGAGTGTCCATATCATACAGGACGTCGACATGAACTGGGCAGTAAAGATTCTTGTGTATGACCATGTCGAGCACATCAGCTGCCTGAAGATGTGATGTCGGTATGAGTGTGGGAGCATCGGGCTCCACAACCTCAAATGCATTTTAATCGGCATCACCATACATACGGCGACCAGCTGGATTAATGATACGGGAGCCCCAAGCTCTATGCTTATCGTTAAAGTCGCCAGCTAGAATTGTGGGAGCCGGGCCCCGTAAAATTGATTCGGTATCGCGAGAGGCATAGGGAGTTCCAGGTGGGCGGTAGCCAGCATAGACCCTGAATTCTCTTCCGTCCACGTTGACTAAGACTCCTTTGGATCGGAGTGTGCCAAAGGGAGTGGGCTCTAGCTCGTCATGAACAATATACCTTCTAACTAGCGCAGCGGTACCTCTGTACACTGTAAACAAAATAATTTGGTACACGAATCTTAATTTTTAGGATGCAGCTTCGTCTCGCCCAGTAGAACGATATGTGCGTTCTGAGACTGGGTAAGTAGGCGGAGGGGCGAGACTTTGTCTCTTATGCCTCCGGGATTCATAAGCATTAATTGCGGATAGTCCGCGCATCGCCGCATCTTTGAGGTCTCCCCCAGTGACGATGGTAGAGAGCAAATCCGCCAGGATCCCAAGCATTATCCGCATCGGGTCCCCAACGCTGCCCACTCTTGAAGTTGTAGAGGCAATAGTTGCTGGCATTTGGTTACCAGTCATACTGGATGCACATGGCGCCAACGGTGGCATGCTAATCGTTTGTGGCGCTATTTCGTACCGTTGTGGCGCGGGTGTGCGGGGTTTCCGACTTTGGCGTCTGGTTGGACCAGACTTACCTGGTGCATTACGCGCTCCTGGTGCACCACTTCTGTGGTTGAATGCCCAGAAGGCGCAAACTGCAAAGACGTTGGGCGATATGATCCAGGCGCCTATGGTAGGCGGTAATTCTCTGGTGCAAGGCGCATTGCGGGTAACGCAGATGACGCTCTGGAATTGGATGAGGCGCATGTCGCATTTGCCCTTGTGGTTCCTCTTGGGCATGGACTTGTGGTGTAGAAAAGGCTGTGGGTTTCCTCTTTTTTTTTGCCGCCTCTTTTCTTTCTTTTTAGGGGAGCTCCACGATCTGTAGGAGGATTCACCAAAAAAACTGCCAATAAGAAATAGTATT
This sequence comes from Venusia cambrica, assembly GCA_951394065.1. NCBI lineage: Eukaryota > Metazoa > Arthropoda > Insecta > Lepidoptera > Geometridae > Venusia > Venusia cambrica. The sequence goes on from OX596035.1 coordinate 8,276,178, forward strand.
TTTCACCAAAGAAGCCCCCAGAAGCGCTATAGCAAAAGGTCAATATATATTTAGCTAAGGATTATGGTATCGCACTATACAACCTACGATATCGTATTTCCCGTGGATAGACGAAAATAAACATAAAAGAAACAGGAGGTAAGATAGCCAGTTCAGAATGATATTTCGTATAGTAGTGAGTGAATCTAAGTAAATAATAGTGTCTGTGATTGATATTCGTCTGCTCATGAGTGAATTTGTGTGAATGGTATTCGACGTAAGTGAACTAAGTAAATACCTAATAGTTTTTGTGATTTATATTCGTCTGCTAATGAGTCAATTTGTGTGAATAATAGCAACGAATAATAATTGTAGCTACCTACATAGGTGATTAACTTTCTAAATACCCAACGTATGTTTATTTTAGTTCACAGTTCTAAGCCTCATAAAAAATGAAGAAAATTTAATATCCGTTACATTTACATTATGTACGTTTAGAGCCACTTTCACCCGATTATGGATACCTACCCGAAGAGAATACCTGACAGAATATCTATAAAGCCCCGTAGGTAGCATTGAATACAGAATCAGAATCGGTCGGAATACTACCTATTATATTTCTATTATATTACAATAGGTATCACAACATAATCCCAGCAAAACGTTATATTCAATAACACGAATACGAAAATATGCCCCTAATACACCATCTCTATCGTTAATACGAACAAATCATAAACAATGAAACTAAACCAAATTTTAATTTTAATAAATCTGCATGTTTTTCGTGAAAAATAGTGAATTCATGGTGTGTGACAGGGTTCAAAAATGAGTATCCAGTAGAAGCTTTCCTTTGAATTTTGTTATTCAATGATTTTTTTACGTTATGGCAGTAGTAGGTAGGTCTTAAATTGGAGATATACCAACCACAGTCAGAGTATACGAAAGGGGTTGCTGTTTTTATTATATTTAATGTATTGTAGATTTCCGAAGAATGAAAACCAGAAATTAAAGTGAAACAATGCAGTGCCTGAAAAAATCTCAAAGTCATCTGTTGTTTGCAGTGCCCATTTTATATGACTGTAAAGACTTTATTCCTGGTTATTCTAGGAAAATGCTGAAACCTGATGCTGTTCCGTCAATATTTCCTGAGGTAAGAATAAATGAGTTTGTCCGTGCATAACCGAATAACCTTGAGGATTCAAATTCAGGTTGCGATTCCAAACAGGCAGCAGATTTGATGTTTTAAAGTGATCCTAAAAAATCTTACTGCATAAAAATATTTGACTTTGACTTTGAGCAAATCAATAAAAAAATATTCAAATTTAGTTAATTTTTTACTGATTTGACAATCATACCTAGTTTTTTTGTACTAACTACTTAAGGAGCAAAAGGTTTGTTAGGTTGTTGTCAAATTAACGGTAGGTCAGATGATTCCTATTATACAGGGTGGAAAAAAAGTACTTCTGACACTTGTACTCACCCACGTGTAGGATAAGTGTTGTAGATTCCAATAAAAATATACACACAATGATTTGGTAATTTTTTTTAATTAGCTACAATAAACTAGGTAGTTGTAAGTAGCGTAGTTACGTACCATCAATATAATCAGGATACTTACAAAAACGTTTTTACAATCAATTTATCCTGTTTTCTGTTTGGTCATGGTCACCTCATTAGAAAGAAACACACTACCAACGTGAGCCCTCTCGCGCGGACCGGTTTTTTCGCCATAGTGCACAGTCTAGATAGTAAGTCTTTGAGTGTAGCAATTTGTCTACGATTTTGTTTTGCCATTGTTTGATGTCAATAATGTCAATGTCAAGTCAAGTCAATCTAACATTGTTTTTTCTTGATCAATAAAATTTTACGAATTTAAAAGTGTAACATAACAACAACCGTTTCGCTTTTCTCTGAAATATAAAGATAGTAAGTCTTTTTCCGTGATCAGAATAACAGCGTAACTCCACAATAATAGTGATTTCCTATAATGTCTGCATTACGTGCTAGGCTTCGCCCGACAAGTTATTATGTTAGGAGGTTAGTTTTCCAGACCGATATTAGAAACAAAACTACATTGGCTGGCTCTGTCGCAGCCCAGGGACATATTGGTAAGTTTATTCTTTTACATACATTTTTAATTGGGCGAGGGTAGTCTCCGAGCAGTGGCGCCCTGATCCAGACGTAGGCGTCGCTGGACGCGACAAACCAATGTGAAGATGGCTGTATGAGCTAGAATAGTTCCTCGAGAACTGTAAAGTACAACTCAGGATAGGAGTTAGGTATTTGTAATGGCCTGAGCACAGTTGTGGGACACTCAAGGCTGGTAATAATATATAAGTTTTGATCAGGCCATATAAGTCTTTAGCAAAAGAAATGTGTGTGCCAGTGCCTTACTGGTTACTACTTGGGTACCTAGTAATGTTTGTTATGTATGGATGATATGTGTAGGTATGTATATATTTATCATAGTTAATATTTTTTAGAGTTCTCAATCCCAAGAGTAAATCTTCACCGTACATTCAGTACGGCTACAGAGGAACAACCTGTAGAAACGGTTAAAGGAACCACAGAGAAAAGGGAGTTCCAGGCAGAAACTCGAATGCTACTTGATATAGTTGCAAGATCATTGTATTCTGATAAAGAAGTAAGTTGAAATTAGCTCTGTAGATTTAATTTAAAAAAGTTCTGATTGGCTTGAGCAACAGTTTTTCAAATTTTTGTCACCTTTTCTCATGAATATTGTATGTTTTGGCTAAATTTATTGTTTTGGAGTAAAAAAATTAAAATGCATTCTCAGATTTTTGAAAAAAGATACTGACCATCTTAGTACTGTTACTTACATAGTTCAGTTAAGTAATAGAATAAATTTATCAATTAGGACTTTGGGCTCAATCAACTCTATCTCCTACAAGGAACACTTAACCAAAGTTATATCAAGAATTCAATTATTGATAATATTCAAAACTAATTGATGTGTATGAATGCCATCTTTATTTATCATTTTATTAAATGATTTTTTAATTAATAATCTGAGAGTCCAATATTTTTTCTCTCCTCAAAACAAAACAATAACTTTCTAACACCAATACTTGCAAAAGAAACAGTAGCCACCGTTCTTTTGAACACCTGTAACATTTTGAAATCATTCTAACATAACATAACCTTGTTTTATCAGGTTTTCATCAGGGAGTTGATATCTAATGCAAGTGATGCCTTGGAGAAGTTCCGTTACCTGAGTGTCAGTGGTGCTGCTGATGCACCCAAATTGGATGAAGTAGACAGGTCCCTTGAGATCAGATTAACAACAAACAAACAAGACAAAACAATTACATTTCAAGTAGGTAATATTTTATTCTTTAGGAATCAATTTATAAATAATTACATATACCATAAATCATTCTTCTAAAGTTTACATAGTCATGTTGTATTATATGAGTATGAATGTATTTTTAGGTCTCATACAATTATTAACTTACCTTTGTCAAAGTGTGATTTAATGTTAAGATGCACTAAGCTGTTGGTGATCCTATATGTAATTAAATAAAATGAATTAGCAAAATTAATAAAAATACAATAATAAACAGAGAAACCAATTCTCAGGACACAGGCATTGGAATGACTAAGGAAGAGCTCACAGAGAATCTTGGCACCATTGCCAGATCTGGTTCAAAATCATTTATAGAAGAGATAAAAAAGCAAGGAGCTGACCAAGCCAGCTCCATCATTGGGCAGTTTGGTGTGGGATTCTATTCTGCATTTATGGTGGCCGATAAAATTGAGGTCTTCACCAGAAGCAGTAAGACTGGGTCTACTGGATACAAATGGTCTTCAGATGGGTAAATGTTATTCATATTCTTTCACTACTGTATATCTATCAATATTGTTATTCTTTCATTAAAAAATCATTGATCACTGTTTGTTGAGTCTAGCAAAATGCAAATGAAAATTTAAACTTTACTTGTTTTATTAAAGAACATCTTGATTGGATTAGTTATCTCTATGCTTTTTGCTAAACTTTTTTTTATTTCTAAGGTCTGGCGTTTATGAAATCCAAGAAGCAGAAGGTGTGCCTCTTGGTACAAAAATAATAGTTCATCTGAAAACAGACTGCAGAGAATTTTCTGATGATGCCACTGTTCAAAGTATGCTTGATTATATTTGTTATCGTTTTTTTTTGTTTATGTATGTGATCATACTGATAAACAAATCTTATTCTTGCAGATATAATTATGAAGTACAGCAACTTTATTGGCAGTCCTATTTACTTAAACGAGGAACAAGTTAATTCTATCAAGGTTAGTAACAAGTAATTTTCTGTTTTGAACCATAAATTGAAAAACTGTTGACTTACTAAATTAACAAACCCTTGATTTATAGTAAAGTTATGTGGATCTTAAGGTTAAATTAAACCTATCAAACTTATTCATTAACATCAAGTAGGGATCTTATTTCTTACTTCCTGCGGCGCTACCACCCTTTGTGGGTCTTGGACTACTCAATAATTCTCCCCCCCTTTCGCCTTCTTCAAAAGATTTTCAAGGAGTAGGTCTTATTCTTAGCAATAATAAGATGCAAGTTACAATACTTTGTCCATATAAATCTTACCAGCTCTTACTCATGATAAGCCCAAATAGTACCAGAAGAATAAAAATAGAAAAATTACTCTGCAAAATTTTAGAGTAATCTTTTCAGTAGTATTGGCGTGAAAGAACTCGAGACGGCACAACAACTTTTGCATTTACACCTAACTAAGCAGTAAGCAAAAGCTCGTACTATAACCATTTCAATTTTCATTAAGATCCAGCCACTAGTCCTCCATGTTATAGTGGTTAACGATTTTGGGGGGCAACAAATTTGTGCTTGATTTCGATGGTGGTAGGACTTTGTAAATCATTAAATTCATTTTCTCTTATCATATAACAATTACGCAACAATTAATTTTCCGTTTCTATCATTTCAAGCCCCTATGGTTGATGGAACCCAAGGAAGTTACGCAAGAACAGCACATAGAGTTCTACAAGTTCATCAGCAACGCATACGACAAGCCACGATTCACGCTGCATTACAAAACGGACGCGCCACTGTCCATCAGATCGATCCTTTATGTTCCCGAAGGCAAGCCGGGCCTGTTTGAAATGTCACGTGACTCTGATGTGGGCGTGGCCTTGTATTCGAGGAAGATCCTTATCAAAAGCAAGACTGAGAACCTTCTACCAAAGTGGCTGAGATTTGTCAAAGGTACCCTTGGGCTTGTAATCTTATGATGCTTAATTATGTGAGGAAAAAACTTCGGACCCTCTATACTAGTTTACTCCGCGCAGTAACACTAGCGCTAAGATTTTTAATTTCCCAAATTCTTTTCTTATCCTTACGAAAACTCTAATATATACTCGTATATACGGATATAATACTTTTATTTTGTAAATACATTATATTAGAACATCTATATCTATATTCATTAAACAAATGTTTGTCCTGGGTGCTGGGTTGGAATCGAACCCACAATCTACAGCGTAGAAGACAGAGTTACTACCAATTGAGCTATGAGGCTTGTTACACTTCGTAGTCAAGCTGTTTAAGAAGCTGTAGATAGCTTTTTAATTATTGAAATCGGGCATTCCATTCAATTGGTAGATATCTCGTATTTACAAATATTATCAAAAAAAAAATCATCTACTGGATGGATTTGAATGAAACTTTGCATAATTCTTGCTGAGATGATTGGCTAGGGTGTAAACTTTTTATCTATGAATACTATTCTAAGTAAATTATGAAACATTTGTTTCACGTTTATGATATTCATCATTTTCAAGACTTAAAGAAACCAATCAATACAAAACCAACCTATAATGAGCTTTCTGTACAAAGAGTTAACTATGCGCGAGAGGATATAGTGTCCAGGTAAGACCTGGATACTATTTCCAGACTTTCAACTAAATTCAACTACTAATAAGTAGGTAGGTGGGTACTTGGGTTGACTAGAAATATATATTACGAACTAGGGAAAACCCCAAGTTGTTTCATCAACATTTCTGCCGTGTATAGCTGAACTAAGATTCATTGTCGAGATGTGAAACACTTTTTTTTTTATTTGAAATGGGTCATATCTTGAACTTGGTATACATTAGCTAGAAACACTACACTTATCAGACGTTTTAGCCGCGACCTCACCGTGGGCGTGATACCGTGGGTCACGTGTCCGGCGGCGGTCACGTGGAGTTGGTGGATAGAGGCGGCTCATGATTATATACGTAAGGTCAGCCCTAGATCTCAAGTTTTGCCTGGGCAAGAATGAGGTCTACAGTGGAGCGAGCCTTCCGAGAAAATGATTTGTTTAGCAGTGGGCTTATTTGGCCCGAAACGATAGTGATGACCTTAGAACCTTGGCGCAAGTTTAACTGCGCAGGGTCAGCTAGTCAGTAATAATTATACAATGTTTCATTAAAATCCATCCAGTGGTTTCTGCGTAATGTGCGTTCAAGACAAATACTGGCAAACATACAGACAAAAGTGGAATTATTCAAGGAATTGGCTTCAGTACAACGACAAAAGCGTTTCCTCCAATTAAAATTTTCTAAAATATATAATGCATAATTTTTGACCCATAGATAGATATTTTGTGTGTGTATGATATGTGGCAAAGGTATGAAGAAGAAGTGCATAAAGCTTTTTTTATGTCAGTCGAATTTCTACCACTGGGTTATCCACTAGTTTTTATTCCCATTAGATTTTTTTTTTCTATCTCAAATTTATACACCTTTTCTAGTATATACATTATCATCATCATCATAACAGTAAATATCCACTCTTGGACTTGAGCCTAGTAGTATTATATTTTATATTTGTTATGTTATCTATTTATTATGCTGTACTGTTCGATACCGTGGAGCGAGAGGTCTGGTAACACAGGCGTTTTCTAAACCTACTTCAGGCACCAGTCTTCACAAACCAGGCATCTAAATCCGGATCATTAACTAGAGTGGTCCGTCTCTTCCATGAACGGTCGAGGTCTGACATCTTCTTGATAGAATTATGTCAGAGTTCGGCGGTCTGCGGAGGTTGGCGTTCTCGCTCTATAGGAACCCGGGACAAACAGATTCTGTAACAACCCGTTAAGAGTTAAGACTTATTTTTGAAGAAAAATAAATAAAATGAAAAATAAAATATTGATTGATATTAGATTACTTATATTCATTTTATTACAGGTGTTGTTGATTCCGAAGACATTCCACTCAATCTTAGTAGAGAGTTATTGCAAAACAGTGCACTAATTGCGTAAGTTTTTTTTATAAATATTATTTTAATACTTTCCTTATATTAAACTCGACTTTTTCCCCTTTGTGACTAAGCTTTTTATATATTTTTTCACTGTAACTTAAATATTATTATTTTTCTTTCAGTAAACTAAAATCGGTACTAACAAACAGATTCCTAAAGTTTATGATCGACCAGGCAAGCAAGGACCCCGTGGCTTACGCAGCATTTTACAAAGAGTACTCTATATTCTTGAAAGAGGGAATCGTTACGAGTCAGAACCCACTAGAAAGGGTAAATTCAAGTTTCAAGCACAAAGTATTTCATTTTCAATTTAAAATAAGCAGATTGTCAACTTCCTTGTTTTTTTCATGTTTTAGGAAGAAATTTCGAAACTTCTTCGTTTTGAGTCTTCCAAGCTGGAGAGTGGCGAAAGGACATCACTTTCCGATTACATTGCACGCCAGAAAGATGACCAAAAAAATGTTTACTATTTAGCTGCACCAAGGTAAACACTTCTTTTATAGGTACGCTGACTTCCGTATGTTGGAGAGGAATTCCACGCGTGCAAGTTTTTTATTCAATTTTCGAAGCGTAGCTCGCATTTACTTTCAATAGCAAAATATATCCTAAATAGAAACTACATTTTACTAACAATATAAAAATAGTGGAACACCGTGATTTCGTTAGTCATCCTGTGGAAATTTCCAAAAATCCTATCATAATACACCCCTAAACGTTAAAGGGGTGTTCCCTGAGGTCCCCCTCCAAAATTCAAGTAGCTAGAATTCATAATACTTAATATTAACAATATTTATTCACACAAAACTTTAATCAATGGCTTAGGCTGTGCGTTGTATGTCAGTCAGTCATTTGCTCACGCCATGCTTTTTTATTCCGGTGGGATACATTTTTGCTGACTATTTTAGAAAAAATATGTGAAAACAAAGTTATATTCGTCGTAAAAATAGATCAATGTCTTTAATTCATCTAATATTTTTTCAGCCTAAAATTACGTTTTATTCTTTTAGCAGCACTAAATTAGAAATATATTTTAGATCAACCGCTAAGTCAGAGACTTGAGTTGCCGGTACTGTGAATAAAACTAACTTTTTACGAACAAAATTTATAACAGCAAAGTAAAAGGTAGAGCTGCCCTGAAGGATCCAAGAACAGGAACAATTTGAACAGGGGCCTAACCATAACGTCTTATAGCGTTCTCGTTTTGATATTACATTACAAAAGTAAAGTACCTAATATCAAAACAAGAATGCTCTAAGAGGTCATGGTACCCCCCCTGTCTATGATTTGTACCTATGTTATGTCAGACACTCTCTCACACACATCAAAGTCAGTGACAGGCAGTTTAACCACCTCTATGGTCTAGTGGTTCGTCCATAGTGTCAGATCAAGAGGTCCCGGGTTCGATCCCCAGGGAAGTACAATATTGTGCTTGGCTAGTATGTTGTTGATAGGACTTTGCTTTAGTCTGCCCGGCCAGCTACCACCATCGAACTGGCTATCTTACCACTAAATGCCGGAACACAAAAATTTTTAGAATTGTTATTATGGCGACAGAATTAGGTAAAATGGTGGTAGCTAGTCAGTACTTACTAATACTTTGCTAGACTTACGTAAGTTAACCCATACAATAAATAGAATAATGTATATAATTAGCTCTCACATGTTTCTTACCACAGCCGCGAATTAGCGCAAACATCGCCGTATTTCGAATCTCTGAAGAAGCGGGATGTAGAAGTACTTTTCTGCTACGAGATGTACGACGAACTAGTATTGTTAGAACTGAAACAATTCAACAATAGACAGTTGACTTCCGTGGAAAATGATATGGAGAAAGATGCGCCCGACAGTGCGGATACTATCATCGGTATGTTATATAATACGTTATAAAAACTAAAAAAAAAACCGACTGCAATGAAGAATATGATAACTAATTACTAACAAACAAATATCTAACTAAACGAATTATTAACAAACATACTATGAGTTACGTTTATGTATTAAATGACTTGTTTTTTTTTTAGTTAAAAAAGTAACCTATGTGTGAATCCAGGTCATAAACTATGTATATTCCAAGATCCAACCAAATCCGATCAGTCGTTTCAACCTGAAGAAGTAACAAACATAGGTACAAACACATGGACAGACAGGCTCACGCGTGATCCTAAGGGGTCCGCTTTTTTCTTTACTTAAAAAGAATGCCCAAATCGTTTTGAGTGTGGCTATAATATTTGAAGAGTTCCCTAGATTTCTCCAGGATCTCATCATCAGATCCTGACCTGATGACGATGGGACCACCTGGGAAGTATAATCTATGTAACTTTCAAACAAAAAAAATAATATTTCAAATCAGTCTAGGCGTCTTCAAGTAATCGGGGAACAAACTTAAAAAAATAAGATTCCGACGAATTGAGAACCTCCACCTTTTTTGAAGTCTGTTAAAAAAAGACTTGTTGTCTTCATTATTTTTACCCTCGTAGACATTTTCTAAAATCCTCTCTTAGTGCGCTCAAAAAGAAGCCATCTTGAAATTTGTAAGATGGTCCAACCGAGCTACATATGTATATTATATGTTGCGGTTAATGTAATGAAAGCTAAAAAAGTAATATAAATATATAATAATGACCGGTTATTATTCATAGTGTCCTCGCGATTTAGTAAATGTGATAATAGCTGTTAAAGTCATCAACGTTATGTACCAGTTGTGATAAATATACAACCGCCTCTGTGGTCTAGTGGTTCAACCCACCCATTACAGATCCAGAGGTCCCGGGTTCGATCCCCAGGGGGAGTACAATATATTGTTCTTGGTTTGGTTGGTGGTAGGACTTCGTTTAAGTCCGCCTGACTAGCTACCACCATCTTACCTAATTATGTCGCTATAATAACAATTCTAAAGTTGATGTGTTTCGGCTTTTAGAGGTAAGATAGCCAGTTCCCCATTTTGTTGAGGATTCCGGGTGAAGTGCGTTTCCACCTTCGGCCTTATCTCAACTTGTAACCAGGTGATATGAAGGCCAAGTGCTTACCCGTCGTATAATAAAAAAAAAATATAGCTCTTATTGTTAATTATTAAATCTCATGTGCTTGTTTGTATTTTCCCCTGCTGCCATAAATTTAAACTGGGATACAACCTGCCTGGCAGCAGAAATAGGTATGGTCGTAGTGCACATCCACATTGTATGCAACACATCAGCTCATTATTGACCACGCACATGAGCATCCTATAATACTGGAGGGTTTTGTAAAATAAGGCTTGTGTGTACTTTGCAAAAAAGAGCCAAATTCAACCCGCGCCTATTTTAAGCGGCGACACTTCGCTCCAGTTGAAATATAGTCTAACCCCATTTGGTGTTGAACTTATATCCAACTTGAATTTTGGCCCCCATATCGAGTCTAAGACTGCTCATGCTGCTATGAAGGTCGGTATCCTGGCGATGGTTCGGCGGTGTTTTATACCACCTTATATCACCGCTTCAAAGATTGTACAAAGCTCAGTCCCGATCTTGTATGGAGTACTGCTGCCATGTCTGGGATGGCTCAGCCAAATATCAGCTCGTAGGTCTGGACTGGACTCGATTAAGCGTCGTTAGTAGGTGTAGGTGCAGGATCACAGGGTAACGATTCGCTTGTAGAGACCAATCAGCACATAAATGTGGAGGTGAACCTTCTACCTTTATCGTTATTACTGGCAAGGAATGGAACTCGTTGCTTTCGTCCAACTTTCCGCACCAGTATAATCTTGGAGTCTTGAAGTCCAGTGTGAATAGGTCCTTTAAGAAAGTCTGAAACATTTAGTTACTTTTTCAAGTGGTGTGTTTCAGACTTGGCCCCGGGGCTGGGTGTTGCATGTAAGCTATTCACTTTCGCCATCACGTCATTATTATTATACAAATGAAGATGATAATAACTATTTTCAGGGAGCGACAGCTTACAAAAACCTGAATCAGATGAGCTTATTACATTCCTGAAGTCCGTTCTTCCCGGCAAAGTGTTTGATGTCCGTACAACAAAGAAATTGGACTCTCATCCGTGCGTTATAGTGGTGCCGGAGATGGCAGCCGCGAGGCATTTCATTCGCACGCAGGCGGCCAGCCTCAGTGAGGAGAACAGATTCGCGCTGTTGAGGCCTCAGCTTGAACTCAACCCAAAGTAAGTGCAAAGAAAACACCGGAGGCGCATCCGTTGAAGTCAGCACTGGCTTTTGATCGAAGAAAAAACACACCTTGGCAGTCATAACAGGCGCCTGATAAATCTCACTAGGGATGACAAACCACCCCTGAGTATGAACTGGCTTTAACTCAGATCTCAATCCGCCTGTCATGCGAGGATATTTTTTGGAAGTGTCACAAAAGTGGACGGTTGCAGGCTGTTAATAAGATGATGACCCTTTTTGTCTTGTTTCAGACATCCAATCATCAAGAAACTCCACAAACTCCTCACAAGCGATAAAGACCTGGCCGATTTGGTAGCAAAGCAGCTCTTCTCTAACGCCATGGTCACTGCCGGCCTCGTTGTGGACCCTAGGAACCTGATAACCGGAATTAACGATCTCTTGGTTAAAGCTTTAGAAAAGCATTGATTTATTTTATTATTTAATATATGTATTGTTAATTCGTTAATTAAATTATTTTATCGAAATTACTGAAGTACTATTTACTCAGACAGTTTGCACCAGAGCAATGTATTGGTCGAAAGTCTATGTAAAACGATACAAGGATATGCAGCCCAAAATGATAAAAATAATGTAACTATCCTTCCAAACGCTTGATTCGAGATTGAAGAGACTTACATGGATAGATAGCCTATGTTTGTGAGTAAATGTGCGACATTAAATAAAATCAGTGTGACTTAATTTTCCCAGATATTTAATTTCCTGTTGTGGTATCGTTGTGAAGTTTATCGTTTCTCGGAAACCATAGCATGTGCGACCATAAGTAATACATTCTTGTGTAAGTAGACATTTTTTTTACAAAAACGACAATTCGCAAAAAAAAAAAACGCACATTTACACCACATCCATCTCTAATTATTAGTAAAACTCAATTCCTGGTGGCTTACTATCAGCTCTTAAAGCAGGACAGAAGTTGAACTCGCCTGCTTTTTTGTGCCATGATTTCATTAAAGCAGGGCAGTAGCAGGCTTGTTGCCGTCAAGTTTTTTTTGTAGAGTTTAATACCATGACGTCGTAGCTGACAGCACTATAACGTTAAGGTCAATTAAGGACATCTTGAAAAAGATTTTATCTTTCTCCAACAAATTCAAGTTTTTGAACGCTTTAACGACAATTGTCAGACCAGAGACAAGCATTACCATTCGATGAGAAAGTCGTTCACCCTATAATCGGTCATATATAGTACGATTTTTAGCCGTGCTAAAGCAGGCCTGCTGTTGAACTGCTTGGAAATTGATTGAACGGTTTGATATAGTACGCCCCCTGCTAGGGTAAACATATTTCTTCAGAGTCCCTATATTACACGACCGATAATGTACAGCCAATAATTCTAATATAATATTATATAATAACTATACAGGAGAATGCAGGTCAGATTTTTTTTTTTTTTTATTAAAAATTAAAATTTTATGTATTATCTCCTAAAAACGTTTTCCTGTAACTAAACGGTTAAGGTACCTGCCCCTACCGTCTCAAAAATTCACTCTGTATTTCAATACAATTTTACACATCCTATATTTTGAAACGGTTTGGACTGAACAAGTACCGCGAGATCATACAATAAATTTGCAGTGCTTTAAGTTGCCAATACAACAAAAATAACTTGCCAGCAAGCATGTAGCCTGGGACAAGCTCCCGCCAGAAAGCTTGCTCGTCACCCCCTGAGAATCACTTCACCCACTAAACCTGCGCTATGCTACAGAGGTCAGCGATTCGCTTTGCTCGCCACCTCCCTTCGCCTTCGCTACGCTAGGTTTCGCTCCTCTCAAGACCTCCTTTGCAAGCTTCTGGCTCCGCCTTTTTTATATACACACCCCAATGACACGCAAAAGACAGATAGAGTCGGGGTTGGCCGTGTCAGTTTTGTTATTTTGGAATCCCGATAAAAAAAACCTTAAATAATTATTATCTAGGTTAGATACTCTGCGGAAATAAAACTACACTCGCCCATGAAAACAAGGCATCAAGGTCCACCGCAAAACGGCAATCTGGAAGAATATTCTTCATTGCCACCACTGGTGGCAATGAGGAATACTTACATAGGATGGCGATCGAGGTGGTGCCAACCAGAGAATAGACGGCGTTAAGTGCCTACTATCCGACTGATCAACTTATCAGACGCCCGCCTTATTTTGTTTGTTTCCTGTGCGGGCAGCTCCTTTTTGTTTCGGAAGCATTAATTTTGTTACCTGCACCCAGTAAATTTTTTCTATGCTCGCACATGAAAAGGGTGAGAAGAGTTCTTGGTTTAGTTAGCTGTGATTGTGTGTCTGCGTTCGTTTCGTTTCAAAGAGTATAAAAGTCGATCAGTTAGGATATTAGTAATGTGTTGTGTTGTGGTCACTCTTCTGGCTCTGTCTGGTCTCTCTGTCTGTTCCACAGTCCACTGTCTAGTTCTAGTTCATTCCGTTCATTCGTTCGTGTGCGCGGTGTTGCGAAGCGGCTTTTTTGCAAATGTCTTTTTTCTAAGAATTTACTTTACCTCGCTCGCTCAGTATTTTGTATTCATCCCTAATGAAGTGAAGCTTATCGTTTTTGGACAATTATAGCTTGATGCTACAAATTGAGCAGTGAGTTGAGTACCTAAATCGCTGCCCTGCATTGCATTTACCCAACGAATAAAATGAATGTTCCTAACGCTTCCCCATTGACCATTGTCTCTCCCTGGATGAATTCCCCCAAGCCCGGCCCGTGTACTGTTTTATGTATTGTCTTGCATTGCATTGCACCATCACCTGCCTTTTTCAATCACTTGTTTTGTGATGATATTTGAATCATATTTTGTGATGCAATTGAATATTTTCAATCCCTTGATTTATTATTTTTCTGAATATGTTTGTGCGTGAATAAAATTCTTACTGAACATTTCTGCAGATATGAGCACAATGGATATAAACAAGCTTGAACACCATGAAGATATGAAATCGCCGGATAAAAAGCAAATCGAGGCTGAAGAAATGGAGGTAATGTTGAAAGAGAGTGAGAAAATCGAGGCAGCTACCGATACCAAGACTGATGACGGCCCAGTGAAAACCGCTCTGTCTGGCGATGTGACCGACCAAGGTCGGGAAGTCAAACCCAAGTTTATACCAATCGGCGCAATCAAAATGCCAGGATTCTTCACCAAGAATAGTGACAAAGATAAGTCCAAGGTAAATCCATACAAAATATCTTACCTTTAGATCCAGGTGAAACTGTTATATGAAAAGAAAGTAAATTTGTCAGTGCAGTGGTGTACAATAGAGAGTTAACTACTTATTACACCTTCTTAAATTAAGGATGCTAGGTTATCTAGCCATCTGAATTAATGCAAGTGCTAATAGCACTTAGCCATTTAGCATCCTAGCTAGCAAGCAAGTAAGGTGGCTACCATCCTAGCTCCTAGTTAGCATTGATATTATAGATGCCATTTAGGATGGTGTAATAATAAGCACCTTAAAAACTTCCTATCCTAGATCCTAACTAGAATGACAATGTTGGGAGGTGTATTTGAAAGTTAACTGTTATTACACCATCCGTAATATTGGATGCTAACTAGGAGCTAGGTAGCCACATTTTTCTTGCTAACTAGGATGCTAGCAGGCCCTTAATATCGGATGGTGTAATAATAAGCACTCAATCTTCCTAAGTTCTAAAATTATTGTTCTTATTTCCGGATTACAGGATGAAGATGGTATAGAGAAAGACACTGAAAACCATAAGACTGATGAACACAAACCAAAAATTGGCCACCGCTTGCAGTTTCTACATTCCTGTCCATTGACTAAGTTCTTACACCATCCGAGAAATGAGAGTGGTGAGTCTACCAGTTCAGTTACATATTTTTAAATAAATATCCTGTAAAGGTCATGTATACATTCTAATTTGCCCGTATGATTGTGATCAAGCCCCGCCATGCAGCTGTTATTGTTCAATGTGTAAATATATATTTTTTTGTACTTGTTTTTAAATAAAGAACAGGAAGAAGGAACAGTTTGTAACATGAATGCCTAAGGAAGTACATACTTGAAACATTTATGCTTTTTAATATAAAGTCAAATTATATTGTATGACCTATTGCTTACTACACACTCATTATGTCATTCATTCTTTCTAGTGAAGTCTTTATTGCACAAAGATATAAAAATATCTGACCTGTGAAAATCTGATCAAGTAGGTCCTGATTACTTCTGCAATAAAAATGGACAGGATGCCTCGATGATAATGAATATTAATTTGTTTTTCCAAATGCTAGGCTAGTGTCCATAAATCCATACGTAGTTCCCAAACTTATCAAATTCTGTAATGATGTGTGGTGTATAATTTTAGGAGAAAACGAAGGAAAAAGGGGAATTTTCAATTTGAAATATCCTAAATTATTCCAAAAGAATTCAGATAGCAACACAGAAGCTGCTCTAGCATCTACGGAAACATTGGATGACAAACTTGATGCACCTAATGATGGCATGGAGACTGTGAAATTGGATGGAGGGGTAAGAGGGTCTAATATGCTAATAGATCATATTGAACCAAATCAAAAAAAGGAGGAAGTTCCTCAATTGGAGCACTTTTTTGTCCAATGTATTAGAATTGCATATGCCATGAGTTTACCTATTTCTTTTATTTTTTTATAGAGAAATTACTAGCCTTTGTATTCGGACACCACAGGCAGCATACATTAGGCAAAACCTATGTTTAATTTTGAGTTGAAATATTTATTAGTAGTTTATGTAAGACAGTAAATCTAAACTTCTAAAACACAATAATGTTACTTTGGTTTCGATTTACTTCCTTGACTTTGCAAGTTTTAGAAATCATATTAATATTTCAGGAACCGGATGAGGGAAAAGTTGCCACAAAACTGCCTTTAAAAGAAAGGATTCGCCAAAAAAAATTTATAATGGGTAAGTTCTATAATATTTTTTGTCAAGATCAAAAGATCCAGTAAGCCCATTGACAGGAAAGGATGGCAATGTACAATCTTTTAGGTTTATGGTCTTGGATGAATTAATATCCTGCCCTGCCCTGGTGTTAAGACAACCTAACAACCTTCGTAATATTGTCAACTAGCTAACCCCACGCAGTTACTCTTGTGTTTGTGTAAAAGTATCTGCTTTATTTCAAGTCACCCCTTTTTCAGTACTTATTTGTAATTATGGAAAGTGCATCTAGCTAAGATCCCTTGCAGGCAATAAACTATTTGTACAGAGACGTCGGATTAGGTTGGTTTCTTTTATAGCTTATAATATGATGATTATTACAAACTCGTAAATAAATATTTCATAATTTACTTTAATTAGGGTTTATAACAAATCAAATATTCAATATACAGATGGTGAGTTTTTTTCCAGCGCCACTGAGGACAAGTCTGAAACTGTGTGAGGTAGGTATCGAAAAGTCATATTAGGAGTTGCATGCTCGATTTCAAATGAAATAATTTCTGCGTTAAAGAAAATATATTTATTTTTATAGTTTTTCTGGAAAAGCGAGTTTATGAAAAAAATGTTTTTTTGCATTTTTGAGTTCTTTATTTGATAATAAAAAAAAATAATGTACTATGTGCCCAAAGTTGTTGGAACACTTTCAAATTTGAATTTTGTTTTAAAAAACTCACTTTTCCAGAAAACTATACAAATAAATAAGATATTCTTTAATGCAGAACTTATTTTTTTTTAAATCGAGCATGTAGCTCCTAACATGACTTTTCGATAACTCACGGTTTCAGACTTGGCCTCAGTGGCCCTGGAAAAAAACTCACTCTGTATTTAATAATAAACTAGCCCTTGCAGTACTCCAATGGGGTATTCCTTTTCAGTAAAGAGTTACATACAAACGTTTTTAACCCTGCAGAGATTTAAGAATTTAATTTTAAGAGATTTTAAAAGATCTTTTCCAATGATATCTGTAATAATTATACAAAGTATCATTAAAATCCATTGAGTAGTTTCAGCATGATGTGGGTTCAAGATACAGAAATACAGACAAAAACGAAAAAAAACTATTGGTTGGGCGTCAGTATCAAATAGTAGTACCAATAAAAAAATCTGAATATATTGAATGAACAGATTTTGACCCAATACAGTTTTATTATATGTATAGATTTTAAATAAACGCAGGTAACTGTTCCAAGAGACCGGCTTAGGTACAGAAGACGCAACTGAAGTACTTTTTTGCTAAACCGGGTCATCACCATCTTTTCCCCGTAATTTACAGTCTAGTAGTCGCCGCTATAAATCCATCCTGATGAAGATGTCAGTGTCAACATATTCCTCCATTTATAATTAGAATTACACCCTCTTTAACAGATCTTTTCTGCATGAAAATAGGTCGAACTATAGCGTTTTTAAATCTTTACCTATGTAATAAATACGTAGTTTGTTTGTTACCTTTTCACAACAAAAAAGAGAGGGAAAGAACATATGCTACTATCTGGGTGCAAAATGCAAAGCATAATATTTATATTAGTTTCTGATAGTATATTTTTGATTGATGTTCTAAATAACCACCTTCATGAAAGCATGTCCGCTGTTTGTGGCATTTCATTATATATCATTATTTTGTATAACAAAAAACAATGCTTCACTCATAGCCGTTTAAATTTAAATTGTCATTGACAATTTGTCAATAGTGTTGTATTTCATCTTGTACAGCTGAACTTTTAAATTGCCCCATAGGAATTAATCCAAAGTATATTTAGAAAAAACTAAGTTTTGCAAGCCTTTCAAATTTATTTTGCATTGGACATGCAACAAACTACGTTTGTATTGGCAAGCGGTGCTACTTCGTAATAAGTAATTTATATAATAAAATAAATATGTATACATATCTTTATCAATTTTATCAACATAATATATAGTTGGAGAGGGGTCATATCTAAATAGATGCAAGGTAGTGATTTTTCAGCTTCAATTTAAAATTAAACACTGACTGAGCCAGTCATATTTCAGTGGACAAGATGTTCCAAAGTCGAACCGCCTGAACACTGAAAGACCATAAAAAGAATGGTTATAGGGGTGAGTTTTCTGATGACCTAATGACCTCAAGGTCATCCTTAAGGCAAGCAGGCGATACTATGGTGTACATAATATACAGAAGGAAGCTGCTGCCCTTCTTCTCGGGAGATCCCGTAGTCGGCTTTTACAACATTCATGGGTTGAGTTGAGGTGTCGATTCTTAAGCCGCGACCGCGGTCTTGATAGCGGTTGACAAGAAATAACGCAATCATCTAAAGGAGGCTGCCATCCTACTTTTGTCTGGATTGATCTGTTTTTGTGTGTACAGCCAAACGGCCATAGAATAAAATAATAGTATGGTCATGCTCATGTCAAATCAGGCAGAGTTTCTTGCCCATTAATCTCGTTTTCGGTTGCATTTTTCAAACCAGCAACAAAATTTTGAAGATTCGATGAATCCTAGTGCTTTTATTGCACTCATTGACTGCTTGGTCACACACATGTGTGTTGGTGTTAGGGCTTGCAAATATTCGAATATTCGATGTTTTTTTTTTATATTCTAATATTGTTCGAATAATAGAAACAACTATGTTTTTATTTAAATTATTTTATTCTTATAAGTGTCATTTGCATGAACATTATTTAAATATCCAAATGTGAAGTTAACAATAGGTTGTGTCGCCGCAACGAGACATTGAGTATTATTATTATGTTTTATCTCGTCTGAGAATTCTCGATTTACTATGTAGAAGTCGGTGATAACTGGGGCACACGGACCTAGGCCAAGAGTACTTCAGTATTTTGAACTGCATCAGGGAGTGCGGTCTGCAGAAACTTCCGCACTATCCTGCAAGTGTTAAGGATGGCTGCTTTCTGTAGCAACACGAAAGTATGTTTGGGCAAGTCTAGTAAAGATAAAGACTGTGAAAGTTGTATTGGGATAACACTATGGGGACTATTGATACTTTTTACAAACGCCACATGCGGGCTTAAACGCTCAATTTTCTACAACTTCTCAGGAAAAACAGTCTTAAAAATTTAGGTCATGAGTATTTTTGTTAAAATACTTCTACGTCTTATCTCGCAGCGTACCTTTGATGAACTCTAAACTTTAAATTCATGTTTCTGTTGCTCCACGTTAATCATAATCATAATTAATCATTTATTTGCTTGAATACATAAAATATTACAGTAGCAGATCTAAGTGTTAAAAGTCAGTAGGTACATGTATTCGACCTGCATGCAGGCGTGCAAATATTAATACTTTTTTATTCATAATAATCATAATATTCAATTAAATTATAAAAACAATTATACATTAACCAATCATTAACGTTACTCTTAAAAATATTCCCATTTAACACATAAGCTTCTCTGGTAATTTATTATATATCAATATACACAATATTATAAACATTTTTTTTATATATATCTTTATGGCGAGGCGGTTGATAAATTTGGATCTCTTCTGTCGGGTCATAATTTAACTTCGTTAATATGTTTTTTTTTATAAATAAATTAATATTACAGGACATTAATTTTATACAGCGCCATCTAGCCCCAAACTAAGCATAGCTTGTAATATGGGAACTAGATTACGGATGGAATATTTTTTTTTTAGAACAAACATCTATATTCATCACACAAATGTTTGTCCTGTTAATATAATACTACCTGAAAAATACAAAAATACCTTTGAACTAGTAATAAAAATTATGTTATCCCTTTCAAATAAAACAAAAAGTAAAAAGATTAAAGAATATTAAGTAACACATATCGCCATCGACTTTACGAGATATTCAAATTCATTTATTGTCAATAAGTTTAAATCAATTATAAAATTACCAGAGGACCCCACACTAGGGCTAGCCTGTGCCGCGGGAGTCTATTTAAAGAATTACCAAAAGATTTGTGCTACTAACAGGGCAAAACCAAATTAAATTAAAAATTAAAAACAAAAAACAGAATTATTGAGTATGACATTGAAAAGGGGGGTGTGTGTGTGTGTGTGTATGTGTGTGTATATTAGAGTGTGCATGCGTTATTTGGATAAGTAGGAGTAAGGAACACGGATGGGAAACCAAGAGCAAAGTTATTGGGATTCACGTCAGGATTGCTAAAAGTCTCTCTGTATCATCATAATCAAGGGTGAGGAGCCACTTTCTCCTTAACGCCGACTTTCTCCTATAAATATATAAATATAATACTTACATCTGATCCTTGACAAGCCAGTACACACCAGTAACTTAGCACGATTAAACCTTACTTCATACAACAAAGAAAACTACGACAACCGCGTGCAAAATACAACTGAACACATTCACATGTGCGACAGTGACGGATAGACAGAAGAGTACTCGACTATTACGCGAATGCGCTACACAACCCCACGCGGTTGCCCCACCTATAAGTTTGTCATTTTGTTTACTCGAACGACGTAAACTTGTATGGATATCGCACTTGAACTTAAAAGGGGCATTATATGAACATCACGAGTCCTGAGTTTGTTGTTATTGATTTTAATCGAATATTAAAATAGCAGTTTTTGAATATTCGTACGAATACATTATTCGAATGCAAGGCCTAGTTGGTATGCGACATGGACACTCGGCAGCCAACAAGGTAAATAATTTAAGTGGTGAGATGATTATGATAACTTGACACCAGCTGAGATGAAGGTCAAGAGCTCCTCCGCCGCACAATAAAAAAAAAAGTTTGGCCATCCCCGCAACAGATATCTAATATTGTAATGGATTCGAAATGGTAATTGTTCGCAGATGATATGATAGTGTGCGGATTGGTGGTCCTTGTGTTGGTGGTGGTGATGATCGGCATCATCATCGGCGCGCAGGCCGGCCCGCCCGCCGAGCGCCCGCTGAGGCTCGGTCGGTTCATCACTACCTTTTCTAGCTGCGGACCTGTTGAAGGGTAACTATACTTGTTACTTGTAGAGCGGACAGTTTTCCGCAACTAGATGTCCTTCAAAAAGCCAACAGCTCGCAGGCCCCCTGGGTGTCTGCTGTGTCCTAAGGTGTTGCACCCGTTAAGACGAGACGCTACTGCTTCCTCTACATTAGAAAGAAAGAAAGAAAAACATTTTACTGACACACATCAACCTATATCTAACACATAACCTTGTCTGTGCTGTGTTGACAGCACAGCACAATTTATGCAATGTAAACACTTATTAGGTATCCTTATTAGCAAATAAATAGGTAGGTAGATAGCTACCCACCCAACCTCCTACTGCATAGAGCTGTCTGTTTGTTTCCCTTGAATAAAAATGCTTATTTAGTGAGCAGTGAGCTGTGACAATACCGATGAGTGATGACACAGCGATTGTGTAAAAGTGAGATATGCTTTGGTACTAACGAAAACATATTTCAACCTAAGCTAAGCTGGTACTATGGGAACTCGTCTCTCCATTTATGGTTCTGTCGCGCTTTTGCCTCGAGACTGGACCACATTTAGCGCTCAATAGCGAATAGCGAAGAGTTGAAGAAAGCAAAGGGAGGCTCCTGTCTTAAAGTAGGCCCACAAAAAAATATTGTGGGGTGAACCTTATGACTGGATACAGATTCAATAGGTGTAGGGTCAATTTATACTGGTTGCTTAAAATTTTAAGAGGAGTTCAAATTCAATAGTCTGGGTGACTATCTGGAAGACTATTCAATCAGAAACCGAACGAAATACCTCATTACAGGCTTGCCAGATTTGTCGCATTTCTAATTTGTGGCGCTGAGTATCGATGATTTTTTTGCGTATGGAATCCACCAACTCTCGCTTCCGCCAACATAATATTATGTAAGTTACTTAGAAACTTTATTTTATCATTTGCAGGATATATGACGAAGGCGTTTACAAGTTCTTTAGCATCCCATACGCCTTGCCGCCCGTCGAAGAGAAAAGATTCACGTACGCTCAACCCCTGAATAACATATCACTCTGCTGGAATGGAACCCTTCAAGCCCACCGTCAGAAACCTCTTTGCATGCAGTTCCTTGAAAACGGAACCATTACCGGTGACGAGGATTGCCTCACTCTGGACATTGTGACTCCACACGTGAGATACGACTCGCCTCTCCCTGTAGTAGTACTGATAGGTGCGAACAGCTTCAGTGGCGGGATAAGCGTCGCGCAACCTTCGGCTTTATACGCCCGAACCAAAGAGGTGGTTTTCGTCCGCCCCAACTTCAGATTAGGACCGTTTGGCTTCCTCGCTCTCGATATACTGACCAACTCTAAATACCCACCGACTTCGGGAAATTACGCTCTCAGCGATCTCCTCGTTGCATTGCAGTGGGTCAAGTTGAACATCAAGCATTTCGGCGGTGATCCCGATTCAGTAACTCTGCTGGGTCACCGTGCCGGCGCCACTTTAACCGCCGCTCTGACCACCGTCAACCAAGCGCACAAACTATACTCCCGAGCGTGGCTGTCCTCCCCTTCGGTTATATTCCCCGGGGAAACTTTGGAGCTCTCGCAGAAGAGTAACGAGCAATTCAAACAGCTCAGCAAATGCAACGACGCGGACTGCCTGCGCAAAATGCCTACTACGGAGATCTTGTCGGTCACTCCCGACATTTGGCTCGGCAACAACATCGGCAGCCTGCCTCTCGCTGACGAATACAAACGCTCGTGGCTGGTACTCGACGGCGACCTTCTCAGAATGCACGCTTACGAGAGTTGGGACGCCCAGAAGGAAGCCAAAAAGTCCGGCAAAGATAAGGTGTTCAAGCCGATGGTGTTCGGCACGACCCAGCATTCGAGTCACTCCGAATTCTTGCGCTCGAAGCATTTGAATTGGAACGCGGAGGTCGTCGAGAAGATGGTGAACGACAGCGTGATAGGCGAGAAGAACTTGACGGCGGCCGTATTCGAGCATTTCAATAAGTCGTACGAGGGGTTGGTGGAGTTGATATCGAGTGTTCGCACGCTGTGCCCGCTGGTGAGTCTGGCGCGGCTGCGGCTGTCGGTGGCGATGTACGTGGTGCTGGGGTCGGGCGCGGGCGGCGGCGCGGCCGGCTCGGGGCTGGCGGACGGGGACGCGGACGTGGAGGCCATCCTGGGCACGTTCGACTCCGCGATGCCCGAGCAGCGGCGGTTCATGGCGGCGATGCAGCAGCTGTTCTACTACTACGTGTGGCACGGCGCGGTGGTTCCAGACTCCGGCCTCATCGCCGTGGGACAGGACCTGCTGCCGCAGCTCGGCCTGCCCGCCTGCGATCTCCTCATTCGCGAAGACATCGTGCCCAGGTACGCACGCGTCGACTAATCTTGTGATGTCATTTTCAGCTTGGAAAATTTAGCCCCGTCGATGTGATTAAATGTTTTCGCGTATCAGTGTTGTATGTGCATGTGACTAGTAAATAGAGGAAGTGAATAGTTTTTTTAAGTGTGACTCATTTTTGTTTTTATAGATTATTAATGCTTACATGACATAGCGAAAGTACAAATCCAATTAATTATTGTATAATTTTGAATTAAGATCTGATTGAGTGTTGCTCATTTTTGACTGATATTATTTCTGAAAAGTATTATAAAAAAAAATGTGTGTTAAGTTAAAGTTTGACATAGGCTTAGTGATAGGTATCTTATGATTAAGTTACCTTTGGAGTTCCGTTTTGATACTCACTACCAGATACGCATTGTAGCTAAGTCGATAGTAGTCATAGTTTTAAGCATAGTTAGTAGACTTGTAAATCACAGTGCTTGTCGGTCACAAATGTATCTGTTTTACTCACCTCACGCCTAATGTGTTTGAATAGCATTTATATTTTTATAACCAAGTACTTACTGTGTTTAGAAAGTCGACAGTGCAGCTAGTTATACTGTAATATTAAAGTCTGAGATTAATCCAAAGAAAATGGGATATTTCCAAGCAGTAGCTTTATTATTACGACCTATGTAGTTATTTATTAACTTTGTACTCTTTTATATAACAGCAGCCATTCTTGCCAGACAATGTTTTGTAACCTATTAGCATCGGTTTTGTGGATCAGTAAAGTCTCCAGATTTAAAAATGATTCACAAAATCAGTGCCATGCCATTGGTGTCATGGATATTTTTGCGTTATTTTATACAACTTTTGTGATTTTGAAAATTGATCCAAATAAATTATTGTAAGACTGACAAGATGTTTTAATCGAAAACCCAAAATTACTTGGTTGGCATCACAAATATGTTTCCAGTACCTACCTAGATACACATCTACAATTTATTATCTGCTCCACATCAAGTTGGAGCAGTAGG
Source organism: Venusia cambrica (assembly GCA_951394065.1). Taxonomy (NCBI): domain Eukaryota; kingdom Metazoa; phylum Arthropoda; class Insecta; order Lepidoptera; family Geometridae; genus Venusia; species Venusia cambrica. The sequence continues at coordinate 8,300,793 of OX596035.1, forward strand.
TACCATCTGTCCAGCCTGGGACGCTACCGCCGACGGCGAAGCCGATCTCCATTGATGGCTTTAAATTAGCTCCATGAGAACTAGAAACGATTTTTACCGTCAAATGTACTGAACGGATAGGTTTCATAACATGTGTACACTTTTGAGATGGGAAACGCCATTTCGGATATGACACATACCGAAATCGGTAAAAATCGTTTCTAGTTCTCATGGAGCTAATTTAAAGCCATCAATGGAGATCGGCTTCGCCATCGGCGGTAGCGTCCCTGTCCGGAAATAGCTCTCAAGAGATATGGTTGTTTCTACTGTTAGCTTTAGTTTTAGAATAAAACTATTTTTTAAAAAATAAATGTTACTACCTACTTCATGTATGCTGCTCAATATCTATTCAAAATTTATCCATCGTCTGGTGGCAGTAGTTAAGTAGTAGGTACCTAGTTTAGCATATCCAGCCATGTATTTAGAATATTATCGTGAGATTGGCTATAGAGTGATAAGGACAAGACCAAAAACAAAATACATGTGTACTCGTAATATGAAAAGATAGATTGATAGACAACTCTTTATTGTTCACCATTTACAAAAAACATAACAAAAGATAGATAGTAGAAACTTAATCCAGGCAAACGCTGGATAAACAGAGAAGATAATGGCGGTCAATACGAATAAAGAATATAAAACATAAATAATCATAGCGAAGGATAAAAATGATAATTTAAGAATAAACTGATAGATAATGTTGTTTGGTTGTAACATTTTAGTATGGACCCTGGCATAATAAGCGCCGCCATTTTTTTTTTTTTTTTGCGCGTCCACCTTTCACATCTTGTTTAATGGATAGCGGCCTTCAATACAGACAACAAGTACTAAATAGCAAAACCTCGTAAAGTGTCAGGTTGGCCTAATATTTGGTGTTAAAATATTTTTATTTATTATTACTATCACTACATCTCAAAATGGAAGAGATAAGTGTATGATTGTATTAAATTGATGAGATTATAAATTCATAGAAGTACCTAGCTTAGGTTTGAGCCAAGTGGAATTTTGTGGAAGCATATCTTCACTGGGTATATGAGTTAGTATCAAGTATAACAACATGTTATGATACCCATATTTATTTATTAAATCACAAATCGTCTGCATCGTCAATGTTACAAAAAATGTGTCCAGGAAGGCAACAGGAGGAAGAGGTTGTACCATAAACCACACTATACACATGACATGGGCACAGCAACCAAGAGTTCGCTTTCCTACCAAACACGAACATTATTGGCCTATTCTTTTATTTCGTCCCTGTAGATGAATATGAAAAATCGTTTATTGAACTTATAGCGTAATTGGATAGGGTACATGAGAAACAGTGATGACTTATATCATATTATATGATGATTAATATGTATCAGTATGTAATGTAGACGAAATTATTTCGGTTGTTAGAGTGGCGTGAGTGGATTTTAGCTCTTAGCAGCCAAGGATCCATCGAAACTATAATCAGTGGCAAGTGTGCCAATACCGCGATCTCTGTAGACACTTATATGCCATCTCTCTGATGTTCCCCTAGTAGCTTCGTGCTTGGTACGTCCCTATTGCCATTTTGATCAAGTCTTTAGATGTCAATACAGGGAACTCTTCAAAACCAGTGACATTTATGTCCATGTCCTCAAATGATGCTCTGCGTTGGTTAAAATTGTTGTGATTTACAAACACACTCAATTAATTTGGCGCATCATGTCTCAAATATATCTCGTTGATCATTTCGTCCACCAGTGGGTGATCTTTAAGCCTAGCACCGAATGCATTTATTAGAGAGCACATGCTATTTTGATCTCTTCCATTAGTAGTAAGTCCATCCTGGTACTGTAAACGTAACCGTAATAGCTCGCGTTAACACTAATATTCACAAAAAACCCTAGGATTTTTAAAAATAAGTGAGATTGTTCATACAAACTACCTTAAACTATTCTCTTTTGCATTGCCAATCTACGTTTACTAAATCAATCTATCCAGCTGACAGCCAAACGTGCGCACACTATCATTTAGATTATATACCTACATAATAAAAAATCCTACCTATAATTTTAGGTTTTTCATTTTGTTATATAAAACGCAAGGGCGTGTCTCTGATACATATCACAACTACAATTATAGCTAACCCCACCGTCTTCGTGAGATAGAGAAATGATATGTACTTAGACAATCAGGTATAATTTTTCTATGCACGCATGGAATTATTTTCTTAAAAGTAAACATGCAACCAGGCGCAACCTGGGTATTTGCAGGTTTAAAAAATAAAAGAAATTTAAGAAAAAAATTACGTCATAGTCGTTTATTTGGTAAAATAAAAATAAATACTTGGTACCTAAAAATAAACACACGGTCAAACATACGGAAGTAGGTTCTAAATAACATGAGAATCGATTTTAGTAAAGAATTAACATTCACAATAAAAATAAACAATAACCGCGAAACTTATTCCAAATGATAAGAAAATATTTAACACATTCAATAAATAAGACCAGAAATATTTTTAACATAATAAACAGAGATCTATTTTTTTTTGTACTGATTCAACAATTTGAAGCCTATTATCTAACTTATGCTTCCAGACTCGTGGGAGGCAAGCAAAGCAATTCCAAGCGTGATTTACTCAATCTTAACTCCATTTTAGTATACCATGCTACCCTGCATCCCCTTTTTTAGGGTTCCGTACCCAAAAGGTGCCAACGGGACCTTATTACAGTCCGCCTGTCAGCGAGCTGTACAGATGTGTACAGGTGAAATTTATACAGAGTGTAATTTTCTTGCCGTTATAACGTAATTATATTAAAACAAAATATAAAAAGGAGACATTCAAGATACGTAATTTTTTTACTTGAAATATGGGTCGGATGGCAACCCTCGGTGTGTTAATCTCACCTGATGTTAAGATAAAACGCGCTTAACCCGTAATTCTCAACGGACGGAGCAACTGAGAGCTAGAATCGTTGTTATGGCGACAGACTTAGGTAAGACAGTGGTAGCTAGCCAACCCAAGTAAAATTTGTGGATCGAACCCGGTACCTCTTTTTATTGTACAACGGGGAAGCACTTGGCTTTCATCTCACCTGGTTACAAGTTAAGGCGAGGTGGAGGCGCACTTCACCCGGTATCCTCAACAAACTGAGGAACTGGCTATCTTACCTCTAAATGCCGGAACACAACAATTTTAGAATTGTTGTTATGGCGACAGAATTAGGTAAGATGGTGGTAGCTAGGCCAAGCGAACGTAGAGTCCTACCAACCAAACCAAGCACAATATATTGTACTCCCCATGGGGATCGAACCCGGGACCTCTGGATCTGAAATCGGTGGGTTGAACCACTACACCACAGAGGCGGTGTGATGATAATTCCGTCAAAACTTTTGAGGATACCCCACTGCCGCATATCGCTATTTGTTTTTGCGTTTGCTGTTCCATGAGTCTGGAGCTAACTTAACCTCTAGTGTGTTTAGTTAAGTATCATCGCACATTTAACTTAATGGTTACGCTCCCTTAGCGGCGAGACTACTTGCAGCTGGTTTTCCTTGCCGAGTTTATGCGACTTCCGAATAGAAGAGGGTGATTTCGGCAAGTAAGGCTTCGCTTTGGTCTGTTCTATTTCCTTCTTCAGTTGGTCGATGACCGAGGACTGCTTGGCCGCCGTCATCGTTAACTCCTCATTTTCTTGGCGCAGCAGCGACAGTTCCACCACAATTGATTGCTGGTCGTGGACCTGCAATCGAAAAGTTTTTTTGTTTATTTATTGTTTGACGGGGAAGATCTTGGCCTTCATATTATCTTGCTTACAAGTAATAAGGCCGAAGGTGGAAGCGCACTTCACGCGGAATCCTCAACGGTCTGAAGAACTGGCTATCTTACCTCTAAATGCCAGAACACAACCATTTAAGAATTGTTGTTATGGCGACAGAATTAGGTACGATGGTGGTAGCTAGATCCTACCATCGATCAAACCAAGTACAATATTGTACTCCACCTGGGGATCGAACCGGGGACTTCTAGATCTGACATCGGTGGGCGAACCACTAGACCATAGAGGTGGGGAAAAGTCTAATAAATAAATCTATTTCGACAGAAATAATTTCCATAATTTTCAGTAAATTAGAATAAGCTTATTACCATCATCAATATATATATATATATAATAGGATATTTTATTGCCAAAAGAATTACCTTACAAAGATGCTTCATTTACTAGTTTACAAGACTGCTTAACTAACTACATATTACAATGAGATCCCAAACTAGGCGTGTTATGTCTGTGTCTTCGGGCTCAGAAATGCGGTTGACTTTACTTAGCTAGCAGTCGTGTTCGTGTGCAAGTATAAAATGGCATATATTATTATGACGGACTTAGGCGATGCTTTTTATGAGTTTGTGTTTGTGTGTCTGATGAACAGCCCTTAACCATCTGCTGTGGGTATTGAGAATAATTTGTGGTCACACTCGGAGGCGTCGTGGCCTTACCTCACGTTGGTACCGCTCGTTGTCAGTCTCGAGTCGCGAGATCTCGGCGGCGGCTTGCGCCAGCAGCGCGCGGGCCTGCTCAGAGGCGGCCGTGGCGCGCCCTGCATGCTCCGTCGCTAACTCGCACAGCACACGTTTCTTCTCCACCTTGGAAAAAAACATCATGCTCTACATGACTACTAATTTCTTGATATTTTTTCATGTTAATCAAGTAATCAGTATCAGTATGTTTTTTTTTTGTACAACAGTGAAGCGCTTTTCACCTGGTAAGAAGTTGAGATAAGGCCGAAGATGGAGTTTGTTGAGGATTCCGGGTGAAGTGCGACCCGGAATCCTCAACAAACTGAGGAACTGGCTATCTTACCTCTAAATGCTGGAACACAACAATTTTTAAGAATTGTTATTATGTCAGAATCAGTATAAAAATAAATAAATCAATTTTACAGGACATTAACTTCACACAGCGCCCAAGTAAAATATTCTGGCAATACTATATTTCATCTATCTACTAATATGTGGAGAGAAATGGACTAGTTTTGAGTATATTTATACTCAATACCGCCTCTGTGGTCTAGTGGCTCAACCCACCGATTTCAGATCCAGAGGTCCCGGGTTCGATCCCCATGGGGAGTACAATATTGTGCTTGGTTTGGTTGGTGGTAGGATTTGTTTAAATCCGCCTGGCTAGCTACCACCATCTTACCTAATTCTGTCGCCATAATAACAATTCTTAAAAAAAATGTTTTGTTCTGGCATTTAGAGATAAGATGGCCAGTTCCTCAGTTTGTTGAGGATTCCAGCCGAAGTGCGCCTCCACCCTGGCCTTATCTCAACTTGTAACCAGATGAGATGACCTACATTTTTTTTGATACATTAGTATTTTGATAGATTTTTTTTACATATATATGGTAATTAGAATTTGGAGTAACAATACTAACCTCTTCACGCAGCTTTTGTATCTGAGAATTGGATTCCTTTTTTAACAGCTCAACATCATCAATCAGTTCATTTTTTATGGTTCCTAACTCACGGTACGCCTCTTGCTCGACATTCTGCAGACTCTCAATCAAAGACACATTGTGCTCCATTATCCGTGTATGCTCCTTAGCCAAAGCCGCTTTAGACTTAAGAATGTTGACCAATGCATCTTTGTATTCATTACATTCCAACACAGTGCTGTTGATTTGGTTTTTGTAAGACAAAAGCTCCTTTTCCAAAGATTCTTTGGAATTTGTTAGTTCTTGTACTTTGTCTTCTAAATGCTCAACTTCATTGTCAGATTCTCTGAGCCTCATAGTCAGAACTTGGACAATATCTCTAGTCACAGATAGAGACATCTCAAATTTGTTCTTCTCTTTGTTTACTTTTTCAATATCTACAGTGAGTTTATTGATTTTATTTTCATAATCTATGTGCTTTTGCTTATATTCATCTTTCAATTCATCAATTTCTTTGATCAGATTTGTTTTTTCAGTACACAGCAACTGGTTTTCGGATTTAAAGCAGTTTATTTCTTTTTGCAAGAGTATATTCTTTTCTTCAAATAGACTAACGCTGTATTGTAACTCATTCATATTCTTGTCTAAAGCTTGTATTTTCCTTTGTTGTTGATTGCAAAGGTCTTCCATGTTTCGTGTGCGCTCCTCAAATTGAATCTCACAGAGCCTTAGCTTCTCATGAGTAGCTTCATCTATTTGTTCTATTTTTGCCTTCATTTCTTGATCTTTGTTTATGAGTTGTTGTTCTAACTCATGTACTTCTTCAAATTTTTCCTTTAGCATTTGCTCCTTGATATCTTCTAAAAGAGCAATGTATTCAACTTTTACACTCTCTTGATCAGCTTTAGATTTGTTAATGATTGATAGTTTTTCCTCTTCTAGTTTGCTTTTAAGAGTTTCTAATTCAGCTTTGTATTCTCTTCTGATACTCTCATTAGCCTCTAAGGCTAAGGCATGATGTCCTTTCACCATTTCAAGGCGTTGGCGCGTCTCGTCCAGACCATTTTCAGTAGTGGTCAACTTGTCTTGTAGATCTTTGCATAGACTGTCTCGGATTGTAATGACCTCTTCAAGAGAAGATAGTTCTACTTGCTTACTACTAGCTTCTTTATCAAGTTGATGGCATTGGTTTTCGAGCTCAAAAATCTTTTGTTGCATCTCTTCAATGATTTTCTCATCTGATTCTGTTTGGCAATTCTGATCATTCAAAGATATTAGTGATACTTGCTTGTTTAAAAGTTTGATATCTGATTCTTTGATAGCCTGTTCATGTTTCTGTATTTCTGATTCAAGCAATTTTATGTTCGTTTTGAGTTCTTCAATTTGTTTGTTGTATTCTTGAATAGTGTCATCCTTGTTCCTAAGTGCAGAATGCATGTTATTAATAAAACATTATCTGTATAATGTTTATTGGTCATGCAAATGAGTTCTATTTGTAGTTTTAATTTAGAAACAGATGGAGGCAATTATACTAATGAGACATCTTTTCTATTGTACTCCAAAATATTGACACAAGCTTACCTTATTTCAACCTCCTGTGCCTTGATAATTTCTTCTTGTTCTTTAGTACCAGATTTTGGTTTGATGCATGATAAAGGCTTTTTCAGGCTGCTTGGGGCTTTGATGAGCAGAGGAGCTTTAACTGGCTTGGGCTGAAAATTCAGTTACATATGAGTAACATAAGTCATATTATCATCAGCCACCTGACTTTGAGTGAAATTATTATTGAAAGTTTGTGCCATCATTCAAATTGGTTGAGGATTCAAAACCCATCCTACTTCATTTTGTGCATTTGTCACATGCTTGAACCGTGAAGGTCACAGTGAGGGAAAACAAGAATGTCCCAAGGATAAAATACCGAAATAGCATTTGTCACTAGCTAGTGGGAAATGCTAGTAGCAATGGGCTGGCAATCTGTCACATATTGAATGCAGGCTGCATGAACTGTGGGCATGAGCCAAACAAGTTTATGAATCTACAAAGGAGAAAAGTTGTGTCTAGTTTTTTTAACATTATTGCATACATAAGTACTCAGGTATGGATTACATATGAGTTATCAGTCTAAGTGCAAAAACAGGGGGCATATACATAGGTCACATTGCTCTGCAGTGTGGCTGTCAGTGTTTGTGCCTCACACTGCTTTGTAGCTTTGCCTATAATATATAACTTTAAAATACTTAGTAGGATGATTTTGAATGGTAGATTTAAAACAATGTCCTCACTGTAGCAAACGATTTGACACTACCACTGCATTGGGAGTGCAAGTCAATTGGTTTCCTGCTGCCAGCTGACTTGGGTTTAGGATCAGCTGGTACATCGGCCGCCGTGGTAAGCTTCTCATCTTCGGGCTTCTTTTGTACCTTTTGAGTTTTTACTGGTGCTGCAAAATGTTCAAATTATTGAGGTGAGCAGAAGAAGCAAAAGAAGTTGGATAAAGCATGAAATATTTATCTACTATAAACACAATAAAAAGTAGTAGTCGTTGCTTAGTTATCTTTCTATTGAAAAACTACATTGCGTCTGCGCTGATTTTACATTTCCAGTTACAAATTTAAAATATTGAATGAAAACATTACCGACTGGTTCGAAACGCTTCGCTTTGGAAAACATTATTTGAAGAAGGCAGTTTCTAATAAATTATTTTACAATTCCAAAGCACACCACCCAAAATTGAAATTGTAAACTGTATGAATGAAATGAAATTGAAATATTCGTTGAAATGCGCGCGTAATGAATGAGTGAATGAACTTATATTCTATTCAGTAAACAATGAATGTTCTTTCTTATAAACATTCTGGAGAACCGTTAGATTGCGTTCCATTCCACATATTCCGTGGGATTGAATTCCAAACTTATACATGTGATTCTATTCCATACCCCTTGTTTGTATCATTCATATGATACTAGTACATTGTTAAGTTTTACTGTAATAAACATAAAACATTCATAGCAATTATCTATTGTTATTAGTATATAAACAGTCGTGGTCATCCTGGCATTACTTGCTTGTGATCATTTGTAATTATCTATGCACTATGTACTATCCCATCAGAACTAAAATTGAAGTAGAAATAATTGTAATTCTGTAATTTATACATAATCATTTCAATTTCAGATTATTCTTTCAATATTATTTCTCATGATTATGTATAAATTACAGAATTACAATTATTTCCACTTATTTTTTTGTTCTGATGGCATAGGACATAGTGCATAGATAATTGAAGACGTGAGTGTTTGAATGTGCTATATAATTTTTTTTTGTTTTTGCATTTTATAGCATAAATGAAGGTGTTATGTCCATCTACGCAGTATTGCATCATATAAACTGTGCAATTTAATCAAAGAAAAAAGTTATGCATCGAAAATAGGTGTTATGTCCAGTTATCTGGTAGAATCTAAGGAAGGAATGAAGGTTCAATGGGCACATCACTGAGCATATAAGGGGTACATATCATTCCTGTCAGTGTAAAAAAAGTTAAAGTATTGTAGTCTTGTCTAGAATGAAGGCGTTTTGTTTTGTGTGGGATTGGTTCAACAAACACGGCCTTGAGCTTTCCCCTTATAAATGCACTATGGTTCCATTCAGCCGAAAAAAAAAATCCACACATAAATGTAACATTATGATGATATTGTTCTTCCCGTCAAAAGTCATGCAAAATGTTTAAGCGTCTTATTGGATTCTAAGCTCACTGGTCACCCACATTGTGAATATTGGTTGAAAAGTGTGAAAAGCTAACTAATATACTCAGATGTTTGGCTGGGGTTTGCTGGGGTGCCCACCCTTATTCCTTAAAGCTAGTTTACAATGCTTTGATTCGAAGTACACTGGATTATGGCACTTTTCTCTTAGAACCTGGAAACGTTAGGATATTAGTGTTCTGTGCTGGAAACAAAGCAGCTTTTAGAAAATTAGATTCTATCCAATCGAGAGCACTTCGAATAATCTTGGGGGCAATGAAATCCAGTCCCATCAATGCTTTACAAATAGAGAAGAATACTTGTCAAGCAGATTTTTCTTTCGTGCTTTACAAGTCTCACATCACCATCTCGTTCCTAAAATTCGCCATCTCTCAGAACTTCTTAACTCTTCTCCCTATTGGAAAAAAAAAATCAGCAGTTATAATATAAGTCAAAATCTTTCTGCCCCAATACATCAATCTTTGAGTCTGCCAATATATAATTGCAGCTTCTCTTCGCTTATTACTACTCCTAATGTTTATTTTGACATAGATTTTGATCGCGACTATGCTAAAGTTTACTTTGAATTTTTAGCTGATGAACGTTGGCGTTTATCACATCAAATGTTTACTGCAGGCCTATTACCTAACTCTGTTTCATTTGGGTTTCAATGGGTTTCAATCATTGATTTTTCATCCATTTCCATCATTCAATCATGCATCGAGAAACATTCCCAAATGGGAAATGTCGGGGTAGGAATTTATCACAAACAATATAATATAAAATATACTAAAATAATATCGTTCAGAAAATTAAACTTCCCAATGAGACTTCAGTGTTTACGGGAGAATGCTTTGGAATTGTCAAAGCTCTAGTATATGTTCTCATAATGAAACATAAAAATGTAATTATCCTCACTGACTCTATGAGTTCATTACAGGCATTGATTAAATATCTATTTCGTTCCAAAAAGTATTATCCTTTTATTATTGAAGCTAGTATTCAACTAGATAAATGTAAATTTTTAGGTATTTCCGTCTCGTTGGCCTGGATACCCAGTCATTCTGGTATTCTTGGCAATGAGTATGCGGATAGGTTGGCCAATGAAGCGGTGGAGTGTGGAGATATCTTTGCATACATATTATATACGCACGACCAATTTGTTCTTCCTTTGGACTGTCTTAGGCAGTCCTGGAATAAAGACTGGAAAGAGACAAGCACAAGGGTAGCTATTATAGAAATGTACACCAGCTCATCTGGCCAGATTAAAAATCATAAACAGCCCCGCTTGTGACTGCGGAGCGGAATATGGAGATGTGGACCATATTTTCTTTTGTTGTCCTAATAATAATCATGTTTCGCTGCACAATAGCCTCATTTCAATAAAGGTTCTGGTTCCTACTTCAATTCAAGTCCTTCTTCTTTCCTCATCCGATCCTTGTATCGATCTATCAATGTTTATCTTCATTTATTGATAATAATGATGTAAATATTTAGTTAGTGTTTTTATTTATAGGTAGGTACTTACTAATTATTTTGTATATTCAAAATTATAAAGTTAAGTACCATATCGTATAATTTTGTACATATTTATTATTCAACCCTACTGATCCTTTTCCATCCTTGTTATCTCCCGGTTGCTTTAATATAATCCTGTTTCCCAATTGTTTTTTAAACTTGTATATGACACCCGTCGCGCGAAGCCAGTAAAAAAAAACGTAGAAGCAAAGAAAAATCCGTAACCTACGACAAATACAAACAACAAAAATCCTTATTATATCCGAAATTAGGTACCTACCTATACCTAAGTGCCTGATGTTTCCGTCGGTATTCACTGTGTTGTGTTGCGCCGTTACCGTAATCCATCGGAATCAGAAAGTTCAAGCAGTGGTTGGAGTGCCTATTGGAAGCCTTGTAGTTACAGGAAATATGAAAACGGGAACTTCGTCCGCACATTACCACGTACAGAGATTTGTTGCCCACTGTGCGGACAATTATTTGAGAAGTCATTTTAGACTGGAACCAATTGAATTCATTTTGTAGGTACCAAACTACTGCTCAGTACCTACTCATAGTATTCGGAGTCAGGTAGCCCTCGCCTCGCCTCTACTGACAAGTTTTAACTTGGTACGAGCACGGAACTCCCAAAGAATGTTGTGGTCTTATGTTTTTAAATACAGACTTTGTCTAGCTAGGAAATTACTGAAATTTGTGACTGTGATACCTACCTGTAAAACTACAGTGAGTCCTAGTTATATGAATCAGAATGTTTCATACTTAGCTAGATAATAAGAAAATAAAACAGCATTGTTTTGTTTTATATGTTTTTTACTATAATAAAAATAAATTATTCATAGTAAATACCTATTATTTATAAACAGTCGAGGTCTTCCTTGCAATATCTGCTTGAGATCATTTATAATTATTTAGGCACTATGAAAGTACTATCCCATCAGAACAAAAATTGAAGTTTAAACATGTAATTATAATTTTATATTATAAGTATACATATTCATTAGAAATTATATTAAAAAATGAATCTGACTGAAATTGAAAATTATATTTCTGATCTGCATTTCGCGCTCTTTTCACTCACTACACTTGTCATTGTCACTAGACGCCCGCGCCGACCCACCTCGCACCGCGGGCGTTGTGGGCTCGTCGCAGTCGACGTCAGTGACGTCACAATGTTTCTTGGGCTATACCGCGGCGATCGCGGCTACAAACGGAACGGCTAAATGGGCGACCGCGGCGAATGTGGCTAGTGGCGGAACGCACCCTACGACCACGAACCGTTCCGTTTGAAGTCGATGTGCGGCTTCGACTGCGACGATCACAAGCACGCGGAACCACAGAACACTAATATCCTAACGGAAAGAAATCCAACTCCATACATAAAAGGTGGTTAACATTCGGACGTGCACACGATCATTTCGTAGCCCCCAAGCTGCTTGACAGTGTGACGAAATGAATTGAGTTACCAACTTCTAGTGTAAATAGACCATTAAACCCACCGAGCAAATGGCGGCAATTTTAAATTAAGAATGGATCACGGTTTTGGCGGTCTATTTAAATTCCTTATTCAAAAATTCTACTACTGAAATTAAACTTTCTTATGTATTTCTGACCATAAAATTGATCAGAGAAATACATAGGAAGTTTATAGTTAACCCCAATTAGCTATTGATAAGTAATATAAATAAAATCACACAAGTGTAATAAAGTTGCACGTAAATTTATTTTATTAGGTACTAAAAAAGATACATTACATAGGTACAATTTGAATTGAATGCCTACAGATTTTTACAGCGTCAATAAGAACTAAAAATTAAAAACTACGCGTTTAATCTCACACGTAAACATCAACTAGCTAATAATTATCTTGAAGTACTCAAAATAAAATACAACCAGCAAAACCAAAATTATTGATATAGGTACAGTAGGTACCTACTTTTTTATTTATTTGTATTGTACGACGGGGAAGCATTTGGCCTTAATGTCACCTGGTCTTTTCAAGTTACGATAATGCCGGAAGGCGACAGAATAGGTAAAATGGTCGTAGCTAGCCAGGCGGACTAACAAAGTACTACCACCAACCAAAACAAGCACAATATTGTACTCCCCTGGGATCGAACCCGAGGCCTCTGGATCTGACACCGGTGGGCAAACCACTAGACCACAAAAGGCAGTTAACACAGAAAGGTACGGTAGGTACCTAAATACCTTTTGAATGTGGATGCAATTCTATTGTCATATTTTTTAGCTGGTTACGTTACTAAGTACAAAAACAATTATTAGATAAATCAGTACATATCAGTAGTGATTTTTTAGTACAATTTTGAAACATCAAATCGAACCGATTACTCGGAATAGCGACCAGCACACCAGAAAAAAGGCAAGAACCTCGAGACAATTTTTTTTTGATGATCCAGGCATTAGTTACAGCGAATAAAATTATATATATAAAATTGATCAAGTCAATTATAAACCTACTTATTTTCAGAATGTTTGTATATATATATATATATAGGTAGTAATAGTTACTTAGAAATGTAATGGACAGTTGGTTCACATTGTAAAATTGAACTGCCAACCTGTACATAAAGCAACATCGAGTTACGCGTTCTTATCGTTGATAACGACACTTACTTTGTAGGATACCCTTATAGGGAGGGTAACTATAACATTCTTATACAAAACAAAGCTTAGACAATTTTTTTTTTAGAATTAGAATCGTACACAGATTCCCAAGTATAAGTGATTTACTTTTTCTAACTGAAACATTGATACATATACTCGTACCTATCAAGTAGGTAGGTAGGATTAACATTTTGTACATCACTTCTTTTACTGAACTGATCTTATGTTCTTGGGCATGCATCACATTTTCATAAATGTACTGAGAAGCTGATTGTAAGAATACTTAATTACCTACTGTTTATTTTATATAGGTAATTGTTACAAATACGTATTGCGTATGCAGCCGAGCTTAGCCTGTTAGCTTATCTTATTACATATAGATGAATACAACATTCAAATATTACATTGATAAAACCTAAAAAAGTCAAAAATCACGTTAAGTATTTCTACATTTAAGATAACATTACATTGACCTACATGACTAAGTAGTTAGCTAATTGATTCAGGCGTTATTTTACGGAGATCCAAATTTCAAAATAAAATCTGAAACACGTGTCGATTTGATTTTTCATAGAGATTTGGCGGATTTGTTACTGATTTTTTGTCTGTTTTCTGATTTTATTTTAAGCGCTGCCACAACTTTATCCGAAACCAACAATTTATTTCAGTCTTACTTTTGGACCGTACTTATTTTTTTAATTTACAAATTTGTCTTAGGTGGCGCCGACACTTGCTGTATAGCGTAGCTTCTCTCTTTGATGCTGGTATCCTCCTTACCTGAAAGTCAGAATGTACCGATGAAACAACTCATACCTACCGGTGCCAGTTTTCAGTATTGTTAGTGAAACATTTTATAAAAGTGCAAATTTTTGCAGTACTGCAGTCAAACGAAGTTTTTTTATTATGAAATACATAAAATCTGCGATAATAATAGGTAGTTACCTACTTTAGTGGTATATTTATATTACCTACTACGAAAAAAAAAGAAAAGCAACGAAAATCTCCAACAGTATAAAACAGTTGCTTGAACAGATGTGGTTAGTTTAATTGTATATAGTTTTTTTTTTGTGAATAAATTGTATTTATTAGAACATAGCAAGGTATTACTTACAGGTGTATCTGGTTGCCTCTTTGGAACTGAAATAACTCTCATGACTTCTCTATCAGTAGCTACAGTTACACTTGGTGAATCCTGAAATTGTGATAAACCATCATCATTATCATATCTCGTAAAAGTCCATTACTGAACTTGGGTCTCCAGACTAGAGAGTGAGAGAGAAAGAAGAAAAGTACCAGAGAGTAGGTACTTTTTATGAGAAAATTTGTCGTAATTACGTTCGCCACGCACTGCTGCACTGGTAGCTCTCTGTAATCCCAACCCTCCTCACGATACTCATGTACCTACACGGGATGATGGCTAGGGACTCGAGTTCCTATGTTCTTTTCTGGGAGAGCCACGGTGAAAATTGTAGGTACCTATTTAGCATAGGATGGCCTAGGTACGATTTATAACGCGATTTCATTCCTTTATTTTTAAGGAGAGATAGGTATGTATTTAGGTACTTACCTACTCTTAAGTCGATGAGGAACATTCTTATTTTATTTTCTATGAAAATAGATACTTACAGATGTAGATTCTTGGGGCACGGCGTATTTATGCAGCTTCCTTAGAGAGAAGTCAATGAATGCATTCTTCTCAAAATGGTTTTCACACAACATTTTGTGAGAGCTATGTAACTTATGTACATCTTCGATGAATTTCGTCCATGCTGTGATGCTAAAATATGTAAAGTGCATGCGTAAAATATTACAACTTAAATAACATCATCATCACACCTGAAAAAAGTCTACTGATGGACATGGGCAGGCGACCTTTTGACATTTCCCAAGTCTAGGTTATCATCACACTTGGCACAGCTTTCTGGTGTCCGCATTGTTTGTGATAAGTATTTAGGAGGTTTTGTCATACAACTTGGTGGCGGAACAAGCAAGCAGTTATAGGCAAGATAAAAATAAGTCAACTTAACGCATAAAGGTGCCTTGGGTGGCCGTAATTTCACCGGCAACCTTACTTAGACGAGCCCTTTCACAAGGTGCTCCACTACTCTTAAAAGGATCTGCTACTCGTCCTATGTTAGTCAAACCTTGCTGTGCACGTTTTTGACAGTCAATTATAAACAATAGTATGGCTTACCGTTGAACGATCTAGCCTCCAGGTTTTGGAAAACGATAAAGAGCGAGGCTAGGATGATTGGTGGTTGATTTTCCACATCTTACACATTTTCGAATCTTTCATTTTCTTTATTATTCCAATCACACAGTAAACAAATTTTGCTTTGCAGTAAAAATTCTAACGATGGCAATTCCAGGTAAATATAGCGGGTAGCTTATAACAATTAATAATGAAGGCACCTACTTAGTATATGTATATTTGTTTTCTTTTGTTGGCATATAAATGTGGCTGCATGATTGGCTGTTCACCGAACCATAAACTTAGAGTGAAATGGAAGTTGTATTATTGCCATTCCAAATATTGGTTGGATATATTTTTATAGCAACATTCCTACGAACCCACCTTGCCGCCAGCCTATCATGGCGAGTTGGTCCCCCCTGCGCGGAACGGACGAAATAGTGGCGTCGCGGTCGTGGGCGTAATTATATCTATGGGGGTGATAAGTGAGACAAGAAGATTTTGTCTTGTGGAGTGTCATTTGAAAGAGTAGGTATCGGCTGAACATTATTAAAGTATAGAGTTTACTATTTAATAGGGGTGCGTTAAGATGGTATGTCTTGTAGGATAGACTGGATGATAGGGGGTTGACTTCACAATCAACTTTTTTACATGCTGAAACCACCTCTGTATTATCATTAAGGGTTGCAAAAGGGGTTAATAAGATTAATGAGTCTTAAAATGTGTGAAAAAGTGAAACATCATAATGAAATGGATTGATACTGCAGATTTCAAAAATAGTTTTTTTTTTGCCCTTACTAGGGGTGGTTTTTAAGATAAAGGGGAGCATCATCATGTCTTGTAAGATATGAGAAGGTATTCGGAATCTCATTAAAACTGGTCTATTTATTATAGGGTTGCCAAACCAAGGGTGTCAATAAAATCCAAGAATTTAAGTACCTGCTAATATTAAATTGTTGTCCATGACTGTCCACCACAATGTGTACATAACTTCCTCCAAAACCTCTGAGCCTTCAATAACTAAGGTTTGGCCATAAGCCCTACGCTTGGCAGACAGAATAGTGCTCACAGTTAAAGTTTTGTTTACACAGAAAAAAGCTGCTGCCTTTTTGGTGAAACCCCTTTACGCAATCCGTGGGCTGAAGGGCTAGGTACTTACTTAGATTGTTAAACCAAGACTTACAGATGAATGAGTCACGAGCAGACTACTAGACAACGATTTTGAGCGCACTTTTCGAAACATCAACAGAAAAAGGTACCTGTTGTTTCGGAACATACACAAACCACACTTTTATCAATTGTTAATTACATTCTATTTGAGAAATCATTTGATTCCCAGGGGGAGTACAATATTGTGCTTGGTGGTAGGACTGTTAAATCTGCCTTGGTAGCTACCACCCACCTTACCTACCGCCATAAAACAATTCTAAAATTGTTGTGTTCAGTATTTAGAGATCAGATAGCCAGTTCCTCAGACCAATGAGGATTCCGGGCGAAGTGTGTTTCAAACTTTGGGCTTATCATAATTTGCCAATCATTTTAGTGTTATTGGTTATGATTTTTGAGAAATAAAAGCTAATTCATTTAGTTTTACAAAATCATTTTTATTCATATGATTTAAAAGAGATTTTTTTTGTTTCTACTATAAGATTGTAAGTATAAGCAGTAATGAAAGAATAATACCTTAGTAACCTGTTGCAATATTATTGTTAATATGTTAATTACCCATATATTGCTTTGATAATTAGGAAAAAATATGTAGGTTTCAGGCTTTTTATTTTTGGGGTCTCCAGAGACTCCATGCGATGAACCACTTATACAGAAGATGTGCAACTGACCAAAGGTTAAGTTTCTTAGTTATGCCTTTATCAGTCTGTATAAAATTTAATAAAACTAGTTAGTACTTGGTACTTGGTAATTGTAGCTAAATATTTAATAGAGTAAATATTTAATTTTACAAATCCTTGGTATTTACATAGATGGAGGTGGAGGTGGTACAGGTAAAAGTGGTGGTGGCGGCGGCACTCCCATCATCGGAGCCCCGGGAGGCGGTGGCATTCTCATCCCAGGATGCTCCCACATTTTTTGCGGTGGGGGCATCCTCACCACTTCCATCTTAAACGAAAACTGCAGGAAGAACTGCTTAGTGTCCTTGTTCCAGTGAGTCCAAAACTTGGAGTCGTGCTTTTCAACCTCTCTGCTAGGAACTTTGAATGCTATAGTCTCATAAGGTTCCGCTGCAAAGAGCAGGTACTGCCATCTACGATCCGGTGGCTCTATCTTTTGTTCATAAGCTGACATGAATCTGTGCCTTGGTTGGACAGCTTCAGCAATTTCTGAAATATAAATTACAATAAAATGATCCATGTTTGATGAAGTATTTTGATTTTATATGAATATATTTATAGAAGTTAATTGATAGAAATAACTTACCAGGATAATCAACTTGGAACAGTAGACTCTGTTGACCATTATCAGGGTCTTTTTGCTTAGTGACTCTATAACCAGGTCGTCCAATCTTGACAAACTTCTTTGGTTCAATCCTTGGTTTCTCTGGAGCTAACTGTTGAGGTGACTCCTTGGCTTCTTTAGCAGCACGCCTGGCTAAGTTAGCCTGATGCTTCTTGCCTTGGGTGTGGGCCAGATAGCTTCCCTCATTGTTATGCAAAGTCAAACACAATTTGCACTCATATGATCCTGAAAATAGAAAACCGTGAACGTTATGATTTGTTTACGTGAAAGTGGGGTTATGTTTACATTTTATTCATAAAATTATTCTTACCCAAATGGTTTTTCATAAAATAGGGATCTTTGTTGAGATCGATTGTTTCCAAAGCAAGCTGGCGCAATCTTTCGCGACGGTCTCTGTTGCTTTCCGACCATGAAGCTACTCCTCCACCTCCGGTTTTACCACCGGGACGATTTTGGAAATCCATATTGAGTTAATTAGTGTGTGATACCTTCGATACAAACTCCTTGGGTAGTATAAATTGTAATTATGATAGCATCATCTAGTTAAAACCATCGCACATACAGCCTAAACAACATAAGACATCCACAAACACTCCAAAAATGTCCACAATCGAGCAAAGTAGAAGTATAGCAAACAAACAGTGAAGAGCAGGCAGAGCAAGCACAGATCAAAAACCAGGTTCTACAATTCAATTAGACTACTTCAACCTGCAGGTCAGGATAGTTCAAGAAACTCCGTGTTGGCGCTGCATTCGCCAGTTTTGCCAAAGAGTAGAATGGAAGAATGAATTAACTAAAACAAAATAAATAAGAATGCATATTGCTTGCAATAAGTCGCCGTGCTAAAATTGGGCCAATAGAAGACGAGAAGGCACTGGCAAAGAGTGCCAGGGTGACATCTTCCTCTCCAGGACCGAGATCAGTCGCGAGAGTGTGTGTGAGTGAGTGAGAGCGATGTTATCTGTTTAGAGTGCATACAATGCGGGCAGCAAGCAACTCCCTTGCGGTACGCCGGCGGTGATTTGGCGAGGTAGTGAATTGTTATGCTCCACCGTTACAAAGAATTGGCGTACTCGTAGGAACGACGCTATGATTTTTATAAGCATAGGTGGCGCACTGAATCCGATCAGTTTTAGGATAAGGCCCGCGTGCCAAACACGATCAAAGGTCCTTTCCACGTCGAGGAAGACTCCAATCGTAGAGCGGCCACTGTTAAGTTCGTGGGCTAAGTGATGGAATACTCTAACAAGTTGGAGCGTAGTGGAGTGCTGCTGGCTGCGGAACTCGAATTGCTCGAGACGAGGCTCAATATGTACAGCGAGTCTCCGCAGCAACAAACGTGCGAAATAGAATTAAAGTCAGTTTTGCCAGATACTGACAGATTTCAAGTCTAACAAAATAGCGATCAAGAAGTATCATGACATTAGCATTCCGTTCAAAATATTGGTATAGTTACAGGGTACACTTGGAATAGTAGAAATCGTGAAGAAAGATAAGCTGCTTACGTTTTTATCACAATGTATAGAAATTCACTGAACCACCTTTCCCACATTTAGAATTTTCGTAACCCGAGGCCGTAAGTGGGTTAGATTAGATCACTACTGCATATATTATTTTTTCCTGATTTCAAAAGTGCCACCACCAGCGACGATTAACGTCAGTCAGACAAGGACACACAATCAGCGGGTGCCCTCTCGCCAGGACCACTTTTAGCTAGCTACCGCTTATATGGGAATATCTACCCTAGGTGTATAGTATAGATATAATTTTTGGTACACAGTCTAGTTAGTAAGTAAAGTAAAGTCTTTGGCCCTACTGATACTGTTCTATCATAAACCAAATTATATTCTCAAAGATGATAGTGCTGCCAACTCGGTACCTATCAGGTTTGATCAGATCGAACCAAGTTGAAATTGAAAGTTGAAAAAAACTAAAACTCGACTGCTAGGTATATTTTTCTATGACATCTAGATAAAAATAAATCAATAAGTCAAAATGCTTAAACAACGAGTGCTCATTTTTCCTGTAGCGACATCTAGTTTTAAATTGATCGTTAAGTCGTTTAGTGTTTTAAATAGATCTATGTACATAGTTCTCATTTATTATAATTATGATTTATACTGTCTTGGGCAAGCGAGTAGTAGGCGGCGGCGCCAGTGATACGAACGAGAGCCGCGGGCGACAGTAGACATACATAATACTGTTAGGTATATTCTTTGGTCTTCCAGCTTGTACTTACTCGTAACACTTGTTGATGAGCCTGTGACCATCTATCTAGACTAGAGCTAGGTATATTCCCTGTACCTTACCTACCATTAGCTGATGAGTTCTACACGTGACGACGGGATATAAGGCTAGTGTTGTAACTAAAAAAGAAAATAAATGGTAGGGCACTTGCTACAGCTTAAATGTTGTATTAGTATCACTGAACAGAAACAATGGTTTTCTGTATTCCGTGAGTAAGATGCATCTGTCTACGAATATAACCAATACTATTTTGTAATCGCGAAATCATACAGAATAGTTTCTAAATTATACCATTATAAAATTGTTGCGGCAGCGCAGCGCAGACATCATATTGGTACGACACTTCGAAAGCCGTTCGTACAGTATTTTATTCTTTATAATAATTATGATTAATTAGTAAGTCCCGCAGAGGACTTGATTATCAACATATTATGCGCAGAGGACAGCAAAATTATTTGAGAAGATCATGGTCGCGTTTGATTGCTTGCAATGCTAATGCTAAACATAGTACGAAGAATTGCCAGAGTGAAACACAACATTAACAAATGAATGTCAAATTGACGTTTGCGTTGCACAATTTTACTCTTTTCTGTTGTCAAAAAATAGGTGTAAGGTACTGTCATGAAACTAAATCTCAATTTATTACGAAAATCAGCAATTTACGATTCAATTTGTTACAAAAAACCAATACGGTGATTAAGCGTCTCTCAAGTCTATGATTTATTTTGTGTTAAAGTGCTAAGTGATTAAAATATTCGTGATAACCTACAACCGCTAAAGTGTTTCTTGTTTTTAGGTGAAGGATCAAGATGTTGATGCCTAAAGGTAACCGTGTTGCTATTTATGAGTACCTCTTCAAAGAGGGAGTCATGGTAGCTAAAAAGGACTATCACGCTCCCAAGCACCCTGATCTGGAGAAGATTCCTAACCTTCAAGTGATCAAAGCTATGCAATCTCTCAAATCCAGAGGTTATGTGAAGGAACAGTTCGCATGGAGGCATTTCTACTGGTAAGATCGTTATAAATCTATAATTTTAAACCTACATGCATGTGTTGGCAGTACCTAGTGTAAATAAACAAGTCACTGAAACAAATTATAACTAAAAGAAATACCTATAAACCATACTTACCTGAATAAAATATATAAGTAGGCACCTATAAATAATATTTTCATTTAATTATGTATATGTTACAACCTTACTATTTTATATCTTGTTCAATTTACAAAATAATAGCTAGTATATATTTCTTCACATTAGCTATAGCAAAAACTTACACCTAAAAGATCTATACATGAACACTAAAAGGATCATAACATCTATAAAAATGCAAAAAGCAGCTTAATATAAATTGAGACCTAAATGACTCAAAAATAGCATCTTATTTGGTTATAAAAATATATTTTATATGGAAATGGAATAGGAATAAATGTTTAGTGACCAGATACATCCAACAAGTTAAATGTTGCAAGCACAACAGCTGGCCTATTACCTAGCTCTTATTTCAATTGGAAAAGCAGGCATTTTTATTGAAACTGATTTAAACCCAAATAAAACATAGCTAGGTATTAGGCCAGCCAGGAAACAATATTGGTACTTACATTTTAGAGAGCAAAACCTTATCATTTTTTAGATTAACCAGATGTAATGAATACTGTTAAGGTGTATTTTATAAAGTTTTGCTTTTTTATTTAGCTAATGTAATAACTAGTCAAATATAATTTGGTATACTCATACATGCATAATTATGTTTACTACCAACTACGGTCTATCTTCTGGAATCTACAATTCAAGTACCTACTGGACTGAATGTTAGGTTTTAGTCAAAAACAATGTGTTGGGATAGCACTTAATCATTTAGTTTTTTTATTTTATTTATTGTATCAACACTTATAAAAAATGAATTAAATTAAATAAACCACGAAAGTTTGAGCAAAGCTACACATAATCTACATCAGTTATAATATATATACTGTTTTAAAAAATAACAAGAAATAAATAATACTACTTTGCAAATAATATTAAGAAAATAAAATAAACTTTTACACGGTAGGTACTTAAGTATGTAATTTTCAATATTACTATGAAAGAATGACTGAAATGAGTATTGTGAAGTAAAATAATGTATATTTGCAGGTACCTGACCAATGAGGGCATTGAATACCTGCGCATCTTCCTGCACCTGCCCCCTGAGATCGTGCCTGCAACCCTCAGACGGTCAGTCCGACCGGAGACCGTCCGCCGTGGTGCCGTCGGCCGGCCCGAAGGCCCCGCTCGCTCGGCGGAGGACCGCTCGGCCTACCGCCGCGCGCCCACCGGCCCTCCCGGTGCCGTTGACAAGAAGGCTGATGTTGGACCCGGATCTGCTGATGTTGAATTCGTAAGTTCTTGTCTTACAATAGTCAAAGTCAGTTCTGTTAAGTTTTTTTAATTTTTGAATGACTTGCTGTCAAGACAGCACTTCTAAATTCTGTACTTAGAAGACTAAGAGTCCAAAAAAATGGTATGCGTTGTTTTCACAACGCATACCATTTTTTTGTATGCTTCGTAATATCTTCTAGTAAAAGATCTGAGAGCCTCAAGACGAAAGTCTTCAAGCAGTGTGTGTTGCCAGTGATGACCTTTGGATCGGAGAAATGCGTGCTGACTGCTATGGAGATAGCTATGCTTTTAGTTTCACTACATGATAAAATCCTAAATGTGGACATCCATAGAAGAACCAAAGTCTGACAGCCCTCAGAATTAGCAAGCTGAAGTTGCAATGGCAGGCCCAGGCATAACTTGCATAACCGATAACTGCTGGGAATAAAGGTTCTTGCATGGCCACTGTGATTGAATGCGCAGCAGAGTGTGGGAAGACTCCTCACTCCATGGACCAATGACATTGTAGTGGTCTCAGGGAGTCGATGGATGTAGGAGGCTCACGTTGCTATTTGTGGCGTCGTCGGTTAGAGGAGGCCTATGTTCAACAGTGGATGTGTGTGGGCTGATATGATGATGATGATTTAACAACATTGGGCTGGTTAGACATGTATTTCTTTACTTCACCTGATAATTATGTCTTTGGAGAAACTGCACGTCATGATTTAGGATTGGTGTTCTTCAAAACCTAGTCTAACCGACAGCTAGTTCACCAGCTGTTGACATTCAGTTAACTTTTTACTATTCATCATGTGAACAGTATTAAAAACAATTCGAAGTCCATGTTGGTACATTTACTTGGAGGTGGTCCTCCAAAATAAAAAACGCAAAAGCAGTCTGTCATTACTTCATACAAAATAAAAAAAATCGATGTATAAAACAAAGCAGAATTTTTGTGGCGAATATTAACAAAAATTCTCTATTCTCACTTCATAGGTAGCCCTCATTTTTGGTATGGAGTCCCATCTCTTCTTACATGATACTTTATTCTCTTTGCTCAAAAGAGAGCACCAAAGACAAAACGTAAATAGACTTTCGAAAGATGTTACGCTTTTGATGAGGCATCCTCAGGAAATATTATCTCGCTGCTGACCCCATCTGATTTTGAAGAATAAGAATAGGAATTTATTAAACTTTATTTGGTTTCTGCAAATAAAGTCAACATGCTAGAAGCAGCTTCTACTGCATAGAGTGTTGCACTCCAATAGCAGCAGCAGAAGTACTTACCATAAGCCACCTGAATTACTTATCTATAAAAAGTACATAATGAAGGACCTAAACTTTTACAGATATTGAATGTGCAAAAAAATAAGCTTTTTTTTATGGATTTCTTGTTCGGAGAAGCTGATAGTTTCAATTTCTTGTTTCAGAGAGGAGGATTTGGACGAGGCAGGCCCACACCCTAAGCTTAAGATTAATAAAACTATATAAATCCAATAACATTGTTTAATTCAGATCACTAATGTAATCTTGGCACAAGTCCATTTGATCACAAAAAAATCACTAGCTTTGTGCCACTTCACCCTTGAGGTATCTGGATAAAAATATGCCTATTCCTGGTCCAGAACAGTGTATGTGCAAAATTTCAGCTCAATCTGTTCCGGGATAATTTCAGCTCAATCTGTTCCGGGATACAATGGTTTGCCATCTGTTGTCAGATCGGTGTTGTGTTATTTAATAATAATAAATATTACACGACATTAATTTTACACAGCGCCATCTAGCCCCAAACTAAGCATAGCTTGTAATATGCGAACTAGATTACGGATATAATACTTAAATACTTTTTGTAAATACATATGTATTAATTAATACATACGATACAACAACCAACAACTGGCTTGTTGATTTTCCATGTAATGTATTTTCCAATTTCTTTGTAGTATGTAACACCGATCTACTCATGCTGATACTAGCTAGACCTATCTTATTTGAATAATTCGCTCGACTGCTCAACTAAATTGCTCAACCAGTTGAGCAATTGAGCAGTAGGACATAGTTTGTATTACCGAACATTTTATGCTCTATACTTCAACTATTTTTTGCTCAACTTATTTGCTTATATTTTTTTTTTCATATATTTTTTTCAAAAATGTATTTAAGAGGTCCAATAGATCATATAAGTGGCCAGTGTCTCAAGAGCAGTGGAGCAGGATAGGTTTTAGCGATTTTATAACAGGATGATCTACTGATCAACTATATAAAATATTCGGTAGGTAATACATACTACCGTATATACGTATGAGCAGTATCATCTGGCTCTCTCGTTGAGCAATCTAGTTTAGCAGTGGGGAAGAAGCGGAATAATTTATTAGATTGTTAAACTTTCTAAATCTTTCAAATTCTTCATTAGGTATCTTAATTACAAAATTGTAGCAGAGGATTTTTGGTGAGTGGGGTAGATATTGAATATATTAAATATTGGATAGATATTGGGGTGAGTTCAATATTTCGTTGTATTTACTGAAATCACTGGTATTTGTAATTCAAACGTTTCTATTTATTTTTGTTTTTCATTCATAGCGTTGCCAAGCCAAGCGTCGATAAGATCGAAGAACTACTTTTGGAATGTCATGCAGGGGTTAGGACTGCACACATCACAATATTGTTTATACACGGTTACGCTTGGCAGACAGATTAGTTAGTTTTCACAGTTAAAGTTTTGTTTGTTACTGAAAGAAGTTGCTGCGTTTTTGGTGAAGCCCCCTTGCTGGACCTATAAGACATATAAAATGAAAGTAGTTTTTTAACTGTGACTACTAAGGCAAACGATATTGAGTGCAAGTCCTACGCGACACTGCATTGCGCCCGTCAACTTGAGGCATTGAGCTGAGGCGTTAAGCCTCGCGTGCCCGTAGTTTTACCGGCAACCAAACCCTTCAAACCGAAACAGCAATGCTGCTTGGCGGGAAAAAACTGGTATCTATAACCGACTTCAAAAAATGAGGAGGTTCTCAATACTTTTTTTTATTTTAAATTCCGACATTTCTCAATCGATTTGAAAAATTATTATTTTTGTTTGAAAGTTTATGATAACATATTGGTCCAATAGAAATTTTATAAAACCGGTCCAGTGGTTTGGCTTTTATAGGAAAACAGGTTATTGGGAACCAAAAATTATTCTGACATGTGCACCCCTACACTGCTATGGTGCAGTAGGAACCGGTTCTTAACATTTGTTTAGGTCATCTGTTGTTCCCATCATTGCGTAGATATTTCAAAAATATTCGAATCCTGTATTTTTGTACCCTTACATGTCTCATTATATAGGATGTGTCGTAGACGTCTTGGTGTCGTCGGTTTTACCATGAAAAAACTAAAAATAAGTTATTTTATATTATAGAAACGCACTTTTGTTCAGTCTCCTAGTTGTATGAAAAAAAATAGTTTAAGCCTGACTAGCATAATCTTACCGTAACAACAATTCAAAATTGTTATGTTCCGGCATAAATTTAAGATAGCCAGTTTCTCAGTCTGTTGAGGATACAGTACCCACCTAGGTTTTTATAGTATCTCCGTGCTTAAATACGCCTGTAACCAAAGACATCACTAGATCTCAGTTCGGGGAGAACTACAAGTTTAGATGATACCTACTACAGTGTTTGAATCCCGGCTAAGCACGTCACATCTACCGCTGAAGTACCTACATAAGAGGACGGCGCGGCGACGGAGGAATTAAGTACCTGCTTAAGTAGTGTGAAGAACTTCTTACGTCATACCTACGTTGTTAGGAATATTATAACCTACCTACTAAGTTAAGTAGTAAGTCCTAAGCGTAGGTAGGTACTCTTTGGTACCTAGATGGGAAGAATCGACTATGTAGTAGATACCTATATGTATATTCTACTTCTAGGCTTTAACACAAAGACGACTGATTAGCATCAGTCTTCTTTGTGTTAAAGCCTAGAAGTAGAAGTGTAGTGGGGCTACTTGTAAGACTAATAATAGTGGATTTGACATGAAATGTGACTCATAGATTTAGGGTACGTACCTATTTTGTCGATTTGTTTGTTGATATTATAAATGAAGTATAAAAAAAGTACCTACAAACATTGTCACATACAATCCATTCTTCCCTGCCAGTAGGGATATATGGAACTGCCGGTATTGTCCATGTTTTAGAAAATCAATGTAGCTCTGCCCAGGATATGAGGATAATAATACATAATTATAACTAATCGGGGACGGAACCCTTATAAGACGAGTCCAATTCGTGCTTGTTTCATTTTAAAGTAACTAAGTACTAACAATTCTATTAAATTCGGATGCGTCACATCATCTATGGAATAGTTGCTTTTTTATAGCCATTTAAACTTGGTCAGTTTGCTCTGCCTTTTTTGTTTTTTTATCTAAGTATATCTCTATACCTCAGATGAGCTCTATACAAGAAATAAAACAAGTAGGTATAAATCATTGAAACAATAATTTATTGACAACAATCTACTATTTCATAATCATACATGATTACTATTGCTAAATTAGCATACTGGTTGGATTGGAGGATTCGGCGGCCTGGGGAATTCTCCAAGAGCGTCATCATAGTATTGGTGAGCTCGGAAGGGCTTCAGTTCCCAGGGAGCCTGGTCTTCCATGCAAGTGAGGGTGACGCCGAGGTCTTCGAGTGTGGGGACTCCGGGCCTGATGCAGTCTGAGGTCGCTTCCTGAACAAAACAATGAAGCATGAAGTGCCAGTTAATGGTGGCGGAATTTATCATGGCTCAGTTGGTAGTAACTCTGCCTTCTGCGCTGTAGGCTGTAGGTTCGATTCCCACCCAGGACAAACATTTGTGTGATTAATATAGATGTTTGTTCTGATATTTGAGTATTCTATCCGTAATTTAGTTCCCATATTACAAGCTTTGTGCTTAGTTTGGGGCTATATGGCGCTGTGTAAAATTAATGTCCTGTAATATTTAATTATTCAGATAAAGAACACGATTAAATGCCTTTATTCAATGGTTTTCATGACAGTTACTAACAACTAACTTCAACTTCTTTGTTTTATTGTAATTCGTGATATTGGTCACTTTTCTGACAGTGTCCTGTCATGATAGCTTTATATACAAATTATGGGGAGTATGTTTCATAATATAGCCGGTATTATAAAATGGGATCACCAAATTAATATTCTAAAACATAGACAACACAAATAATATATATGTCAATGCTAGTAAGTAGGTACCTATATTATACAATATAATATTCTGTAAATAGGGTTAGTATGAAACGTAGTTAAGCCGTAAGTAGTTACGAGTGAGCACATAACATGTATTTCATCATTATTATGATTAGGATATCCGAAATAAATCGAGTGACTGCACACCGCACTTAAAATATTCAGTTTCAGTATTGCTGTATTTTTATTTGGAAATAGTATACGAGTACGCTTTCATTGCATTCATAATATTCTCTATTACATACGTAAAAAAGTTGTTATTCATTTCTAAAGTCGTAAAAGCTAAGTTTTTTGGCGTGTCCGCGACACCCATATTTGCATTCAATCGCGTATTACGCAATAATTCAATACAAATTGACACTATTTTATTTCGTTACGTTAATATAGATAATTTAAGGTAACCGTGGATCAAATTTCGTGATACTTTAACTCCACATCACTGTTTTACAAATGAAACAAATATGTCCGAGAAATAAATATAATTTCTGTGGCTCAAAACAAACGCCTATGTTCACACATTTTTGGAGCTCTAGAATATGTGCGAGGCTTTTCCCCCGCACCATTCTGTAACCCGTCGTCGAGCGACAGTGCGAAAAGCGCAACGAGGTTTTCGAAAAAAAAAATAACCGGACTCAAAAGGACTTTGGTCACGTAAGTATCTAACTTCTTTAGAAGTATTTTTAACGCATTTGTTTGCGTTGTCAGCTTAGTATTTTTTTCTGTTAATTACTTGGGTAATTGGGTATGCATGTGACAATAAAAAATATTTATAATATGTTTACCTTTAGAGAAAATTATAATTTCATGTGGGTTTCTAATTTCTTTGTCGCTAACTTCTTTGGATTTCTTTGGCCATTCATACCAAAGAAATTAGATTTGGTACAAAAAAATGGTGTAAATCGATTTTTTTTTGTATTTTCCAGTCCAAAAGTAGTGGCTATTGTTGTTCCCACTGCCCCACTGCTGGGCCAGGGCCTCCCTAGAGTTTGTAGGAGAAATCCTCAACATGTTGTTAACTTGATTTGAGTAGTTTTTAACCAGTCATGTTTTTTAATTAGATGTCTATTTTATAAGTACTTAAGCTATCACCAACTCCATAAAACGTTATTATTTTTATAACTGCGATCTCTTCCAGGCAATCTTTGGATGGAAAAAAAACAGACGCAGAAAGAGGCGGTGTATTATATAAAATCATGGAGATAATTAAGAATTAAAAAAAAACTAAATTCACTTAGATACTTAGGTAGTATCTGTAATATAATATAAAAATAAATAAAGTTTTGAAATAAATACATTAGTAGCAATATTATATTGCAACGTAAATAAGAGAAAATGTATTATTAATTGTGTACCCATTATACCTTTAGAATATTGGCAAGTAAAGTAGGATAGTCAAACTGTGTTGGTTGAGAATAAAATGTGTTCTTTAGATTGCTCGGTTCTAATTTCTTGATAAATTCGACGTTCTTGGTGTGAAATTCTTATTTTCTTGGCAATATTTCTAATTTCTTTGGACCATTTCTAATTTCTTTGGGCCGAACCTAATTTCATTGGGCTCGAATATATTTAAACCACTATAACTTCAATACTTGTTTATCAAATTGAGGACGAGGATCATTAAAATGAATGTCATTCTGTGCTTATTTAGGTATGTTATTTAGAATTTAAATATAACAAAAAAAAAATTGCGCCAATGAAATTATGATTTTTGGACCGCTTTTTGCGAATCACCCAGATGACGCTGTGTGAAACCTACATAATTTTAAGGTCATAAATGTGACCAAGAAGAAAGAAAGAATCATACCCTTTCAAGCGATTCCCAGTGCAAGTTTCCGAATGGATAGGCCGGCGATATCAAGTTGACAAGAGCAACTTTGAAGGGCAGGAGTGGGTCATACTTCATATCGAACCGCTTGTAGCCCCACTTCTCATCCTTCCGCATTAGTTTGAAGAACCAGTCAACCAAATCAGCGAGTTGGTATCTATTGGGGCTGAAAATTACACATGAAAAATGTTACTCTCATGTTATCAAAAAATGTACCTAACTAATGTTTGTCAAAACGTGTGTAAAGTTTGTCATTCATAGCCGTAGCCAGATTTCACACATTACTATGTAGGTAAGGTATAGAAGCAATAGACGTGTCTATATAATGTATAATGTGCCACATATATCAGTACCTATTAGTTACTGATATACCTGAGTAGTTATTGTATCTGTGAATAAAAAAAAAATGTGAGTGTTTATGCAGATGAGCAAAAATAGTTTAAGTTTTAGATATTAGATAAGTGATTTGAATGATGTAGTCAACAAGGCCTCTAGTTCGTCATAAGGTTTTGGTTCTAACCATTTGGAAGTAGCTTTCTGCATTTGTGTACTTGTTTTTCATAAATATTAAGTTCTTTGTTGATTGTTTTATACAAATGTACCGAGCGTTTTTTATATTGCCCAACAGAAAATGCAGTATTTACATTTATTTTATATTATTTATTTATTTAAGAGCATTTACAACTGCATCTTTTCTTTTTGTTTTTTATTTGTTTTACAATGTTTTGATAGAATGGGGTAGAAACGTGTTTTCTTATTACTACTTTAATAATATAAAGCTTTCTAACAGAAATAATATTACTAATTTGGTACAAAGATGAAGTTGAAAACCTCATTTTCTTAAAATACATCACCTTAATCAGTCGTCGTTGGGCACATTCAACATCAATAAATCTGATTTTTACTGCACCACCCCAAACAGTTATACAATAGATCAAAATAGATTGAACTAACGATAAATGCAAATCTCTCTTAGTGTTCTGTGAGTGAACCAGCAACTGGTGGTGGCACCACATGTCGAAGTGTCATATAAGTTTCCTTGTTCTTGATATTACATGTCAAGATGTGGATACCACGACAGTCGCTGATCCACATAGACACCAAGGTATTTAGTTTGCTCAACTTTATTTGTAACTGGACAGCTGCAATCCGTTTGGTGTGAATTTCAGCAGGTATGTATTTTTAAATTAAGGTTTTTATTTGGCTGTGTGCTCTTGTTTATGCTAAAGCAGATATAATGATTTTTGATTAAATGGTTTTTGAGGTGAATGAATGAATGAATGAAAAATACTTTATTGCACACCTTAAAAATAAAAGCTGAATAACTTAAAAATAAATTTACAATGGGCGGTCTTATCGCTAAGAAGCTATTTCTTCCAGACAACCTTTGGATGGAGAGGATTTCATGGCTAAAGAGGTGGTTGGTGGTGCGCATATTAATTAGAGTCTAGCTAAATTAACTATACGTAAATCATACATTATAAGTAAAGCTATGCTACAAATATACACACTACTTATATAATATAAATACCTACTTACTATACAATACTATTCATACTATACTATACAAATATAATACACAAATATAAATATATATTTACATGTATAAATATATTTATGAGGTGTTTAGTGTTAGAAGATTATGACACAACCAATGGATGATGGATGGTTGAGCTAGGTGCAAACTGCATCTATGGTCTAGTGGTTCACCATTATCAGATTCAGAGATCCCAGGTTCGATCCCAAGGGGAGTACAATATTGTGCTGATTGGTGATAGGACTTTGATTAAGTCCGCCTGGCTAGCTACCAACATCTTACCTAATTCTGTCACCATAACAATGTTAAAATATATGTGTTCTTTTTTTTAGAAGTAAGATAGCTAGTTCCTCAGATTGTTGAGGATTCTGGGTGAAGCGCATTCCACCTTCATCCTTTTCATAACTCGAAAACCAGGTGAGATGAAGGTTCGTACATTCCCGACATACCATAAATAAAATATGTGACTATGCATTTATGGTCTTTTTGGTCAGCAAACAACAAAATAATATTAACATACAAGGTGATTTCAAGATATGCATGTTCTCAAAAATACAAATTTATCTATCACATCTATTATTATCTATCAGTGGATACTGTACGGACAGTATCCACTGTGATGGATAAATTTGTATTTTACACAGGTACTGTCGCTATTATATTGTTTTTGTATAGATTAGTTACCCAATAGCCTGGTAAGTCCCGCAGCGAGTGTCGGGGTTGCGAATCGCGTTCACGATGGCCTGTGCCACGTCAGAGACGAACACAGGCTGTTTGAATGTTTTTAGTCCGTTAGCATATACAGGCAGGAACTGACCATGAATACGCCAGGACGAAGCAAACGCCCTGGAAGAACGTTAAACAAACAATTAAACTATTAATCACCTCTGTGCTCTTGAGGTTCGCCCGATGTTATCAGACACCAGAGGTTCCGGGTTCAATCCCCAACATAGTACAAATTTGTGCTCAGTTTGGTTGATGGTAAGGCTTGCCTGGCTAGCTACCAGTATCTTACCTAATGAGGCCATAACAACAATTTCAATTATTATTTTCCGGCACTTAGAGGTAAGATAGCAGCCTACTCTTTACCAGCAAGAGAGAAAGTATAAATAGCCTTATAACTTCCCCAATAAGGTGTATTTTTAAAAGGGGGCTCTCTTCCAAGCCAGTATAAACCATATAATGTTTCTTCAAACCTCAAGGTTATAACCTTGAGGATTCTGGGTGAAGTAAGCTTCCACTTCAGCCTTTTCATATATTGAAACCAGGTTAGATGAAAGCCAAGCATTTCCCCATCATACATAAAAAATCCGCTAATGATTCTGAGTGATTTAAAAACATAAAGTTGAACAAATATAACTGTTGTTGCATATAAAGAGTAATTTGATCCATAATAGGAACTAACTTGACAGGTTAAGAATTTTATGTATTTTGGTGTTGTAAGGTGAAATGAGAACACCAAAATATTTTAAATTTTCATACAAAATGTATCATTACCATTTCTGACTTTTCTTGTACTCAAAGCTCAGTAGGTCTCTTCAACTATAATTTGAAAAGGATTTTGTTTCCATTTACATCTCTCTCTCTCTCTCTGATCACCGTATTTGTCAAATAAATAAACTTCTGGACTTTTTCATGACATGATCATTATACACTTATTGATATGAGCCTTTGAAGGCCAGACTTAGATATGAGTAATAAAGGTTACCTGATGAATCTATCCTCAGAGCCATATATGTCTGAGGCTGTGATGACCGTAGCTGTCGGAAATTCTTCTCTGATGGCACACTCTCCCTGGTATTTGGTGATCTTCCACCTAGAAGGCTTGCTCATCACCAAAGGCTTGGGGTTTGGATCAGCATTCAAATAGGACAGGTGGATAAACCTCTCAACTCCCATCTCACGGCAGATACTGAAATTAGTATAAAATAAATAAAATTCAGAACCAGTGGAAGCTCTAATGAGGTTGCCCTTGAGGCTTGCCTGGGCATTACCTGGGTGAAGATGAGGTGTATGATGGAACAAGCTTTCCCAGAAGTTGCCTATTAAAGTCACAGGCACTCAAATTAACTAATGGTCAATGGTTTTGTTGCCCAGGGTTACTAGGATGATCCCTACCCAACTAAGTCATTATTTTTTATGAATATAATTATATGGATAACAATTAAATATATATTAGAAGGTACAAATACTAGTTCTATCTATGGGCTATCTATCTTACCGGGCAATTCGTTTTGGTCCTTGAACATGGACTTCATCATATTTGAAATTCTTAGTTTCATAATCTCTTCCAATTAGGTTGATGACAACATTGGAGTAGCGAACTGCTTTTGCAATAGAAGCTTCATCTCTGATGTCAAACGGAGTGAAGAGAACTTGACCTAGATCTCCACATACTTTCAGCCTTTGGGCATCATAGAAGTCACTTCTGTATGGCATGATCATCTAAAATAGTACACATACAAGTGATTCCATAAACTTTTTTGTAATTGATTTATTTGTCAGTTGAATTCATGGTAGATAGAGAGCTCTAAAATATATTTAATGTCTCACTGAGTCCACCTAGGTAGTAGGTGTGTATTAATTTTAATTAATTTGACACCTCTTGAACATTTAATTTTATCTATTACACTTAGAATCTAGATCTAGATGGTCCCAAGAGCTCAAACTTAGCTGAGCTGCTGTATATTTTTATTTAATTTATCAGACAAATTATATATTTACATAAAGGGCCTGAAACTATTATAGTGGTGACTTTTTGTTAATTGTATGTTTATTTACCCACCTGAGTGCCCATCTTGCCAAGTTTATTGCAGACATATCTTCCTACGAAGCCAGTGCATCCAAAAACAGTTGCAACAATGCCGTTAAAGCTGCTGCGGCCGCCTGTGCCTCGCTTGTAGGCTGCCAGGTTAGGCCTGCCATCTGAACTGTACTGGGCAGTTTTGATGTAAACAACGCTCAAAGACCCATTTAGAGCTGGAACATGAATTCTGCTCTTTAATAAACAGTTACACCAGTTGATCTACTTACTGTGGAGGTGTTCAAGGTAGTATTATGATAACAAGCGAAAGATCTGGGCTCTCCAGTGCATTATGTAAGACTTTAACAGCAATGTTTTAGAAGCGAGTAAATATGACTTACGTATCACTTTATGCGCTACATGGCCTGTTAAAGCTGCTGTGGCCATTTTCAGGCCTGTTTATCAGCAATTTATTTCGTAATTCGGTATTTTCATCAGATCAAAAATTTACAAAAACCGTAGGTACATACACATACGATAAGAACAGGGTGCCAGTGGGGTGACAGTGACACAGACATGACAGCTCTAGTTCATCTTTATCCGTTTTGGCGCTGTTGCTGTCACCACCACCACATAATACGCATATTATATTTATTATCTGTTATTTAGTTCATTCAAATTGAACAAGACTTTTTTCACTTTAATTAAGAATACATAGTTAATGATCTGTGAAAATAACCGAGATAAAAAGTAGCTCAGTGGCACGCACAGACAGATCTATTACCATGTATCGCTCAGAGTAATTTTTAATTTGAGGAACAAAACAGAGGAGGAGTGAAGTGATTCTAAAGAGTACAGAGTATAAGTTTATCAGTATTCTACACTTTGTCGAGCTGTTCTGAAGACAAGCGAATGCACCACAATTTCAACATTATATAATTCATTTTAACGACATGTCCGGAGGTGAACCTGCCATATTTCATAACCAAACCTCAGTTAAACCCAATAAGCTGCTCCAGCCGCACTCTCAGCTACCTACTCGCATTTCATTTAGTACATCAAAAACATTACATCAATACGTTTCTTTATGCACCCTGATCCTACAAATGTAAGCTAGGAACCCAGAAATTCTAGTGGAAATCTAGAGGTTTTTGTTAGTCAGTCAGGTAGTAGATCAGTCAGGTTCAAGACAACTTTACATATTTGGATACACGTACACACGTAAATGTATGTCAGCTGAAATTTAACCGTTGTGCCACTAGGTAGGTAGGTTCCGTAGTACTCAAAAATAACAGATAATTTTAGGGTCTTAACATAC
This sequence comes from Venusia cambrica, assembly GCA_951394065.1. NCBI lineage: Eukaryota > Metazoa > Arthropoda > Insecta > Lepidoptera > Geometridae > Venusia > Venusia cambrica. Next base: position 8,336,045 of record OX596035.1, read on the forward strand.
CATCAGACAGATTTAGCGGAGTCTCACTGCGAATTGAATTCACAAAGAACCCGAAAGTGTTAGGTACACTCTTGTGTTTTTTGTGTTTCCATAGATTTTGAATATACTAACGTTAGATCAGCAATATGGTGATTAGGACAAAACAAAAAACAACATACACTAGAAAAAAAAATGTATTTCAAGTGATTGCACTTGGTCACAACATTTACAAATGTTATTATGACACACAAATTCACAGCAGATCACGGTTCAGTGAATTTCTGCTAGATGACGTTATCAGCGCTATAGCTGAGAGATATGACACAAAAATGTGGAATTTGCGTCGGTACTCCCGTAGCTAGTTAGAGCGTTTCCGGCTTCAGGAAAAGACGCGGGTTCCAGTCCCGTCGTGGGTTGTGAATTTTTGTGTCATAATAACATTTGTATAGGTACATTAGAAAACCTAGAACTTTAATTAAATAAGAGTTTTGTTCCGGACACGATTGACTTCAGACCGGTATCGAGTCCATGAACGGTCTCGTCTAACTATCTCACTCTAACACAAGCTTACACTATTCACTTTCTCTTTTGCATTGCCAATCTACGTATACTAAATCTATGGTAACTACTTATGCATAGCCCAGAAGATGTTATGTATGAGTCACAAGTAAATTCTTGAAATTTTGTTTCCACACTTGAAGCTGGGCAGATGACCAGGCCCAGCTTCAGGACACATATTTCTATTATTGACCGAGCGAGCACGAAGCGCGAGCTAAAGGTCTCCATTTCAGCTTCGACAAAAATGCTTTTGTATGTCTGGATGTCTGGTTGTTCTCCTCTACAGGTCGCATTTCTCAACCGATTCTCGTAAAATTGTGAGCATATACTTGTGTAACCACATCTATATATATATCCAATCCATAAAACTGGTAATAAAACCGATCCCGGTAATTACCGACCTATCTCTGTCCTTCCTATTATTTCAAAGATATTTGAAAAAATCATTCACACGCGCCTCGACGTTTTCCTATCATAAAATAATTTCCTTTCAAAAAAACAATATGGCTTTCGAACAAAATCAAACACCCTAGCAGCGACGGCTGATCTAGTCACACAAATAAAACTAAAAATCAACCAAAAGCATATTGTGCTAGGTGTTTTCATTGATCTTAGAAAGGCTTTCGACACAATAAGTCACGAAATACTTTTGAAGAAACTGTTTGCATTGGGTATCACAGGTGTAGCATACGACTTACTTAAGTCATACCTAACAAATCGTTACCAAGTGGTAAAAATCGATAACCACCAAAGCGGTCCCAGACTTATCACCTGCGGTGTACCGCAAGGATAATTCTGGGACCCCTTCTCTTTCTTATATATATTAACAATATAGAAGACATTGGACTTAAGGGAGAACTGACACTTTATGCCGATGATACAAGCCTCTTTTACTATGGCACTAAAATTGACAACATTGTGTCTGAAGTACAACATGACCTAGAATTACTAAATGACTGGTTTCAATGTAACTTATTGACCATAAATATAGCAAAAACCAATTATGTGATATTTTCTGCAAAAAACAAGAAAATTAATGATTTCACCCAACCATCGATAAACAACCAAATCATTAATAAAAAATCGAATGATAAGTACCTCGGTCTGATTCTCGATGACAAACTTACATGGAAACCACATTTTGAAAAAAATCAAACTAAACTAAGGTCAGTCACTGGAGCTCTTCGTAGCATTGTCCGATGTCTTCCCAGGAAAGTCAAATACAATATATACAATTGTCTTGTCAAACCACATATCGACTACTTAATAGAGATATGGGGGTCTGCAGCAAAAACTAACTTAGATAAAATACAAACAGCTCAAAATAAACTAATAAAAACACTTTTTAGCTATAATTTCTTAACCTCCACAGACAAAATATATAAAGATACAAAAATAATGAACATAAAACAAACATATATTTACCTAACTTGTGTACTTGTACGCAAAATACATAATAAAGATATACATACACAGCTATCATTTACAAAAAAACACCAAATACAAAAAATAATGTTACGGAACTCAAACAACTTAGTACTGCGTTGTCACAGAACCAATTATGGAAAAAAGAGTATTGTCTTCGAAGGTGCACAATTATACAATAAATTACCCAAAAATATCAAAGAGACTAGTTCTATGTCACTATTTAAAAAAATACTTAAATTTCATATAACAAACTGAAATTTGAAATAAATACAAAATATCTTTATTCTATACAGGTCATTAATTTTACACATTGCCACCACCACAGATGGATTACGGATAGAATAGGTACTTAAATACTTTTTGTAAATACATACGTACTATATTATTATGATGCAGCACCCAACACAGAACAAACATCTATACTCATCACACAAGTGATTGTCCTGGGTGGGAGTCGAACCCACAGCCTACGGCGCGGACGGCGGAGTTGCTACCTACTGAGCTATAAGGCGTACTATCTATCTATCTCTAAAATAAACTAATATCTTTATCACAAAAAAAAAAAAAAAACTTTAAACAACTTATGTTGAAAAAGATGGCTAGCTAGATACTAAACGAACTCAACTTCCAAACAGCCACATCCATTCTCAACCTAATCCTTGTAAATACAATGGTCTTGTCGTGTATCAAATTAAACAAAACTACCCACATATTTTATTAGATTTAAAATGTTATGCACTGTACGTAAAACTATGATAATTATGTTACTATGTTTAAGTTCTCATGTAAGTGAATTTTCTAATTCTTTTTGAGAATAAAGCGTCTATAAACCTATATATATATATGTCGGAGAACGTGGGGCAGGAGCGGTATCTGGAGGGCTTTCTTGGGTATCGGACATGGTAGGATCACGTAGGCGAAAACAATACTTGGTCTTTAAAACTTTTTAATGGAATCAAATTACAGTCCGCACAATTTATAACCTCAACGCCCGAATGGTGGGAACCGACAAGTCTCTTGGTGTCTAGTTATCACGTCCAGCTCTCGAACCAAAAGTGCCCCGAAAAACAAGTCCACCATCCGATTCTAAAAAAATAACTTCCACCAAGAGCCATGTCCAAGCGTAATCCAATCAAAATCTCACGCTTGCGTTTCCACCAATCAAAACCAAAACTCGGTACATTCTACCAACTTATCCGAACAAATCTTAAATCTGATTGGTTAACATAGTCAGTCTAGCCAACATAACCAACAAAACATCACACTAAAATTATTGCAAGCCTAAAATAATATTGCCACAGACAAACATTACAGAATTGAATGCCTAAAAATGGACGTACAGCGCCACCTGTTGGCAACGTCAGTAAGAAATAACGAAAGAACGAGAATACAGAAAATAAAAAGTCTGATTAGTAGTTCGTTCAAACAGGCGTTGTTGACTGGTGGTGCCACACGTCTCGATTCGACATATATATACTTGCGTAACCACAAGTATATATATATACACTTACGCTTTTATATAATACTTATTTGTGTTTGTTATAATACGTATATAATACGTCACAAAAATATTAGTTTTTTATCAATACACTTAGGTTATTGATAAAAAACTAATTCACAAAAATATTTGTCGGAACGGGGGGTATGTAACTCCTTTTCTTATACAGGAATTTATTATTAGCTATCCGAATCCGACTCAATCTGGTACATACCTTGGGTTCATGTATGCTCTGTCTTGGAAGTCTAACCTTTGTGGTTAGTTGGTATTCTGCTGGTATTTCTTACTGCTTCGCATTTGTCACCTCCTGTGATTAAACGTACATGAGCATCTCTATACCTCCCACAACATCTATTGTCCCACACCTGTTACTCTAGAACATTGCATATTACATCAAAACATTTAGTAACAGTTAGATAGTTTACATCAGCTCTTTCTGTGAACCAGAAGACAGACGTCTCTATCATTCCTTATCACAACGACGAGTATCCCGACGTTTCAGGATACTCTCTTCGCAATGGCGTGGAGAGTTATAAGACGTCTCTCAGCATCTCACACGCCTCACCAGTACTCAGTCAATGCATTCTGAGATTCTAAATAACCCCGGGCAAATCTCAATACCGCAGCAAGAGACCCGTCGCAACCCCGGGTGCAACACACTCAAGACCCATGGACTAAAAGTCCCTTTGGGAATAAAATATAGCTCAGTAAACTTCCTTGACAATGATGGATCTCATACGCTTGTATGAGCATGCATCCAGTTGCCATCAGCTAGGACAGGGATAAAAACACATTATGAATACAAGTACATCAGAACAAGAAGTGCCGTGGGGAAGCTAAGAGATACTCAACTTAAAGCTGCTGCAGATGGTGATCCCATGTAGCAACAGGATTCTCACACCTCTGCCTTGAAGATTATTCACAATCACAAGTCACAAACTCTAAAGATTAATGGCGTCTGTAGGTGCTTCACATTGCGCGGCAAGAGCCTTCTGTGAGCTGCCATCTGTCAGTTTCTCCATAGACAACTCGACGTTCCTATGCATGCAGAATATAGGATAAAACAAGACATTTGTCTATGGACACACTTGAATCTTCGCGGTTGCCGCGACAATATTAGTTGTTTGTGGGTGCGTTAAGTGGGTACCTGAGTCTATCCTTTACCTAGAAGAGTTTCTTGTCTCCAAAATCATTGAAGGATTATATCCTTAACATAAGCTATCAAAAATCATTGAAGGATTATATCCTTAACATAAGCTATCAAAAAATATTATTTATTAAAATTTATAGGTACAAAATAAGAGTACCTAATAGGCTAAATAAGATACATTTTCATTTTCAGATTCAGAGAACTACTATACTCCTATTACATAAGAAGTAATAAGATTAGCAGGGTTTTTCATACGACAAAAACGGCAGTGTGTGCCGTTAAGTTAAAGCCAAATATTTGGCTACGGGGACTTGGCTCCCCTGGTGGCTCCTTTAGGGGAGCCAAGGTGATTCTGATTGGGCCTTGGCTCCCACGGACGGCGTGAAGTGACTCAAGAAAAGAGTTAAAGAGTTAGGCACCTGGGTTAGCTAACTCCATCGTTGACCTCATCCTTGCCTATGCAAACTTCGTAAGTAAAGTAGAGAAAGTATGGTTTTGAGATACTCCATCTGACAACACCCCATACCATGGGTATTTATATCTACGTAGGTAATGGAAATCCACGGAATCCACTTTGTTTGTGTATACCCTACTGTATCATAATTTGAAATGTTGTAAATTAACTCACCCAACTGTGGAATGACAGGCCACAGCCGGGATACCATTCCTTTTTACAACAACAGCAAAAATACACCATTTCCTCTATATTTAAATAATAAAATTGTTTATCGTTAAATGCAATTGAAGGTTAGCTTAGCCGTTAGGAAAAGAAGCCATATTAATTTAGTAGTTTTCTGAACAATGTGGACACAATGGATGACAAAATACTACCATTATCACTTTTACACGCCAAAATTCTGTATTTCGTAAGTCACTTTGTGCTAGAGGATTCATGGTTGTAAAATAAAAAACCTGTTAAGTATTTGTTAATGCAATGTCTATCAAGTGATATTATACAAATTTAAAGAAAATCAAAGAAAGCTCCCAAGGCTAACCAAAGAGGAATTCAATATGTAATGGCAACATGTTCGACAAGGAAGCATTACTATAACTGAGCTATCTCCTACCTGGCTCGTTATACTTTGACATAAGACATACAATTTTGAAAATTATTTTCAGCGAGTGGAGTGTAAATTTCATGTACCTAATTTTTTAGTGCGCAATCCAGTTTTTGTATTCATGGTTTTATGCTATGCAAAGACATACTCGTGAGGTCCACAGCTCACAGAGCCACTAGTCAAATTATTATCGTAATGTCACATTTGGTGTTTATTCTTCTACAATCTTATTAGTAAGCCAAGTGTTAACGAGGCACGAGTTGAATCCTTACTTTTTTATATCAAAATAATTTAACCACCTCTGTGGTCTAGTGGTTCAAGCCACCGATTTCAGATTCAGAGGTCCCGGGTTCGATCCCCATGGGAGTACAATATATTGTGCTTGGTTTGGTTGGTGGTAGGACTTTGTTTAAGTCCACCTGGTTAGGTACCACCATCTTACCTAATTCTGTCACCATAACAACAATTCTTAAATTGTTGTGTTCCGGCATTCAGAGGTAAGATAGCCAGTTCCTCAGTTTGTTGAGGATTCCGGGTGAAGTGCGCCTCCACCTTCGGCCTTATCTCAACTTGTTATCAGGTGAGATGAAGGTCAAGTGCTTACCCGTCGTACAATAAAAAAAAATAACTGGAAAAAGTATGTCATCCAAGTAAACGAAATTGCGTATTTTGCTTTCCTGAGGTGAATGTGGTCACTAGAGTAGACTTACTGAACTGCTTACCTTCCAGTATCGTCATAATAATTATCAGGGTTTTGTCATAATCACCAATCTTGGCAGGCGTTGTCGCGACGAGTAGATCGCGAAATAAACTGGTAGACGAGTCAAATGGCTAATACTATATTCAGATGAATTATTAGACACGTGTAAATAAGACGCAACATAATGAGTTGACTTGTTGGCAACATCGAACACATTGAATAATCGCCACACCACAGTAGAGATGACGAATATAACTATCAACCAATAAATTTAACTAATATTTAAAATCAACCATTATATTCAATAATCAGAATTAACATTATCGAATAAAAATATCATATCAACTTCAGCCTGAGTTAGAACTAACATAATTGAATTCATTGAAATTTTAACATTAAAGTTTTACAAATAAGAAACATTTTCGTATGTTGCTGCTCGCAGAGTTTTCAACTATGTATTAGGTTGACTTCATTCAATTGTATGCTTTCGACTCCTCACTATAGAGATTTAATTTCTCTGATTTGCTGTATCTGATATTTTTATTCAATACAAAGTGATGTGATATTTTAAACAATACCATAGTGCTACTATGATAGAGACGAATTAGCGGTTACTTTTATTTGATCAATAGAATAAAATATTCAACTGCATTAACATCAACCAATAACCAAATCGTGTAGGTACTAAACAAATAATATTAACTAATATTTTCAACCAATAAAAATATCGATATATTTTTTTATCAATTAACAGTTAACTAATATTTAATTTTAACCATTATTGCCATCTTTACACCACAGACTACTGTTTGTATAAGTGTATCTTGTGTAGAGAAATGATGGCGCGCTCTGATAGTGAACTTTTATCATAATGTGGAATTGGAATTGTGGAAGTATCAAGTGGCTTGCTTGGTGATGAACGCGCAGCGAGACTGGAGTGTAATATAAAGCTAAGTGATATTGATAAGTAAGAATGCTTAGAGATTCCCAACCTGAAATACCTTTTGTCAACACTTCTAATAACTTTGCTAGATCCATGTCTACCCCAACTGGAGGAAGTCCTCGTGCTGATGATCTACATACATCTGTGCTGAACACAGAGTCCTGGTAGAAATCTAATCTATGTGGTGAAAGGGTTCTGTGATGAACACGGAACCCTCATGATGAACTTATTTGAGATCTACATACATCTGTGCTGAACACAGAGTCCTGGTAGAAATCTAACCTATGTGGTGAAGGATTCTGTGATGAACACGGAATCCTCATGATGAACTTATGTGCTGAACACAAAGTCCTCATGATCAACTCCTGTGTGAAACACGGAGTCAATGCGAACAATTTGTGTGTGGTTGAACGGGCCTCTGTGATGAACACGAAGCCATCATGTATAATCCTCATGATCAACTCCTGTGTTGAACACGGAGTCAATGCGAACAATTTGTGTGTGGTTGAACGGGCCTCTGTGATGAACACGAAGCCATCATGTATAATAAACTCCTGTGACGAACACTGAGTTCTCCATCACCCTAATGTCTTGAACATAAGTAACTGAACCGACCCATGTGAATGTGTGTAACACTTCAGCTCATACTAAGTAAGATAGCATTCTAGATTACGAGGTAATGATGGTTGGAATCATCTTTATTTTAACTACAGATGGCGAGCTACTCAACAACAACGCGGCAAACCACTAAGAGCTACAAACACATCATAAGCGAAGCAGTCCTAAGTAAGTTATTGAACGTTCTTACTCGGATCCTCAGGTAAAGAATCCATAACAATCAAACATATACATATACCAATCGCGCCGCCCCCCCGCTTACTTCTGGGACACGGTCGGTCCCCCTCGTTGCGACGAGGGAAAGGGCGGGTCGGCGCGACAGGCGTGTTATTGATAGCAGTAATGATCATACGTAGTAGGTGCTACTACGTATCATCATTCATCTACTACTGAACTGCCTGCCTTCCGGTAGGTCTAGTCTAGGGTAGACCTTTGGCTTCATCATCAGATGATGATAATGATGATGTTCAGCGAAACTCCGTAAAAAAACAATTTAACGTAGTATTGTTTGGGCTTAATGGAATTGTCATATGATGCATTCTGGCTATAAATGCTGTATACTTGTATCATCATCATCATCATCATCATCATCATCATCATCATCATCATCATCATCATCATTATCACCACGCTTGGCAGGCGTGTTGGTGATCGCAGTAATTATAGTTACGTATACCTTTTTTTTTGTAAATACATATTTTTATTCATTCTTTCTTCGTGGGAACTGTGTAACAGTTATGGTATCAGACTTTACGAGCCACCGCTATAGGCGTCTAACATAAGTCATTAACGACTTAACGACATAAGTCATAACATAAGTCACTGACGGCATTACCTCAGAACTCTGAAAATATAAATAATATTTAATAGGGTGTCGGAGACGTCGTGGTGTCGTAGGTTTTACAACAAAAAATAGCTTAAAGTAACCTTTCTTTGAAAAAAATGGAACTGACTTCACCACTAAAAACTTTAAAATAATAATAAGGGTAAGTTCATGTAATTTGAAGGCGGTGCCATACAATAAACATGTTGTTGTCCTTTGTCCTTGGCAATTCGGCACCAACTGCAAATTATATGAACTTAGAATTATTTTTAAGTCGTTTTAAGTTTTTTATTTGGAGTCGGTTTCATTTTTTTCAAAAAAAGTTCATTGCAGTTGAATTTTGCAAGGGATAAACCGTACAATATATGGGTATGCGTCAAACCATTCGTACACTGGAAGTCTATATGTAATAAAGCGTTCTGTCTCGAATTTAGGAAACATTGTTTTTGTACACAGCAATTATTATACATCTCATTAAAAGCATAATTCGTACAATTGCAGTATGTATGGAATACAAATAGCCGGAATTTCAGTAATGCAACTGTCAACTAGCTATTCAGCGTGGCAATGCAGCCAGTGTCTTGGGCACGCTTCCGTCTGGTACTGGTCTGGAACAGTTGAGTTACCTATAGGCCGTTTGTAACGGTCCTTAGGTAATCTGACTGATTCCTTTGTACATAGCTAGTTTAATTGTACTTTTTATTGAATAAATGTTTTATATTTACTGTCAACAAAGTCGCTTTCAAATAAATTGTCGGCTCGGCCGGTAAATAAGGTCAAAGACACATAGAAAATGAGGTAAATGGACACAAAGCGTCTTTTTTGCATGCAATTTTAAGACGATGTATTAGGAATCTAGTTTTGAATCACTTTAGAACGAAATAGACGGCTGATTTACAAATGTTTTATGGATATTAGGAAATTATGATAACAAACAACACAATTACAGATTGAGGTCTTAACTGAACCATGTATGATCACCACGCTTTAGTGAGTCAATCTGCCCTGCCCATACGTAAGCTGTGTCCCGCTTTCCTAACATTGCTATTTACACGCTGTTTTTGTAAATAAATAGAGGAACTAAATGGCAATAGCAAAGACTTCTGAGATGTAGTTCGTAATTTACCGTTCAATTATTTCGTTTGAATATTAGCGGAATCCTGGAATCCAGTCAGTGCAGTGGGTTCATAGAATAGCCACCGCCATACTCTTTGCACCCATTTCTGTTAGGTACTGTTATACTCTTATATGTTCATTAGTTATGTTTACTCTTACTTTACTCTCTAATCCATTGTCAACAAATCAACAGCTGTTTACCTATTTATCATAGGTACATCAATTTTCTTCGATTCTGCTCCTGCTCCTGCCCTGCACTGCACTCTCTGCCTTCAATTAATTATTACTACATAAGTGATAAATTATTGTGCTAATATCAGTGGGTTAATTGTATTTGACACAGCAACAAAAATGGATGAATGTGCTATTGAACAACTTTGCAGCGGTTCTAATGTTGAGGAGATCGCCAAAATACTTCAGATCTTTTTGGAAACTGTGAGTTCAAGCTTCCAGGAATTTAACATGCTGACAAATGCATCTCTCCGCACAGCTTTCTGTTATTAAATTGATATTCAATTAATTCCAGAACGAAAAAAGTGCATTTGTATTTCCGAGTCTCATGATCAACAATCGTCGAGTTATTGTATGGACAGCTCTATTTCAACTGATCCAGAGACAGGAATGCCAGTCAGTGCATGCAATGTGCCTGTCTACAATCCGAATCTTAAGGTAAAACGTATTAGAAAGTCTTCCGAATCTGTAAGCATACCTACATAATTCAATTAGTGTAATGACCTTTTTATGTTACCTACTATATTATTAGTAGTGATTAGCACTAATTAGCTACTATATTTAATTCTGTCATCAAGGATCATTGTTGTCATCTGGTGTAAAGGACTGGTAGCCAGAGATTATACAGGCCAATTGCTTCTTCTGTACAATGCTTTCTTAAATTTTCAGCCGAGATAAAACAGATCTAGAAAATCTGCTCTGTGAAAGATGGATAAAAGCTTTGATTGAGAAGGCTGGTTTGTACAACTTTTCTGAAACGGAGGAGAAATCAATGGTTAAAATTGTATTGCCTGGAAAAGATATATCTGTAGAGGCACTAAAGTGCCTCTGTAATATAACATTCAATAGTGAAGTGGCCCGTGCATTCTGCTCCGACACAGATATAGCCATGAGCCTTGTATCAAGACTAAGGATCTACAAAACCATACAATTCAAAGATGATATTATGCTGTTTGATATGAAACTACTGTTTATACTTACTGCTTTGAGGCAGGATATAAGAGCAAAGATCAAAGAGTTACAGGGCATGGATTACTTGACTAATTGCTTGAGTGAGATTATCCTTGAAGCGTCAACAGAGTCTGAGAATGCATCTTGCAGCTCTGAGGTTGAGTATTTTCTACAGGTAAAAAAAATATATTTTATCTATCTACAAATTATTAATGGGACTAAATGCAAATGATGTAATATGGGAACTATATTAGAGATATAATACTTGTAAACATCTATATGTTGTAAATACATACATAATAAACAATTCAACACCTAATTTTGTTTCCAGGATGTGAAGCACGCCATAGCCTGTGATATCCTAAAAGCCCAGTTTAACTTGATAATGAACTCAGCAGCTGAGGAGGCTATTGGGGAGCATGAAAACACCATATTCATGAAACTGATGCCGGTCCTCACATCCCTGCTCTACTCACATTCTTCTACTGAAGAGAAGATGTTTGAACTACATAACAATATTGCTAATCTTTTGACAAGGTTAGTCTCAAAAAAAAAAATTTCAATGCAGAAACTAAATTTTTTAGAGAGCTATGTTTTATTTCTTTCATTTTACGATTTTGGGAAACTGTAAGCTAACACAGAGTTTAAAATATGGTTATATATTACTAACGGCTCTATTCTCTATTAGAGTACCTATATACTCAATTTTTTTAACTGCCCTCCCGAAAAACGTGGATGTTCTCAATTTGAATGTTTTTTTTTTAATATTATGTCTATTGATTTCTCCGCGAGTTGTAATCCGATTTGCTAAATTATTTTTTTGATCTATAGAGGTAGGTCTAAAATTTATCCTATTTTAATTTGGTGAAGACCAAAACTCTTCAATGAACAACAGGAAATAAAACAAACCACTATTTATTAGATATCCAACAAGAATCATATAAATCTCTGCCAATTTGAGGTCAGATTTGCACGATTCTTGTTAAATATCTAATAAACAGTGGTTTGCTGTGGATGTTGAGGTGAAGTGTGCGTCCACCTTTGGCCTTATCATAACTTGAAAAATCGTCATACAATAAAAAAACTCTTGGTAAGCAAGTGTAGATTGCAGTTAATGTGCTAGATAATACACAGTAGAAAGCTGCAGCTTTCTTCTGGTGATATCTCTCGATATACGCGGGCTGAGTTGTAGGGGTCAATAGCGAGAACCATCACTACATAGTGTCTTACTGCTAGGCAAAGACCTCTTTTTCCTCCTTCCATATACATGTTTTGTGAGATCTTTAGCACCATTTAGTTAGAAAAAGATCGAGTTAGTGATGTATAATATTATTATTGGATTGAATACTATAGTCCAATAATAATTAACGGCATAGCAACATGCTTGTACTAATAATAAACATACTAACATTTCAGTGTGCCATCTGAATTCTACAATTTCCTCACCCCTGTGTTGAATGAGGGAGAATCAGCCAGCAACACATATGATGGAAGGAACATGGATGCATTGCAGTCACTTATCAATTTTCTGCAACACAAGCTAACCATTACTCAAGTAAGATTGCGTACTTTATTATCTCCTAAATCTACCTAAAATCTGACAAATCAAAAATTCAAACACTGGCTGTTCGAATTTTTGATTTGTCAGATTTTCATCCACTTGATCTCAAAATGTTACACAATATTTACATCTTTCACTATGAAATAAAATCCGTTGTGTCTGCCTACCCTTCTCGGAAACAGGCATGAGTATACATTTTTACCTATTAAGTATAAACTACACTATTTATCTGCAATGTCCATAATTATGTATCTACCTAGGGAGTTTTTATTTATTCTTGAGTGTGTTTGAACGCGCTGTTCTCGTTCGAATGATCATTTTTGCGTTGGAAAGTAGGCATATAAAAGGCGTATTAACCAATAGGCAGGCTACGATTAATTTTAAAATTTTCCCGCACAAAACAGTCATCTATCACAAAATAAATAATAGACAGTTCAACCAGGAATAAAAAATAAATTGGGTCTCTACTCTAGTACTATTATAATATTCTGTGTGGTCATAGTCCAGAGACACAATGTGTCAAGATTGACATGAGGTGGGCAGATACTCTGTATCGGTATCGGGGAGGGGATCAATTGGATGGAAAAGTAAGTGGATCCTCAACATTGCTGATGCGCACCGCCAAGGAGTGGAACGCTTTGCCTGTGTCTGTGTTGCCCGATCACTACAACATCTACAACATAGGAGTCTTCGAGTTGAAGAGTGAAAAGGTTCCTTCTAGGCAAGCATGCTCCATCGAGGGCTGCATCATTGCTTAACATCAGGCGAGATAACGGTCAAACACAAGTCTATCTAATAAATAAGTTGAAGAAGTAGATTACTTGTTGTATAATAAGGTAGGTATTACTTCCAGGACACCACGAGCCAATATGAGAATCTATCGCCCATCCTGACGGTGATGAACAAATGCTCCCGCGGCGTCCGTTCCCAGCGGAAGTACCTACGGATCGTGGTGCTACCGCCCCTGAGAGATGTCTCCTTACCCCCGGAGAAAGGCTCGGCGTTACGTAACCAGCTGTGTCGGCTACTGACCACCCCCGTCACCTCCATTCGGGATCTGGTTGCGGAGTTCCTGTTTATATTGTGCAAGGAGAAAGGTGAGTTAGCCCAGTGTTTGTCCTGACTAGAGCAGACACAAACAGACTGATGTACAACTCAAACATTTTTTATCATCATCTTGTCTGAGTTGTGTGGCTAATTGGGTAAGGCTCGCCTCCCGATCAGGAGGTTGTATGGACTTTTCGGTTTTTCGGAAGTTTATGTATGTGACTAATGCTTGACACATGCACGTGCTCTGACGGTGAAGGTCGCATCGTGAGGACACCGGCATATCCAAAGGACCAAAAGCCCGAATGACATGTGTCAATGGCTAGTATTCCGCTAGGCGGCGATAGGCTTGCAACCTGTCATATTATATATTTATCATATTTAACCGCCTCTGTGGTCTAGTGGTTCAACCCGCCGATTTCAGATCCAGAGGTCCCGGGTTCGATCCCCATGGGGAGTACAATATATTGTGCTTGGTTTGGTTGGTGGTAGGATTTTGTTTTAAGTCCGCCTGGCTAGCTACCACCATCTTACCTAATTCTGTCGCCATAATAACAATTCTTAAAAAAAAAATGTGTTCCGGCATTCAGAGGTAAGAGAGCCAGTTCCTCAGTTAATTGAGGATTCCGGGTGAAGTGCGCCTCCATCTTCGGCCTTATCTCAACTTGTTACCAGGTGAGATGAAAGCCAAGCGCTTCCTCGTCGTACAATAAAAAAAAAATAAAAAAATACTAGCTACTTGCAAACCGTGGGCATGTGCCGAACGTTAGTTTGGGCGTGCCTCCACCTACTCCCTAGTAGGTGATCCTCATAATATGGCTCTGCGTAGTGATCAGAGGTAAATCCTCGATGGAGAAAAAGTCGTGATTACTTTACTATTAGTTGTCGTAGTCTTGTATATCTTCTCTATCCTTATTTATGTAAAAAAAGACACCAATGAACTGTTGCATCATCTGGGATCGCCTCATCTTGCAACAACTTACTGGAAATAAAGACAGCCATTTCCATCCGTGTTTAGAAACTTCCATACTTCAACTGGTATAAAATCGGTCGTTACAGCTTTTCCATTCTTCATATCTCTCACATCCATTTTATCTTCATCCACACTCACTTCATTCATCACTCCTATATTCGTCCTTCTACAACACGTTTTCTATATCATCTTTCATGCATTTAATATGGAAATTATCCCTTTCATTATTCATAATATTTGGACGGATTTAATAGTGGTGAGACTTATAATTTGGACAAAATAGCAAGAGCTGCTGTTGCTATGCGGACAAACATAGAAGGCGCGTAAGTTTGAAATGTCCAACGATAATGTAGGTACCTACCTAATTGTTTTAGTGGGTCGCATGGTGAAATACACGGGCTTCGGCAACGCGGCAGGCCACCTCGCGCAGAAAGGCCTGCTGGGGGGCGCGCGCGGCGTTTTGTACTCGGACAGTGACGACTCCGACACGGAGGAGTATCTCGAGGCGCAGCCGCACATAGACCCGGTGGTGGGCTGCACCAGGCCGCCGCGCCAGGACCCCTTCCAAGGCATGACGGAGGAACAGGTAGGAACCGTACACTATAATACCAGTATGATCGCCCGATGAGTGGTTCGTCCACCGGTGTCAGATCGAACAAAAAAAAAATTGATTTCCACAGTTTCCAGGTTCGATCCTCAGGGGAAGTACAGTATTGTGCTTGGTTTGGTTGGTGGTAGGACTTTGTTTTGGTCCGCCTGGCTAGCTACCGCCATCTTACCGAATTCCGTTGCCATAAATTGTGTTTCGGCATATAGAGGTAAGGTAGCCAGTTCCTCAGATCGTTGAGGATTCCGAGGAAGTGCGCTTCCACCTTCGTTCTTATCTCAACTTGTTTCCAGGTGAGATGAAGGCTTCCCCGTCGTACACAAAAAAAAGAGTATCCACATTATTCTTCAGCCGTAGCCCTCAACGATAAAAGCTTGTCTGCAAAAGCTGTTTGACACACTAGCTGAGGAACAAGCGTCAACATGGCGTACTCTGGAGCCATACTGCGATTATCCCAGGGTCCTTCTCCTTTAGATTACTTAGCATAATACAACCCAGTGCGGAACATTCAACCCCCCCCCTTTTTAAATTAGAATGAATTACACGCTGGATCTGACAGTAGCCCTTACATTTGTCGACAGAAAGAGTACGAGGCGATGAAACTAGTGAATCTATTTGACGCGATGGTCACGCAGGGCGTTGTCAGGCCGGCGTACATCGGGCCCGACGGCCGCCCTCACTCTTTGGACCACGTCATGCAACTCAGGGACGACACGCCCAAACGACCGCAGTCTTAACCTTTACTAGAAATATTACCAAAACCTAGATATAACCCGATGGCGCTGTGTAAACTTGTCCCATTTACTTAGCCAAGAGAAAACTTCAGATCCCTTTTAAGCTTATGAGCATAATGGGTGACTGAGATTTGGCATAGCTTAAGTTTTTATATGGATGAGTGCAGAAAGCAATTTTGAAGTTTAAGTCAGCCTGGCTAGCTTATACCATTTTAGCTTAAGTCAATCACTTTAACAATTTTAAGCTGTTATATTGCCAGTTGCTGAGTCTGTCGAGTTCTGAGAGATACCTAGCTTATTTTTCAAGTTGAGTGGATTAAACTTTGTTTCACATTCGCACGGACAGAGAAACATAATCGTAAAAAAACTTGTTGAGATAACTTTGTTGCCGTATTTCAGTCCATAGTATAAAAATCAAATGCAACTCTTAAACAACCGCTCAAAGAACTGTCTCAAAATGAAGACCAGACTCGTAATGACATTGGCAATTAATTTGACATTGGGAAAAATCCCACCCTCTTGATAAAAATATTTTTCACCCAATGTTATACGAGCCTGGTATCAATAATGCATAAGAACACTCCAAAATAAGCTATTTCAAACCAAAGATTCCAACCTGCATTGCAATGTATTTACTTACATCAAGGATATATGCATCTCATATCTTCGTAGTCATACTAATATGGTAAACTATGTTTGTTTATTACCTTTTGCACGACTAAACGGATTATGAAAATTAGTATTGTTATAGTGTACCTATACTTAACCCTTAGTTACTTGCGCCTAAAAACTTAAATCACAAGCGCTCGGCCGCGGAAGCAAAAATGCAAAACTCCAATAATTAGATACGATCAAACAGTCTCTGAGACCCCACGCGAGTAATTATGGGTTAAATATACAGGACATTAATTTCACAATATAGGAACTAGATTACGGATAGAATACTTTAAATACTTTTTTGAAGTAAAACTTCTTTATTGAGCATGTTTTGACATAGGAAAAACCATTG
Organism: Venusia cambrica; assembly: GCA_951394065.1. NCBI lineage: Eukaryota > Metazoa > Arthropoda > Insecta > Lepidoptera > Geometridae > Venusia > Venusia cambrica. The sequence continues at coordinate 8,353,029 of OX596035.1, forward strand.
AACTCGGGACACCTTACCGACACCACTTTAATTTAGACACATTGTCACGTTATCTTTACGATGCTAAGAGGTAACTTCTAAGAGGACCTTTCGAAGATTACCTCTACCTATAGACAGACGGTTGACAACCGTGACAGGTATTTATCAACGTCAGTTCTAAGAAGTAATTGTGTCAGTTATACCAGAATAAATAATTGTAGGTACATACCTACAATTATGAGTGCTTACCCGTTGTACAATAAAAAAAAAAGTACCTAGGTATAAATCTACATTGAGGTACAATGAGTAGAACAAAGGGTAAAACAATGTACATAATAATGTCGAAATATTTCCGTGAAATGCTTTGCCTTTTACGAGTATAAATGTAAGATTACGTGAAGGCCTACCAGTTTTCGAGCAGGTCCAATATTTTTACTCCATTAATCTAGTCTCGTCTCTATGTACATATATATTTATGTACCAGGTGAACATTGGTTGTGTAGGTACCCATAAAATTACGATAGAAAATCATAAACATAGTGTTATTATTGTGATTTAATTACGACCATGAAAATAATGTAGGCATTTATTTTATAGGTACCTAGGTAATACTATATAGCTAGTGCTCGCCCCGAGCTGAGATCTCGCGAACTCGCGATGTCTGGTTTGTGTTAGATTAGATACACAACGGAGATTAACTTACAAACAGAAAGTTATTAACACAATGATAAATGCGTGCTTTCAACACACCTTAGGTACTATAAGCATACTTTTTCTCAATCTCTATTCACCTGAGTGTTCGAGGCTCTCATTATAAGAATAATTAACCGTACGTCTTAATGGTTGGGCAAAATATTAATACGGTATGCCATAAGTCACTCCTTACTACCTAATATGAAAAGGTTAATATTTATTTTTTGTAATGTGCTGTCAAAACCGTTGCCGTGGTAGTCCTCCCTCGGTCGACTTTTACAACATCCGTGGGCTGGGTTTTATCAAAAAGGCAGCAGTTTCCTTCTGTGTACACATAAAAAAACTTTAATTGTGAACACCGATCTGTCTGCTAAGCGTGGTGATTATGGCAAACCTTATATTTTTCCGTGGGCTGGGGGGGTTTACCCAAAAAGGCAGCAGTTTCCTTCTGTGTACTAGTAAAAAAACGTTAATTGTGAACACTAATCTGTCTGCTAAGCGTGGGGATTATGGCAAACCTTATATTTTTGGAGGAAGTTATTTTTAAACAGTGGTAGACATTAATGGACTGGGCTGTTGATGTGACGTTCGAAGTCATCAAACCCCTTGCATGACATCCCATAGGTAATGCTTTGATTTTATCGACACCCATTGCTTGACAACCCTATTGAGTGAAACCAGTGTTATGAATGGCTCTGGCGGCGTGGTCACGTGAAAATAGCGAAGGAGAGCATATATCTTATGTACAGGCAGGGATTGACTTTCCAACGCGTGGTGGACATTGGTGATTCGTAATAGAGCTCAGTTTGTACATGTTTGGTGTAATAACTTATAAAAGCCCTAAAACATTTGTAAATCAGCCGTCTATTTCGTTCTAAAGTGATCCAAAGCTACACTTCTATTATCAGTTTTAAATCAATTATGTGGCTATGAAGCCACATATACATACAGGATTTTCCAACCTAACTCAGAGATCACGTTCGCTTCACTCACTCGATCAATAATACAGGATGTGGGAGCTAACCCATTTCTGATATAAAAATATTACCTAAGTTAAAATTATGTTCAAGTAAGAAAGAAAAGGTGTGAAACAGAAATAACTTTTAATTTAAAACAATACCTACTAGGATTAAGTAATTTGTACATTACACGAAATAATGTTTTTTTGCATAATTCTATAGGTATAATTACCAGTATCCTTAGAAGAGTGTTGTAACCTGTACACATATTTTAACTCGTTGACTTGTCGTTGACCTCTCACACATGTTGGTGGGGGACGGGTACAGTCAGCAGTCAACGAGTTATAATTTACCAATCTACATTATAGGCTAAGTCTACATTTGTACATCATTCTTTAGACGTTTTAAAATAACAACATGCACATTTTCCTTAAAATAATATAGAAAAATAGACCTAGTAAAATATTAAAGTTATAATCCGTAAAAATATGTCTTTGCTTTTGAAATAACATAACTGTTTCACGTGTTTCAAACTGACATCATGATTACAAAAACATCTCATTTTCACACTCACAGCCTTTAGCAACCGAGGCCATGACGAATTAATGGGCTCTATGAGTTTGTTTGACTTTTCGCACGCCCGCTTGATATATTTTCCCTGAACTCGATAATGGGATCTTTTGGAGGTTTTAACAGGATCAGACGGAGGTAGTTGATCATAAGATGTGCGACTTCATCCTTGGTCTTTCCGATCTTCAAGAGAGATGGTGACGTGGAGGGTAACTCTACAGTGAATAATGGTTTGTCAGTATTGGAAGCCATTTCGCCCCAAATCAGCTCCAGGCCGAGCTCGCTCGCGGCGCACTCCAGTTGTACAGAGGGCGGCTGGCCCGCTTTCGCCGTCAATTGTAATGCATTCATTGCGGCGACGCGCTTCTCTTCTTCGAACTGTACTAGCAGCCCGCACTGGTATTCCGATACCACTTGGTTCAGCGGGGGTCGCCACGGCAAATCCTTGCGTTCCTCTTTAAAGCGTTCCATTTTCTTGTCGAGCGCGCGAGCTAATGCGTCATTCTCGACGAAGTCTTGCGTGGTCGGTAAACTGCTTCGCAGATACTTGTAGACGGCCTCGGCTGCCGCCTGTCGCGCGGTTTTCTTGTTGAGTGCGGTCGCCTGGCGCGAGTTCGAGCCCACAGATGCGCTAATCGTGAAGCTGCGCAGGTGAGGAGGGCCTGCGTCTCCTACCAAGTTGTACTCTGGAGCCGGGAGCTTGTATTCCTCGCAGTATTCTTTGAGAAGTGCGACGTAGCTCAAAGGATCGGGTCCTACTACCGGTTCCGGTTTAAGGGGGGGCTCAAAACCCCATGGCGGTGGCACCGAATGGCCGGCCCGCGCCAGTTGCGACAGAAGCTTCGTGGCCGCCTCTTGCTTGGCGTCCTTCTTGGAGCGCGCTATGCCCTTGGCGCTCTCGCCGCATAATGAGCAGGAGTATTCGAACGTTGTTTGGTGTTGTGGCCCCGTCTGTGCAATGCATTCGTATTCGGGAGCTACACCAAGTTTTACTGCTAACTCTTGGAGTATTGCTGCAGCTGTCTTCATCTCTGCGAGTTACCTGTGGAGTAGGAAGTAGATTAACTCAATTTATTGTATGATTTTATATGCGATGGATGGATGGATGGATGTGAGGGAAAAGCCACTGAGGTCTTCAAGTTTTTGGGGCAAATTGGCCGATATGCATCTACGAAGTCAGCTTTGCCAATCGACTGTTTACTGATTTCGATAGTAAACCGTCTATTTTTATTTACCAAAGTAATGAACATGTTTGTAATTGTAATAAACTTTGGAAATAGGTAGTTTTTGACTGACAAAGCAAATCAAGAATGCACCTACGACTTATTTTTTATTGTACGACGGGGATTCGCTTGGCCTTCATCTTACCAATACCTATTTTTTTTATTACAAAAGTAAGGAAAAAACGGAACCCATATAGGATCACGCGTCTGTCTGTACGTCCATCTGTCATCAAAATAATTGGAAACATTCGTCACGAACGAACTAAACGAAATTGTATCATATTCTACATTGAAGTCGGTTTTCTGTTTAGTTTTTAAAACGTACCTAATTATTTATTGTAGTTACGACGGGGAAGTGCTTGGCCTTCATCTCACCTAATTTTAAAGTTATGATAAGGCCGAAGGTGGAAGCGCACTTCACCCGGAATCCTCAGCAACCAGAGGAAACTGGCTATCTTACCTCTAAATGCCGAAACACAATAACAGTATCGTACCTAATTGTAAATTGTGAAAATCGTTTCCGACTGGTTTACCTTAGATCTACTATGAATCTTTTAATCCAAGGTAAAAACAGCAAAGAAATGTTTTGATAATTTTTTCACGGCTCTCAGCTGCTCACATGTAAGTCCATTTGAAAAAAAGATGCCGCTGGGAGAACGTTTTCACGCGTTCTTCCAGCGGCAACTGATTTTTTCAAATATCTCAAAAACGGCTAAATGCACAAATTTAAAAGTACCAAACACATTTACACGGCTTCACTTACTAATTATTTAGCCAAGCATACTCATGAAATTCGACATTATTCCGCTGGGAGAACGCACACCATAGAATAGGTATTCTATGGTTATGTTGAATGGGTATTCTAAGCGGAGAACTAATTTCTAATTAGTTATTACCTAATAACTACGAATAGCGTGAACGCGGCATATTCGTGTAGGTACGCAAAAATCTTTGTTCACTCGTCACTTCAAAAATCTCGCCGATCGATAAGATAGGTTATGTACGAGGTCTGAAGTCTGTGACTGGGGTGATGCTGGTACCTGCGCATTGAGGACGCGCGTTATGCGCCTGTGCCTTCAACATTTCTGTCCGAGAGACAGGCCAGTCAGACCAGTGTTTCGTTAGCCCGCGGAAATGTTGCGTCCGTTATTGTAATTTTCATTGAATAATACCAGAAAAAACCCGGTAAGTAACGTAGGTGCCTTAAGAATGCCAGTAGTATTACCGCTATTCCATTAAAACTTACTTTGTAGTTCATTTTGAAATAGCTGGTGCGATTCAAAATATTTTTTACAGGGTACGTATACCTAGGTACTGAGGATATAATTCTGAATAGGCATAAACTAGGACTGTAGCGCTTTACTTAAAAAAAAAAGTACACTTTAATTGCGTGGGGAAATGTTCTTCTGATAAAAGATGCAAAATTTCCGAAGTTACTTCGTTTGATGGGCGATCGGATATCAGGGGGAGTATAATAGTCTCGAAAAAGATCTAAGATAAGCTAAGATCTGTCATATGTGTAGGCATACCCATACCTACTCACATTATAGTACCTAACCTAATCTCTATTCATAGTGGGTGGGTAATATTTATTTTTTCGGCTTGTAGGATTATCTTGTAAAAACGCGCATTTACCTACTTACATTTATTTTATAGCTTCATATAATTTACAATGTAAGACAAATTAATGGGTTTTATTCTTATATTTTACTTTATTGGCTACATCAAACTACAAGCAAAATAAATATTTGTAAATAAATAGGAAAATTACTATTTCTTTCGGTGAAAAGTAAATTGGTAGGTACATCTACCAATTTTTTGTCCTGTTATTTTATTAACAGAGCATGAGCCCTGGGTCAAGTCTGTCTTCACTTTTGCTTATTTTTTGCGGAAAATGACCTACCTACCTTTTTACAATTTAATGTAGCAGGTGTAATGCAAGATTTACCGGTAAAGCGTCACTTCGGAGTGACATAAAAAGTAATGCGCATTTGCTATTGGTATAACGTCCTAGCTTCTACCCAGATGCAATGCTGATAATCCTAGCGAGTATCGTAGCGGTGTGTGGCGGCAGCATAACGACCGAGACAGTTGCGGCTGCACCAACAGTCGCGCCGCCGCCATCGCCGCCAGCGTGCGAACGAGCGCCACCGCACGCGCAGCCGGCCGACCGCCATTACCGGCTAACCGTGGCCGGTGATCCCGATCTATTCCTGCCTGGGGAACTTTATACTGGTGAGAGGCAAGCCAACACATTGTTCTGCTTCGTGTTTTTACGCGGTCGCGCCTTAAGACGACCCCTCCAACCCAGCCCGTCGAATAAGGGATCTTATCAAGGACAGCAGCTTCCTTGAAAGTAATATGACACCTTACCTGCGATTACCAATCCGCCTGCCAAGCTAGGTGATTATGGCAAAACGCTCAAGTTTTAGAAAAGGCTCCATACATCAGTGGATATAAATGGGATGTTGCTATGATGTGCTTTAACAATTATGTACCTACTTAATATGTAAATCAACCTCAATACCGCACAATGGTTTGCCATTAGAATAATGATCAGATCATGGACATCTTATCCACATTTTTATTAACACTAGGTTAAAAACAAAAAAAATATTAGTCCAAAAGCTGGTGTCTCAACACCCTTGGAAAGAGGTGTTGATGTTTGCAAGTCATGTAAAGTATGCACATAATTTTAGGTTTCTACCATACCTACTACTAGTACTACCCATTACCATACCTACTATTGTATTTCGACAAACAAAACCGGTTACTGAACTCTTAATTTCCAGTGTACATTCAGGGTGTGAACAGTGGACAAGGGCCTACACCATTCTCAGGCTTCTCTATTTGGGCGGAAGTAAGCAGGGCTGCTTCGAAAAACAAAGAAGATTCAAACCCAACATCCATTTATGATGTACCTCTCGGGACCTTTCAGGCCTATGATGCACAAACAAAAATCCAAGAAATTTGTGCACCTGCGGCAGAAAATGCTACGGGTCATCCTAAAACTGAAATTCAGGTATGTATTCTATAATGTTAATGTGGCTCTTGAATCCAACACTAGTTTGACAAGCAAGTGTTATCAAGAAATATAGGAGTAACAATATTTTTTGAATTTAGCAAACAGTTGATACTTTAAAACTTATTATTGTATACTTATTATTTATTATTATTATATTAAGCCGTCAGTGTACTACTTATACTTATTATAGTATAAAATATTGTAAAAATTGTATAGTACTATAATTATGGTGTAAAATATTATTTCCAAAGAAAAGAGTCCTAAACCTCTTAAAAATTGTTCAAGGCTAGGCCCCAAGAATAATCTACAAGTCAAAGTTGAAGATGTGTTTAAAGATCTGAACTAAACCACAGAGCTATATCACATTGTAGGACACCGGCATGTCCCTACAGCCAACAATCAAAAGAAGAATTTCAGAAGAAATATGCCGCTGCCCCTATTTATTTTTTTTTCCGGAGGGAATGTAGTGGAAGAAAACTTCAACTAGGTACTAAATCACGGGAGGGAGAGATCGAAAATTAGTAGGTTTATTTAAATAATATATTATTTGTTATAACCTCTTACTTACATAGAATAAAATCAATGCGAAAGCAGTGGCGATTCCCACTATAATTCAAACCACCAACTCTGCACAAAGATATTTTTTTAACATATTTATGCTTAGCTTAGCATATTAAGTACCTACGGACGGCCAAAGGTTGTTTTTACCATGTTTTTACTGTCGCACAAGCACAACACAACACATAAACACAACACAAGTAACACAACAGCACAACCGGAAGGAAACAAAACAATCGCTTTCGCTTGCAAAGAGAAAGAAATTATAATACAATACTACGAACGAAGAGCCGGGACTCCTTTAGTCAAAAAAAAGTTAACCAAACGTCAAAGCTGAGGCTGAGGTATCAAGTTAACAAATAAAAGTATCGAAACTTAGCGACATTTGATCGAAGGGAACGAGATGTCACATTTAGTTATTTATACAGACACTATTCGTAATTTTAATTTTAAACACGTATATATGTGAAAATGTTGTATAGAACTGTCCTGTTTTTATTCGTTATTTTAGTAGATAAATATATAAGCTTTAAATTTTTACCATGAAATCTCTGCAGTTGTGTTTCCTGGTTTATTATACCTAAAAACCATTGATATTTGTTGATGCGTCCTTAAAGTAAACGTAAACCAAGTGATGATGTTTTGAAGCCATTTCTTCTCAGCTGTGTATTATCAACTCAACACACATCTAAGGCATTTCATTCACTGGTCTTCAACACCTCTACCGTTTCAACGAGGTGCGGGTAAGAAACGAGCCTTGGGCTCTAATTTCTGGCATCAACTTCAGCAGCGACGACAGCTGAGTCGCTCGGTTTTGCTTCGAAAGACTTTAGTGCTGGTCTTGGCCAAGGTGCCAACGCAAAGCCGCTGAAAGATTTTCGGCTTGAAAGGCTTTCGTACATCGGATTCTTCGTGGTTTGGAGTGTGTGCCTCGTATTATTTATTTACAACCAACACTACAAATAATACGAGGCACATCAAAGGCGTGGCCTGATGTCGAAATAGCGTTTCGATCAAACAATCTAAAATGACACTTCAGCAGTGACGCTGACCTTGACACTTTCTGTATACTGTTAGCTGCTACGTTCCGTTCGCCGATTAAAGTCCTAGTCCTAGTTCTTCCATTCTTGCCTGCACTTTCATTTGTCCTTAAAGAAGGTTTATTACGGCATGTACGGTGTAGGTACCTATGGTTTCCGGCATAACAAAATAGTTACAATTAAATTCTAACAAGCCTCGTAGCTCAGTTAGTAGCTCTGCCTCCTGCGCTTTAGGCTGTGGGTTCGATTCCCACCCAGGACAAATATTTGTGTGATGAATATAGTTGTTTGTTCTGTGTTTGGGTGTTGTATCGTATAGTACGTATGTATTTACAAAAAGTATTTAAGTATTCTATCCGTAATCTAGTTCCCATATTACAAGCTATGCTTAGTTTGGGGCTAGATGGCGCCGTGTAAAATAAATGTCCCGCAATAATTTTTTTATAAAAAATAGCAATCATTTCCACTGCCTTTACCCACTCACAGGTGTTGTTATTGCAACTCTGTGTTTGGGTGTTGTATAATTATATACTTAGTAAGGATGTATTTACGAAAAAATATATATTAGTATCCGTAATTTAGTTCCCATATTACAAGCTTATGCTTTGTTTGGGGCTAGATGACGCTGTGTGAAATTAATATCCTTAAAATTGCTGTTACACTTCCATAAAATTACCTGGCATCCTTAATTTACGAAGGTGTAAATGGACTTTCAGCAACATGCAAAAACTAAACTAATACCCTCAAGTCTTGCAGGAGATTTATGTGTAATAGACAAAATGTTTTTCTTTTTTTGTATTTTGCCTACAAAAAACTGTATGTTCCTTATTTTATTTAGAAACCATGTGTTTTAGATGATTTGGAGCGCTCCGTCGATGGTCGCAGGGGCTTGTATGAGAATCTGTGCGCGCGTTGGTCCTGCAAAGAACGATCATTGGTCGATATTGGCGCGTAAACTATGCGCGGCGCCAGCTATACCTGCCAGCGTGGCTCGCCAGCCGCAAATTTTGGAACCCTGCTGTGCGTGCGATGAGGCTAAATATGAAGTAAGTACCTCCCTAACTAGCCAGGTATGGGTAGGGTAAAGGTAGGATATGGGTCTTTCACTGTCCTTCCATATATACCTATGTCGTTAGATAAGATGCGGCTAAGGGATAACTACAAAAATTGCAGCAGTATCCATCTACTTTAAAATACCAACAATTCGCCAGCCATGCGCGGTGATTATTGCAATCACCTCTATTGCCCTTAATGGAAGGACAATGTCTTGCAGTAGGATTTTTCAAGCTGGAACTGTTGTAATGGCATTTAACACGCTTGGACGCCTTAAGGTACCTTAATGGCGTCCAAGCGTGTTAAATCCCGGAACACAACAATTTTTAGAATACTTAGTTGTTATAGCGACAGACTTAGGTAAGATCGTGGTAGCTGGCCAGGCGGACTTATACAAAGTCCTACCACCAACCAAAACTGACTGACTGACCTTGATGACCATTGACGCACAACCTAAACCAGAAGGTCCTAGAGACTTTACATTTTAAGGGTAGATTCCTTTCATGGTATCGGGCAGCACTTAGATATTATTTTGGGAAATTCCCACGGGACGGCGGGAACGGAGTCCCGGTGATTATATATAAATGTACCAAGGATACGTATAAGACGTAAGTAGATTCAAGTAACATAGTTGCATCTGTTTGCTAGGTAACATTCGAATCCCTTTGGTCTCGCAACACCCACCCCCGCGAGTTCCCTCCAGAGGGCGCTCGCGCACATTTCAGCGAAGTGATAGGCGCGTCGCACACTGCGCAGTACCGAGTGTGGCAGGCGGGAAGGGTGGCCAGCACGGGCCTCAGGAGATTGTCCGATGATGGCGCCACCACTGCTCTGGAAAAGGAACTTAAAGCTGAGGTAAGCATTATCGTGTAAATCAAGTCAACTAGTAATCAACGGCTTCATCGCCCCTTTGGATATGAGACCAGAGATGTAAATAATTTGGCTTGTTACCTATTTAAGCGGTTAATCTTAGGCTAATTTCAGAGTGACCGCATCCGAACGATCATCAAAGCGCGTGGCATATCATGGCAGCAGATAGCCGCAGGCGTCGGCATCCCGAGCACCTTCGCAGTATTCAGGGTAGACCCTAGGAACCACCTCGTATCCCTCGCGTCGAAGCTTGCGCCCTCGCCTGATTGGATCGTTGGCGTTTCGGCGTTGGAACTCTGTGCTGCGAACTGTACTTGGATGACGTCATTCAATCTGCCGTTGTATCCATATGATGCTGGCACCGATAATGGGCTCAGCTACATGGTGAGTGTGTTGGATGAAACGCTTTAAGCAGGTTTTGTTAGAGAAGAGACAGCTACAACATAAGTGACTTTACATTTTCACTTCGATTATGTTGATGTAGGCACCAACGGTGAATGTGAGACGCGAAACTGATCGAGAGGGCTGCCGCGATCGCAACCTACCCGGCGAGTCACACTCATCCTAATGATGATTCTCCTGTTGAATCGAATCCGTTGGTGCCTACATCAATATAATCGTATACGTGAGTAAAACCCGTGTGTTTAAATGTATAGTAGGTATGACTCGAGCAAGTTTTGAAAGTTATATAAGTTACTTTATCAACGACTAGAGAGCCCGCGCATTTACACTTTCGCATACATTTTTTTATTGTACGAAGGGGTAGCGCTTGGCCAACATCTCACCTAGTAACTAGTTGAGATAAGGCTGAAGGAGGAGGCGCACTTCACCCGGAATCCTCAACAAACTGAGGAACTGGCTATCTTACCTCTAAATGCCGGAACACAACAATTATAGAATTGTTGTTATATAGCGACAGAATTAGGTAAGATGGTTGTTGCTAGCTAGGCGGACCCAAACAAAGTTCTACCAAACCAAGCACAATACATTGTACTCCCCATGGGGATCGAACCCGGGACCTCTGGATCTGAAATCGGTGGGTTGAACCACAAGACCACAGAAGCGGATAATTTCGGTTAAGTTCATCACTTCCATTTCACCCCTACAAACCCACAGCTGGTGAAAGCATTTTCTGGGCAGGTCCGCTTCATTTTAGACCTCATTCCGCCCAGGCAAGCCTGATGTTAAGTGCATCTCTGGCCTATAACAAAGCCTTACTGGGTAGGTAATATCCTCAAAAACATGACCTACGCGGCACTGCATTGCGTCGGTCAACCTGAGACATAAAGGTGTTAAGCCTCGCGTGTCCGTAATTTCACCGGTAACCATACCCTTCAAACCGGGACACAGCAATGCTGCTTGACGACCGAAAAACTCATTAAATTTACAAAAAAAGAAGTATATAAGTATTCTATCCGTAATCTAGTTCCCATATTACAAGCTATGCTTAGTTTGGGGCAAGATGGGATGTGAAATTAATGTCCTGTAATATTTATTTATTTATATGGCAACAACACAATAAGGATGACTTTTTCGATTGTAGTCTCGTCGGATGCCAACCATTCCCGCGTCTCCTGTGAGGGCACTTCGGCCAGATTGGCCAAAAGATGTCCGTTCCCCTTTCTTCAGCACGATCGGTGAAATGAGACCGTTTGCACGCCTGAGATTCAATCGGCTACGGCTTTATGAGAAGGGCTGCGAAGCTGCAGGTATTTTTAACGTTTTAGTAACTAATATAAGCTAGAGGCACGCTTGTCTCACTCTAGGCCAGAACTAGGATGAGGTCTACGATGGAGCTGACTTTCCCAGAAGGTACTGGCTCTCCCGCAGCCACAGGATTGGTCAAAACTCGTTGTTTTCGGACCACTATCATTCTTATGCCTATAGCCATGCTTATTTTAAATTGTTGTTTAAGATAGTCAGTACCTAAAGTTGGGGATTCCGGGTGAAAAGCGCTTCTACCTTCAGCTTTATAACTTGACACATGAAAGTCAAGCGGCATCCCCGACACAAAAAAAAAAATGACCCGTATCAAAGAAGTTTTCAACCTAATTTTAATTCGAGAAAAGGGTATTTATCGCGTATTTTACCTCTATATTTATCCCGAGGTAAAATACGCGATAAATACCCGTTTCTCGAATTAAAATTATGTGTTCTAATAGCGAAAGTTTTAAAAAGTTTTCAACCTGTCTAGTTTTTTTTTATTTTTTTTTATTTACGATGGTTCGGCTCTTGACCACGAAACTTACACAGGTAAGAATGAGAGCTACGATGGAGCGAGCCTACCCAGAAAGTGCCTATTAACTCTCTTCTTGAAGACATTGGGGTCGTAGCACAGTGGAAAAACAGACGCTGGGAGCTTGTTCCAAGTTCATGCAGTTTTTTTTTGACCATCAGCTTACATGTAAAACAAGTAAAGATGTGGCCTAAGATGGAGCACGCTTGCAAGATACATTGACATTGACATTACAGAGGCAGGCCCAGCTCCGTCGCCAGCTCAACCCGGCAACAAGGAAGGGGCTTGTCAGACTTACAACTGGGGTGCTTGGAGCGAGTGTAGCGTGACTTGCGGCGAAGGGTACAGGGTGCGGCAACGTGATTACGTATACCCCTCGCGACACGTGGCCGACATCTGCCGCGCGGAGCTGACGCAGCGCGAGGCGTGTCGTGGTTTGAGGAGAGACTGTAGGTGAGATACAAGGGGGTGACCGACTCACTAGGATACTTAGGCTTCTGGCTATCGCACGGGATCCTTCCCCGTTTGTAAAAACTGGATTGATACGGTTATGTTCCTAACAACGTGCGGTGAAGTATGATATTGTGTGGTTTTATGATGTACTGTTAATGATGGGTGCATCATATTGAAGGTTGTCTTTATAATAATAATATAAGTCTATTTCAGGCAACGTAAGAATAGTACAGGATGTTGAAATACTAATTCTAAGACCCATATACTTTAAAACTAAAATACATAAAAAATAGAACTTAACCTAAGGCACCCTTGATGTCGCCGACGTGTTGCGGTGAGGGGATCTCGCGACAGGTGACCCTTGAATCGCCGGAACGTCACCCCTTTCACCCAGACAATAGGGATCAGGAAGGTCGAGAAGCGTTCGGTAGGAACTCTCACCTTTATGGGTAGAAGCTCACCCCCTGATGATGACCGAGTTTCCGCCACGTTATAGTTTTGGCAGAATTTTTTAGTCAAGCTGTTTGCCTGACGTCAACCTTCCTTGGGAATACTCTGTTGTGTGGGATGAGGGGATAAGGATATAGTTATGGAGGGATGGGCATACAAATGTCACGGGAATATGGTGAGTGTGACAAGAACAGCTACCTATAGCAGTCCGGGATTGCGTAGTCCAGATATCCTTTGGACTGCCCCCAGAGGCAGTGTTATATCATGTTTTTACTTAAATGAACCTGTTTAAATAGTCTGTCTCATCCTTCGTCGCCATCACGTTTTATCACGGTACTTCTAGAATATTTATCATATAATCATCCATATAATGTATATATTATATTTGTGTATTGTATTTATATAGAATGCAGGTATATAGTGTATAATATGTAGGTATTTATATTATAAATGAGTAAGTAGTGTGTACATATTATATAGCATAGCTTTACTTATATAAAGTCAATTTAGATAGACCCCTAATGAATATATGCACTACCAACCACCTCTTTAGCCTTAAAATCCTCTCCATCCAAAGGTTGTCTGGAAGAAATTCTAAGCATTAAGACCGCCCATCGTTTATTTTTTAAAGACATCCAGTTTTATTTTTAAGGTGTGCAAAAAAGTTTTTCCATTCATTCACTCATCCATCCATTCATTCATTCATTCGTTCATCCATTCATTTGTTCGTTCATTAATTAATTAATTCATTCATTCATCTTAGACTTACAATCACAGGTCTCCAACCTTGTCTGTAATATCTAATACAACAGGGCGATATCAGAATACGAGCCGGATCCCGCTCAGCAGCACGGGCCGTGCGCGGTAACCTCCTGGTCGGAGTGGTCTCCGTGCGAGGGCTGCGGGGTCCGTGCGCGCACGAGGCACTACGTGCAGCCGCGCGCGATCAAACGGTGTCACGTGGGGTTCCGAGCTCGCACCTTGCTCGACCAGGCCATGCCGTGTGACGCGGGATCGTGCGAAATGTAGGTAGACGGTACTTAACCACCCGCCGATTTCAGGTCCAGAGGTCCCAGTTCCGTCCCCAGGGGGAGTATAATATTGTGCTTGGTTGGTTGGTAGGACTTTGTTTAAGTCTGCCTGGCTAGCTACCATATTATCTAATTCTGTCGCCATAACAACAATTCTAATTTTTTTTGTGTTCCGGTATTAAGAGGTAATATAGAGGGGATTCTGGGTGGATTGCACCTCCACCTTCAGCCTTATCTCAACTTGTAACCAGGTCAGATGAAGGGCAAGCGATTTCAAGTCGTACAATAAAAAAAAACTTCTCCATTTCACTTTTTTATGTGAACGATGGGTTAGCGCTTGACCTCTAGGCTTGCCCAAATAGCCAGAGCTTGGATGTGGTCTACGATGGAGGCACCGATGGAACACGGTGGAGTGTTACAGGTCCTACCACCAGTATTGTTTGTGATCATATAACTGTAACTTCTAGCAAAAGCCAACGGTTACGTAGCCCGGAGTAAGTCAAAGTCAAAGTAGGATATTTTTATTCATTGAGAATTATAGGATCATTTTGAAACGTCAAATCTACCGCCTGTTCGGAATCCCGACCAGCACACAAGGAGAAAGGCAAGTCAAGAGATTAGGCCACTAGGAGGTAGATCTAATATGGACCTGGCTGAAAACCAGCGCGTCATCATGGTATTATGCTCGATGCTGCAATAAAACTGAGTCAGAGTACCTTTTTACCCAAATTAAAATTCTGTTAGATATTAATTGTGTTCGTCATAGTGTAGCTTAAATTATGTTATTTTAAGCTAAGTATAGTTTTATTATTTTTTGATTGGGTAAATAAATCTATTTTCTTTCTTTCTTTCTTTCTTTCTTTCTTTCTTTCTTTCTTTCAGATCAAACATGTATATGTGAAATTACTAACTTCTAAAAAAATAAAGGTTTTTTTATTCTCCTTTGGTTAAACTGTCAGTAAGTACACCACCATTTAGTCGCCACCGCACTCACACACAAACAGTGTCACATGGGGTTGGTATGGTATTTAATTCGGTAGCAAGGCTCTCTATTGATTAGTACTGGCTACACCATGCAGTCATTCTTCTTTCATAACCAGCTGACTACGCGCAGTTCGTCACTATCATTTCATGTAAACCCACTGCTGAACAAAGCGTTTTCTCCGAAGGCTCGTTCCAATGTAGATTCTTTCTTGCCTGGGCAAGAATGCGGTCAGTAAAAAAAGACTGGTCTGGCCACACCAGGGACGGTACCGCCGACGGCGAAGCCGATCTCCATTGGCTTAAAATTAGCTTCATGAGAACTAGAAACGATTTTTACCGTCAAATGTACTGAACGGATAGGTTTCATAACATGTGTACACTTTTGAGATGGGAAACGCCATTTTGGATATGACACATACCCGGTAGTAAAAATCGTTTCTAGTTCTCATGAAGCTAATTTTAAGCCAATGGAGATCGGCTTCGCCGTCGGCGGTAGCGTCCCAGCTTTTTTTACTGTTATCGTTTACCATAAAGTATATTTACACTAAGTTTCGTGTTTCCAAATCCTTTCTAATTAGTAATGATCACATAAAGTTTCCATTCATCCAGTAGTTTCAGCGTGTTTGTTGAAGAAACAGACAGACAAACAAAAATGGAAAAAAAAACTATTGTTTTGGCTTCAGTAAAAATCGGTAATAGTGTTTCCTCCATTTTTTTTCTAAATTTAATGTACAGATTTTGACCCGTTACATGTTTTATTGTAATTATCTAAATATATTAACTCAAAGGTGACTGACTGACTGACATAGTGATCTATCAACGCACAGCCCAAACCACCGGACGGATCGGGCTGAAATTTGGCATGCAGGTAGATGTTAAGACGTAGGCATCCGTTAAGAAAGGATTTTGATTAATTCTACCCCCAAGGGGACAAAATAGGCGATGAAAGTTTGTATGAAACTTTGTCAATTTTAAACCGATCGGGCTGAGACTTTGCATGCATAAAGCTACTATGACGTATGCATCCCCTAAGAAAGGATTTTGAGATTTTGCATTTGTTTTGTTTCGGTTTAGTAGTTTTGGTTATAGACTGCTTTGTATTTGGCATTTGTTTTGTTTTCGTATGGTTTTCGTATAGGTTTTGTCGGTTAGACTTTTTTAAAATGGCTAAAGAAAATCTGAACGTTAATGGAGAAGTTGAAGAATGTACTGTCGTTTTTAAGTTTTGTAGACCCTAATTTTTTACACACACTAAACAAAAGTAAAGCCGCAAAAACTATACCTAATTAATAATAATACTTCTTAACGCGAGCGAAGCCGCGAGCAAAAGCTAGTAGAAGATAAGTGTAGATAATCACTATTTATGTTTCTGTTTCAGAAAACCGGACGCATACGAGAATATAACCGATACCGACTGGTTTTTTGTGGTCAGTATATCATGTCATAAATGAAAGTGCAAAGTAATCATATTCTTTATAAGAACCAAAAATAATGTATAAAAGCACTCCATAAATTATTCAGAATCGACTGCCAGCGTCCATGCGATACTATTTGTGCTAGCTTCATACAAAATTGATTATAAGTGCAATAGAGCGGAACAAGGGCTCAAAAGTGTTCGCAAAGGATTTGTATATTGCGCTTTACGCAGCTGACGAAGCTTAACATATCGAAATGGTTTTAGTACCGTAGACCACATAAATACGCTCCGGCAGATTATACAGAAGACATAATAGGCAAAAGAGTATAATTGGCCGTTATGTCTAGCGTTTGTGGACTACGAGATAGCCTTTGATTCAGTTGATACCTGGGCTTTGCTACAGTCTTTTCAGCGGTGCCAGATCGACTACCGGTATATCGAAGTGTTGAAGTGTTTGTAGCAAAGCTACCATGTCTATCCAACTCCAGGATCAGAGCACAATCCCTATCCCATTGCAAAAGGGGGTGAGATAGGGTGACATTATCTCTCCGAAACTGTTCACCTCTGCACTGGAGGATATATTCAGGCTCTTGGACTGGGAAGGATATGGCATCAATATCAATGGCGATCGCATCACTCACCCTCAGTTTGCTGACGATATAGTCCATATAGCTAAATCGCTGGAAGAACTTAGCAAGATGCGCAGAGGCCTCAACATCGCATCCAGACAGGTGGGTATAAAATGAACATGAGTAAGACAAGTACCATGTCAAACGCCCTTGTTGCACCCATGCCTGTCAATGTTGGAAAGATTTTATCGAAATTGTAAATCAGGCCAGAGCTTTGAAATATCTTTTGTCAACGATACCCTAGAGACAAGACTTAAGTATTTAATTTGTGTGTGTTACCAGTGATGATATTTTATGATAATATATATATATAGATTAGATACTACTCATTTTGTAGGGCCGAGTGTCTCGTAGGGTCTTTTAAGTTTAATATTTTTCAACTTTTACCTGAACACACATTTTCATCAAGAAAGACGAAGGGCGACGAAGGCAGACAAAGGAAGAGCTTCCCACCGTCGAAAAAAAAATCGTGCACCTGTACGCCGATCGTCGCTCACTGCGCTCGCGCTGATCTCACACGTCTTGGTGCACCTTGTTCCTCGATCGAGGTCTATTAGTTTTTCAAATAGTTATGGTGTAATTTTGTTGTTCCTTTCCTATTCCATGTTCGTGTTTAGAATCTACCGGCAACTGCGGAGTGCCAGATAACCTCGTGGGGTTCGTGGTCGCCGTGCTCGGCGCGCTGCGGCCGCGGGCGAAGGCTGCGGACGAGGATCTACTTGATGGCAGACACGAGGGTCCAGCAGCACATGCTGTACACTCTGCTGGACATCTGGAACAGACGATTCCAGGAACTACAGCATATTGTAAGCATAGCGATTCAAATTGAGAAATCACAATGTTTTTCGTGCGCACTTTGTAGGAGCGCGTTTGAGGTACGGTAGTTAGCAAGCTTAGTAGTAAGAAGTTTTCATTTTTGATCGCCATCTTGAATCGCCATCTTGGGCAGCCATCTTGGGCCGCCATCTTTGGTCGCCATTTGCATTCTCTTATCTTTGGATTTCAGCAATATTCAAAAATGTATTCCAGGTTTCGCCACCTAAAAAAGTACACGTGGATCCAGAGGTGGAAAAGGCAGTCCTCGAGCACATAGATAACTGTCAGTTCACGTTGACTACGCAGGAGGCGATCTGCGATGGAGATGATGGCATGTGCGAGAATCAGGAAGTGCCAGAAGGTACCAATCGGAATCGTTGTCTTTCAAATAACGCACCTTATTTCATTCTTTTAGACAAAAGTTTCTGAAATTTGATTAATAATTACCAACTTTTTTTATTTTATTATTCGACGGGGAAGCGCACTTCACCCGGAATCCTCAACAAACTGAGGAACTGGCTATTTTACCTCTAAATGCCGGTACACAACCATTTTTTAAGAATTGTTATTAGGGCGACAGAATTAGGTAAGATGGTGGTAGCTAGCCAGGCGGAATTAAACCAAGTCCTACCACCAACCAAACCAAGCAAAATATTGTACTCCCCATGGGGATCGAACCCGGGACCTCTGGATCTAAAATCGGTGGGTTGAACCACCAGGCCGCAGAGGCGGGTGAAACTTACTGGGTGTTGTATTTCCAGACGTCTGCCGACAGGCGTTGCAGGTGGGTCACTGCCGCGGCTACCATTCGCGCTGGTACTACGATATGATGTCGAATGTGTGCGAGCCGTTCGGCTTCAGCGGCTGCGGAGGGAACGCCAACAACTTCCAGAAGGAAGAGCATTGCAGAGCGTCCTGCGCTGACCGGAACATCACGGCGCTGCCGGAGACGACCACCGAGCCTCTGCCTACCACCACGGAGGATCCGAATTTTACACTGCCACCTTTCCCTCGTGAGTTTTTTTTTTGTACGACGGATTCTATGACGCTCGCCTCTTCATATCATCTGCACTCGGAAACGTCACTTTTTGTCGGACTTCAACGCTATTCTGACACCATTTCTGAAAAGCTTCTGTGGGAAGCATAGAGTTCTTATGTCAAAATATTTAGATTCCGGAGTTAAGAATAGCGTTCTCGGAATCTTCCGAATTCGATCGATTATTGTACGATTGGGAAGCGCTTGGCCTTCATTTCATTTGGTTACAAGTTGAGATAAAGCCGAAGGTGGAGGCGCACTTCACCCGGAATCCTCAACAAACTGAGGAACTGGCTATCTTACCTCTCAATGCCGGAATGCAACATTTTTTTAGAATTGTTGCTATGGCGACAGAATTAGGTAAGATGGTGGTAGCTAGCCAGCGGACTTAAACAAAGTCCTACCACCAACCAAACCGAGCACAATGATGTACTCTCACTGGAGTTCGAAACCGGAACCTCTGGATCTGAAATCGGTGGGTTGAACCACTAGACCACAGAGGCGGTTAAATTGAAGTCTTCGGCTAAGTCTAGGTAATTTTGACAAGCTCATTGTTCTATGCGTATATCTAGGTATTTTTCTGTTCGTGTGTTTGTGACTGAACCTTAAGCGGCTGGACCGATTTTGATGATTATTTGTGTGTTTGAGATTGATTTGATGTTTTAGATCACAATGTACCTAGGTAGTAGGTGGCGCTGCGATCGCCTCGGGATGACAGGATTGAAGTTCCCGGCATTCAATAATATATAAAATCTATATCTTTTATATATTATGTATTTTGCAGCACTTGAAAATAAACTAACACCTCCGAAGAAGCAAAAGCCCACTTTAACTAGTCAAGACAACGAAGTTATGCTCAATGATGACGCCTCTAATTTTGTTGGTAAGTCCTTTTTAACATACCGAGAGAAAAAGGTTTTGTATACACAAGTTCCGCAAAATGAATGCACGACTGCAATTATGTATTACTATTGTTGTGATATCTAATATATATATGAAATAGTCTTGAAACTGACTGACAATCAACGCACCGGCCAAACCATCCGGTTTGGTTTGTGAAAATTTATGAAAATCCTTTGAAAATGTTCAAGTCTCTAGTACAGAGGTAGGTATAGACTCGAAATTTTTCGTCCATCTTCAGAAGTTTAGGGATGCACTAAGAAAGGATTTTCAGAAATTTTACCGAACGACGGGAGCGATGTCCCGTGCGTTTCACTGGTTGTGGTATATATCCGGGTAAAACTAACTGGGAAATCCATCGTCTCTGTGTACCCTTCTGAGAAAATATACGAGTCTGTACTCGCGCCTGTTTTCTCAGTCATGTGTTTTTTACACTACAGGCATAGGCCTGTAGTGTAAAAAATACATGTATTCGTTGCTGTGACGGATTAGAAACAAGTTCTACACCAACTAAACTAAGCACAATTTGTTTACTCCCGGGACGAACCAGGGACCTCTGGGTTTGATTTCTAGACTTGGTTTGACATTTGAAGCTAAATCAGAAGTTTGGCTTATTCACATATATAATATACAGAGATAAATAAACTTATATAAACCGTTATATTAATCATGAAAGGCCAGTGGCTTTAATGTGTAGGTTTAGGTTAAAGTTTCAGGTAACGTTTAGGTTTTTTTTTCAGATCTCGATTGCAAGACTGGTCCTTGGCTCGGATGGACAGAGTGCTTCGGTAATTGCGAGTACGCCACCAAACTCAACTATCGACTGGTGCTGGTAAGTTTATAATTCCGGCCAGTGTTCAGAAATATCCGATTCAACCGCCTCTGTGGTCTAGTGGTTCAACCCACCGATTTCAGATCCAGAGGGCCCGGGTTCGATCCCCAGGGGGAACTATTGTGCTTGCGGTGGTGTTAGGATTTTGTTTAAGTCCACCTGGCTAGCTACCACTATCTTACCTAATTCTGTCGCCATAATAACAATTCTTAAAAAAACGTTGTGTTCCGGCATTCAGAGGTAAGATAAACCGTTTCTCAGTTTGTTGAGGATTCCGGGTGAAGTGCGCCTCCACCTTTGGCCTTATCTCAACTTGTGACCAGGTGAGATGAAGGCCAAGAGCTTCCCAATCTTACAAAAAAAAAGGTCTCTTGCTTCTTTTTTCTTGCTTATTACTTATTGTTTACTTACTTGTACTTATTGTTTTCAGCATCCCAGCTCAGGTCACGGTAAACCCTGTAATAACCTGATCAAAAGTCGAGAGTGCCAGCCATCTTACTGCCGGGAGTATCTCATTCCGCCGGCCACCACCACACCGTCGCCCATCGACCAGTATAGTGAGAACTATGTCTTTGAAGACTGAGGTACTGGCCTTTGCGGCAAGTACCACAAGTTAGTGGAATATTGTTGATGAGATACGATCTGATACGGGGTAGATTCTCTAGAACATTTTATTCTCTGTTCGTAGGAGGTCGTATGGATATCAGTGTAAATTTAATCTCAATTTTCTGACCGCGTTCGCGTTTTAGTATTCTGATATCTGTGGTATTGTGATATTTTTACTTCAAATGGGCAAGGTCTTGACCTCGAGTCCTGGGTTAGGATGAGGTCAACGATGAACACAGCTAGCTGCATAGCGCTGGACTTCGGCAGGAGGGTGTTCGCAAGACAGGTAGACCTTTTAAGAGCTTGTGAAAGGGCTCGTCTGAAGAAGTACTACCACCATACCTATTTCAGCTGCCAAGCGGCATTGCTGTGTTCCAGTTTGAAGGGTGTGGTTGGTGAAATTACGGGCACGTGACTTTTCACCATTATGCCAAAAGTTGACAGGCGTAATGCAGTGCTGTGTAGGCTGTAATCTTTGTGGATGTAACCTACGCAGTAAGGCATTGTTATAGGCAAGAGAAGAACTTAACATCAGGTGGGCTTCTTGCTTGTTCCGTCTCTTAGTTGTATTTAAAAAAAAAAAATTACAGGTCCTACCACTAGCGATAAGATCATAGTTGTTGCTAAATGGTTCGACAGATTTTACTCTCAAATGTTTAAAAAAAACCCTAATAAAGTTATAATTCTAACCCTTCGTTCGCCGCAGTCGCGCCTTTGGTCCGTGTGTATTTTTTGTAGGATTTATATTATGTTGGTTAGGCATTTATTGTTCGTGGCAATAATTTTCGATGGCTATTACCTAGTATTTCGATGATTGTGTTGGAATTTGCCAGAATATAATGTGTGATACTGTAGAGATGCTTGAACATTTTAGACTATAATAAATGTGTAATGTTCTTCTAAATATCTATTCATAGAAAGTACCTAGTTTTTATGTTAATTTGTTAGTTTTAAGGTATCTCGATGTTTGTTGAATAAAATATTTCAATCGTGATGTGTCTCTATTCTTTTTATTATTAAATAAGTATATATTTTTTATACCCAGAAAGCACAGGCTCTTCCGTACACTGACGGAACTCAGCAAACCTTTTGAAGACTTCGACTGGCTGGTCGCTAGCCTATACAGGTCCTATCATCGGTGTTGTGAGCCCTAGGTGTGTAATGCCCCTAGCAAAAGCCAGCGATTCCGTTGATCACGTTCAACGAGGTAGTCAATATCCAAATGTATCTGGGTCCCCTTTTAACCGGCCCTATTTGGGTCTGACCATCCGTCCGTCTCAGCGGTTAGCTTGCGGTAGGCCAAATGTTGATGATGATGGCAGTGATAATAAGGCTTATTTGGTTTATTATGACAAAATTGAATGTTAGTACTTTACCTACAAGCACACTACCTAGCTAGATAGTGTTACAAGTGTTGTCTAGGTAGCTGTGTAAATATTGAACTTCGCATTGATTAACTGAATGAAAACATCCAATGGTTTGAACACGTGTTTATTTGTAATACCATTTAAATATTAACTTACCTAGTTATCTTTGTACATAAAACACAAGTTTCTGTTACAATGAAGTGTTACAAGAGGCGTTACAAATGATTACCAGCTGTGTATCTTAACCTTGTACGTCTTCTGTACGGTGAGCGACTGCATCGAATGTTAACCCTTGCTACGTTTACCAGATCCCGGGGTAGTTTGTGACCATTTGATGGCGCCTTTTGTACATTTATCATTCAAGAGCGGTAAGTATTAGCTAATTCTGTTGTATAATTATGATAAGTAACTACTTCTATTTCTTTCGAAATGGAAAATTGTTATACTACCTAGACTTTTTATGATATCAGTATCACCATACAGAGCTTTCCAAAATACCTAGTTGCAAGTGCTACGAAGCGTTTCGTTTATAATCAGGGATTTGTTATTTGAACGATTCGAAATACTCGTCAAATTTGAACGAAAAAAAAAAATTACAGTTTGCAATGTAGAGAGCGATAAAAAATATTTATGTATTTTAGTGTCAACTTTTGTATCTACTTACACAAAAGTAGCAAGCAGGTTATCTATACTTCTACTTAATTTATTATCAGTAAAAAATACAATTCTAACGCTTAATTAATTTGGATAAAGCTACGCATAAGTACCTTAGTAATCATGCCTTATCCTATAATACCTAATGTACGACGTTATGGTGTAAATCAACGAAGGGTTAGAATAAGAGCCTTATTAATATTTTTAATAAACTGAGTTTAGGCATTTTATGAATGACTCAATACCATGCAGTTGTACAAATTCGTAAAAATAAATAAAATATTTTTAAATTCCACACTTCTCCGTCCGCCGCGCAATAAACTTACAAAGGCGTCCGAAGATATCTTTAATATATACCTAGATTAAAAAAAAACCTTCGCAGTTGTACATAATGATGAGCAAAACCTTTTGAGCTTTTAACAATTTCTAAACATACTTACCCACTAAAATACTTTAGTAAGTTATTCATCAATATCCAAAGCAAATAAATCGGTACAAACATATCGGTCCATCTCAAACATACCATAAAAGACAAATTAATCATGTTTTTTTATATTATCGCGATTATCACACTTAGGTAATTAATACGAAACGGGAATAATGAAAGGAATGCGCGACCCGTTTCGTATTAATTAAATTAATAATGTTTCCGGAAGCAAACTCAATTTTGTTTTGACTTTCAAAAGACTAAAAGACTGTTGACTTCATTTATTTCAAAGTAAAAACTGCCAACACCAACGAATCTTGGTTTCTTTGGAGTCACCGTTTTCTATCAATCTACGTATAAACACATAGATCTGATGCTACCAACCGTGTCGAGTGACAATAATCCAACGACTAAGTAGGTTTTTATCAAATACACTTTCACTCTTGTTAGTTGCCGTTTCTTTTTACTAGACGGACTCTGTAAGTTTCTCCGGTTCAAAGGCAGTACTACGAAAATTGAACTTCGTGGGACCCGAAAGAACTTCTGTAATTTTTGTACTGAAAAACTTGCAATCCGTCTTCGGATACGTCATGTTTCTTTTTCATAGTAGGCCTCCTGAGACTGGTTTGATTGGCGGCGTGAACTCCATAGCGTTGAACAAAACTCAAGGTGCAACTTAACTTTTATAAATGAACCAGTGAAACGCCTTCAAATACTTACTTAGTGCGCCAATACACTACAAAAGGCTACCCTGAATTTCAAGTCTCAAGTGCCTCTGGTTTGGGTTTTGCGTTGATTGTCAGTAAGTTAGTCAGCGACACTATAATTGAATGTAAGTATATAGGATACTTATCAAGAAATTACATGAATTTTACATGAAATGTGTTTCTAACAATATATACATACGTAAGAATTTGCGAAAGCGTGTAAGATGAGTCATCTAGTTGACACATAATAGTCGAGTCTTACAACAAGCATAATATCATTGATTTTGAAGGTCATCATTATCATCAACCTATAGCAGTCCACAGCTGGAACCTGCCACCGTACGGAGGTCGTCGCTCCATCTTACCGAAAAGCATCGTACACTATTTTTATAGCAAGCACCCAGAAATAATTTAACCGCCTCTGTGGTCTAGTGGTTCAACCCACCGACTTTAGATCCAGAGGTCCCGGGTTCGATTCCTAGAGGGAGTACAATATTGTTTGGTTGGTGGCAGGACTTTGTTTAAGCCCGTCTGGCTAGCTACCACCTAATTCTGTCACCCATTTTAAAAATTGTTGTGTTCCGGTAAGATAGCCAGTTCCTCAGTCTGTTGAGGATTCAGGATGAAATGCGCCTCCACCGTTGGCCTTATCTCAACTTGTAACCAGGTGAGATGAAGGCAAAGCGCTTCCCCGTCGTACAATAAAAAAAATGTTATGCCTAAAATAGGAAATTAATTATTTCTTACCTACTATAAAAAATCTGTGGTTTCATAGGTACTTCATAAGGCCAACTAGGTTTCGAAATCCGAAGTAGTAAGGTAATCTAATAATAACTTATTCTAACTTAACTTAGTTCCTTCTTAATAGGCAAGACGACATTGATACTGACTTATGGAAGCCATGGCTTTTCCGTATAGGGCAAGGTGACGAAAAACGCCCTTGGGAGTTTTCCTTTGCCCTTACGTATTTATGTACAAATTCGTATACTAAAACGTACTTAGAATCTACCTAGGCAAAAAGGTGGTTATTATCATCAGGATATGTTTGATGTTTACTAACCCATATCGGGTAAGGAGGCAGTTCAAATGCGAGTGATAGTTGGCTTTTTCGGCGCTTCACAGCATTTCGGGCCGTTACACTCTAAGGCGCAAGGGCATGAACAGCCTAGGTTAGCGTAGTCTATTAGGGCTTTCTTGTCTTCATTCATTCCTGAAAAAAAAATACAAAAAGGTTATAAGCAGGTTATAATCTGTCGTAAGGGGCTCCAACGGGGAAAGGTTTTGAGAAAACCAGTCAAAGGCAGCTACAATCTGTGGATGCGTAAAGACCGCCTAAGGACCGGTTAAGTTACCTACTATGCTCTGTTACAAGATCTACTGCGTTGAGCTTTGTGGGGGAGACGATAATGGACAACCAGATAATGCACGGTCATATGCACGGTTCGATAATGCACAGACTACAATTGGAAGCCATGGCTTTGAATTATTGGCTGCGCATTATCGTCACGTGATGATATTGCATAGCCTGATAAAACGAAATGGTAACCGGAATGGTAAATTGAACGCCTGAGGCTGTTAAGTATCCTTTTGCAGAAATACCTTGCTTATTAAAAAGAGACTACAATGCACGGGCTGATAATGTACAACCACTAATAATAATCGAAGTCTATCGTACAATAAAGGGATCCTTTCGTGGAATACCAAAAATCTTACCAAGCGATGCAAGCAGGAACTCTGGTTGCAAAGTAACAAGGTTTATGCCGTGCCTCTTAAAAACGTCGCACACCATTGCTGCACTTTTCAAGTAGTCCTGTAAATTGACAACATGTTTGTCATCATGTAAAATGCAAAACGTAGGAAGGTACCTACATTATTTGATCGTTAATTGTACGACGTGGAAATCTGATGCCAAGTTAGGATAAGGCCGAAGGTGGAAGCGCACTTCACCCGAAATCCTCAACGCTAATCTGCTGCTAGCGTGCTTTTTCCTACTTACATACGTTAGGTCTGTTATCTTAAAGATTAATTAAATACATTTTCCGAGAAGGCTCAAGACCTCCTGCCTGTCCTTGCCCAGACCCAATGAAAAGTAATAACAAAGATTTACAGATTATCATAGGTAGGTACTTTTTTCTGAAATCTTCTATTGCGTTTCTTTCAGTAGGTAGGTTTTTTTCAGTATCAGAATATGAATAGGATATGACTTTAATTACCTCCGTGGTCTAGTGGTTCAACCACCGATTTCAGATCCAGAGGTCCCCGGGCTCGATCCCCAGGGGGAGCAATATTGTGCTAGGTTTGGTTGGTGGTAAGATTTTGTTT
Source organism: Venusia cambrica (assembly GCA_951394065.1). Taxonomy (NCBI): domain Eukaryota; kingdom Metazoa; phylum Arthropoda; class Insecta; order Lepidoptera; family Geometridae; genus Venusia; species Venusia cambrica. The sequence continues at coordinate 8,379,866 of OX596035.1, forward strand.
AAGTCCGCCAGACCATCTTTACCTAATTCTGTCGCCATAATAACAATTCTTAAACAAAATTTTGTGTTCCGGCATTTAGAGGTAAGATAGCCAGTTCCTCAGTTAGTTGACGATTCCGGATGAAGTGCGCTTCGAAGTAATTTACATTAAACAAGGCGTAATGAAAGGTGGATGTGTGGTGTGACAAGGATGGATAAGATAAGGAATGAAAACTTCAGAGGAAGTCTGGAAGTAACGCCAGTGACGGAAAGCATGAGGAGTAATGTGTTAGCGTGGTGTGTACATGTCATGCGGAGGGAAGAAAGTCACATAACTAAAATAATGTTAGTTATGAATGAGGACGGATGTAGGAGCAGGGGTAGACCGAGAAAGCGGTGGATTGAGTGAGTGACGATATGCAGGTGAGAGGAGTGGATGATGAGTTTACGAGTTACAGAGGCGAGTATAGGAGAACGTGCTTTACCGACCCAGCCTAAGTGTGGGGTAAGGGCAGGAAGATTTACCTCGTGAGAGTTATAGCAAATATGAGCGGTGGCGACGATCCGGTCCCTGTGGAGTTGCCACACGTGTAGCTCGTGGATGGCCATCACACCCGGGACTTTCAACGCCGCGGCCCGCAGCGCACACGTCCCCAACCCTTCGGGAACCGTTTGTAGCAGCACCAGGCCCGCTGATCGCACTGTGGGATTCAAACACACAACCACTTATTATTTACCTATAATAATCGGTTGGAATCTCTATATTATCTGACCAATTATTAAAAAAAAGGCTCATAAGGCTTATTTCTTCTTCGTATTTACACATGCATAGGATGGTACTCATTATGTTTTATTTAAATGGTTAAGCTCTGAGCATTTACTGGACAAACATGAGGTTTATGATGGAGCATGATCTCTATAATTATGTTATATTTTGTTCCTTAACTAAAATTATAAAATAACATTAAACTGGATATGTAGATAGGTATTATGTATATGTCTTCATTCCTGTTCACTATGATTTTTCCCAGATTCTTTTAAATATGGTTATAGCCAAGCGTACTTGAAAACCAATAAAAGATGTGGTCAAAGATGGATCGCGCATTTACTATGAAGTTCTCCGCATTTAGATTCATACGCTTCGGATGGTATCTACTCAAGACAAATCATTATTTTCATTAATTATAGGCTAGCCCTCTAGGCCTGCTCTGAATTAGAGCAAGGATTCGATAAAGCAAGCTTTCTAAGAAGGCATATCGTTGACATTTAATGTTTATTATAATATTGAACATATAACAGTACAATCATTTCGTCCAGTTACGCGGAACATTAATATCAATGACCGATTCGGCTGTATCAAAGTCATAGCACGGTCCCGGTTACGGCAGATTTACGTAAGGTAAGATTGCATTGTATCGCAACGGCTTAGCTTTATCGCTTTGTTGTTTTTCCACTTCAGTGAACTCATTTTCTGGTACTTGAAATCCGTTTAAATCGCCTTTTTTACTGGTGATAGCCAAGCGGTTGACCACCAGTTCAAAAACAGGTAAAGATGTGGCCTAAGATGGAGCACGTTGACTAAAAGGAAACTTGACCATGAAAGGAAATTCAATTATAAAAACGTTTTGAATGATGTGGGCCACATCCTTTTATCTTTTGAGAATACGAATGCACATAGTACTTTTATCTGCCATACTCAATTCCAAAACCATATAGAAAAAATACTGCCCTGCTTATACTGATCATGCGTCAAATTGCCTTGAACTTGATAAGAAACGGTACAATAGTAGTCGCCCATAAACGGTTTTGGTTAGCTTTAATTTACCTAACATAAGTCTTCCATATCGTCTTCCGTCAAATTCTCAAGGATTCCGGATGATTCGACGGAACGGTTTCCTTCGCATTCCTACAAATTTGCGCCCAACGAAGTTTCTATTCCATTCTGGGCGGCGCTAATTACCTAAGTCTTAGGTTGTTCTAGACGCGCAGACAAGCCAAGATGTCTGCGTTGTCCGCATCAGTGCAATCAGCTTGCTTCGTATTGCCGTATTATGGAAATCCATGTTTGTGGTAGGTACTTACTGAATGGATAATTCAAAGTGCACAGGACGATTGCGGCGACAGCAGAAAGAGCTGGATCCGCGAGTCCTGCTGCAGCCGACTCCCATTCCACCGTCAGGCCAGCAGCCATCACGAACAGACTACCTGTTTCAACAAACATTAAGTATTATAGTTTTCTACGAAGTGCGATAAGTGTGCATACTTTATATGCCTGTAATATTTCCACAATTCGGAAATCGGTGGGTTGAATCACAATACCACAGAGACGGTTAAAACTTGAGTGATTCGCCATTGTCACCACGTAAGTACGTAAGTTAGAACTCTTGCTCGCCTTTGCCATGCTCATTAATTTTGAGTATGTTTATAATATACCTATGCTGTATTTTGAGTGTGCAATGAAGAATAAAGTAAAGTACCTATATATGGTGGTTGTAGCAGCCCTGTTTGATAATATAGGTACAGAGTGAAGCGGCCTCCCTTCTTCTATGGTGAGATCTCTTACTCCACTGACGATATTCGCGTGCTGAGTGAATGGGATCGGATATTTACATTTATTAAGGATTTGTGTGTGTGTGTTGAGGTACAGGAGACTGAGATTATAACAAAAAACATGAACAGTCTGCTTTAGCAGCGGCGAGTTGCCAAGCTGTCTGAGTTCTACAGAATAGGTATCAGCGCTGACCTGTTGCAGTGAGACATAGTGATGACTTTTAGGCCATTTGGGGCTGTAGCACAAAACACAAACTGTACTTTCATAATATTGTATTAGTGTTTTACTGTTTGATAATTTGTTTCTAAGTGTTTTCTCTTTTATTATCTTTTATTTTATTTCGTTTTATCATATTTGTGTATGTGTGATAAAGAAGTTAATATACGAATGTCTATGCCTGTGTTCGATATTTTATATCTACCTACAATGACGAGTCTCGGCACGATATATTTGACCATATTACCCCGTCCCCTTTTTTTTAAATTGTACGACGGGTAAGCACTTGGCCTTCATCTCACCTGGCTACAAGTTGAGATAAGGCCGAAGGTGGAGGCGCACTTCACCCGGAATCCTCAACAAACTGAGGAACTGGCTATCTTACCTCTAAATGCCGGAACACAACAATTTTAGAATGGTTATTATGGCGACAGAATTAGGTAAGATGGTGGTAGCTAGCCAGGCGGACAACCTCCAACCAAAAAAACCTTTCTAACACCGGCCTAGCAGACGAACTGCAGGTTACAACCCGTACCTACGTAGATGTTCCTCTGTGCTGAACACACCATTATCATTATTGGTAACTGGTAGCAAATGCCCTGCCTTCGTCTGTTTTTCCGCGCCGAGTAAAAGTCTAGAGTGAATAGGTTCCTTTTAGAAAAGCGCTTGGCTATCACCAAGTAGGTACGTAAATCAAGAATAAACAAGAGACTAAAAATTGAAATAGAAAAACAAAGAAATTGATTTGCGCATTTAAAAAAGCTCTAGCTAATTTGTAGCAGAACATAACTAAATATTTAATAAATACCTAATAACTATGTATTGGACAATGCGTAAGACGAATACCTTTACCTAGTGTTTAAATTTAAATCGAGCGATCATCAACATTTGTACCACAAGCATTTTATCAATTTAGTTAATTAACTGTTCTCATGTAAGTGACTGTGTCTTTATGATAATAAATGTCTTTAAAACGATAAACACAACCTTTTTAGTCAGTTAATTTCAGGCTAGACAAGCATGCAATGCACATCCTCATATATCTAACATAGAGATATTACACCACAACGACCGAATAAGTCGTCTATGACTATTCATCATGGACGCTACCAGTACCTACCTACTTACCTACTAGACATGAATATTAATTATTGACTACCTGCTATATCTTGCGTAACCAGACATGGGTCCATCAAAACCTTATCACGTGTCGTGCGAAAGACCACATGCACAATAGATTAGCAGTACCCATAGCCACTTATAATAATTATTAGGGTAAATGTAGGTACTTAATCGGTAATCGTACCTACATCGTATTACCTAAGTAGGTAATTTTATCTTTTAACGTAACATAGTCCTCTTTTATTTTGGTCAGATACCCCGGTTGTGCACTATCATCTTTTTACTTATAAATGACCTATATCTAAGGTTGTGTGGATGAGATCGCTTCTCAGCGATACGACTACCCATCGTATGTGGTAATAAAGTATTTTAGTTCATCCATCGTCATCATAACAGCCTGGATAATTCCACAACAGCACATAACTACCCTCAAAGAGTGCAATGTCTTGGTATACCTACCAACCTTCTTTCGGTCCATTCTTGCGTGGGGTAGGCACAGCACGGTCTCCATTTCAACTCTCTCTTATCTCTCATCTCTTTCATGCATATCGTCACTCACACAATCCACCCTAATATTCGGTCTACATATGTCCGTCCATATTCATACTTGGATATGCACATATTTTATGGTATTGGTATGTATAAATTCTACCAATACTGATGCGGCAATTTTGCTGCGACGCACATTTTATGAAGATGTAGGTACCTATTTCCTTTATTAATTGTTTCCAAGTATTCTTGTGTCTCTTTCTTTTCTTCTGTTCTTTCTCTAAGTGTAATAGAAAAGAGTATGATGGGGCTGTCTTGCAGTTTTTGGCAAAAGTCCCTAATAAACATTAAATAAATACTAAAACTACATCCTCTACGTAGGTACCTAGGTTTACCAGGTACCTACTTATTGATAAAATCAGTACCTACTCAAGTAGTACCAACCTTTATTGCCTTACAGACGTTGTATCAGTTCAAATACCTCATTTATGTAGACAAGCTACTATCAAGTACTGTATCAACAATGATTACTAAAGTAAATATCAAATTGCTTTATTATAGTTATTTCATAGTGGCCGTTATGTTAGCTCGATTGCCTCCGTCATTTTGAATTTAACAGTACAATGGGCTACTTCCATACAATGTATGAATATATAATGTATTTTGTCAGTAAAAAAGTAGTACTTTGACTTTGATTTTTAACTTCGGTGCAAACCCTAAGTACCTACTGATTTGTATTCGCCATAATTATGTTCGAATTATTATATTTAGTCAAAGAACGCTAGCAGATAAGCTGGTGGCTAAACGCTTGGCTATTAAAAAATACATATAGGTAGGTACCTATACCAATAGGCACCGCCTTCCAGTACGCCAAGAAGGTATGATGTGCGTGAATTGATGGAAGAACTTACTGGCTATATCTGTAGGTGCGTGCACTAGTACGGGCTCAGCATTGCCAGACTTCAGCACCACTCCTCCATTTTCCGTCATGCTCAACCGACGACTGTAGCTCAGCTCTCGACCTGAAAATCACAAAGTGAAAAAGAATGGTGGAAGGACTTGTCTAAAGTCCGCTTAACAAAATATGTCGCCATAAAAACAATTTGAAATAGTGTTCCGGAATTTAGAGGTAAGATAGCCGTTCCTCAGTTTGTTGAGGATTCCGGGTTAGGTAAGTACGCCTCCACCGTCGGTGAGGTAAGGGCCAAGCGCTTCCTCGTCGTACAATAAAAAATAAAAAAAAGATTTTCTATGCTGAATTTCTATGTATTTTAGAATTGTTGTCGACATAATTAGTTAAGATGGTGGTAGCAAGCCAAGTCCTTTTTTTTTTAATGCGGAGAATGCGTTTAGGCACCATAGCCTCGTTGGGGACGAGGCCGTGTGTGGGACTCAACCCGTCCTAACGACAGGCAATACCCACTAAACTCCGCAGTGACCCGTTATCGCCGTGGTGGTATCGTGGGAATCCGGCTAAAGCCTTTACCGCCACAACACCACCAGCGATTGCCCCTTTAGAGGGGCCCCACAGGCCCCCCCCAGTGTGACTGGGGGGGATGGCGGGAACAGCTGGGTCGCCAGGCTGTTCCCGCCGTTCGGCGGGGATGAGGGTCTGTCCAATGGAGGCCGGTTGAACGCCCCTACGTTCCCGGCCCCCAGACCCCCATCTGATCCCACTGCCCGACAGGGTGGCCGAGTTGACCCTCCCTGCCGCGCCGCCAGCCTTGAAGGCCGGCCATCCCACGACCCGAAGGTCCGCTAAGTCCCTCACTGGGACTCCCCGCCCCGCGGAAGTCCGCCTGTCCATCCACTGTGCCCTATGCTAACTTCATAGGGACACGCGGAGGACTCACGTCGGATTATTCGCTGCCGTCGATAAGTCCCCACAAGTGAGAAGTGATCGACGGCTTAAGTACGCCTCCACCGTCGGTGAGGTAAGGGCCAAGCGCTTCCTCGTCGTACAATAAAAAATAAAAAAAAGATTTTCTATGCTGAATTTCCATGTATTTTAGAATTGTTGTCGACATAATTCGTTAAGATGGTGGTAGCTAGCCAAGTCCTACACCAACCAAACCAAGCACAATATTGTACTCCCCTGGGGATCGAACCCGGGACCTCTGAATCTGAAATTTGTGTGTTGAACCACTACACCACAGAGGATCACTAGATTCACTTTGGTGCACTGATTATACAATTCTTAAGTTGTAATCACTAGGCATTGAGTGATATACTCTCAATAATATTGTTTTTTCGCTATAATTTACCAAAATCCATATCACACATACATAACCCAGAGCACAGATTTCAGAAATAGATTATTTAGCAAAACCGGTTGGCGGGAAGAGGAATACTGTGTATACTAGTGATGTCCGAAAGCCGTTCCATATTTGTTTATAAATCCAACGTTTCTCAGGCGATACGGCTAACAATAATATCGGTGACCGCAATGCCACTGTTTTGATTTTCACACCATTTAATATTGAATCCGTAATAATGGCTCGTTTGTTAATTGATAAACATTGTACATACATACTCAATAATTAATCATAACAACGTAAAATGAGCGCGAATAGTACCTGTGGAATTAATAGCCTGTCACGTCGATGACCGGGAGAGCCAGTGCCTTCTAAAGCTCGCTCGACCGTAGATCTCATCCTTATTTATACTTTATTTAAGGTAATAAAATTTATTCAATAAAAAGTACAATTAAACTAACTATGTACAAAGGAATCAGTCAGATTACCTAAGGACCGTTACAAACGGCCTATAGGTAACTCAACTGTTCCAGACCAGTACCAGACGGAAGCGTGCCCAAGACACTGGCTGCATTGCCACGCTGAATAGCTATGCTAATTCGCTGGCAATTTTACTTTATTGCACACACATATATAAATAATACACATTAAAAAGTATGGCAAAAGCGAGCTCAACCCTTATCAGAGTTTCCTGCCTACAAACCTAGGTAGGGACATAAACAAGATTTTAACTGTTTCGGGAAAATTGTACACCATTAATAAATAACATAAAACCATAGGAATAATAAGCCAAACTTCGAAGATAATAAATATCATTATACTGTTAATGTAATATAAGTACATTCAAGCCTAATTAAACATACATAACAAATAATGTAATACATACAAATTTGTATTTATAAATACCTACCTATATGTATAAATACAATACATATACACTAAATCTATATGGAGAGGTTCTCTTTGTCTCTGCACTTGAATCTATATTCACCCCTCACTATCCGCGCTAGTCCTCGGTAGCTATCTACCGAGGACTAGCGCGGGTAGTGTGGGGAGTGGCACAACCTGACTAAGTTCACAGTAAAACCACCATAGCAACTAGAAGAGTGAACCCTCTAGCTAACTAGGAAATCTTTGAGGTCAATAGCTATACATCATATACAAAAAAAACGGTGCCTACTCATAAGATATGTGTCAACGCAGCTCTATATTAGATAAGTTAGTAGGTTAGTATATCTGTTGCTACACGAAACAAGAAGATTTTACAATTTGCTATCGTAAAATAGATAGGCTGGCTCTTACGACTAGGTATTCATTATGTAGGTACCTTGTACATACGTCGTTTTAAAAAACCATAACTGCATTAGGAAAATTACTAGGAAGCTAGAAAACAATGCGACACAATTACTGGTACCGACGAACCATAGAAATGCATTGCGTTGAGTATGGCAAATAACAGGTAGATACCTACTGAAATTCTTTTGAGGTCTACATACATACTTTTGGTTGGTGGTAGGGTTTGATTCAAGTCCGCCTGGCTAGCCTCCATCGTACCTAAGTCACTTCACGTATTGTTGTTTTCCGGTGTTAAGAAGGCTCAGTAGTCTCTCATATAGGTATATCCCTACAAACGTAGTTTCATTTTCATTTTCATTTCGAAGCCTGATTCAAAAGATTTTTTGTATATAATCGGATAGGGATGATCTGTGTCTGTGGTGCGTTACTTTTTCTAAACAAATGATACAAACCATAAAATATGGAAAATAGTTTTTCCATACAAATACTCTTTTCTTTATGTTATTTCTATGGTCATTGCTATTGCGTTTTAAGAAACCTCGAATCGTAGTCGTTGCTGGGTGTCGTGAATAGAACATCTATGGTCTTAAGAAAAAAAACGAACTTGTTCCGTTCTCCTTGTATACTGGTCGCGATTTCGAACAGGCGGATTTGACGTTGTAATACTTAATACTGAATAAATCATCAACAAAGTCACTTTTTACTTTGATTTTGTCATATATATTAGTCAGACCATCTAGAATATCTTATGCACAGTGATGATTGAACTGACGACATACAATTAAACAAAATTGTAAATCAATTGCACTGGATAAACATATTCCCTATTTTAACTTTCACGAAGTAGGTTACATAGTCGAAATAATAGGAAAAAAAACCATTAGTTCAACTCGTGAAACTTTGAGTTGAACTTAGTGGAATTGTGGTAGAAGGACAGGGCCCTCTGGCTTAGTCTGGTTCGATGGGATATCTCACAATGCAAGAATTTAATCTAAGTAGCAAGGATCCTAAGCTAATAAGACTGTGTATGATAAGAAGATCCTTTTTTAGGTCTCACTTAGCAATCCGCTAAATAGACTAACATCGTCCTAGACATAAAGCTAATAAAGCAATTAACATTAAAAGTAAATTAGACAAATATTTTATGCAGTGATTTCGTGTAAGTATGTATCTTATTATTTATAGATTGTTTTTTATATTTAATTATAAGAGTGGCTCACCATAGCACAAGACAAACCTTAGTGGCTTAATGTGTTATCTTAATTAGTTATGTTTCCTCTTCATATTTTAGTTTTTTTAGATAAAAAAAAATGACATAACGCACTTTGTCCCTGTACGCATTAGGTATCTGATTTGAAAGGGAGCTTACCAGCTTAACTTACCAGCGAGCAGCATATAGTTAATGGCATGGACTAGCAAGCCTATAACAGCACATCCGATGATGATCCGGGGGCACCGTGGATGCTGCATGTGCGAGTGGTGGACTCCGAGCTGCAGCGCGTTCACAATCAGCGCCAGGGTGAAGGATGTGAACAGCACATGCACCGTCAGACGACCCAGCACCTCGATACGCGCCCATCCGAAGGTGTTGCGTAGCTTGCCTTCTAGCCCGGTGCCTTCGTCGGCTCTTTCATACTGCATTCATTAATGAAACATGAAACAAGTGAATGTATATATTCAACAAGGTTTTTTTTTTATTTTTTATTTGTGGTAGTCAAGCGTTTGACCACCAGCTTACATGTAAAACAAGTAAAGATGTGGCCTAAGATGGAGCACGCTTGCCTAAAAGGAACCTATTTACTGTGGACTTGAAGGATTTTCTCAACCCTCACAGCTCAGTTGGTAGAAGCTCTTCCGTCTGCGCTGTAGGTTATGGGTTCGATTCCCACCAAGAACAAACATTTGATAGATTAATAAAGATGTATGTTCTGTGTCTGGGTGTCATAGGTAAAGTAAAAGTAACAGACTCTTTTTTTCTTTTTCTTATTGTACGACGGGGAAGCGCTTGGCCTTCATCTCACCTGGTAACAAGTTAAGATAACGCCGAAGGTGGAGGCGCACTTCACCCGGAATCCTCAACAAACTGAGGAACTGGCTATCTGACCTCTAAATGCCGGAACACAACAATTTTAGAATTGTTATTATGGCGACAGAATTAGATAAGATGTTGGTAGCTAGCCAGGCGGACTTCAACAAAGTCCTACCACCAACCAAACCAAGCACAGTATATTGTACTCCCCATGGTGATCGAACCCGGGATCTCTGGATCTGAAGTCGGTGGGTTGAAACACTAGACCACAGAGGCGGTTAAAAGGACGACTTTTCCTCTTCGAGGATTCATTCCTGATGATCTCTGACCCTCCAGCTTTAGGAGGCTCTGTCCAGCAGTGGACCCTAATGGGCTGTTAACGTTGATGTCCGATCATCCACCTATGACTCAAAGCGTGGATCTTATTATGATCAGAGGCACGTCCAAAATATTATAAGTAGGTATTTGTTTAAAAAAATCATATAGGTATTCTATCCGTAATATAGCTCCCATGTCACAAGCTATGCTTAGGTTAGAGTTAGGTGCATGTGTAAAATAACCAGTTAGAAAAAAACTACGACGGATAAATCTTCAACTCTATTATAACTGACTGAAGGCTTATATTTCAACATATCTCAAGACTGCCTTCACCTTGTTATATTGAGTTTAAGGTGCTTATATGTCGTAGTTTTATTGAATTATTAAGAACCACCTAGTTTTCTAACATGGTAATACGGGAGCCGTTCTCGGCTGACAGTAGTACCTACCTTATACGAAATGAGTGTTGTGATTAGTCCGGCGAGCCTGCACAGTGAGTGGCAGGTGTCCACGAGGAGAGTGGGTGAGTGTGTCACGTACGAAGCGAAGAGGCGACCGCTGAAGCCGGCTGACATGAGAAAGTACCTACCTTATACGAAATGAGTGTTGTGATTAGTCCGGCGAGCCTGCACAGTGAGTGGCAGGTGTCCACGAGGAGAGTGGGTGAGTGTGTCACGTACGAAGCGAAGAGGCGACCGCTGAAGCCGGCTGACATGAGAAAGTACCTACCTTATACGAAATGAGTGTTGTGATTAGTCCGGCGAGCCTGCACAGTGAGTGGCAGGTGTCCACGAGGAGAGTGGGTGAGTGTGTCACGTACGAAGCGAAGAGGCGACCGCTGAAGCCGGCTGACATGAGAAAGTACCTACCTTATACGAAATGAGTGTTGTGATTAGTCCGGCTAGCCTGCACAGTGAGTGGCAGGTGTCCACGAGGAGAGTGGGTGAGTGTGTCACGTACGAAGCGAAGAGGCGACCGCTGAAGCCGGCTGTAGCTAGGAGGAGAGCCAACAGCGATCGCGGAGGTGGCAGCCACTGGAGCCACTCCTTCATTGCCATACTGCTCTGCTTTCTGATTCTAATGGCAAACATAACAAAGTAAATCACTATCGTAATCCCATTTATTCTTAACTTCCCTGTCTGCTCCTTTAGTACACCGCATTATAAGAACATAAGATTACTAAGATAAGGCCTTCCATTACTTTTTTTTTTTATTGTTCGACGGGGATGTTCTTGGCCTTTATCTCACCTGATTTTTCAAGTTATGATAAGGCCGTATGGAAGACATTTCACCCGGAATCCTCAGCAAACTGAGGAACTAAAATGCCGGAACACAACAATTTCAGAATTGTTGTTATGGCAACAGACTTAGGTAAGATGGTGGTAGCTAGAGGCGGATTTAAACAAAGTACCACCAAGTACTTAATTAAGTATTGTTCTCTGTCTTCAGTCTGTTCGTTTGTGTTGTTTCTTGGTGTACAATAAAGACATTATCATAATTCGATATAGTGTCATCTGGCCCGTGGACCGATGCTAAAGTTTTGGAGAAATGTCATACTTTTGGACACAAAAATATATTTATCCGATAGGTAGATAAATATACTAAATCTAGCTTTTTACTTCACTTTTAGCCGGCTTTCGATGCTTCCAAATTTGTGACCACGAAGCGATTTTTTTTACCAATACAAATGCTTTATTCTGAGGAAGGACATAGGCTACTCTTTTTTTTATACTTTTTATTATTTATGTATATTTATTTTCCGGGTATCACACGGGCGAAGCCACGGCCAAAAAAAAAAGAAAAAACCTAAACACCAACTGATGTACTCTACTTACCATAAGATCCCTAACATCAGGCCGTGCGTAATTTTTAGACCAATAATTAAAAATGGGGGTTAATTGAGATATAGTTGATTTAAAAAAGTGCACGTTTCCAATAGATCAATTAGATTCTCGAGGATCAAGTAATATTGTCCCTATTTATATTCAACTAGTTCCACTAGTTGTATAAAAATCCCGTCAATCCGTGGCGAGCGCAGCGTTACCTACTGGGTTCAATTGTGAATCTACTCACTAAAAAATCATCAAAATGACAAACACACGTACCGAAGAATTATATATGTAAAGTAGATAGTTTTGTCATTTTTCAAATATTTACCTACTGCCACTGTAATTGTACTATTCTATTTAAGAGTCTATGATATGTGAAATGGCTTAGCTTCAGCAATCATATCTTCCACAATACTGTAGCATTTACTTTGTAATTAATATATGTTATAGTTCAGGATAGATGCTAGAACGCTTGTGTTTCAAAAACACGATTACATAAAATTTTCTCGATAGAAAAAAAAAAACAAAGTTGACTCTAATTTGTACCAAAAATGTTCGCCATTCAATAAATACGCCCAATTAGGGCTTGACACTTTGTACAGTAAATAAACTCTTCACGAAAAACATCACGTGTCCGTTCCATTCCATCGAGTCGGTTCCATTTTTTTCCAAAAAGAGTTTTTAGCTTTTTTTAGCTTTTTTACGTTGAAAAAGAACCTACGACACCACGACGTCCCCGACGAGTCGTGTGACGGTGCAATAATACGTTATTTTTTGTATGAAAATATATTTTTCAAATCGGTTGAGTAATAACGGAGTTCTGAGGTAATGCAGTAGTAGTCGTTAAAGAGTCATCGATCACCAACACGCAAGCGTGAGTATTATGGCAAAACCCTCCATTGCTTTCTTTAGTATTGGGGGAGGCCCATGTCCTATACAGTTGACTTGAAGTTGGGCTGTAATGATGATGATGATACATGTATACAGCATTTATAGCCAGAATGCGTCAAAGTCAATTCCACTTACTACTACGTATCATAATTACTGCGATCAACAACATGCCAAGCGTGGTGATTATGGCAAAACCCTGATGATGATGATGATGATGATGATGATGATGATGATACTGGAAGGTAAGCGGTTCAAAAGGTCTACTCTAGTGACCGTAAACACCACAGGAAAGCAGAATAAGCAATATCGTTTACTTGGATGACATATATTTTCCAGTTATTTTGATATAAAAACAACACCACAGAACCGATTTTGATAACATTTCTATGGGACCACCTCGCAAGTATGGCCTACCAAACGTAACAAGAATCATCAAAATCTATTTCGAATTGGCGGAGAAATCAAATAACAAACAAACAAAAAACATACACCCGAATTGAGAACCTCCTCCTTTTTTTGAAGTCGGTTAATAAACACAGTATACAGAAGACTGTCTGTGTTTTCGATTATCAAAATTCATATTTTGTTTTACCGTAAAAAAACAAAACGTAGAAATACGTGCGTATTTCTGTCATCTGGTGGTCATAAGCGCCGTGGTTGAGCGCACAGCAATGTCACCTTTATTATTACTTGATCTTAGTTCGAAACTAGAATAAAGTGGCGTTGAGTTGCTAATCTGAGGTTCTATAGCCCGTTAATGTTGGAAGCGAACCAAATGTACTTAACCAAGTTCAATGCGCGCTCTTTTTAATGGCTCTACCAGCTCTACAAAGACTGACACAAAGGTAGATTATAAAAATAGAGTTTGAGGTAGATTTTATGTATTACTTTTCCGAGGCGGAGTCGACCCCTCCAAATTAGCCCATGGATGTCGTAAAAGTCAACTAAGGGATCTCAATAGAGGAAGCGCAGCATATTCCTTCAGTGTATACACCTTTACTGCGATCACCAATCTGCTTGTCAAGCGTGGTGGTTATAGCAAAACCCTCCAGCTTTGGAGTAGGCTCTGTCCAACAGTGGGCATAATGGGCTGTTGATGTGATGTGTGATACACTAAACACTAAATAAATTAATTAATTAATTAAAATATATTTCACCTTAAAAATAAAACTGCCTGAAGTGTTGCTTACAAGCGGTTTCTTCCAGATAACCATTGGATGTAGGATTTGCAATAGATTCACCTGCAATGTCTTTATTTATATTCCTGATCGGGTAGCGAGAGATCTAGGGCGCCGGGTGGACAGTTTTTTGTCTAGAACCGGTATTACCATGCCGGTTTTTTGTTTATGTTTGTCCTAACACACTTTAATAGTTGTTATGACATAGTATAGCTATCTAACAGTGTCAAATGTGGTCAAACCACATTTTATCAATAAAGATATCTGTGGCCCAAACATAACTTATTTTGAGGCCTCAAAGCTCTGTTAGTATCTCTGCCTTCCGCGCTGTAGGTTGTGGGTCCCACGCAGGACAAAATGTATGGTGAATATTATTATATAGATGTTTGTTCTGTTGGGTGTTACATTATATCATATGTATCTATTAACTAAAGAGGATAATTATATATTGTATTCGTAATCTCGTTCCCATATAACATAGCTATGTTGTATATGTATATGTTATTTTTGAGGCTAGACGGCGCTGTCGAAAATTAAATGATTTTAATTTTCGATATGATAACATCATCATCCCGCGTATCTTCACACGATGTTTTTTTACATGAAATAGTATCTTGACTTTTCTCTTGACCTCAAAACTGGCACAGAGACTTGCACAGGCACGAATGAGGTCTACTATGGAGCGAGCTTACCCAGAGGACATGGGTCTCCCGCGCACCAACGCAACTCAGCTAACTGCTTGGCGCTGGAATTTAGCAGCGTGTGTTCGGCAGGTCCAACAACCAGAGGGCGTCACCATCTTAGGCCACATACTTTTTAACTACCTCTGTGGTCTAGTAGTTCAGCCCACCGTTTCAGATCCAGAGGTCCCGGGTTCGATCCCCATGGGGAGTACAATATATTGTGCTTGGTTTGGTTGGTGGTAGGACTTTGTTTAAGTCCGCCTAGCTAGCTACCACCATCTTACCTAATTCTGTCGCCATAGCAACAATTCTAAAATGGTTGTGTTCCGGCATTTAGAGGTAAGATAGCCAGTTCCTCAGTTTGTTGAGGATTCCGGGTGAAGTGCGCCTCCACCACAAAAAAACTTGTTTGTCGAGTTAGGTGGTCAAACACTTGGCAAAAAAAACCGCTGCCATAAGCCTGGGATTCTGATGTCCCAGGTAGAAGGTATATCCAATATATCTCAAAACTACTCGTGTAATCATAATAAGTATCTACTTACCTACTCTAATACGAAGACTAAATTCCGGCATGTAGGCAGATATAGGTATTTTCAAAACGACTATTAATATATTACATACAAGCGGTCCTTACGTAACCTGGCTGCTTTCCTTCAACAGTTAGTTTAATTTTACATAATATTTGTATAAATATTCGTATTTGAAAAAAAATATATTCACAAACATAGCTTGATAATACATACCACAGAGTAATGTGTTAAGTTTTTCACGGTTAACTCTTTTGTTACGTTTTCAAGGTTAAAACATCATTGTTGTACTGTTTGTAGTTTACACATTGGCGAAACTGGCCGTACAGCTGAGTTTCTAACGGACCTCTCCTCAGTGAATGAGAATTGCCAATAGTATGAATGAGCTTTAGCAGACCTTAGCCTTATTCCACGCACAGTTTGTCAACTATTTTGTAAATTTTCTGTTATGGAACTCTACCTACAATATTTTTTTACTGTACTACTGGAAAGCGATTGGTCTTCGTCTTATCTAGTTTCAAGTTTTGATGAAGTCGAAGTCGGAGGTACACTTCACCCGGAATCGTTGTTATTGCGGCAGACTTAGGTAAGATATTGGTCTTAGCTAGCGTTTCACCAAAAAGGCAGCCGCTTCCTTCTGTCTAAACAAAACTTATTTATAAGCTAGCTGTACCAGTGCCGTTTTTACACGTAACATAGGACGCCGTAAATACATATTTACCATGTAAACTTGGATCTCTTCTGCCTACCCCACGGAAAAACGAAGTGAGATTTTACATCACTGACATTAAATATTGTCAAGTACTGCCATCATCAGCTCGCCTGTCAAGCGTGGTGGTTGTTGAGACTTGAGGTTGAAGGTTATCAGAGCATGAGCAAAGTCTGCCTCCCACGGTTATCATAGAGATATACCAACACTAAAATTACTGACTCGCTTGCTACGCTTTGCCCATGTTCTGTAGTAAATCTTTTTGAGTAATGATGATGATGATGTTTCTAATTTCCTAAAACGATGCCAGAATATCAGTTTTTATACAATATATAGACTTCTATTAAAATTAGTTCGTAAACGCGCAATGGCAACGTCCTACACGCTCACGTCTAAGATTCCAAAGAAGTAACTTTAGGGCACCTGTGGCCCTGAAAGTAGCTGTACCTACCTATGCAGTATCACTTGCACATAAAATAAAACTCAAAGAAATAAGCTTTGATCTATCCTGCTGGCCCTTCAGAAAGACGTACTTACGTAGATTTTACACTACTGGTATCGTTAATTTCTAGCGCAAGCTTTCAGCTTTTTTTTTAACCGACTTTAAAAAAAAAGAGTTGGGTCTAAATTAGTAAGAATCTTTTTTTATGTATGTTCCCCGAATACTCAGAGGAATATAATAGAAAATTATAATTTTGTTTGAATTGGTATTCTCCACAGGCGGTTCCATTGACATCAGGTCAGGGTCTGATGATGGGATCCTGGTGAAATCGAGGGAACTCTTCACGTTCTTGTGCATATATAATATATATGCACACTTGAAGATATTTGGGTATTTTTAGGGTCGGTATACTTCCCAGGTGATCCCATCGTCAAAATGTAATATAATTAAAATCAGATAATAAATATTAAGTAATTCGAGAGTTATTCTGTCACTAAATATTACCACACACAAACATACATACAGTGCCAGATTTCTTAATTTACTCGGAGATCTCGTTCGCTTCGCTTGCTCGATCAATGAATGATCTATGGGTTTGTTTAATTCTATTCTGTCTGAATTAGATCTATTTTACTTGAATTATTTGAATGTTAGTATGTATTATACGGCTTACGTAAGTATGTTAATTTTGCTTTGGACGTAGAGAACGCAAAATTCCATTAATGATAAATGATGATTATAGGAAAACATAGCCTAGCTATTATAAAGCCATATAAGTAGCTATCC
The DNA here is from genome assembly GCA_951394065.1 of Venusia cambrica. Taxonomy (NCBI): domain Eukaryota; kingdom Metazoa; phylum Arthropoda; class Insecta; order Lepidoptera; family Geometridae; genus Venusia; species Venusia cambrica. The sequence goes on from OX596035.1 coordinate 8,397,165, forward strand.
TAAGTGCCCAAAATAAGAGGGAAGACGCTATACATATTAGCACGTAGCGGAGTGAAACGGATGAGTGGGATTTTATTGCAAACATCCTTTCAAATCACGTGACAACTAAAATAGACCTATCGAAAATAATCTAGTTTAAAAATAATTCAATTTTCACAAATCATATTTTTGAGAACTCGAATTGAAGGCAAAACACTAAAGATTCATGTACCTACCCCAAAAATATATCTGAAGCTATGACAAGCACCGTGATTTATCGGTGTTATAAGGCCCTATTTTCATAGTACGGCCATGTGGAATTACATAAGGAAGCATTTAACATAATTGACCTCCTTTTGTTGATTTGATGTTAAATGTGGCATGTTAATTTTACAGAAATTAGTTCATGGCATACCTCATCTAAAGGGCAAATCTCGAATAATACAAGTTATTAATAATTCAAATATAAGTATTACGCAGATGGGTATTATTATCTTAAGTGTCGTTCTGTCTGAAGGGAGCCGACACAAACTGGAAGGATTTTTTTCCCTTTTTTCACTACGAAGTTTTCACTACAAAAATATGTTACAATTTGAAACATATATTTTTTTGTTTTTGTGAATACATGATTATACATAATTTTAGTTACATTACTGTTCAAGAGATACGATTACCTTGAACGGGAGAGTTGGGTGACGTGCTGAGAGGAAGATGGCACTCGACCGCATTCAACCTTCTAATAGTTTGCCTCCGGCAATTGAATGCTCGGTCGGTAAGATCGGTCAAGATTACAATTTGTAACGGCATCTATGATACATAGAGACGGCTTTTTGTGTATGAAATCCTGAAAACTGTGCGGACAGGAACAAAAAAAAATAGTCAAGTGCGAGTCGGACACGCACACCGAGGGTTCCGATCCGTAACACATTTTAGGGAATAAAATGCGGGTTTATTGCATTTCATTCTAGAGCATTGTAGGTGCGACTGCAGCTGGGCCGGGTTTTAGTATTTGTTGTTATATTTGTTCTTACCTTGGCCATTGACTATAATCATACTAAGTTTGAACTTTGTAGATGGTACCGTCATTTCGATAGAGCTAAAATAAAAAATTGTAAAAAACGTTTTGTAAATATTAATGGGGACACCCCTTTTTTGTTTTTTATTATTTGTCAGGTAATCCGCCGTAATACCCTACAAGTACGAATCCAAAAGAGACATCCCTCTGAAGGTTGAAAATAAGAACCTTTAGATAAAAATATAATAAATAAATAAATGATTAAGATGGACGGACAAAAGTAGTCTTACTATAATTAAACTAACTAAGTACAGAGGAATCAGTCAGATTAAGGGCCGTTACGAACGGCCTATAGGTAACTCAACTGTTCCAGACCAGACGGAAGCGTGCCCAAGACACTAACTGCATTACCACGCTGTAAAGTTATGCTAATTCTCTGGCTTAAATAAGAGCCAGCCCTTGGGTCACGTGTCGCCTCAATCAAAACCCCCGCAAGATTATTGAAATTGCGGCCTTTACTGGTGTCAGGCAGATGAGATGGCGCTAGGGTGTCGACGCAGGTAGCGTCCCACACCAAAGGCCTACCCATTTCCCAAGGGACAAGAGACATACCGTCGGGCCGCTTACCATCATCACGTAACAGACCATTCGGTTCAAGAACGGCTGGAATTTACTATATATATAATAGGTTCCCGTCGGTATCCTTTGGGGTATGGACCCTAAAAAAGATAAGCACAACGAAATATCACCAGTGTGTTTTTAAATACGAGACAAAACGTTTGAAATGTGGTTGTCGCTTTTAACATACATCGTTATATTCGTATGTATGTATTCCAATTGTGCAAATCTATAAAAAACGGAACAAACAACATTAACCTATTTGTAATCTAGGCCTACATTTCGCGTTAGAGAACATTATTTTGCGTGACCTGTTTTCGTAAAGAGAGCTGTGTGGCTAAGTGGGTATCGGCCGGCCTTGTGGGTTCAAATCCAGTCGTGCACCGATGGACTTTTCGGTTTTTCGGAAGTGAATGTTCGCAATTGACATGCTCATGCTCTGCACATGCTCTGACGGTGAAGGTCACATAGTGAGGAAACCGGCATGTCCCTTAGAACCAAATATCCGAATGGCATGAGTCTGAGGGGGCTTGCCTGTCACGCATTGAATACAGCTTCATGCAAACCGCAATTTGAAATTTGGGCATTTGCCGAACGTAAGTTTGGACGTGCCTCTGACTACCCCCTAGTAGGTTATACTCATAAAATCTACGCTCGGATTAAAAATTGTATGAATGATATGAAAGGGATATTTACCACGGTTTGATGGTGGCTGGGTTCTCCGATATCCGGAAAGTCCTGTGGTGCACGACGGGCTTGAACCCAGAACATCCGGATCGGAAGGAGGGCCCATACCCTTTTCGGCACACATCACTTATATTTTATCGTTTCTAAAGTAGGTATATGAAATATTATTACCTTACTTATTTATTAAAATTAAAAATAAAACGCACAATTAAACTAACTATGTACAAAGGAAGCAGTCGGATTACCTTACAGGACAAACAGACAAACGGCCAATAGGTAACAAAACTGTTCTAGACCAGAACCAGGCGCAAGACTGGCTGCATTGCCACGCTGAATAGCTAAGCTAATTTGCTGGCCTAAAAAAGAGCCAGCCCTTAGGTCACGTTTCGCCTCATTCAAATTCCCGCATGATTTTTGAAAACCTGGAGGGCACCGGCTCCCCACGGACCCAAGGTCTAGACCCCAAAAGGCTCAAATAGGTAAGCTCTGTCGAGACCACTATATTTGCGCCTTTTGTGATCCTCTGCCGAATTAGCCGCCGCATCAGCCCTAACTGATGTCCCAGGCAGATAGATGGCGCTAGGGTGTAGTCGCAGGCAGCGTCCCACACCAAAGGAATACCCATTTCCCAAGCGACAAGAGTCATACCGTCGGGCCGCTTACCATCATCACGTAACAGACCATTCGGCTGGTAAAAGATCGACGTATCTTGCGTGGAGCGACATCCTGCCGGTAGACCTATAGTGCATGAAAAGCCGATTATCACTCTCTGATAAAAAAGCGAAAATTTAGGCCTAGCATGGACCTAGTAACAACAGCAGATATGGAGAGATAAGCATAAATCGCTTATGTTGATAGCAAGCAATATTGCGATTATAAAGATATTTTCGCGTTGAGTGAATATGGAAATCATAGGTAAGTTTTTATATATAAAACCTTCCTATATATTTTCTATACAAACAAATAAAATTGAAGTGACTGTCATAAAATAAAATATATTAGGTAAATCTGAACAAAAAAATGTTTTTTTGTCTGTCTGTGTGTCGGTTTGTACCGGTTAATCTCCTGTCTCCTTACTGTCACCACTTTTGCTGTCACCCTTATATGCGATAGCAAAAGTTGCTAAATTTATATACATAAATGTTATAATACATAATAAATAGGTACCTAATTACTCTCTTTCTTTATATGGCGCAAGTATCGTGACGGATAAAAATATTGTCTTTTTGTATCATACATGTTTCATATCTTTCTGTACCAAATTTAAAAGACAACGCGGACGAAATCTGATCGAAATCGAAGATGAGGCCACTATCTTACCTAATTCTGTGGCCATAACAACAATCCTTTAATTATTGTGTTCCGGTATTTAGAGGTAAGATAGCGAATTTCTCAGACTGTTGAGGATTCCGGGTGTAGTGGACTTCCACCTTTGACCTTATCATAACTTGAAAAATACGTGATGAAGATCAAGCACTTCCCGGTAAGAATTAAAAAAAAGGGGAAAAAGGGTGTTTCCTAAATAAGTTGTTGTCTATTCATATAACAAAGTAATAGTGAAATGGACTTAGGAATAGTTTAATCTCGTTGAAGGAGAGATATTCTGTTGATGTGATAAACATTATGAGTGTAGGTATTTCATAAATTTGTAAAGGTAAGAGTTCTATTCGGTATCGTATATCGGTATTTTCAGTGAATTCGTGACAGAGCAAAAAGTCCACTCTTATCATACACTAACTAATTATAGAGGTAGTTAGTGTATGTTAATTTGAAATCAAACATAATAATCTAATTAGTTAGTGTATGGTATGGTATGTTAATGTGCCTTCTGTCTTCAATAAGACAGAATATAAGTACTCATTCAAAATGTTATTTTAAAGAGAGATACAGAGCCAAGAGAATTTGAAGAGAAATAGAACAATCCTAAATTATCAGCTATGACGGTGCGAGAGACTAATCGTCTCTTCCTACCCACAGTCGACTTATTTTAATATACTTAAGTCCGACCGGAATAATACTCGTAGCTCAGAGAATTCTCGAGCTATTCCTTCCTCTTATTTTTAATGTTCAAACAAACGTCCATTGTATTTAAATAAAAAACTCACCAAGTATAACGCAAGTAACGCAACTCCGAAATTAATCGCAAATGGTATTTTAGCTACCGCACAACAATATCTAATCGCACAAGTATATTTTAGCTACCGCACAATTTCGTAAACATAGTTTATTTGTAGTTTGTAGCACATAATCAGTTGATTGTTTCGTTTTATTTCGACTCGTGTGAAACTGTAGGGTGTGCGATAGCGGGAGATGGGCTGGTGCGCCGGCGGCGTCTTCCGCGACACTGGCTAGCTGCGTGCGCGCATACCTTATCGACAACGCTGGCGGCCGATAACACCGTCGAACCACTAAGCTGTTGTTAAGACCAATAATCCGCTATGGGATAAGCACGATCTCTATCACATTATCAGGGCCCCGATTCTACTATACCAATCGCTTCACAATGAATTATCAACTGAAATGAAAACAATCGATAGTGCAAATATTTAACCTAAACTTGAAAAAACTTTTGGGTAAGTATTTCTATTCCGTAGACAATTTTTTGAAAAATAAAAGGCAATTGTTTCACAATAATGACAGATTTGATATGATTTGATATATTATGAATACTATAATAGGGTACTATTTTTAGATTTAATATTTTCAAACACGACTTCTGAATTATTAATGAAATAAATAAATGCTGAAATGGTATCGAATACTTGTATAATATTATTCTTCGTATTTTACGAGACAGTATAGCATTGATGATGCCATTGTAAATTATAAATTGTCATATTAAAGCGATTGGTTAATTAAAACCAACCCGGGTCAAGCAAATGATCATTTCTGTTCTTTGTAAACGCCAATAACGATTTTCATACCTCTTACTGTTTTATTAGGCTAAATAATGTAGGTCCACTTTCTTCTAGGTACTTATAATATCTTACATATAGGTATTCTAGGGCTACTTGTATTTTAAACCTACAACCGAAAATACAATGTATTACTTCACTATTGATCGGACACCATTAAAATAAACTATTGGTAAAAGTATATATTACTTATTAGGTAGATACTTGTAAAAGAATTAATGAATGAGACATTTTGCATGATACCTACGTAAATGTCGTTTTGTGTTTAATTAATTCGTTATGCTTTTGTAAGTGCTTGTAGTATTACGCGAGTAGATGCTGATGATGACTGAGGTAGAGACTGTTGCACCTTATTGCCTCGCAATCGCATACTCGGTAGATACGGGTTTCTAGATATTGCATATATCTAAATATATAATTATTTATCTACAGGTGTCTATGGCCTGTTTAGATTCGCATGAGGTCATGGCCGCTAGTCGGTCATTCACTCTATTTCCGTAGCCACATGGAGTAGTAACCTACAATAAACACGATCTACTTTTGCTTTTCTGAACAAATGCCAAGAAAATTGTTTTCGTATTCATAGTCATTTAAATGCGGTGGTAGTGGCGCGGTGATCGTAATGAGCTGAAGCGCTAGTGTTATATTAGCACTAACACTTACGAAAACTACACTCATCCAAAATTTTACGGTAGATCTGACATTGAAGTCTGTTAGTGAATTTGACTTTGACTTTGACGAGTTATGTTCCTTCCACAAGTAAGCTATGTTTCGTAATGTCAAATAAACAAAGTATTTTAATTCATTCTTATTTACCGTTATTAGAGTAGGTAGGTAGGTACCTACTAACAAAGAACAATGGCTTTTTGTTTGATTCGTTTCAGCATGCCTGCAAAGTATTAAACCATGTATTTTATGGATACCAACGATTATTATTATAATAACCGCATGACGAAAATAAGTAGGTGTGCCTAAAGGTATTTTCATTGGCATATTTCAAAATATTAGTAGTTTTATACGAATCATGACTAAAAGGGATTGTTTTTTTGTCTGGTCTGGCGGACAACTTATTAGGCTCGGTAAAGTATGAGCCCCTAACATTAAAAATAACTGGAGTGTTTCCCATAATCACCACATTGTCATGAAAAGGTATAAATAAGTACCAAATCAGGAAGTAGCTACCTATCTCCTGGTATAGCCCCTTAGTCGCCTCTTTCTTTTAGCGGCCATATTCATTTCCGGGTTATCCGAGTACCTTACATCAGCACAAAGATCACCGATCCGGACATATTGCTACGGCAAGCCTCGATTTCCAGGGTCAGGCTGGAAATCGAGGCTTGCAATGGCAATTGATGCCTACGTATGTAGATAAAACAGGCTTCAGCATTGATCATGAGCCGTCTCTACCCATCAACTCCACGCGAGCGCCGCCGCCGCCGGCCACAACACAGCCCCCAATGAGGTCGCGGACAATTCGTTTACTAAGTATTGTGTTTATGGCCACTGTTAAACCCAGTTCAAGAGCACACCCATTACAAATAAAAAAATGTTTACGTATACCACGGCCACTGAATCTTGGTAAGCTAAATACACTGCAAGCAAACATTTAATATAAGAAACTTTTGGAGATTTTCCCCTGTTTTTTTTTTATTGTAGACGGGGAAGTGCTTGGCCTATAAGATTGGATAAGGCTGAAGGTGGAAGCGCACTTCTCCCGGAATCCACACCAAACTGAAGAACTGGCTATCTTACCTCTAAATGCTAGCACAGTTATTTCATAATTGTTATTATGGCGACAGAATTAAGTTAGTATATAGCCAGGCGGACGTAATCAAAGTCCTATACCAATAACCAAACCACGCACAATATTCTACTCCCCCTGGGAATCGAACCCCGGCCCTCGGACCTGACACTGGTACCACACCAACAAGAATATATTTCACGTCAACTCTAGTGTATAGTACCTATTTGTAATTGAATTTAATATATATATATAAATAAGTATGAGGAACCATTCAGCTAAGACTCCTCGCGCGTAGTACAGACAGACTACAGAGATCTCATATCAGGTTGATTATTTTATGGGTACGTTTGCTTTAAAGCCTTTAAAAACGATAATTATCAATAACTCGTTGAGTAAATGTTTCATACTTTTCTTTGCTTAGAATTGATAGGAACTTTCAAGTCAATCCGTCAAAAGAAGGTACTGTTAGAACGCGGAATTGGATTTCATTTTTAAAAAATAAAAATATAAGCATTCACTGGGAATGAGTATATTATTTGATATAGTAATTAACTAGTATAGTTGAACTTTAATATATTTTAATGAATCGTCGAAATGTCGGACTTGATTCAGGGCCCGAGCTAGAGTCGCTTACTATTTTATTTTATTGACATGAATGGGTTATAACAGTAAGTACCTACCTATTCAATTTATAAAAAAATCTTTGCAACCCTGAGACACTGCAAAAAAAATAATGATGTATTTTATCGTTTACCATCAAAAATATTTACACTAAGTTTCGTGTTCCAAATCCTTTAGTAAAAAGGAAAAAAGGTTTTCTTTCTTTTCGTAAAAAGTTACATACCAAGTTCAAAAGGGGGGGGGGGGGGGGGGCATTCAAAAGTTATCATGATCCTTCCCTGTAATAATTTTGATTCTTATAAATAAAAAAAATCTTATAAATAAATAAATTTGATTCGTTGATGTCGGGACTCGTCACTCTTAGTGTTAGAAGAAAAAACCAGGTAAGGTAAATAGGTCTTATCTCATTGTTATCACATTCATTGGGTATTACCTGCCTACCTATTTACAGTAGTATAGACAATACTCAAAAACAATAACAAGTGTTCGAGTTGTTTACAAGCTGTCTACTTCGTAACTAGAGCAATGATAACGGATTAAGGTTGTTACTCGACTTAAGGAACGCGTTTTACAGTTTTTGTTAATTGTAGCTTCAAAATATTCGTACTTTTTGGATAAAAATCTTTTACTTATCTTTTGTATTGGTTACCTGACACTTTACTGACTGAATCAGTATCGAGGAGTAACGAGCCAAGTTATCTCGGTAAGGGAACCAAGATGAAAAATCCAAGCGTTTAAATTTCACATTTATGAATCCACAAAGTATTTTGATGCGATGCTAGTTTTCCGAAAATCTTGTCGGGCGTACATAACTCTTTTACTAATTCTGAGGAACCACTATTAATCTTTTAAACCTTCATTTATATTACTCAGATAGGACCTAGTTATTATAATATATTGTGATAAACAAGACCCTGGATAGGCTTTATATAATTGTTATCTAGAGAGTTGAGACATAGGTAAGGTGTGTAAACAGCAAAATACTAGGCTTTAACCTTTTCTTTTAATGTTTGTCCGGCGCTCGGCTTATGGTGTGGGTCACTACCTATTTATCTTTAGCAATTTCAACATAGGTACCTACTGGCACGAAAAAATTGCTAAATATACAATATGTATAATTTAAGTCGGTAGGCGAAGACTCAAGAATCAACCCATCCGAACTCAGCCTGCAGATGTCGTAAAATCCAACTTAAGGATCACACCGAAAAATGGCAAAGCCTTCTTTTTATTTACTGCGATCACCAATCTTCCTGCCAAGCAAGGCCTTTTGTGTCAAAACCTCAAATTTTGGAGGAGGCTCTGTCCAGCACTGAAATGACGGCAAAGGTCAATTTGTGGGTTTTTGAATTCGTCGGAAAATAATTTTGAGCACAATTCATATTATGTATATGGTTTAACGTCCAAATGCAAAGTACTGAACCCCGCCTTCCGAAGAATTCTTAAAATTCCGGAAGAAGTATAGCTACCATTCTTCATTTCTACGAATTTGGGCCCAAGGAGGCGTGTTCGTTATGGTAGCGTACTCATAATTTTGTTGTTATGCCAAATAAATTCTGCGTCAATAAAGCATAATTAGTGCAAAAATAAAATATTTACACACAAAAATACTGCTTTAATAGGAACGGAGACATTGAACAACACTTTTGAATAGTGTGTGAAATACTGCCTCTGCCAATAGTCATACTTTATGCAATTTCGTAGTGAAACAATACAAAAATCATAGAAATAAATATAGTAGGTACTTACCATATAGGTTCTTACTATGTATCCTTCAGAATAAATTATCTAAAATTATCTCAGAATGCAATTGAGGATCTTTGTTTTAAAACAAAATTACAAATGTCATGGTCATATGTGAGAATAGCAAAGAGTCTAACAGTAACAGGGTATTTTCTGTAGTAGGACCTCAATATAAATCATAAACACCATTGTATGATTGTATGTTTTCTGTGGTAATGTGTGACAAATAGCAAAATTAACCAGTCAACATTTTTTATAAAAATATTCAAAATACCTAAAAAATACAGTGCTAAACATGATGAAGACTAGCACTTTAGGTAAGACAATTCGGGAGACAATGCTTTACTTTAAGAAGACCCTTTAAACGGTAGTCCCATACAAACGTAGTTTAATGAAAGTCACCTCGTCTTGAAAGTGAAAATTAGTATCCCCGGGGCTTTCCAGTGGAGGGTCCAGTCCAGACATTTATCTTCAGACTTTTCTAATCATTTTTTGAAAATATGGAAAGTCACTTTCTTTTTTTACATAAATACTGTATCAAGTACGTACTAACCGCCTCTGTTGTCGAGTGGTTTTCCCACGAGTATCATATCCAGAGGTCCAGGTTCGATCTCCAGGAGAGTACTGTGCTTGGTTTTTTCTGGTGGTAGGAATATGTGTTTGAAGTCCACCTGGCTACAACCATCATACCTAAGTCTGTCGCCATAACAACAATTCAGAATTGCTGTGTACTGGCATTCAGAATTAAATCTAGTTCCGTATACTATTGAGGATTCCGGGAAAAGTGCGCATCAACATTACTTTGACTTGACTTAACCGCTTCCCCGCCTTACAATAAAACTAAATAAAAAATCAATCTATTGACTATCAATGCCGGTTGCCGGGGCACCTCAAGGGTCGCTTCTGTGGTCTAGTGGTTCAACCCAGTGATTTCAGATCCAGAGGTCCCGGATTCGATCCCCATGGAGTGTACAATATTGTGCTTGGTTTGGTTGGTGGTAGGATTTTGTTTATGTCCGCCTGGCTAGCTACCACAATACGTGCTAGTGTGATCGAAATTTTCAGCCTCCTTTCGGAGATGGGGGAGCGAGATTGAATGTCAAGTTTAACTTTGAGTCAAAATGTTGTACGGTTTAACGCTTTCAAAACTCAGGCGTGTGTGTTTTCTGCAAAACAGCCAATTTTAGTCCGCACCTATTTTTAACTGCGCTTCGCTCTAGTTCAATGGTAGTTTGACCCTTTAAGGCGTTGAACTTTCATCCAACTTGAACTTTGGCTCTCATATCGAGTCCAAGGCCAAATTCGTTACATTGGTGATTGTTGATGAGTATTCTGGATAAGGTTCGGCGGTTCTTCAGACCGGGACAAAGCTCGGATCTATTCTTGTATGGAGGACTGCTGCCATCTCTGAGAGGCTCAGCCAAGTATCAGCTCGAAGCCCTGAACTCATAGGTGATAATCCGCATGTTGAGGCCAATTTGCAGCGCTAAGAATATAGACAGCTGGTTACCAGACTGTCTATATTCTATTAATTCCACTTTGGCAAGCGTGCGCACGATATCTTTGACCCAATCCCTCCATCCCGGTTCCACCACCGGACTAGCAGACGTATGGCAAATACAACCCGTACCTTGTAGATGTTTCATTGTGCCGAACCTACTAATCGATTCGCCTTCATACCTTTATAATTAATATTATTTATTAACATTTATCAAACGAACTTTCAATTATCTGCCCTTTCAATTCACAGTGCGAACTAAGAATGGTTCAAATGGAAAAAATCGTAGGTCGTGCAATGACTATAATAAGAGGTTCTCTTATATTGACTTAGTCTTTCTATAGCTTTACAGTTCTTAAAGCGCAAACACCTGAATTCTGTTGTGAATTTAAATTTTGTCCAGAAGTGGACAAAATTTAACTTTTGTACTAACTCAAAGAGGAATTTTGGATTAGGAATTATTTTTAATGTATAACCTTTTTATATAGGTATCTGTATGTTTCCCGATAAAATAAAAAATAAAAAAATTTCTGGTAAGTCAAACGCTTGGCTATCATCACCAATAAAAAAATAACCTACTTAAGACCTCTACCATGTTAATTGGTCCCACAATAATACATCCAAACATATATTTATATTTGGATTCGAGGCTTGAATATTATATTTTTGAGTGCCGTCTTGCTGTAACCTTCGATAAGGAAATAGGTTATCAAATAATGCTGATATAACTATCTATACCTATATATTATAACGATTTTAAGTACTTACCTTAACTTCATGGTTGTAGGTACCTATTGCTAATTTGTACCTACCAACACCATTTGCAACGTCAATGTTTGTAGGTCTCATAAACTCGTAAATTTCTTAAGACAACCTATGGGTTGTCTTACATCATCATCATCAAGCCTATTGTTAAAACTGCATTTGGTCAACGGCATCGCTCATTTCTGAGCCCGTTTTTGTACAACAGAGCTAATGGAGCTGTATCGGGTTTAGTGTTCACAAACCAGGTGGAGTGCAGACGACCTCTAAAGGAGTGGCTTCAAGCCCTCACCTATTAGGAGACCGAGCAACTACGTAAAGTAGTTGTTTGAATACATGCACAAACATCCATAATTATATGTAATTAATTTATATACTTAGATGTTGTTAAGTTTTTATAATATGATCATTTATACAATTAGATTAATTTAATTCGACCATTTTATGTTTTATAATGATAATTGAAATTAGTTAAATTGATTGAGAATATTTATATTTGTTGTTATGCTCTTGTTATATAATTAAATTAATGAGAAGATACCGATTAAAATGTACATTATAATATAATTTAATTTCATAGGTTTTCTTAGATTTAGTTATAGTAGAGTGAAATTTTAATTGAATTGTGTGATTGTTTTAAATTATTAAATTATAATACATCTTGAAGGTAATGCGGTGTCTGCGACACAAGTTAATACTCAGTGTAGACATTGCATGTCAACAAATTAGTAAAAAAAATTAGGCCTTTAAATTTATAATATTAATGAATAATGTTAGATATTGTTTGTTCCCATTTTTTTTTTTATCATCAACAGCCCATTGATGTCCATTGGACAGAACCTTATCCAAAGCTTGAGGGTTTTGCCACAATAACCATGCTTAATGTGTAGCTAATACACAGAAGGAAGCTTCTTCTGGTGAGATCCCTTAGTCGGCTTATACGACACATTGTGCAAGTGTCAAATGCGCACATATTACTTCCATAAAACTGAAAAGTCCATTGGTGTACGGCTGGATGGGCTTAGGTATATACTAGACTTCACAGCTTTTTTGTTCATGTAATAATAATATAACACTAATCTAATAATGTATGCTGCCAGTCTATTTATGGACCTATACAGTCAATCAAATATAAATTCCGATATTTCACACAGCAGGGAAGATTCCCTTAATACCGTGAGATGGCATTAGCATAAATGCCTGTCATATCGTTTTTTCGACCGTTATGAAAATGCATAATCGTGTTTCTTCTTTTTGCAGAAAACAACGATGTGGCCAATAAGAAACGTGCACGATCCGCCAACAAACGGTCAACTTCAGTGGTATCACCCATCCGCGATGCAAACACACGGGTGGGAATTTTGTCACTGTAGACTTACTTACCTAGGGCGGCGGCGGCGTTGTCGTCGTTGTGCGGCGGAGGTCTTCATAGTCAACTCTATTCGGTCGCCATAGTCAGCCCAATGGCTGCGGGCCGAGTTCGATCCCCTGGGGGAATACAATAATGTGCTTTGTATTGACAAAGCACAATATTGTATTCCCCAGGGGATCGAACCCTGGACCTCTGGATCTGACACCGGTAGGCGAACCACTACACCACTACACCAGTGCATTTTGGTGTCATTTTAACATTTTGTTTAATATTCTTGTAAGATTGTAACAGAAATGACAAGATTCCTAATGTTATAGAATCCTGCTGGTGTAAAGAAGCCATACGAACGAAGATGCCAAAGTTTATCACCATCCAACGTAAGTTTTTTCTTTTTCAGTACTTCTATGAATTGTATTCATTTTATTTTATTTTCCATACCACAACAGTTATAACGTATCTTAGGCACAGAAGAAAATGAAGAAATAAAGCCTTAAACAGACTTAAGTCTACGTAAAATATTATGGGGTCTTACTCCTAAGTAGGTTCCTTATAAACTGTCTGCTGTGAATTTGAAAAAAATGTAGACATTTTAGTGGGGAAGTTTAGTTTTATTCCCGTTCGTCCCCACATTTACTTACATGGGTACCAACGGGAATAAAACTTCCCCCACATTCGGGTTGGTCCGAGCGGGGTCCGTTGGACGAGCGGGAATAACCCTTATTATAAGAGGTTTATTAAGTACCATCTAAAAATATTAATTGGTCGTGCAGCTGACATATGACATAGATCTAACCTACAAACTTGAGGGTAGCTTCCTTTTGTTGTGAAACTGTGTTCTTAGTGCACCCCGCACTAAGAAAGGATTTCGGGAAATTACCACGGAATGACGATATCGAAGCCCCGGGCGTTTCATTAGTTTTATTCAGCTTAGGTTACCTTATAATAAATATTGATGGCAGGTCGCGCTCAACAAATCAATTGATCGTAAGATACAACCAAACTCTTCGGCACCAGAGGCATATCCCAGCTTGAGTTTATATAGCTATAAAACGGAGGAAAAATCCAGAGATGGGTGTAAGTATTCCAAATAAAACTTTTTTCCTCATTATTTCTCAGAAACTAGTAAAATAGAGTAAGTTTTTAGTGCAATGGTTGTAAATTTTATTATAGTGTGTAAATTGGACTAATAAGTTCAATTGTGGTACCTATTCGTACTGTTTCACAATATTATTTACACATAATATTTTTCATAATTTATTTTTCCCTAATGTGTTTCCACCACGATTTATTAATGGGATTGGTTTTATTTTGTCAAAAAATTGCCATCTTACCATCTATTGACCAAAAATAGACTGTCGAGGATTCCGGGAGAAGTGCGCTTCCACCTTCGGCCTTATCATATCTTGAGACCAGGTGAGATGAAGCCATGGCCCTTCCCCGTCGTACCATAAAAAAGGTACTACAGATGGTTCTCAATAAATGTGGTGGTCGTGGGTTCGATTCCGGCCGGGCACTTCTCGGTGATGAATCGTAACTAGTAACTGAGATTATAAATTTAATTCCCTTGCCACTAAATATGGGGTCAGTTCGAACACATTTAAAGACTGTCGCAGATAGGTATGATTCGCCAATTACAAGACACGCCCTTACTGTAAATTACTACATGTGCACATGGAGTAGGTACCTACATACTTCTTGCCTGATTTTTATTTTTACTGACACCTAGTTCTTAAGATTGCCAATATACTAACATCAATATGGATGTTGGTCTGTTTTTTTTTTACTTAATGTAAGTAAAATCTTTTTTAGCATTAGAACCTGTCGTACCACAATGTATGGTGTCAAAGATGATGAGGGTACTGGCTACGAAGAAAAGAGAATTCCTTAAATTGCGGAAGAGCCTTATCTCGCAACAGGCAAGTGAATTAATTAATCTACTTGTAGCAGCACTTAGATACATTTAGAGGTCTCTTTACTGATGGCCAAGAATCAAAAATAATCAAGCAAGCAAAGAAAAACACTTAAACTAGGTGCAATGGGCGGCTTTCTCGCTAAAAGCGATCTCTTATAGGCAACAGTTTAATGTAACATTCTATATGAATTATTAGCCTGACGATAAACTAATTTAAATTGGTTATATTATTAGGTCATCTCATTACAGAGGTATTGATCAGCTAATATATATTTTGTCATCAAACAAAGTGAATTAAAATAGGTGTTTCTGGGTGTAAGTAAAAAGCCTAGTAACCAAAAAAACAAGTGTCAAAATATATTTTAGCTGATTTACATTGCTGACCGAATGTAATAGTAAAACACTCTACTTTTCACTTCGATTGCGAGAAAATAAAACAATTCAAAATTAAACAATTTTCAGTAATTTTATTAAAAATTCAATGTGCAGTTAGAGCAATTTTGAATGTTTAGTGATATGTTTTTCCCGGGAAATTTTATTTCGGTTCTCTATGATTGGGATGTGATAATATTTTGAGTTGATTGTTGTGGAGTAAAAGTTGGAGATACTCGACTCATGCTTGAGTTTCCTGCATTATTAAGATCTGAGTGCGGCTTCAGCTGAGTTGACATATTCATCCAATCCCGCGATGTAGATGCTTGGGGTTTTGTAATGTTTGGTAGAATACTGATTCCTTCCGTAATCCGCTGCGTGACGTGATACTTGTTTTGTATAGAGTCCTCTATATAACCTTTAGCCACTTGATCGGACCTCCATCCACCGTGCCGTTTTAATGTCGTTTTAATATTTGCACCAGAGTCCGCCAACAGAGTCGCGGATGTTCTGCGGAAACAACGGCCCGTGTAGAGTTCCGGATTTGGTAAATTTAGATAAGTGGCAATATCTTTAGGCATGTTACCAATTTTCTTTTTGCCTATGACTTGCCTTGTGCATTTACCATTTTGATAATTTAGAAAAAATCTTCTCGTTGAAACATTAGTGGGACGTAACTCCTGATAGGCTGAAGACAAATTTACGCTCTTTGTTTGTTTTCGTGTTCGGCAGACTCACAGCTTGTAGGTTTGTATCCGTTTCTACGTCTTCTAGCGTTATATTAGCAAGCTCTATTCCTCTGCATGCACCGCTGATTCCATAAATTAAAGCAACCTGTTGAACAAAAAATAAGTGTGTTAATAATCGTAATAACCTAGGTACCTATTTTAGGTATGTAGGTAAATATATATTTATTTAGTTTGAGTAGAGTAGATAAGTAGGTTACCTTTGTTGCCAAGTATTGTTTATTTGGAGCGTTATTTAAAAATGTTTCGATTTCTTGTGTCGTCAAGACTTTAGATTTTTTTGCCTTGTATCCAGTGGACAATTTCTTCAGTAAAGCCGTCAAATTTACATATTTTTTAATATCGACGTCGTGTCTCGTTTGTAAGGTCATTCTTAACATTGAATATGTGCTCCAAAGAGTCGACGATTTGAATTTTTTCGATAATTCATCAAAATAAGTGAGAAAAACCCCTTCAGTAAAAGAATCCACACGTTTCTCATCTCTCCATTTTATAAAATTTTCGTAACTTTTTAAATATATTCCACGTGATTTTGTCGGCAACAGATTCATAATTATTTCTTTGCCCTTTTCTTCCATTTGCATATTAGCATCTTCACTATCACTTGATGACATTTTTCACGTTCACAATTTGGAAGTAAAAGTCGGGAAGTTATACGTAAAAGTTTGTGATTTGGAATGAAGAAAATTCTAGAGATTTAGCGCCAATTCCATCTTTTTTTTTTATCTCTATCTAACCCGCAACGAAACAGTTCGCATTCTACCGTGAAGGGAAGATTCAACCTTCATAAAACATCACCAAGAAGGTTCTATTTAAAAAAAAAAAGATTGACGGAGCACCAAGAAGTCGAGTTTTTATGTAAGAGACCGAATGCTTTGTACGGGCTGATGATTTTAGACAAAAATTAAAAAGAAAAAATACTACTATATGATACACTATTATGATACACTTTTTGAGCAAGAGAAGTGAAAAGCAAATTACCTTTCAATTACTTGCCTTTTTGTAAGTTATAAAGTTTGTATTTCAAATTTGTACATTAGAGTATATTCATTGATTCATCAAAATGTGTAATCAACAAGCCTCACAGCTTAGTTGGTAGTAGCTCTGCCTTCTGCGCTGTAGGTTGTGGGTTCGATCCCCACCCGGGACAAACATTTGTGTGATGAATATTGATGTTTTTTCTATGTTTAGGTATGTATTGATGATAAGTATGTATATTTACAAAAAAAAGTAGAAATAAGTATTACATCCGTAATCTAGTTCCTACATTACAAGCTTTGCTTAGTTTGGGACTAGACTAGATAGCGCTGTGTGAAATTAAAGTCCTGTATATGTTTGTGCCTCAGAACCTTGTGCTAGAGAATTACGCTGCATTGAAAGAGCTGGAGGCTCGTGCTGGAGCGAAGTGCACCGACGATCTGTTGGGCGACACCCGCCTGCTGGCCGTCGCCGGCTGGCCAGCACACGACCTGCTGATGCTGATCCGCGATGATCTGAAACTACCACCTAGTGCCGAAATAAGCGGGATTTTCGGTACCCATCCTATATTCCACTCATTAGTTAAGATCGTTGACATAATTAAGAGGCTGAACTATGTAAAATAGGGGGCGGGGTGTACTGAGAGGTACCTAATTAGCTGACTTTATTCACCCAGGTCATTTCCGGTATATTTCCCATTTCTGGAATGCAGGGATCATTGGTGATGAGTATTTTACTATAGCTTTAGCTTGAGCCACCGTCCTGTCGTGAAGTTGCGTGTTTAGTAATTTTACAGTTTGCACTTCGTAGATATACACCGCTTTCTATAATAAGAATTGCAGACGCACTGCTGATTACATCCACGTCTGGTTTATATTCCATTTATTAACCATCTATCATCTTCGGGTTACTATACCAGATGACAGCAAAATGGTGATTTCTCAATGTTAACACACTGCCCTTTAGGTAGATAGGTAATAACAAATGCTTTAAGATTAACCTAAATAGGTTTATGATGTATCTACTTAGAATATAATTATAAATTGTGTATCTAAATGTTTAATGGATCATCATAAAATTAACCAGCCCGAGGTTCTTGCCTTTCTCCTTGTGTGCTGGTCGCGATTCCGAACAGGCGGTAGATTTGACGTTTCAAAATGATCCTAAAAAATCTTAATGAATAAAGAAATTTTGACTTTGACTTTAGGTCATGCCATGCCATGCCAAAAAAACCAGGGTGTTTGGTAAAGGCACACGATATAAGTGAAACTTTTGTGTCACATTTCAATTATCTTCCACTCTCTTTCCGACACAGTGCCCCACCACTTTTCGTCACACAAAAAGTTTGCCGATCACCATCCCATAAAAAGTTACACTTCAAGATGGAAATTGGTAAAATGAAAACTCTCGGTGCCAATGGCATAGAATAACTAATGGTACTGGTAGGTGCAAATGGTAAAGTGCAAATGGTGATGTAGTTACGATAACTTCTCCACAGGCCCACAAGTAATGCAGCAGTTGATGTCACAGCTAAATTCAATACCAGAAGACTTTCTGAACATGGGAGATGAGCTCATGGGGCGACGTTTAGACTTGTTGAACTTGTTGCGCGCCAAGTGCAAGAGTGATCGCTGTACCTATTCTACTGTAAGTATACCTACTGACTGACATAGTGATCTATCAACGCACAGCCCAAACCACTGGACGGATCGGGCTGAAATTTGGCATGCAGGTAGATGTTATCGCTCCGTATCAGAAGGTCTATCAAGGAAAATGACGTAGTTTGCAGAACGTCGGCATATTAAAACGTCTATATGGTGGCAATGTCTTGACCGGCAAAATGACTTACTAGTAAAACGTCCAAAATGTAAAATTGACACGATTATGAAGTACAGGTATCAACATTGTATTTGCTCTTTTCCGAAAAGTACTTAGTATGGGGCGGAAATAATATTTTACACGTATGAGGTTTTAAGTACTACTTGAGATTAATACTCCTTTGTGATACTGGCTGGCCACTTCAAATTTTACAGTATGAACGAAATATTGACATATTCATGACAACTGCGTCAACAGTTTAATTATTTGAGATTTCTTCTACGGGACGCTTGTGTTTTGAATAATGGTTTGAAAAAATCCTAAGAATGGAAGAAATTGATAATCCATTTATTTTCATAACAAGTCAAAAAGGAAAATTAGTACTTTTGCACGATGGATACCGATACAACCACAATGTTAATAATAAAAGCGGAACAAGCCTGTGGAGATGTGCTAAACGGGATGAGTGTAGTGTTTCGGTTACATTAAATGCTAATAAAACTGAAATTATTAGAGGGGGTATAGGACATTCGTGTAAAAAAAACCCAGATAAAAATGAAAATGACCGTATAATGGACATATGTAAAAAGGAAGCGTGCGAGAAGTTTACTCCAATTCCAAAAATTCTTGAAAAAAAAATTCGTGATTCAAATCAAAGTTTCATACCGAGTTTCGAGTCAAAAAAAGATACTTTATATAGAACAAGGAGGAATTTCTTGAAAGTACAAAAGACAGAGTTTTCATGCGTCAATGAAGTTGAGATTCCAGTATTGCTGGCCAAAGATTTTCTAGTTTGTGTTGATGGCACAGAGAACGACAAAATAGTTCTGTTTTCCACTAAACTCTGCCAATAATTTATGAAAAAACTGCCGGATAAGGCTGCATTCTTTTTCGGAGATGGAACTTTTAAGGTGCCTATACCGTTTTCACAGCTGTATTCAATGCACGTTGACATAGAGAGTTGCTCGGAAACAACCAATGTGGTACCCATTTTGTATGCGTTGTTACCCGATAAAAAACAATCGACATATGAGAGACTTTTTGCTCTCGTTAAACATCGTTTTGGACTTGACATAAAATATTTTAAGTGTGACTATGAGGCTGCACAGATTAACGCATTCCGTTTAACATTTCCCGAAGGAAAATTTAGTGGTTGCTATTATCACTTCAATAACGCCGTATGGCGAAAGTCACGAAAATTAAAAGTTTCTGACTTCAATAGTGGAAGGACAATTACAAGGATGTTAGCTAATTTACCGTTGTTGCCAGCCGCAATGATTAGTGAAGTATGGTCCCAAATCCATGATGATGCTGAACGCATGGAGAATGATAATGTTTTGCAATTTATCAATTACTTTCACAAACAATGGATTAAAGATATGAGACCGGATGATATTAGTTGTTTTGGGCAAAGACATCGTACTAATAATGCTTTGGAAGGATGGAACAGAAGGTTCAATGCCAGAGTAGGTCGAAAAAGGGCATTACTGTTATTTATTCACGCATTGCGAAAAGAAGCAAAATGGCAGGACCTTAAAATTACACGCGCTTTATTTGATGGGCAAAGACGTAAAAAAAATGATATTATTTTTGATAAAAAATACAAGAGAGAAACCGATAAACTAAATAACCAGGAGATAACATCATACGTATTTTTACAGCGACTCTCTCATATAAAACTGATTATTTTTGGAGATTAATTTTGTTAATAAATATTTAAAATTATTTTCTGTTTTTGTTCTTGAGTATACCTAACGTTTTATATCGTCGACAATTTTACATTTTGGACGTTTTACTAGTAAGTCGTTTTGCCGCTCAAGACATTGCCACCATATAGACGTTTTAATATGCCGACGTTCTGCAAACTACGTCATTTTCCTTGATAGACCTTCTGATACGGAGCGGATGTTATGACGTAGGCATCCGCTAAGAAAGGATTTTGAGATTTTGCATTTGTTTTGTTTCGGTTTAGTAGTTTTGGTTATAGACTCTGCTTTGTGTTTGGCATTTGTTTTGTTTTCGTTTGGTTTAAGTATAGGTTTTGTCGGTTAGACTTTTTTAAAATTGCTAAAGAAAATCTGAACGTTAATGGAAAGGTTGAAGAATTTACTGTCGTTTTTAAGTTGTGTGGGCCCTAATTTTTTACACACGCTAAACAAAGTAAAAAGCTGCAAAAACTATACCTAATTATAGTCCATCAAATCTAAGAAATACACTTTGACAGCTGTCAGATCAATTTGTCTAGGGATGTGAACCAAATAATCGCCATCGAAAATATCCGATATTAATGAGAAAAATCGATATTGATACTTACTACTAGGTAGGAAATAATCGCTTACTTTTTTGATAAAACTACAAACTCAGATAGAAGATATATACATATGTAGCGCTTAATTAATACCTAAAAAAATATTCAATAAATTAATAATAGTAATAATTTAACTAAATTGGAGGTTATATTGTATCTACTTGTGCCTACGGAGTGAACTTCAACTTCTTTATTTTGGCTTGCAACCGTTTCACCGATTCTGTTAGTGATAAGTGACGTATTAAAAGTGTTATGCTTATGAGACAAAAAAAATATCGAGAGAGATTCGGTAAAAGAGATTGATTTCGAAAGATAAATGCCATGCCATGACAAAGATAATTGGGAAATCCGGCACTGTATGTATCTATGTATGTGGCAATGTTTGTGACGGCATAACTCTCGAACGGATTATCTGATTGTCATGAAATTTAAACTGAATAGAGATAACGTAAATAGATTTTGATTGTGATGGGGGATTTTTGAAAAGTGGGGTTTTTTTTGAGATGTTCAATAAAAATAAATTCAAATTTTCCCTTTTCAAAACGACATCAACCTTTGTTTTATGTTAGAAAGGATATTACATTTACGTTAGCAACAAGAGAACCTCGAACACTCAGGTGAATAAAGAGAGTTCGAGAAAAAGTGCTTAAGTAAAGTGAGAAAGGTTTATTGAAAGCACACGTTTATCGTTTGTTAATTACGTTCTATTTGAGAATTACGAGAACTAAGAACTACTAGAATATAATGATATTTATTTAGGTATCTATATTCATTCATGACAAGTAATTCGAAGAACTACTGAACTAAATTTTGGTCACTCGCGCACAAACAAAGTTGAACAAAGTTTTAGCGTAATAAGAAATGCGAAACGTCAAAATGTACTTCTTAGATTTGATGGACTGTAACAATAATACTTCTTAACTTAAAGCTAGTTAAAACATAAGTGTACTTATCAGACTCACTTTTTTTTTTTTTTATTGTACCACGGGGAAGTGCTTGGCCTTCTCCATCTCACCAGATTTTTCAAGTTATGATAAGGCCGAAGATGGAAGCGCTCAACTTCACCCGGAATCTTCAATAATCTGAGGAACTGGCTATCTAACCTTCAATTAAAGGAACATTAATCTAGAATTGTTGTTATGGTGACAGAATTAGGTAAGATGGTGGTAACTAGCCAGGCGGACTTAAGCAAAGTGCTACTACCAACCAAACCAAGCACAATAATGTACACTCCATGGGGATGAACCCGGGTTCTCTGGATTTGACACCGGTAAGCGAACCACCAGACCACAGAGGCGGCGCGGCTATGGCGGTTACGTGGATGGATTTTACGTGATTATTTGACTTTTTTTTGTTTACTTGTAGAACATGGAATGGAAAACTAAAAATAGTGAGTTTGATGCGGAAACGGAAGAACTGCATAAGATGATTGCAGCAACCGCTGACAGTTTAAAAGCTAAACTGAAGTTCTCCTTGGAGCTCGCCAAGTAAGTAGCCCGACGATAGAGAGGTGAGTGCGTATCTTAATCCAATCCAAACCTCACTTCGCCTATGTTTTTGGGTTCCTTGGTTAGATCGTGAAACTTTAATAAAAAAAATAGAGCGGTTACAAAAGGAGATTTAGAGAGCTGTACTTCAAACCAAACCTTACTTCGCCTATGTTTTAGGGTTCCTTGGTTAGATCGTGAAACTTTAATAAAAAAAATAGAGCGGTTACAAAAGGAGATAGCTGTACTTCAAACCAAAGTAGATGAACTTGGCAAGAAAAATGTTGAACCAAATGAAGGGAGCCATATTCAGCAGACGCCGTCTGCTCATCAGGTAAGTACTCGAGTGTACGCCAGCTAACTATACCAACTGCTATGATTTCTTTGTTCTTTTTTCACACCAGCACTTCTGAATGGTTTGATATGAAACTTTGCACATAAATGATGCTCTAGAGCACTATTTATTTTGACATTATTTTGTGACTCTATTTATGGCCTTTTCACTAATCAGTTCCCGAAGGTTGGGAAACGTATGTCAAACATTACGATTCAAAATTGTTTTGTCCTTTATCGCTCCTTCACACAAAAAGCCTGCAAAATGCAGGCACATATATTGTTATGGGCCAGGAAACACATAGAGGCGTTTTATAAGGATAATAAACGGGCGAAACTACGAGCACAAGCTTGTCCGTATTAAAAGAGACAGTAAAATAATGTAATGTTTGCCAAGATTGCCGTGGCGGTCGCGGCTTAAGAATCGCCCCTCCTACTCCACCCATGTAGTAAAACCCGACTTAGGGATCTCACCAGTAGAAGGCAGCGGTTTCCTTCTGTGTTATTATCTGCACATGTATTGCGATCTGATACTGACCAGTAATCCGCCTGCCAAGCGTGGTGATTATGACAAAGAACCTCAAGCTTTGGAGGAGCATCTGTCCAGCAGACGCTAATGGGCTGTTGATGTGATGATGTGTTCAAAGATCGAGTTAGCGAATTGTTTCTATGAATATTGCAGGCGGTTTGCGATGAGCTAACCAAGGAGAAATCAGCGCGAGAGGCTCTGAAGGACGTGGTGTCGTCCGCGGAGAGTATGTTGCGAGTGGCACGAGCCCGCATTGCCACGTTGGAGAGACAGCTCAAGGACACTAAGGCGGAACTTGACACAGCCCGCAAGAAGCACAAAGACCTCGAGCAACTCGTAAACAGACTCGCACTCCAACATTCGCATGCGACAGTGAAGTTGTGACACTATTTTAATGATCCGATAGTGACGGATCGATATTAGTTCCCATTATCTCTGTCCTGGGGGCTGAGACAAAATCCACTTTCCTTTGACGTTAACCGCCTGGACGATTGTATGGATATGACATCAGCATCTTTGCTTAAATCCACCTGGCTAGCTACCACCTTCTTACCTAATTCTGTCGTCATAACAACAATTCTAATATGTTGTGCTCCGGCATTTAGAGGTTCCTCAGTTTGTTGAGAATTCCGAGTGAAGCGCGCGAAAAAAATTGATAACTATATCACGCGACTGTTGCAAACAGTTTGACTTTCTACTGGCGTGAACGCCAAAGGATTGTAGATTTGTCTTTTTGAATTTTCTTCTACTTGGCTGCAATGCAATTCTAATCACCATTAGGACAATTAATCTGTTAAGCTCTTTTTTAATATTGATCGACAATCCAGTAGGTAATACAACTCTTTTAATGTAACATTGTTTATAGTCATAGGCAACGGAACTACTTTCCATTAGGTGGGCCGGTGGTATAAAAATATAGGTGAATACTAACTGCTATCATAAGCCCCAATTAAATATATCTCTATTTTTTTTTATGTACAACTATTGCGCGAGTGTTTTGATTTGCTTCTTAGCACCGAGAAAAAAACCGTTAAATTTCATTTCACAGTACCGTCACAGAGAATCAAGCTTCGACGTCCGTTCAAAGAAGTTACTTGAGGTTTCGAAAACTGGTGAACAAACTATCGAAGGCCTGTCTAGGCAGCGAGACGCTTTGGAACTGAGGTAGGAGCATAAGGATAACAACCTGATAGCGCAACTTAGTGTTGTAGATGAAAAGGACATGATGAAAATAAATTTACGATAGCGTAATAGGAGTCAGTCATAAAACGCTATTGTAAATATTCTGATTTCCTATTGATATCGCGTTTATTAATACAGAGTAAAGGAGCTCCATGAACAAGTCGAAGACAAGGATAAAACGGTGCAAGATAGGGAAACTGAGCTACGATCGCACCAAGAGCATCTCCAGGCGAAGGTAGCCGAACAGGTGCTAATATATATAATTTAGACCTTGGTCCTGCTGTTTTGATTTTCTTCTTTCCCAATGATAACATGATCTTCATCCTTTTGTTATTTAGGAGAAACATTCAATCGAAGCTGATGCGCGTGTGGTGGAGCTAGAAGGGCAAGTAAAAGCAATGGAGCATCAAATCCAAGTATTGCGGGAGCGCTCAGTGAGGCTCGTCGATCTGGAGAGGAGACGATGTTTAGAGTATATTCCATCTAAAGGTACCCATGTAAATGTTATATTCAGATCCAATAAGGTATCAAAAAATTAAAATAAGCTAAACAAACCTACTGTAATTTTCCTTGTTTGTGAGCAGAAAGCGAACCTTCAGACAGAGAAACAGAACTGTGGAAAGAGCTGCAAGCGACTCGCGTAGCACTGCTACGCGTAGAAGATGAATTGCGCCAGAGTCGAGCTGATAAGGATAACTTTTTGGGTTCTCTTAACCGTCTTGCAGTAAGTATACTTACGCATAATTTTTGGTATAATTAGACCGTAAACAAGAGGGGTAAAGGTAGGCCGAAGAAGAGATGGATGATTTGTATATTTGTGTGAGGAAATATGGACGAAAAAGGAAGGAGTATTTAGATAACGTCCGAGAGTGGAGAAATATTGTGCCGACCCCACCTAGAGTGTCATGACAGACAGCAAGATTATAAAGAGACCTGTATTATATTGTTAATTAAATATGTACCTTACCGACTTGTAATATTTGTTCCAGCAAGGAGAAGATCCAGACAGCTTTAGGGAAAACATGTCAACAGAATTATTGGAAAGAGAACAAAAGATTGCAAAATTACAACGTGCTCTCGAGGAACAGCGCGAAAACGAAAAGCTCATGTAAATTTATAAATACCAAAATCGTCTAGTTGAGTAGATACCTAGATGGGCATTTTGAATAAATTTTATTGTTACAGGGAGCAAAGTATGACCCAGTACGAGAATAAACTTGCAGCGCTGCGTATAGAAATCAAACGACTGCGAAATTATGATTGTTACGCCAAAGATATACCGTATCAGGAAATGCAAACCGAGGTATATATTTCCCTTGGTTTTTGATCACGGTTTAAACGGTTTTTAAATTAGTTCTACGTTTAAAAATGTTATTTATTTACTAATAAAATGTTTTATGACTGTGGACAAAAATAAATTATTTTCTTTTTAGATTTTAGATCTCCACATGCAGGTGGAATCGCTATCTTGCGAGCGTTCTTCTCTGGTCGCGGCCGCAGCGTCCCGAGCTCTGATGCTTGAGCGACACGAGCGTGCCGCAGACTATTTCACTCGGATGACCTTCGCGAGACGCAATCTGGCAGCACTTATTGATGGAAGGACCGAACCTCCGAATATTGACGATACCTTACCTGCAGAGGTATGTTCGGGGTTTATCGTACACCGTCTACTTCTCCTTCCGTGTGCTATAATAGAAGCAGTTCAAGTAAGTTGTCTACAATAATAGCTGGTATCAGATTTACGAGCCACCAGATGGCGCATGTGCTCTCTGAGGCACACATTGATCATTCTTTTCGGATAATCGGGAAATATTAGCCCACAATGTCCAATCTAACACCAAAGGTTACCGGTTTAAATCGCAATGTTGTTTCGCTTTTGACAATATATCATGTTCTTTGTGCAGATATCGAAATCATTATCATCAGTATGCGCAAGTTCAGCAGAGACGTGGTCAGCGCTACGCGCGGAGAGGGCTCGCGTGCTGTCCTTGGAGAGCGCCGTGCTGGCGCAGACGACGCAGCTGGAGCGCGAGAGCAGGGTGCGCACGCAACTGGAGAGGCGGCGTGCTTCGCTCGAGAGGGAGCTGCTGCGCGCGCAGCATTCCACCGAGCACTCAAACTTCACGTCCTCGTGGAACCCAAGTATGGTATGCTTTCTTCCTAGTTTGTTCTGCTACGTCGCTATCTCACAAATTCGATCCGCGCCTATAAGCTGATTCCACTACGTCTCTATCTAAATTGCCAGGCACTCGAGTAGAGCAGTCCCCATTGACAAATCCACTTCCTTTTGGCGTTAACGCCTGCGGAATGTCAAATAGTTTGCACCAGTCTCGTGACATCTTTGATGCTCATGTCAAACCCATACAATATGATCTTTTCTCTAGAAAAACATCAACTAAATTACTGAATCGACGAAAAAGGAAAGTAGATCTCAGCACCAGGAAAGTATTTCAACAGTACCACTTGGTAGAACTATTCTTTTCATATGAAAACAAACAAAATATCGCGTATTTCTCCAATATTTATCCCGACGTTACAGCGGGGTTGCACCAGCCGTGGTCGCAGGCAGACTGGAACTTGCGAGCTTACGTTGAGAACCGAGTAGTTTTAACAACCTCGGCTTGGTCTTGATTATTAGATGACCACATTTACACTAGGACTACACACAACACTGAGAGTATCAACACCATTTGTTTAAAATTAATCTTTATTTTGCGCTTTTTTTCTCTGACTGTACTTTTCCTTTCTACTTTAGTTGACTTGGGCTCTTTTCTAAATTTGTGGGTTGAAACGAAAATTTTAAACAGTCCGTGAGAAACGAAACAATTATTATTACTTTTAGCTTGTGGTGCGAACAATTTGGTGCTAAACAGCGCTACACCCCCCCCATCATATTCTTTCTAATTACACTAGGTTCTTGCAAGTGCAATAAATCTTCCTTGGTGTCCGAAGCTGCTTAGCAACCTTAGTGAGAGGGATGTACAGTACACCGACTTAATTGAAAATCTCTTTAGGATGTTCTGAATTGTATCTGTCACCCCTTTCACATAAGGCACGCGGTTCACGCATTCATTCAACATCACGTTTATTGTAAAGAACGAATATATTTTTACGGAAAATCTGATAAATGGTAATCGAACTCTCAGATTTTAATGTTTTTGCTTGTTTATTGTGTTTGTTATGTTTATGGTAATCGAACATTTAGACTTAAATTTTATTCTTACGTCAGATACTTCATTTTTTTTTGTTTTTGATCGGCATTTTTGAGTCAACTGCCCCCTTATTCTGTATGACCAATCGTATCTTGATGCGCCCGCGTTACGATATGTCAATACCATGATTCCATGCAGATATCGTAACGTGGGCGCGTTAAGACTCATACAGAATAAGGGCTCTGAAGGTAGCTATTAGACTCCACAGTCCATAGACACGTCGCTGGCCACATCATATCACAGATATGTATTTTACCTCACTCTTGTAGTAAACGAGCTAAACTATATGCATTTTTGTTTCAGACAAATGGCGTTTATAGGTGAAAAAAGGGTGATTAATGTTAGTAATGTGCTGATTAGTTACTATGAGTCATTATTTAACAGTGCATTGTCACAATACGCAATTAATAAAAGTTTAAAAATGAGTTCCAGCTGTGTTTATTTTACAATCACAATTTGTTCTCCACTACACATTTTACAATCACAATTTGTTCTCCACTACACAATTTCAACAAGGAAACCATTCACAACCTGTGACCAGCTATCTTGTACATCTTGTATTTCTTGTCTTCCCTCAACTGAGTAGGCACCATATACGCCAAATTCCTTGATGGTAAAGGTGGTTTTACATTTAAAAAGTTAGTGTCTCTGGTGGCAAAATGGTAAGTATCAACGGCCGGTTCTGGGGGTTCCAAAGCAGTCATCCACTTCTGCGTATCTATACTGGTTATTGCTTTTTTACGACCTAAATTATCACCTCTTTGATTTTCGTGGGTATGTAGTATGCAAGTTTTTTTCATAAAATTACCTGTTACTTTTGCTGGATATTTTTCGGATTCTGGTTGGTAGAGAAACTCGTTACAAATTTCCTCTCGAATGTCATTTTTTTGCAATACTTTACGATCTCCAGCATATTTCTTTGGCAAGTTGTCAATGTTGTGATCTTTTATATTCATCTGGGGTTCCATAGGTGAGCCTAGTTCGTCTTCAATTATTTTAATTAAACTGTCAAGATTTTCACTAGGTGTATCAACTATTCGCGAGGTTTCTAAATGATACGCTTCAAATTCAGCAATTTTACTTTGGAGCATGGCCATTTTGTCTTGATCTCTGTTCCTTTGGATCATGGCCTTTCTGTTTTGATCTTGCAAAGATAAAATTATATTTTCAAGTTTCGATATTTGCTGTTTACCGATATTGAGATCGGTGATAAGTGCCTCTATTTCAGTGTTCTTTTCAGCCAATTGTTGATTGATCTGCAAAAGTGTTAAGAAAGTTGTATTCTCTTTTTGAGCGACGTATAAATACATTAAACAAATAAAAAATAATCATACATTATAGCTTACATTATTATCAGCTTGTGACCTCAACTCCAAATTATTGCGCAAAATTTTGATAATGTTGGTCTGTTCTTCTTCCTTCTCCGATAATATCTTGATCACGCCTTCCCGCTGCTCAATGCTACTATCTTGTTCGGCGAGGCCAGCAGATAACTGTTCGAGCTCATCTTCTTTCTTTTGAAGCGCTTCAGCTAGTTCTCCGTTTTGTCTCGTCGCCTCGAGTAGCTGAGCTCGTTGAAGATTCACCTAAAAGTTTATCTCATTATTGTATTATGAACCATATTTAAATTTTCAAAACGTTAGCGGTAAGAACCTTATCACGAAGCTCATTGAGGTTCTCCACCTCTCCAAAATCTTCTTGTAGTTGGCCTATTTGAGATTTTAGCGAAGTAAGTTGCTTCACATATGACTCCATTTTACTTTCACTGTAACACATATAAGAAAAAAAAATCAGTTTGAAACGAAATATTAATACCTGTTCTCATTGGTTAAGTGGCTCATGAGATATGACTTAACGATAACAATTAAAAGGTTTACTTCTCTTGCAGCTGTTGCTCTAGCAAATATTGTTTCTTCTCCAGTTCAGCGATGTATTCATCTTTTGTAGATAATTCGCTTGTTTGTTTTTGTTGCAAAGTGATTGATTCCTTGAACCTCCGCTGAAAGTTTGGTTTAAGAATTTATTTTAAAAACAAATTAGACTAACTTTCCGATTGATACATCCATTGATACACAAGTTTCTGCTTTGTTTAGCTTGCTTTGTTTTGTTTAGTTTAGCTCAGAAACATTACACTGTAGCGTTGTTTTTATTAATTCTTTATTAACTAGATATGCTGTGGGTAACAAGAACTAGATGGATTTTATTCTCTTCTATGGTATGTATATCAACTTAAAGCAAACCTCTATTTCTTCAACAATTTCATTATGTCTGGCTAGTTCATTCTTGTATTCGGTTATCTCTAAATGTGCTTCATGCAGCTCCTTTTTTGTAGCTTCTAAATAGTTGCGGGAAGTTATTACCTTACCTGTTACAAAATAATAAAATGCTGGTGAGATGATTGATACCATTTTTTTATGACGGGAAAGCGCTTGGCCTTCAACTCACCTGGTTACAAGTTGAGATAAGGCCGAAGGTGGAGGCGCACTTCACCCAGAATACTAAACAAACTGAGAAACTGGCTATCTTACCTCAAAATGCCGGAACACAACAAGTTTTAGAATTGTTGTTATGGCGACAGAATTAGGTAAGATGGTGGTAGCTAGCCAGGCGGACTTAAACAAAATCCTACCACCAACCATACCAAACATATGGTACTCCCCATGGGATCGAACCCGGGACCTCTGGATCAGAATTCGGTGGGTTGAACCACTAGACCACAGGCGGTTAAAATATACAATCCATAAAGTAGAGGCATAGGTATCGGGGTTTCTACAAACCTATTTCAATTTCTTTATCTTGTATTTGTTTTGTCAAATCCTTGAGACGTAGTTCAGCATTCGTTAGTTGTGCACACAGTGACTCCACTTGCGCTGCTAGCCTGGATTTATCTTCAGCTGCTTGTTCGTACTTCTTTTCAGCTTCGATGAGTTTTACTACATTAGTATTCATTTCGTGCTTCACATCTTTAAGCGATTCATTGTAATGACCAGCAATCTCCTTAAGACGCCTCTCTAAGTCATCTTTTCTAAAGATATTGGCATGATTAAATGATTTTTTAAATCTTTGTATGGTTATATATACGATTACATTGTATAAATTGTTTACAGAGATCTCAGTGTACTTACTCTGATTGCAGTTTCTCCCGTGCATCTACGATTTCTTCTAGGTGAATTGTATGTTCTTTTATTGATTCCGTTAGTGTACCCAATTCTTGATCAAAATCAGATCGCAATGTTTGATTCTAAAATAAAATAAGTCAAAATATTATATGTAATAAAAAAAACCACCCAATACATTTCATAACGAATACCTTTGAAAAGATGCCACGGTTCATTCATCAATATAAAAATTCTCATTTGGAATCAAAGTACCCTAAAATAATATTAGGTTTTATAACTATATTAGTATATTGTCGATGGCGATTGCTCACTACGAGTTGTCAAATAATAATAAGTAGAGCTACTGCAAAAACATAGTGCATTCTTGGACCTACACCCGGAGAAGTCGATTAAGGACATTTATTGTCATAAAAACATCAGTTCACATAAAATGAGATAAATATTCCTTAAGAATTCCCTTACCCTCCTGCTACGTACTCGACGAATGGAATGTATATACAACAGTATAATTACCACAAAAAAAGTAATGTGACTGACAAGCTCTGCACATCTACCATGACGACCGAACATGGTCAGATCCAATTTGTGTCATTTTCCATTTAAAAACTTTGCATCAGCGCGAGGATCAGTGCGTGGAGCATAGTTTGGTTGTAGGGCTATATTCCTTAATTAATATAAAAGACTAGCAAACTCCCGGGACTTCGTTTCGATCACTCTGTGAGAATTTCTCAAAACTCTTTAATTTGTTCACCTCTATAGCACAGAAGGAAGCTACCCTTAAATGTATTATCTATACCTCTGGTTTCGGCTGTGCGTTGATTGTCAATTTGGTCGGTTTTATCGTGGCCGAAGGTGCACGCGCACTTCACCTGGAATCCTCATCAAGCTGAGGAACTGGCTATCTAGCCTCTAAATGCCGGAACGCAACAATTTTAGAATTGTTGTTATGGCGACAGAATAAGGTAAGATGGTGGTAGCTAGCCAGGCGGACTTAAACAAAGACATACCACCAACCAAATAAGCACAATATTGTACTCCCCTGGGATAGAACCTGGGACCTCTGGATCTGAAATCGGTGGGTTGAACCACTAGACCACAGAGGTGGTTTAACAGTCCCGTACACGATCATTATATACATTTAGATTTGTTTACCTGTGTGTTCAGCTGTTGGATGGTTAGTTCTAATGACCAAGTATGCGAGCGCGCTTGTTCCAGCTCGGTCTCTAACTGGCCATTCTTTTCCTGGTTCGCCTTGTTCTGGCCTTCCGCTCGCGACAGCCGCTCTCGCAAGAATAACCTTTTGCATTTCTCATCTTTCACTTCTTTTTGCAATTCCTGAAAATTTCATTAAACCATTCAACGCGAAACGGAGTGTGGGTAGACCCCATTAAAGATTCAAGATTCACTTATTTGCAAGAATACATAATTTTATAATTTAGGTCATACGTCTATGTTAGTAAGTCAAATGTTAAATATATTTGAGCCAGCATGCAAGCGTGCAAATGTTAAAATGTATGTACTATTATTATTTGACAAATATTCTTCTAGGCTGTAAAAACGTTTATTCATCAACCAATTGTTTATTTTTTTCTTGAATGCATATCCTTCATAAATCTTCAGATAATTTATTGTAAATATTGAATATAAAAACATATTAAAATCATATTTCTCGAGGAGGTTTAGATTAGGTTAGTAAACTTGGCCTTGTTTTTATTTCTCGAGGAGGTTGATACTTTAGGTTAGTAAACTTGGCCCTTTTTATCTTACCAGCGAAGTGAATTCGCTGTTTTTTACCTCATCACCCGGAATCCTCAACAGACTGAGAAATGGAATCTTACATCTAAATGCCGGAATACAACAATATATAATTGTTGCTATGGCGACAGACTTAGGTAAAATGGTGTTTTTTTTTATTGTACGACGGGTAGCTCATAACCTTCATCTCAGATGAGATTCCTATCACTTCACCCAGATGGGTGAAGTGATAGGCGGACTTGCACAAAATCATAAACCAAACCAATCACCAATTTCAGGCCCCAGTCCCTCACTAAACAGGTTCAATGTCACCTGAGCCAATTTTATATGATTATTGTTATTACCTACCTACTATTAAGGACCGGTTTGTGAGAATTAATAATTAATAATATTATTATTACTATAATGTGTGATGTGGGGATCGAACGCGGCAGAGGTCCCGGTTCTGATACCCGATGGCGAAACACTAAACCACAAACGGTTTTTTCGCAAACTCTCAAATGTGACTCCCAGCACTTATAATGCTATATATATAATATTACCTCAACTCGGGCTTTAACCGTTTGCGATCTGAGATGATCGGTGTTGTGTATTTGTTTCCGAAGGTCAGCGTTCTGGGAATTCAGCTCAGACATTTCGTACGTAAGCTCCTCCGTCCGTAGGTGAAGAGCCATTGTCTGATTCATTTCTTTCCTTTTAACAAATACAAAGTATATTTGTAGAAATACATATTAGGTACATACTCACGGGTTATTGAACTTTTTTATTGTACGACGGGAATGCTGTTGGCCTTTATCTCACCTTTTCATCACACCACTCTCACCTTTCGGTTACAAGTTGAGATAAGGCCGATGGTGGAGGCGCACTTCACCCGGAATCCTCAACAAACTGAGGAACTGGCTCTCTTACCTCTAAATGCCGGAATACAACAATTTTTAGAATTGTTATTATGGCGACATAATTAGGTAAGATGGTGGTAGCTAGCCAGGCGGACCCAAAAAAGATCTACCACCAACCAAACTAAGCACAATGTATTGTACTCTCCATGGGGATCGAACCCGGGACCTCTGGATCTGAAATCGGTGGGTTGAACCACTAGACCACAGAGGCGGTTCTTATCTATTCTTAGCACCTACACCTTTAGTGCACTATGTAAACCCTTCAAAATGTATCTTTGTTTACTTGGAATATGTCACCTCGAAACTTGCACACTGATGGGGTCTACAATGGCAACGAGGACATCCGGAAGGTGCCTAGGTGCCTAAGTGTTTTAAGGTGCTGAAGGCTGATTTAACGTTTTTACAGTGCGCGTAAAAATATTTTTGAAAGCGCACTTCAAACTGTCACTGCTTAGAAGCGCTTAGACTCTGCTTAGACCTCTTATACGATAAAGATCTGTTAGTCGAATTTATATAGGTCGACGTTGATTTTATTTATTGAGAAAGCCTATTCAGAGGAATCTTAATATCAATTAAATGCAGGTAAGCAATGTTGTGCGTGTACGCACATTTTGCCTTTACGTTGTTTTTTATTTCTGTTCTTCACAGAGGTTTTGGGTATTTTGAAGCCTTTTCTGCGTAGGGGAGTAGAGGAAAAACTAAATTCAGGAGTTTGCTACCCGCAACGCAGGTTTTCCTAGAATATAATAGAATTGAATAGAATATCGTTTATTGTCATATTGTAACAGTAGTACAGAGCAAAAATGTAATTATGTGGGTTGTATGTACATACATAATATTTTGTGTAAATCAAAACGGCAAATAAAAAAAAGCAATTGAACAACATTTATTTTTCGATCCATTCTTTTTTGGGTTTCTTTACTGACTTGCACAAATTATATAGGTAGATACCCGCAACTTTAATAAATACATCAGTAAGAACAATAAGAGTTGTAGAGCCCATTGTGAAAGGCCTCGTCCGGGGAAGTACTACCACCATACCTATTTCAGCCGCCAAGCAGCATTGCTGTGTTCCGGTTTAAAGGGTATGGTCGCCGGTGAAATTACTGGCACGTGAGGCTTAACACCTTTATTCCTCAAGTTGATAGGCGCAATTCAATGCTGTGTAGGCTATGTTCTTTGTGGATGTGACCTACGCAGTATGGCATTGTTATAGGCAAGAGTTACACTTAAGATCAGGTGGGCTACTAGCTTGTTTCGACTCCCTAGTTATATAAAAAAAAAACAATTACACACAATCAGGCACATAATAATTATGCTTGTAGGTAGCACGGGTATAAGGTCGAAGTGATATTTTGTTTTTTAGTTATCATTTCTAATGAAGACTTACCATTATTATTTTATTCCACCATTGTTTTTGTTCCTAGCTATTTTAGACAATAAATCATTTTTTTTTACATGAAAAAAAATATACCTTATAAACTGGATAATGTCATCGAGATCAGTGTTAAATTCCCCTTTGACTCGATCAAGAGCGCATTTCAACATAGCATTCTCTGCACTAAACTCGTTTAGCTTTTTGGAAAGCGTGGACATTTTGATTCCCTGAAAATATGAAAACATGTATACGGGACTTTTGTAATCTTTCCACGAACACACTTTTAATGAACACGTTATTCTATATTGTTTTACAATGAGTCTGCGACTATGTTTTTCAGTGTAACCCAGTCGAAAAGTCGGGAATATTAAAAGGTGAATGGAATGAAATGATAAATAGACGCAACAATATACTATGTAAGTATTTGTTATTTGCATCTCAGCACATCCTTTTTCTACTAAAGGAACTCACCAGAAGGACAGCAGCTTTCTTCTGTGTATATAACACCGTTACTGCGATCTCCAATCTAACTACCAAACGTGGTGAATATGGTAAATAGTTTTCCAGTTTTGGAGGAAGCTCAGTCCCGCAGTGGACATTAATTTACTGCTAAAGTATGTGATGAGTTTTATCCCTTTTATCGAATGACTTCATTCTACCTTACATTTTCTACGGTGAAATGTTTTAAAGGATTTAAAATAAAAATACCTACTTTGTCCACTGCCTTTACAGAATCGAACCAGTCAATGATTTCTTTTCTCTTCATCAAAGTCTGCTCGCACATCGTAATTAACTTCACCGGCATTTTGTACAGTTTTTGGACGTCGATCATTTCCTGACCACCTGAATAGTTGTTATATTTAGTTGTACACGTGACGCAGGGGCTGGCTCTTATTTAGGCCAGCGAATGAGCATAGCTTTTCAGTGTGGCAATGCAGCTATAGTGTCTTGGGCACGCGACTGACCTGAACAGTCTCGTTACCTATAGACCGTTGGTAACGGTCCTTAGGTAACTAAATTGCTA
Source organism: Venusia cambrica (assembly GCA_951394065.1). NCBI lineage: Eukaryota > Metazoa > Arthropoda > Insecta > Lepidoptera > Geometridae > Venusia > Venusia cambrica. The sequence continues at coordinate 8,433,168 of OX596035.1, forward strand.
CCCTCGTACGTATTCAATTTAATTGCACAAATTTGATCTAATTAATCTGTTTGTGTAATTAGACTAATATATATGCACATATATATTAGTCTAATTGTTTGTGAATAATAAATATAAATAAATGTATTCTACATACAATGTATATTGTATATAGACCTGAAGCGTGCCGTTTACGTAGGTCTACTAGCATTTGTCCAAGTCTTTGCTCGCGCGGTAACCTAATAGAAGTAGCATTCAACCTCATAACGTTAAATAATCCCAAAATTTTATGAAAAGCTGTTCATGGGAATTCAACTTTTAAAGAATTCAACATTATAAAAATTCAACATTTTGAGAATCAAAAATTAATCAACATTCTGGGAATTATACATTTTGGAATTTAAAAATTATGAGAATTCAACTTTCTCATCCTAAAGGGATCTATATTCTGTAATAGCGATGTTATACTGATGTACTATGTGTCAAATCCAAATCAAGAAAATGGGCTCTCATTGGTCGGAATTAATGAGTACGATATAGGCATACGATATTTATGTAGAGGTTCTAGAAATAACCTATTCTAAATAAATAAGATTCTTATTTATAGATTCAATAAATATGGGACATATGATTTTTATACAGCGCCATATAGCCCCTAACTAAGCAGAGCTTGTAATACCTATGTGAAACATGATTAGGTACGGATAGGATACTTACATAGTATTTGTTTGTGAATACATACATACACTTAAATAATACAAAATAACACCCAAACACAGAACAAACATTAATATCCACCACACAAATGTTTGTACCGGGTGGGAATCGAGCTCACGACCCACAGCTCAGATATCATAAGATTATATTCATTGTTCTTCTTCTTCCTGCCCCCTAAGCACGGGGAGGGGATAAAAAATTTGTCCTCTATTTTGATTCACCATCGGGAGACAAAATGCTCTCGAAGGTGGATAAAAACAGAGGACAAAATGTTGACGCAGCACATTCTCTTTCTCTATTCTCCCCTGTAACTTGTCAGCATCCACTTCACTCACATGTATTTTTTTTTATGTTACGACGGGGAGCGCTTGGCCTTCGTCTTACCTGGTAACAAGTTGAGATAAGGCCGAAAGTAGAGGCGCACTTCACCCGGAATCCTCAACAAACTGAGGAACTGGTTATCTTAACTCTAAATGCCGGAACACAACAATTATTGAATTGTTGTTATGGCGACACAATTAGGTAAGATGGTGGTAGCTAGCTAGGCGGACTTAAGCAAAATCCTACCACCAACCAAACCAAGCACAATATTGCTCCCCCTGGGGATCGAACCCCGGGACCTCTGAATCTGGAACCGGTGGGTTGACCCACTAGACCACAGAGGCGGTTAAAATCGATCATCGATTCATTTCACCCGCATACATATGCGAATGAATGCTAGATGATTGATGCGTCACTCACATAATCCATCCATCATCCATCATTCAGTAAACTAAAATTAGGTACAATTCATTAACTAAAGACAAGTGATGGGCTGAATTAAATGAGCTCTATTACCCGCACTAGGTCTCAAATGAGTGTTGCATTACTGTGGCAAATTTAGTCTTACTAACAGTTCAAAAATTATGCGCCCAAGCTTTGTACTAGGAAAAGCAAAGATTTGGAGAGTTTACTTTGTATTTGATTCCCGAAGCTGACTCCAGCACACAGTTGCAGTAATTGGTCCGGCGACAGTTTGGCTACATTCATGATCTGCAGCTCCTCAGCTGAAGGAAGGTATGTGCTCTCACCATATGTAGTCATCATCTCATGTGTTTTACACAACGACGCGTACAATTCCAATAATAATTTCTAGAAAACAGAATGTATTTATAGGTGCGATACAAATAACATACAAATAATTAAATCGAATTTCAGTTGCCCTGACATAGCTATTTAATTTTATGAAAATTATTTTAGTAAAAATGTTTTTTTTTCGTGAGAAAGTTCCGAAGTACCACTGATTTTAGGTCTCCAGTACAAACGCAGTTTGTCGAAAATTTCAATATGGCACGAGCGATTGAAAATATATTTTTTGCAGGTACCTACCTATAATTGGATAGGGCTAAACTTTGCAGCAATTTTATTTATTCTAAAATCAAAACATTATGCAAAAGAAACAATATATATCAGTATATATTTTCAGATGGTCCTGTCATTTCGAAACGATCGACAAACTACATACGGGAGAGTAGCTACGGTAGCCTTCTTAAGATCATGTCAAATGTTCGAGTAGTAGGTACCTACGTACCTAATTCGATTCTACACAGTCAGACTTTTTGCGGCCAATTTAGAAAATACTTTTATCGAAGATAAATCTACCATGAAATAAGCTGTACTTTTCCTTTTGTATAATAAACACAAAACGGAGCTGATAAAAACGGTAACGGTCAGCATACCTGTCGGTCGGTCAATTCATTTTTCATTTTTTCGTATCGTACCATTTTTTCTTGCCAGTTGATCTTGAGCTCCATCAGCTTATCAGCTTGGGATGTTATCGATTCTGGGAATATGACAATCGATTGTCTTTCAAGACATATAAAAAATCTACATACATACCTAAGCATTAATATGAAGGCCCAGTGGTACTTACCGCTCAACCATACAAACATAATTTGTCGTTCATTTCGAAATGGCACCCACAGATTTTAGATCCAGAGATCCCGGGTTCGATCCCCGGGGGTAGTACAATATTGTGCTTGGTTTGGTTGGTGGTAGGACTTTGCTTTATCCGCCTGACTAGCAACCACCATCTTACCTAATTCTGTCGCAATAACAATAATTATAAAAATTGTTGTGTTCCGGCATTCAGAGGTAAGATTGCCAGTTCCTCAATTTGTTGAGGATTACGGGTGAAGTGCGCCTCCACCTTCGGCCTTATCTCAACTTGTAACCAGGTGAGATGAAGGCCAAGCGCCTCCCCGTCATACAATAAGTAAAATTATATTTTTACGCATGGATTATCTAGATTTTCAGTGCAACCATACAAACATTTCTTTGCACATAATTTGATTTCATAATTTTTTTAGAAAAAATAAAGGGCTCTATCCAATACCTGCAAAATTTCTATTGCATCGGACTTGCCATTTTGAATTGAACTTCAAACGACAAACTACGTTTGTACCGGAGAGCATAAATCAGCGTACTCCGGAGCCCCTTATCAGTCAAAACGCAAGCTATGTACTTTGACCAGCGCTTATTCGCCATGACATACCTTGCCAATTACATATATGACGTCATGACGTGCGTTTTGTTTTTTTTTGATTGGCTTAGCTCCTGACCTCTAGGCCAGAGCAAGTATAGGTCTGGAACGAGTTTTCTCAGAAGGCACTGGCTTTCTCACACGCACGACGAAACACGGCAAACCGTTTGGCGCCGCATTTCATCAGGGGGATGGTCCCTAGCCAGATGGACCTTTACATGTGCTTCCACCAGTGCTGTGATCATTCAACCGCCAGCAAAAACCAGCGATTCCGTTACCCGGGACCACTAAGAGGTAGATAATATCGCAACTTCACAAGATGATTCTACGCTGATATCATGAAGAGCCTGCATACATTATGTTACTTTTGTTTTAGCGGATATAATCTAAACCATATAGAGTCGAAAGAATGCTTATCAAAAACATGTTCAGATGCTGTACTTATTTGTCAAGCCCTTTTACAAGATATCTCTATACTCATCAGGCCAAGTAACCCATTAGAAGGAATATTGGAAAGAGTGCTCTGTAATTAAAATTAAGATTGATAGTGAAACTACCTTTATCGTACATATCGTTGCATGTAGAAGTGTCTAGTAAATCACTTTGTGTTATTTCCAAATCTTCATGCTTTCTTATAGTCTCCTGAAATAAACCACAAAATAATACTTTTTTTATTTATTTTATTTATTGGAAAACTAATAGCTAAAAATACAGTATAAAAACAAATTAAGATAACAGTGAGCTAATAATAAGTTTTCACGAGTAGTACTTCACCTCCATTTCTCTTACAGGTACCTTACTACAGGTTTTACATGAAACTAGATTTGGTCCGCGGATACAATCTATCTTCTTGCCAATTTCCATGCAAATATTATAGAGGAAGAAAAATAAAAAAAAACAGTGCAGCGCAGCGCTCGGAGTGGCAACACTTCGGCACAGGGCTCGTTAGTTAAGCAGCAAGATTATATTTCCTGAGGATGCCTCGTGAAAACACGTGTCGATTTGTTTTTATTAAAGATATTTAGTGGATTTGCTACTAAATATTTTTTTCTGTTGTCAAATTTAATTTTGAAATATGGATCTCCGCAAAATAGCGCCTGTATCAATTAGCTATTTGACATTAAAATTTACAGTAAATCCATCGAGTACGTAGAAGACTTGACCTAGACAAATACTAAGATCAAGTTATTTCTACTGATGATCAAACAGAAAAAACTAAACAAAAGAAATCAACATGAGGATCGCCACTGAATGGAAAAGACATTGGTCACGTATAAATATAATGAAATCAAAGTAATCCCTTGTAGTGTTATGACACTGAGAGGAAAACATTTAACACTTGTTTGTATTTTTCCATGCCTAACCTATGGTTGCGAAACCTTGTGGGTCTGCACAAAAACGTTGAGAAAAACTTGCCGTAGCGCAAAGAGCAATCGAGAGGACAAAATAAAAAATACTGACTGACGATCAAAGACGAATCTTACGGACTTACTGACACGGATTGATCAATAAAAATTGTGATGGTCAGGTAAGGTCACATGGTGCGTGAAAGCAAAGGGACCAAAAGTGGTCCAGGGCGGTTATGGAGTGGTATCCAAGGGACGGAATAAGAAGTCATGGTGACAACACACACGGTGGGTAGAAGAATTGAAGAGCACTCCAGAACCAAACTGGAGAAGGGTTGACCATGAAAGACAGCAATGAAAGTCGCTGGAGGAGGCCTTTGCAAACAGGCACACCGAGACAAGAGACATTCTGTAAATAGAAAATGTATCAGATGTTTCGAAATTAGAGGGCTATAATATTATTATTTTAAGATATAGCTGGATAGGACTAAAATGTAGAGCTGTTATGAGAAACTATTAGGTATACCTCCCCTAATATTTTCTCTTACCAGCTGTAAATGTTCATCAGTTGAAATTCGAAGGAACCTTAAATATACCTGTCAACAATTTTCAATAGAAAACCTACAGTATATTTATTTGGAACACAGATATCACAGAGATTGAGACAACATTTAATGCCCAGGATAAACAAATATTGCGACGATGTTGCAATATACAGTCACTAAAGCTCAGCTAATGTGTGAGTATCCCAAATACCTGATCAGGTAGATCCAATGTATTCCTTATAGTATGCACATTCTTCCCAGGGGGTCTCTGCAAACGATTTAAAAATAACAAAATAAAACGATTGAAAAATGTTTCTCAGAATGCTATTGCCATAGCATGAGCTTAAAAAACGATTCACCGATGACTTTTATCGTTGCTTAGCGCGTCCGCATTTCGATGCAGTTTACCAATAATTGTCAAGTTATCTAGATGGATATATAGATTTTATTTACTTACAATCGTAACAACATTAAACAGTAGTATTTTTCAGCCTATGTATGATTTGACTAAACATGCTCTCATGGTGGTAGGTTAATGTAGTTATGACAACTCGTTAGTACCACGTATAATCTAACCAGACCTCCTTAGACATGACTCTGTTCCTTAAATCGGACGATAAGGGGAGTTTTCAGCAAAGTAGAAGAACGTGTAACCTATATATCGTCAGTTATCGAACAACTTTCAATCTTATTTACGTTGGGTCAGCACTTCCTACACAAACTGGAGGCTTGCACAGGCAAGGATGAGGTCTTCGATGGAGGAGTTGATACCAACACGCCAACAGGCCAACAGGCGTTGTCTACATTATTAAACAATTTGTCGTTACGCTATCAGCCTTGTTCCTTAACTGGCTATTGGCCTACTGTCGACTGCTTGGCAAAAGTTATAAGATCATCGTCCAACACGTGGACCCAACTGCTCAAACACACACACACACACACACACACACACACACACACACACACACACTTATAATTTGCTGACCGACTTTTTTTTTGTGTTCTACGACGGGAAGCGCTTGACCGTAATGTCATCTGGTTTTTGTGTGAGGAAAACCTGGTTTATGTGCATTGAGGCACGCTATCACCATATTAGCAGCTAACTAGTTAGAATTTGTGTTGCTTTTGGAAATATACTCACCAGTGAACAGGGAACCATTATAACAGGTCGCGCTGTTTTGATTGAAGCTTCGTTTATCAGTTGTGGCAGAGCAGTTGGTTTCTGTAATAAAATTGTATGTACATTCCTTTGGTCCATTGTCCAATATGAAATTTCGTAATCAACTACGAAACTGGAATTTGACTCTTCCTTTCGTAACCAGTTATTAAATAATAAATCATTTTCCAATTTCGTAGCTCAGTTTAAATCTCATTTATGAAAATGGACCTAAAATTCATTTACGTTTCAGTTTATATATTAAAACCAACTAGCTAGGAGATAGAACAAGCGCCCTGATAGTATAAAGAAACCGGTGCCTACAAGGTAAAATTCTTAAATCAAATGATCAACATGTTAGGCCCCAGTAATTCTAACAATACCAATAAAACCGGAATGCTGCTTGGCGGCAAAAGAGGTGTTTGCGGTGCTTTACCCAGCTATGAAGTCCACAGACAGTAAAAAATATGTAAATAAACATACATAGCTTACTTTTACAGAAGCAACATATTTGTCGGAGCGAGAGAACCTAGACGTAGTCGGTTGTGGTAATCTTCCAGAATGTAATTCATCTTTGGCTCTGGGTCCAGACTTTGGCCGCAACTACAACAGAGCTTTGTTTATTACTTGCAAATGTATTGTATAATACTACACAAGTGAATTACGGAATATACATACACGGTGAAACAGAATATGTGTACGAAAAACCCTTCCACTGCTTAAGTGGAAGGGTTTTTCGGACCAGGAAAAGTATTTGTTGTGGCGGGGAGATAATAGTGAATTCCCATTTTCAGTTTCCCATACAAATCTTTTCATTTTCTCAATGACAATAAATAGTGACGACCCTATTCCTTTACCGCACTATGCATGTAAGTAGGTAGGTATCAGTTGGTAAGAAGATTACAAGACTATTTTAAACACGCACAAATTTACTACCTACCTATGTTGTATGTTTTGTACGTACCTTGTTTAGGTAGGTATCAGCTGGTCGGAAGATTACCAGACGATTTTAAATAAGCACAAATTCACTTTGTTGTTTCCGTCGAAAAGAGTCTTCTTAATCACGAAAACAACTAAGAGGGCAGCTCCTACACACTGAGCTTCACCAACACACAACATCATATTATAATATCCAGCAATACTGTACGTCTCCATTTGTTTTAATTCGATTTAAAAACTCACGATAATCCGAAAAAATGGTCACCGGCCAACCCAAACCGCGAACGAAACGAGACTAAAGTTCTTTCGGTTCGGCTAGTGTTGTGGCAGGTACCTATTTGAAGTATGACGAAAAATTTTAGGGTTCTTTCACACTACCTACGAAAAATAAAAACGGAAGATGCAGTCAAATTAGGCCTTCATGCACCTATTACTTTATGTGTCAATAAGTAGTCTAAGGTATTCCAAACCTTGCACTATCTACCTGCAGCTAGTTCCATAGTGAAGCTTGAGACAAAGATTGTACCTAGAATGACCTATTAGTGTAGGTAAACAAGGTGCGAATCACTAATTACTTACGTTATTATTATTATCTAAATGTAGGTACCTAGCTTTTAGTAATGATAATTTACTTGAGCTTTGTAACCAAGCAGCCGTAGATAATACCCTCAAAAAGTTCTACTTGTAATGATCTGAGTTCGAACTGAAAAAAATTGTCACCTACAGTTACAAAAAGACGACGAATGCGATATTGGACGAACAAAAGTACATTATAGGAACGATTATTTTGTATTTTAGCTAACAGATAGATAAAATTCTTATTGATTTGACAAATTAAACCTTCTAGTAATGGATTGTCTCATTAGCAGCCCAGGCTTTTCGACGATTTTCCTCTGTTAGTGAAAGCGCTTTTCGTTCTTTGTGATTGTGACCTTCTGCTATGTTGCCTCATCTGTCTAGAGCTGAGGTCATTGACGCGAGTTAAGAAACAGCTGATTTTAGGGTAGTCTCAACTCAAAAAACCAGCTGTTGGTATCAGAACTTTGATCCTGTTTTACCAAAAACTTTGAACCAAAATTCAAAAAGTCGTAAAACAAACGTTGTTCCCCGAGGCGGCTCGGATAACCCCGTTTCGGCATAGTACACATATTCTGTTACAGGTTGTATACAGGTGAGTTTTTTTCCAGGGCCACTGAGGCCAATTTTGAAACCTTGAAAGTTATCGAAAAGTCATATTAGGAGTTACGTGCTCGATTAAAAAAAAATAAGTTCTGCGTTAAAGAAAAACATTTTTTTTTAGTTTTTCCGGAAAAGTGAGTTTTTGAAAAAAAAATGTTTTGCATTTATGAGTTTTTTGTTTGATAATAAAAAAAATAATGTACGATGACTATGTGCCCAAAATTGTAGGAACATTTTCAAAATTGAAAATGTATAAATTCACCCTTTTGCATTAAGTAAAGGTTGTACGCATAGTCTGAAATGCGTAAACGAAGCTATTAAATACTCTTATGCTGTTCGTGAAGAACTTTTTAAAAACGGAATGTCTTCAAAAAACTTGGTTTCGCCGAATGCGAAGATACAACTTTAGCGTTTGAAAACAGAATTACTTATAAATTTAAAAATTATAATATAAAACCAACATTGGTTTTATGTCATGGATCAAATTTCTGGATTTTCCAGAAAATTGGAGAATAAGCAATACTCAAAAATATTAAGAACATTTTTTTTTCAATAAAAAATATTTTTAAAATTATTATTTTCTGTCTGCATCTGTACTGTGGGTAAGACAATATAAAAATATTCAGCCATTAAAGTGTCTGTGCCTTGTCATCAGCTGCGTTACCACAAAATGCGACCGTTTTTAATCCGATGACGATTTAATTTAAGCTCATCATGACATCAACAGAAGATACAGCAAAAGAGGATTTAATAGCTTAGCTTACGCATAGTCTGAATCTACAACTTTTACTAAATGCATAAAGATGAATTTATCAATTTTGAATTTTGAAAGTGTTCCGACAACTTTGGACACATAGTCATCATACATTTTTTTTTATTATCAAACAAAGAACTCATAAATGCAATTTTTTTTTTCAAAAACTCACTTTTCCAGATTAAGTATAAAAAAAATAGATTTTCATTAATGCATAACTTATTTTTTTTTAATCAAGCACGAGTAACTCCTAACTTGACTTTTCGATAACTCACGGTTTCAGACTTGGCCTCAGTGGCCCTGGAAAAAAAAAACGCCCTGTATGTGGAATAATGGCAGGAAAATGATAAATTATCGATATGTCGAAAAGCCAGCCTGGGCACGTCCCTACAACGGTATTGCCATTATGTGAAACTAGACTCCGTAGATATTTCTCCACATGCAACACTAAGAAAATGGCGACTTACAGTGTATCGACCTAAAATAATAAAAAATCGCAATGTTGATAAGCACTTGTGCATGTTGCAGCTTTGGTTAAACGACCTTCATACCTAGTTGAACTAGGGCAGTAGCTTTGTTTCGCTATAAGTCATCATCTTCTTCCCGGTTATCCCACACTAGGAAGGGTTGGCACAAAATGCCTTCTGTCATGTTAAAGCGTTGGCTGAATTTTTTAAGACCAGCCGCCTGCCTGACGTAAACTCTCCTTGGAAATAGGTATACTCCGTTGTGGGGGTATGGATAAGGGGGGGAGAACTAATGTCCCGGGAATTCTCCCACTCCCTCTCACTCACCATTCGGTGAGTATATATAACACAAGATCAGTCCGTTGGTGCGCTCTGACTCCACGAAGAAAGTATGAAAATAATAGTAGTTCTATACCTCATTATATCGGGGGCGTGAAGGGTTTTTGGCTGTGAAACGCTGCTGTGCCTGTGTAGAAGTTACCTCGAATTTCTGTTTCTGTTGTAAAGAAAAAATATATCAGTTTTTCAGTTCTATAAATGATACTATAGTAACATTATATTATTGCGAAATCTTCAAGAAAATGAGAAATCAAATATTTTCATTAGTTCTGTTTTGGGGTGTTCTTTTTAGAGTTCCGCATCCAACAGGTGCCAACGGGTAACTATTATTTATTAAAGTTAACGAAGGTTACCCAACAACTGCAGACCTTTGTTATTGACTGAGAAAGTATCTGTCAAGTGAAAAATACGAAACTGGTATAATGTTCTTTTAATATTGCTACACACCATGTCACCATGCGAGGTGATCTGTTTCAAGATTTTAATAAATTTGATGAAGCTCACACAGTGACAACGGCAGATGGAAACATGTTGAAGGCTGTTGGCAAAGGAACAGTTCATGTTAAAGCCGAGATAAATGGACGGATTGAGGACCTTTTTTTGAGAGATGTTTGGTATGTACCCCGAATAACTAAGAACCTTTTTTCTGTACTTAGCTCACAAGACAAAAACCCCACGAGCGTATTTGAGTCACGGGTTACAAACTGTTCCATGAAGGTCAATGGTAGGATTGTTGTAACAGGAACAAGGCAAAGATATGGCGGTTTATATAAGATAGCTTGCAAAGCCGAACGCCCTGCTGTTTCAGTCAATTTAATTGAGCTTGGAGATACGCTGCAACTGTATCATGAGCGTATGGGACATCAGGACAAGAAACATGTCAAACGTTTGATAGAGAAGGAGCTCGGAGTAAAGACGAAAAACAGTGGAGAACTATGCGAAGGTTGTATCTTTGGGAAAGCGCACAAGCAACAATTTGGTGTTCGCGAAAAAGCTACGAAACCTGGAGAGCGCATACACTCTGACGTCTGTGGTCCCTTCCCTAAAAGTATTTCGGGATATCGATACTTCGTCTTATTTAAAGATGAATTTACACGGTACAGATATGTGTATTTTCTAATAAACAAATCCGAAGTCTATGAAAAACTGAAGCAAATGTTGTCTGAGGCTAGAAATGCTGGACATACTGTGAAGGAGCTTTTAAGTGACAATGGGGGCGAGTATGATAATAATAGAGTGCGAGATCTGCTTGAAAAGACAGGAATAAAGCAAAGGCTCATTATGCCGTATACCCCTGAGCAAAACGGATGTAGTGAGAGGGAAAACAGGACCCTAGTTGAATCTGCTAGAGCAATGATGCATGCGCATGAGGAGATTCCTCAGAATTTGTGGGCAGAGATGGTTAACACTGCTATGTACATATTAAACAGGACAGGACCAACTTTGGTGGAACACAAATCGCCTTATGAGCTTTGGCTAAATAAGAAGCCTCAGATAAAGCACCTGAGAATAATCGGCTCATCCTGCTATGCGCATGTACCTAAGCAGAGGAGAAAGAAACTACAAAAGAAGGCTACACGTTTCATTTTAATTGGATATGACAATGATGACGGGTACAGACTTTGGAACCGAGAGAGGAATTCGCTGGTGAGGTCTAGAGATGTCATATTTAATGAAAAAGTGCTTGAAACTTCAATGAATGAACATGAAATTGAGATAGATTGCGATCATAAAAACGAGATTGAGGTAGTTCCTGTTAGAAAAAGCCAGACGAATATTGAACAAAATGTTCCTGTTGAGCCAAATAGGGAAACAGTTGAAGAACAAGATAATTCTGATATTGGAATTGATGAAGGACATATAAGTAATTGTGAAGAGTTTCACGATGCACAGAACATTTTACATGAACAGTCTATTGAATCGGAGGGAAATGATGTCGGAGAAGATGTCGTTATTGATGAAGATCTAGATGTAGAAGATGTTCAAAGTCTAGATAATGTCATGGACGAGGACGATATTGTAAATCATGATGTTTATGAAGATGTGTTCCCGGACCAGATGGTACTTCGTGACCGATCTTCGTTACGTCCTCCAGATCGATTCAAAGACTTTGTCATGAATGCTATTATGGGATACATAGAGCCAAATTCCTATAAAGAGGCGATTAGAAGCCCGGAGAGAAATCTATGGAAAAAAGCCATGGACAGCGAAGTTAATTCTTTAAAAGAAAATAGTACTTGGAAGCTTGCAAGTTTACCTAAGGGAAGAAAAGCAATACCATGCAAGTGGGTATTTCGAGTAAAGATGAACGCTGATGGCTCTGTAGACAAATACAAGGCAAGACTGGTTATAAAAGGTTTTCATCAGAAAAAAGGAATTGACTATGAGCAGACATTTAGCCCGGTTACCAGGATGGGAACCGTTCGCTCTGTACTTAGTGTGGCAGCTAGCGAAGGAATGACAATGATGCAGTTTGATGTCTCGACTGCCTTTTTGTATGGCTCTTTGACTGAAGAAATCTTTATGAAGCAACCAGAAGGCTATGATGATGGCTCCGGTAGAGTTTGTCTTTTACAGAAGAGTCTTTATGGGTTAAAGCAAGCACCTCGATGCTGGAACCGATGCATTTTAGACTTCTTCAAAGAGATTGGCTTTAAGACTAGTAAAGCAGATCCTTGTCTTTTAACAAGAGAGAAAGGATGTGGAAAAATCATCGTGGCGTTATATGTGGATGACGGCCTCGTTGCTGGCTCAATTCAACAGCTCATAGATGAGTTTATTGGGGAGCTGAAAGGTCGGTTCAAAATAACCACAAAACCAGCCTCCTATTTCCTGGGGATAGAGATTGAAAGCAGAGGAGACGGAATTAAAATAGTTCAGACGTCTTATGTTAAGAAAATCTTGCGGAGATTCGGGATGGATACCTGTAAACCGGTCTCGACGCCTATAGTAAAAGAAGGTACATCAAGCGAGAAAGTGGACATGAGTTACATGAAAAGTAACTACAGACAAATCGTTGGTGCCTTAGCATATTTGATGGTATGCACTAGACCTGACATTGCGTATGCAGTCAGTGTAGTCTCACGGAGTCTGGAGAAACCAGAAGAAGCAGACTGTGTCCGTTTGAAGCGCATAATGCGATACTTGCAATACACACCAGATCTAGGTATAATGTACAAGAAGCATTACAAGCAAGGCATTTTGGAATGCTACAGCGATGCTGACCATGCAGGTGACATTAGTACTGGAAGATCCACTAGCGGAGTGCTGAGCATGTATGCGGGAGGAGCGATCTCGTGGCTAAGCCAAAGACAGGCAAGTGTCGCGATTTCGACTACAGAGGCAGAAATTGTAGCCGCCAGCGAAGCAGCCAGGGAAAATGTATGGCTGTCTCGGCTCTTGAGTGATCTTGTTGTTCTCAAGAAGATTCCGTGCTTAAAAGTGGATAACGAAGCTGCAATAAGGCTAGCTGAAAATCCTGAATTCCATCGACGGACTAAGCATATACAGGTACGGCATTTCTTCGTACGGGAATTGGTGACTAGCGGAGAGCTAAGCGTGGACAAGGTTACCAGTGAAGACCAGCTGGCAGACATATTCACCAAGCCTCTTCCAAGACCGAGGATCAGAATGATCTCGGAGCGCATGGGTCTTTGTTGAGAGGAGATATTAAAGTTAACGAAGGTAACCTAGCAACTGCAGACCTTTGTTATTGACTGAGAAAGTATCTGTCAAGTGAAAAATACGAAACTGGTATAATGTTCTTTTAATATTGTGTTTATATAATAAAGTTAATTTGGCCTTTCAAAGCATTCTTCTTCTGTAAAATCCACCACCTCCAAGTTTATTAGTAAATAATATAGTCAGCGGATCTCATTAACCGTAATAGGTAGGTACCGATACAGGAAAATTTTCACAGAGTGAAAGTATAAAGTAGAAATGTATATATCTACCTATTACGGTACATGGCATACATATATGGCATTTATTGCTAACTAAAAGGATCATTGCATCTTTGGCGCTATATTTGATCATTTTGATTAATTAAACATGGCCGCGAACAAAATACCTTACATCATGTTAAAGGAGTTCATTCAGAAATGTATGTGGCCAGGGATAGAACGTGTACCGGCAATTAGACATGTTTAAAATTATAGCAGACTTTTTCCAATCATCAAATTTACTTAACTTTGAGTTGTGCATAGTCTTGTTGTATCTTAATAATTTATTCACCAACGCGGGCATTATTAGGTACAATATTGTCTAATGGTGCTCACAATAGTCATGGCGGATTTACGTAAATAACAAAAATTCAGTCAGAACCAGTATCTATAAAACAGAGCCAGGTCAAAATGAAAGCAATCAATGGGAGCTTTTTGGTCACGAAATAATTCAATCGATCAAAAAACACAACCAACTCAACGCGCGAAGCACATTAATGACGGCAAATCTGTCAAAGTCTATAAAAACACAATAGCGGTGGCGTTGGCGGCTCTTGAATAAAAAGCTAAAACGAGACGAGAAAAATATTTTTGTACGCCTGAATTCGTTAATAAATCAGTCGCATGATATTTTTGTACATTGTCCTATTTTTTCTACTTTTCTACATGTGCGTATCATGCCTATATGAACTATCTCCTTTCAAGTCTCTATGTTTAGCAATTGAAAGTTGAAAGATAAACGTGCGTGACAGACATCCTTAACGATCTTAATAAGGGTACCAAATTATCTCCCGTTTGGAACACTTAAAACGAGACAAGAGTAAAATAAATTTATACTAGTCCTTACTAGTGTACACTACAGGGTTTTTCCAGTCCACGCAAAAAGAGAAAGAAAAATTAGGAAAAGTCTCACAAAGTTTTTTTAATTTTGATCACAAATCTAATAAAAAAATCTGATCAAAGCGTTGCTCTTTTAATGCCAGAGAAAGAGAGCTGATAAATTCACTTCAAAGCGTGGATCTTTTAATGATAGAGAAAGAGAGTTTAGAAATTCATTTCTTGACACATTTAAAGTGTGGATCTTTTAATCTCTCATTAAAAGATCTGAGAAATTCACTTCTTGTCACTTCAAAGTGTGGATCTTTTAATGAGAGAGAATGAGAGCTGAGAAAATATGAATAGATTACCGCAGATTCTTTGCATTTAGGGATATTGGTAGGAGGTGGTTTATTGCGGCCCGGTGGTAGCCTTTGTGGTATGCGGCATTTGTTGAAACCTCGTACAGTGTCCACCATATCTGAAAATAGAAATGTAACGACGTCATCACGCGCGAATTTCCAAATATCTGACAAGCCTCATAGCTCAGTTGGTAGTAACTCTGCCTTCAGCGCTGTAGGCTGTGGGTTCGATTCCCACCCAGGACAAACATTTGTGTGATGAATATAGACGTTTGTTCTGTGTTTGGGTGTTGTATCATATAGTACGTATGTATTTACAAAAAAAGTATTTAAGTATTTTATCCGTAATCTAGTTCCCATATTACAAGCTATGCTTAGTTTGGGGCTAGATGGCGCTGTTTAAAATGAATGTCCTGTAATATTGTTTATTATTATTATTATCTATTCTTATTGACACAAAAAGAATATATCTTCGTGATATATTTATATATGTATATATTTTAACTGCCTCTGTGGTCTAGTGGTTCAACCCACCGATTTCAGATCCAGAGGTCCCGGGTTCGATCCCCATGGGAAGTACAATATATTGTGCTTGGTTTGGTTGGTGGTAGGATTTCGTTTCAAGTCCGCCTGGCTAGCTACCACCATCTTACCTAATTCTGTCACCATAATAACAATTCTAAAATTGTTGTGTTCCGGCATTTAAAGGTAAGATAACTAGTTCCTCAGGTTGTTGAGGATTCCGGGTGAAGTGCGCCTCCACTTTCGGCCTTATCTCAACTTGTTACCAGGTGAGATGAAGGCCAAACCCTTCCCCGTAGTACAATAAAAAAAATGTAGGTAAACAGCTTTTGATGTTATAAACTTTTTTTTCTATTTTTTTTTTATACAACTAGGAGATTGAACAAGCAAGTAGCCCACCTGGTGTTAAGTACGCAGTAAGGCATTGATATAGGCAAGAGCTTATAACAATGCCTTTCTGCGTAGGTCACAAAGAACCGAAGAAGAAAGAGCCTACACGGCTCAGGCACTTTATTGCGCCCGTCAACTTGAGGCATAATAAGTATTACTTGCCCGTGATTTCACCGGCAACCATACCCTTCAAATCACAACAACACAGCAATGCTGCTTGGCGGCTGAAATGGGTATGATGAGTACTTCCCCGGACAAGCGCTTTCACAAGGGGCTCTACTACTCTATGTTATTTAACTATATGTACTTACTATTAATCTTTCTAAATTTATTTAATTTATAGATGAACCTATGCTTTTTTTATACAATTTAATCTGATGTCAATATGTATGTTCATGTCATGAACAGTGAGACTATGATTTTTAATTTTCAAGTCGTGACATCGTGAAATAAGGGCTTAGTTACTCCTTATAACTTATAGATTAAATCTATGCCTGTGAAAGTTCATCAATCGTTCCGACCGTTTTGTATTATAGTCAAACTAAAAATCACCTTAACATAAGTATGTTAAATTATCATGTAGCTGTCTGACCGACTCCTTGACAATCGACCCACAGCCCACAGCAGAGGTCCTACCGAATTTTCAGGATAGCTTCGTTGTAGGGGTGCACTAAGAATAGATTTTAAGACATTTCAATTGATTTTTATAAACTTAACGTCATCATGCGGGTTTGAGTAGAGTCGAGGGTAGAATTTATTCAAACTTAATGGTACACCAAGCCTTTCAGCACTGTTGATTATGCGCCATAGTATGTGGGTTCGATTCCCACCCATTATCTGTGTTTGTATGATAAGTATGTATTTACACAAAAAAGATAAAATATTTCAGCTTGGTTTAGTTTGAACCTACATGGCACTATTTGAATTGATTTCCTGTATCTTTCAACTACTTACAATAAAACTATTATGGAGATAAATGTTTGACAGAAGTACTAACATGTTGTGATGTCAATCTCACAAATCTGGCGAGCGTGGAATAAGGTATACTGAGTCATAATTAATTTCTTGATGTTTATTTTTATATTGAGTCAAAATTCATTTCTTGATGTTGAAATTATGGTAATCCTCTAGTTTTAAAAGAAGATCATGTCCGTACAGTGGATGGTAACGGTATGGTAATGAAGTGTAGGAAGGTTACGTGTCTTACCTTGTATTCTTGGTTCACCAGACAATATGGACATTACTTATTCTGCTCGAGTAATTGTATTACGGATACAGTGTCACAGTAGTAAGACGACAAAACTGTATCATAAACGGTTAAGATACAAAAATTTTTGGTGATTCCATCCAAAAAGAAAATGAAATGGATTTCACATTTCACAGAAGTCTGATCTGACGGTACAATCCGATATAAAAAGTTACACTATGAATCCGACACAAGTTTGACACTATGAAATAAAGAAAGTATACTAGGTATGTATGTCAAACCTGAATGAGGATATAACATTAACATGATATTGTTATAATAATAAAAAATAAACAAATAATATGTACAATTAAACAGTATTTATTCAATAAAATGTACAATTAAACTACTATGTACAATTTAATACAGCCTTTTGGGGTCCTTGGGTCCGTGGGGAGCCGGTGCGTTCCGGGTTTTCAAAAATCTTGCGGGGCTTTTGATTGAGGCGACACGTGACCCAAGGGCTGGCTCCTTTTTAGGGCCAGCGAATTAGCATAGCTATTCAGCGTGGCAATGCAGCCAGTGTCTTGGGCACGCTTCCGTCTGGTACTGGTCTGGAACAGTTGAGTTACCTATAGGCCGTTTGTAACGGTCCTTAGGTAATCTGACTGATTCCTATGTACATAGTTATTAAAAATAAGTTTTTTTTTTAATTATTTAATACATCACTTAATTTTAATTTAAAAAAAAGGTACAAAGGAATCAGTGAGATTACCTAAGGATCGTTACAAACGGCCTATAGGTAACTCAACTACAGACGAATACCAGACGGAAGCGTGCCCAAGACACTAGCTACATTGCCAAAGCTCAACAGCTATGCTAATTCGCTGGACTTATTAAGAGCAAGCCAGATTAAAAAAAAACTCGTACCCGTACCGACTCCTCATAGACCCAAAAATTATGAATATTATAATATTTTTTATAGCGTGTGAGCGCGGCGTATGATTCCTAATCGAAAATTCACAAATTTAAGATCCATATTGTTCCACATTTGACAAATAAATTTCCACGCAGGCTAAACCGCGGGGCGCAGCTAGTATAATATTTTTTTTCACACGATCACGAAACTCCTTGCAAAAGTTCTAAATGATACAATCTGTCATTTTTAAATTTTGAAAATTCAAATAGACCTTTTCTATCTATAACAACAGGACTTGCAATAAAACAATCAAAATTCCAAATAATTTTCACCCGACTATTTATCAATAGGATTATTAATGGCCTCTACACCAAAAACCCCAAAGAGTAAGTTATTGTTTTACTGTAACGCCTCAGCCTTATTATTCTCTACACACCTCTTCTCGCATCAAATCGCATGATAGTCAGGGGTCAAGGCCTAGCTACACGGTCGGTATCTAGGCATGGCGTGTTTTGTAGACCACACCAATTCCCTGCCTACTTCCCTCACTAATTCTAATACCCCGGGTATTTGGCGTAATTTTGTAAAAAGAATGTAAAAATAGTTCGTGGTTTTTGAAACCATTTTATGTGCGACGCGTTTTAATCAATATTATTTTGTCTTTTAACTTAAAAGTACTGTACTTTTAATTTAAAAGTATCCAATAATAAAACGCGTTGATATTGTACTGAACCTCAGTATTTGAGTTCGTAGCAATCGCTTAGTACTCGCGTAGCACACGTAGTGGGGTGATAGCGTTGATGTCTTTTGTTTGAAAGTGGATTGCGTAGCACACGTAGAGGGTAAGAGCGTTAATGTATTTTGTTTGAAAGTGTAACAGATAACAGTTCGTAGCACTTGCGTAACACGCGTAGTAGGGTGAGAGCATTGATTTTGAAAGTGTAACACATCAGATCTCGTAGCACAGTGTAGTGTAGAGGTTGTTATCATTTTGTTAGTATTAGAGGATTCCGCAACCGCTCTCCTATGACCAATTCGCCATGATTCAGATTTCAGATTATAGGTTTATCGTCGTGTAGCTGTAAAGGCCTGTTGTCGAAAAGCTCTGCTGATGAAACGGAAATAAATGAATCGTCCTGTCGACGAACAGTGCAATGGCGATTCGGTCATAGAAGAACGGTTGTAGAATCGTATTAGAGACGTAGTACTAGCTAATCTGCAGAATTAAGTAAACGTTTTTATAACTTACATATTGATTTAACTCATCAGTCGGGTCTCCTCGTCTGAAGCCGCCGCGGCCCACCGCTGCATCAGCGGCTCGTGCAGCGCGCAATGCTGCCACCAACAGAAACCTCAGCCTCAACCAGACTACTTCATTGCGACATTCACCGACTAGGATATTGTCGTCTCCTGCTCCTTCCAAGGTATGTTACTAAAATATACTTTCTACACAGTTAGCTTTTTAATTAATGCCCGTTTCTGAATCATTCATAAAATGGGCATTCAAACGGTCAACTTATTAAATAAACGGTCGGCCACTTAATTCGCTAACCGTTTATTAAAAAATCATTTAAAGAATTGCCACTTTCAACAATAAAATTATATTTTTTTTAATAAAAAAAGGAAGCTGGTTCTTAGTTCAAATAAAACCCTAATCTAACCTTCTGGCGTAGGTACTCCGCCGTATGTTCGATCTTATTAAAGCTTTTGATAAAATTATCAAGGATATGATCCTTTTTTAGATTAATGTGAATTGTTATCATGATAACATTTTGACCAAGGGCACTCACACTTGAAATACAATAATGAAAGAGTTACTTTCCCTGTTATAATGTACATCAGCGCATCATTATCATTTTGGTACATTAACTGTAATTATGCATAAGATAATTAATTAATTTATATTTTTAGGCCAAAACTGTTCCCCAACGGAAAATTGAGCCCGTTATAGCCGAAATACAGGTAAATTATATTACATTTTAAATGTATTCTTCATTTTATGGTACTGAAAATGTTCAAAGTTTAACTATCTATTCACAAGAGGAACGTTACAAGCTGACTAGGTAAAGATAAATTATCTGGATGACCAGACAGTAGTGTGCCCAAAGCGCGGGCTGCAATGCCAGGCCGAAAGGCAATATGCTGATTCTCCTAAAAACTTAAGTAATAGGTTTTATATTTTTTTAAGATAATCACTAATCCTGAAAACGAGCTGTTGGTGACGGAATACAAAGTAAGATTCATGTTTTTTACCAGTATTAAAAAACGTCCAAACGGTTAAAAGTAAATAAAATTAGAGTATAGTTATAGTTTTAAGTTATCGTAATATTTCATCTGTGATTTCAGTTTAAATCTAGAGCTTGTCCGATAGACGGTGTCCTGTCCAAAAGAAAGCACCACTAGCTTTTCTTGAAATTAACAAAAATATTTTCCAAAAACCTTATTTTGACTTTTTTTATGTATTAGGAGTTCTTTTGCTATTGACGATGCAGAGATACTAATGATTGTTATTATCCTTGATTAGGAACCATTTTCACAAGTTGATTCATATGTCCTCCTCGAAAACATTTCTGCCGCTAAAACTGAAGATGGTGCTGAGCCTGATGTAAATGTATCACAGCATGAGGAGATAACCGACAATGATGTCTTTGGTATGTTTTACCCACTATTCAAAAGTTAAGAGGGCCACGGAGTACAGCTGATTTTCGCTCTCACACGAACGTAAAGGAACTTCGTACAGACGTAGTTCCTTTTTCATTTCGAAGTGGTAAGTCCGATACACATGAAATTTTGCAGGTATAGTCGGAAAGAGATAATCTATGTCAGTGGTGCGCTACTTTTTATCCGAACGCAATAACAATGAAAATTGAAAAGAGTGTTTTTATAGAAAACTCATTTCCATATATTTTGGTTTGTATTCGTTTTATAGAAAAAAAAACGCACCACAAACACAGATTATCCCTAACCAATTACACCAGTAAATAATATCTTGAATCAGACTTGCCATATCTACTAAAACTACGTTTGTATGGGAAAGTGAGCATACTGAACCTTAAGACTGGATCTTAAGCTTAGATCATTTTTTTATCATTAAAAAAGCAAGCTTACCCAGAACTGCTTGACCTTCAGGCGTCTTATAATATGCAACTCGTACCTACCACTAGGACCTTACTAACTCAAAACCTGCGACGGGACCGTCATCTTCCTTCTCCTGTCCCCTCCGGTCCTGACGCAGACTCCGAATTGTTGTCATATTGATACTCAGCTTGAGCGCCGCAGCTCCCAAGCTGAGTATCGTTGTGACCAAACTACTTTTTGTAAGCGAATATATCTGTACAGGAGATTTCATTACTATTTTACAAAATATAACAAATACTTATACTTACGCAGCGCTGAAACAAGGAATTATCGAAGATGACGTTGAAAATCTACTGCGTGTAACTGGTTTGTTTTATTTTTATTTTTTCCTTTATTCATCGCCGTTACGCATTAAATTGATGTATGTTGTACATGTTTGTGTGTCTGTTTGCGCTAGTGGAAGAATAATGCATTTAGATGTGGTTTAATGGAGGTTTAAGGGAATATCCTATTTAAGTGTGGGTATAAATTGCACGTACGTAGATAAGGCAGGGTCAGTAATTTTAGTACAAACATACATACATAAACTCACGCCTGTTTCCCAGAGAGGCAGGCAGATGCACCGGTTTTCTTCGTATTATGCTCCTTGCACACCTCTATAGCCTCATTCACTCTCATGTTCTTGGTACCCACTCGTTGGCTTAGTTCTGACGATGATGATCCATCCTCTATATGCCCAGTATATTCAGTACCTAATTCGTAGTATTGGCTTTTACCTATAAGTTGTAATTTGAATAATTACTAGAATCGCCTCGAAGCCGTCCACGCACGCCGACCCCGAGCAGTCGTCCCCAAACTCCCAAAAGCATGCCGTCAAGTCGGCCCCAAACGCCGAAGACGTTCAGCCGCCCGGTCAGCCGCCCTACCAGCCGTCCAACCACGCCGCACCAGCCCAGTCGCCCCAACACTCCCGCACACCCCGCCCAGCGCCACGGGACTCCGGCCAGCAGACCCAACACCCCACACTCCCCGACCAAACCTACCACGCCAGCCTCGCCTCAAATCTCCGGTATCAAGGACGACGATATCAAAAATACTTTTATGTTGAAGCAGCAGCAATTCCATGTTATGAAGAAAGAACTAGACTTAAAACAGGTTAGTATGGTACTATAAAAAAATCTAAATTGTTGTGTTCCGGCATTTATAGGTGATATAGCCAGTTCCTCAGACTGTTGAGGATTCTGGGTGAAGTGCGATTCCACCATTGACCCTAACATAGCATGAAACCAGGAGATGTAGTCCAAACGCTTCCCCGTCGTACAATAAAAAAATAGGTATTACCAAGCCACAGGATTACTTGAACCATGTCTTGTTAATTCAGGTTTGTTAGTTGCAAATCGTGGGATATAGGTACTTCATACCTACTGTGAACTGAAGAGTCTTCTGCAATTTGTAGGCAAGTATGGAACTGCCCTAGAAATTGAGGTTCTGAAGCGCTCTGTGAAATGCTCACAGGATGAATAATGGACGATTGCAGACTAACAACATACTAGTACGTTTAGAAACAAATTGCCAAACAAGGTACGAGATTGTTTGCCATGAAATGTGGGTCGCAACCCACATTTAACTTAGTACGTGTCTGCACTAAGCCGTTTTAATATTCTCACTACGTTCCTTTTTTGGATCTTTGACAGCAATCGGTGCTGGAACTATTCGAGACACTGCAGAGCCTCCGCGAACACATGTCCGGCGAGGGTCTCGGCTGCGGAGAGGGCCCTCAAGAGCTGGTGATGTTCAATGTGGCTGACTGGACGGCGGAAGAAGTGTCGCAGCTCTGCCGCGATGCTGCTGCTTCATCGGCCGAGGATGCCGTGGCAATCATGAATAGTACTGTTTCTATAGGTGTGATCTTGTTGCTAAAAGAATAACATGTTATGGGGTAAGCTGTAACCTCAAAATCAAAAGCCCATAAAATATGAAACGGACTTTCTTAAACTTTCATCCTCTTTTATTGCCAATTTGCAATTTTGAAAGATCACTAACACTTCACAAATAACTTGCGCCAACGGCTTAGGCTGCGTGTTGATATATCAATCAGGTCAATCAGTGAGTAAGTCAGGACATCCAGTTTTAAATATAGGGGAGATTAGTTCAAAACCGGGTATCGGGGTAAAACAAGGACCCGTACGCATTTTTAACCACTGTTTCAAATCGCGCGCTTTTGTATGGTTATATATTTTGTATTGGCTAACCTGATCAGTTTGTCAACAAAAGTTTGAAGTGGCCACTGCGCTCTGCGAGGAATAAATAGGATTTATGGTTATCTGGACGTATTTATCTAATATTTGGCGATTTTCAGTGTTGTGTTTTTGTTGGCGTTGCGAGGTTAGTAAACTTAGTTTTATTTGTACGATCACATAGTTATTTAAGCCCAAATCAAGATAGTTAAAAGTTTTGTAACTGCTAATATTTGTTTTTTTTTCGTATGTTGTTTATGGCAAGTATTCTCGGGGCAAAGTGGTACGGGGTCATTTCGTGTAGAACCCGGTTTTGGACAAAACTGTATTTCATTAAATTTTTTTGATCGTTAGAGGTTTGCACACACAGAAATGCCACGTAACTATAAACGGAATTCTGATCGTCAATCATGGGATCAAAACCATATCAAATTGGCCTGGAAAAACCTTCCATTAATAGAAAAAGCACGAGACAACGGAGTGATCATATTAAGTTTCCCACCTCACTGCACACATTTTTTTTAAGTAATCCTTAATAAGTTTTTTTTTAAGTTAGTTTAATTTTTAAGGTATGCAATTTAGTATTTTCATTCATTCATTCATTCATTCATTCATTCATTCATTCATTCATTCATTCATTCATTTATTTACCATCTCCAGCCTCTTGACGTCAGCATAATGGGACCTCTCAATACATTTGATAGTCACGAAGTGGCGACATGGTTGTGGAATAATCCAGGATGCATTGGGACACAATTTCAAATCGGAAAACTATTCTGGCTTGCATATGTTAAAGCAGCAACATTTTATAATGCCACCAGTTGTTTCTCAAATACAGGAATTTGCCCGCTGGATCCAAACATTTTTACGGCTTTGTTTCGGCGAAAACGACTAATGAAATCATGCAGACTACGGTTGATATGAGCTCTTCGAAGTAGTAATACAAATAGGAGTGATCAAAACTCAGAATCTTTGAATTCTGCACCAACATCTCCACCACATGTTCCTTCAGGAATGCTAAGAAGCAATCCATAACCAAGCAGTTTGAGAAACGCAGCATCCACGACCATTTTATTTTCTCCAGCTGATATTTTGCCGAAACCGCACGTTATTAGGAAAATTATGATAAGTAAGCATCGAGGAAAAACTGTTATTACCTATAACATCGTCACCGTATAATGAAGAACTTGAGGGAAAAACGAAAGAGGTTACTAAATTGAATCTGGCTCTGAAATTGAACTCTAAGAAGTCAAAAAAAGCGAACTGCCAGATGATGAGTGTGCTTACTGCGCAGTTATTTTTGGTAATACCAAAACAAGTGATGATTGGGTAGTGCCTAAAGAGAAAAAAATGGGTCCATGAAGGTTGCACCAGATGG
Organism: Venusia cambrica; assembly: GCA_951394065.1. Taxonomy (NCBI): domain Eukaryota; kingdom Metazoa; phylum Arthropoda; class Insecta; order Lepidoptera; family Geometridae; genus Venusia; species Venusia cambrica. The sequence goes on from OX596035.1 coordinate 8,457,939, forward strand.
GTAAGACCGGGTACAGTACCCGATTGTGTGTACCCATGAGGCAAAAGCGTAAAAATTAAACTTTTTTCTAATTAGTTCCTAGATATTTATATTTAGTAATAAGGATATAAAACTATTTTAAATAAGCAAGTGATAAACCAAAGTTCCTATTACTAAATAAATTTGATTCGTGGAACTTAAGAATTATTTTTTATTTCTACTTTTCCTTAGGATCCCGTTCTTACCCCACTTTCCCCTACAGATGTATATTAACAATTAGATTTTATTAAGCACTTCAAAACCATGACGTAATTTCAAAATCAAGGGTATGTTTGATTGCAATTTTGTATTATTTGTAGATGCATGCGCCTTAAAGGAACTCGATGCCAGGCTGGAAGGCATTCCGCGATGCTTCGCTGATCTCTGTCTGCAGGCGTTCTCCGCTCGTCAGGAGCTCATTGATTGGATCAAGGGATTAATTGAAAAAAATGTAAGCCTACCTAAACTTCAGTCACAGTAGACTGAGTAGGCAGGGTTGCCAGATGTGTACTTCTTAGTACTGTAGGTAAATTACATTTTGAAACATTAAACTGATTTACGATTTGTACTGAAATTAAGTAATATTTGACATTCCTCGTACAAGGAAAACTATCCAACATCTTGCAACCCTGTACTAGGATACGGCAGTGTAGCTGGTATAGCGGTGCGGGAAAAATACACCCCGTATTTTTGTAACCCCTGTATAGGTTTTTGTATTTTTTGTTGTGTGTACTCAGATAAGCGCTTTGGCTACATATAAGTAATTTCGATACATTTAGTCCTTCTGAAAAATGCTCTGTATGTATGATCTCTACTTATTTAACACAAAACAAGTGTAAATACCAAATAAATATGCGAATTTGGTGGACACCTAAAGGTGACACCTACGCAGGAAATATACACGTTGGCAACACCAGTAGGTACCTATGTATATTTTCTGCGTAGGAATTTGCTTAGTTTGTTGCTAGAAGACGCTGTTTATATGTGCACTTTATATCAACTTTAGGTTATCAAAGAAGAAAATGGAGACGGCGAATGTCTGGAGCGAATCGCCCGCTATAACAACCAAGGACTTGAGTTATGCGAAGCCCTAAGGGAAACCAAAAACCGTGCCCATGAAGTCGTGGATACTGTCACACAACTTTCTAGGTAGGTTCATAACCCTTTATAATATTTGAACAATACGAAGCATTTGCTATTAGGTAGGTACTTGGTTGTGCTTTTGACTGACTCTTGACTGAGTATTTTTAGAGCAAACTATTATGTAGTTTTTTTTTATCTATATCTTTCTATAGGTACCTCTTTTGTATCTTCTATACCTACATCAAAAAAACATATGTTGTTAGGCGATGCTAGTACTTAAAACGTATGTAAGCTATGTATCCCTCGGAAGAAAGTTCTATTCTCCCCCACCTCATGTGTATTAAAACCCTCGGCACAACCCTTTATGAACAATGTAAGTAGTTACTATACTCATAGTTATTACTAGTGGTTCTATAAGAACCGTAGAACTCGCGAGCCCTTATAAATAAATATAAATAAATAAATATTACAGGACATTAATTTTATAACCTGCAATAACTGATGCTTTCCTCTTTCACTATTCCTTTTAGACTTTTGAGCAAATAGGGGTATAAGTTTAAGCTATTACACGCGTTTCCTTGGTCTAAGGAGATCGAACCTGGTGCCTACGGATTTGTCTAGCAAAGGCGGAGAGGACTGCTTAGTTTGACTAGTAAACGAAGGTATACATTTTCCGAAAAAAAACAAAAATTGAAATCCTATAGCAAACTTCTCCCAGGGGGAGAGAACATTTGTTTATATTTTCACAACACCTTGTGTAGAATTAAATCCTAAGTGTGTCTTTCAAATATAATTGAAATCCGGTGATAAATAACGCTACAGCAAATTTCCCCCCTTTACTTACCCTATTTTAACCTCGATCAAAAATCACAATCGACTAAAAAATTTTAAATATCAATTAAATCGGTAGAAAAATGCGACCTGTAGGCGTGAACAAACCGACAGCTGACAGACAGCGGACAATTTCAATTTTCAAGCATTTTTGGCCAATCTCGAAACAAAGACGCTTCGCTCGCTCGGGTCAATTATCAACTAAAATAAAACAGTATAGAGCCGAACTGTAGGTACCTACATATATATATATATATATATATATATATATATATATATATATATATATATAACATATATGTCAGTGGTTCCGTAATGTGTTATTTTTCATAGTTTAATGTAAAACTTAATAACAGGCAAGCCTATGGTGAACGAAGTGCGCTCATCGCCGTCGGCGAGTCCCTCGTCAGAGAAATAGCACGACTCCGGCAAGATATTGAAGCTCAATCGGCTGCGATCTACGAAATGCAACGGGTTCAGGCTCAAATTGACGCAACCAAAGCCCTTGAAGTCAGTACTGTCGTAGTTTTTGTAAAAACATTGAAGCAAAGCATCAATTAACTTATCTTTATCATCCTACTGCTCTAGTTTAATATAACACTCCTTGGTTCTGTTTTCCGAGTGTATCTGTTTTTTATTCTATGACGGGGAAGCGCTTGGCCTTCATCTCATGGTGTCACATTGTGATAAGGCGGAAGATGAAAACACACTTCACCCGGAATCCTGAACAGGCCGAGGACCTGGTTTTTTTACCTCTAATACTGGAACACAACCATTCATAGAATTGTAATTATGGCTTGGTAAGATGGTGGTAGTTATCTAGGCGGACTTAAAACAGTGGAAGGGTCCACCAGACAAACACAGCACTAATTTGTACTCCCGTGGGTTTCGAACGCGGACCCTCTATCTATCTATAAAACCGGTGGGCGGACCACAAGACCACAGATGCTGTTAAAATGTATGTTAGGTAGTGTATGAGCGAGAATGTCTATTTCATTAGCACGCTCTGCATTCTATAATACGGCTTGATGGATTTTGACGAGAGAGGTGTCTTTTGGTTTGTATACCTAATATATGTCACCGTGAGATTGTAAACACCGTCCGTTTGTAATATGCCTCATTATTTCTAGCTTCTCTAGTTTTGCCGCTTGCTTTAGCATAGACACAGACCTACCTTACTCTCTCCTCAAGAGGGTGAGGTGAGCAAATGGCCTTACAGGAATGTACATTCGAATCCTGTAACGCAAGCCTAGTATATGGTGAAGGACAGGTAACAACCTATCCTTCACGCGGTGCCCCCCTTTCTCGATCTGGTTCCATCAGAAATAGACTTAACTGAAACCACGGACGGTGCTTATAATCTTATGCTGACACGTGTACAATATGCCGAGGCATATTACAAACGGACAATGCTTATAATCTTATGCTGACATATACATTGTGAAAGTAGTATAACTGGTGTATCCCCATTCAACCAACCTAACATTTTGTGTTAAAGCAATCTGAACGAGAGTCGCAACAAGTGAAGGCAGCAAGTTCCAATCATAAGGAAAAGTTGGTGGCCACAGAACAGCAGCTGCGTCTCGCACGGATGCGGATTAACAAGATGGACCGACAACTGCGAGAGGCTGATACTAGTATCGCCAGTCTTACTGGTACCGTGAAGTCTTTGGAAGACCAGGTAATAGTGAAGTTTTAGGCCCCCACTAGGGCACACATGTCGCAGTGTCAGCTGAATTCGATCGGTTGACGTCAATCCACTCTTTGTGGAAATTATTAGCATTGTTATTATACTTTGAGCGAGTCGCGCTACCTATAACTTGTTATTCATATTTATTAATAAAATAGCCTCTCACGAGGGGCAGTCTACGTGTACCAAATACATATATAGATAAATCAACGTTATGAAAACGACAAAAAACTTATTTTTTTTAATCTACCACGTTGCAGTACTACAGTACAGTACGTTTTTGTTTAAGAAATGGTATGTATTGACCGATTGACTTGAAAGTTGCTATAAATACTATAATAAAGTAAATTATGAAGCATTTGTTACACGAGTTTACGATAATCATCGTTCTAAGGGAAAAGAAAAAAGACGTAGTTTCGGTAGTCTCACTAATATTATAAGTGCGAAAATTTGTATGAATATTTGTTACCACTCATCTCCGTAACTACTAAACCGATTGAGATGTTATTTGGTATATAGATAGTTTAGGTTCTAGAATAATACATAGGCTAATCTATTTTTTTTTAATCCCCTAATTCGTCTACAGTGGTAAAGTTTCTGTGGAATAAAAAAAATTCCATGGTCCAAAGCCAAGGTATCGGTATTTACTTGACACATTTTATCCATGGTGTTATTATTGCAGTGAATCTGAAACGAGGAAAAAACCATCTTAATCTCAAGATTAAGATGATTTTGTCTTTGTTTCAGATTCTTTGATATCCATATTGATCTACATTTGACACATAAATATCCACGCAGGCGAAGCCGCGGGACGCAGCTAGTATTGAATACAAATTATTAGACATTTTACCCCACGCAATCTTGCAAAGCCTGTTATCTAGTCTATAGTACATAAGTAATGTACTTTTTTGTTAAATAGATACTTATGAATCAAAAGCTCATAAGTTATGATACAAAATAGAACCCTAACTAGGAACAAACATCTATATTCTTCACACATGTTTTTTGTTCCGAGTATTAAAGATAGAAAGAGATAAAGTGAAACTGTCTCCGTCATTCAGCTGTGAAGCGAAACCTCACAGTTCAGTAGGTATTAGGTCAGCCTTCTACACTGTAGGTCGAGGGTTCGATTCCCACCCAAAACAAACATTTGTCAATCTAGCTCCCATATTACAAGCTTTGCTTAGCTTGCGACTTGTTGTCCTGTAGTACTCTATTCTTACTACTGATGGTTATATCACTATAAATACTTCTTATAAGCGAGTGTTTTCACAATCGTTTTTGTGTTTATTGTGATCTAAATATATTGACTTCCTACGTGCCTGCCCTTTCCTCTACACTTGTAAAGCATTGTTATTTCCTTTCCTTCCTTACCATGTAGAGTCGCCAAAAAGAAGTGCAGATGGAAGCCAGGGCACGAAAGTTGAAAGAGTCCTTGAAAACTGGTGAAGTAGCTACAGGACATTTAGCCCAGCAGCGCGATACACTGCAGTCTCAGTAAGTGCTCATTGCGCATGTTTCGGACTTTATCGTTTTCACCATTCGTTTTGCTTTCATCTCGCGGTGTCAAGTTATGATAAGGTAGAAGCGCATTTTTCCCGGAATTAATCCTCAACAAGTATTTGTTATATGTCTAATATTGTATAAATAATTATAATGGAAATAGTATAATTATCTATATTTATTTATATCTGTTATCTTATTATGTAAGGTGTATATCTGGTATGTTTCTTAATGCTCTACACTTTTCCCTTCTATACCATCATTTGTTTCTCTCTTTATTGTCTCTTCTCACTTTTGTTGGAATTTTAGGACTATTTTATTTTATTACATTTAATTTTTAATATTATCTTCGAATATTATATTTTTATGTGTAAGCAGTGAAGAAAAATACCTTTCAGAATTGCTAATTTGAAAGAAGAGATGGAAAAGCTGACATCGCAACATCAATCGGCAATTCAAGAATTGACAAATAAATTCAACGAGGCAAAATCAGATTTTGAGAAACAACGCAACGCGACAGACAAGGAACGAGAGAATAAAGAAATTGCACAGGCAGCGCTTTCAAATAGTCAGAAAGTAATTGAAGAGCTGAATTCAAAAGTTATAGAATCTGATAACAACACAAATCCTGGTAAGATCCTGCATCATAGATGCTTATGTATAACCGCCTCCGTGGTCTAGTGGGTCGGTCACCGGTGTCAGATTTAGAGGTCCTGGGTTCGATCCCCAAAGGGAGTACAATATTGTGCTTGGTTTGTTTGGTGGTAGGACTTTGTTTTAGTCCGCCTCGCTAGCTACCACCATTTTACCTAAATCTGTCGTCCTAACAACAATTCTTAATAATTGTTGTGTTCCGGGACTTAAAGGTAGCCAGTTCCTCAGTTGGTTGAGGATTCCGAGTGAAGTGAGCTTCCACCTTCGGCTATAACATAACATAAACACCTCCCCGTCGTACTATAAAAAAAAGCTAGATGACTATGTACCTACTGTTATTAGCTTTTTTCGTAGCTAGAGCGCGATTCATTTGTACACATCAACTCAACACACCAACGACAACTCTGTCTAGCCATAAATCCTCTCCATCCAAGGTTGTAAAATTTATGTACCCTTTAGTCAACCTTTTCAGTTTTATTAATGAGGTGTAAAGTGGTCTCACGACTCTTTCCTCTTCGAGGATTCACCTCTGATAACTGCTCAGAGCTTCACTCTCTGATTAGTGATCAGAGGTGATCTTATGAGGATCACCTGCGTAGGGGGTAGTTGGACACTTATTTTTTAGATGTTGGTACCTATAATTATTTATTTTTATTTTTAATAGTCAAGAGACCTTATTAGGATTGACATTTGATAACAATTTATAAATGTTAAAATGACACAAAATTCACAACCCGCGATGAGACTTGAACCGTAATCTTTAATTTAATAGCTGAATTATAATATGGCACAAAAAATCGCGAATCGCGCCAGGAACCTCGTGGCTCAATTGGTTAAGAGCGTCGTTCGCATTTTTACCTCGGCTTGAGGTAAAAATACGGGTTCGATTCCCGTCGTGGGTTTTTTGTATCATTAAAACATTTGTAAAATGTTGAACCTAAGTTCAATAATTACGTTTGAACAACTTTCTTTTTAAAACGTAACCGTCTTTCTTTTTTTTCCTTTCTTCTGAGGTAATACACCCTAAAAATACCCAAATCGCTTCAAGTGTACCTATAATATTTGAAGAGTTCCCTCGATTTCTTCAGGATCTCATCATCAGATCCTGACTTGATGACAGAGGTCCGTATTTCCCTTACTTTTGAGGTAATATACCCTAAAAATACCAAAACCACTTCAAGTTTGCCTATCATATTTGAAGAGTTCCCTCGATTTCTCCATGATCCCATCATCAGATACCGATCTGATGACAATGGTAAAATAAAGTATAACCTTTCAAACAGAAAAATATCTTTTCAAATCAGTCCAGGCGTCTTCGAGTAATCGGGGAACACACATAAAAAAAAAGATCCCGGCGAATTGAGAACCTCTTCCTTTTTTTGAAGTCAATTAAAAATAAATAATCACATAAGTAGTATCTAATTAAATAATAATAAATTTAAATACTACAATAACGAGATGACGTGCTCTGTATGTACAGACAATTACGTCTCTGACTGTACCTACTCATTTTTTTCTTTGTAGATATTCTAACAGAAAGAGAAATGGACCTGTGGGCAGATTTGCAAGCCACTAAAGATACGCTTCGTATAACTGAGGATGAAGTGACGGCTTGCAAAAGAGAGAAAGTCAGATTCCTGGAGTCTTTGACGAAAATAGCGGTAAGCAAATAAGCACAATAACACTTATTTTTTTCTCTAAAAATGAAAATAAAATAATTTCGGTACATACTAGCATTTTGTAGAAGTCAACGATACGATGTAGGAGGCCAACATTGAATTACTTGCCTACTTCATCATTTTAAATAGGCAGGTACTTAATTCAATGTTATTTACCCCCACGGGGACAATGACACGAATTCAGTGCACGTAATGGTCCCCGTTAACTATTTTTTTTTTATACAAATAGGAGACTAATCAAGCAAGTAGCCCACCTGATCTCACGCATCTCTTGCAATTTACAATGCCTTTGCCTAGGTCACACCCACAAAGAACATAGCCTACACGGCACTGCGTCGCGCCCGTCAACTTGAGGCACAAAGGTGTTAAGGCTCGTGTGCCCGTAAATTCACCGTCAACTATACCCTTCAAGCCGGACCCTTTCACAAGAGGCTAAGTTGTTTTTAAGAGGTAGTAATACTCTCAAAAACTATTGCCGTGTGTGTAGTGTTGTAGCTTTAGGAGCAGACTACCTGGGAACGATGACACTATTTAAAAAAAAATATAGTGTTTTCGTACCATTCAATGAATTTTTACGAAATGGCTTGGCACCCCTTTTCGGTATGCTTTATACTATGTTATAGATAGATTAAGTAAAAAAATGAGCACGCCATACTTTTTTTCAGTCGCATATCCCTGATTGTTTTTTCCAAATTCAAGAAGGTGGGAAGTTGCTAGATCTGTCTTAGAACTATGTGAGCATCTTGACTAATATTCAGTAGGTACGTGAATTACGATTACCAAAGAGGTCAAACTATCAAAAAAATCACATTTATACAGAGAAATATTCATTTAAACCATAATTTCGGTTTTGCAACTTCGAAGTTTATTTTTGAACCTCTATAATGTGAGTAGAAATAGAAAAGATGATAAATTATGTATTGTGCATACATAAGGTTGGCACTAGACATGGAAAAATAAATGTACCAAGCAATTGGCGGTCTTATCGCTAAAGCAGCGATCTCTACCATTAGATTAATTCTAAAAGAAAGGACATCCCTATGTAAATGGGGTTTAAATCTGTATAATCTAATATTAACCCACATACTTACTTTACTTATTAGCAATCCTGACGTGAATCCCAATAACTTTGCTCTTTGTTACCCATTCGTGTTCGATACTCCTACTTATCCAAATAACGCATGCACACTCTAATATACACTCACACACACCCCTTTTCACTGTCATACTCGGTAATTCTGTTTTTTTTTTGCCCTGTTAGTAGCACAAGTCTTTTGGTAATTCTTTAAATAGACTCCCGCGGGCCCCCTACAGGCTAGCCCTAGTGTGGGGTCCTCTAGTAATTGTATAATTAATTTAAACTTATTGGCAATAAATGAATTTGAATTTGATACTTTTTTAGGAAACCGAGTCTAAGGTTGGAATGCAGCAAAAGTTGGCAGCAGAACTTCTTAGCAAAGAAGAAATACTAGGAAAGATGCAAATACAAATACGAGAGCTTACGAAGAACATTAAACTGAAGTGAGTTGCCACCATAGATTATCCATCCTTCATAGATATTTCCATGTAATCTTTAACCTCATGAATCGACTGAATAAGTATATACTGTATGCGATGTATGTTTTTAGAATCGAACTTGCCTTTTCGAAATGAACGAAAAACTACGTTTGTTACGTTTGTGTGGGAGAGCCAGTACTTCAAGACCTTAATGATTTAACTCTGATTTTAGTGAGCAAAAACTAACGCAGTACGAACAATATGTTCGGGACCTTCAGTCGCACAACCGTGCTATAGCTAATTGTCAGGAATCTCCAGATGGCATCAGCTACCAAGACCTGCAACAAGAGGTATTTACTACTCTATTCAGCATGATATAGAGCAACGTGTTCGGCACCTACAGTCGAACAACCGAGCTATATATAGCTTATTGGCCGTAATCTTTAGATGGCATCAGCTATCAAGATTTGCAACAAGAGGTGCTTACTACCCTATTCAGCGTAATATAGAGCAACGTGTTCGGCACCTACAGTCGCACAACCGTGCTATAGCTATTTGTCAGGAATCTGCAGATGGCATCAGCTATCAAGACCTGCAACAAGAGGTAATTACTACCCTATTCAGCATTATGTAGAGCAAAATGTTCGGCACCTACAGTCGAACAACCGAGCTATAGCTTATTGTCCGGAATCTCCAGATGTTACCAGCTATCAAGACCTGCAAGAAGAGGTAATTACTGCCCTATTCAGCATGATATAGAGCAGCATGTTCGGCACCTAAAGTTGAACAACCGAGCTATATATAGCTTATTGTCCGGAATCTCCAGATGGCATTATTAATGACACAAAAATTCACAACCCGCGACGGGACTCGGACCCGCATATTTTCCTCAAGCTGGAAACATTTACCAATTGAACAACGAGGGTCCTGACGCAGTCTCCGAGAGTCCGGGTCCGTGCTCCACCTAGGTTATCCACCTGGATGGAGCATGGGATACCTTAAGGTCTTCATGCTCCAACTACCATTGAAAACAGTTAATGGAGAAATTTATACATGTTCTAATATTATTTATAAAACATGTGAAATAAAGAATGTATCACATTAAATGTGACATAAAGCACCATTAACCCTTATCTTTCATCGTAGTTTCTCCGAAAATGGCCCAATAGATTTGGTTGTTCATTATTTCCATATGAGCGTTCAAAATCTGCTCGTATCTAGCAGAATAGTCATTGCGATATTTGTGCACAGTAAGCAATTAACGTGACATAGGTAGGTATAGGTATCTACTGTTTTTTGAAATCTTTGTTATATTTTGATTTGAGTTCCAACTCTCTGCAATTCGTCTTGTCTGTCACCGTATACGTAAAATTTTGTCAACATATTGTGGAATTGATTCTGCGTGGAATGAAAATAGCATCTTTTGATTATAATTTCGGGGAACAAAAGTACTTATCAGTGCATTTCAGATCTTATTTGCAGATATTTTAAATTCAATGTAAGTATTTATAGAGTGTGATGAGAATAGATCTGAAATTGGTCCCATAAATTGTTGAAAATCTTATTAATTATTATCTTATAAGAAAATAGAATCTCTCAAACAAAATCAACTCCTCAACTGACAGCAGCAAATCATAGATATCTCGGCCAATTGGGGTCCAATTTACTTTATTATTTTTTATTTGGTCGGGTACCTAGATAGCTGGTGAAAGCTGTTGGTTTCAAATAATGTTGGTTATTGGTTCGGTTCCATCCGGACACCAATGACTTTTTGGTGCTAAATCGTGAATCACATCACAAAAAAAGATTCAAATAGGTTGATACCAATTCGTTTTTAAATAAAACGAATTGGTATCAACTTCAAAAATATATGATATTAGTAGTTCGTAGTTCGTACTTACACATATAACTATTTTAGAGTTACCTAAGAGTGAAGTCGGTTCCATTTCTTTTAATAGGTATGTAACTAATCTTAACTATTGTCCGATTATATACTTACGAGCTACGCTCAAATGAAATCGGCGACCAGCGACCAACAATCGCATTAGCTTATGGGAATGTGTATTTTTAGATAATGATACTGAAAATGAACAACTTAGAAGTAGTTCATCGCAACGACGAATTGTCGGAGAGGCTGATGAACAAGGAACAGCAGCTGGAGATGCAAGACAAGACTTCACGTGCCCAGGCAAGAGTAATAAAGGTTATAGCTCGATATAGTGGAGACGGATTGTAAATCTCCGTCTGCATCGCGCGAGAAACGTTCTGAGACAACTGTTTACATAGCCTACCTCTTTGTTGTTTTTTGTCTCTGATCTTCTGAGTTGGGTTTTTGCGTCAAGTTGTCTTGGGGCGTTATTCGTGGCCTTCGCGCAAAATTTAATGGTTCATTCATTTTGCGTTTATTTTATTTTTATCCGTTCGGTGACCCAGGTCCGCGAGGAACTGATCAATATGCTGAAGAACAAGGAAACCGAGCAGAGCCGCGAGCTGACTGCCTTGCAGCAAGATCTCGAGCATCGCATGAAAATAGTAGATGAAGTGAGGGAAATTGTTTATTTTGTTTTGTTTTTCATAGGCAATTAATTGATTCAGGTCGATTGCAGAGATCCATTTCAATATAAAAAACAGTCAAATATTAAATAAAAAACGCAAGCCAGGAAATCGACAAGACCTACATGTTTCACCGTCGCGCCTTTCGCCTTCTATACCAAATTTCCTGAGTAGTATGCCCCGCAGTGTCACGCCGAAATCAATGTGTTTCTTGCTTCTACACTTCTTTGTCTATCATGCGTAGACGACTTGATAATGGAGAAATGGGGAGAAGGATCTGTTATACGAGTCTGATATAAGTCACAACTTTTAAAAGTGTAATTTGAAGAGATCTGCCTGCATCAATTTTCCCAGCATGAGCCTACCTAGCTCATATGACATAGTGACGTGACATAGTGAATAATATCCAGTCTCTAAACATAGTAGGCGAGATAAAAATGGTGTATGTTTCCAGGTAAACAAGCAAATAGCAGCCAAAGCCGAGGAGATACAAGAGCTATTTTCGACGCTCGAGAACAAGCAGCAACAGATCCATAGGCTCGAGAAGATCGTGCTGGCGCTGGAGGAGCAACAGAGGAGGGCACAGGCGCAGCGGACGCGGCACGAGGAGAAGATAGCGGCACTGGAGCACGAGCTCGCGGCAGGTGGCAACCGGAGAGAACGGTAAGAGCATGGAGACGGAACAGGCAAACGATAGGTCGTTTCATTCTGATCACAGCAATACTGTGTATGTCAATTCCGCAAAGAAACTACGCGACATTTCATTGCGCTTTTTAACTTGATGTATAAATCCCAGCTATAAACCTTTTAAACCGGAACACAGCATTGCTTGGCGGCAGAAATAGGTACGTAGGTATGGTTGTAGGTAGAATGGGGTAGTTTTTGGGATATTGGGACGAAAAGAAATACAATATTTCGCCCAGATCTTTTGAATAGCTGGTCCGATCAATTCAAAATTTTAAACATGTAGAGATTATAATAATACTCATAAATCGTTACGGGGCTTTTTTTTGACACTAGGGTAGTTTTTGAGAAATAGGGGTGTTAAGTGTGACAAGAAGATTTTTGGCTTGTGGGGTGTCATTTGAAAGAGTATCGGCTGCACATTCATAAAATATATATTTTACGTTTAAATAGGAGTGGTTTACGTAGTGAAGTCTCGAAAATGTGTGAAAACATGAAATAGGGGTTGAGACTGCAGATTTCAACATAAGTTTATTTTTGCCCTCATTAGGGGTGGTTTTTAAGATGAAGGGGGCAAAGGTTGAACATCAGGTCTTCTTAGATTTCTCATTAAAACTGGTCTATTTATTTTTTGTTATTCACTCAATAGGGAAGGGTGTCGATAAAATCCAAGAATTACTTTTGGGGTGTCATGTTTTGTCTGCGCATATTCCATATCAACAGTAAATTAATGTCCACCACAATGTGAAATAAACTTACTCTATAACTGTAAGGTTTCGCCATAATCATCACGCTTGGTAGACAGATTGGTGCTCACAGTTCAAGTTTTGTTAACACACAGAAAGAAGCTGCTGCCTTTTTAGTTGACTTTACGACATCCGTAGACTGGAGGGGTAGATTTTTAAACCAAGACTATTGAGGCAACAGTTTTGAGAGCACTTTTAAATATACTATTATTATTATTATTATAGTATATTTTATAATATACATAATATAATATACATGTATATATAATGAAGGTACCCTTGCTATTTTTAGAGTGTATAGTATGTGTGATATACAGATATACCCATCCTATACCTACCTACAAGTAGCGTTAGTTACAATTTGAGAACTTAAATATGCTACTTACATAGAATAACCATGAAAAATATTGTTGCAGGAAATTCCTTTTCTTCTAAATCACGAAACATCAATCATGAAGTCTGAAAACTGAAATGTACGTAAGCCGTAGGTATTTTGTCAGATTTGTGTTATAAAATATACAATTATTACGGCTTGTCATGATTATTTGCGGCGTATATAATTATGTCGGTATATTTGTTTACATTTCAAGGAGGTAGGTACCTTCCTTGTTACCTACGTATCTACTTATACTAGCTAGGTATACCTATAGCTTGGTAGTTATATCGTTTGAAACTCGCTTGAAAAACAAGTAAAGATTTGATCAATTATGAACCCTATCATCCTGGACTTGAGGAAACCGATTGTAGGTATCTACTTTAACAGAAAAACAGACGAGGGTAACGAGTTCCATTCATAACGACCAGTACCTACTTCATAGTGCAAAATATTTATTTATCAATATTACAATAATTTGTACAGGCTTATCCTAATACAATAGCGTAGGTTGGTAGTTTTCAAAAATTGATAAAAATAATTATTTCTATAAAAAATCACAAATAAGGAAGGTACCTACCTACAATAAACATATGCGTGTGGTATGAGGGCCACTTTGTTAAAACTGTTTGAAAATGTGCTTATGATTTAGTGAATACTCCCAATGAATTGTGAAAATTGGAATCAGAATTTGTGAAAGACTTATAAAAGAGTTATGGACTGTATTAATAAATAAATATTACAGGACATTAATTTCACACAGCGTCATCTAGACCCAAACTAAGCATAGCTTGTAATATGGGAACTAGATTACGGATACAATACTTATATACTTTTTTTTTGTAAATTCATACTTATCATACAATACAACACCCAAACACAGAACAAACATCTATATTAATCACATAAATGTTTGTCCTGGGTGGGAATCGAACCCACAACCTACAGCACAGAAGGCAGAGTTACTACCAACTGAGCTACAAATGTTAATACTTTCGCGGCCGGCTGCTCAGTTGGGGCGAAAATAAAAGGGTGTTTCCTTTGGATTATAAATTGTGTACTTGCAAAGATAGAAACATTAACAATCAACAGTTATACAATTAAAAAGATAGCCGGTACAAAGATTTTATGATCGATCGTGATCGTACGTATTTGACAACCATCCATAATAATCATAGACTCTGACCACAGAGTACCCAAATTTGTCTATGCTAGCGCCGGTCGTGCATAGCGGTGAATCGTTCAAACTTACTCATACCTCTTTGGTAGTCTTATACACCTCGCAGGCCTAAGGGCACGCGCTATAATACTTAGGTACCGACATTTACAATTTTCTGATGGATGTAGGGTGACTATAATTTAGTAATGAAAATGACAAATTTTAATTATTGAATTATTGTCACCCTACCCTATATACTAGTAAAAGCTGTTGCCTTTTTTTTAAAGATCTTTGGTTCCTTTAGGATCAGAAAGTTGAATTCTCATAAAGTTGAATTCCTAAAATGTATAATTTCCCAGAATGCTGATTAATGTTTGATTCGCAAAATTTTGAATACTTAGAATGTTGATTCTTTAGAAGTTGAATTCCCATAATGTTGACTTTTTTGGGATCACATAGTTTTATCATTCACTAAAGCAATAACTAAAGTTTTGTATAATTGTACGGTATTTCCCTTCAGGAACCGAAAGTTCCATACCCACGCTCTGCGGTAACCTTATTCACCTTGAGAAATATCCCCTACCTATAGTTTTCATGAAGAAAATTAATTGAAACTTGTTTTTGAATACCTACAGAGGAAAAATAATAATAAATAATTTTCATCTATGTTTTATGGTAAACTGGTCCCAAAGTGACGACGGTGTTTTGATATAAGTAGGTACCGTTGATGACAGCTGTCAAACTTCAAATGGCCACTCTGAACTGAAAGTACTCGTCCTAGACACTCTGTTCTTGGTTCTTCTTCTTCTTTTTCTTATGGCGTGTTCAGTGGTCTATATGGTAACCCCAAAAGTTTGCCAATGTCAGTTTTTACTGGACTTTTACCAAAAATATGCTGGGGGTCTGAGAACAAATATTATGTACGGTCCATAGGGAGAATCATACAAAGATAAGGTATGTGCAAGATTGATTCTGAACTGGAGTGGACAATACAGTAGATTATTAAACATACACTATTATAATACTATGAGTTAGATAAAGTATTATTCATATTAGTCTTATTAAAATAAGTAGCTAGAATATATCATAATATTTACAATTAAATGTTATGTACACTAACAAATTTACATAATGTACAAATAAAGGGAGAAAATACAAGGGATAAAAGAAATTTGGAAGAAAGAGGACGTGGGATTACTGGGGGGGGGGGACATCATACAGAGATGAATGAAGTCGCGGGCATGAGAACAAAATCAGTTATTCGCTTTAGGACAGATTCGCTTTATGACAGATTCTCATTACGGCAGAATCGCTTTATGACAGATTCGCTTTAAGGCAAAAGTACAGACAACTCCACAATAATTAACTAAACCATTTATTAATATTTTTTTTAAAGAAAGGCTTCTTGGCTCGTTCAAGTCAACGTATTAAGTTCACCCTGCACAAGCGTTCTAAACATTCCGATACGGTAATTTCGTTTTTCAGTGCACTAGTAATAATAAGATCAATTTTAATATCTTTCTCCTTCAACTTTAAACTACGCCGTTTTCCTTTACAAAAGGTTTCTATTCTTCTTAAATTTCTGTCTTGATACTGAGCTTCCTTTTTGAGTAACTGTATGAATCGATAGAACGGCGGCTTTACAGGAATTCTGTTTTTAAGGCGGCCATGCCACCCTTCAACTGGGTTATTCGTTCGGAATATTTCTTTGTAGCAACTGAATTTATCAGTAGTAATTAATCCAATCCATTGTTTTGAGAAATAGTCTCTGAACGCAATACATTCCTCAGAATCGCTATTCAATTCATGAATGGTTAAGATGCCTTCGGGAATCATAATTGGTGGTAACAATGCCAGTTGCATATACATCCGCGTAATACGGTCTCCACCATCAATATCCTTGAGACCCACATTTTTGCTTTTTTTCGAAAGCGCTTTCCAATAGTGGAAGTAACAACCAGTTACTTTGGCATTAGGATAAACGACATTAACTGCTTGAATTACTGCTATCTCGTAATCGCATTTGTATTGTTCTATATTTAGTAAAAAAATATCGCGTAATATAGTAAAAAGTCTTTCATAAGTAGCTTGCGTTTTGTTCGGCAGGAGTATATAAATCAAGGGAACAAAATTAACGGTATCATCGTTTTGTGAAGCATTAATGTGTAAAGTATATAATTGATAGAAGAGCCTAGGAGCAACTTTGAAGGTGCCGTCGCCGTAATAGCACTTATATACTTTAAATTTGCTTTTAGCTAATGGTGTACAAAAAAACAAAATTTTTTCTTCAGTCCCATCATCAAACAAGAAAAAATTTTCAACTAGATGATCAGGCAACTTGAGGTCTTTTAGATTTTTACAAGTAGTTCTATCCAAATTCAAGAAAGCCTTTCTAGCTCTGTACAATGAGTCTTTTTTTTCTGTAAATGTAGGTATATCGTCTTCCGGCAGATCACATTTGGCACTTTCTATAAAATCTTCGAATAACTTTGGGATGGGTTTAAGGTTGGTACATACATTTTTCTTACACTCGTCCATTAAGCAGTCTATTTCGTTTTTAACTACATCAGGGATACATGAATGCACAGCCTCTTTTACTATTTTATTTTCATTATCTAAAGTTACAGAAGTGTTACAGTCCATTTTATTAAAGCATCTCCAATTGGTATGACCATTTTTATTTTTTTTAACGAAATTATAGCGAAAACCATCACTTTGTAAGACAGGCTTACCCTTTCGGCTAGATATAAATTTAATCCCGATGCTGTGAGTAGGCAAATCCATTGTAATTCAACTACGCTTTTTTGCAAGAATTTTATCAAAAAGAAATCATCGAAGTATCGCTGACAAATGTGACAATAGTGACATAACAACAAAAAATTAAATCTAATAAATACATGTGGCCATTTACATGAAACACAATTAGACTGAAGAGGTCTTAATTGATAAATAATCTGAAGGAGTTTTTGATAGATAAACTGAAGTAGTTTTGTATGCTCGGAAACTTCTTTGAAACATACCATTAACGACCTTCTTGGTCATGTGGCTGCTAGAATAACTATTCAGAGGTCCCGGGTTCGTTTCCCAGTCGGGTCAACTATACATAACATAAATTGAAAGGAAAGTACCAGGGCAACAGAAATGCAAGGATCAAATCTGCTAAAACCTTTCCATGAATTGCGTTTAATATAGATTTAAAGAACGTCCATACCTCTCATGTTTGAACCTGTACCTTTTTTTACTTGGGCACAATTTTAGTGTACTTAACTGTACAATTTCTGCCGTAAAGCGAATCTGCCGTAAAGCGATTCTGCCGTAAAGCGAATCTGTCACAAAGCGAATCTGTCCTAAAGCGAATAAGCGAAGTGAACTGGAGTAGGTACAAGCATGGCCTATACGGAGTCTGCAAATAGTGGATGTTGTAGTTTTGCAGGCTTTACGAAACTTAAAAAATCAAGGTCTCGTCGGTTTCGGGTTGAATGTCACTGAAGTGTCGTGAACATTTCAAATTCTTAGATGCTACCCACATCCGGGCCCACGAAGTGGCCAAATGGGATTTAGGAATTGTGCAAAGTTCATGGGAATAGATTTGGAGATGTTCAAGAGAACTGGCTAACTAGCAAATGCCTCACCCATGTTCGTAGCTGGTTATCAAAGATCAGCTACGAAATAAGTTTTTAGGTTTTCGTGGTTATTCACTACATTTAAATTGTCAAACATTTCGGGTTTATTACCACGGTAATATGTAATTTTACCTCGATATTTCGAAGCGGTTTCACGCTCCATGGTCACGAGTAGACTGGTTCGGCGATTGTTTGCAGCTCCTAAGGACAGACATATCTGTCTACCCTCTTTCGGATCCGACGACTACCCTCACTTCGAATTCTTGAACCACTACCATTGTCACTCACTTGTTTGTTACGGCACACAAAACTCACTGTGTCCACACGCGAACTCGTAGTCGACCACTTTTTACGATTGTAGGCCCTTAATACTGGGTTCCAAGTACTGGACAGTCTAAAGCCATCTTCACGATTGAAATTTTTATATTTCGTGATTTCGATTGCTTCTCGCACCAACCGTGGTATGTAGTGGCGTTCCGTCGACAGTACTTGGGGGTTATGTAGTTCTATCCAGTGATTAATCTCCGTTTGCGTAAGATGTTGTGCTATGGCCGATTTCTGTGCGTCGTTGTTTTTCACAGCACGGATGTGTTCTTTCATGCGGTCGACAATGGTACGTTTGGTCTGACCGATGTATGAACTTCCACAACTGCAATTAACTTTGTAGACACCAGGCGTTTGAAAAGGTAGTGGGTCCTTGGGCGAACGAAGTAGCTTTCCTATTTTGTTAAAAGGAGTAAAGACAGTCTTTATCGAGAATTTCACTAACAATCTGCCTATTTTATCTGTTACTCCTTTCACATAAGGTAAAAACGCTGACTGTCGTTGCACTTCTTCTTTCCTTTTCTTCGGTGTGCGTTTTGATTGGCATGCTTTCACGCGGTACCCGTTTCGCCGTAGAACAGTTTTGACGTGATCTAGCTCATGTGGCAGATGGCTTGCATCGCATATGTCATAAGCTCTGTTCGTCAACGCTTTTACTACCGAGTCCAGGTGACGTGGATGATGATGTGAAGTAGCATGCAAATATTTGTCCGTGTGAGTTACTTTTCTATATACCGAGTGACCTATAGTTGCATCATCTCCAACTATTACCAGCACATCTAGAAAAGCAAGTCTCCGTTGTTCTTCAATCTCACAAGTGAACTTCATTTTGGAATGGATGTTGTTCAGATATACCAAGCACTCTTGTATCTGTTGCTCCTTCCCCCTTAATATACAAAAAACGTCATCTACGTACCTCTTCCATAATTTGACAGTTGATGGGGCTGACTGAATTGCAGTGTTTTCAAAATGCTCCATCCAGATATTTGCTACGATTGGAGCAACAGGACTGCCCATAGCGACACCATCAATCTGTAGGTAGTATTGACCATTGTATAAGAAGTAACTGGTATTTAAGCAGTGTTCAAGTAACTTAGCTATTGCCATCGGGATGTCATGTTCCTGAAGTTTCACCTTAATCACATCGATACACTCCTTTACAGGTACATTAGTGAAAAGAGACTCAACATCAAAGCTGACCATTGTCTCACTAGTACTGACGGTCGTGTCTTTTAGGATCTCGACAAAATGTCTGGAATCCTTCACAAAGGAGGTAGCCATGCCCGTAAGAGGTTTCAACATGCGGGAAACGTACTTTGCCAGTTCATAAGTAGGCGAGTCAATCTGACTTACGATTGGTCGTAGAGGTGCGTCAGTTTTGTGAATCTTAGGCAATCCATAGAGTCTTGGTGGCAGTACGATGCGTGGACGAAGCAGCTGTTTATAAACATCCTCTGATAAAGCGTCTTTGCACTCAGTAATTATCGCACTCGTCTGCCGTTTCACTCTGGGAGTAGGATTGTAGTTCACTGGTTTGTAAGTGGAACTGTCCTCTAGTAAGGTTTTTATTTTCTGGTCGTACTCTTCTACATCCATTACCACTGTTGCGTTTCCCTTATCAGCTTTTAGTACTAAGATTTCTGTATCGGCACGAAGATCTTTTAAGGCTCGCAATTCTTCAGTACTAATATTATTTTGTGGTGGTCGAGAATTTCGTAAAGTTACAGCAATATCTTGGCGTAACGTTTCTGCGTCCCCAGAGTTTATCAGAGGATGTTTATAAACAGCTGCTTCGTCCACGCATCGTACTGCCACCAAGACTCTATGGATTGCCTAAGATTCACAAAACTGACGCACCTCTACGACCAATCGTAAGTCAGATTGACTCGCCTACTTATGAACTGGCAAAGTACGTTTCCCGCATGTTGAAACCTCTTACGGGCATGGCTACCTCCTTTGTGAAGGATTCCAGACATTTTGTCGAGATCCTAAAAGACACGACCGTCAGTACTAGTGAGACAATGGTCAGCTTTGATGTTGAGTCTCTTTTCACTAATGTACCTGTAAAGGAGTGTATCGATGTGATTAAGGTGAAACTTCAGGAACATGACATCCCGATGGCAATAGCTAAGTTACTTGAACACTGCTTAAATACCAGTTACTTCTTATACAATGGTCAATACTACCTACAGATTGATGGTGTCGCTATGGGCAGTCCTGTTGCTCCAATCGTAGCAAATATCTGGATGGAGCATTTTGAAAACACTGCAATTCAGTCAGCCCCATCAACTGTCAAATTATGGAAGAGGTACGTAGATGACGTTTTTTGTATATTAAGGGGGAAGGAGCAACAGATACAAGAGTGCTTGGTATATCTGAACAACATCCATTCCAAAATGAAGTTCACTTGTGAGATTGAAGAACAACGGAGACTTGCTTTTCTAGATGTGCTGGTAATAGTTGGAGATGATGCAACTATAGGTCACTCGGTATATAGAAAAGTAACTCACACGGACAAATATTTGCATGCTACTTCACATCATCATCCACGTCACCTGGACTCGGTAGTAAAAGCGTTGACGAACAGAGCTTATGACATATGCGATGCAAGCCATCTGCCACATGAGCTAGATCACGTCAAAACTGTTCTACGGCGAAACGGGTACCGCGTGAAAGCATGCCAATCAAAACGCACACCGAAGAAAAGGAAAGAAGAAGTGCAACGACAGTCAGCGTTTTTACCTTATGTGAAAGGAGTAACAGATAAAATAGGCAGATTGTTAGTGAAATTCTCGATAAAGACTGTCTTTACTCCTTTTAACAAAATAGGAAAGCTACTTCGTTCGCCCAAGGACCCACTACCTTTTCAAACGCCTGGTGTCTACAAAGTTAATTGCAGTTGTGGAAGTTCATACATCGGTCAGACCAAACGTACCATTGTCGACCGCATGAAAGAACACATCCGTGCTGTGAAAAACAACGACGCACAGAAATCGGCCATAGCACAACATCTTACGCAAACGGAGATTAATCACTGGATAGAACTACATAACCCCCAAGTACTGTCGACGGAACGCCACTACATACCACGGTTGGTGCGAGAAGCAATCGAAATCACGAAATATAAAAATTTCAATCGTGAAGATGGCTTTAGACTGTCCAGTACTTGGAACCCAGTATTAAGGGCCTACAATCGTAAAAAGTGGTCGACTACGAGTTCGCGTGTGGACACAGTGAGTTTTGTGTGCCGTAACAAACAAGTGAGTGACAATGGTAGTGGTTCAAGAATTCGAAGTGAGGGTAGTCGTCGGATCCGAAAGAGGGTAGACAGATATGTCTGTCCTTAGGAGCTGCAAACAATCGCCGAACCAGTCTACTCGTGACCATGGAGCGTGAAACCGCTTCGAAATATCGAGGTAAAATTACATATTACCGTGGTAATAAACCCGAAATGTTTGACAATTTAAATCAGCTACGAACGTGGACTAAAGGGTAAATACTGATGCGAATGCTGGGCACATAAAATTTAAAATTATTTTGGTGGATGGAATCCAAACTGCTGCTCCCACAGGGCTAAGGTTGTTCAGTTTAGATGCATCAGTAAAAAATTGTCTCCATCCATTATACTGGCCAACCAAACGAGTATTGAATTCATGACGAGCATTCATAGATTTTTTATGAATACGAAAATCCAGAACAATATTTGGTTCAAAAATTAGTGCTTCATAGGAAATACAAAAAAGTGGAAATATTCGGCAGTTCCATATATCCCTACTGATCTATCCCTACTGGTAGGGAAGAATGGATTTTTTTTTCCATCTATTGCTACTACAGTCCATCAAATCTAAGAAGTACATTTTGACGTTTCGCATTTCTTATTATGCTATAACTTTGCTCAAACGTAGACACAAAATATTACAAACGGTAATTCTTATAATGTCGAAAAATTATTTACTCAGATAAATAATTATATTTATTAAACATTCCTGTACATTAATCTATACTTGAATCTCGTAAAACTAGTTTAAAACATAAACAATCAGTAAAATTGTAAATGAGGTTCACGTTTATACAATGTTATGTCATTATGTTGTTTACAGTAGTGCTGCGACAGTTTAAAACTCTTGAGTTTCCAAATAATCGGTAAAAATATTGAAATAATTTAATTAATCGAAGCGACTTTTTGGCGGAAATTCAGTGAGTAGTAGTAGTGTTGTGTAGTGCGCGAGCGCCCGAACGAGCGCTCCCACGGAATAACTACGCCAGCTAGTTCCATGCGCGATCGGTCCGAAGTTTAGTTCAGTAGTTCTTCAAATTACTTGTCTTGAATAAATATAGGTACTTGAATAAATAAAAAATATAATTATATTCTAGTAGTTTGCCCCGAACTGAGATCTCGTGATGTCTGGTTTGTAACGAACAAACGATAAAAGTGTGTTATCAATATACCTTTCTCACTTTACTTAAGCACTTTTTCTCGAACTCTCATTATTCACCTGAGCGTTGGAGGTTCTCTTGTTGCTAACGTAATGTCCTTTCTAACAAAAAACAAAGGTTGATGTCGATTTGAAAAGGGAAAATTGTATCTCTTTTTATTGAATATCTCAAAAACTACCCCACTTTGCAAAAATCCCCCGCCATAATCAAAATCTATTTACGTTATCTGTATTCAGTTTAAATTTCATGAAAATCGGATAATCTGTTCGAAGGTCATGCCGTCACAAACAAACATACATACACACAGTGCGGGATTTCCCAATTATCTTTGTCGCATTTGAATTTGTCTTTCGAAATCAATCGCTTTTACTAATTGCTGTTTACTCATAAGCTTGACACTTGCAATATGTCACTTGTCACTGGCAGAATCGGTGAAAGCCAAAATAAAGAAGTTGAAGTTCACTCCGTAGACACAAGTAGGTACAATACAACCTCCAATTTAGTCTGTCGTCTATCTGTGGGTGGCCACCTTGAAAAAAAAATAAGCAGAAATAATTAATTTATTTGGTATTAATTAAGTGCTACATGGTTATTTTACTTCTATCTGAGTTTAGTTTTATCAAAAAAGAAAGCGATTGTTTCCTACCTATAAAGTATCAATATCGATTTTTCAATTTCTCATTAATATCGGATATTTTCGATGGCGATTATTTGGTTCACATCCCTAGACAAGTTGATCTGACAGCTGTCATAGTGTACTTCTTAGATTTGATGGACTATAGTGGGGATACTTTTCCACTTATATGCACTGTTATAATCAATCCAGAAATAAGTATCATCATATCGAAAATGTATGAGTGCTTCATTAAGTGTTTTGTTTATTATTCTATTGAAAACAATAGAACCTCCTTCAGTATGAAAACTGATTTTGATTTTGAACAACCGGGGCAGGAAGATGGGAAAACTTTCTAAGACTACGGATTAAGCAGGGTATTTTATCTTGGTTGTCATTGATTAGAGGTTCCAACAGTGTACATTTTTATTTATTAAGAACCTAAGTAGTGGGTGATGAATTTTGAACAAGTTTAAAAAAAATCGCTCAGCTAAATATTGCCTTCGAAGAGACGGAGGAGGGTCTACATATTCTACTGGCATGGCATTTATTGGAGAGGATTTCATTACTCCAATTATTATTCTGAGGCACCTCGATTGAACCTTGTCCAGAAGTCCTAAGGCCAACAAGGCCTACTTGGGTCCAAAAGAAAGGATCCATAATCCAGGTGACTGCGGACAATGGCATTGTATAGGAGTTTTTGTCAGTATTCATGAGATCCCCACCAGACACCAGACAAAGAGCGAAGAAAGTTAATATTTTTTTCACTTATATCAGCAATATAGCTACAATGTCGGAGTCCTGAAAGTTTAGAGTCCAAGTAAACACCCAAGAATTTTGTGCTTGGGACCTTTTCATGGTCTATATATAAATCTATAACTGGAGGGATTAGTTTTTTGGCAAATATTACACAGCTGCTTTTGGGGGCTGAAAGCGAGAGACCGTAGTTTTTGAGCCATTCATTCAAAAGTGTAAGAGCTGTGTTAAGATTTTCTTTGACGTCCACCATAGAATTTGATCTAATATATAGGGCAAGATCATCAGCATATTGGAGGACAGAGCAAAGGGAACTCATAGAAAAGTCAAGATTATGGGTGTATATACTATACAATAAAGGGCTTAGTACAGCCCCTGAGGGAGGCCTTTCCAGATTGTTCGAGCAGGTAAAAAAGTTCCTTGGTGTTTGATTAAAATTTTCCTATCCATTCAAATATTACAAATATGTCTGGTAATTCTTATAGGAATACTCAGTTGGAGAAGTTTCTTCCTGAGAACCGAGAGAAGGACATTGTCATTGGCTGCAGCTATATCGAGAAAGACTGCAACCAATGAATCTTTATTGCAATATACAACACGGATATAAAAATACATTTTCTTTAATGCAGAACTTTTTATTTTTTAATCGAGCACGTAACTCCTAACATGAATTTTCGATAACTCTCACGGTTTCAGACTTGGCCTCAGTGGCCCTGGACAAAAACTCACCCTGTATATCTAGGTACGCATATTACTAAAGCCAAATCAATTAAAAAAACGGCGTCAAAAAAGTCCAATATTTTCGAAACGCACGAACCTGCCGCGCCAAGTGTTTGTTGATAAAACGCTATGATTGGTCGACTCCAGTGAGCGGCTTGGGCGCGAGAAATTTTAACGATTGACGAAAATAGACCTACTGTACGGTTTTACCCAGGTATACGGTTTTTTACGGGTCTCCCCTATCTCTGAAAATATTCTTCCTAGACTCTCCGCTCTTAGTTCAAATGAGAGGTATGATATGATCTATATTTTCAATGACAGCTTTCAAACTTCAAACGGCCACACCTCTGAAAGTACTCATCCTAGGCTCTCCGTTTTAAGTACAAATGAAAATTATAACCAAGATCTATATTTTCATATGCACGACGACTGTATTTCCTCCACTGTATTTGCGGCCACTAGACGATCGTAGATCTTGGCGGCAGCGGCGGCCTCGTCTCGCGAAATCCTGTTAAACTCGACTCGCCAATCAGAGTGGCGGTAACTGAAGCGAAACGTCAAGTGAAGGCAAACAGTGCCAGCTAAAGGCCCTTACCCGCAGCTTACTAACCAGGAACAAGAAGTTGTAGTTGATTTTATTACTTTTATTTAAAAAAAAGAAAGACTTGTTTAGATTAGATTTCAGTAATTTGTATATTTTGTATTTGTTTTGTTAGTCGATTGATACAATTTGTCTTTAATAAAACTAGTAATAGAAAACATCAAATATGTCCGAAAGAAAAGTTTTAAATGTAAGTATAACACGTATGCTGAAAACGTATCGCATAACCTATATTCTATTTGGTAACAAAAATGAACGCAATTTCTACTTTCAGAAATACTATCCTCCGGATTTCGATCCTTCGAAAATCCCCCGCATGAAACTGGCTAAAAACCGCCAATACACCGTCCGTCTTATGGCCCCTTTCAACATGCGATGCGCTACTTGTGGAGAGTATATCTACAAAGGTAAAAAGTTCAATGCTCGGAAGGAAGACGTGGAAAATGAGGATTATCTTGGCATTCGGATTTACAGGTTCTATATAAAAGTAAGTAGGTATTCATACACTTTGATTGCAAATCCGTTTGCTAGTTAGAACTGAACATAGGTAGGCAAGGTACCTACCTACCTACCTAAAAAAAAGAAATCAACTCCTAGCTGATTCCAAAATCATCAGGTCAGGTGAAGGGCAAGCACATCCCCATAGTACAAAAAAAAACCAGTTTGAACAGCAAGAAATACAGGACTTTATATTAAGAACATTGAAATGTTTTGAAATACTTGCCAGTAAAAAATTGTTTTTGTTAATTTGTTATTGTTTTTTAATAACTGCATGAAGAAAAACAATTATAATCTCTTGTCACCGGTGTGTGAAAACAAACTGAACTAAGTCAGTCAACATTTTATAAAACTATAAATATGTAGTTTGAAACCAGATGTCAAGATTTTAAAATATTCAGCCATAGCTAGATACTCTTTCATTGCAGTCCAACATCGACTTAGAGGAAGTGCATTAAATTGTCAAAATTATTGAGTTGCTTTGTAGCACTTATTTGAAACAACTTTTCCACTTGAGTTTTGTAGAACACTGCCCAAAAATCTATTTCCCAAGATTGTTGCTCAGGCCCAGAAAACTGGCAGTATTTGTGTCATCATTATGTGTGTGAAAAGACATTCTCTACTCCACCATGAAGATGTGGAAGAACTGCTTTCTAAGCAGGCTAACCGACAAACAACTTTACTCACTTTTAAAAGGCCTTGAAACAAAAGTAAAATTGGTTTATAAATACTATAGTAAGTACTTTGGAGATGGAGATTTTCAACAACATCATCAGCATCACTCGCATGTTGCTAACCATTTTGAAATGGCTCTGGACCTTACTCACCGCAAGAACACAGGACTAAATAATTATTTTGCTATTTGGCTGCAATATTCTGTAAGGCGGAGATACTTCCCCGGATACGCTACTTCACAAACAAACATGAATCACTTGTTTGGAATGGGTTTGGAGAATATCTCTTTATTCTTTGATTAATTATTTGTTTTCTTACCAACTTATTTAACCTGATTTCAGTGCACAAGATGCCTTCAAGAGATATCCTTCAAGACAGATCCTAAAAACACAGATTATGAGATAGAAGCGGGTGCAACTCGAAACTTCATGGCGTTAAAACTAGCCGAGGAACAAGCCAAGCGGGAGGAAGATGAACAGAAGGAAGAAGAGGCTAACAATCCTATGAAATTGTTAGGTGAGGAGTATATTCATCACATCACATAGACAGCTAAAAAATGGAGGATGGAAATGTATTTTCAGAAAAACTACTTTTAAATGCTGTGATGGTATGGAGATAGACCAGATAAACCATACAAACGCTATTTTAAATTTATTTAGATTTTTTAGAAACAGTACTGCCAACTTAGCTCAGTGATCCTTATCCAATCATACCAGCAGATTTTCATTTGAATTAACATGACACTTTGAAATGATTGTCAAATTTTTGTATTGGGTAGCGGGCTTTCACAATATGTCGACACACAACTCATGGACCGAAAATTTTAAAATTCATGTTTCATGTACCCAAAATATGTTTCAGAGTACAGAACAGAGCAGTCGCGTCAAGAAATAGAGCTCTTGGAGAGCTTGGAAGAGTTAAAAGAG
This sequence comes from Venusia cambrica, assembly GCA_951394065.1. Lineage (NCBI taxonomy): Eukaryota > Metazoa > Arthropoda > Insecta > Lepidoptera > Geometridae > Venusia > Venusia cambrica. The sequence goes on from OX596035.1 coordinate 8,485,582, forward strand.
CTGAATCGTCGGCAGCGCACCATTGATTACGAGTCCATGCTCAAGCAGTACCAGCCCGAAACCACTGAGGAGCGGAAAGCAAGGGAAGAGAAGGAGGATGATGATATCATTAAGTTAGTTTTTTTTATTGATAATAACCACTAGCTTACTTGAAAAACAAGTAAAAGTGTTGCATAATGGGGCTAGATAGCTGATGCACTGTGTGAAATTATTGTCCTGTAATAATATAGAAAAAAAAAAAAGATGGAAGCTCCAAGATTGTGTTGGTGCGGAAAACATGACAAGGGCAAAGAGTTCCATTCCTTACCAGTTCTAATGATAAAGGTAGACCGCCTCTGTTTTCTAGTTGTTCTACCCACCAATTTCAGATCCAGAGGTCTCGGGTTAGAACCCCATGGGGAGTACAATATATTGTGCTTGGTTTGGTTGGTGGTAGGACTTAATTTAAGTCAGCTACCACCTTCTTACCTAATTCTGTCGCCATAATAGCAATTCTAAAAATTGTTGTGTTCTGGCATTTAGAGGTAAGATAGCCAATTCCTCAGTTTGGGGATTCCCAATGAAGTGCGCCTTCGGCCTTATCTTTACTTGTTACCAGGTGAGATGAAGGCAAAGTGCTTACCCGTCGCACAATAAAAAAAAAAAGAGGCGAATTAATGTGTTCGGCACAATGGAACATCTACCTGGCACTGGTAGTAACCTGCCCTGAGTATGTCTGCTAGTCCAGAGGCGAAAAGTGCTACCTATATCATAATTTCTGTAGAACAGTGTGGGTTCCATTGTTTATGTTCTTTTTTTATGTATATTTTTTGTATAGTATTGTATTCTCACATACATGGCTGTACAGCAAACGGACCAAACCACATGGTTTGGGTACTATGTGTACCATTGGTACCTATTTATAAAAAATGGTTATGATTAACTTACTTCTGCTCACGGCTTAGAAAGTGTGGTTCCTTCCCTGATAAAAAGAAGCCTTTAGTTTATTCCTGGTCTAGAATGAAATTTGAGCAAAATTTCAGCTGAATCCCTTGAGTAGTTTGGCGTGAAAGAGTAACAAACATGCGAACAAGCCTCATAGCTCAGTTGGTAGTAACAGACTTCCGCGCTGTAGGCTGTGGGTTCGATTCCCACCCAGGACAAACATTTGTGTGATAAATATAGATGTTTGTTCTGTGTTTGGGTGTTGTATCATTATAGTACCTATGTATCTGTAATTTAGTTCCCATATTACAAGCTATGCTAAGTTTGGGGCTAGGTGGCGCTGTGTAAAATTAAAGTCCTGTAGTTGATCGAGTGAGCGAAGCGAACGAGATCTCACAGTTAAGTTGGGAAAACCGGCACTGTATGTTTGTGACGGCATAACTCTCGAACGGGTTATTCGATTTTCTTGAAATTTATACTGAACAGAGATAACGTAAATAGAATTTGATTGTCGCGGGGGATTTTTGATAAATGGGATAGTTTTTGAGAAATAGGGGTGTTAAGTGAGACGAGATGATTTTTGGCTTGTGGGGTGTCATGTGAAAGAGTATCGGCTGCACATTCATAAAATATGTTTTACTTTTTATTAGGGGTGGTTTTTGTAACAAACGGACGCGTTAAGGGGTTAAAACGCTTGGTATATCTTGTAGGATAGACTGTTAAAAGTGGTTGACTTCACAATTAACTTTATTTTGATTTTATGAAACCACCCCTGTATTTACATTAAGGGTTGCAAAAGGGGTAAATAAAATTGAAGTCTTGAAAATGTGTTAAAACATGAAATATATGAAACAGGGGTTGAGACTGATTTCAAAATTTGCCCTTATTAGGGGTGGTTTTTAAGATGAAGGGGGCAAAGGATGATCATCTGGTCGTGTAAGATAAGAGAGGGTGGGTATACAAAATTTCAAAACTGGTCTATTTTATCTATAGTTATTCACTCAATACGGTATGTTACGGCCATTATAGCCACCACGCTAAGCAGACAGATTGGCGCTCACAGTAAAAGTTTTGTTTACACAAAGAAAAAAGCTGCTGCCTTGTTGGTTGACTTTACGACATCCGTGGGCTGGAGGGGTAGATTTTTAAAACACAAATACTATGGCAACAGTTTTTAGAGCACTTTTCAAAACGGCTTTCCTTTGTTTCATGTTAGCAAGGATACATTACGTTAGCAACAAGAGAGAGCCTCGAACACTCAGGTGAATAAAGAGAGTTATAAAAGTGCTTAAGTAAGGTAATAAAGGTGTAATGAAAGTATACTTTTATCGATTATTATTTACACTCAATTTGAGAAATGATCTCCGTCACAAACCAGACATCACGAGATCTCAGTTCGAGGAGAAATACTAGTTTTTTTTTAATTTTAGAATCAAAATTCACATAATATATAATATTAGTGGGATTTTCATGCTGAACTCGGTTTTTCCATGAATAAAATATTTTTAGCGTTATGTACACATGATGATTGAATCCTTTACCCTAGACTTCGATGAGCATCATGCTATGAACGGATTAAACCTGATAATATAAAAAAAAAATGTAAACAGAGTCTTTTTTTCAGATCAATAAATTTCGGAAACACTTCAAAGAAGATAGTCGCAGAGGAAATAATCGAAGATGTACCTGATGAGGGTGAACCTCCAGCGAAGTCTTCCAAAATCGAGATCATTCCAAAGATCATCAAGAAAGATGAGTCATGGAACAGAAGTATTGGAGTACTTTCAAAGAAAGGGTTGGGTAACCTTGTGAAGAGCAAGAAAGTGGATACTAAGGATGCAACAAGTAAGCTGCAGCCGCAAACATCTGGAGCTTTTAAAAAGCCAGCAGATATTTCTCCACAAAGTAGTGTAGCAAGTAAGATACAGCTAGTTACTGGAGTGGTATCGAAGGCTGAAAGTGACTTGAGCGCCTCTGGTAGTGTTAAACCGGCGGCATCAGGGTTAACCCTCTTGGCTAACTATTCGGACAGTGACAGTGATTCGCAGTAAGTCATTGTTGAACCAATTTGAGTCCTGTGGGCTTATTATAGCAGTTGCGAGATAACTCCGCCGCGTACTAGTGTTAAGCAGAGAGACAACAGAACAAGCAAGATATATTTCGCGTAGACATCATTTTTAACGGACACTGTAATCATAGTATGCGCCTTGGCGCGTGAAAGATAGCCAGTTCCTCAGTTTGTTGAGGATTCCGGGTGAAGTGCGCCTCCACCTTCGGCCTTATCTTAACTCGTTACCAGGTGAGATGAAGGCCGCGCTTCGCAAAGCGCTTCCCAGTCGTAAAATAAAAAAATAAAAAAATGTTACCCATTATTTGTGTTACTTTTGCATGTCTTTACATGTAGTTCAGCTTTTCTATTTTTTGTTGCGCCCTTCCGGTGCGTGATGAATTGCTGCGAAATCATTCCGAGTTTGCAGGGTTTTCTGGGTTAAACTTTAGTTTATGAACCGTTGCGGAACCTTGTCGTTTTTGAGAAAAATTAAAATGAAGTTTTGAGGTTAGGTCGAACTGTACTGAACAAGTAGCATGCAAGCAAGCATGCATGTTTTCTGGGACGAGCTCCCGCCAGAAAGCTCGCTCGTCGCCTCGAGAATCACTCCACTCAGGACCTCCTTTGCGAGCTTCTGCTTCCGCTTTTTTATAAACATATCCCATCTAATATCACGCATAAGACTAGGTAGAGTCGGGGTTGGCCGTGTCGGTTTTGTCATAATTTGCGTTTGTCAGCTGTACTTTCAATAAAAAAAAATCTCGAAAACCATATGTTTGCGTATATCGAGACTTCGCATGTAGTCTCCTATTATTAGGACCTATCTGCAAAAAAAAATATGAACCTCGAACTCGACCGTCTATTTACTAAAGTTTAGCCAGATTCTATAGCAACTTTGTCATCAACCTAAGAACCGCTCCACTATTTCAGCTGGGGTCAGGCTACCACAGCAGAGCTAGCCCTCAGCTGTGGTAGCCTGACCCCAGCAGGCCCACTGTCAGGAACTGTCATCGTGAAACATCACTAATTGTCATCATCTTGTCATCGATTTGTTTCCATGAATAATTGACCGTAACTGATGAAGTAACTACTCAGCTCTTGATGGTGACTTTTAATGACAACTCATCAAGTAACTAATCAGCTCTGTACTTGTTGGTGAAATAAGCACTTAGTTTGCAATTCTCCAGCGGGCTTATGAACAGTAAAAAATATCAATGTGGTGACCAAAAGCGAACACATGTTTTGCGCTTATTTTGTCTGTGATTTCGCAGCGATTCATCATTTTGATAATGTTTAAGATGACTAATTTATGTATTCTGCAATGTATATTGGGATGACTTCAACAAACCACAAGATTCATCAACCTTCAATAAGTTGGAAGACATAGCTTGCTTTAGACATAACCCTGCCATGGCAAGCATTGATTCATTAATTTCCTTGGCGAGCTAACCTAATCAACAAAGGTGTCTAAAGTATATTAAACTCTCACTTGTATTTAGGGCTTCAGCCTAAATCTTCCAAGGCTAGATTAGCAAGCAGGCAGAATATCGCTTCGTATACATAATAATGTCTAATACACAACAGAAAACTCTACTACCTATTGCTGGTCGACGGAGGTCCTAAGTGATTGCTTCTGAACATGAACCACTTTGAACGACACCCGTGGAGTTAACCGCCTTAAACGACACCCGTAAGGTTAACCGCCTTAGACTACACTCGTGAGGTTAAACGACACCCGTGGAGTTAACCGCCTTAAACGACACCCGTAGGGTTAACCGCCTTAAACTGCACTCGTGAGATTAAATGACACCCGTGGAGTTAACCGCCTTAAACGACAACCGTAGGGTTAACCGCCTTAAACTACACTCGTGAGGTTAAATGACAGCCGTGGAGTTAACCGCCTTAAACGACACCCTTAAGGTAAACCGCCTTAAACTACACTCGTGAGGTTAAATGACACCCGTGGAGTTAACCACCTTAAACTACACCCGTATGGTTAACCGCCTTAAACGACACCCGTATGGTTAACCGCTTTAAACGACACCCGTAGGGTTAACCGCCTTAAACGAAACCCGTATGGTTAACCGCTTTAAACGACACCCGTAGGGTTAACCGCTTTAAACGACACCCGTAGGTTTAACCGCCTTAAACGACACCCGTAGGGTTAACCGCCTTAAACGACACCCGTGAGGTTCACTGCCCGTGGATGTTATTGGGGCTATTCAATTTCGCCGGAATTTAAATTATACTAAGTTTATATGTACCTACATTAAGTGGACAGTGGTATGTTTCTATAATACTTTGCATGTATTTATTGCTCAGGTAACGAATCGTATATTAAATATTTTTATATACATTTTTATTGTTGCATTTCATATACTAGCTGTAGCTGTCACCCACATTACGTACAATGTACTTAGATAAAAAAATCAGGATATCGCATCCTCCGCCCGAATGTTTCTTACCTAAAACTTTTTTTTTATACAACTAGGAGACGGGACAGACAAGTAGCCCACCTGGTGCAAGTGCATCTCTTACCTATAACAATGTCTTACTGCATAGGTCACATTCACAAAGAACATAGCCTACACGGCACTGCATTGCGCCCGTCAACTTGAGGCATTAAGGTGTTAAGCCTCGCGTGCCCGTAATTTCACCGGCAACCAACCCTTCACACCGATACACAGCAACGCTGCTTGGCGGCCGAAATAGGTATGGTGGTAGTAATTCACCGGACGAGCCCTTTCACAAGGGGCTTCTACTACTCTTAAAACTGCACCAAAACACAGTTTTGGTTGAGTTTTAGCCGTTAGTGCCGGAGAGAGGAGGATTCAGAATCTCGTTGTTCGTTAGATTCTAACGAGCTGTAGCTTTTAGCTCGTAGCTTGTATTTTAAGCCCTAACCTAGCAACTGAGCTGAGGCTTCTTTAATATTATACAAATTACTTATTCAAATCTTGTTAGATTATATAATAAAGTGATCTCTGTATCATCCATCTATCAGTTCTATCATACACCTATTGATAGTAATAATAATATAATAATATTTATTTATTTTCAGAAGGGACTTAAATATACTTGAGAACTGCCAGGAAAGTATTTTTGATAGAGTAGTTTGTATACGTAGGTATTGAACGAGTTTCAAAATAAGATTCTTTAATCTGTATTTGAAACCAGTTTATAAAACCGATTTATATTTCTTTAATTGAAACAAGGTTTCCAAAAAATAAATAGAATTCTGGTTTCTAAACTGGTTTTTAACCTTTGGTTTAAAAAGTGGCCGAAGGGGAAATTTTGTATGGACATTGTTCTGTACCAGGAAAACATATACACACTACTCTTTACTGCACGCACGCGGTCGAAGTCGCGAGTAGAAGCATGATGATTCATATTTTGATTATAGCGGCTAATTAAGAAAATTTCAACCTTCTACCTATTACGTTTCTCTGATAGACGGACGGATGGATAGCGGAGGCTTAGTAATAGGGTCCCGTTGGCACCGTTTGTGTACGGAACCCTAAAAAATATAACAACCTTATAATACTTATATGTGTAAAAAGTGCCTTCGCTCCTAATCCTTGGCCATCAATGCATTAAACGGCTTTTTCTTCCAATCAATTAATTCTCGAGGTATCGTAGGTACCTGGGCCAACGATCGCCGATAAAGTGGTACAGGGTGATGTTAACTATTCCTATTCGTAATCTTACATTAAACGTATTTCATACTCGTGATACATAAATAGATATTTTTTTATTGTATACTGTGTGTATTGTGTAATACATAAATGGAAAATTCTTTATTGTATACACACACTAATAAAAATAAAAAACTTATTTAACATTTATTTTTTATTGGTCGCTTACTTGAAAAACAAGTCCGATGTGGCATATTATGGAGCACGCTTGTATATAAGGAACCTATGCACTCTGGACTTGAAGAGTTTTTAATTGTTATGGTGCAAGGAGTTCCATTCCTTACCAGTAAAGGATGATAAAGGTAGAATACCTTTATCATTAGGTAATACTGGTCAGGAATGAAACGACGACTGGGACTCCTGAAACGACGAGTACAACGAGGACAATTTATAAAATGAAGACTGACTGACTTATCATTGTACAGACAGAAAATACCGAGTAATAGAGGTGCCTATGAAATTTCCATCGACCTCCCGCTGAAGTCCGCCAAACAGTTTGCCGTGTTCCGTCAGAGCGTGAGAGAGTTAATGCCTTCTGTTAATTCATTCATTCATTCATTCTGGTATAGCTCGCTGCATCGTAGACCTCATCCTTGCTCTGGCTTAGGGCCAGGCAAACCTAGAGGTCAAGTACTAACCCATCATGAAAACGGGAGGTCAAAACGTACTAGTTTTTCTGTACACGATGTAATCTTTTGTCATTTATTATACCTAACCTACACATAACTATTCACAAGATGGCGTAACTTTAGGTTTCTGCGGGTAAGCTTCATATAAAGAGTTTTCTTTTAGCAAACCCTAGATATGAGAGAAGCTATAACAAGAAATATAATATTATAATACCTCGGTACCTAGGCAACTACTATGCTTCTAATTATCGCGTCATTCCCTTAAGCGGATTTTCGAGCATTAGTAGGATTATTTGGCTGTAAAAGTCCGTATCTTTTTTCATCAGCCTATTTATGAATAGATTGTGAAGACAGCGCCACGTAAACACGCCGTGTGAACGCACTTGACACCGTAATAAATGGAAGATTTCGAGCAACAAAGGGCGCGGATCGGAATTTGGATGCTCTACGCTTGACTAAGCCCATCCACCAATTTATACTGTAAAGTGTAAAGCTTTAGGCCGGTATCCACTGGAGTCACACAGAGCTATATTTAGAGTATTGAAATAATTGTTTACTCCAAGACTCATAAGTGTACCTACTAAAACGATGTTTATGTACCAATTGAAATAAGTGTTCACTAAAAGACTGAAGAACAGTTAGAGTACTTATTACTAAAGCGATTCTAACTGATTGCAGTTCGTTTCAGGTGTTGAAATAAATGTTCACTCCAAGACTTTAGAATCAAAGATAACGTTGAAATATATATTATGGATTTGTAATAGTTCTCAAACGATTCTTACTGTGTTTTAAGTTTGAAATTAGTGTTCAGTAATTTCATGAGTAATAATCGTAAAAGTACTACCATGACGTTTCGGATTTAACTTCGTTGCAATCGTTGTGCAATTTTTTTTTAATTACATGTGCTTTACAAATTCTTATTTATTATGACTATGTTCTGCGTTGCCACGTCTCTTGTATGACAGGAGCACAGTACGTGCATGGCGTGCTTGGCTCGTTTATTTGTAGTCAAATTTGGGGAAGGTATGATCTACCTCCTAGTGGTCTACCCCGGGCACCGCAAGTGCTGGCTTTTGTTAACGGCAGAATGATCACAACACTGGTGGATCTGTAAAGGTCCGCCTGGCTATCGACCACGCGCCAAAGTCCGGCGCCAAACGGTTTGCAGTGTCCTTTAGGTGCAGGGGTGAGCCAGTGCTTTTTGGGATAGCTGCTCCATCGTACCTACTGTACGATAAAAAAATGTTGTGTTCCGGCATTTAGAGGTAAGATAGCCAGTTCCTTAGTTAGTTGAGGATTCCGGGTGAAGTGCGCCTCCACCTTCGGCCTTATCTCAACTTGTTGCCAGGTGAGATGAGGACCAAGCGCTCCCCCGTTGTACAATAAAAAAAATGTGAAGCTAGAGAAGTCATAACATAGAGAGCTAAACCATAATTTACAAAAAATGATGCTTCGGTGGATCCCAAGCTTTAGTGGCTTTATCGTAAGCCGATTGTCAGCGGATCCGCAGATAGTTTTTGTTATGACGCCGCGTCATAATAGGCTTTATTATTGCATTTTTTACTTTCGCACGCTTTAGTGTCACCTGTACCGTTGGGTTATCAAGCTTCGCAGTTATTCAGGTGTAGGCAGTAATAAAAGTAACAATATGAGATTGATTTATTTTGTTTAATTGTTCTTTTATAACATGTCATATGCTGTACTAATGTCTGGCAAAACATGTTACATTTTAGTAAATATAAATACCTACCTACCTATATCTAACCATCATTTTTCTGCCCTTTTCCCACGCTATTAGGTGGATTGGGCACAACATCTCTGCTTCCAATCACTCCTATCAGCCGTGTACTCTGCATCCACACCTTTGATACCCATGTCGTCTTGTACATAATCCATCCATATATTCTTCGCCCTTCCTCTGCTAACATTTCCAACGACGCTCATATACATAATCTTTTTCCATCCCATATATTCTATTCCTTATCATAATACGAGTATATCGATAGAATAATAAAAATACCTACGTAATTACTTACCCATCATGTAGATGTGTGCGATATGATATATTTTGTATAGAATTAAATTACACTAAGCATAAAATAAAGAACTAAGATCAGATCATTTATGCTTCGTTTCCAAAACACTTTGTCAGATCTGCAAATTACACAAACCGCATGCACCAATTCATTGAATTGATCTTGTTTTAGGTGAGAACGAAGCTTGCTCATTTCTTGATGCTATCAAACTGTTGTTAACCTGACGATGGTCCTCATACGATGTCAAATCACGTATTTACGTGTATCGAATCGAGAATTTATTTTTTTGGCACTTCAAAAGTATCGATTTCCTTTATTGAAAATCATACATATGCACAAAGCGCTTCGGACCAGATCGCGAAGGTCGTTATCTTGAATGCGCATGACGTAACCACGAATTTTGCAAAATAAATAACATCTCTCAATGAAACATATCATTAGCCCTTAAAAAGGACTATTATGTGTGTTACATCAAAGTAATAGCTTGCTAACAGGCACCGGCCACACCCATGACAGACGAATTATCAAATTAATAGTTTTCCACACTATCCCGTACCTGCGGATTCCTGCAAATAGGGTCTGAACAAAAAGCATAGTTGGTGCGTTTAGATAAATACGGCTCGTAGCCCGATTTTTTCGTCGACATAAATATTGTTTTTTCGTAGCTGTAACGGCCCCGGGCCGCCGCCGCCACGATGGTTCTAAGAAGTAGAGTTGTCGCGGCGCCGGGCTTGTCTTACCCGGCTATGGCTAATAAATAAAAGGCTGCTTGGGAAATATTATGTTACATGGCCCGGGGTGTTTTTAGGAGAGTGCGTGCGGCGGCGGTGAGGTGGTCGGTTGCCTTTGCGCACTCGACTCCGTGCAATGGGGCGGATTTCGCCAATCTATCTGCGACCATCTCAAGAGTTCTTGGAACTGGCTCCCTGCGTCACTAATCTGCTCGCTTACAAAGCCAAATGACTTCTTTTTGCGTTTTAAGTTTCGCGATTAGTACTCATAATTATAAGGTAGGGGAGGGTTCAGAGTTCCGACCCACATTTCAAGGCAAAAAATCATGCTTTTTGTATGGTGGTCCCCCTTTAATTATGAATTGTATTTTATTTTTATTATTTGTTGTTATAGAAATACGTTGGTACTCTTGTGAAAATGTCATTGTCATCTGTCTATATTTTACGGTTCATGAGGTAGGTACAGCCTGTTGGCACCCTTTGGGCACTGAATCCAAAACTTATGATTAGCACGACTAATGTCACAAAAGAAAAATGTCCCAAGTCAATATCCAATAGGTACCTAATGAAAATGTGCAATCATTTTAAATACTAAACACAATATTGTACTCTGGGGATTGAACCTGGGACCTCTGGATCTGACACGGGTGGTTGAACCACTAGGTGTTCTGCTGGACACCGGATGCCACATTATGGTATAGTAACCACCCTGATGATTGATTAAAAAGCCGCAAGTTATTCATCCCACTATAAATAAAGTTGTTAATGGCTGGCAGCTCACTAGTAATTTAACCTTAAAATTCCTTCATTATAAACCCACATACCCACACTAGCGTCTTCTGTTGTTAAGCTGCCACACATCAACTCCACGATGACGCCTGTCTCACTTAATAATACACATTTCTGCCGCCTCAATCTGTACTCTTTTATTATTTTCTGCCGCAATAAAAATATATTTAGGCATCTCGGATACTTTCGAGACAAATAGCAAGCAAATAATACCCGAGAAATGCACTATATCTGGCAAACTTGGCAAGGTGAATGTCGCTATCTCTAAAGTCATTATGAACCTTAGGTTCTTCAGCTTTAAGTACCCTTTTTACGCTTTTTATAAATCGTACCTATCTTCGATACAAAACATGGATTCAAATCAGTGAAATTCGCTAGGTACGATTCCATTCGACGCTACATGTTGGGTTTCCTAACTCATTGAAAGATCCACGAGATCTTGTACGCAATTTCCCAAAATCCATTTTGTTCTTCCATAACCCAAAGGAACCATCTTGAAAGCATCGGCTTTTGAACATAACGTCCAATTTAAATTCTAATCGTAAGAGTGTGTGCGTGCTTGGGTACATGAAGGGTTAACACACGCACACATCGGCAGCCGGCAGCTCGCCTTGGAAGATGCTCCATTCATAATTTTAACAACCTCTCATTATTCGTGCTGGCTGCAAACGTTCGAGGTATACAAAGCCGGAGGGCTCGATAAAAAGCGCATATTATGGCCCAAATGCGTGTGCGCTGTTATGTACTTAGGCTAGTCTACGGCTAAAACTAATTCTATAGACATTCTTAGCTGTATTCCCTATTACGTTGGCTTGTTCGACCAATAACAGTTCGCTCGGATGAATTTGACGAATATCGATATGTTTGTTGACACGTGATTTAAACATTTCTGATAGAAAACTAGCCAAGTGCGAGTCGGACACGCACACCGAGAGTTCCGACCGCTGGTTTTTTTTGCATTTCATGTGGACGCTTGGACGATTTTTAGTATTTGTTGTTATGCATCAAGGTAAGAATTATCACACCGAGTTGGAACTATTTAGGTATCAGGTACGTACCTACTCCTACTGCTTTTACTATAAAGTATAAAGCTAAAATATAATATCTTTATAAAATAAGGTTATGGTATGGTGACCCCTTTAATTTGAATGTTTACTATTTAGCTTATAGCGGCAATAGAAACACAGAACTGTATAGGTACCTATTACGCTTCATGAGTTGTACAGCCCGCTGTCAGACAGACGGATGAACAGCGGAGGCTTAGTTTGAGAGTAGATAGCGCTGTTTGCTATATTTATTTATTATTCAGAAAAAGATCTCGTCGGCACACTATAAAAATAAAATATTCCGGTCACTCTACGTAAATTTATTTATGAACGGTGATGTTGAAGTTGTTCAATGTAGGTATGTTTAATACACGAGTACTTATGTACATATTTCCCAAAATTTCTTTTTCATAACAAGTTGAGTGCGTATGTGATAAAAAGTTACTTAAATAGGTAGTTAATGTGCGTCTACTTGGCAATTTTATCAAGTGGCCTCGAGCTACCTCAAGATGTTTTCTTGTTTCGTAAAGTTACATTCAGTTGAGACCGCATAATTGCAATCAATATACCATCGTGTGTGGTCAGACTGAGCCATTCATGAACTAAATGATGAAAGCTCCATTCAAGGTAAATTGTGAGATCCTCAATACACCCCTATATCATACCAGGTGTTCTATGCACATTCATTTGCTTTCAATCATCTGAATAAGTTTAGAAGACAAACATTATCGCATCGACGCAGATCACTACTTTGTAGTACCTGCTGAAGGTATCTAACTCGTTTGATGCTGGGGAACACAAGTGAGTGTTTTACAACACCAGACGAGCTAACTCCTTGGGTGCTGGGCCTCCCGATATCTTGAAGAACACAAGTGTGTGTTTTACAACAACCGACAAGTTAAATTACTTTGCATTGTAGTTGAATTATCTCGGTGAGGATCATTCAGCTCATACGAGGACTAGCTCATAGAGGACTATTATAGGTATAGGTAACTACCTATACGGAGATAATCGCAATGAATATTCAATATTCAGGAGGTGTTCAAGTCCACTATCATGTTCGTAAGACGTTTGAGATACTGCCCATTAAAATTATGACAGGCCATCTACATTCCAGAACAACAAAGCCGACCTACGATTAAAATAACACCTCCTTCGTAGAACGCATATCCATTTTACTTCACAAGGGTCCGTAACGTTTCCGCTGGGGCTCTATCCTATGGTCCTATGATACTTTTTTTCCGTGAAGCATAGAAAAAACTTGGCGTTCCATTAACAATAAGATCAAAACTAGCCGCGCCACAATGGGCGCTCAGCGCCAGCGACCGCTTGAGATACGTTTCCAGGAATCGGGCCCTTATATGAAAAAATACAACTCATGTTGGGCGTGTGAGAGCCATTCCTGCAGCAGGTCTGCCCTGGATCTGGCCCCGCGCCTAGGGCGCCGCCGCCACCACAACCCTCCGCCTACCGCGCTGCAAAACTAAACTTTCAGATTCAAACGAAATAACAGTAAACATGCATTAATTGATATATGACATAAAACAAATATGTTCGATAGTAGTGGAAATCCCGGGACCTCGTTCCCGTCGTCCTGTGGCATTCGTAGCGCCACATACCTGGTCCATTTGTAAATCTAATACATCAAGGGACTTAAACAAACTCAACAAACTTCATCAAAATCGGTCCAGTCGTTTATGAGGAGTTCAGTGCCAAACACGTAAAGAAGAATTACCTATGGGTATAATATTTTTGTAAGTTTTTTTTTTATACTACTAATAGGAGACGGGACAAGCAAGTATTGTACTTTTGCCTATGACAAAGCGTTACTGCATAGGTCAACATCCACAAAGAACATAGCCTACACGGCACTGCATTGCGCCCGTCAACTTGAGGCATAAGGGTGTTAAGCCTCACGTACCCGTAATTTCACCGGTAACCATATCCTTCAAACCGGAATACAGCAATGCTGCTTTGCGGCTGAAATAAGTATGGTGGTAGTCATTCTCCGGACGAGCCCTTACACTAGGGGCTTCTACTACTCTTAGTAGAAGTCGTTTTTCAAGTGTACTTACTTGGTCACAACATTTACCAATGTTATAATGGCATGAGGAAAGATGCGGGTTCGAGTCCCGTCGCGGGTTGTGAATTTTTGTGTCATTATAACATTGTGAATTATATAATGTTAATACTCTAGTCTTTGGATGTAATGTAATGGATTTATCAAATACAACATTTGAAGTAGGTCCCTACATATTTATTTTATCAAAATTAAAATTGGTGACAATAAATGCACATTTACTGCAGCAGCACTTATATGCACAAAAATTGTACTCGTCCTTCATGCAAAATTACAATAACACACGTCGTACTTTTAACGCTTCTCCTTTCATTTCGCAACGCAGCAATTTCAGTGTTGTGCAAAAAATGCGGACAATAATACAAAAGTAATAAGGTGATTTGGCCCAACAATTAGTGAATGCCACCATGACGCTCCCACGGTCAATTATCCGGTGGCATGCAGGGTGGTTTCCTTACTTCACCAACCTTCAATTTAACACAAAACCTTTGGAGGAACCCCGCTTAGATAAAAACTCCACTGATATGTTTCAGGGTGCCTCCCTTTTGTTATGGTCATGCAAAAGCACCAGCATAAAGATCCGATTTTTCATGAAAAATAAAACTACAATGCACCTAAGTAGGTAAGTAAGTAGGCATTTACTTTTGGGGCAATTTTTTTTCCATGCCTTATAATATATTATTAAGAATTAAGATTATTTTACAATTATAATTAGAAAATAAACACACATTTACCGTTATGTATCCGTGGTCAGATCAGTTAGTTAGATTGATTTGACCACGGCCACTGTTTAGTGTCCGTAGTTAGACTCGTTAGGTATCCGTGGTCAGATTTTTTAGTTTGATCTGACCACGGCCACTGTTAGGTACACTGATACCATATTAGTGAGAAGACAGGTGTTTGGGACCGCTGTCAAAAAAAGTGACCACGGTCCCAATCGCCTGATTCATAAATATAATAACATTTTCATTTTTCTAACGGCTATATAGAAACTATTCGTATAAAACTTTCCGTTCTGTGTTCAAATGAAAGCTATGACCAAGATCTCTAGTTACAATGACAGCTGTCAAACTTTAAACTGATATATCTCAGAAACTATTCGACTATCCGTTCTATGCTCGAAATAAGATAATAATAATAATAAATGTATTTTTTAAAACACTAGGATACATAAAATACTTATAGCTAGGTTAGTAAAGGTAATTGAATTTTATTTAAGACGGGGAAGCGCTTGGCCTTCATCTCAACTTGTTACCAGGTGGGTCCGCCTGGCTAGCTACCACCATCTTGCATAATTCTGTCGCCGTAACAACAATTCTTAAATTGTTATGTTCCGGCATTTAGAGGTAAGCTCTAAATGCCGGAACATAACAATTTAAGAATAGCCAAGTTCTCAGTTTATTGAAGATTCCGGGTGAAGTGCTTCCAACTTCGGCCTTATCTACTCATACAGACTTACCTACCTACATAACGCCATCCTTGGCATAGATGTCCAATTGTCCAGTCTGTCATAATGTTGCTATTGCTAATAACCAAATCATGCATGCTGCACGCACGTTACACAGCCATTTATCCGGGATAGCTCTATGGGAAACGCAACGCTACTTTATGGGAACTAGGTGATGTGAAATTGTTCCTTGTCAATATTACTATGTGTGCGATAATACGCACCCAGTCATTAAAGTTGTCTCGTGCTTTTTACGAGACCTTCAGAAACGTAATATGATTTACCAAGTTCCCACGGCGATGGGGAGAAGTACGTACAAGCGTAGTTTATGAATGAATGAATGGGACACAATTTATTTTACACAAAAAAAAACATCGATCTTACATCATAGATGAAACAATGTATAAGTACAATGGGAGGCCTTATAGCAAAAATTTCATCCTGGCAACCTTGATAGGGAAGAGAAAGTAACCGCTGTCAGATCCGTAGTTCCTGGGTTCGATCCCCAGGGGAGTACAATATTGTGCTTGGTTTGGGTGGTCGTAGGATTTTGTTTCGTTTTTTGTTGCAGTACGCTATCTAAGTATGTCGCCATAACAACAATTCTTAATTGTTGTGTTCTGGCATTTAGAGGTATAGCCAGTATCTCAACCTTCAGCCGTATCATAACTTGAAATAAAGGGTGAGGTGACGGTCAAGCGCTTCCCGGTCGTACAATAAAAAAAACATGGTAAAACCGCCAGTTGTTTCTGCCTAAGTGGCCAAGGTCCTAAAGTGGGAATAACATTCGCCATAAAATTGACCACGACCTCACCGGAGGCGTGTTGTGACCAGCGGCGGTTACGTAGAGTTGGTCGTAGAGAGATAAGAGGAGTCAGTCATGGATGTTGAGGCTTGCCTGGAATGAATGAGATAGATAAACACTTTATCGCACACCAAGAAACAAAAATAAGCAAAGAACAATGCACTTTCAAACTAAGTACAATGCTTGATCGCTAAAAGCGCCCGCCAATCTCTTCCAGGCAACCTTGAGGTCTACATTGTCCTAGCATTCTTTGTTCATATAGATCATAAGGCCCGAAATTAAAGTGATGAATTTAGAACCTTGGTGCAAGTGTAACTTCCCGGAGTCAGCTAGTAATAAATAACCAGTTTTTACCTTTTTTCGTTGTAAAACCTACGACACCACGACGTTTGCGACACCCTATTTATGAGTGTAAGGGTGCAATAATACGGGATTCTGGGAAATATCTACGCAATGATGGGAACGAAGATAAATACAGCTGACCTAAACAAATGTTAACAATCGGTTCCTACTATAGTGCAGTGTAGGGGTGCACTATGTCAGGATAATGGGAACGATTTCTTCTCTATTTTGATCCTGTTTCCCTGGTTTTTGATTTAAAAGTCAAACTACTGGACCGACTTTGGTTTGATTTTTGAAAAAATACAATCCAAATCAAATAAAGGACCAATTTGGAATCATATCCTTTCAAACAAAAAAAAATCTTTTCATATCCGTTGAGAAGTAGTACTGAGGTAATCTGACTGATTCCTTTGTACATAGTTAGTTTAATTGTACTTTTTATTCAATAAATGAATGTAAGTACTGAGGTGAAACACACATATAAAAAAATACACTTGAATTGAGAACCGCCTCCTTTTTTTGAATTAGGTTCAAAATGTATACAAGTAATCTAGTTTTCATGTTACAAGCTAAGCTTAGTTGGATAAATCAATGTCCAATATTTTTTGTAAATAATCTAGGTATTTGCAAAAATAAAAATAAATACCTACCTACCAAATCAAATAGTTAATGTGGTATTTTTTTTATCGGTGTTTTGTATCCCTTTGTTTTATCGGTGGTTGCTTTATCGCATTACCAATAACTTTGTATTAAAATTCTCCCCTAGCCTTATTCGTGTTACACGCATGCAACATAATAATCACATCATTCTACATTCCATTTCGCTGATGATCGGCTCCCATGATGAAGCAATTGTGGCGAATCTACGACACGTGACCACTATTTGCGGGCGTAAAAGAATCGCCACCCAACGTTACCATTTTATTTTATTTACGGTCCAATTAAGACATCTCGTTGTCGTGCCCATGCGGGTCCTGGCGGGGTACCACGACCTCTTCAATCATTTTTTTTTTGTACGACGGGTAAGCACTTGGCCTTCATCTCACCTGGTTACAATTTGAAGACCGAAGGTGGAAGCGCACTTCACCCGGAAGCCTCAACAAACTGAGGAACTGGCCTCTGAATGCCGGAACGCAACGATTTTTAGAATTGTTATTATGGCGACAGAATTAGACAAGATGGTGGTAGCTAGTGAGGCGGACTTAAATAAAGTCCTTCCACCAACCAAACCAAGCACAGTATATTGTACTCCCCATGGGGATCAAACCCTCTGGATCTGAAATCGGTGGGTTGAACCACTAGACCACAGAGGTGGTCTTGTTTTGATATTACTTAACTTTTGTCACTATCTCTCGAGTGTAGAATAAACGAGACAAAAGTAATGTAAGATCAACTCGAGAATTCTATTAGACGTTATGGTCGAGCCCCTGGGGGGGTACCAAGACCTCTTATAGCATTATCGTTTTGATATTACATTACTTTTCTCTCGTTTTTTCTTCCCTTGACAGATAGTGACAAAAGTAAAGTAATATCGAAACAAGAATGCTATAAGAGGTCATGGTACCCCCCCAGGTCTGCGATCCTGCGATGACTAGTGCAAATCGTAAACCCTGGGAGAATTAAAGCCATAAACTCATCTCGCCAGATACAGCCATAGCAATGTATGCATGACCTATCAACAACAGGATGTCTCGACCCACCGAGTAATTCTGAGTAATGCATGCATATTTTATACACTTAGGTCTATTACATTGATAACAGCTGGGAAGGTGTATCCGGTCAACGGAATCGTGATAAAGATCGTTTCATAACTTTGTTTACTTAGACTTAGATATTTGCATTGAAACGTTGATCGTTTATTTTTGTAAAGAGTCTGGACGTCACTTGTTGTGTTTTCTATAGAATAATAAAACAACAACTAATACCGTGTCCGATCCTTTTCAATGGCCACTGTCTAAAAATCTTTGTTGGGAAAATCCGGGATCTATTTGCCCAAAGAGGCCTCCCAGGAAGTATGGACAAATGGCAGTGCTCGGTTAGCAATAATAGGTAATAGACCGTGCACAATAGGTGAGGATATCTGGCGCCAGCATGTCGCAGGACAACATAACTGTCCGGTAACCGAGCAGACAAATTGTCAAAACCCTTGGTACCTGTTTCTTTTGTGGCAGGTACAGCGTTTTGTTGTCGGTGTGCAAACTTAAAGCGCAGGAAGCGATACTATCACTTGAAGCACAATGCAGTAATCCCGGTATGACGCTATGCTCCACGTACTCCATTCGTCTCTTTATAAAAGGGGTTTCGGTATGTGATCAATGGAAAATGGTTGATCACTAATAAAGACGACTGAAATAGTTAATTTCAGTGATATTTTATAACGTACATAACTTCAAACTTGGACCCGGTTCGTTAGTACCCATTTTCGTCGCTACTGCCCCACTGCTCAACTAAATTGCTCAACTGCATCAAGTTGAGCAGTGGGTACTATATAGATAATACAAACTATGTCCTACTGCTCAACTAGTTGAGCAAGTAGCGATTTTCGTTTAATTTTGTCAGTATACCAAAATGTTTGCTGTAGCATTGAAAACTGACAAAATTCTATGATTAAGTCTTGATGGGCGAATTTTCTAAATATTGCCGTTGACCGTCTTGCTTCTCTTATCTTAGTATTGAACACTGACAAAATACTATGATAATTGAAAGGCGAATTACTCTAAATTTTGCCGTCTTGCTGGTCTTAGTATTGAAAATAGCAAAATAACATGACGTCTTGATAATTGGAGAATCAAGACGTCACGAATATCTGTGGCCATAACAACAATTCTAAATTGTTGTGTTCGGCATTGAGTTGTAAGCCAGCTTTTCAGTCCATTGAGGATTTCGGGTGAAGTGCACTTCCACCTTCGGCCTTGTCATAATTTGAGACCATGTGAGATGTACTTATTGGGTAAAAAAAAGTATCCTGCTGATTTGCTCTGGTACGTGCAATTGGACAATATGCGTTTGGACCTCGTTCTGAAATACTCAACTAAATATTAAATTCGTAAATATTAACGAAGTCAAGACCTGGCGAGTCTGGAGAGCGAGGTTACACATAAAAAACATATGGCTGGTTTCTAGGCACTGTTTTCATTTCTGATCACAGATTCCGCTCTTATCTGTGCTCGACTCTACCATTGCAATAACACAATACCATAAGCCCAAGGTCTTAAAAGTATTTCCGAAACAAGGGCGAAACATATCCGAAATATAGCACTTCCCTGCAAGCTAATTCTCGGATTCTGCGAAAAGTTTCGGCGCATGAAACGGGCATTCTCTGAAGTGAGAATTTTGTGAATGAACGTAAAGCCGTCCTTTTGCATAAGACAATGTATGGGTTCACCATGTGGCTGGTGCCGTGGGGTAGCGGGTTGCACATGTGTCTTTACGCACTCATTCATTTATGCTATTAATGGGTCCATTCAGCATTGTCTTGCACATGCACCGGAAACTGGCAACGGTCGGCCTCTGCCTCGGCTGTACCTACTGGCACTCACACGCACATGCGACAAATTAGCAGAAACGATTGTTATTGCGATGTGATACATGCGGGAACTTATCACGAAACGTTCATAAATAATGCAAAATGTGTTATCATATACAACACCAAATAGGTGCCATTCATTTTTGCAATGCCGATAATATCTCTTGAAACAATCATATTTAAATTGAAACGTATGTTAAGTTAACAATTGTAGGGCGCTAGGATCGGATGCGGTGAATTATGTATTGTTATAGACTCTAGTCAGAAATACCATTGCTTTTATTGAGTTATTATTATGATACCTGCATTTCATGACAGTTGGGTATTTATTTATTTTATTGGAAAATAAACAGTTGTATAACTTAAAGAATTAACAAACATAAATAAAATTAAACTAACCATTTACCTATAAATGGTTAGTTTAATTTAATATTATTTAATAAATGAAAAATATCTTACTTTTTTAAAAAAGAAACACAAATATTTTTTTTTAGTGAGAAGATAAACAAAAACGATTATAAGAATTATAAGTAGGAACAACTATAAAATCGTATTAAACCAGAGATTTGTAGGACTTTTTTTGTTAATAGCCATTCTACATTTAAAACAGCAAAGATCTAAGACAGAAGAAAACTAGTTGAAAAACTAAAATCCGACTGCGTATTTAAATAGCCTAATTTCCACAGGGGTAGGTGGAGCAGGTCTTTTTATTAGCTCTCTTCATATTACAACATGCTTATAGATTCAGACACCTGTTATCTTACTTGACTGGTTTAGTACCTAAATACTTGGTGTGACGAAAAAACGGCCCTATAAAGTATTATAAATCTGCCTGAATCTGAATTCTGAAATTAGAATCTGTTGTTAAGATGAAACATCTTCATCCTCGCCCTTTTGAAATTTTGATTCGCCATACTTAAATTCAAAAATAGCCTATAGTTGTAACTTAATACAAATCAAATTCATCGCATGCTAAATCGTGCCATTTAGGGTGCAAAATGCGCATACTTTCATAACCTTCCTTTCAAGGCAATCGGGTAAAAACTTGCCAGATCAGTTATCGAAGGCGAAGGCAGACTCACGGAGTATAAACCGCTACGAAATTCGTAGCACTCAGCGCCGCGTAGCGCTTGTGCTACGATGAGAATCGACCGTTGAGATATCTGATTATATCTCTTTCTTATAGATAATAATGCCTATCTGATACGAGCATTTCCGTGTAATCTTGTCATTGTACCTCTATAGGTAGGTATTTCGTTGATTGCTTTTGTATTTTTCTCGATTAGCGATCGGTTTTTTTTTATGTAACGTTTATCGCTCATCCGCGGTATAAATACCCTGTAGTAAAATAAAAACGAGAACCAAAACATGTGAAATTCCAACCCTCTATCGGTGTATGCGTGTTATAAATTGTAACTCGCCACCCATCGCGGCTTTCAGGCGGCGTCGGAGCTGATAATTGACTCGTCGGACTAGTCCTCGTCCGGCCACCCCTTCCATAAATATTTCCCGATCAAATTATTATGCGTCCAAAAAAAATGCCACGAGCCCAATTCTCAGAACGCTCGACCGAGGGCGGTTCTACACAAAGCCGAGGAACGAGACAGTTAGATCCGCGAACCTGTAGGTGCGAGCGAGACGAGCGCTCAATGGAATGAAGGCCGGCTCGGACGGGACGACCAAACTGTGAGAATTACAAGGAATGGATTTATTTATTGATCATGCTTGTTCCGTTATTGTGGGTCTACGCTTCGGTAAACAAATACATACGTATTGCCTCCAAAACGTTATCTGACGTGGCATTATAATCAGAGAAAGTGTATGAATCACACCGTCCCTGTTAAACGGTTACTTCCGCATTTGAAAAGAAGGAACTTTCCACTCAAATAATGCTGTCCTTGTGCGGTACTTATATAACTGATTTCATTGTCAAATAAGCTTGTCAGAAAGAGTTAACACTGCTTAGTACTCGTATAAATGTTTAGTGGACCTCAATTTCACAAAGTTCCACGGGCTGTCGGCATCATTTCAGACCGTAAACGTTACCTGCTACTGCCATAGGCCTCCCTACCTCCCTAGGCGTAAAAGTATAAGTACTAACAGAGACCAATACCCAAAGCGGCTTTCAGACATTACATCGAAATTCTGACATAAAAGATGTGTAGTAGGTACCTACCTAGTTACTAAGCGTAAATTTCTAAGTGGTAGTCAAAAACACTTATTGTATTTCATTTTTCATTAAGATATGTTTTGTTTTGTAAATTGAGATTTTAAGGTTGTTAGAAATCGCTTTTTAGCGATAAAACCGCCCATTGTACGGGTTTATTCAGTTATTAAATTGTCAATTGTTATTTTTTGTTATTTTACTACGGGGAAGCGCTTGGCCTTGATCTCGTTTGGTTACTAGCTTTCATTTAATTTAATTTCAATATCCAATACCTTGAAGAACAAGATACACAAAGAAAACAACATATATTTGCTCTGGTTTCCAGTTGTGTGCCGTGTGGTTTTCTAGTGGTGATTATTACTTGAATACGAGTCGGCGACATTTTTGTGTCAAAGCGATCGTCTGAGTGAACTCAACACTGTGTGTAGATTATTACAATGAGTCGGAAGTTGACCTCGATGCTTGCCTAGGCAAGGATGAGGTCAACGATGGAGCGAGTCTTCCCAGAAAAAGCCTTTCAAATGTATTTTTTAATGTGTTGAGGACATGCATTTCTCTCAGCGCTATATAACCATCCGTTAGTCCTTATAAATGGAATATCAACGAAGTGTGGATGATAATTAGCTGTGCGTCTAAAATTTTCGAATGATAAGGGCGGGATAATATCATGAAGCTCCTGAGCACACTCTCCAAACCTTTCACATCACATAGCATCAACAGCACATTAAGTGTCCACTGCTGGACAGAGCATCTTCAAAAGCTGGAGGGTTTTGCCATAATCACCACACTTGACAGGCGGATTGGTGATCGCAGAAGGAGTAGAATACACAGAAGGAAGCTGCTGCCCTTATTCTGGTGAGATCCCATAGTCGGCTTTTACGACATCCATGAGCTGAGTTCATGGATATGTTCAGTGTTCATACCTGTACCCGGGCGTCCGCTATAGCTTACTGCCAATCACACTAGAGCCCGACAAACAAAACACATTTCACGAAACTGTGACTTGCACACTTTCGAACCTTTGTTATTTGTGTTAAATATTATTTTCATCTGTAGGTGTGCTGACAAAAGAGTCAATTTGCTCTTAATTTTTTCAGGAATACTTACAATTATTAACTTTCATCATCATCGAACTATTATATGTGCCACTGAGGCCGATCTTCGGCCTTTCTCAACCAATTTCTACCCCTACGCCATTTTAAGAAGTCGCCCCATCTAGCCGGGGGAGGTCCTATACTACTCTTGCCTAGACGTGGTCTCCACTGGAGGACTCGTTAACCCCACCAGCTATCGGTCCTGCGGCAAATATCGACTTCTGCCTGCTAACTCTTTCAGCTATGTCAAACACATTAGCTCTCTCGTATCTGTCAGATAACCTCATACCTGACTTATCCTGACAGAAACGCCAAGCGTAGCTCTTTCCATAACACGCACGTAGACATACCGCTGCACAACTTCCAGAGGTGTCCCAGCTAAAATAATCGGGTAGATCAATGATCATCACATTTGTTTTTTTCTAAGATACCCGCAGACCGATTCGGCGAGAAGCTAAACTGTTCAGCATTGTTTGCAGTTCCTGCAGCGATTTTATGGCGTTATGGCATTTTGGCGATATCGTCAGCAAATCATATATATGCGAGAAATAGTCCCCGTTAGTATTGATGCCCTGTCGACTTCCACTCCATGCTGTCACTATTCTCGTCATAACAACAATTCTAAAATTTTTGTGTTCCGGCATTTAGAGGTATGATAGCCAGTCCCTCACACAGACTTTTGAGGTTTCCGGGTAAAGTGCGCTTCCATTTTCGGCCTTTTCATGTCTTGAGAACCAGGTGAGATGAAGGTCAAGTACTTCCCTGTACTAAAATAAAAAAAACTCAGCGTCTTAAACATGTATTCCAGTGCGGTTGTGAACAATTTAGGGGATATAACATCCCCTTGTCTCAAATTAATAGGTTTAGACTGCTGCGGTTCTGGACTAAGACAGGGTCGACTCATCGTATAAGCATCTACATAGCAAAGTTCAATGAACCATATTAATTATAGTGTGCTATTCTCTGCTCATCAAGTCCATCAAAAACTGCGTGCCCCTTTTATCAGGTCAGTCTCGGTCTAGAGTTGTCAAATGCCATCAATTAACCGCTCGACGGCGCCCCTTCCCATCAATCGACTCGTAGTAACCTAATTAATAAGTTACACAACAATTTTTCCGCGGTGGTTGAAAGCCGACCAAAAAAAGAATAAACCAATCAATTTTCAAAGGCGTAAAGTGCAGTCTGGAATGAACATTCCTCAGGTAACGGCGGCTGCGTTATGCGGAGTAGGCTTTTATGTTTATTGTTCAGGTTATATTTTAACTACAAATTGTTGTAACAACATGTGGATGTTCAAGACTTAGGTATGGAATTATAAAAATATCTTATATTTTATACATCAAGACTTCGTTTTTTTGTTATTAATGATAGGTTACCTTCTGACATGGGTAAGTCTAGCTCTAGGTAAGGATAAGGTCTACGATGGAGCAAGCTTTCCCAGAAGGCATTGGATCTCCAGCGCGACGGAACATGGCATACCATTAGGCGCTGGACTTTGAAGACCGGCGGCATGATGACACCTTCCATCAGTGTTGTGGTCATTCAGCTGTAACAGCTAGCAAAAGCCAACGATTCCGCTGCCTGAGGTAGACCACTAGGATGTTGATCACCTTATCCATTATATCTACTCTCACATAATTTCACAATATGTGTGTGTGTTTATTTTTTATATTTTTTTTAATAAAGGCAGATGGCAAACATTTTTTTCTCAAAAAAATATTAAAACTTCTTATTTTTGTTTGTGAGTATTTACTTATTACTTATTACTCCATAATAAGTCTAACATTAAAACCGTATTGCTTCTCACAACCTAACACCTACACTCTGAAAAGGCTCTTTCCGTTGTTACATCACGGTTTCACAACAACTTGCTCACTCTCGTTTCTAAAAATGTGTACAATTCTCTTTTTATCCATACAGTAATCCTAGCTCCTCATTTTCTATACACATCCCTCGATATGTATAGAAAATGAGGAGCTAGGATTACTTGAGTTGAATTACGGAGTTGTGGTACAGGTACCACAACTCTGTCTCCAATACCCTGCAGTTGTAAGAACTTAGTACGTTCAAATTGCGTTAAATACCTTGGCGTATTAGTGTACGCTTTCTTGGAAACAGCAAATCGACTCAACGGTCTTCCGTATTAGAAAATATTTTATAAAAAATGACACCGGACGATCATACGCGCTCCAATCGCGCGCGGCAGGAGCGCGATCCAAAGGCGCGATTGGTGTGGACGTGCCGCGTGCGATCCAAGTGCACGAATTCGCGCGATCAGCCGTGGAAATCCCGTAAAGCGCTGTAAAATGTTTATGGTACCCAAACAATTTCCTTTTAATTTTTTTATTTCCATAGGTGTGTAAGAGACGATGCTTGACATCAGATTTCTCGTGATATGGGCAAAAAACCAGTAAGACCTCTTCTTACTAGTTTTTTGCCCATACCCAAATATTAAAGTAAAATAAAGGTTGCAGCAATTCGACGCGTCGCACTGGAGATGGAGTCACACGTACAGTGGCGCTGTACGTGTAACTCCATCTCCACTAAGAGTTCGACTGAATCACGGATCGCCTGAGTCACTTAGAACGCAGTTTCAACAAACTTGGATTAGAGTAGCAGATGGCCTGTGAGATCCACGCCCCCACGCATCATGATCTTGGATCGCGGAGCGCGTTGGATCATCCGGTGTGGTCCCAGCTATTGATCCTTCACATAAAACACACATTCACCACGCATCACTTCCACTCTCTCACACACTCATACTTCATACTCGCACTCCACGCTCACACCTCACACTCTTCATACATTTTTACCCCCCACACACATTCGAGAGGATTCACTACTAGGGGGTAGTCAGAGGGACATCCAAACTTAAATTCTGCATGTCTATGGTTTAAAAATCTAGCTATTCGTACATGACATGTTGCAAACTTCCGATAAACTGAAAAGTCCATTGGTGCACGACAGGATCACCGGGCTCATACCCACTTAGCCACAAATTATAAAAATGTTCCAATAAAGCTCTACTAACACATGTCCGACTCCATAGAACCCTGTGTTGGCTTTTTGGTGAAATTGAACCGTTGTTTATGTAGAGGCAATGTATCTATTGCGTTAAAATTTTGGGAATTTCCTTTTTTTCTCCATTTCGGGTCGTGAGAAAGGATCGCGAGCGGCCGACATCTGATTAGGTAAACAGTACCTATTTGTGTTTGTCGAACTACATTAATAGACACACAGAAACACCCTAATTATGGAAGCAATACAAAAAGCCAAGCTTTGTTTAATTTTAACCTCTGATTCTATTAATATTGAATACAAATGAATGAATGAATACCTACTTAACTTGTCCGTTTTCATTTAAAAAATGCTTATCATCGACCCCTAACTTTAGAGGGCTTGTGGGTATGCTTGGGTATGGCTTGTGGGTGTGGGCTTGGCCTTTCACCTGGTTTCAAGTTATGATAAGACCGAAGGTGGAAACGCACATCACCCTGAACAGTCTGAGGAACTGGCTATCTTACCTCTAAATGCCAGAACATAACAATTTAGAATTGTTGTTTTGGCGACAGACTTAGATAAGATGATAAGAGTAGTAGAAACCCCTAGTGAAAGGGCTCGTCCGGAGAATTACTACCACCATACTTATTTTAGCCGCCAAGCAGCATTGCTGTGTTTCGGTTTGAAGGGTATGGTTGCCGGTGAAATTACGGGTACGTGAGGCTTAACACCTTTATACCTCAAGTTGACGGGCGCAATGCAGTGCCGTGTAGGCTATGTTCTTTGTGGATGTGACCTACGCAGTAAGGCATTGTCATAGGCAAGAGTACGCTTAACACCAGATGCGCTACTTGCTTGTCCCGTCTCCTAGTAGTTGAAAAAAAAATAAAAGATGGTGGCAGCTAGCCAGGCGGACTTAAACAACGTTCCACCACCAACCAAACCAAACAACATTGTACTCCCCTTGGCGAAACCTCTGTTTTCTAGTGACTAGACCACCAGAGGCGGTTAAAACTGACTGATAGGCGATCAACTCACAGCCAAAACCAGAGGTTTCTAAAGACTTGACATTTTCACGGAAACTTTCGCTTGTAGGGTTTTGGGATTCTCCCGCGGGATGATGGGAACCAATGGGAATTATCCCATACGTTTAAATATTATTGAGTAAAATGGTGTTTTTGTAGTTGATCGCAGGTGTGACAATGGGAGAGCGTGTCGTAAAACATAGTATTTTTACTTATATTATAAAAACACTCTAAACAAAATATAGATAATCGCAAACAAGATTGTGTATTTACCTTCTAATTTGTAACGCTCTCTTATTGTAGCTGTTGTAGATGTCCATATTGTCAAGGTATTGTGTACCAATAATTAATTGTGGATTTTTCCTATATACTTTGTTGTGAGTGAGAACTTGTGGTGAAAAGCTATTAAGTACTTTGTATATTTTTATGACCAGAGTTAATGTATTACAGAAAAAGAGCTTGACTTGATCGTAACACAGATACGAGTAGCAAAGTAAACAACAATAGGTGTGAGAAATGATATTTCTCAAGGTTAATTTCGCGAGTTCCCATAGTATAGATCGACTAATAAGTAATGCGTATAATCTATTGTCAACTATGTAGACATAAAAACTGAAAACCTACATAGTTACTCATCGTAGTGCAACTCGCACTAGGCACTCAGAAGTGATTCCTCGAAGGGGAAAAGTCATGAGTCTGTTTGTTTTTTAATAGAATTACCTAATTGCCTTAGTTAAGTAGTAGTATAAGACCAATGCCAGCTCCTGACAAAGCTATAATGGTATCTTTGCAAAAGCAGGCGGAGATCATTCTCTAGCCTGGCCTTGCTACTACTATAGACGAAGATAGGTAGGTACTACCTACATCTGTTCATTAATAGATATGTATGCTTCACCTCAACCTGTGACCTGTGTGACATGCAAGTTATTTTACACTTGTGAAACACCCGACAATTGTTATTGTCATCGCGTGGATGTTCCTAAAAGCCTTTCTAAGTGCCACCTATACACTACAAACCAGTTACCCCGAAATTGATAATTCTAGGACTTCTGGCTTAGGCGGTGCTATGATTGTCAGTCAGTAAGAATACAAAATGGTATGGTTTGAGTAAATGCAAAGTAGCACTTGTGCTTTAGAGAGGCGACTACAACTATTTGATGTTGTCTGTTCCCAGGGATGATATCTAATCAGCTGAATTTACTGCCTATGACGATTGCGCGCGCATTCCCGGGTCACACCGCGTCTCACGCGCTTTCCAACTAAACTAAATATTTAGTGAAAGAGAAGAAAGGAAGCTTTTAAGATAAGGCGCTTCTCACGAGCGAGTAATGTACCGTATATTAATTCAAAGCCTAACCGCATTTAACAGCCATTTCATAAAAAAAATAGCTGTGTGTACAGTATTTTACTAACCTATTTTGATACCCAGAAACATGGCCAAATTAGAATGCTATTACGTTCAATTAAAATGTTTATTGACAAGAAATCTAAATATTCGTAGATTTTTTTTATCATGATGGGTGATCTTTTTTTTTTGTGAGCTTTTGACCTTGTCTAGCTCCAGGCCAGAGCAAGGATGAGGTCTGTGACTGAACTAGCTTTCCCAGAGAGTGGCTCCGGTACTTCAGCAAGAGGGTAGTTGCTAGCAAGCTGGACATTTATTGGACCTACTGCTTCACAATGGCAGTCATTCAGCTTTTACCGCTTTTTTTTTGTTACGACTAGGAAGTGCTTGGTCTTCATCTCACCTAATAAGTTATGATAAGGCCGAAGGTGGATGCGCACTTCACCCGGAATCCTCAACTAGCTGAGGAACTGGCTATCTTATCTCTAAATGCCGGAAGCCGGAACATAACAATTTTAGCATTGTTGTTATGGCGACAAGCTAGCAAAAACCAGAGATTCCGGCCCGCTGGTGGAACACCACGAGAAAGATCACAATCACACCTTCCCCAAAAAGTATTGCCTTTCTTTTATTTTGGTTCCGCCTTTAGTGATTGGATTTGTATGCAGAGATGTCAAGAAATTCCAAATCCGTTTATTCAGAGCGTTACCGGCAGTTGCTTGTTAGTTCGTGATAGCTGAAGGTATTCAAATGATAAGAGGTAAGATCATCCCGGAGGGTGGTCGGCGGCGTCTTGCTTTGTCGCAGCTATGCGTACTGTCAACACGAAGCCTCCGCGCACTACACACATCACACAGTTTTTTATATGCACATGTGCTCCGGCAGACCGCCCAGACCACAAACCCTGACAAATATTTATCTTCAATTCTAAAACGCTTAAAACCACGCACCTCCTTAAATCAATACAACGAGACGAATCAATCTGGATAGATTCCTTGATCTCAAACCGAAGCCTTGCCTCATTATTTTTACTACACACATTCTTTATTATTCAAAAGATGCGGATACCACTCGTAGGCCATAATATAAATTCAATTTCATAATAATCGCTGATAAGACGGTAACATTCCTTTGTGTGGGCGATCTGCATCATCCTAATGCCTTGGCTGTCAAACCCTTCCAAATAAATTAGTCGTTCCTAATGCTAAGCAGCATTGGTACCAAAAATAAACCAAGTAACCGCGTAACCATTAATTGACTGGACCTGCTGCTGAGCGAAAAAAATCTCTATCTGATAAACCGGGTAAGTGTTTACGGTTTCTCACGAGCCTCGACCAACCCTCAATGGCGCCTTGCTGATTGATAGTTGCTAGTCGACTTTAGCACCTCTCGGGTCCCATTCATAATTCCACTCTATGTATTTTATGGAAGGTTCAAAATGTGTTCGTTCTAGCGTTTACAGTCTCTCCCAAAGAAACGACTTAGAGGTAAACCACTTTCAACCTTGTCTACATCGAAACACGTTCGAACAACGAATGCCGTTGAAGAGAAAAGAATGCCCATTCAAAGAATTCTGCACCCTCATAGTGTGTACCTGTTCGCGGCCACCTCCAAAGGAGGCGATAAAAAATATTATGTTAATGTGTAATATCAAAGCATTATTCCAAGTTCCCATAATAGCTTTGTTATGATTGTCATAGGTATCCTGATATATTATTTGTGATATTATAAGTCTTTTCGTGTGTTAATTTGTTGTAAATTGCACTTCATGCTTGTCAATGTGCTTTTATGACACCGCCCGCCGGCTGCGCCAACTATGCTTTTAGATTTATCATCCTGTAGAATTTGACTTCAATGAGCCATTAGCATTTCTCCGGTAGGTTTATACGAAGCAGCAAGGTTTCAACAATATTCAAGGACGTAACGAGCCGTGATGAGGCGAGGCGCGCACGCAGGCGGGCGGGCGGGCGGTACGCACTCTG
This sequence comes from Venusia cambrica, assembly GCA_951394065.1. Taxonomy (NCBI): domain Eukaryota; kingdom Metazoa; phylum Arthropoda; class Insecta; order Lepidoptera; family Geometridae; genus Venusia; species Venusia cambrica. Next base: position 8,516,295 of record OX596035.1, read on the forward strand.
TAATCCCATCGGCGGTGTCGGCTTACGGCGCCTCATTCGCCGCCGCAATTATCATATTCCACCTAAACACATAATATTGTGCACGCAATTTTAAAAATAACCCGCGTCCGGCTCGACCTCGATTGGCCCTGATTTATAACAAAAAGGCATCCGCGCTCCCATATCAGCCACCCAACGATTTGGTTCCCTTGTTCCCCAGAGCACACACCGTAGTACCTTACATAGTTATAATTTGTAATGTCCGTTTACGGTTTGCTTCGAATTCGTTTAAGAATAATACTGGTGTAATACTTCGCCAGTAGATACTAGATAGCGTTTCTTTATCAGTTTAGATCGAATAGTTGCTAAACGGGTTCTAATCTAACCATGGAAAAGGTCATCCATGAGTAATAGAGCTTTAGCTTATTTTGATATAACAATTCCAACCATTCTAAATTGTTGTGTTCCGGCATATAGAGGTAAGATTGCCTGTTCCTCAGTCTGTTGAGGATTCCGGGTGAATTGCGCAGCCTTTTCATAACATGTCCATGTAAGATGAATGCGAAGAGCTTCCCCGTCGAACACTGAAAAAAACCCACCTACCATCCATCAAAGTTAAAGCTTTTCGAGATGACGAATGATAATGAAGAATTGACGTATTTAAAATATAGTTGAAGTCTTAGCTCGTGTCGTGACAGCGCCTATATCCTAGTAGAAAAGGAACCAAGTGACTAAATTATATTTTTTAACAAACGACGCCTGGTGCTTCGCCAACCCATCAGGGCCACAAAGTGCGGCTGGTCCGGTATATTTTCGTTCGTTTCGTTTCGTGCTAAGCGTGCAGATTATGGCAGAACCCTTCAGCTTTGGAGGAGGCTCTGTCCAGCATTGGACACTAATGGGCTGCTAATGATGATGATGGCCTTCTGGTTAACAAAAGCGAGAGTCTAATACTGGGATATCATTTGAAAGAGTTTGCTGCAATGTGTTTTAAACTTTAAAGTGGTCGTATTTTTTACTTTGCGAAAGAGTTATTGTGCTGCAAACTAACAGCCGATTATTTAGCTATTTTTGTAGCATCAAGCTGAAGATTTATAACTTTGTAGGACTCGATTCTGGCGTGAAACTTAAGGCAGCGAGTACACAAAATGCACGATTACCAGACGTTTTGTTGGCCGATTCATATACATCTGTTTGCTGAGACAAGCTTACAATATATGAATCAAATGCATGAATGAGCTCGCGCCTCGCTGAGCCACGTGTCTGCGTTCTCACGCCTGTTCCTTCGACTGCTTTTTATCACAACTTCGGTTTTCGAGGCGATATGTCGCGTGGTTTACTTTACCAACTTATCGCTTCGGTTAATTGGTGGCGCTACCGTCTAAAGAATGGATACCGTGTATAGATGTTTCTATGCAGTTTTTTAGTTCCCGTTTGGGCCGGGTGAACATTTATGTTGGCTGGCTGTACATGTGCCAGTGATCCGTCGTCATCGACCCCCTCGACGAAGCACATGGCGCCATCTTTGCTAATTACTTCATCGTGTAGTGTAGTCAGATCGGCGCGGCGGCAATGTGATAAAGCGCGCACTAGACCAGTAAAGGTAAAGGTCAATTGATCATAGGGCACTGACTACGAAAGTACTCAGTTGACCATTGTCCTACTAATCTGATTTGGTTCTACACTGGGAATTTCTGTGCAGTAAAACATGTGTTATGTATTTGCAGGTAATACGCGGTAATAGGCACACAGGTTGTCCTAGTTTGGGTATCAATGTCACCATCAAGGATTAATTGTATGACCAGGAACATCACTTCTTTGCATAATTTAAATGTGTTACTGTAATGTTTGTTATTACCGAATAAATTTTCATTTTCAATACTTTTTTTTTTGTACAATGGGGAAGCTCTTGGCTTTCATCTCACCCGTGAGATGCCGTGAAAGCCGAAGGTGAAGCGCACTTCACCCGGAATTCTCAACGCTCTGAGGAACTGGCTATCTTGACTCTAAATGACGGTACACAACAATATTAGAATTGTTGTTTTGACGACAGAATTAGGTAAGATGGTAGGCCAGGCGGACTTAAACAAAGTCCTATCACCAACCAAACCAAGCACAATATTGTACTCCCCCTGGGGATTGAACTCGGGAACTCTGGATCTGAAATCGGTGGGTTGAACCACTAGACCACAGAGGCGGTGTTTATCTCTTTACTTTCTACTACGGTACTTGTATATTGTATACTACCTGCAAATACATGTACCTATATAGGTATAATAAACTGTAATAGGTATACAATAAAGAACCTATTAGCGTTGCTGAGTTTGACGACACTGAAAATACTAGACGGAAATAAAAACTAACAATAAAATCTTGTAAAGACAAATTACCTTTGGCCGTGCAAATTGCTCGAGTCAATAGTCGCGCACTTGAACGAATTTGGGTGAAGCTACACATCCGCACACCATTCAGCAATGTTTAGCGTGAATCTGATTTATCATACGAACAGACCATGCGACACGAAATAGTTCTAGGTAGGTACCTAGAATTTTTAATTGGAACCACATAAAAGCTAGTGCTAATAACTATTTTTCATTTAAATATTGAATATCAATATCAGATCAGAAAAGAAAAAGAGATCTTTTTGAGAGCATTACCATCTGTTCTAATTATCAAAGCAGTTTATACTTCATTTCGTTGGTATAACGGTTATAATAGTAGGGCCATGTAGGGTATCTCACTTCTAGATAATTCCAGGAACACAGCAATTAGATGGAGAACTACGTTATCAGACATAACCCTTGTAATAGCCAAAAGAAAATGGAACGAAGACCTGGCGAGAGAGAGTAAACAGGTTCTTGAATGGAGATCTCGTACTGCTCACAGAAATGTGGCCTGACAACATACGAGGTGGACCAACGATCTGAACAAAGTAGCGTTGTACAAATGTATGCAGACGGCACAACATCACGAAGAATGGCGTGCATTTGACGAGACCTTCACTCATCATAACGTGGTTATAGTTCGAAGAATTGGTAATATTGATATGGATCATGTTTACCTATGTTTATAGGTGTGTTGTAGTGTGTCTCGACCTTTTTAATGTGAATGGAAGGCGGTTTTCTTTTTGTTCTACATTATAACAAACGGCTGTCACGAGTTGAGGCCGCGTACAGGGGTCCAGCGGCACGCCGAGACAAGACTTGAGGGCTATCTGCGTATGCCTGATCGCTACGCGAGAGAATTAGGTAGGAGAATCTTGGTATAGGAGATGACTTAAATCTTAGAAACTCAGAGATCGGTTTGTAAAAAACTAAAAAGTTTTACACTGACTTGATTTATTTATTTATTAAAATAGGACATCCAACAGACAAAACAAAAAACAAACGTAGGGTTAGATAAGTGGCAGTCGTAAAACAGTTTGTTTTTCCACTTACAGGATGCCGATATTGTACAGCGTGTACAAATATCAACTCAACTAAAATTAACTCTTAAAACTAAATAAGTATATATACAAAAAAAAAACAAATGTAACACAAGTATTAAAACGTTTTAGGAGATGTTAAAATAAGGAACGATACTATGCTAGGGTTCATTAAACTAATGCTTTCAACGAGTGAGAGTTGTGAAATCAGAGTGTCTAAATTAGGTAAGTAGGTATCTACTATAGTTAGGATTTAAGTATAAGTATTGATTGGTTGGCTTGTTTGTATATTTCATTGCACGACCACTGACTTGATTTGTGAAGGTGCGATCTACCTACCTCCTAGTGGTTTTTCATGTATGACCGGGAAGCGATTGGCTTTCATCTCATTTGTTGTCAAGGTATGATAAGGCCGAAGGTGGAAACGCACTTAACCCGGAATCCTGAACAGAATGAGGAATTGTCTATGTTACCTCCAGATACCGAAACACCAAACTCTAGAGTGGTAGAACCACCATCCATACCAAGCAAAATATTGTGCCCCTGGGGACCTCTGGGTCTGATACCTGTAGGCGATCCACTAGACCAAAGACCATCCATTCGAGTTCGCTCTCAAGCGATAAGATCGTCTTTTTTGATTATCAATTATCCTGTCTTATTTTGGTACAGGTACTACGGAATTTTCATACGTACATTCATTCATTCTACGGGGGAATTCACAGAGGTCTCAGTCAGTCTAATATCTAAGGTACTAAATTGTGTTCATAAGTAAATTATAAAATCCTCTAGTCATTTCGTGCGCGCGAAATATGTTTTGTTATATAGGTACGTACCTTACTAACATAATTTATTTATTTCTTTGATTCGGTAGGTATGGTAGATATATCCTATTAGGTACCATTATATAATTGGCAAATAAAATGGCTAGTAACCTTTATGTTCACCATCTGCCATCCATCTTCCACGTCCAGCTCATTGAACTCTTCTCACTACAGTGTTTTAGTTTTATGAAAAACGGAAGATAAGCCTAATCTTATCGAATAACTCCATTCCATATGTACATGTGAAAAGTATCACGTATATAATTTATCTAAATAATGGATGTTTCAATAATTAAAACGTTTTCAGATAAAATATTTTACGTGGGTCGGTATTATTTTGTTGAAAGTAAGTCCGTTTCATTTTGATGGATAGATAAACTCTTTATTGTATCTTCACCAAAGAAATTAATCAAAACAAAAAAAAAGCAATCTCTTCTAGTTTTTTTTTAAGATTTCAAATAAAATAAATAGATATTCGTTATATTCATGTGCTGTAATGTTTATATATTATTTGTTTAACTATTAATTTCACACAGTTTTATTTTTTTTACATTATGAAAGTAGTTCCTGCTCGCGTCCGCGAGGTACCTGGATATATGTTTTCTCTGGTCCAGAACAGAGCAATATCTGTGCAAAATTTCTGCTCAATCCTTTAAATAGTTTTGGCGTGAAGTGGCAACAAAGAACGATTCAGTTTTCGGATTCTTTCGCCTCCCACGGAAACTGATATAAGGGTGAAAGTAAGTGTAGTAGAGCCCATTGTGAAAGGGCTCGTCCGGGAATGTACTACCACCATACCTATTTCAGCCGCCAAGCAGCAATTCTGTGTTCCGGTTTGAAGGGTATGGTCACCGATGAAATTACAGGCACGTGAGGCTTAACACCTTTATGCCTCAAGTTGACGGGCGCAATGCGGTTCTGTGTAGGCAATGTTTTATGTGGATGCGAACTACGCAGTAAGGCATTGCTAGGCAAAAGATGCACTTAACATCAGGTACCTACCTACTTGCTTGTTCCGTTCCCTAGTTGTATATAACAAAAAAGTTGCCTACATGTAATTCCTGGTCTAGAGCTATTATGATAGATATTATGGGAAAGTTTCAGCTCAATCCGCTGAGTAGTTTTGGCATGAAAGAGCAGCAAATATCCAAACGAACTTTCGCTTTTATTATATTAGTACTTAGAGAGGATCTTTTTATTTGAACGAGAAGTGCACTTCACCCGGAATCTGTAATCTAGTGCCCATATTAAGTACAAGCTATGCTTAGTTTGGGGCTAGATGGCTATGTCTAAAATAAATGTCCTGTAATATTTATTATTATTAATCCTCACCAGTCTGATGAATTGGCTATCTCACATATAAATGCCGGTTTTATGAATTATGAACTAACGTATGAATTTAGAAATGCATTACATTCTTAGTATTTCGCATGAACAAAATGGAGCCAAAGCTGTAGGGATGGTAATGCACCATGCGTTTGCTATTCCTGTAGTGGAAGGAAGATGGTGTGTAATTTGTAACCTAGGTAAATTTTACCGCCTCTGTTGTCTAGTGGTTCGCCCTCCGGTGTCAGATCCAGAGGTCCCGGGTTCAATCCCCAGGGGAGTACAATATTGTGCTTGGTTTGGTTGGTGGTAGGACTTTGTTTTAGTCCGCCGGCTACCACCATCTTACCTAATTTTGTCGCCATAACAACAATTCTTAAATTGTTGTGTTCCGGCATTTTAGCCAGTTCCTCAGTTTGTTGAGGATTCCTGGGGAAGTGCGCTTCCCCCATCGACCTTATCATTACTTGGAAATCAGGTGAGATGAAGACCAAGTACCTCCCCGTCGTACAATAAAAAAAAATAGATAAGAGTTAATGAAATACGGTAACCAGCGTCATCGTCACCTTACGAGTAAAACAAGTAAAAACTTAGATCAGTGGGTTCATATTTATACATGAATACATAATGCACACACAAACATATAATAATTCAGGCTAACTTAAAATTAAAAACTATGACAAAGGCGAACTTAACCCTTACAGGACACAGTAGTTCTCTTCCAGCAAACCTAGATAGAGAGAGATAAGATTTTATTTACTCAGATGGACTTTGATCTTTAAGGTAGCAACGAGGGACTAGCGCGAATACCGTAGGGTAGAGAGTTCCACAACCTGACTGAGTTCACAGTAGATTAGCCACATCATATATCGTGAAAATTATGGAGATATCGAGTAGATGAGGCCCTCGGATTGTGCGCAGGCGCAGGCTCAAGTCAAGGCCCGCGAGTCATTGCCACGCCGCCGCCGCGCAGCCCCCGCCCGCGAGCTCCAACCCAACCAACTGCCAGCCAGCCCGTGACCGCAAATTGACATTAAGTAAGTACAATTCACGTCACGATAAAACAAAAAACGGAACGCTAAGAATACGTACAAAAATAGAAGATGTTACACTTAAAATAAAGAAACTATAATGGAGATAGACAGGACATACAGTAAGGGGAAAAGAGAAATGGAGTAGAACTGTGATGAATTGATTCCCGAAATACAATAAATGTAAAAGAGGTAGACAGTACAAAAGATGACATGACGAGATAAAAGATATTCCAGGGAAAACACGGACAAGAATAGTGAGAGACAGAGAGGAGTGGAAGAAGTTGGAGGAGGCCTTTTCCAAAAAAGGGCAAACAGATAAAAGTGTCGATGTACAATATTAAATTAAGTAAGTGCCTACTATATTATCATCTGAAATAAAAGGCTCAAATAAATAAATAAAGTACAATTCACGTACCTAACTAAGTAACTTATTTTAGACTCACACAAACATTTCAAATCATTGAATTTGATACTTTTAACTCAAGTAAGTACCTAGTAATAAAATAGATTCCTACCATTCCCAAATTAATTTTGTTGATCGCGCCCAGCCGCCCAGCTGTAGAACTACTCTGGGTAAAATTGTACTCAGGTATATAATGTACGTAAAGAGCTGTGTGCCAAGTAGGTATGGACCCGCCTTCGGAGGTTGTGTGTTCCAATCCAGTCGTGCACTAACGGACTTTTCGGTTTTTCGGAAGTTTATGAGCGCGCTGACACATGCAGATGTCTTGACGGTGAAGGTCGCCATGCCTCTTGAACCAAAAATCCGAATGGCATGTACCCTGGCTAGTATTCCACTAAGCTATGCACTTGGTAATACTAAAATAGGTAGGTACTTGCAAACCGTGGGCATGCGCTGAACGTAAGTTTGGACGTGCCCCAAACTACCCCCCTAGTCTCTGAGTAATGATCACAGGTGAATCCTCGAATGGGAATATTTGTGAGTTAGTCGTATGGTCAGTTTGGTAACTTTAAACTAACCTATATGGGGTTTGAGCTAATTAGGCCTTTTGGGGTGGAGACCTTCTCTCGTCTGTGGGGAGTCGGTGCCCTCCGGGTATTCAAAAGTCTTGCGGGCCTTTTGATGGAGGCGACACGTGACCCAAGGTTGACTCTTATTTAGGCCAGCGAATTAGCAAATCTATTCAGAGGCAATGCAGCAAGTTTGAACACGCTTCCGTCTGGTACTGGTCTGGAACAGTTAAATAAATAATAAATAAATATTGCAGGACATTAATTTCACACAGCGCCATCTAGTCCCAAACTAAGCATAGCTTGTAATATGGGAACTAGATTACGGATAGAATACATAAATACTTTTTTTTTTTGTAAATACATACTTATCATACAATACAACACCCAAACACAGAACTAACATCTACATTCATCACATAAATGTTTGTCCTGGGTGGGAATCGAACCCACAACCTACAGCGCAGAAGGCAGAGCTACTACCAACTGAGCTGTGAGGCTTGTTGAGTCACCTATAGGCCGTTTGAGATTCCTTTGTAATAGCACAGAATAACTAATAGTTGGTAATAGTTAGTATCTTTTTCAGTTCAGGCTCAGATTATAGAATAGTCAAACCTATACATACCCAGTTAATTACATAGTTTACATACCCATCGGTGTTCAGTTTCCAAATTCAACTGTAACAAAAGAAAAAACAATCAAACTAACTCTATACAAAGTAAGCAGTCGGGCTACATTAGGAACGTTACAAACGGTCTACAAAACGATATCAAACACAGTCACAAGCCCTATAGCTCAGTTGGTAGTAACTCTGCCTTCTGCGCTGTAGGTTGTGGGTTCGATTCTCACCCAGGACAAACATTTGTGTGATGATTATAGATGTTTGTTCTGTGTTTAGGTGTTGTATCATATACTTAGTATTAGTATATTTACAAAAAGTATTCTATCCGTAATCTAGTTCCCATATTACAAGCTATGCTTAGTTTCGGGCTAGATGGCGCTGTGTAAAATTAATGTCCTGTAATATTTATTAGTACCAGACGGAAGCGTGCCGAAGACACTGGCTGCATTGCCACGCTGAATAGCTATGCTAATTCACTGACCTAAATAAGAGCCAGGCCTTGGGTCACGTGTCGCCTCAATCAAAAGCTCCGCAAGATTTTTAAAACCCGGAGGGCTCCGACATAGTAAGTTACCTAGTATATACGTGGAGAGGCGGTGTCCTCCGTCCGATAGGTACCTACCACTGGTCCGGAAAGTAATTAGCCTCAACAAAAGATAGGTAGGTATTTTACAAGTTTTATGACCCTCGACTTCACTCGCGTCTCGCGACTTCGCGTGGCTTATGAATGTTACTTACCCATTACTAATTGGTAACAAAATCGAAATGTCATTGACTTCATTGAATTTTCAACGAGAGATTTCCTTCGTTTTAGGTCTACAACTTTGTAATAATAGGTAGGTATACGTATACGTACATAGGTAGGTAGGTACATTATACAGGTACGTTATATGCTTGCTTGATTCCGCCGAGGATAACCAAGTCTGCGACCTTCCAAAATTGTGTAGAAGCCGACATTATTTAGGGTTCCGTACCCAAAGCTAACAGAACCTCGTGTAGACTTTGTTGTCCATCCGTGGATCAGCTGTCAAACCTTCATCTGAAGGGGTTCTGTACATCATTTCCATTGCTAAGACTTCCGTTGCGGTCCGTTTGTCAGTGAATTTAATAAAACTATATTTTGCTGGAAAGGTGTAGGTAGGTAGGTACCTAGGCGGCGGCGCGGCGGTGCGTTTTCGGCCATACAGTATGGTACTCCATACTGTTTGGCAGAAATTCCTATGGGTATGGTTATGGCTCATACCCCTTTCTATGGTATTGTATGATGTAATTATAAGTAGGTAGGTAGGTATACTTAGGTACCTACTGGTATTTTTTTTTATTGTACGACTGGGAAGCTCTTGGCCTTCATCTCAATTGGTGTCGAGTTATGAAAAGGCCGAAGGTGGAAGTAAACCCGGAATTCTTATCAGACTGATGCCGGAACAGACTTAGACATAATGACAGACTTAGGTAAGCTGTGCCGACTTGTAACAAGTCCTACCTCCAACTAAACAAATTGTAACCCCCTGGAGACCGAACCCGGGACCTCTAGGCCGGATACCGGTGTGCGAACCTCTAGACCACAGACAGAGGCGGTATATGATCCAATCTTGTTCGTCTTAGCAAGCTGGCACCAACTTTAAAATATACGAACTTATCTTACCATTACCATCCATAGAATTAGGTAGGTAGCTATATTTCAAGTTTTAAGTGGTAGAGTCGCTTCATTTAAAAAAAATACAATTCTGCGCAAAGATAAATCCGTTGGCTTTTGCTCGCAATATGAAGGAGGTACGAAGAATCCTTAAAGTAGGTAGGTACCTACTTAAAGTATTCTGCGTAGCCAGTTATCCTTGTTATCAGCGAGCTTTACTTTGCATCTGCCGAAGTAGTTACCTAGTAAGATAAGTATTTAGATAGGTACTTACCTAAACTACCACAGTAAAACATAGCTAGGTACCTACGAGAGGAGAGGAAGTCTAAGATAGGTAGGACACGAGGATTTATAATCTGGTTAAATAGATACCAACTTTGATAGATAAGTAAGAATATGAATACCTACCTATGTAAGTAAGAATATGAATAGAATGTTAAGGATTACCTATACCTATCGCGTTATTTGTCATAAAATATAAATGCTGGTGCTAATACCTAAGTGGTCAGTTTTGTTTTTTGTATCTCCATATCAATCAATTATTAGTTAATAGTCGTTCTCGTAATATTCCCACGACATGACTAGCTAGCTGGGCTATTATACATAGGTACGATAGGTACCTCTACCTACGAAGTAGACAACGGTGTTGGTAGGTAACTTTTTTCTTTAACCTTTACTTACCTTACCTACTTGCCTTACCTACACTACACACATTAGGTATTGTACGTGTTCATAGGTATCAAAGATGCCATGAATCTTTGATAAGTAGAGTGAGTGGTGAAGGTGTCTCGTCCCTCGTCACACAGGGCTACGAACAACTTGGGAAGGTACACCACAATGCAAAATATCATTAGTATTATAATTATATTCTTTTTCCATCTTTATTCAATAAAATATACAATTAAACTATGTACAAAGGAATCAGTCAGATTACCTGAGGACCGTTACAAACGGCCTATAGGTAACTCAATTGTTCCAGACAGGACCATATTGAAGCGTGCCCAAGACACTGGCTGCATTGCCACGCTGAATAGCTATACTAATTCGCTGGCCTAAATATGAGCCAGCCCTTGGGCCACGTATCGCCTCAATGAAAAACGCCTCACGTTCGTGCTGACCATCTATGCCACGTGAGGGGCGGACACTCGCAATGAAATAACTTAGCGGGTGAACAGAAGAGCCATGGCAAACCCATCAAAATGTAGCAGTTTAAGAAAGTATTTAGTACATGGTCACTTTCCGGGGGCGATCGCCGTGGCACGTCTGGCGCCGATGCTGGGCGTTCCAGCATGCAAGCCATCGGTGGCGAGGGTAATGGACGGCCCTCTGCCGGGGAACCCGAACAATGCGAATCCACAAGCAGGTATAACCTACGGTCATAGTCCAGACGCCGGTGCACACCTACCGGCATAGCTCGTTGCGGCGCGACAAGCACAGACGACGCAGGAGACGAACGGCTGATTCCAGATGAGGATCGGAGTCTTAGCAAATCTAGCCTAAGTGGTGGGGCTCAATGAGAACCCGAAGCCTAATAAAAAATCTAATCTAATAAATTAGATTGGAGGAAGGTATCAAAAAGCTTAGAGCTGATATAGGTAGACTGACTCAGTACATTAACAACAACAGATCGAATATAGTTGTTAAAAAGGTAGAAGACATATTTAGAAGAATAAAAATACATTCAGTGCATGAAAAGACAACTTTAGACCTGAAGAGTTCCTAAACACGTGTCTAACAAAAATTAACATCTAAATCCTGTGATTAATTGAGCTAATCTCTGTAGATTAGCTAGATACAAAAAAAGCACGACAGAGAAAAGATGATAAGCTTTTTAATAACAATGAAAAATTGTTTTACAGGACTCTAAGAAACCAACAACCTAACAACATTAAAGATATACCAGCTCAAGAAGATTTTAGAAGGTACTGGGTTGATATGTGGATAAAACAAGGAGATCACAACAGAAACGCAGAATGGATAATGAAAGAAGAACTGAAATGCCATTTGCAGAAATGAAATTTGTAGGGATAGTAAAAGAAGAGTAGACAAATAATAATTTCACGCTTATGGAACCAGAAGACACATATAAGTACCTCGGCATTCATCAATTCATCAAACCACATCAAAATAAAAAAATAAAGGCTATTCCGCATAGGTTTCTAGAAGGCTTCCGCTTTGTTAATCTTCCCTTAAGAAAGGACTTATAATTATGCAATACCCCATATAGGTACTAACGGGTTCACTACGCCTAATCTAGGTACATTGAGATACTTACCCTACCCTAGAGAGTGTAGGTAAATAATTATAGAAACATTATGTCTGCCTGCGTACCTAGATTAGGTTACCTACACATACACAGCCAGACATAAATGTTTTCCCTGAAGTAGGTAATTAAGCCTACGTGGACTATACAAAACACTCTACAACCTACGTGATCCTTTTATTTTACTACAGTTACGTTATGTTTAATACTTATTATTGTCTAATTCTGTGATAATTGTGATATAGTGGTGGGGTTGACTCCACTTACTTCGCCACTACCACTGAAATAGTGAAAACCGTAAATCTATACCTTATGTCATGTGAAGTGTCATTCATGTCCCTCTTGTTATTTTATAAAATGTCAGTTTGACAAGTTCTGTCAAACGTTGTTTTGCAAAATTGACCCCTCATTTTAGGGTACGGTGAAACAATTTTTGTACAATAATCCATATATTTGTCATGTCATGCCACGCTCATTATCACTGTTGCTTACACTTTGTGCCTTAGAGGCCTTACTATAAAATTAACCTGAATATAGTTAATTGACCGAGAGAGCGAAGAAACTCAGTTTTGAGATTGGGCAAAAATGCTTTTGTCCGCTGTCCGTCGGCAGTCGGCTGTTGGTTTGTTCTCGCCTACAGGTCGCATTTTACAACCGATTTTGATGAAAATTAGCACATGTTCCTTGTTTTTTTTTTTGTCAATAGCGATTTTTGATCGTGGGTAAATAGGAGGGGAAAGGGGGAAGTTTTCTGTAGCGTTATTTATCAACGGATTTCAATTAAATTTAAAAGACACTATAATAATTTAATTCTACACAAGATGTTCAGAAAATAAGCAAAAAAGAGGAGTGGAGTGGAAAAAGGGGAGAAGTTTGCTGCAGGATTTTTTTTTCAGAAATGTTATACCAACGTTTACTAATTAGACTATGCAGTCCTCTCCGCTTTTGCAAGACAAATCCGTAGACACCAAGTTCTATTTCTTCAGACCAAGGGAACGCGAGTAATCGTTTAAACGTATACCCCTAGTTGCTCAAAAGTCTAAAAGGAAAAGTAAAACAAGAAAGCATCGGTTATTGCATAGTTATAAGGGCTCGCGAGGTGTACTGTCATTACAGAACCACTAGTTTTATAGTAAGACCACTTAGGTGGTACTATAAAACTTATCTTCTCTTACTGTAAAATAGTAATGTGTAAAGTAGTACTAAACGTAGGCATAGAACCTAACCTACCTACTACTTGTACACATAATATCAAACTGCATACAGTTTCTGTTTCGCTCGACTAAGTAAGGTTGTGGTCGCTAATCAGTCAATTTATCGGAGACAAACATTTCGGATCGTACATGTTTCCCACGGGGCGGGTGCCGGCAACCATTCCGGTTTTTGCCAACTTATAAAATGTTTGTTGTCAAATTAATCTGAAATTACTTGGTATGCGCCTCTCGACCAGTCGAGCAGCTATTCATTCATAGCGGTTGGGACTTGGAATGCTAGATCGCTCGTGGCTCGCCTCGAGCGACCTTCGCCACCGGTTGCTCAGCAAAAAGTGTGTGAGCCATCGTATTCGCATGCCGCCTCCAAGTAGGTAAGTTACCTTAACCTATGTGAAGTGAATGCAGTGTCCTGTCGTCCATGCGAGTGCGATACCTGTGGCCCTGTGGATCCCATACAAGTCCACATCCACATTTAAGTACTAGCGTCTAACTTGTCTTACCACATCGTATTATCTCATGTAATACGCAAAAGTACCTGCATGCATACTCACTTGTTATTGTTAAGTATTACGTAGGTACCTAATTGATTTTCAGCGTTAGGTACGTAGGTAACCTGTAGGTAAACTATACCTACATTGTCTAAATTAGAACTTAGAAATATAGTTTATATATATGTATAGTCTATAGTGCCTATGTATATTATGAACAGTCTTGTCCAGATTAGTATACGAGTAGTAAGTTGCTGTTGCTTGCTGGAGCTGGCTGATATTAGCGATATGTAATTTGATGTGGGTCGGATCTAATCTACCCTAGGCGACGGAAACTTCACTTGACAGTTAAATGATGCTATCGCTGGAGGTAAGACCTGTAAAGGTCCGCCTGGTTTGCGTCTGGTCTTACCGATGTCGCAGTTTGTTAAGGTTTCCGGGTGGGATTAGAGGTAGACCGAGGAAGGGATGGGTGGATTAATTGAGTGACGATATGCATGTGACAGCAGTGGATGTTGAGATGACGGGTGACAGAGGAGAGTGGAAGTACGTGCTATGCCGACCCCGCCTAAGTGGCAAGAAGAAGAAAAAAGCCTGTATGTATCGATGCTTATGAATTTATTACCAAAATAACGGCTCATAACCATACCAGAATCACAACATAATGAATGGTGGTTGTATCAGATGTATGTACCACGTGACATCATGCAGTGCTCCATATTTAGAATTGGTGGGTAGCTGATCTATGTATTAGCTTCAAACCTCTTGCGCTCGTCATATTATGAAGTACCATCATAAAAAAGGTTTTGGAAATTGTCCTTTCCGAGGGACCTAGGGTAGGAAGGAGGCTTATGGACACGTATGTATATGAAATATATGACACAACTTTGGATAGTGGCAATGCCATATGTGGCAAAAATTATCACGTCGCCCACATGATAAGGATGATAAATATTGGCAAATTTAAATTTTTTGATTGTTTGAAATATAAATTTCAATAACATCTGTCATTATCAAACCAAAGAATCTTTACATTAATCCTTCATTTTATATTTTCAGCAGCAGTAGAACCTGAATAACTTGTTCGCTGATCGTGTTTTGATTAGGTACCTATCTGGCAATTAAACGGTTATAATGACTGTGTTGTTTCTGTTCGGATTTTAGCTTTAGCTTGTAAAATAAGGGTTCATTGAGGCCTCGTCCGTTACTGAAACCCATTGGCACCTCCCAAATGACGTCAGCCCGGACGCCGCCGCCACCGCCGCGCCGTCCGTCGTCGCCTGCGCTGCCGCCGCCGCCGCCGCCGCCACCGCGCGCGTCCGTCGATCAAGGACAGTAAACATTACCAGGTCAATGCACGCTGTAGTCTCTAGTCGCGTTTTTTTTCAATTCGGCCATGACTGCCCTACCGACAGCCGTGAAGAATCCAGAGGCCCAAAATTTAGGTTGGAATGGTACAGGAAATAAGAAAAGATTCGTGATCGTGACATCCGCCTACGCTGTGCAATAAAATAGACGCTAGTAGACGCCGAAGAACATTTTTGCATTTGAAAACCTCAAATGGGTATTATTACCTACCTTACATACCTACCACAAGGCGGTTTATCTTTATTCTACTATAGGTAGTAACCCTGAATCTAGGGATTCAGGGTTCCAGAGGTAGGTATTATTTTCTGACATCTATGCGAATTATACCTCCCAAATGCGAGCGATGATGGACGTCGTGACATTGAATGAATAAAGTTTGAAAAGGTACCTACGAATCCTTGTAACTAGGTACTAATATCACAAATATAGGTAGGCACCTGGTACATAATCGGATCAGTTGAAAATCTTACAGTGTTCTGAACAAATACCCCAGGTAAGGAACTTATTATTTTTTAGTGGAGAGAGTCGATGGCTCGGCCGATGAACGGTGCCGGTTGCATTCCATTTCGCCGCGTTCCATTACGCAGTATCGTGGTTCCGAGAAACACAATGTGGATGTCCTGCTCACACTAGAAGCATTTCACTCCACATTATTGCCTTGTTTCGGAATCATATTCATTGTTTGTGTAAAAATTTCGTCTCTGTTCTTAAAAACTCTTTATTACCTTCATCTTTTCTTATCGCTAGTATTGTTTTTATTTAATAATATTTATTTACCTAAGACTTTGGCCTATTAAAGTATTATTTAACCTACAATTCATGTGTGTGTCATTGTTGTGTCTGATAGGTTATAGATCGCTTTTTTGGCGATAACAGCTGAGTGCTCGCCAAAAAATCGCCAAAAAAGCGATCTGACTGTTACAGTGTAGTATTACCTATCTAACCTTTATCTATACATATAATATTATCAAAAATATGATATAATTATCCATCACATATCATATTTTTAATTTTATCATCAATATTTGAAATTGTTTTAATGATGCCCATTAAGTACAATCGTTGTACTGTACCAATAATCGTATATTTTAATTAAAAAAATTCTTCATATTTTTTTTTTACATATTTAGACGCGACTAAACTCGTGCCCACCCTGTCTAATCTCATACTAATATATTTTAAAAGGCCTACGAAAATACCTATGTCAGGAGTATCTTTCACGATACTGGTCTGGCAGAAGACACTTCTTGGCGTACTTCTATCTCACATAATTTACTGGCGTTGAGCGTGTTAAAAGCAGAATTTTCTTATTTACGCCAAATGTTCATGATTCCGCCATTAAACCACAGAATAACTGATAGTATGACCAAACTTTCAAAATAATACATAATTGGGTGTCAAAGACGAGCTGACGGGCACACTTCAGCAAATCTTCAAAGACTAACCAACTGGGCTAAGTAAACAGCTAAAACTTTACCCATACATAGAGAAACTGGATGAATAAGTTTTTAAAATTTGGAAATTAATAGGCCTATCTGATTACAGAAACATGAGATTGAGGACCTACAAGCGTCTCCCACGTGAAGTCCAGTGAATGAAATGTGTGAAGCCAACTTGGGAGTGAATAACAACAACGGTTATAGCTCACTTCCTGTACTCCGCCCTGCGCAGACCTCTGATTTGAATTAACAAAAAAGACTGCAAAGAAGTTGATCGACCCGCAACTCATATTGCTACGAATGACTGCCTTTATGATGCCATTGACATTTAGAAACAATGCAAACGTATCGATCACTGCTGTTACGAGTACTAATCCAATTATCTATGGGATATTTGGCGCGACTATTTTATACCAACACAAGGAGGTAAAGTGGGTACCTACCTTTAGTAGGTACCTTACCCGTGACATAACTCAATAACATTAAATTACTTGAAGTCAAGAAAGCTTCTCGACTATAACAATATAAGTACCTACCGACCTACGTATTCAAGATTGCCTTGCTTATAATAGTAGGAATTTAATTAGGTACTTATGCTTACCAACGTATAAAAAAACTGTACATTTTCCTCGTAATGACAAAAACTACCTATTCACGGTGCTCTAGAGTTACCTTCCAAACTACTTGCCTACCAGACTGAGCGACGAAAAACCATTGCGTTTTTGTAGGTTACAATCCGGTCAAAACGGCTGGTGATTGGGTCGAAAACCTGAATTAATTTCAACGAAGCAATAGTGCTGATTTATTTTTATTTATTTATTGTTGAAAGCATTTCGTGCCTCGATAGGTAAGCACTGGCTTTCAACAATAACCACCTGATGACCGAGACCTTGCAGAATATGATCGTTAGCTGCCTTGGTAAGGTGGGTTTAGGTAGGATAGGTATAAGTACCATGAAGGATGTTTTTGAGAAAGGACTTTACGAAAGCCTACGTCTATATTGGATTATGAAAGTATAAACTGTTTTATAGTGCCTATAATTTTGATTATTGAGACGGGTTGAGGTTGCTTAGTTGTACCTACAGGCATGCCAAGCTACAAACTACTATGAAATGGCTAAAGTTGGTAAAACATTTTTAAATAATGTAATAAAATAATGATAAACTGTTTAGTTAGGTAGGTAGGATTCAACTTGTTGAACCCGCTCAGTTTTACATGCGGTTTTCTTTCAGAAGTTAGTTTTATTGTCATATGATCAGTTTGAAATGAGAATTCGATATAAATGCTCTATGCGTTACGAATCCTAGCAATTTCTGTCCATTCTTTCATTCTCAGACTTGGCTTTCGGTTTAAAAGTAGTTCTTATGCATATGATTGGCCATGTAGGCTTGATTGGTATGTTACAACTTACAAGCATCGGAACTTTTTCATAGGTTAATTATGTAATTACTTACTACTCACGTAATAGGTATTTATTTATTTGCACCCGCGATCGCTCCTTTTTACACAAGCTAATAACTTCTTGCGAGTTATTGAAATTATGTCAATTTGCCCTGTAAAGTCAGCAAAAGTTGTAGCCTACCCAATCGTCTTCCTAGATTTTTGAGAACGTTTATCGGGATAAAGGTTTACACGCTATTTTGAGGGTACTATATCGGCCTATTCAGCAAAAAATATCTTAATCTGTGAAGCTGATTATTTACAAATTATCCCAATTTTCGCACATAAATTTTTTTTGGGTTTATTAAGCTCATCGGGTCATAAAGAGAGAGGTACCTTCATAAGTACAAATACTTAAATACATAGGTGAGTTTAATTAAAAAAATAAGAGATAAATTTTACGCATTTCCCAAACAAAAACAAAACAAGATTAAAAACCGTGTTTCGTATGAAAATGCATACGGAACACGGGACACGAATCTGAGACTCGCACTTGACTATTATGTGACCTAATACCTATCTACATGGGTGTGGGTACATAATTATACTACTATACCCTACCTACCTACTTAGATATATAGACTTAGAAGTAAGCATTAGTATGTGCAAAATAAATCATAAGTCTGATAAACAAAACATTGAAAAATTCAAATATACCAGCTGTAGGATGGGAAAGGACTTTTGGTTAGTGTGAGGAGTAGAAAATATTAAATGAGCGAGATGAAAAGTTCGAAAAGTGTGTGTGAGCGAGCAAGAGAACCAACTCCATATTTGATCGTCGAATGGGAGAAACCTGCGTGCGGCCTCACGGCCCGCCCCTGCCCCCGCGGCCCGCGCCCGCGCCGATCATCTGTTCGTCGAGACGGGTCGCGCGTTGAGTTCGAGCACTCATTGCGACTCGGGCACTCGCCGTCGTCGCAGCTCCACCTGCGTCCCCGACGCTCGCTCTCGCACGATCAGCTGTCCGCGCCGCGTGACGTCACACTCACACACCGCCTCCGATAGCCGCAGTGCGGTCGCCATGGAGCTGATGTGCGCTGAACGAGTGAGCCCGAGCAGCAGCGAGGGCGGCCGCCCCGCAGCGGCGAGCCCGGCCCGAGGCCTGGTGACCGCCGGGCCCGACCCGGTGCTGCTGCGGCGCCGCGTGCTCGACAACCTGCTGCGCACCGAGGAGCGCTACGCCATCACCGCCAACTACTTCGGCACCGTGCAGACGGAGCTGACGCCGCACATGCGCCGCGTCGTCGCCGAGTGGATGCTAGAGGTGAGCGTCCCAACCGCCTAGCGCCTGCGCCTACGTCTGCCGCACCCACTCTGTCGACCGGCCTCAGCGTTCGCCATTTTGTCTCGTATTCGCGACCACGTGTAGGTATACTTGCATGCCGGTGCCGGCCGCTCCGCTCCGTATGCCATGCCCGGCCTGCCATGTGCCATCCACCACCACTACCACCACCACCGGTTCGACTCCGGTCCTCCTAGAAAGAAAGATGAAAACTTTCAACGAACTAACAGCTGGATGGTGCGGTGTGGCATTGTTTACATGATCAGCTGATAACAATTTCGTAGCATGTTAGATTCCTATAGGAATTTTGTCTAACAATTTTTTTTTTTAATAAGATTATTTATGTTATCATGATTACCTGCTCGATGGTACCTGTACATACTACCTACCTATTGTACACATGCATATAATTATTTTTGTTTGTTTATCTACCTACCCAGTAGTTATGTTCAAGGAGTGCACAGCTGATAACTTGGACATCCGTAGCTATTACCAGTCCACCTAACTGGGCAGCAATAAAAAGTAGCAATGTGTGGTCCGGGAGTAGGTAGGTATAGGTATAGGTACCTAGCGAGCGAGGCGAGGGGCGCCCTGGGGGCCCCGGACACGGACGGACGCAAGCGTCGCCGGTCGATGCCACTCCGCGTTCTATTTGAATAATCAGCTGATTTTGACACGCACACAGCTGACGCCTGACGCTTCGGTGCGCACTATCTCGTAGATAGCAAACTGTAGGGTTGGTAGGTAGGTAGGTATGTATACCTAGATGAATAACTGCACTGTGCAGCAGCGCGTATAGTTAGGTTGTGTGAGAATGTAAACTAGGTAGGGTAGCAGGCGTAAAGTCTACGTGTGTAACCTACATAGGGCGGCGCAACTTGGAAGTTCCCTATCTAAGTAGGTAAATGGTTAAGAGCGTATTATTATCAAGATTGTTGGTTTCCGGTATAAGTAGGTACGAAACGGGTTGTCCTGTTTGACTAGAGTTTTGTAATATGATTGAGTCTTGTTAGAAAATTTTGTCAGCTGTTTACCGGCCACGTGGAAAAATGCGCCGGCGGCGGCGGCGGCGCGGCGACCGGCGAAAAAGCTGACGTAATTCGTACCTTACCTGTTATAGGTAGGTAGGTACATTCTGTGACTTTACCTACTGACTGCTCTACCATTCAAGCGCAGTAGGTTGGTATGGTATACCTAGTTTAGAGCACGACGCTGAAACGATCAGGGTGCTCCTAAATCTACCTACATAAGGTTAGGTATAGGTAGGCTAGGCTATTTATCGCTGCTCCCTCATCTAGTAGGTAGGTACTTACCTACCTTCCTACCTAGGTAAACGCTCGGCAAGCGAGGAAGGAGATTTGTCTATATTTCTAAGTCTTGCTGATTCCTATATTCCTTAATTACTATAAATAGGAATCAGCCTGGTCATCTAGGTACCTATATTCAATTCAATTCATTTATTTAAACCGTTGGAACACAAGGAACACTTAGTTTCGTCAACAAATTTAACAAATTTAGGTACATCAAAATAAAACAAAAGGTAACCAATAAAATACATATACCTAAGTAAGTAGGTATATATGTTTTAAGTACGAGCCACATTATTAATTCGAAAGAACCTCAGTAGGTTGGTACGTCCCTTCTGAGATGTAACTAACCTAAAGTTAGGTACCGAAGTAAGCAAGCTGTTTGTTTGTTTGTTTGTTATGTTGTCACGACGACACGGCTAATCGGCCTAACGGATCTTGATGAAATTTGGTAAGAATAAAGTCGTATTCTGAGGCATGACATAAGGCTACGTTTTACGCGGTTTTTCGCAAGCGAAGCCGCGGTCAGAAGCAAATTTCTTATAAAATTAAACATCCAGTCCAGTCCAGACCTAAAATAAAAACCTTTCACACAAGTAGGTGGGTTTATTATGCCCCTAGGTAGGTATAACTATAACAGGCATTTCAGTAACCAGACCGAAACGATCCCGATAGTCAGGGTCAATGACATGACGGCATGTTAGGTAGAGACTGTAACCGTTCAACGCATACAGCTCACACGCTAAATAGGGGGGCAGCATCTTACATAACTTTTAATTAGGTAAATGTTATGCTTTGACGCATGAAGTTCATTTGGATTTAACACTTCAGTAATTGTACGATGACCTTCCGTCGCACGCAAGTCTTCCAATTCTGTGTGTAGTGCGAGTTTTACTCTCCATACCGGCTCTAACGCGTTTGCGTTTACGACGATTTGTATGAAAAATAATACCTATTCACCATTCACGGTGAGCAAACGCGAATCGAGTGAACTGAACATCGATTGCCACTTGCACTATGCACTCGGTACCTACATGGTTTCGTAGCCAAATGATACAAAACGGAAATCTTATTTCCGTTCTGTCCGTTCCGGATCCATCATAGCCACACACTGCCGAAACTTTTAATTATGAGACTACTTAGTCTATTTATAAGTATGTATGTATGTATATCTACCTATCCAATATTTAGTATTTTCAATTATTGATTGCTAAAAGATTTTATGGCCTTGTATGACAAAACCGCTGCTGCGTGCGCCCCCAAGTCCTAAGAAATATGTAATTTCTCAAAAAGAAAGTTACATAATAACACTCCGATAAAAGTGTGCTTTCATTACACCTTATCCTAAATACTTACACTTTTTCTCAATATTTTCTTATTTACCAAAGTTTTCGATACTCTCGTTGCTAGCTCTAATTCTATGCAAAGCCTGAGAGCACTATAGCACCGGCCGTACGTCAAAGTGGATGGGCAGAATACATTATGTCAATCCTTATGTACAAAAAGTAAATAATATCTGTTGTTGAAAAGTGCTCTCAAAATCGATGCTGTGGTAGTCATGGTTTATAAATGTACCACTCCACCACTCCTACGCACGGATGTCGTAAAAGTCGACCAAGGGGTTTCACGAAAGAGGCAAAACTGTGAGCACCGATCCGTTTACCAACCGTGGAGTGTATGCAATATCTCAAAAACGCCCACGAAAATAATTTTCTATATAAGATATAAATGTCTTTATATTTCACATTTTTGATATCCCGATCGAGAATTATGTTGCGCCGCCTACATACATACATACATACAGTGCCGAATTTTCCAACATAGCTCAGAGATCAATAGCAGGGCAGTTTCACACATTGTCACCTAGCCCCAAACTAAGCAAAGTATGTAGGTAGGTACCTAATGTAGGATATAGATTAGGTACGAATACAATTCTTAATACGCTTCCGTCTGGTACGGATCTGGAACAGTTAATCTGACTGATTCCTTTGTACATAGTTAGTTTAATTGTACATTTTATTGAATAAAGATGTGTTCTTTAATACTTTTTTTTTGTAAATACATAGGTTCTGACTTATTATACAATACAACACCCAAACATAGAACAAACATCTATTCTATGTTCATCAGTCATCACACAAACGTTTAATCCGAGTGGGAATCGAACAGCCTACAGCCTATGGGCTGTGGGTTCGATTCGATGTGCCTTCTGCGCCATAGCGCAGAAGGCAGAGTGACTACCAATAGCACAGCTCTGTTGGTACAACCCTTCTGCCATGCCCAGCTGTGGACGGTTACAAATTCTTGATGCATATGCCCAACTGTGAACTGCTAGGGTACTTAAATGTTTCAGCTCGGTTTGGGACTTAAAAAGTTGTGTTTGAAAAGTGTGAAAAGAAATTAGTGTGTAACACGAGTGATAGGAATGGTATGCAGCTACAGGCTTTAGAGATAATTTTTCATAGGTACTTTGAGTCGTGTTACACTACACCGTGCGAAACTATGCGGGTAATCCTAAGTAGTTTTAACCACCTCAGTGGTGTAGTGAGGCGCCCACAGGTATAGAGGTCCCGGGTTTTATGTCTAGGGAGTAAAAATTTGTGCTCGGTTGGTGGTTGGGCTTGTTTAAAGTCCACCTGGCTCTGTAGCTAGCTTAAGTATATCGCGATAGCTACATTTGGAGCTGTTGATAGCCAGGTCTCAACCTGTTTAGAATTCCAGGTGAAGTGCGCTTCGACCTCCGGCCTTATCATAACTTGACGCCTGGTGAGATGAGGGCCAAGCGCTTTCCCGTAGAATAGATGGTTTGACCATAATCATTACGCTTGGCAGGCGGATTGATGATATAAAAAGGTTGGTATCTATCTCATCAAACTCTTCTTGCTACTTGCCATGCTTTCGCAAACTACACAGGTATCCGACGCGAATAAACTACTAGAATAACATCATCTCATTCTCTCTAATTGGTTGACCTAGTAGATAATCCTAGTCAAGACCTGAATAAGTATTAACCTGATGATTCTTATACTTACTGCGTTATTTTAAATCAGGGTGGGATAAAAACATATAACCTGCTTATTTAAAATACCATATCTTTACCTATATAGTTATTATGTACGTGTGTTTGTCACTCAACTTGATTGAACTCCTAACTGTTAGTGTACTTTTTTTTATTGTAAGTACGATTACAATTATTTTTTTGTTTTAAGTGGGTCGTTGGTTCGTTGATGGTCTACATTCATAATTTGACCCAGTAGGTGGCGCTGCGATCGCCACGGGCAGATGGGAATGATAATGTCCCGGGCGTTTCACTAGCTTCCTAGCTGTATGTTGACTGGAATAGTGGTTTAATATTAGAATCCGAATCAAAAGCTACGCGGTTTGCGATATCAGCTGAACGGTACAAAGCTGCTAACATTACAGCGCAGCAGGAAAGAGTATGCAATGTTTATCGCTAAGTTGTACTGTATTTCCAATTCATGTTATAAATAGGTTATCAGCAATTCCGGATGATAAAAGCGCGGTTTGGGTGCGGCGTTTCTATGTGAGCGTTTCTCAGAAAACGAGCTTGAATTTTTAAAGTGGAGTTTTTTATCGACAGCTTTGGTTGCAGGTTTGTGAGGAGCAGGGCTGTCAGGAGGAGGTGTTCCCGCTGGCGATATCGTATCTGGATCGGTTCCTGAGCATTTGCGAGGTGGGCAAGAATCAAGTGCAACTGCTGGGCACTACTTGCCTGCTGTTGGCCTCCAAGCTGCGGGAACCAGGCGCCAAGGGTCTCTCCGCAGAAGTCCTCATCTTCTACACCGCCAACAGCATCACGCTCGCAGACCTCTGCGTGAGTACACCAATACCAATTACCCATTTTATTACGTAGTTACAAGTTGGCTTTCATCGCCGGTCTACATGTTCTCCTTAGCATGCTTTAGAAAACCGTTGGGATTCAACACAAGCAGGAATGAAGTAATAATGTTTTAATTAACTTTCATAAGAAACAGCTGATATCATCAGTCATGCGATATCGTGTTAGGTTTTTGTGGTCCATCGCGGCTTTGGAGCTGATTGGTCGCGTCTCGAGTCACTCCGCTGATTTCTAGTTCTCAGCATCCGTGTGAGATGGTATTCCATTATCGTACATTAATCAACCGATCGATGAAGTAATCACCACACCAAGTATAGATATAGTTGGGTGAGGTACGCGATATACAATTTCCATTTTCATAGAGAGCAGCTGTGATCATAGACCTAGGTATATATATAGGTATAATGATATGAATGCAGCAAATACCCACGTAATGTGTTAAATATTATGGTTTGATGTTATGCTGTGTCTAGTGCATAGAAATACGAGTACGTTCTAAGAAAATAGAAAACTGTGGGTGGTGTGATGAGATGTAATTTTAGAAATAGGTGAATCTAACATGTCACGTTCATTGCGCCACGTCACCATCGCTCATTCAGTCCAGCACACCTTTTGTCATAGACCGGCCAAGTGCGAGTCGAACACGCACATCGAGGGATCCATTTTGACCTACAAGGCAAAAAATGTGGATATATTCCTGGAGCCTAAGTGCGGGTCTGACTCAAGCTTGAACAATTTTTATTAAAATAAATAACATGCATTATGATTACGACATGTTTGAACTTTTACGCGAGAAAAATCATAATTATAGGCGTTTCTTGTATTCATCCACAAAAAAAAAACAGCCCTTTATAAGACTGACAACGAAGTTAATGAAGTAATATCATGGTAACACCTTTTGAGACCTTTTGAGTTCGAAGCTCTGAAAAATAACTAGAGCATTACATTATTTACATAATCCGGCCAATGTTTTTAGTATGGTATATAATTTTTATTATTTGATTCGAACCCATAACCTACAGCGCCGAAGGCAGAGGTACTACCAACTGAGCTATGAGGCTTTAACTTGTATTCCGTTAGGTCATTGTGCACCATTTCAAATAGCATGTTGAAATCTACTGAGTAAGGTACCTTGTAATGTTGAGTATACTGTCGATAGGTAAGTAAAGCTTAACAACTGGGCGTATGAACGCATGTTACTTGTTGTTGCATATGCAAACATTCGACTCGAGTTGTTTGAACTGAAACACCGCACCTTTTCAAATTGTAGGACTGTATTAAATGTATGTAATAAACTCAAATGTATGTTTTCTTATTATTTTAGCATGATATGAAAGTCCTGCACAGTAAATAATGTTCTATCTATCCACAAGATTCTAATCTACAGTGCATTCATAGAGCTAAATTGCAGTAGGTTCCCAAGAATCCTATTAGGGTTTGCTTATTGTTATTGTTTTTGTATCCTAGTTTTGATGAGTAAAATGTTTTTCTAATGATTGTATGACAATCCTGCACAATAAATAATGTTCTATCAATCTAGCTAAATTCTGATCTGCAATGCACTCGTACAGCTAAAATGCAGTAGGTCCCCAAGAATCCTATTAGGGTTTTAATTTAGTATCCTGGTTTTGATGAATAAAATGTTTTTATCATGATTGTATGAAAATCCTGCACAATAAATAATGTTCTATCAATCTAGCTAAATTCTGATCTGCAATGCACTCATAGAGCTAAAATGCAGTAGATCCCCAAGAATCCTATTAGGGTTTTAATTTAGTATCCTGGTTTTTATGAATAAAATGTTTTTATCATGATTGTATGAAGATCCTGCACAATAAATAATGTTCTCTCAATCTAGATAAATTCTGATCGGCAATGCATTCGTAGAGCTAAAACGCAGTAGATCCCCAAGAATCCTATTAGAGTTTTGTTTTGGTATCCTGATTTTGATTAATAAAATGTTTTTATCATGATTGTATGAAAATCCTGCACAATAAAGAATGTTCTAGATATATCTAGCTACATTCTGATATAGGTACTGTGCGTTCATAAAGCTAAAATGCAGTAGGTCCCCAAGAATCCTATTAGGGTTTTGTTTTGGTATCCTGGTTTTCACATGCATTGCACATTAAATAATTTTATATATATCTATCAAGCTAGATTCTGATCTACAGTGCACTAAAAGTGCAGCTAAAATGCATTCGTTGCCTAGACGCCACATCGTCGGTCTACTTTCCTTGCAATTAGTAAAGCGATTTCATCTGTTCGCCGAAACGGAGACAATTGCTCTGATAGTATCGAATACGTGAGAGTTTGTTGTATTTGTATTGTAATGTGGTGTCAGCTTGTCGGTGCATTTCGGGCGCGGCGCGGTCACCCTGTGGGCCTCTGGCTGCCGCGGTCCCGCCGTAGATAATAAAGTGCACGGCACATAGTCGCGCGTCATATCGCCGACTCATTTCTGCCAACAGCAAGTGCATTCCGCGGCTTGTTGCCGTGCTGTGCTCATTAGTAACGGTAGTATTGCTCGATTACAATTATCATTACGTTTGAGGCTCGATTGTATTCATTTTCAATGTCTCTGGACATACATGTGCTCTGACTTAACCTCAAAAGGTATCGTGTTACAGTTTGTAACGTCACATACCGCAGGACACAGGAAGTCTGACAAGTCAGAAGCCTTGGCTGGACACCACAGCCGGTTCAGCTGATTTTGTGGACGAAACGATTGGTATTGTGAGATTTGCGAGCAAGTTTGCGGACAGTGTCCCCTAACGAGGCGGCGTTTTCTCGGAAGACCCTCGCGTTTCAATCAGACCAATTACAGTCGCAGCGAGCGCTTATTTTTTCTCACGCCCGCGGCACTGCGTCGGCGCCCATCACCACGAGCTCTTCGACACCACGCCATTAATGAGATCACTCTTTAAATTGATATTATGGCGTTAGTCTCGGTTAGCTTTTTATGTGTTCGCGCCGACTAGAATATCACTAACCTTTTGCACAACGAGTTTAATTTCGATACCGTTATTTTCCGAACAAAGCTTAGTGACAATGATAATTTTAAGTTGAAATACAAATAGCTGGCCACTTTTTGTTACTGAACGGCAGATATGATCTCAGTGCCAACGTGGATTCAGAGCGCTTGTTAATTTGTACATGAATACGGGCATTATATAAAACTCATTCCTAAATATTGTACGGCGCTTGGCATCAAGTGGTTTGTGCTCTACGTGAAAGGTGTTCGGCGTAGCTTGTTCGTAGCGCCTCTACGAAATTTCGTAGCACTCCTTTTACTGCATGTTATCTGATGTCCATATTGAATTTAAATGTTTTTTTTTTCAGTTTTTTATTGCATTGATCACACAAAATTATGTGTTATACGACTGTATTACAATCTTGATTATTTATAGTAGGTACTTCGTTATATTGTCATTTGGTGTATTTTATTATATTTAGAATATAATAAAAAGACAAGTAATGTTTTTTGGCTACGGGGTCTTGGCTCCCCCGGTGGCTCTCTTAGAGGTTAAAAGTGATGCTGATAGGGCCTTGGTTCCCCCGGACGGGGAAGACAAAATACCATACATGTTCCGTAATTTTAAGTGTTCTTGACTTGTTGTCCTTGTCGTGGTAATGACCACTTAATAGTGAATAGTTGATCATCTAAAACACAGTACCATTGAACCAAATTAACAGTTTTTTTTTTGTACGGCTGGAAACGCTTGACCTTCATCTCATCTGAATTAATTAAAGTTAAGATAAGCCCGAAATTCTCAACAGTGAGAAACTCGCTATCTTACCTCTAAATACCAGAACACAACGTTTATAATTATTGTTATGGCGACATACTAAGGTAAGATGGTAGCTAGCCACTACCAGGCTTATAGAAAGTCCGACCACCAACCAAGCCTAGCACAATATTGTACTCCCCTGGGGATCGATACCAGAACCTCTGGATCTGACGAACCACTAGTCAACAGAGGTGGTCAAAACAAAGTAGTCAAACAGACTCTTTCATTTGCACTGCTGTCCTCATAAAATTTTGCAAATCCTAACCGATAAAAACACCCCTATCGCATACCTTATTTTATGACCGTGTCACGAATTCTACTAGTGCCTAGACTAGAATGATCCACATTCCTACCGAAGCAGTTATGGTGCAGGATTACCGACAGATAATGGTAGACAGTATAATTCTGGCATGCCTTATTATATCTTATCTATGGCAACATAGGAATGTGGTTGTTATATTTTTTTTTATCGTACGGGGAAGCGCTTGACCTTCATCTCACCTGGTGATAATAAGTTATATAAAAGCCGAAGGTGCAAGTGCACTTCACTCGGATCTCAACACGTCCACAACTATTTAGAATTGCTGTTATGGCGAAAGACTTATAAGAGTGGTATCTAGCCAGGCGGACTTAAACAAAGTCCCTACCAAACGGGGCACAAATGATGATGTTTTTTTCTGCTCTATTCACGTGAAACGTCAAGTCAGCTGTTCATTGTATGTGGTTCGTCGCATAGGCTAACTGCGAGGACGCCGTCCGCAGCGTGCGACTGCAATAGGCGACACAGGTTAAGCCTGATTGGTGACCGGCGAGCTCCCCCGGAGCCGGGCTGCGCTTCGACGTGAACAAAAAGAGCACGTTCTGGCATTCGTGGCGGTTTAATGCGGGGTTCCCGCGCTCGCCAGCCGTTGAAGCCAAACCATAAAACCTGCGCGTTCTCGCATCTACACCACCACCGTAAACGTTTATTATAATTGAAGCATAAGTTTACGACCGCGGTTCCAGTTTGTCAAAAGAGAAAATTCAATATCGCAGTAATGGCGCCCATTCTTTAATGAGGGATCACTTTATTGGGAGAGGCAAAAATGGAACTTGTTCAGTGCGTATTGCACTTGCAGCGGTCGACACTTCAGTATCCATTTGCATTTTATTAAACAAGGCTACGGTTGCTTTGCGACCAAGTGTGGCAATAAATTGAGACCGTTGTGTGCGCGCTAGTTGCACTAGATATGTTGTTTCTTTTATCTTTCTCGGTCGGCGTCGATAAACCGCAATGGCGCCTGTGGTGCCCTGACTAGCTATATATACCCACCTACTTCTACAAATATGAACTGCCGTGATTGTTACCTGTGTGAGATATATCAAGATTTTGTTAACTGAAGTATAGACAGCACTTGAGAGTTATCTAAAAATCTTCTCTTGAGAGCTCGGCTGTACTTGTAGGCTTTCTAAGTATTGTTTATTTAGCAAAAATAAGTAATAGAAAGCACGTAAGCCATAACAAAGGATCGAACAGTGCTGCAACTAAAAGGAAATGAAAATTATTGTTTAGAATATGAGGAATGGGCAAATTAGCACGAATGGCGGTTGTTTGCTGATCTCACGACTGGGCTGTATCCGGTGCAAATGGAACCTCGGAGCCGGGAACTCGACGCGACGAAGCGCGCCCGAAGGAATGCGCCTAGTAGAAACAAAACTATGACTAACTTGTCTCCACTTATACCATTTCCAGTTTATGGAACATGAATGAAAGTCGCAATATATAACATGAAATCGATTTTTTTATTTAATGACGCGGAAGTTCTTGGCTTTCATATCACCTAGTATAAAACCACCATAATATGGTATATTATACCATATAAAATAAAGTTACATACCGACAATCAACGTACAGCCAAAACGAGAGATCCGACGACTTGAAATTTTCAGGGTAGCGTCGTTTTATTGTGTAGGATAAGCTGAGAAATTATTTTGGGGAATTTCCACGGGACTACGGGAACGAAGGTGTTTCATTAGTTTGATATTAACTAATGAAGACTATCTTTTTGAATTTAAGATTTTTGGATTGGATTTCACACAAAATTAACTCACAAATGTGACATGATATCTGCCGCAACCCCACACATAGTTACTGTCTGTTTAGGTTTGGGTGTGACTAGGTGCGCCAAAGTGCATTCTAGTACTTAACGTACTAGATACAGGAGTACCTATACCTAGTAAGTAAGTATCACCTAGTAAGGTGATTCCTATCGCTGCTAACGTTCGCACTGTCTTGAGCGACATAGATGAGGTACTGATAGCCGTGTCATTTATAATTCAAAAGTTTTCCAAGAGATGTACATAATAGAACTATCAAATATGATTTAATATTTTTTCTTTGAACCGATTGAACTGATTGCTGAGGGAATTTCTTAAATTCCTTTGTTAGTGCACCCCTACACTACAAATGGAAGTTACTCTGAAAATTTCAAGTCTCTAGAACCTCTAGTTTAGGATGTGCATGTTGATTGCCAGTCAGCCAGCTTTACGATGATAACTAACTATTGACAGTCGGGTTATATAAGGTAGCTTGGATAACTTGACAGATCCAGACATAGATAAGCGCAGCCGGCCTACAAGTGCAAGTACCTATACCTAACTGAAGATCGTACATAAAACGCGACACTAAAATATTTCTCCAACGATAATAAAATTCAAAATGGTCGAGTGAAACCAATCGTATGCGGGCGGAGCACGGCATCGGCAATCGATGGGAAAAAATGAAAATTTTGTGGTTAGGAGAACAGGAGACATGGAACGCGGTCTGACAACCTACCATTGTGCGGCCTCGCTGCGCTGTCCTATCCACATATCCACTGTCGTTTACATTCGTATGCTATGCCTAAGCAGTACAGTCTTACACACTATTATCGGTCCGGTGGCAGGGGGCGCAGCGATCGATTTTTCGAAAGGTTAATTAACCTACTACCTCAAAGCCTGATATTTGTTTCATTGGAGCGTCCCAAAATTTAAATGGCGGCGTGGCTAGTAAAATTTTCGCTCACCGGGCCAGAAGTTTCTCCTTGTCTACTTAATGTAAAGCTAACGGACATGTTTTAATTTGAAATTTCAACATAACGGGTATTGTAACTGCCAATGTCATCGGTTTACAAGAATGCGCTGATTGAATATACTAAAATAAGGTGTTACGTAAGAATTGCCGTATCATGCATTTTAAACACGTAGATATACAGAGCCTCTGATACTACAACGAAATTTCCTACACAATTGATGATAAATTCTAGGCTGTTGTAAATACCTATAGGCAGTAAGTAGGTAGGCATCGTACCTTCGCGTACCTTCTGGAGGGGTACCACGACCTCTTATAGCATTCTTGTTTTGATATTACTTTACTTTTGTCACTATCTATCCAGTGTAGAAAAAACGAGACAAAAGTAATGTAAGATCAAAACTAGAATGATATAAGACGTGGTTAGGCCCCTGAAGATTATTCATTCTCGAACCGAATCATGTCAAGGTGCTACTGAGCAGAACCTTCAGTCAAGAAATTCCGGTAGAAATTCTCCAGTGGAGAATACCGTCCCCATCGGAATTTCTTGTTCACATCTAGAAAATTCCAAGTTGTTTGGTCTCGGGGTTTTAGTGGCGACGCGACACCAAGCTCATTGTTTGATTCTAATAGCGGCGCAGTCACACCGTTCGTTGAAATTGGATAAAGCATGGGAACCTAGTGTGGAATTCAGCGAGTGTGTCGACTGTTTGCATAGCTCGCTTTATTAGCTGTGACGCGCGCTGCCGCAGAGCCCTTCCGACCTGGCTCCGCTTCGCCCCGCGTACATTCAAGTTACTGCCAACAAATAATCAGCAATCAACTAGACATCGTCGCTAAGAGCGACTATACGTTTGCAAAGAAGACAAAGACCGTCTGCAGCGGCGCTTCGGTGGATGTTTATGCATTTATTGTTCCCGAGCTTTTCAACTGGTCTCCGTATACGCGGACGATACAAGACCAATCTTTCCGTTTCGCGGTCGACCCGCATACCGACATCGTTGACCGCTTTGCCTTACCTATTAGTCTTTTTTCAGTAACTTGAATTTTAATCGTGAGCCAGCTTCATTCCTTGCATAATTTACGTTCTATTGTACGAGAACAACACATGCATACAATATCTGGCACTGGCACGCACACTTGTTCAATGTCGGCCTACCTAGTGATGATACTTCATTCATTCATAAACAGCGTTCACAAAACAACAGGAACTAAGCTCCAGAGCACTGTTACCCGATTGAGTGCTTTAAACTGTCACGTTATGAATTATTATCGAATGACGCCATTCGACTCGATATAACTGCCCGGTACGACTTCGTCGATTGAGTTAAGTAAACATCGGACACTATCTGTCAACGAACGTGCATTGCCTACATGTATGAGTGGGTTCATACATAAAAAACTTATCCGAGAACTATCTTCCCAACCGCTAAAATGTCATGTTATCATCAAACATGTGTGCCATATGTTCTATCATTTCGTTAATTATTATAATGTGGGTCAGAGATAGAGAAGTAAAGTTTCGTTGCCATCTTGCCATTGCCACACAGATAATGACAATGTAAGAGGCCGAATCACGTTGGGGAAAACATGGAGGTGAAATAAAAATCGTTTACTAAGAAGCAGTGAAATTTTGTGTAGGTAGTTAATAACCTGAGTGTATGTTTGTCAACAGAGCTGGGAGCTTCTTGTTCTGTCAAAACTGAAATGGGACGTGGCTGGAGTGACTGCGCACGACTTTCTTCCTCTGCTACTGACGAGACTGCCGCTTAGAGGCGTCGTCAACGTGGAGATGGTGCAGAGGCACGCGCAGACTTTCATCGCGCTGGCCGCCAGAGGTAACTCTTACTTCCAATCCAATGATGCTTAGCAATATCCTACACAATTAAACTATATGGTTTCAGTTCACTGAAAACATCATACCTTACCAACCTACAGCAGTTCATGAATAGTATTATGTTCATGAAGAGTACCTATGATGTTCATGGAGAGAACGATGTTCACGTATAGTAGAATATGATCACAAAAAACTGGATTTCAGCTGGTTTGGTTTTAGTTAAGTACGTTAATGTTTGAATCACTATGAAATTTAGATCTGGCAAATGCTTTCGAAGACCTTCATTGTAGGCCGAGGCTGTTTGAAACGGCAGACGGTAATTAGCATCTAGATTCCACGTCATGTCACGACAATGTGGCCTCTCTCTCACACAACCGCGTAGGTCCCGCCGCAGCCGCCGCCGTGTCACTGAACCTAATTCTAATACATATTTTGCAACAAATGCGGAATTTTATGGAAAAGTTACTTTACACAAACCAGTCGTAGACGATACCTACTTGCTATCACGACTTCAGAATTATCCGGTTCCTCGTTAATTGGATATTAAAGCTTTCTCACAGTCTCAGAAGTTATCGCGTCAGGTAGATTTAGACTTGTTTTTGGTGCGTGGGTCCGCTGGCCCGGCTCGCCTCACCCACTTGTAGGGATATCGACCGCCTTATGATTATCATCAACTAGAATTGATGATGTAGAAGCCGAAATCATCGATCAGCTAGTACTTAACGACTTGAGGGTTTTCAACATGGACGAAGTTTGCGCATACAGCACAGACTTGAGTCGTCTTTTTGTTCAGACAGTTACTGGAATAGGAACGATATGTATCTCGGCGCGGCGGCGGCTGAGGTTGTCCTAGCGAACGAGACGTGAATAGGTGTTGTTTACAGTGCGCGAGTTGTGACTTGCGAGGCAGTGA
This sequence comes from Venusia cambrica, assembly GCA_951394065.1. Lineage (NCBI taxonomy): Eukaryota > Metazoa > Arthropoda > Insecta > Lepidoptera > Geometridae > Venusia > Venusia cambrica. The sequence goes on from OX596035.1 coordinate 8,550,359, forward strand.
GGGTCTGGGCGCTACTCTGGGCGAGTGCGGCGTGTGTGTTCTGGCGGCGCCTCCCACGCCGCTCGCCCGAGCGCATTCCAGCACGCCTCGGGATCCCCCGCCCCACACCACCGCTCTACCCTCATGGGATCATATGTTTTTGTGCAACGGTTTTTGTTGTTTGCCGCCGCGCCGCTCCGTCGTGTCGCGTCCTTTTTTGTTCATGAAGTTCACGCACCAGCTCTTTTATTTCACTCGCTCGTCAGATACCATCTCTCGACTCTTAATGCAAAATTAATGTCTCAATGTTAGTGCTTGCGACCTCGGGCATGTCGATTCGATTTGGCCCTGGCCCCGGCGCAGTGTATGCGATGTCCTTGAATCGGTGTCACCGGCCTTATATTATATATTTAACATTTGGTGAATCGGCTACGACGATACGATACACACAGGTTTCTATAAATAACTATACATTTTATGGCCCCTTGAACGCCATGGCCGCCCGCCTGCGCCCGCGCCGCCGTAGACGTTACATTTCACATCGACCGACCCCGCATTATGCATCATTATTTGAATGGCACCATTTTCTCTAGAACCATAATTGGTTGTAATATTCAATTTTTATTGGATTATATTAATATGGCTGCAAAGTAGCAATGCAAAGCGACACCCCTTGAAGAGACTACCTATAACATGAGACTTGTCATGTTGTAAGTCTACTTGACTTCAGCAGTCTGAAGATAAATTTCAGTTGATTTATGGTGAGCATGATTGGTCTGACTGAGGTATCTTATCAGCGCAGCGGTCGGTTTCCATTATTAGAAGCGCCAGGACAGGCGGGCGTGCGGGGGCCGCATGGGTATTTGTTCCGGTGTGCATTCATCATCTATCGATTCTGTTACTTACAGCTTATCGTGTCAAGATAGATACTAGATATACCTATTTAGATATACCAAGTATCACTAATACTAATACTCAGTAAGCCGTAATACTTACATACGTTTTTCAACTATTTTGTCAGAGTCAGAAGTTTGAGAAAAAGTATAAGGCAATTAAGTAATTTATGTAGGTAAGTGTACATAATTTTGTGACTGGAAATAGCTGTGTTCAAAGTCTTTAATAATCCCTATTGTTCCTCAATTCTCCAAATAATTAATCACTTGGTAGTAGGCAGTTAGTCGGTAGGAACTGTAGGTAAGGTACCTAGTGGCCTCGCGAGATCGTTAACCTCACGAATAGAACGCCCGCACCAGCCGCTGACTATATTGACGTTACATCCATGCTTCAAGGGCATGGTGTGACTATTATATCAACAACTCACTATTAGAACTTTTATGGGTATTTTACCATTGGAACCTGGTATTTCGTCCGGCCTATAAAGTTTCACAGCTTCATTTACATTCACAACTGATTTTGAAGTCCAAAGTTCCTCAACTTCCTCTCGTATTATGCGACGGCGCTCGCGTCGCGCTAATAAGGAAGGACTTCGTATCCGCTACGTGTGTGTCCTCTTGTCCTGACGTCCTTTTACCTTAATCATCATAAGCTATCGACAGTTATCGCTTTTTTTGCACGACTATACAATTACCGATGGTTCTTTCCACTGAATTAATGAATTAATGAACATTCTTTATTGTACCAAAATAATGTAAGACAATAGATCATAAAATTCAATATAATACAATAGGTGGTTTTATCGCTTACGAGAGATCTCTACCAGACAAGACACGTTAGGATGAAACAGCGGCTAAGAACACCAACGACCATTCTAACCGTTTGAAAATCCAATGCGCAGTGGATCGTAGACATACTTGTAGTGGTAAGAGTGCTACGGCTCGGCTCAGAGGGCCTCTGGAGCCTCCGATTAACATCAGATTATGTAAATCCTGCGAGTGAGCGGCCGCTCTCGTTGTTTCGTCTGTTTTATTCGTTCTCCTGCCCTTTATCTCGGGTATGCCGACATGCAAATTGAAAAAAAAAGTGAAAATAAATCTTTTAAATGAGCTGAAAGAGTGTTCGATATCTATACGTTGTTCGAAATAATGGGATCTACTAAATGATGAATGGAGGACCCTTGAAGGCTTCACTCGCATTGTCTGGCCGTGTCCTCGCGTTGTGGGTACATGTGAGAGTATGTGGGGCTTCTTTGCTGACTTGTTTAGCGTGGGAACGCTTATATTGTAATGGTAACGGAAAACAAGTCTCCATTAGAGCAATTATTATAGGTATCTACTCTATTAGCGCACATTTTAATAAATAAACTTAAAGTTAATGAGTTCAGGGTGAGAAAGGTTAATAATGAATGAATGAATGAATGAATGTAAGAATGAAAACTTTATGGTACAGCAAATAATACGCAAACTAGGTGACACCAGTGATGTATGAGTACAATGGGCGGGATTCAACGAGGCTTCTTTCCGGCGACCTTGGAAGGAGAAACAGAAAGTAAAAAAAAAAATATACCACTTATTAGTATAATATTATATTTTTGCACAGTTTGGGCAAGATATAAAACTAATCAATTAAACTAAAAATAAAATAAAAGAGTTATTGCAACATTTGTTAGTAATTTGCGTATTGAGACCAAATAAGTAATACATTTTACCCACATCTTTTACAATTATTTCAACTCTGAATACCATACGTGTGGCTACATGTGAATAAGAGCCAGTCTGACCGAAACTGGTGCGTTGCATTGTCTGTCTGTACGTTTCGTATAGTATGGTTTTGCCAAAGCAAGCCCGTGAGAAATATTCGAGTGAGAGGGGCGCGCGGGCATGGCTGTGGAATGCAGCCGAGGGCGGGTTGCCGGCTCCTTTGATAAACCCGGAGACTGACAACCTGCGGGAGTGAGAGAGAACATTTCTCCGGGTGTTCACTTCTTCGGTCTCATCTAGTGCGCTGCGTGCTAGCTAAGAGCTGTCTGGCTAAGTGGGTATGGGCCTCCCTACCCAAGCGGTAGTTGTGGACTCAAATCCAGTTGTGCACCAAATTTTCGGCCAAAGTTTATGTGCGCATTTTTACATGCTCTGACAGTGAAGGTCACATCGTGAGAAAACCGGTATGTACCAAGAACCAAAAATCCAAATGGTATGTGATATGACACTAGCTAGTATTCCGATAAGGGGTGATGGGCTTACAACTTGTCACGTGTAAAATGCAACCCTTGCAAACCGTGGGCATGTGCGCAATGTAAGTTTGGATGTGCCTCTGACCACCCCCTAGTAGGTCGTCTTCGTAAGATTCTCGCTCTGAGATGTAGTGATCAGAGGTGAATCCTTGAAGGGGAAAAAGTTGGAGTCGTTACTATTGTGCTGGCCAACTCGCGTAAGCTTCACAGAACATAATAAATCAGCCAAGTGCGGATTCGCACATTTCAAAGCCAAAAAAACACATTTCTTTGGAAATACAGATTGAAAACTCCAACTCATGACTGAAAATTTCATGGCATGTGATGACGGATGGAACGACAGCGGAAGCATGTAGGGTCTCGTTTTCACCCTTTGTGTACGGAACCTTAAAAACCTAATCTATTTTCGTAAAGAGTTACAGTTAACTGCAGATAATGGTTTATTTAGTTGGTTCCGCCTTAATGAGACGCGACGGGTGCAAACTCTATTTCCAATTTCAAATTACAGTTCAACAGGTTGGCACAAAACTAATTAAATAATAAATACGGGACATATGATTTTTTACAGCGGTATTTAGCTCCCGAACTACGCAGAGCTTTTTATATGGGAACTTGATTACGCATAGAATACTTTTTTTGGAAAAACATACCTACACATGAAATACACACATAATAAACATTTATATTCATTACACAAATATTTGTACTGGGTGGGAATCGAACCTACAACCTACAGCGCAGAAAGCGAACTACTACCAACTGAGCTGTGAGGTTTGAGAAGACCGATAATACTTTTAAATAGGCACTGAGCTAGTCGTGACACAGTCGCAGCTTCCGTTGAGTTTAATGATAACGGTAATCAAAGCTTCATATTTTCCTGATGATTTGCAAGCTTAGGTACATATGTGCAACAAAAACAGGAAAATATTATACTCGTCAGTTGTTGGTTGACGTGTTGCCTCGGCTGATCCGGCAACGGATTTCACTTCAGCCTTTCTTGCACATGCTAATTATGAACAAGATGAGCTTTGGTTGAATAAATAATAACAAAAAAAAATTTTATTTACTTATTTATTTAATATTTAAATTGCCATTACACCATAAAACCAAGGCGACAAGGAAATACATCAAACAATTACACAAAACAAGCTAAAACAGTTTCAGTTTCCATAACAATCAATAATAATTGGCCCTACTTAAAAATAACAAAAGAGTTTCTGTGAATTTCGTCAACGATATATTGAAAATACTTATATGACATTGATTTCACACAGCGCCATCAAGCCTCAAACTATATAAGCTAAGCTTGTAATATGTAATATGGTAACTAGATTGCGGGTAGAATACTTATATACATACCTATACAATATCTTTTCTCAATACATTTTTTGTACGACGTAGAAGCGGCCTTTATCTCACCTGATTTTCAAGTTATGATAAGGCCACGCTGGCTATTAGCGATGGCAGTAATGGTGTGATGATACACAAAAGTATGCTGCTGCGCTGATTCTGGTGAGATACCTTAATCGGCTTTTACGACATATGCGATGGCAGGGTGGTTTCTTAAGCCGCAACCACCACGACGCGCGGCATGTTTCAGTATTGTGATAGTTTTAAGCTGCGGTGCAAGAACTATAGTGTCTTCTCTCTTGTTGTAGATTACGAGTTCACGTTGTATTCTGCGAGCACGCTGGCTGCTTGCAGCATCGCGGCGGCTTTGCGCGGCTTGGAGCTGGACGGTCATCTGCCTTGGCTCCATGAACTCACTCGCATTGATTTTGTAAGCACTTATTTTCAATGTCACATGAACGGGATATCTATTTTGTACAAAATCTGTCTAAGCAGCTCTAGCTCTAGCTTGAGCGGAACAGTCAGTCAGTCTGACTGACTGTTATTTTTCATGTTAAAGTAATATGTACCTGGTATATTTGTCCAAATGTGTCGCCTGACGATACTTTGTTCTGCAGGACTGCCTCCAAACCTGCCTTGAACAGATCGAGGAGATGGTGAAGGTGTTGATCGAGAAGCGTGTCAGCGCGGCCCCAAACGGGCAGCCGCGGGAAGCGTGGACGCCTCCCCCCCAAGGCAAGGCGCACACTAGCGCCGCCACCCCCACCGACGTCAGAGATGTGCATTTCTGATCCCGAATCTCTGCCGCTGGCAAACCACCCCGGGACCGTACGAACACTTCGTACTCTTCGGTTCCCAAGGACAATAATGTCATTACGGTGCATCAGTACGAAACTACTTTAAACTATCTTTGTATGCGTTCGTAATCGAGGACTGATACCAAGACTGACCGCATGTCTCTAACCTAGATTTTACGTTTTCGCAACTTGTGGACACCCAACGTGCTACTAGTAATTTGCCTCTAGTCTACTTTTGCTACCTACATAGCTCTGTCGCATAGTATCTAGATTTTATTAGATGACCCTTCCTGTTGTATATAGTGGTGTTAGAAATTACAATCTACCTCTTATAGTTAAGATTAGTTACAGTTCTGATCCGATTGAATACCTATACCTTCTCACATATACACATAGATAGTTCACACCACCTGTAAGATACATATAAATAAGGGACCAAAGCTAACTTCATTCTTCTGTTCTGTTATTGACAGACTTGCTTGCGACTTACGGATTCCCATACTTATATATAGCTTACGTGTAAATAAGTATCGACGTAAGAACTTACATTTAAGCTGATAGGAATGCTTAATTCAGTCTGGGTGCGTTGTATGGTTGAGTATGTACCTGATGTAGGTACATGACTTTTATGCCAATGATGTAATGGTGTCCTAAGCTTTCCATGCATCGATAGATATGTATGAATGGAAGTGTTTTTGATACATTTCAGTATCGCAAATTAATATTAAAATAGCAATACTTAGATTTCTTTCATTCAATATCTTGGTTTTAATAGCTACATTTTAGGTAAGGATCAAAATGTCAAAGCGTTTTATTGATAAATGATAAATCTAATCATTGCTTCTGCAAAACTTTGCTATTTTTAGTTAAACATATACTTAGTCTAGTAAACACATCAACAAAGAAATATTACAATAAACACTCTCACACCTACCCATGAACAACCAACTTCTCTAGCAAAAATGTAATGCAATATACTTAGCTATATATTTTTCCTGAGCTAATGAACGCATCATAAGTTCTTGTATTACTTACCTACTTATATTTCAGATATATCTTACATTATTATCGGGGGAAGGCAATAAAGTACGCTTTTATTTGTAATACATTTGTATAAACTACTACTGAATACATTTATTTATAGGATACCTATTATATTAAAACCCAGAATTCATACTATTAAACAGATATGTATATTTCGATACTTAATTTAGATAAACTATAGCGCAGGCTAAGGACTCGATATGACACAGACTAATATCTTCCTAACTTAACATATTTTAATTAATTTGTTTTGTTCCTCTTGATAATGTACCAACACCTACTTAGTTTTTATTGTAATGTGATAAGTTATTAAGTTTGATATTTCCTATTATAGTCACTTTCAGTCATAATAATGTAAACGTAGACGAATGTCCCTACTAAGGGTTGATTATTTGGGTTTAGAGGAAGATAAAAAATGTGATCATGATTAAGATGTATAAGTTAGTGTTTAGTTGTGTAATTCACATTATTGTTCCTATTTCATAAAACCTTCAGTTGATAACAACGTTTTGTAACAACAGGCGAATTCCACTGATATTGTACTTATTTCCTTAAATAGTTCTGTTAACAAGGCATTTGTTAATCAAATATTAATGTGATATATTTCAATTAGTGTAGGTTTAATATAGCTATAAAATTATAACGTGAAGTACGGGTGGCGAAAACAAATACAAATAAAAGTAGTTGTAAGGCATAGTAAAAACATAGAGTAAATAATAAAATAGCTATTAAATAATTCTAAATAGAATCACCTATATTATGTGCTCATAGTAATGTTATCACTAAAGTCTTCCATACACGAGTGAATCAGGGAGTAATCGTTAAACAGTTATTCCCGCCAACCGTTTAGTTGTCAAGCCAGATAACTGCATACAAATATCTTTATAACTTTGTAACTTACACACTGTAATATACTATCTATAAGATGCTTAAAGCATGTGGTGCCATAAGTAACACTACTGAAATATATAACATAATATACTTACCTAGTATAAAACTGCATTTATTATGAAAACATGGCCTGAATAAAAAAAAATTGGTCGTGCAAAGAGAGTTTATTAAATAATTTAAGACTTTGTGGTTGTGGAACATAAGTCCATAATCTTTAGCTAAGGTACCTATATAAAGTTTGACAATATTGTAATTTTTACTTTTAGTTTTGTACATTAAATGATGTGGGAAAATATACGCATTACAATTAGTCTTATTTTGCTTATTTGGCGTTTGGACTGGCTTTTTCGAAGTACATAGTATAAGAAATTGATTTAAGTATAAAAATGGAATTCATAGTTTAAATAATCTCTATAAAAGTTTTTTTTTTGCGATGTTTAGATATATTTTATGCCTAAAGTTTAGGTTCTAGGTTTCTAGAGAGGTTATCACCAGTTTTCCTACGAAAGTAGCAAAATTGTAAGATTTATAGATACATAGAAATGTGCATTTCTTTGATTTTACTTGTGATTTATTATACACTTAAGTTTTCTTTGGATTGTACGATCGTTATTATGTTCGGATGTAAATACGTTCTTTGAGAAAAAAAGATTAAAAAATTCTAAAACTGATTTAGACTGTTATTTATGAACAAAAACCACCCTTATTCATCCCCTCCATCCTACATACTCATATTCATAACATAGCATATCATAGTTTTCAGAGTTGCCTCAGACATGAAATTTCTGAGGAAAGGTGGAGAAATATTTTAGGTATTATCAAACTATTGATACAAAAGTCAGCCTATGATTTTGCACCGCGTCAAAATTCAATTCACTTACATACAAACGTAGTCAGGGTGGTCAGGGTCTGATCCCACGCGCGTGTGGCTCATCTTTATGATGTTTGTTCCAAGTTTGCGCAGAGAGTAGGTAGAGGTACACATTGCAGACTTGCATGAACTGATTACTCGATAAGTAAGATGATTCGGGCCAGGTAGGTACTGCATAAAGTAGTGATCATTAAAGAGTCACGTGGTGACTATCCATCCGACAGGGGTGAATTTAAAACCAGCACTACACTCCAATATGCGTGTTTTATTTGCTGAAATTACCCCATTTGCTCTTTGTACATTTTTCTTTATTTCTCTTCTTGTACTTTTGGGTTTTTCTGTTTTTATTTTTGAGCAATTTTTTTTTATTTGTATGTCACGCCTATGGCGGCGACTCGTAAAGTCTAACACGGGCTGATACACAGCCACAGCCCATGAAGAGAAAACAAGGATAGAGTTTTGTCGAGGTACCAGTGCAGGTGCTCTTAGCAATAAGCATTGTCGAGTATGAAATTATGTTGTAATTAATTTAACTAGTACCTAGTTCACCCCGAACTGAGATCTCGTGATGTTTGGATTATGTTAGGTAGTTATTTCTGGAATAGAACGTAATAAACTAACTTTTTCTAAATCACTCTATACTTACCTGAGTGGGAACTCTTTTTCTATGCAAAGCCAAAATCAGTTTGCAAAAAGCACCAAACCAGCGACTGTCCGTCATAGTGAAGAAAACGTTGAGCCACCCCTCACTAAGTTGAAACAAATGTTGATGTCGTTTTGAAAAGTGCTCTCAAAATCGTTGTTAAAAATCTAGCCCTTCAGCCCACGGATGTCGTAAAGTCAACGTTTTTAGGCTATATTAATTATTATACTATATTATAATATAGGCAAATATCATTTTTCAATGAAATTGCAGCTTTTTTCTATGAGTAAAGAAAACTTTGACTGTGAGCACCAATTTGCTTGCCAAGCGTGGTGATTATAAGATAAGATAAGATAAGATAAATTTATTTCTTAAAATACTAGGATACATAAAACAATTAGAGCTAGGTTGGTAGAAGGTAATTATATAATTCTAATTTTGGTGCCCTGAGTTCCGGACAAGAGATTCTGTATCCCGGTCCTCAGTGCCCCCCCTTATATTACGTTAAACAAACAGAAAAAACTTATGTATAATTTAATACATCTATTGCTAACTACAACATACTTATGATATAAATGTAGAAAAATAAGGTAGGGTTACATGGGTAGGTATAAATAAGCAATGATTCAGTTTTAACTTTGTTGTGAGAATTTAATATAGGTAGGTAGGTATACGGTAAATAAGTAAACAGAAAGTGTAGAGATATTTGGAAGGTATTTACACATACCTGATACCTGGTACACATCATAATATAATCTAGGCTTTTAGGGGACTGAGCTTATATAGCAAGAAGGCAATTACATTATTACTAGATAGATATATACTAATAGGTACTTAGGTTGAACTACGTAGCATTGCAGTATACGTAGGTACTTAAATAAGACAGTTGTTTGGGTGTAAATATAAGATTAGCTTTGAAACAACACAATTACGAGTACATTATTGTAGGTACGTTGGCTGGTTGTGGGTAGAAAAATTAAGTTGAGCGGTATTGTTGAACAAAATGAGAGAACAAGTTATAGTCTACCTCCAAAATATTCGCGAGTTTAGTTCAGTTATAGCGATGGTTTCTAGTTGTGAATCGGGGTATAGTCTAGGAGATGGCTCACGATAAATTTAACAGAAACAATAAACTAATCAAAATAGGTTTTATTTAATTGATTTCGAATTAGGCATTAGATTTAGTAATTTAAATATTCTACTGTACTGTACTGGACTGTACATTTTAATGGTCAATAGTTTTTAAGGTGATTATTTTATTTAGATTTTAAGTAGGTAGGTACTGATTGTTCACTTCAATAAACCAACAATGAAAATAAAATATGCTTACTATTTGATATATTTTAAAGTAAAGTTTAATTTAATTCTGGATTGGATGGTTGTGTTTACATATGTGTTTTATTCCATATTAATAAATTCTTTAAGTTTGGATCATTAATAACGCTTCCGTTTCCGTGTAGTCAAGGTTTAGTAACCAGGACTTTAATTTCTTTTTGCAGTTTATTTTGTTTAGTGGGTGAAAGTAAAGTTCTTTATTTATTCTATTGTATAAAAAGGGAGCCATGTAGCAATGTTGGGTGTTAGTAAATTTTGTTCGGAATAGTCTAGTTATACAGATTTTATCAATGCGTCGTCTATTTATGGATGGATCAAAAGATGTTCGGGAGTGCTGCAATGTAAGTATATTGTGAAGATATAATTGCCTTACTGTTAGTAGCTCGCAGTCTTTATAAAGGTCAGTCGTAGGAAAGCGGAAGGGTTTGAAAAGAAGTACCTTTAAAACAGACCTTTGAGCTCTTTCAAGTCCAAGTAAGTGACATTTAAAGGCTGCGCCCCAAGCTGTGATGCTGTAGCATATAATGGATTGACATAGGGCTATATAGATAGATTTAAGTAATTGGAGGTTCAGTATTTGACGCAATTTTTTGAAGATCCATATCAACTTCCTGACTCTGGAGGTAGTGTGTTTAATATGGGGCAACCATTTTAGTTTACTGTCTATGACGACCCCTAAATATTTTATTTCTTCGACTTTCTTAATACTCGGACAGCTGCATGAAGTTGTGAAATCGCATGAGTGTGCTTTAATGGTCAGATTTGAGTAATTGGGTACGGCTCCGCGGATCTTAAAGCATAAGTATTTTGTTTTGTCTATGTTTAATGTCAGCACATTATCATTCAGCCAATGCATGATATCATTTAGTCCACGTTCTGCAGTAGCATAAACTTTAGGCCAGGTAACTCCCCGAAATATAACTGCCGTATCGTCCGCATAAGTGTATATAGACGCGTTTTCGAGATTCATGTCGCACAGTTCATTGACATACAACAGAAAAAGGCTTGGACCCAGAATGCTCCCTTGTGGAACTCCGTAAGAGATGTAACAGTCATTGCTTAATGTGTTTCCAATTTTTACTTTTTGAGTTCGGTCACTAAGATAATCTTTAAATAGCTCCAAACAGGTGCCCCTGACCCCAGCATGCTCTAGTTTATCAATGAGTTTCGGCAGAGAGACCGTGTCAAAGGCCTTGGCAAGGTCAAGAAAAATACCAATGCACTTTTCCTGACCATCCAAAGCCTCAACAACGTTGTCACAGAGTTTTAAAACCGCATTTTCTGTCGACCTTCCTGCACGAAACCCGAACTGTTGCTCTGAGAGTATTTTTTGTTTTTCCAAGTAATTGATGAGCCTGTTATTTAAAATCTTTTCTAGTATTTTAGATAAAATTGGAAGAACAGATATTGGTCTGTAATTACTAGCTAAGTATTTATCTCCACCCTTGAAAACAGGTGTGACTATGGCTTTCTTAAACACTGAGGGGAAGACACCTTTTTCAATACACAGATTAAATAGTTTGACAAGAGGAGGAATAAGTATGTGCCGCGCCGATTTTATTAGTTTTGGGGATATAAGATCCCATCCAGCAGCAGATTGAGATTTAAGACCCATTATAATAATTTCTAGCTCTTTCTCATCAGTTGGAAGAATTGCCAAGGAATGTTGGGGTTGTGTTGGGGCTTTCACAGAAACAGGAGTACTACAACTTCTTTGCGCAATTTTTTCGGCTAGTTCTCGACCAATGTTTGAAAAATACTCGTTTACGGATTCTATTGACTCACAGGGGGTATTACAAGATTCTAACAGTTCAATTGGAATAGCGTTAACTTTTTTGGTATGGGTAATTTCTTTGATTATATTCCAGGTTTGCTTGGTATTGCTAAAGTTTGACTGGAGTCTATCTTGTTCATATTGGGTCCTAGCTTTATTTATAATTTGGTTACAGAAAGTTTTATATCTTAGATAGGTTGTTTGCAGGGTAATATTTCCTGGATTTCGTTTATGATTTAGGTGTAGTTTGTCCTTGTTTTGTATGCATCGAAGAAGCCCTGGTGTAATCCAGGGTTGGGATATTCTATTCTTTTTACTTTGTTTGATTATGTTAGTATTCTGAGTAATGGCTTGTGTTATTGTTTCAACAATGGTTTTGGCTGATTTGTTGGGATCATTATCATTCGTCTGAAATATGAGGTCGTAATTTACCGATTCAAGTTGACCAGTAACAGCCTTCCAGTTGGTTTTTGTAATAATTTTTGCAGGCTTATATTGGTGCGTAACTTTATTCAGGCTAAGTAACACCGGCAGATGATCCGTTATTTCAGTGTCTATAACGGTAACAAATGCAGGTAAAACTGTTTTAAGAAGAACGTGATCTAAACATTTAGGTCCTCTAGTAGGGAGGGAGTGGGCAGAACAAAGACCTAGTTCCATTGTAACATTCAGATAATTTGATACTGTATCATCTAGGACGTCATTTTTAATATCAAGGTTAATATCCCCTAGCAGGGCAATATTTGTGTAGTGTTTTATCAAAGAAGTTATTGTCTCGAGGGAGTTTAAAAATTTTTCTACTTTTTTGAATGACGGAGACCTGTAGATTCCTAGTACTGCGGTATCTGGCTTTACTTTAAGCAACAAACCGGTTGCTTCTTCTAATGGTAGTTCCTCACATGTATAATTGAGATCATCGCGGGCGTATATAATGACTCCATCGTTTTGGTTGTGGCAATTAATAGTAGAGTGGGCATGATAACCTGTGAGCAGAGGAATGGGTTTATTATTATCTAGCCAACATTCAGTCAAAATCATCAGATCACAGGAGAAAATTAATCTTTTCAACAGTGCTTCTAGCAAAGGAAGGTTTTTGTTTATGCTTCGTATGTTGAGGCTCAGAATTTTAAGGCTATTGACGGGGCTACCTATATTACGGATACAATCTTCAGGTGCGCACGAGGTTTCTACTGCAATTTTTAGACTATCTAAATCTTGGAGTATGGTGTTCTGCATATTTAAAAGATTTTAGTGTCTTGTCAGTAATAATGTCTTATTTTATATTGTTAAAGTTTGTGTGATATAATAATTATTATTAAGGAGAGGAAAAAAGATAATCTATAAAGATTAGAAACAAAATAATATTATCTATAATGTACTTAAAGTTATAGCATAGCCTCTATTATGAGAAAAGTTTATGGCTATGTCATAGGTACTGACTGGTTGGTTGACGTCAGGTTAAGATCAGATTCACGTGTAATGCGTATTTGTGGAGAGCCGTCAGTTTTGCGAATAAAAATTCTTCCAAATGACGTCCAGCAAAATTGATAGTTGTTGCTCTTTGCAAACTCCCTTGCAAGGTAAAAGAGCCTTCTATCCTTCTGAGTCAAGTTTTCGGAGACGTACACTCGTGTACTCTGGCCACTGATGTTAAGGCTAGCAGTACAGAATTTATTCGACTGGTTTTCTTTGTTGTGTCTCTTGAACGATGACAGAAACCTGTCCCTCATGAACACAGTTGTAAAATCCGCAATTATCGGATTATTGCCGGCTTTGAGATTTATACGGTAAACGTCTCTTATTTCAGAACTGTCTACAGTGATGTTAAGTTTCTCAGCTATTTGTAAAAGAAGATTTTTTGTATCTAGTTTTGATTCTTTTGGGGATAGAGGGATATTTCTGATTTCAATACTGGTGCTCTTTGCTTTACGTTCTAATGTTTCAACTTTGTATTCGAGATATTCTATTTTGTTGCAGTGTTCTTGTCTCTCATCTTCCAAGAAATTAAGTCTTTGGAGAACTTCGTTGAATTTTTGGCCCATTAGGTCCATAGAAATTTTAATATCGGCAAAATTACTAATGATAGTATCATACTTAGCATCTTGGTCAGCTTTCAGTGCAGTAAAAAGATCAATAAATTCTGAGCGGCTGATTTCATCACGTTCTTTGCGCTTGTAACTTGAGCGCGGAGCAAGTGAGGAATGCGACGATGCTGCGCTTACACTTCTTTCAGACTCTTGATCGACTCTTGAGTCGGTTTCTGCCAAATTCGTTTCTGACCCAAATTGTTGCATTGGTGTTTTGTATATAGTTGGCGAATTTCGCGGTTTCGCCTTTGGTGGTGTTCGCTTTACCGACATTAGTAGACTACTACTTCTAGCTCTTGAACTAAGTTTTTATCTATACAGAACGCTAAATTGTTTGCTGAGATCTTAGACACTAGGCGAGCAGCACGCGGTCGGATTTAGAACTTGCATGCGAGAACAAGTGGGAGCCGTAATGTCTAGCTCTCTGACTAATGGCATTCACCTACACCGATGTGGAGACCGTCGTTATGCGTGTGTATTACAATAGCCTTGTGCACGTGTGCGTACGCCTTCAATATAATTTATCGCATGTAGTGTGTGCGTATGCGTAGTGCCTGGGCACTCGAAGAAGTAAGTGTGTGTAGTAGCTTTGTTCTTACGCCTGTGATGTTAATGCTTCGCTGTGTGGGTGCTCGGGCTGCATCTGCGACCTCTTCAATGTTTATGCACTCCGAATATTTTGGCTCGATTTAATTTAAAAAATACTCAGATATGAAAATATAATAATAATTCAATACTGTCCGCCACGTCTACTCAGTATCGAGGTCCAAGGGGAAGGGATTATGGCCAAAGCTTAGTTTTAGAGGAAGTTCTTTCCACATTGTGATGGACACTAATGTACCTACTGTTGATGTGGGATATGCGCAGGGGTATCCCTTTGGGTGACATTCCAAAAGTTATTCTTGGATTTTATCGACACCCTTGGTTTGGCCACTTAACTATTGAGTGTTATTAAACCAATATAAAATAAATATAAATTTTAATGAGATTCTGAATGAAATCTGAAATTATCACATCTTGCAAGACCTGGTAGTCATCCTTTCCTCCTTTATTTAAAAACCACCCCTATTAAAGGCAAAAATAAACTAATTTGGAAATCTGCCGTCTCAATTTCATATAATATTTCACGTTTTTACACATTTTTAAGGCATCAATCTTATTTACCCCCTTGGCGGTTGCATTAACATTAACATTATTAACATTAAGGGTTCTTAATGTAAATAATGATAATACAGGGGTGGTTTCAAAAAATATTATATATGAGGATTACTCACTAGGGTAGAGAAATAGGGATTTCTCTACCCTAGTGTCAAAAAAATCCTCATACCGACTGATGAGTATTTATATATTCACTGCATATTCCTAATTTTTTATTGATCAGATCAGCCATTCAAAAGTATATCTTTTGTGTGGCTGGGAAAAATTGTATTTCTTTTCATCCCAATATCTCAAAACTACCCCACTTATCAAAAATCCCCCGCAACAATCAATTTCTATTTACTTTATCTCTACACAGTTTAAAATTCATGAAAATCGGATAACCCCTTCCAGAGTCATGCCGTCACAAATATTGCCACATACATACAGTGCCGGATTAATTTAAAAATCCGTCAATATAAATTAAATAATTAACCCCTAATTTACACTTTACCTACCTTTAGCCTTTTAAGGAATTCAATAAAATAGATAATCTGCTGAATATTTTATTCGGAAAACAATTTACAATATACAAGGGCACCATAACATTGCGGACCCTGTGATTATGTACAAATCTATACATTAAACAAATAGTAGATTCATTGCGAACTACAACATAATATTATACAATTAGTATTGAAAAGGCACGCCTTGCAGTTCATGTGATTGCTTTAATTCGAACAATGCGCAGAATATTGATTAAATCAACGTTTCGCCAGTGAATGTTTTATACGAGTACAATGTACTAATTTATTTAACTAACTATTGTGGGAAGCACTCTGCCAAATAACAAGTTACCATTACTTAGCTTATTTTGGTGATGAAGGCTCAACATTTTTATTATTAATTTTCACCAGTAAAAATGGTGTTGGTTTGAACATCGTCCTATAACTTCTAGTAATTATGGAAGTGTTTTTCAGGGCAGTCTATCAGTTAGAACCTAATCTATTTAATCCGTAAAAAGGAATGATACATAAATAATTATATTTCGTTCGTTCGTCATCGCCATAAATAATATTCTTATTGAAATTGAACCCTAGTTGAAGATATAAGGCATAAAGTATTTTATAAGGTTAGAAAGGTATGTAGAAGGTAGGTATCAGGGTTCATAAGAATACTCTTTGCCAAATGCCAACACAAAGAATATATATAAAATTGCACTGACAAAGATATTGACGACATTCGTAGGCAAGCTGTTGGAAACAATTATTTTATTTAATGTAATTTTTGTTTTTTAAACATAAATAAATCGTTGAAGGTGGTGGCATATTAATATTAATAAATGCATAGCATCACTATAAACAGTTAAATATTATATTCGTTGGATTTATTGCTTGTCGTCTTTAAATTACGGCCAAAATGTTTGTTTACCGATTTATGTTTATTTTCACAATTTTTTTGCTAGGTAAATAATTCCTCTTACTATCTTTTTTCACTTTCATTTTTCATTTGAATTGCCCATGCTGGGACCTCCCCGACCCAAAATCGTAATACTTGAAATCACTAACAATATAAGCATAATAAGCAAAACAGGAAAAAAAGATCTTTAGAAAAGCTAATATTCACCGGCACTCTTTATTCTGGTGTAAGTGGAGAACACACACCACATACAAATAGACTCAGCTGTAAGATGAATGATAATGATTAAAAAAATAATTAACATAAACTCGTACTCACTTATAGTCTACTAGTCTAGCGATAGATCAATATCATCGATTTATGCAGATTTAAATAAATAGTAAGCCAAGGAGTTTCTTCAAATCAAATTTTGAAACCAAGAATGAATTTAAAAATGTTGAAGTTGCTAGGACTTTTCCGTTATTTTGCAAGAATTTTATTTATTAATTTCATATTTAAATTCCAATCACATTATCAACAGCTTTATTTATTGTATTAGGGTTCCAAAACATAGGGGACATCAATAGTTTGTGTATTTAGACCAAACTGCTATAGCTTTCAATAATAATGTAATATCAACTTTTAATAACCCTGATAGTTGTTCTCAGTAAGTAGGTTCAATAGGTAGTGGTTTAGAATAAAAATGTATATCCATTGCGATGTTTTGAAACCATCAAATTAGGTACCAGTGCCGTAAACAATGCGATTGGGAGTCAGGGTCAGGGGAACCTCTACATGCAAGTTGTCCCAAATTACACATGTCAAAATTCTAAGATGACATTCTACGAATCAGAAACTTTCTGAATTTACGTAAAGTGTTGCAAAAATTAAAAAATAAATAGTATATTTTTTTAATTTGAGAACATAGAGCTATCGCCTCACGATTGGACGGAGGTCCTGTGCAACCAATAAGAATGCACGACGTATCACGTGGCAACCATTAACATTTCGCAGGATGATTGTATTTCATTGGCCGACTGTGTTGTATTGAGGTCCCTACTCACATATCCACTACTCTGGGTGTACTTTTCCCTCGAAGCCAGTTCAGCAGAACGGTAGACGTACTCTGGGAATCCCGAGCTGAAATTAGAAATGATACTATTGTTTACCAAAATCTAGAATTTAGTGTACCTATATTTAATCTGTATAATCGAACTTGATAAACAAAGGGAAAACTTGGATGGTTGAACAAAACAAAATATTTGATATATAGTTATTTTTACTTGGTATCGGATTAAGTAAATAATCAGACCCTCTGGCTCGTTACTGAGTGTAATACATTGGAATCGTCAAAACAAACCAAACGAGCCCAAACTCGGGAAGAAACGTTTTGATCTTCAGTATACTGTTCATATTTAAGTCATAATAGAATAACCACAATGCCAATAGGCGTAAATTAAGGAACCTTAACTAACTTGTTGTTCACCCCGAACAAAGCACCAAAACACCGACCATACGTCATAGTAGGTGGGCAGAATACAATAATTGCAGTCGGGGTGACTAGTTACGAATATGAAATGGTTCACTTTTTTTTTAATTGATCTCAAAGGGATTCTCTCGTTGCCTTAGTAGTCGGGGTTCAAAAAATACCCCTTCAGCCTACGGATGTCGTAAAAGTCAACCAAGAGGTTTTACCAAAATGGCAGCAGCTTCTGTGAATAAACAAAACTTTAACTGTGAACATCAGTCTGCCAACAGACAACAGACGTTCCAAAAGTAATTATTGGATTGTATCGACGCCGATGTCTTATTAACCTATTGAGAGAAAATACAATAAATAAATAGACCCGTTTTAATTTAAACAGGAAGCCCAATATCCTCACCTCGCTATCTTGCAAGCCCTGATGATCATCATTTGCAACCCTTTATTTTGAAAACCAACCCTATTAATGTCAAAAATAAACTTATTTTGTAATCTGCTGTCATGTGACATTTCAGAAGACCTATTTACTCCTTTTGTGCTTGCGGCTGCGCCTGCAAGGGATGCAGCGTCTTTAGACCTTGTAACGAGCCCTAATGTTACAAAAAACACATTTATTCTAAATTAAACAACTTCATTTAAAATTTGCAGTTAATACTCTTTAAAATTACACCTCACAAGACAAAGATCTTATTGTACCCTACCTTGTACCTTCCTAACACCCCTTTTTTATTTTTATCTGTACGACGGGGAAGCACTTGGCCTTCATTTCACCTGGTTACAAGTTGAGATAAGGCCGAAGGTGGAGGCGCACTTCACCCGGAATCCTCAACAAACTGAGGAACTGGCTATCTTATCTCTGAATGCCGGAACAAAACATTTTTTTAAAGAATTGTTATTATAGCGACAGAATTAGGTAAGATGGTGGTTAGCCAGGCGGACTCAAACAAAATCCTACCACCCCCAGTTACCGATTGATCAGTATAATTATAATCTCTGCATAACCAAATTTCAAATTGATCGGATGAACGGGCGTGTCGCGCGTGGTGATGGTGACTTACTGTGTGTATGGTGCGCGGTGCGGGTTAGTTGCTCTACGGCCTCGGGCGGCAGGTTGGCGACGTCGCGCTGCAGCAACTGCATGTCCAGTTGCCGCTGCTCACTCTCATGTCGCAGTCGAACGTCGCGACTCTGCCGCACTGTACGCAGTTCCGACAATCTAGAATACACAGATACATAAAATCACTCAGTGTCCCGTTAACACGTTAAATAAAGTAAGAGAAAGAAAATAAAGTTTAACTCTTTCTTTTGTAGGAAACATATATACATCAATACCAATAAAGAATGCATCTTTAGACTCACTTCGCTCGCAGCATTGGCTTGTCCCCATCAGGATCGCTCATGCTGCTGCTCCGGGAGCCCTGGCGGTGGACATCAACAAACTGCTGCTCTTTCTCTGCGTTCAAACTAGGCAGCTCCGCCATGGCCTCTTGACTACTAAACGAAGCGTCCAACCCGGCCGCTTTGCACCGCGACTTCAGTTCCTCGCTAAATCGCAAACTATCCGAAAGGCGCAGCTGTAAAGTATCCCTCTCTTCTAATAGCTGCGTCAGCTCCATCGTCAGCTCCTCGCAACGCACGTCTCTTTGATGCAACATATACAACGCCAAATCTAATTCCGGTTTAGGCACAACGTCTAGCAATCCTTTCGGGGATTCCACTTTATCGTCGCTGGAAAGTTTGGTGTCAGCGGCGAAGGAGACGTGCTTTTGTATTTTACCGGCAGATGCTGTCAGCATTGCTTGTAAGTTATCGATCTCATCTTTTAGCGTGACAATTTCTAACTCCTGATTCTCTAAGGCTGTTTGTAATTCAGAGCCCTTGTTAGCTTCTTCTTCTAAAATTTTATTCAAATCAGTTATCTGCTTATTGAGGCTGGTGCATTCAGTTATTTTAGTCGCCAACTCTTCAATTAGAGCGGATTTCTCGTTCTCAAATTCGCTTTGCATTTTTTCATAGTAGCTACTGTTTTCGTGCAATTTCAACCTGATCACGGCTAATTCCGATTCCTTTTCGTAGTTCAAGTCCTCAATTCTCTTTTCGTATTGAATGAGTTGTTGTCTCATGTTTTCCAGTTCGTCATTTCTTTGAGCTAAAACCATGGAATACTCATTGGTTTTTTCGTAAATTTCTCTATCCTTCATATGAACCTGATTTTTTAAATCTTTTATATTTTCCTCTGAACATCTTAATTGCTCAATGATTTCCTCAAATTTTACAATGTTTTCGTTACCGTTCGCTTTAGAAGCAACTAATTCAGATTGAACATTGTTGAAAGATAATTTGTAGTTGTCTGTCTGTTCCTTATGTGTTGCGTTCAGCTCTTCTATAAGTTTTTCATACTCCTCTTGCTGTTCAAGTATTCTATTTTCATGTGTGATTTTTTCATCTTGCATTTCCGATCGTAACAAATCTAGTTGGCTCATGACTTCAGCATACTTGTCTTGAAGATCACGTAAATGTTCTTCTTTGTCTTGAATTTTACTTTGAAGAGAGTTGAGTTGCTCCATCAAAACCATTTGGTTTGTTTCTTCTTGACTGGATGATTGCATGTTATCTAGCAATAGTTCGTATTTGGATTCTGAAGCGTTTAGCTGAGAACGGAGCTCTGATTCTACGTTTTGAAAATCGGCTTCTCTTTGTGTTAGATGTTGCTTCCAGAGTTCGGCTATTTCAAAACCTCGCTGGTCGACAGCACTGGATATAGAAGATCGTAATTCAGTAACAGTCGACAATAAACTGTCATTTTCAGAATTAAGTTTCAGGATTTTAGCGTTCAGTTCTTCTATTTGTTTTGAATAGTCATTGGGTTGTGCCGTTGAGTCATTGGGACTAGAAGTTTCTTGTTTTGCGATTTGATTGTTAGATTGTTCCAACTGATATTTGAGCTGTGAGCAGTATTCATTTAAGTCATTATATTTATTTGACCACTCTAATATGACACTCTCATGATTATCGGTGTTTTCGGGTGGTTCCGCTAAGTTCTCGTTTGCATTTTCTAGATACGAAATTTTATTACTAGCTTCTTCGAGTTGCAACTTCAGCAATGAACTATTTTCCTCTACATTTTTATATTTATTCGTCAATTCCAATAAAATACCTTCATATTCTTTGGACGTCCGCTGGTAATCGTTAATCTGTTTGGATTTAAAATCTTCTAACTCGCACATGAGAGCAGTAATTTTACCGTTTCTGTCGACTTCAGACTGCCGCAAAAATTCAATTTCTACTTCTAATTTAGAACATTTATCGTTAAGAAGTTGATTTTCAGACTCTATGCTTGCTTGTACATTATCGTTTTCAGCCTTCAGTGTGTCATAATTTTGAATTAATTCAGTGCAACGAGCTTCAGCTTCAAATATTTTTTGGTTCAAAGTTTTTATGTTACATTGCAATTCTGAATTATATGACTGCAATTCAGATATTTGCAATTTCAATGCTTCACCGTTTTCAGTTGTCACTTGCTGAATAGCCTCTTTATGTAAGTTTTCTATTTGTGTTTTTAGATCGGTTTGTTGAGACAGTAATTCGTTATTTTGTGATGTTAATTGGTCAATCACAACATGTAATTCTTCATTTTCTTTTTCTATAGTTATAATTTCCTTTTTATATTGTTCATTTGATATGTCCTTGGGAGACGCGGTTGATTTATGATCTGGAGAATCTTTAGCATCAGCGCCCCACTGAAAGGTTGATAGTTTATCATTGGCATCTTTGAACTTGTATTTCCACAATTCGATCTCATTCTCTAACTTTTCCTTAATTTCGGTCAATCTATCATTGGCATTGTTAAATATATCATTTTGCTTTCGAAGCGACTCCTTATCTTTTCTTTCTTTGCTAATTTCATTGTTCAAATTTTCTAGTTTCTTTTCCAATTCAGTTATGTTAAGACGTAATTCATCTTCGATAGCTGAATCTAAGAATGAAGATTGTGATACTTGTTTAGCTGTTTTTATTTCGTTCGACAGAACATCATTTGCTGATTTCAACTCTTTAAGTTTTCGTAAAGCTTTTACTAGCTTCGTGTTGCTGGCTTCGAGATCAGCTTTAAGTTTAATCTTTTCGTTTGTAAGTATTTGAATCTGTTCATTGAGGTGAGATAGACCAGGAGTTGAGTCTCCCATATCTTCACATTCACCAAAGCCCCAGCCTTCATCAGAGTTGAATGGGTCTATTTCTTTTGGAGCAGTATCATCAGTCTGATAACACAAATAAGCTTTTTTAGGCGAAATTACAGTTTCTACAGATTGTTCGGCAGATAGACTACTCGCATCGTCTTTTTTCTTATGTTGTGTAGTTGGATTTGATGGACCCGTATTGGTATCAAACACAATTTGGGATTCAATACTAGACCAGTTGAATGGTTTTGGTTCTTCGTTCAAAGCTTCTATCGTAGAAGAAATTAGCATTCCTTCTGTCTTAGGTATATTCATTTCAAATGTCAATGACTTTATATCTTTCAATTCTTTCAGAGACTCTTCTTTTTGAGACAGAGCAGATTGTAATTCTTCATTGATTTTCTTTAAGTTTTCAGATTCATTTATGACATTTTCTATATCTATTGATTGCAATTTACCATTAAGTTCAGCAATTTTTCCTTCTAATTTTGAAATAGATGAAAGGTGATTAGATTGTAAATCTTGCATATTGACAACCAAATCAGACACTTCTTGATTTTTCGCATTGATGATAGCGTTGAGTCTATTTATTTCATTGATGTATTGATCAGTGTAATCAGGAGCAGCGGTAGTTTCCTTTAAAGATTTTTCAACGAGTGTCTGGTTAATTTGATTGAGTTCTTGCAAATTGACACTTAATTGTTCATTAGTCGATTTATACTCTTGCAGGTGGGTCTCCAGCTGAATAACACGTTCATTCATTTTTTCATACTTTTCACCGAATGCTTTCTTTTCTTTCATTACATTTTCTATGTGCGTATTAAATTCTAATTCAATTTCTTCGATTTCTTTTTTCTTTTGTGAGATCAACGTGTGGTGCTCTAGTGTTATTCGTTTTAAGTTTGCTTCAACATCATAAAGCTTTGCTTGATATTTTGATAACTCAGCTTCGACAAACTCAGTTTTACTAGCTTTTTCAGTTAAAGTATTGCAGTGTTCTTGAATATCAGATAAAGATTTTCGCAGCCTTTGATTTTCTATTGTGTTTTGTTGAAGTTTATTTTGTAATTCTTTGTTTTCTCCGTCGATTTCATGCAGTTGTTTTTCCACCACTCTATCATGATCCATAAGAACTGCCAGACGACCTACTAATTCATCCTCTTGATTAGTGTAATCTGAATAAGCCTTTTGCTTTTCTAGCAATTGATCACCTAACTGATCCGCTTTTCGTTCAAGAGAGTGTCTCCTGTCTTCCATGATAGAAATACTTTCCTCGAGACGACAGATACGATTTTTATATTTGTTTATTTCTGTTTCCATGCTCTCAATGAAAAGATCGCGTTCTTGTATCTTTGCGTCATAACCAAACTGTGCTTGTACGCCTTGCTGTTCGTTATTTTCGAGCTTAATTAGTAATTCCGATATATAGTTTTGTTTTTGTCCTAAGTCTGCCTCTAAACTCGAAATCTTGGTTATAAAATTGGTGTTGTTTTTTTGTTCTATTTCATGCTCTACGATTTTCTTGTGCAAACTATCTATTTGCGTTTTTAAATTTGTGTTTTCTACGCGAGCGACGTGCAAATCTTGCTGCAAATAGTTGCTGGCTTCTTTTAGTTTGACTGTTTCTTCAGAAGACATCAGTAGATTTTCTTCCAAGGATTTTATTTGGCTTTGCAGGATATTCACATCGTGTTTATTTTGTTGATCGATGGATATTTTTAGAGACTGAATTCTATTTATTTCTTCTTCTGCATGTTTTAATTTTTCTTGTAGCGCTGGCATAGTTTCTGCAACTATGGAAAGTTGTTCTTGCTGATTATTTTTAGTTTGTAATTCGTTTTGCGTCTCAATTAATTGATGTTCCAAGTCTGCATACATTGCGGTCTTTTTCTTGATGTTAACCGCGAACTTTTTCAATTTCTCCAGTAATTCTTTGTTTTTCGTTTCCATGGCTACAAATTGATTGCGTAGATGATCCTTCTCTACCAAAATCTCTTTATTTTTATTTTCAAGGGTGTTGATTTGTTCACTAAAATTATTTTTTTCGCTTAAAAGACTTTCCAATTTAAATTTAGATGCTTCGAAATTTTGATTCAAATCTATTATTACTTTATCTTTATCTTCTAAACTGTTTCTCAACTTCTCATTTTCGATAGATTCTTTTCTGAGTTGAAGTTTCACTTCATGAATTTCTTCATCACGTTCTTTAGTTTCCCGTTTTACGGCTGATAACTCATCAGCATGTTTTTGATGCTGCGCCTGTAACTCTTTGACAATATTTTGTTTTTCTGCGTAAGCATCTTGTAGTCGTTTTAGTTCAGTTTCAAGAGTGATATTTTTATTTTCTAGGGCTGTTTTGAGGGACAAAAGCTGGGCTTTTTCTTCATCCAATAATCTGATCTTTTCATCATTTTCAGACATCTTTTTTTGATATACACTTATCTGTTTGTTAAGTGACTTTATAAGCTCAGCGTTTTGGTCTTTCGCTTTTTCTTCCTCAAGTGACTCGATAGTCGACTTAAGTTTAAGTGAGACGTCATTTAATTTTGTCACTTGGTTGATATATTCAGCCAGATCTTTATCTTTCTGTTGTAGAGTGTTGCCGTAGTTAAATATTTGATTTTCGTATTCAACTAAAATTGTTTCCAACTCGTTAATTCGACTATCTCGTGCATTAGTAGAGACAGCATAATCTTGTTGCAGTTTTTGCATTTCTTGCTGTAATATTTCAAAAGCTTGCTTGTATTCTGCCACTTGGAGTTCCGATTGCTCATGACATTTTACAGTCGCCAGTTCATCCCTGAGGTGAAGGTTTTCGTCCAAGGCAGTCTTTAGCTTGTTTTCAATACCGACATTTGCCTTTAGCGCTTCACTTTGTTTTTGTTGTTGCTCTTCCAAAGATAATATTTTCATTTGGCAGTCGCCTATTTCAGCTTCCCTTTCTTTGATAGTATTCTTCAGTTTGAGTATCTCTTTAGTAAGTTGTTTGACAGACTTGGTTCTGTTAATTCCTTTATCTATAGTGGATTTATCATCTTGAGGAACTTCCGTTGTTTGAGGCTCAGCAGTTTCATCTGTTACAGGTTTAGCAATTTCTGCAGTTTCCTTGACAATTTCGATTCGTTCACGTTTTAACTCTTCAATTTGCCGATTTATCTCTTGGTTTAATTCTTGCAATTCGTATTTCTCTTTGGTACATTGCTCAACACTTACTTGCAAAGAAATACATTGTTGAGAGAGGTCTTGAATTTTAACATAAAGATCTTCATTTTCTGCATTCAGTTTATTCATCTTTTCCATGACTTCTTGCCTTTCTTGTGTAAATAATTCAATTTTTTTATTTAGTTCTTCCCTTTGCTCAATCATATTTTCTATATTTTTATCACCGTGACACGTAACGTTATCAGAGTCGCGGTCATCAATTTTATCACCGATCATACCTTGATTGTACTCTTGCAGTTCAAGTTTTTCCTGTGTGGTCAAAGATTCTACTATCTCGATGGACTCCGCAGAGCTGACTTTTTCAGCACTGAGCTTTTCAAGTTTATCGGTAAGGTCAATGTTTTCCTGTATGTAGTTTTCTAATTTATGATTTAAATCAACTTTTTCATGGGTAAGTTCTTTTATTAAACTATTAAATTGCTCTCTGTCAAGTTTAAGATTCTCAATAATAAGTTCTAGTTCTTTCTTTGATGCTATCAGTTCATCAATTTGTTCTTCTAATTGAACTGATTTTATTTCCGTCGAGACTTGTTCACTTTGGATGTGTGAAATATCTGCTAACTTGTCCTCCATCTCTAGATTTCTCTGTTGCAGTGTGTGTAATTCTGAAAAAAAAAGGTTAGTAATGACACTATGGATTTTTTTAATCGCATTACATTAGCCTCAGATAAATTTATTTCCGAATTAATAGGTAACTTACCTTGAACCAAATCAAATTTCTGGGTTTCCAACGAGCTAATAACTTTTAAGCGTGTTTCTGCAAGGTTTTCCATTTCCACTAATTTTTTGTAAACATCCGATTCCGTTACTAAAACAATATAAAATATGCCTCTTAGTAATCTGCAAGGTGTTAATGCAAGACAATACAAATTACTATTACACATATTACATTAACAAGCCTGATAACTGTTGGTAGTAACTCTGCCTTCTGCGCTGTAGGTTGTGGGTTCGATTCCCACCCTGGACAAACATTTGTGTGATGAATATAGATGTTTGTTCTGTGTGTTATATCTTGGGTGTTAGATTGTATGATAAGTATGTATTTACACGAAAAAGTTTTCTATCCGTAATCTAGTTCCCATTATACAAGTTTAGTTTGGGGCTAGATGGCGTTGTGTGAAATGAACGTCCTGAAATATTAATTTATTTATTAAAATCAATTAATTTTAATAAACTCACGTCTGCCACTGTCGTAATCAACAAGATGTAATTGTAGATTACCCTTTTCCTCCTCAACCTCGGCCACTTTTTGCGATAACTGATGTAGTTCCTCATTCAGCCTCACGATCTCAGAATTGGCGTCAGATACTTTACTGAAATTATCTATAGTCTTCTGCATTTGTTTAAGTTTCAATTTATGTGTAGATTTTACTTTTATCATATTCTTATTGGCTGCTTCTATGTCATTGGTCAATAATGTTATTTGCTCCTGTGCATTTTTCAATTCAATTTCAAGTTGGTTTATATCTTTTGTATATTCTTGGGTCGAGCCTGTCATTGATGTATCTACATAATCTTTAACTACTTCAAAATGTTCAGTCACTTCAGTGATGGTACCAGCATCTACCATATCAGAGCTTTCTTTACCCATTTCTATAGTAGCACTCTTGAACTCCGATATTTGTTCGTCTCTCTGTGATATTATATACTCCTTGTCCAGAAGGTCTTTGGTAAGTGACTGCACTAGCATTTCTAGCCTTGCGATTTCTCCTTTGGCTTGTTTTTTGTCAGATTCTTGGGGTAATGATTCTGAGGACAAATGACTCCATGGGGATTTCATTTTTGATGCTGTGTTTCTGCCTTTACGGGTTGGCAGCGGGCTTCCTTTCTTGCTCGGTGAAGTAACAGCTGCTGCTTGTTTGGCTTCTGTTATGGTAGACAGTTTTATTTCAAGTTCCTTGTTAGTTTGCCTGATTTGGCAGTTCAATTGCTCAAGCAATTCCACTTTCTTGTTAAGTTCTACCATATCCGCAATCTCTTTTGATCCTTTTTCTTCATCTTGGTCATTTTTCTCTTTTTCTGAAGGCTTTTCTTCTTCTATCAAAGATAGACTCTGTATCTTCTCTTCAAGTTGTATTATCTCTTTAGTTTTCGATTCTAGTTCTTCATGTAACTTGGAATGCTCCACACTGATTTTAAAGCGTGAAGTTTCTAATATTGAATTGGCTTCTTCCAAACTTCTGATTTTTTCATCTTTTACTTCAATATCAATTAAATATCTTTGTTTTTCTTCTTTCCACTCTGATTCCATGGTTATGAAATTCTCCTGCATTTTTGTCATTTGCTGTCTTGTATCTTCCAGTAAGGCCAGTGAGTCTTTTTCTGCAAATTAAACGAACATAAAAAAAAATTTTTGAATTTAATAAATAAAGAAATATGTTGTCTTGTGCCGTGGTGGTCGCGACTTCCAAATCGATCCCTCCAGCGTATGTCGTAAAAGTCGATTATCATGTGTCATGTAAGATTCCTGTCCCAAAACGTAAACAAATCGTAAAGATACAATTAAAGCTTGGTTTTAATATAAAACTTAATACTTAACAATTCAATAACTCTAGCTAGATGAGTTTCAGATGTCCAGAAGATTGAAATATTATTATTAATTATCAAGATCTTTACCTTTTTTGCTGAGGCTGTTAGATATCAGAGTTGTGGCTCTGTTCTTAGCCTCTATAATTTGGTCTTTCTCATTAATTTTCTCCTGTAGTTCCAGGATGGTAGTTTCCATTGCTCTCATTTTCACTTGCATGATACTTAGAGCATTATCTTTTTCTTTTATGTTGCTTATTAACTGGTCTGCACTTTTATATGTACTCTAAAATTGAAAATACCATACATTCAAATAAAATAAGTTATGATACATGGCTAGACAATCCATGAAAATACTGTTACGCCAATCAGAAAGGACTAGGAACATCACTATCCGCGAATACAATAGAGTCCCAGATTCTCGCAAATACTAGAAAAATATA
Organism: Venusia cambrica; assembly: GCA_951394065.1. NCBI lineage: Eukaryota > Metazoa > Arthropoda > Insecta > Lepidoptera > Geometridae > Venusia > Venusia cambrica. The sequence continues at coordinate 8,578,647 of OX596035.1, forward strand.
GAGGTGGATATAAATATGCCGCGCGACTCGGAAGCGGGACTGTATTCAATTACGATACAGAGATAATATCAAATAATACTTGAATCAAAAAACTGTTGAACTACTATATTTAACTATTACTGTGTTTAAATGATATGGAAGTTGTTTGGAAGAATTTTTCAACTGGGTTTAAGAATAATTTGTTTGGTGCAGAATTAACGTTTCTTATTTTATTGGTTACTTAAATTTAAGGAATCATAGCTTGTAACAATAGAATGGTACTCTGGGGCCTTCATATTATATCTTATTATAATAATAATCAAATTTTATTTCAGGCAACAATAGAAAAATTATAGATCTTATTCTACCTTAGTCTACGGCCCCTAGTAATATATACCATAATAAATAACTATAACTATTTATTAGCACGTAAAGTCTGGACGTGACTTACTAGTGTTGTGTTTAATAATATTTTCTTTAAAAATAATAATCGTCCGCGATACCTTCTAAACACAACACCTTTCGGCCAAAGTTCTTCTTTATTGAAGATCGATAGATATTCAGCTGGGACTCGCAACACAAGCGATTTAAAATCATTGTGGCGAGTTTCCAACTGCTCGATCCTCAGTAAAAGCTTCGTCTTCTGCCTCCCACACTCCCCTACATCTTCAGCCTTCATGGAGTGGTGAAGTCGGGACACGTACAGCTGCGTCATGGGCACGGCAGCGCGTAAGTTGTCTAAGAAAGCCTCATCACTAACTATGGCTGTACCGCATATGTTTCTAGAAGGCTTCCGCTTCCTTACTACCGTCGTGAAGCCCTCTGCATCCTTGAGCGGAGCTCAAGCTATAATAGCTTGTATGGTAGGTACTATGGTACCGTACAAGTTATTGTGAAGGCTTCGGAGTTCTGCTGATGTTCTTTCTCCTTTACAAATATTAGTTCGTCATTTAATTTGAAATGGCATGTCTGATTCAAAATAAATTTTGCTCGTACATTCATTCAGGGAAAATAAAGGTTTGGAAGCGCTGGTTTGTATGTGAAGATAGAATAGAAATAAAGATCTACAAACCGAGTAAGTTTGTCTTGTTCTCTTTGCTTTCATGTACTTTGAAGATGAAAAGTGTGATATTACCTTTCTGTCTTCTAATTTAGAGTCAGTGGTAGACTCTCGGCGAGGCAGTGTTGCTGATTTTGGAATAGGTCTTTTACCTATTTCTTTGTATTGTTTTATTCTTTCCATCAACAGTTCTTTCTGCTTGAGAGTATTTGCCAAACTCTCACTTATTCCAGGTACTGTAAATAAAATAATGTTTAAGTCTATATAATTATAAGTACTTATGTATAATCTTTAAAAATCAAACAAAACACGGATGTTTCCTTGGATATTTTCCATGATAGCATACCTGAAATCCAAAGGATTATCATAAGCTACTATGAACTGCCTAGCCAACTACAGCCATGGTTATCCTTCAGTAGGCAATATTGATTATAATCTAGTGTAGGTGTAATCTAATGTAATCTAAACTATTTAGTGATTTAAAAAAATCTTGTACCTAGGTTTTTTTTTTATGTACCTATTATTATGCTATTGTAACACCTTAGAATATAATTCTGTTGCAATTTTTAAAAATAAGCCTATGAAAATTTAATTCAGTAAGGCCCAGTAGTACCACTGATTTTTTCCACAGACAGTGTGTAAGGTAACAAGCTATGCATATATTTAACAAGCCTCATAGCTCAGTTGGTAGTAACTCTGCCTTCTGCGCTGTAGGTTGTGGGTTCGATTCCCACCCAGGACAAACATTTGTGTGATGAATATAGATGTTTGTTCTGTGTTTGGGTGTGTATTGTATGATAAGTATGTATTTACAAATTTAAAAAAAAAATGTATTTAAGTATTATATCCGTAATCTAGTTCCCATATTACAAGCTATGCTTAGTTTGGGGCTAGATGGCGCTGTGTGAAATTAATGTCCTGTAATATTTATTTATTTATTTATTAAGGTCAGTAAGGACAATAATAATATTTTTCTCATCCAAACACACTTTTTCATATATTAATTAGATTATGTTTTGATTTGATGTACCAATTTAGCAACAACAAACTATGTTTGTATGGAATAGTAGTACTCTGGTACCTTCTTAAGGGCGACAGAGTAGAAGAGCCCAAATTTTGAATATCTTTTTCTCTTCTCATTTTACTAAAAACTTACTGTTGAGTGCATCCTGAACAGATATAGCTGTGGAGGTATCGGTTGCCACAGAGTAGCCAGTTCTCTCACTCATGGTGGATGCTACCTCAGAGGCAGTGTCTCCACCATCATCATCTTCTAGAATAAAAAAGAAAGTTTCATTTTGATGGATTCAACAAAATCAATAATGTATCTTTATTACTTCTCAAACGGAATTACATACCTAATTAGATATTTCATCAAACTAATCTTATATTAAATGCACATATAGGATAATAAATTCAGGTAATCATATACACAAAATAACAGTAAAGAAGATGCACATACATGATAACTTACCTGATTATATTAAAACCTATGACAATAACTTATTACTTGTGAAAAACTATAGGTCACTGTATCTTAATTAGTTTTAATACTGTATATTGTTAGATGTTGGTTTTCCAATAAATAAAAAATTAAGAGCTGTGTGGCCAAGCAAATAAGCGCCGCCTTCCAATCCGGAGGTAGTGAGTTCAAATCCAGTCCTGCACCAATGGACTTTTCGGTTTTTAGGAAGTTTATATGTGTATTTGACACATGCAACATGCCCTGACAGTGAAGGTCACATTGTGAGGACCAATCCAATTGACATGCATCACAGGCTAAGTATTCCGCTAAGTGGCGATGGGCTTGCGACCTGTCACATATTGAATACTAGCAACTTGCGAAATGTGGGCATATGCCGGAGGTAAGTTTGGATGTGCCTCTGACTAGATACCCCTTTGTGTGTATCTCATAAGATCCACACTATAAGTAGTGATCGGAGGTGAATCCTCAAAGGGGAAAAAGTTGTGAGTCTCTTTATTTATTATCAATTTTAAAAACTGAAAGATTTATATAGGTGTCATCAATGATAAAATATTAGAAGACCTTAAGACCTCTGGAGCAATTAAATTCATTACGCACAACTTATCTTTAATTAGTTATAGCAAATAGCTCATTTTTAGTGAGCTCTGATCTTTTTGAGTATTAAATTTCTTTAAGCTGATTTCTACTCAATTATAGCCTTATTAATTAATTATATGTGCAGTCAGGGTCATAATTGTCTTTACACCTGGAAAGTTCATCCACATTGAGAAGTGATCAATTAAGGATCTAATTGAGAATTAAAATGAGAATTCTTCTACATCTTACCAAAAGGTTTCCCCAACAGCTCAGCAGTTGCTTTTCGGTGCTCTTTGATTCGTTTTGATACAAGCGCTGCATTTTCCAAACACTTTTGGGCTCTTTCAAATTTGATATGCCTTTCAGCTGATGTTGATACTCTATGAGGTGTCTGGGGATGGGAGTACAGATTAGGTATAGCATTAGTTAAATAGCGAAATCAGTTAGACATACACAATTTCAATTTGAATTTAAAATGAATATTATGAAAACAAGCCACAGTGTCCTTGCTAAGTAATCATGCAACGCAATATCTACCGAGTAGGCAGGTAACAACATCTGCCAAGGTACTACGTGACTGTACGACATGACAGGCTCTTAATAGCTTACCTTCGTAGTTTTAACACTTGACACTTCACTTGATGTTATATTAGAGTCTGAAGGATCCAATTGGCCCGTTTCAGGAGTAATATTGATGTTTTTATTGTCCGACATAGCTTACTCAGATTTATCAACATAGGGCTTTGCTTTGATATTTTTACAAATTGAAAGTTACTTTACTAGTTGTGGTTATTGGTAAAGGAACAAAAGCTTAACTAGTACATGATGAAGTTAGAAAGATTAGAAATAATTACTAATAGTTATGTATTGGATTATTAATATCTCAGTACCACCGACAACACCTTGCTTTTGCTGCCAAATGCGATTTTTTTCAGTAATCTCACCACGTCAGCTGCTTGCTTGCAAATTTGACATTGAAATTGACATATATTTGATTTATCATTATCTCTGGTCTTTAACACCTCTACCGTTTCATAAAGGTGCGGGTATGAAACAGGCCTTGAGCTCTTATTTCTGGCAACGACTTCAGCAGCGACGACCGCTATAGCGACTACCGAAAAACTATAGGATATTTGCTGTCCTTTCAACCGTTGGCCTTGATGGCTTTCGTACGTTGGTTTCTTCGTGGTTTGTAATGTGTGCCTCGTAATAATTGTAGTATGATTTATGATCCTAATACGTTTGACCGTGACATTCACCAACCTACATCACCCAATAAAGCTACCTTCATATTATACTCGTAGAACAAGTCTACTTGCAGTTGCAGCTCATGGAACACAGAATAATCATTATAACATTACGTGTGTGTTGTGCATTATGTGGTTTCGTGTTTAGTTTTAGAAAAAAAACTAACATAGGTACTTGTTATCTGATTAAAATAAATTATTACATGATCGGAAAATAGAGAGCCGTTTGGTATAAAAGCACATTAAGGTCCCAAAAAACTAGCGCCAGTTAGAGACCCGCAGCTTAAATAATAAAAGCTGCAGAGGACACGACCACGATTGATTGATAATATATTTGTCAATGTAAACGTCAAGTTGACTGTCATGTCATCTGTCATTGTCGTTCCCCTTTCTGATGGTATGGTAGTTATTTTGGCAAAATCTGTTTTTTCTGCAAAAATTGAGTAAATTCATATTTTAGGTCTATTACAATTTCATGCTTTGCTCGCATAAAAATCTAAATGGCATCATCTCGTATTCAGGTAAAGTTAATACCAATATCAGTTATTGCATCAGTTTTCAGACTCTTTAAAACCTTGTTACGACCTTTCCTTACTGTGTATTTACAGGTTACTGCGCGTCAACTATCTAAAACGTTCAAGAAGAGAGGCAGATTTGATATCGGTGTCGCTTCAGAGCTTCCTGCTGCTTATAAAAAATTCTGGCGAGAATGGAAAGTACTGAAGCCAGCCGCGGTTCATTTCCTGCCTCAGGAAGGGAAGTGGAAGCGCGACGAACTGACTGGCGAGACGCTGCCTATTCAAAACATACCACTTCCTCTTAAATATCCCAAGGAAATTCATGAAGGAATCTGGGGAGGAGAGGCTGTAGTCAAAGGTACCTAGGTACTATAATAACTAGTAGTCCGCACCGAACTGAGATCTTGTGATGTCTGGTTTGTGACTGAGATTATTTCTCAAATAGAATGTAATTAACAATTAATGAAAGTATGCTTTCAATACACCTTACCTACTTAGCTTAAATGTTTGAGGCTCTATCTTGTTGCTAACTTATTATAATATCCTTACTAACATGAAACAAAGGTTAGTGACGTTTTGAAAAGTGCTCTCAAAACCAAAAAATCCTTCAAAAAAAGTAATTCTTGTATTTTATATGGTTGCATTGCCACACTAAAATAAATAGACCAGTTTTAATGAGATTCCGAATCCTTTGCCCCCTTCATCTTAAAAACCACCCCAAGGGCAAAAATAAACTCATTTTTAAATCTGCAGTCTCAAACCCTATACATTTCATGTTTTCACACATTTTTAAGAATTCAACCTTATTAACCCCTTTTGCAACCCTTAATTTAAATACAGAGGTGGTTTTAGCAAATCAAAAGAAAGTTAATTGTGAAGTCAACCCCCTTTATCAGTCTATCCTACAAGACATACCAAGCGTTTTAACCCCCTTAATGCACCCCTTTCTTACGGAAACCATTTACAAGTAAAATATATATTATGAACATGCAGCCGATACTCTTTCAAATGACACCCCACAAGCCAAAAATCTTCTTGTTTCACTTAACACCCCTACTTCTCAAAAACTTCCCTAGTGTCGAAGGAATCCTCATAACGATTGATGAATATTAATATAATCTCTGCATGTTCAAAATTTTTGATTGAATTGTATTTCTTTTTACCCCAATTTCTCAAAAACCACCCTAATTATCAAAAATATCTTGCGGCTATAAATTTCTATTTACATTATCTATTAACAATTTAAGTTTCATGGAAATCGGATAACCATTCAAGAGTTATGCCGCTGTCACAAACGTTGCCACATACAAAATAACATTCATACAGTGCAGGATTTCCCAACAACAGACAAGTTTCTTTCAGAATAATACGTAATTTTTTCAAAGAAATAATTAAGCATTTTTGTATGATGTATAAATTATTTTACTTTAAAATTTCTTTAATTATTTCACAATTTCGCCCCTAAAACCTTATCAAGTTCCAATAGAATACCTATAATAATTTGTAGATTTGCGAGATCTCGTAAAATACTAAGATCTTGCGAGATTAGACCTCTTAAATTTTGCAAATACCGAGATTGAAGATTTTTCTGCAAGATTGCACTCCCTAGTCCATACTAAGTCACAAATTAGTAATTAGTACTTGTACATCATTTACAGGTTTCCAAAAGCGTGACCCACGCAGACGCAGGGTCCCTCACTACTGGGTGCCAGTGCTCAAAAGGACTGTTGTGAAATCAGAAGTACTAAATACACACCTTTCAGTCACTGTGACTGATAGAACTATCAGTCTTATCAATGACCATTACGGGTTTGACCACTACTTGCTCAAGACTCCAGCATGTGATTTAGTGTCGATGTTGGCCTTGAAACTGAAGAAACAAATTCTGTCAGAACTTGTGAATGGCTGTCCAAGATATGCCCATGATTCTGCAAAGCAGGCTTTGATTTATGAAGAGTACAAGACCTACCTTTCTTCTGTAAGTATGTTTTTAAGCTGATAACCGGTATACAGCAAAGGATTTGGATTTTCTAGCAAGTGACCATTTGCTCAACCATTATTCCTATTCACTATAATATAGTAGAACTATTTACTCCCGAAATCAATGGATCGGTACAGCATTATTTCACTCCTTGACCCGACAGGGTATGGACCTTTTGTGTTAGCACTTTGTGCATTACTGCTTTACATTTAAAACACTATTGATCGTGTTAAATGTTGTTTCATTGAAATTAGAAACATCTGACTATTCAATTTCAACTGTTTGTTGCAGTATACTCCTGAAGAAATTGACTGGTATGGTTTGACCTGGTATGAAGCACTAAGCAAGGTAGCTAAGCAGAAAGAAGCTGCTAATAGACCTGTGCCATTAAAAAATGTGTACCGAAAGAACCTTGTAGAAAAATTGAAAGCAGCAGGAATAGAAGCTACTACTGCTCCTGATGACATTTCGTAAGTTATTCAAATCTATTTAGAATGTACATTTAAGGAACAATGCCTTTGTCTAGGCAGATGGTATAAGTGGTATCTATAATATGTGAAGAGAATATTTTTGACTATGCATATTGGACAATACGCTTAAGAGTAGTGTGATACTTTTGGAAAAGCTTATCTTGTCCATAATATTATAACATAGTGCGGAAAGCATTTTTATTTTATTTCAAAGTTTGACCATTTGTTATTTATATGTGATATTAAGTGAACAAATTAAGCTTATCCAGGCTATCATTATCTATTTATCTGGTTACTTAGCACTTATTCACAGGGAATAATGATTTATTTATTTTTCAGAACAACAACGTCATGGCTGTCCAAAATGAATCCATTTGGCAAAAAAGACGAAGCATAATGAGTAGTTGCAAATTGTGTAGAAATCCAATGTCATGTTAAAATTGTTGTTTTAGATAAATGTAATATTATATAGTAGAACGAGTTATACATAAGGATAAAGTGTTTGGTTTAATTACCCCTTTATACCTATAAGAAGAGAAGAAAAATAAAAATGTGCTTAAACAAGATTTAAGTTTATTCACAAATTATTTCATTTTATTATTATAATGTCACAATAAGTCGAAAAATATTCTTACTTCACTATCAAAATCACATTTGTGACAGTACTACCTACATAATTGATAACAGCATAATATTTTTTTCTAACCTACAAAAAACAGATTATATAAATGGTAATCTTTCCCTTATTGAAAATATACTTCTAAAGCGCGTGTAAACAGTACAGTATTTCAACAATAGGAGTTCCTTATCACACATTGAAGTATTTTTCTTATAATTTTTATTTTCTTCATGATCGGTGCCCAAGGTTTCTGCAATCGATTTCGATTTGGCAGATGTTTTAATAATTCACATACGTACCAATGAGTATCCTTCAATATGGCGTCTTTAGTAGGTACCATATTCACTGTGATTAGTTGTAGGAGTCACAAATATGGCTATGTATTTTTCTTTTAATTTTTATTTTCTTCACGATGGGTGCCCAAGGGTTCTGCAATCGATTTCGACTTGGCAGATGTTTTAATAATTCACATACGTACCAATGAGTATCCTGCAATATGGCGTCTTTAGTAGGTACCATATTCACTGTGATTAGTTGTAGGACTCACAAATACGGCTATGCATTGTACATCACTAGGGTAATAGATAATACATTGGACAGCAATAAGAGCGCAAACAGCAAGCCTATTAGGTAATGGTACACTCGATATTATCGGCAGTGCCGTTGCTCGACAGCATTGCGGCGACCGCACGAGCCAGGTATGTCATAGTTCCGTAACTGCCGCTTGGTGCGCTGTCGTATAAGTGCTGGCATACCCCGGCAGCGCCTCCACATAGCAACGAATCTCCTCCGTATCTTTCCGCCTTAGCACAGCAAAGGGTTGCGTCGCCGTTTATGCGGATCTGGAAATATCAAATCAAATCAAATAATTTATTTGCGAGAATACATAGATATTGTGTAGGTACATTAGGTCTTAAAACATACGATTGTAAATGTACTCAGCCTGCAAATAAAAGGAAGCATTGTGACTTGCCCCAACATCCGTTAACTTCTTTAATCAAAAAAATCATAATCTTGAAGATATTTGGGGTCGTAACATTGCAGTCCATTTTACACTCATGATATACACAATATTGTCAGTAGTTGGTTTGCGACTGCCGTGTTCAACACACATTGCATGGTGGTCAGATATCCACGATTGTCTTTCTAGTCTAATATGGTCCAGGGTTCTGGTTGGTATGGAGGTGCACACAAAAATCTGCACATTGTGTTTATCTATTGAAAGCGTATGACCAAGTTCGCCGGAGTGTTCTGTGGTGGGCTTACTGGGCTATGAAAGAAAGTGCATGGGAAGTTTTTTTTATTGGTTGACGGGGAAGCTCTTGGCCTTCATCAGACCTGGTTACAAGTTAAGATAAGGCCGAATGTGGAGGCGCAGTTCACCCGGAACCCTCAACAAACTCGGGAACTGGCTATCTTACCTCTAAATGCCGGAACACAACAATTTTAGAATTATTGATAAGGCGACGGAATTAGGTTAGATGGTGGTAGCTAGCCAGGCGGACTTAAACGTCCTATCACCAAACAAACCTAGCACATTATTGTACTCCCCTGGGGATCGAACCCGGGACCTCTGTATCTGACACTGGAAGGCGAACCTCTAGCTTAGACCAGAGAGGCGTTCAAAAGGTGAGTGAAATGTATAGAAGAGGGTGCAGGAATTTGTTCTTGTGTTTTCCCGCAATAATACAATCTTTACAATTTACAAATTAAATATACGACGTGGAAGCGCCTGGCTTTCATCTCACCTGGTTTCAAGTCATGATAAGGGCGAAGTTGGAAGAGCACTTCATCCGGAATCCTCAACAGTCCGAGTTACTGGCTATCTTACCACTTAAATGTAAAAAAAAAAATGTAACGCCAATCTAGTTAAACTTGGTAAGTGTAAAAGTAGAGTTTTCGAGTCATTCGTTGAACCTGAACAAACGTATCTAGATTTGAGTTACAATATCTCTTTTTACTAGTCCCCGTAGCACGTAAAATTATAAACAATTCTAAAATTGTTGTGTTCCGGCATTCAGAGGTAAGATAGCCAGTTCCTCAGTTTGTTGAGGATTCCGGGTGAAGTGCGCCTCCACCTTCGGCCTTATCTCAACTTGTTACCAGGTGAGATGAAGGCCAAGTGCTTACCCGTCGTAAAAAAAAAAAAGAAACAACTGTGATTACCTGATCTTCCAAAAATATCTGGTTGGCAGAGTGCACCAAATGCTCCACATGTATAGTCCCGCCTAGGTTCGCCACGGCTTTGTATTCCACCACCAAAGTGAGCACCATTAGCGCTTCCACCACCAACTGCCTGTACTCCGGCTGAGGTATGGAGTTAAGGACGGTTTCCACCGCGAGCGCGAATTTCAACTCTCCCGACGTCATTTCTTGGGTCAAATTCGGTTGCAGCACTTTGCCTTGGATCACTAGGCCTTGGCACTGAAAAGGCAGAAGTCATCGTTGTTATCGGCAATGTAATCTATAAACATGCTGATTTTTCAATTCCCACCCAGGACAAATGTGTATGGTATATATGATAATTATTTAATTTACAAAAAAAAAATTAGGTATTATAAGTGCTCCATCCGTAATCTAGTTCCTATATTATAAGCTTACTTTCTTATAAAATTTGCATGCTCTTTAAGGCAGAGCATAATTGATACTTATTGATAACAACTGTAATAAAGATCTATGTTACATTATGTTCGAGCAAATAAAAATATCTTTATCTTAGTTTAGGGCTAGGTGGCGCTGAGAGAAATGAATGTCCTGCATCTTAATTATTTTATAATATTCCGGGTTTTTTCATCAACAAAAATGTATTTGACACGCTTGTGTCAATTAATTTTTTTATTAGTTATCAATAAATCCCAGCCTAAAACGTCAAAGGGTCTTAATTTCGCGACAAAAACACCGTCGAATTATTAATATAATGTTTGATGCACAATATTGTGGTATCGACTCCAGGACATCAACATCATCAGGACATTGGACATTGGACATTATGTTACCTATTAAGTTTTGTTGTGTTCACATGTATTTTCTTCATATTGTTCACGATTTCATTGGCATTTCGCCAATCAGAAAAATATAGAATCATCACGGGCCTTCGTATAGTTCCTCGAAAATAATACAATAACAACTTGTTTATAAATAACACAAAATTATAATTTATGACCGCCGCCGCGCCGAAAACAATAGTTCTAGATTACGCAACAGTTAGTGGCGCGACCATTCCCGCGCTTAACGAATCTTCTAGATTCGTTAGAGTTGGATATATATTGCCGCGCGATTCGGAAGCAAGTCAGTATTCGATTACGATACAGAGTGATAACATCGAGTGATATTTAAGTGCGATAACAGTGTTTAGTGATTCGGAAGTATAACTAAGTAGTTTTGTACTGTGTTTTAGAGTTTGGTGCTGAATAAACGTGTCTTATTTTGAGTAATAACCGGTTGCTTTTAATTTTACGAAATTTTAGCTCGTAACAATATGTATAGGTTACAATAGTTTTTTATTTTTAGTTATCTTTATTTTGCTTCTTTTTAATAGTGTTGTGCAGGTACACCTATTTATCTGTCTAGTTAATCAGTTAATTGTTAGTAATATGATGTGTTATTTGTTTGTATTATTTAAATGTAAGTGTGTTTTCGTTTGCGATGCACTCAACTGGTTTCATATAATTACTTTTAATATAATTTATATAAAAAGTACAATTAAACTAACTATGTACAAAGGAATCAGTCAGATTACCTAAGAACTGTTACAAACGGCCTATAGGTAACTCAACTGTTTCAGACCAGTACCAGACGGAAGCGTGCCCAAGACACTGGCTGCATTGCCACGCTGAATAGCTATGCTAATTCGCTGGACTAAATAAGAGCCAGCCCTTGGGTATATTATAACACAGCATATTGCTCAAATAAACGATTTTTTCTTTACCTGTTACGACATTTACGCTAAGATAGGGGAGGGTGGATACCTTTTCGAGAACCCCCCACACGCGAGGGTAGAAATCTCTCGGGACGCGGTTGAGCGCGCCGTCCAGGCGGCGCCGGCGCAGCCACTGCCCCTGGCGATCCGGCTCGGCGGTTGGTGCGGAGCCTGGAAGGTATTTTAGCCCTTTTGTAGAGAGACGAACTCTTATATGCTCATATCTCGATGCTTCAGCCCTTATAACCGACATGTTGACAGGTTCATGGATGCATGCATCTTTTGATTGTCACTATCATCCACCAATAATGGGATAGGAGTACAACAGCCTTATTGCAACACTAGTGGAAATCCCGAGTTCCAGCCATCCCGTAGGAATTTCTAAATTCCTTTCTCAGGTGCAACCACAACACTACCAAAGGAAGAAAACTCTGAAAATGTAAAGTCTTTGCTTTGATTGTCATTGTCAGTCGCTTGGCTATGGGACATTACAATTGTATATATCGCAACATACATAGTACAACATGAATACAGAACAAGGAAGACCGAGCCTAATGTTATGCAACCCTTGCCTATAACAACATATGTTATATAATAACAACTATAACACATTAACAAGCTTCATAGCTCAGTTGGTAGTGACTCTACCTTCTGCGCTGTAGGCTGTGGGTTCGATTCCCACCCAGGACAAACATTAGTGTGATGAATATAGATGTTTGTTCTGTGTTTGGGTGTTGTATCTTATAGTACGTGTGTATTTACAAAAAGTATTTAAGTATCCTACCCGTAATATGTATTTATTGATGCAAAGCTCATATCTACAACGAACATTTTAATAATACCGGTATGGAAATGGAACTACTTGTCCTAGTCTGTTTACCCGCAACAATACAATCTTGGAGTCTTAAAGTCCAGAGTGATCATGTCATTTTGGCCAAACGTACTCCATAGGCCACATCATGACTTGTTATTCAAGAGAGTTGGTCAAACGGTTGTCGACTTGAGGCATTAGGTAACTCGTGTGCCCATAATTTAAATGGCAACAATTAATGTCCAAGAATATAGGAAACCACAAAATCATAAGTAGGTAGCTTATTATGTACTCACTTTCATCAATGGTGCCACCTTGCACAGATTGTCCCTCCAGAATAATTTGAGACTTCTTGCCATACCGATTCGACTTGTTGCTTACAATGGAGAAGTTACCGCGTCCTGCTAAAGCCATTGCAAATATTTACATATTTTTGACAGATATCAGTTGCAAAATTAAAAATAAAATTACGTCAAAACATCATTTGTATGCTAGTAATTATTTTTATAATATGTTATTTAGTATGCGACTTAGAATGGTAACTTCACAATATTATACACAGGTCCAGGGGATATCTCGCTAGGATCACGCAACAATCAGAATGCAATCCAAGTTACTTTCAGTGTGCAAATGATGGGATAAACAAAAAATAATTAGCAGTGCAGAAACACGTTAGATTAGATTACGTAGGTAAGTACATTTTAATTGCCCCTAGACAAGTTGTAGGTACAGTTTTTTTTTCTATTGCATTTTGGTACTTATGTTGTAAATTAAATAATGCTTACATACGAAAGTGTCTTTTTCATATGTATTCACATGATGGCGCGGTGAGAAAAGTTAAAGACTCCCGCCTTACCCATCGAGGATTCCCCTCTGATCACTACTCAGAGCGTGGAACTTATGGGGATCACCTAGGGGGTAGTCAGAGGCACATTCACAGCATTCCATACGTGACATTGAAAGCCCATAGCCGCTTAAAGGATATGCCGGTCTCCTCACGTTGACCTTCACCGTCCAGAGAATGTGCATGAGATAAATGCTCAAATTAACTTCCGAAAAACCGAAAAGTGCATGACAGCTGACTTTGAGCCCACAAGGTTGTGGGCTCAAATCGATAGGAAGGCAGACCCATACCCACTTGGCTAGACTCTTGTAAGAAACCTTAATTATTTTTAATCATCTTGCAACTACAATATCATGAATTACTCTTCAACTTGTCTAGAGAAAAGGACAAAACAATGTTGAATCACTTCGAACTAAAAGCAACATTATGGATAGCTATTTGACTCGCCTTTACTCTTATTGATTTTTTCCTTTATACCGAAAAGAGAATTGGCTGCAAAGGAAAGGATAATAATTACGTGTTGTCGAAGCAAATTACGGAGTCAAGACTCGTGTACCGAGGATCTTATACTACAACTTTCAACTTCTACCAATAAAATAAAACTTTTTCAGCTTAATTACACAAAAGGAAGCTGATGCCCGTCTTCTGGTGAGAACCCTTAATCGGCTTTTACGACATCCATGAGCTGAGTTGGAGGATCGATTCGCGGCAAACTGAAAAACCGACGTCGCTGTTTGTGCACGTACATACGGAAATAATGATGACAATACATTATTAGACATAAGTATGTTTATAGGCTTACCACTGTTGATAGCGAATTCCTTTCCGCTGAGAATATGGTAGAGTAAGTTCTTCATTTCGAAAGGCGAGAGGTTGAGAAGATGCTCTGACGCTTCCTCGCCGTCGCAAGATAGCGTTCGCGATAGTTCCGTAGCCATTACCTTGATAAGAAAAGAAAGCTCAGGTCATATCTTGTATGGAGTACTGCTGCCATCTCTGGGGATAGCTCAGCCAAGAACCAGATCGAAGCCCTGGATAACAATTCCACTTTGGCGAGTGTGCGCACGCTATCTTTGACATAATCCCAGCTTCCTCTTTCTACCACCGGACTAGCAGACGTACGGCAGGTCCCTTGTAGATGTTCCATGGCGCGGAACACATCGATTCGCCTCTACCTTTATCATTAAGCTGGTAAGGAACCGAACTCCTTGCTCTCGTCTGTTTTTCTGCAGTAAAACAATCTGGGAGTCTTCAAGCCCAGAGTGATAAGGTTCCATTTAGATAAGCGCACTCCAACTTAGGCCACATCTTTACTAGTTTTTCAAGTGAGTGGATGGTCAAATATATATCACTAAAAAAAAGGGAATAGGTATTGCCTTAAAATGTGGGTGTGTCGCATTGGCCGGTTAGTTAAGTTTGAATAGAGAACGAGTGCAGAGCTAAACAACAAGTAAACCTATATCAATCCGTTTCATCATCATCATCCGCCAGGTTTAACTCACCGTTGAATAGTTTGATAGAATTTTGAGGCAGAAATATCTGTCGTTTGTCGTTCAGTGCCAAAAGGGTGCCAACGGAATACGAGTATTACTAAGCCTATCTAGTGTCTGTCAGTCTGCCAAGACATTTTTTACGCGGGAACGCGTAGAAGTACCATGTTGAAATTTATATCAAATACTCGGATCTATGGTGAAATAGTAAAGGAATTAATCTGAAAACCGCAAATATGTCGTTTTATAACAAAAAAAGAGCTAATTAGCTATCACAAACTTATTATTTGCGGTTGGTGAGATAACCGTATCTAGGGATCGAACGGCAAAGTTAAGTTAATCCTTTGTTAAAAAGTCTTCTATGGGAGAGCTATTGACATACATACTTAGATACCTTGCCTAGGTTCTAGTTTAACTTAACTTAATTTTGCATGATGGCTGTACCTTACAAACAACATTTGTCATCTTTGTTAGCCCATGTTCGCAATAAATGATTATGATTATGACAAGTTTATTTATTTAATTTGGTTTATTTGGAGAACAAACAGTACTTAAAAACAAAAATACAATAAAATGCCGGCTTGCCTGAGAAGGGTATAAAGATATATGTCTACAAATTAATATACTGGTTATACATTTACATTGTATCAACAATTTTTTTTTTCTAAACTGTTCAGAATCGCTGCTGAACCACGGACCCTCGGTGCGCGAGTCCAACTCGCACTTGGCCGGGTCTTTTTTAAATAGCCATCCGTTTGACCTGCTCACGTGTGTTTACCTGAATGATAAGGCCGACGCGAAGTCGCAACATCTCCAGGAAGAGCTGCGGCTCGGTCCGTATGAACATGGCGAGGTACACCAGCAGCTCCTGAGTCAACATCGCGGTACTCTCATCGTCGCCATACGCCTGGGAACATCAGCTTATCAAACTACTTGAATGACTGAATGAATGAACGAATAAAGTATTTTCATTCGTTCATTCATTCATTGTACACCACATAAATAAAATAAAATAATTCAATAAAAAAGTGCTACACGGAAGCCTCTGGCGTCCAAGTTATGGTAAGGTCGAAGGTGCACACTGCACCCGGAATCCTCAATAGTGAGGAACTCTTACTTCTAAATGTCGTGTTCAACAATTTATAATTGTTGTTATGGCGAGAGACTTAGGTATAATGGTGGTAGCTAGCCCGGCGGACTTAAGCAAAACCATGTAACGAGAAGTGTTGAATATAATAATAATAATAACATTTAATTCATGTAACTTAAGAATAGTACAGAATGGTAATTTTACTAATTCTAGGACTATTAATAAGTGTGGATGGATATAGGGGTAGAGGTAGGCCGAAGAAGAGATGAATGGATTGTGTGAGGGATGATATGGGCGAGAAAGGAGTGCGTGATGAGATGACGTCCGATAGAGGGGAGTGGAGGAAGAAGATACGTTGTTTCGACCCCCACCTAGTGTGGGATAACGGGCAGGAATTGACAGGATTTTTGACCGCCTCTGTGGTCTAGTGGTTCAACCCACCGATTTCAGATCCAGAGGTCCTGGGTTCGATCCCCATGGGGAGTACAATATATTTTGCTTGGTTTGGTTGGTGGTAGGACTTTGTTTGGGTCCGCCTGGATAGCTACCACCATCTCAGAATAAGGGGGCAGGAGGGATTTTTGAGACGGGACAGAAAGGCCGTTTAGCTACAGGAAAACGTTCCTAGGAGACCATCCAAACATTTTGTCTTTTTGAAAATGGTAACTACAAGTACAAAAACATTCTTTGATGCCAGTCTATTTTGTTTTTTATAAGGATCAAAAGTCTCTACTTGATCGACAAACGTTTGAGTACTAGAAATTATAGAAATCGCAAAAAACATTTGCAATACACACTCTATTAGTAAAATTAATGGTTTAATTTGTTTACCTTATTGCTCCCATTTGCTTCTTTTTCTTTACAAAAAGACTGCATGTAATAAATATTAAAAAATGAATTTTAGTATGTTAAAGGAGTAACAGGGATACTTTTTTATTTCCTGTTGCGCTTTTAGAAAAAAAAACACAGTGACACAACAGGCTCAAGCAGGCAAAGTGTGAAGTAAAATACAAACACTTTACAGGACATTAATTTTACACAGCGCCATTTAGCCCCAAACTAAGCCTACCTTGTAATATGGGATTATTAACTAGATTACAGATAGAATACTTAAATACTTTATGTAAATACATACGTACTATATAATACAACACCCAAACACAGAACAAACATGTATATTCATCACACAAATGTTTGTCCTGGGTGGGAATCGAACCCACAGCCTACGGCGCAGAACGCAGAGCTACTACCAACTAAGCTATGAGGTTCGTTCAACTTACCAAATGTATCAGCTGCCGGAGTTCATTCTCAGGCAGCGGCGCAGTGATGGTGTGTTCATTATTAGGTGGCATCCCCACTGTGATCTGCTTCTGTCTGACCAGTAAGTCGGTGACAGCCTTAGCGAGGTCTTCAACCCGCTTGCCAAGCATGCCGGCGGTATGGCGGACCAAGCCCCATAGCTTTTGGGTACATGCCTTCTCATATAAAACCTTCAGGAGGTCTTTTACGGTCACATTCTTGCTGTTCTCTTGCATGCCTGTAAAGTGACGAAATGATTGCAACATTTTAAGTGCTTCGTCTCTCTTAGGTCTTAGGTATGTACAGAATATTGCTCGTCTAGACTATTCTCTTACATAATGACGACCAGTATAAAAAAGGAAAAAAAAACGTAACTAAAACTCACGACTTTTACCCGAAGATTCACCTCTGATCCATACTCAGTGCGTAGATCTTATGAAAATCACTATACCCTATAGTGATTTCCATAAGATCTACGCACTGAGTCAGAGGCATGTCCTCATTCAGAGGGACATTCCGGCTTTCTCACGATGTGACTTTCACCGTCAGGGCATGTGCATGTGTCAAATGAAAACAAACTTCCGAAAACTCGAAAAGTCCATTGCTGTACGAATGAATTTGAACCCACAACCTTTAGGATTGGAAGGCGAGCCCATGACCACTTGACTATACAAGCACACAGCCTATACAAACTTACCAGTACCAGTGCTAAACTCGAGTCCATGCGTGTCCACCAAGTATTGCAGAGTGTCTCCCTGCTCGTCTAGACTCCCTGTCCCTTTATCAACGATCAGTATACAAACGTACCAGTACTAAACTCGAGTCCATGCGTGTCCACCAAGTACTGCAGAGTGCCTCCCTACTCGTCTAGACTCCCTGTCCCTTTATCAACGACCAGTATACAAACGTACCAGTGCTAAACTCGAGTCCATGCGTGTCCACCAAGTATTGCAGAGTGTCTCCCTGCTCGTCTAGACTCCCTATCCCTTTATCAATGATCAGTATACAAACGTACCAGTCCTAAACTCGAGTCCATGCGTGTCCACCATGTATTGCAGAGTGTCTCCCTGCTCGTCTAGACTCCCTGTCCCTTTATCAACGATCAGTATACAAACGTACCAGTGCTAAACTCGAGTCCATGCGTGTCCACCAAGTACTGCAGAATGTCTCCCTGCTCGTCTAGACTCCCTGTCCCTTTAACATAACGATCAGTATACAAACGTACCAGTGCTAAACTCGAGTCCATGCGTGTCCATCAAGTACTGCAGAGTGTCTCCCTGCTCGTCTAGACCCCTGTCCCTTTAACATAACGATCAGTATACAAACGTACCAGTGCTAAACTCGAGTCCATGCGTGTCCACCAAGTATTGCAGAATGTCTCCCTGCTCGTCTAGACTCTCTGTCTCTCGCAGCATAGCGATGAGTTCGTCTGTTTCCTGTTCCGCGTATACTAAATTCTGAGCCTCGGAAGTGGTCCTGTTTCTGACTACTACGTTCTTGCTTACCACACCTGTGAAAACGTAACTGTACGGTAAAGATAGCCTAGTTTAAATGGCACAAAAATTTGGAAACTGCGTCACGGGTTATAAATTTTTATTACAAAAATATTTTTACAAAAAGATTTAATGGCTTTTGATTTTTTTATGAATTTGCCTTCACGCTGAACATTATCCGGAAAAATCTAAATTCTAATGATATATGAATAGGTAAGTACAGTACCTTCTTTGGGCGGCGACGGTGTTGTCTCTTTGGTGACTTCGATCGTTGGAGTGACCACGCCCAAGTTGGTTGTCGAAGTTCCCCTAAACCAAAAATCATACAGAACCTACGGTTTTTAGATTGGTACAAATATGAAAACATGAAGTGTGCATGAAATATGAAATTACCTACTACGTATACGTATTTTTATTGGAAAATAATAAAGTTTTTTTTTTATTGTAAGACGGGTAAGCACTTGGCCTTCATCTCATCTGGTTACAAGTTGAGATAAGGTCGAAGGTGGAGGCGCACTTCACCCGGAATCCTCAACAAACTGAGGAACTGGTTACTTACCTCTAAACGCCGGAACACAACAATTTTAGAATTGTTATTATGGCGACAGAATTGGGTAAGATGGTGGTAGCTAGCCAGGCGGGCTTAAATAAAGTCCTACCACCAAACAAACCAAGCACAATATATTGTACTCCCCAAGGGAATCGAACCCGGGACCTCTGGATCTGAAATCGATAGGTTGAACTACTAGACAACAGAGGCGGTTAAAAGTTGTTACAATAACAAATACAATATTCAATAAAACAGTATGTTTTGTAGAATTTGTCACCCTTTAATAACCCAAAGTCCTGCTCCGCTATATCAAGAATATCCGCTGGGCTGGCTGGGGTAGCGTTTATTAAAACTGGTGACAATGCACAAGACACCCCACAGCGGGACGTCGGTGCAGGCCTCGGTCACCACCACTCAGAATAAAAAATCCATACAGCTCTTTAAAAAATATGATTATCACCATGAGTTGATTGGGATGAAAAGAGAATGTAAAACACTCAAGTTTGTTCCTCAGCTTTAGGTACGCGTTTGACCGCTTTACGTCTTCAAAACATTTCTTAATATTTTGAATTAAATGTTTATATTTGTCTTATCGGTTCCCTAGCTGACTGAATGTTATCGAGCAAAGTTCGCTCGGCTAGTGAACTAATATGGAAAATTTAAACAATGATAAAAAGAAAATGTTGTTATTAGGGCCCATTATAAAGGACAGAATGGGGGATGTATCGGATAAAGGGAATTACCGCCCTATTTTGCTGGCAAAAACTATTACTAATATTCGATAGTGTGCTTAACGCACATTGCATGACGCACAGTTCGGATTGCGATCCGGACTCTCGACAGAAATTGCGATCGCAAGTTTAAAGCATACTGTCCAATACTATACAGATCCAAAGACATATACGCCTGCTTTCTGGATCTCTACAAGGCATTAAACTCTGTGTCTTCTGATGTTCTCTGGGTGAAACTGGAAAGCAGGTGTATACGGCTGAAGTGCTCAATTTGTTTAAATTTTAGTATGCAAACCAAACAAATTATGTGAAGTGGGCTGATTTTCTTTCGGATGTGTATGTATTGTAGTGTGGGGTGAGACAGGGGACGCTCACGCTCCTTTACGTTAATGATCTCATCGTGGAACTGAGTAGCATGCGAGTCGGTTGCCGTATAGATATGGTGCTACGCAGTCTGACGTGCGGCTGGCCTGGCTGAGATGTAGAGGTTTTGTGAGACGTATGCCGCTGATTAAGGGCTCAATTAATGTTAAGAAAACGGAGTATATGGTTTATGGGGCCAACGATAAATGTCCCGATAAATAGAGTTATCGGGACATTTATCTTTGGCCCCATATAACATTAAAAGAAAATGGGATCTGAATTAAAAACCACGACGGGTTTCGAAGCTACAATTTACCGAAAACCATATCTCACGTATTCATATGACTGAACTGAGGAACCTAGAAGCAAAGTCCGCCGTTACCGGCTTCGCATTGTCACTATATATGATCACTCCACGTTACGTTACTCTAACAAGTAAATACTCTTTTAACTAGTTTAAAATTAGCCCTTTGTGTGAGAGAAATAGCGCTAGGCAATTTTGCGTGTAACGGAAGGAGATGGGTGTATGTCTCGCGGTAAGCTTACTTGGTAAAAGCCTTCCTAGCACGTTCAGGCGAGGAGCTATGACCGGATGCAACAGGGTCTACATCCAACCAAGATGGCTTCCGCTCCAAGGTTGGACCAACGTATTCTCCTTCCATGCCCAACGTATCAGCTGCAATAATAAAACAGTGTACAGTGTGTTAGTGTAATCCTTACCTTTTATACAACTCAAACATCTGAATTAATAAAGTTACATCAATTTTCCCATCCAGGAAACGCGCCAAGAAACTTTTGTTTCCTCATTTATCTTTTTTCCTTTTATTTCGTTAGCGGTCCGCTCACGCCACTTGATGCAGGATGTATTCCCCTCTTTTGAAAGCTATGTAAGCGACACTGGCAGAAAGACTCACAATCCACGTTGATAGATCTGGTCTTCTTGATAGCCCCTCGAACTGACATCCGCCTGCGCAGCGCCCTCACGTTACGAACACCAGACGGCCGTGAAAGGTAGCTTATCTTACTGCTGAACGACTTTAGCAGGTGTTCCTCCAAGTAGGTTTGCACTTGAGGATTTAGTTCTGCAATATGAAACATAAGCTATAAACATGGCTTATACAGTTGCTGCAGGTTAGGATATTAAAATACGTTCGTATTTTCAAAGACGCCCGAAAGTTAACTGCGGTGTTGTGTTGTTGTGGTGTAGTGGTTCAACCCACCGATTTCAGACCCAGAGGTCCCAGGTTCGTTCCCCATGGGGAGTACAATATTGTTCTTGGTTTGGTTGGTGGTAGGACTTTGTTTAAGTCCGTCTGGCTAGCTACCACCATCATACCTAATTCTGCCGCCATAACAACAATTATAAAATTGTTGTGTTCCAGCATTTAAAGAGGTAAGATAGCCAGTTCCTCAACTGGTTGAGGATTCCGGGTGAAGTGCGCCTCTACCTTCGGTTTTATCCTAACTTGTAACCAGGTGAGATGAAGGCCAAGCACAGCCCGTCATAATAATAAAAAAAATGACAGGATTATTAGTTTTTTGCCTTATTCCGCCTTCTGATCCCATGGCTGTATCTTATGAACATAAGATAAATCCATGGGATGGATATCATCTCAGGTAGCCAGTAAAATTTTAAAGTGTGCTCTATTGCCCTACAGCAACAAATAATTTAAACAAAAACATACTAGCACAAACAACACAAACCACCGGAAGAAGGGCAGTAGCTTTATTCTGTGTATTAGCTACACCTTTACTACGATCACCAATAAAAGCATAGCGTAGTCATCATTCTCCTGCCCTTATCCCACGCTAGGTGGGGTCGGCACTATATGTTATTTTCTTCCACTCACTCCTATCAACCGTCAACTCTGCATCTACACCTTTCATACCCATGTCCTCTTTCACACAATCCATCCATGTCTTTTTCGGCCTTCCCTTGCTCGCATGTCCAACCACGCTCAAATTCATAACCCTTTTGGTCAAATTACTACCATCCCTCCTCATTATATGCCCATACCATGCCAACCTAGCATTCCTCATCTTTTCTACAACTCGCGCCACTTTCAAACTTCCCCTTATATATGCGGGAACATTTAAATGGTCAGTAGTTATTAAGTTTTATTGTAATTTTGTTTTTAAGCAATGTTTGTTCTCCAAATAAACCAAAATAAATAAAATAAAATATATACTCATTTCTGATCTTATCTAACCTTGTACCCCACACATCCTTCTTAACATTCGTATCTCAGTAACATGCACTTTCCTCTCACCCGTCTTCTTCATAGCCCAACTCTCTGATCCATGCAACCATTCATTTTGTGAACCATAACACGGGTTAATCCTAGCTTGGATCACAACATAACTTTTTATGTTGCTTAGAACAAAAACACAGCATTACGATTACGTTAACACCTGCGTTAATTTTAATAGCAAATCACATCACTGTATAAACTACTGTTAAAAATCTAATGAATTTTACTGTAACAAAATTTTAAATTGTTTTTTTGCAATAGTTTTTTGTTATGATACGGTTATATCATAACGGTCGTAATTATCAAATAGATTAATAAACATTATAGTGAAACATATGATTTATAATTAGTTTAGTTTATGAATAGTGAGGTACACGGGCCTTATTATTATGCATTACGACAGGTCTGATGACCGTCTTGTAAATTTTCCCCTAAGTTTAAGAGGCATTTGTAGGTCACATGTTGTTCCCGAGACCTGTCGCCACTTCATCCATCCAGCATTCATTCTACTATTCACATCTCCATCAATATATCCGTCGTCTTGTAAAAGTGAGCCAAGGTACTTAACATTGGAGCAGGTTGGTAGGGTTACACTATCTAAAAACTATCCACTATCTAAATCCAAGCGTAGTAATTATGGAAAAACTGTCCAGCAATGTACACTAATGGGCTGTGATGATAAGAAATACTTACTATCGGGATACCCTTCTTCTTGGCTGCCCAGAAAACTCAGATTAGTAATCGCAGAGGTACTCAAGAACTCTCCCAAATTGCCGAGAGTCACTCTTGTCCCGTTAATGTAGCCGGATTTGAGTTTCTTCATAGTTGTAATCATCGCCATAGGAATCCTACCTTGATCTAAAAATAACAGTTTATTTTACTGAAATCTTAATTATGGATCACATGTTTGTTTAGCTCGGAAAGCAGATGAAATTGTATGGTAGTGATTTAAGCTTTGCGTTAATAAGCTGTGCAGACTTTTGGAAAATTATGTTTGTTAGTTTTTTTTATGAAAGTGAGTAAAGCTAAAGTATCCAAAGCCACACCGCGGGATTGCCGCGCAACTCGATTATGAACTCTTGATAACATTGCCAACTCTGGTGGTGGACCTGCAGAGGCCCGCCTAGCTAGCTCGCTATATCAAAACTAGATGAGGTAGGTAATTAAACTATTTAGTTAGGTAGGTAATATCATGTGAAAAATATATATAAGTAAGCCGGAATGTAGTTTGTAAGGTTTACCTATCAAGTTCTGCGTAGCGAGCAAGGTAATGGTGGGTCGGCCTAGCATCTGTTTCCAGCTCATGCCAAGAAACGCCACGTTCGCCATAAACGTGCTTGCAAGCAGAGCCGGGTCGCGCGACATGTAGTATTCTTCGTAGTCGAAGTTCTACGGCACACCACACCATGCTACATGTTAGTTTATTAAGTAAGCACAAGAGTACCTAGAGTATTCGCTCCAGCACAAACTTAATTTGTCCCATTGCAATGAATTTTGCAGGTATAATCAGATAAATTGCCGTGGCCGCGGCTTAAGAATCGACCACTCCAATTCAGCCTATGGATGTCGTACAATCCGACTAAGGGACCTCACCAGAAGAAAGGCAGCAGCACTGTGTATTATCTAAAATGTGTTGTTTTATGCACTATTCAGGGAAAAACAAAACAAAACTGATCCCACCTCCGTTACTTTACTACGTAAGTGCTACCTCACAACACAAGGGATTCAATTTAAACGCCAAATTTAATGGGTATGCAAACACATGACTTACTGGATTTATAACAAAAACAACACATCATAAAAGGTAAACCCAAGCTTAACTAACTACTTAAACATAAAAACTCGAGCTGTTAGGGATTCATGAAAGACTGCAAGCAAAAACCCAATAAAATAAAACCTAAATACCTAAGTGCATTTCACTCAAACTTAACACAACAAGCGGTCGTCCTAGTAGGTTTTGCCAAGATGATTTCAAGAAGTTGATTTCAGCTTTGAGAGTGTCAACCATCAACTCATAGTCAGAAGCGATGTAGAAACGTTGCATATCAGAGAACTAAACGAAACAAATAAACAAGGGTCACTAGTAGGTATAAGGTGGAGTCTAGGGTAGTATTTGGTAAATTGTATCTTCAAAACACATCATGGATACAAATATATATAACACCACGATCTATGTTTACTTCCATACCTATACTTATAATAAAATCGTAGAAAAGCTGTGTCTGTAGGTACATTTAATATTTTCAAGTAAAAGTTGGTGGCTTTTTTTAAATTTATATCTTTTTATTTGTGCACGCGTACCTTTATCCCGAACAGCTTAACCGATTTGGATTTCTCCAAGATTTCTCCTTTTCAGGGTTAGAAAAAAAATACACAAAAAAAGTTAAGTGACTTATTAATTTTACCTCTATCATTTTGTTTTGATACTTCCTTTTTTTTTATTTATGACTACCAGTGCAGTTTCACTTGTACATGCATACCTATATACAAGTGATATAGCACAGGACACCGAAAAAACATGTTTTCGATATAAGCTTTGATCTCTCCTGCCAACCACACAGAAAAACAGCTGTGTGGCTTTACATCACTGACATTAAATATTATCTAATGCAAAGTTTCTAGTTTCTTGGCGGCGGCGGCTTCTAACGACATCCACGGGCGGGTTAGTCTACCAGCCAGTCAGGGAACCAATATACTAATCTTTATCTGGGTTAGTATATTGGTTCCCTGACTGACTTTTAAAAGGTTACCATTTTCCGACTTCCCTAGAAAATTTTGATGTTTTAAAGTGTTTCCCTAGCCCTAATAGGACATTTTAAGCAACATATAAAAAATCACTATAGTCGAAAAAGAGAATTAGTTTCAGGTTTATCTGGGTTAAATCGAAGCATTGCATTACAAAAATACTGTTCTTGTTACTTAGATGTAGCCAGTATGATTTTTTTTTTATGTTTAGTGGCGAATTTCTCATTTTTAAATCCACGATATATTTTGAAGCTACAATTTATCGAAAACCGTATTCTGCGAACATTGCCCTGAGGAACCACCTTTATAGAAGAACATTCATGTTTTGCATCAGAGATTCGCGTTGGGTGCTTTAGTAGTCACGTTAAACCGCGTATCAAAAACTGAACTCTGAACGCTTAAAGCTGAAACTGCTGCAGGTTTTTATTTCTGAACGGTTAAAGCTGAAATTTTACACAGACAACTGCTGTAGGGTTTTTTTTTATTGTACTACACTATGGGGAGGTTCTTGACCTTTGTCTTTATCTTCCTTGGTTACTTTTTATCCGGGTACCACGCGAGCTAAGCCGCGAGCAGAAGCTCCTAATGTAATAAGTAAAATATTGTCCACACTCAATTTACCTGTGGCGTGAAGGCGAAAATGCGGTCGTTCAATGAATACAATTTGCTTGTGCTCAGAATGCCCACATCACGAGATTTCCTTCCAGATAAACCCAGTTTTTTGTTTCTTCCTGAAAATCGATTGAATAATTTAAAATTACTTCATATAGCCAACATCGAAATAAAAGGTTCTCAATTTGTCGCGTATTTTTTTTGGGTAGTCTAGGCATTTTTTTATTATATGGGGAAGCTTTTGAGCTTGAGGCTTGCCTGGGCAATACCTGGAGGATAAGGTCTACGATTATGTTAAGTGTCACCAACAACCCAAAGTCCTGCTACGGTATTTTAAGGAGCTGGGCTGGCTGGGGAATAGTTCTACAATATATCAAGATTTTCCAGAAACTGCCTATTAAAGGCACTATCATTCCTTATCATGTAGCCGAGTACCAGCAAGCAGCTGTGGGTTGATTTAAAGATAGTCTTTAGTACTAAGAAAGTCAGAAATAGCATAGTACAAAGAAAAAAGTATTTTATGTTATCTTTTTCAAAGCTGTATACAGAGACTGAGGTGCCCATTTGCTTCTATTTCTAAAAATCAGGTCTGCATGCTCTTTCACCTGGATAAAAAAACTTACCTAAATATGTGTAAAGGTGGCTAAGCACCCTAGCTGGTTGAACCTCTATAGGAGCTACATCGCTTATAGTCTGAACATGGAGGTCATACTCTAGTAATTTGTCTCTGATTTCATTATCCTCAGCTAGAATCACTATCTGTACAACCACATCTGGCTTCTTCTCAGAACATAAGCGTCTATTTAGTGGATCTAGCTCACCAACAGCTAGAAAACCCTGAAATTCAAATAAAATACTTGCAGATTCTAAAATATTCCTCAAATGTGACAATAGTAAAAAGTTGCGCATAGAATAAATATGTTGATAAAAAATAGGTTCAAATTATTTTATGCTACGATTTTTTCGCTGAGTAGCTATTTATTGCCATCAAACTGTTACACAAAGGCATAATACTCTAGAACAGTCCTAGAATTAATATTATCAATGGGATAAAGAAGGAATTTTACCTCCTGCAACAGCTTCCCTAAAATATACAATGACTGTCCCCAAATAAATGGACATCTACCGAGAGGAATTCTCTCTTGACTCCCAGGGTCTCCTTTTTCCAGGTCAACTTTATCTGCAGGTACTGAATATAGCTCTGGAACGAGCTTTATTCCATCATCCTTTCTTATCATTACTTTTTCTAACTTTTGCATGTATTCATTCACATTTGCTTTATCACCTTGGAAACAATAGTCTAGGATGAGGTAGGAGAAAAAGAGGGGCCATTCACATTCAATATTCTCAAACATTCTCAGCTCCCATGGCTCGTAGTAAAGCCTGTTTGGGTCCTCTCTAGGTGTCTTATGTCCATCTCTTAAAAACCTCTTGCAGCCATATTTGCCTTCCATTTTTGTTACAATAGTATCTCTAGTTTTTGCTATAAGCTGTGGGTCATCAACAGCAAAGGCTGGATAACTTATAATGGACAGTAACCCTGAATCTAGCTCTTTGCTGTTTGATTCTCTGGGCAGCATTGATTGTAAAACAGCTTGACATTTTTGAGCTTCATCTGCTAGCACATGTATTACGCTAGAAGGGCCTCCACGGGCACCAAAGAGATCCAACTCATTCATAGCTTCCAAGGCAGCTTTAGCCATTCCAATGGAGCTAGCATTCAACTCTGGCAAGCCATGGTTTGTTTTGTCTCCTCTCTCCCATATGCCATAATCAGGAGTACAATATGCTGATTCAATGTAAAAGACTAAGTTTTGGATAAGAGCTACTTCATCTAACGAAAATACAATTTGAAGGCCAGATGCAGTCATTTGGGCTAGAATGAGCAGATAGAGAGAGATTGCATCAATCTGCAAATGCCCCCATTCATTATCCTTAACAACTGTGCAGCCTGTGGTTGAAGAGTACTTAGCATGGAGGGAATCAAGTGGATGCTGAGTGCTTTTGAACTTTTCTACTTTCTCCTTCTGCTGCATCATTGCCATGAGAAGTCCTGCAATAATAAATAAATATTTTATATGAATTTTGAATACTTGTACCTACAATGTACCTAATGCAATGTAGTCTTTTTCATCAATCAACTTTTTGTGTTTCAAAAGAGTACCTTTGCAAAGCAATAGGTATATCTGTGTTAGAAAATCCCTAGGTGTAATTATAAATAGGAGTATTAAAAGGGAATACCACACACCTCTCATAAGTTTGACACAGCTCTGTTCTAGTTCATATGTTTTGGCACGGTCTTCATCTTGATCAGCAATCTTTTTGAAGGCCATAGAAAGGCCCCAAACTGCCAATATGCAGTACAAGTTGTCTCTGATCCACGCATGATCATTATGAGGGCTAGCAGGAAACAGTCCTGTGACTGGCTGCTGATGATCTAAAATTAACTTGTGCACCACTCTTTGATAGTAATCTAGTCGCACTCCCGAATTACTTCGGGTTCTCATTTTGATTGCACTTTCAGGCAAGTATTCGTTTGTAGTTTTTATCAACGATATTTTACTAATAACTATTTAGCCACATTTTAAGCCAAGAAAGATGTTTAAACTGTAAAATCTCTAAGAAAATCTCTCAATACCTATCACATCACTTACACTCACTCACACACATATTTTCTTTTCGTTTTTTGTTATTGTTTTGTGTGTCATTTGAAAGTCGTAATTGTCAAAAAAATATTCTATGTCAACATCAAAGTCGATAATAAACAGACAGATTTTTTTTGGCGCTGAGGCGAAGTCTACTGTCTCTGAGGTCTCTGGGAAATGGGAAAGTTACACGTACATGTCAACATGGGTGTACAGGCAAGGATGAGGTTTACGATGGAGCTACCCTAGCTAGCAGGTGCCTATATACTCTCATCTTGAATACATTAGGGATGGTACATGTTTATGTATTCGTTAGATAGTTGCCAATAATGCGCAATGTTTGGGCGTGACTTTTTTTTATTATTATTACAGGACTCTAATTTCACACAGCGCCATCTAGTCCCAAACTAAGCATAACTTGTAATATGGGAACTAGATTACGGATAGAATACATAAATACTTTTTTTTTGTAAATACATACTTATCATACAATACAACACCCAAACACAGAACAAACCTCTATATTCATCACATAAATGTTTGTCCTGGGTGGGAATCGAACCCACAACCTACAGCGCAGAAGGCAGAGCTACTACCAACTGAGCTGTGAGGCTTGTTAACTTCCTATATTAATAGTGGTGTAAATTTTTTAATCAACGTGGAGACGGAACATCCAAGCATCCCACCTGATGTTAAGTGCATCTCTTGCCTCTAACAAAGCCTATATGCGTAGGTGCAATCCACAAACGTGGCACTGCATTGCGCCCGTCAACTTGAGGCATGAAGAATTAAGCATCGCGTGCCCTTCAATCGTTTCTAGTTCTCATGAAGCTAATTTTAAGGCAATGGAGATCGGCTTCGCCGTCGGCGGTAGCGTCCCAGGGCCCTTACCCTACAAACCGATAAACGATATATCGGGACAATTATCGTGCAAAAGGTACTCTTAGTGACATCGTTTTGAGTATCGTTTGAACGATAGATCGTCCGATATTATTTTCGACAATCGATGCTGAAATGGGAC
The DNA here is from genome assembly GCA_951394065.1 of Venusia cambrica. Taxonomy (NCBI): domain Eukaryota; kingdom Metazoa; phylum Arthropoda; class Insecta; order Lepidoptera; family Geometridae; genus Venusia; species Venusia cambrica. Next base: position 8,608,448 of record OX596035.1, read on the forward strand.
TCTAGCACCAAAAACGATACGTTGATTTGAATTAGACAAATAACAGCCGTCAATTCGACCGAACTTGACGAACATTGTAACGACACATAGTTTGCTATCGTTTCTATTTTTAACTGTGATTTTATTAAATATGAACTAAAAAGAAACAAAATGTTTATTGATCTATTTAGTTTTTATATAATTATATAGAGTTTTTATTAAAGTTATAATCACAGCGGCGTTTGGTAGAAACAATGACTTCATTACTTTTAAGTTTTTTTACTAGCTTTAGATATTCATTTCTATCTTATTAACTAAACATTCATGCCCAAAACACTTGTTATCGTCCCAAGAACTGGGATATTGGCGTTCTCTTCTTTTTTGCGTATTGGTAGGCAAGTGGTCGCACTTGTGAATATGTGAGGCCGTGGCCTATGTGGGGGCAACTTGATACGTATAAAATGTATATGCCCCCAGTACCGTTGTATCAATGTTCCTCAAATCGTATATATCTATATAAAATACCCGCAATTTAAAAAAATATTGTTAAACTCAGACTTTCTATCAAATTAAGAATATATTTACTTAACATTTCAAAAAATACATACCTAACATCATCTAATTAATTTTACGGGTAAATCAACATCCGAAAAAAATAACAAAATTTTAGTTTCAATGGCTCAAAACATGTTTCACTTCACCAAAAGCGAAGCAGTTACAGGCTGGGGTCGTAATCAAGTACAGTGATTGGTTGAACCGGCACCTATGTATGAGTGTGTCGACAAGTTTAAGCTGCGTTCAGTTTGAAATTTATTGCTACCGCATCTGTGTGCCCCGTGCATCAATCTACCTACCCCTACTCACGCTAAGCCTTTGGTGTGGAACGCTACCTGCGTCACAAATATAGTGGTCTCGACAGAGCATACCTGTTTGAGACTTTTGGGGCCCGAGACCTTGGGTACGTGGGGAGCCGATACCCTCCGGGTTTTAAAAAATCCTGCGAGGCTTTTCATTAAGGCGACACGTGACCCAAAGGCTTGCTTTTATTTAGGCCAGTAATCCAACTGATTCCTTAATCCATAGTTCGTTTAATTGTTAATTAAACTTAAGTTTTTTTCATTTAGGTAGGTATAATGTTTATCTAATATCTTCAAGCTTAATTATTTTAACATTTTCTTAATAAAAATTCAACCATCTTATATGAAATTAATTTTAGTTTATTTTAACATTGTCCCACAATTACAACGTAAACCCCATACCTACCTACCATAGACTATTGCATCGTGTCGTATCGTAACATATTAGGTACCTACCTACATCATCGCAACTCGTTGCTTTTTAATTTTCCCTTGTTTTGCTATTTTAATATTATTTATGTATTTTTTGTTTTAATTCCCGTCTTTTAAATTAATTTAGTTGAGTTACTAGCTCACCAATAAATATATAGGTATTGAAATTTTGGTGGTTACTAGCTCGGTCATTAGCAAAGTTTTTAAAGTACCTAGCTAACAGAAAAATATATGCTGTTCTTTTTTTTAATTTTGCTTCATAAACATTTTGTGAAAGGTTTTTTTTTTTATTGTACGACGAGGAAGCGCTTGGCCTTCATCTCACCTGGTAACAAGTTGAGATAAGGCAGAAGATGGAGGCGCACTTCACCCAAAATCATCAACAAACTGAGGAACTGGCTATCTTACCTCTGAATGCCGAAACACAACATTTTTTTAAGAATTGTTATTATGGCGACAGATTTAGGTAAGATGGTGGTAGCTAGCCAGGCGGACTTAAACAAGTTGGTGGTAGGAACCAACCAAACCAAGCACAATATATTGTACTCCCCATGGGGATCGAACCCGGGACCTCTGGATCTGAAATCGGTGGGTTGAACCACTAGACCACAGAGGCGGTCAAAACAACGACCGTTCGACAAGGTATAGTAAGTTTTTTTATTTTTTGTTGATTTGTTGTATTTTAAAGTAGGTAACGAAATGATACCGTTATAGATAGAAGTACTATTTAACAAAAAAGTAAAAAATAAAATAATAATTTCGTGAACCAATCTGGAGATTGACCAAAATTACTAAAAATCAAAAATATCGAAAATTCTAGAACATACATGGGAGTCCAATCGATGCATGTTGCAACCCCCACTTTGATCTAGGTAAAATGAACCACCCAGTATAACAATGCCTTACTGCATAGCCGTAAGTCACATCCACAAAGACATAGCTTACACCCGTCACCTTGAGGCATAAAGGTGTAAAGCCTTGCGTTCCCGTAATTTCACTGGCAACCATACCCTTCAAACCGGAACACAGAAATGCTGCTTGGCGGCTGAAATAGGTATGGTAGTACTTCCCCGGACGATCCCATTCACAAGGGGCTTCACTACTCTTAAAATATAAATAAGGTAGGTATAGCCATAGTTTTGGTATATGTATTCTAAATCTATGGGTATAGCATAGCATGACATAGGGTATTTCTTCCATGCCATATCATTTTGGATATACCTACCCCCTTGATAGTACCTCTAAATTGGACACATTTAGCTTGACCAATCCTTGCATGAACAAAAAATAGTGTCCTTACCTACACCTTCAAATTGCAAAAACTTTCTAGGTGGGTAAGATAATATTGACAAAGAAAATTAAATCAACACCAATAAATTTAGGAAAATTTATTAATTTCAAAGTTTATATAAAAATATGGTTACTTTAAATATAGGTAAATATCAATCAAAACTCTGCCTTGTAAATTAAAATATCACAATATGAATATTCTAATAAATAGTAAAACACTAGGTACTTATGTTGGAAGACATTTTAGTTCATGAAAACATGGATACTTAGGAACTCTCCATTTTAAAAAAACTATCAATAAACTTGATAAAAAAATTTGGCAGCATCTTCCTTACATAATTTACATGCACTGCACAAAGTGGAAGTCAAAACACAAGCAAATTAAAATTCTAGCAATCAATATTAAACACTTATCTGAAACATACAAAAAGTTTAGCAACTTACAATGAAATATCTTTAGGAATAATTTCTATGAGAATCTCACCTTTCTATATTCATTTCAAGGCACACAACAAGCACCAGTATATTGCTAACATTGGTCATTACCTATCACAATTTCAATATAATGTACTTATACTCTAATCCAAAAATGTATAGATGTCTCCATCATAATCTATCAAAAAGAATAACAAAATAATTTAATTTGATCTATCAATCATTGTACATGCCATCAAGCAAAAAGTCCATTCGTTTATAGTGTCGGTTCTTCCAGGCCTCTTGTCCTCTCCGTAGGACCATATAACTAACAATGGCAAACATTGGTACAACGAGTATTGTGATCACTATAGGCATTATCATCCTTGGGTGACTATCGGCTTTAGCTGGATATAATTTCAAAACTGTTTCATCATTGGGAGAAGGTATCTGAGTTTTTGTCAGATTTGGCTTTGTGTTTGAAGGTTTTGAGGTTGGTAGCTTGTATTCATCTTGCTTAACATTTTTATCAGCATTACGAAGAGCTTCGTCTGACAATATAAGTGGTTTTTTGGGTAGCATAGTTGAAGTTGTAGAAATGTTGTTTTTGGCTTTACTATCAGTTATTTTGGTTGGGTGTGATTCTTGTGGTTCATTCTTTGAAGTATCAGGTTTAGATGGTACCATACTGTTGGTTCGTTCGGATGCAGGCGATAAAGCTTCTAGCTTAGTTTCTTCGGAGATATCCGGTCGTATCCTGGATTTTACAGTCGTTTTATTGAGCTGACCTATTTCTTTATCCAGTTCAATTAGATTAAGCTGTTTTTTTTTAGAATGTGATAAATCAGGTGTGCTTGTCATAATACTACCACCCTCAATAGGTAATATAATTTCCTTACTACTGATCGTAGGGTCTACTTTCGGAGCTTGTGTAGGGCTGATCTGAGCTGGCAAGGTCACAGCACTGTTAACGAGAATTATTGCATAAATACAATACACACATAAATACAGCATTATTAAAACCGCTGGATCAGAGAATTTTAATGCAATGTAAAATAAAACATAACAAAATAAAAATGCAGAACGGAGGTGGACGACACCGAAAGCCACAGAACACTAATATCCTAACGGAAAGAAATCCAACTCCATACATAAAAGGTGGTTAACATTCGGACGTGCACACGATCATTTCGTAGCCCCCAAGCTGCTTGACAGTTTGACGAAATGAATTGAGTTACCAACTTCTAGTGTAAATAGACCATTAAACCCACCGAGCAAATGGCGGCAATTTTAAATTAAGAATGGATCACGGTTTTGGCGGTCTATTTAAATTCCTTATTCAAAAATTCTGCTACTGAAATTAAACTTTCTTATGTATTTCTGACCATAAAATTGATCAGAAATACATAGGAAGTTTATAGTTAACCCCAATAAACTATTGATAAGTAATATAAATAAAATCACACAAGTGTAATAAAGTTGCACGTAAATTTATTTTATTAGGTACTAAAAAAGATACATTACATAGGTACAATTTGAATTGAATACCTACAGATTTTTACAGCGTCAATAAGAACTAAAAATTAAAAACTACGCGTTTAATCTCACACGTAAACATCAACTAGCTAATAATTATCTTGAAGTACTCAAAATAAAATACAACCAGCAAAACCAAAATTATTGATATAGGTACAGTAGGTACCTACTTTTTTATTTATTTGTATTGTACGACGGGGAAGCATTTGGCCTTAATGTCACCTGGTCTTTTCAAGTTACGATAATGCCGGAAGGCGACAGAATAGGTAAAATGGTCGTAGCTAGCCAGGCGGACTAACAAAGTACTACCATCAACCAAAACAAGCACAATATTGTACTCCCCTGGGGATCGAACCCGAGGCCTCTGGATCTGACACCGGTGGGCAAACCACAAAAGGCAGTTAACACAGAAAGGTAAGGTAGGTACCTAAATACCTTTTGAATGTGGATGCAATTCTATTGTCATATTTTTTAGCTGGTTACGTTACTAAGTACAAAAACAATTATTAGATAAATCAGTACATATCAGTAGTGATTTTTTAGTACAATTTTATTTGAAACATCAAATCGAACCGATTACTCGGAATAGCGACCAGCACACCAGAAAAAAGGCAAGAACCTCGTTTTTTTTGATGATCCAGGCATTAGTTACAGCGAATAAAATTATATATATAAAATTGATCAAGTCAATTATAAACCTACTTATTTTCAGAATGTTTGTATATATATATATATATAATATATATATATATATATATATAGATAGTAATAGTTACTTAGAAACGTAATGGACAGTTGGTTCACATTGTAAAATTGAACTGCCAACCTGTACATAAAGCAACATATACAGAAATAAAACAAAGCTTAGACAATTTTTTTTTTAGAATTAGAATCGTACACAGATTCCCAAGTATAAGTGATTTACTTTTTCTAACTGAAACATTGATACATATACTCGTACCTATCAAGTAGGTAGGTAGGATTAACATTTTGTACATCACTTCTTTTACTGAACTGATCTTATGTTCTTGGGCATGCATCACATTTTCATAAATGTACTGAGAAGCTGATTGTAAGAATACTTAATTACCTACTGTTTATTTTATATAGGTAATTGTTACAAATACGTATTGCGTATGCAGCCGAGCTTAGCCTGTTAGCTTACATATAGATGAATACAACATTCAAATATTACATTGATAAAACCTAAGAAAGTCAAAAATCACGTTAAGTATTTCTACATTTAAGATAACATTACATTGACCTACATGACTAAGTAGTTAGCTAATTGATTCAGGCGTTATTTTACGGAGATCCAAATTTCAAAATAAAATCTGAAACACGTGTCGATTTGATTTTTCATAGAGATTTGGCGGATTTGTTACTGATTTTTTTTCTGTTTTCAGATTTTATTTTAAGCGCTGCCACAACTTTATCCGAAACCAACAATTTATTTCAGTCTTACTTTTGGACCGTACTTATTTTTTTAATTTACAAATTTGTCTTAGGTGGCGCCGACACTTGCTGTATAGCGTAGCTTCTCTCTTTGATGCTGGTTTCCTCCTTACCTGAAAGTCAGAATGTACCGATGAAACAACTCATACCTACCGGTGCCAGTTTTCAGTATTGTTAGTAAAACATTTTATAAAAGTGCAAATTTTTGCAGTACTGCAGTCAAACGAAGTTTTTTTATTATGAAATACATAAAATCTGCGATAATAATAGGTAGTTACCTACTTTAGTGGTATATTTATATTACCTACTACGAAAAAAAAAAGAAAAGCAACGAAAATCTCCAACAGTATAAAACAGTTGCTTGAACAGATGTGGTTAGTTTAATTGTATATAGTTTTTTTTTTTGTGAATAAATTGTATTTATTAGAACATAGCAAGGTATTACTTACAGGTGTATCTGGTTGCCTCTTTGGAACTGAAATAACTCTCATGACTTCTCTATCAGTAGCTACAGTTACACTTGGTGAATCCTGAAATTGTGATAAACCATCATCATTATCATATCTCGTAAAAGTCCATTACTGAACTTGGGTCTCCAGACTAGAGAGTGAGAGAGAAAGAAGAAAAGTACCAGAGAGTAGGTACTTTTTATGAGAAAATTTGTCGTAATTACGTTCGCCACGCACTGCTGCACTGGTAGCTCTCTGTAATCCCAACCCTCCTCACGATACTCATGTACCTACACGGGATGATGGCTAGGGACTCGAGTTCCTATGTTCTTTTCTGGGAGAGCCACGGTGAAAATTGTAGGTACCTATTTAGCATAGGATGGCCTAGGTACGATTTATAACGCGATTTCATTCCTTTATTTTTAAGGAGAGATAGGTATGTATTTAGGTACTTACCTACTCTTAAGTCGATGAGGAACATTCTTATTTTATTTTCTATGAAAATAGATACTTACAGATGTAGATTCTTGGGGCACGGCGTATTTATGCAGCTTCCTTAGAGAGAAGTCAATGAATGCATTCTTCTCAAAATGGTTTTCACACAACATTTTGTGAGAGCTATGTAACTTATGTACATCTTCGATGAATTTCGTCCATGCTGTGATGCTAAAATATGTAAAGTGCATGCGTAAAATATTACAACTTAAATAACATCATCATCACACCTGAAAAAAGTCTACTGATGGACATGGGCAGGCGACCTTTTGACATTTCCCAAGTCTAGGTTATCATCACACTTGGCACAGCTTTCTGGTGTCCGTATTGTTTGTGATAAGTATTTAGGCGGTTTTGTCATACAACTTGGTGACGGTACAAGCAAGCAGTTATAAAAATAAGTCAACTTAACGCATAAAGGTGCCTTGGGTGGCCGTAATTTCACCGGCAACCTTACTTAGACGAGCCCTTTCACAAGGGGCTCCACTACTCTTAAAAGGATCTGCTACTCGTCCTATGTTAGTCAAACCTTGCTGTGCACGTTTTTGACAGTCAATTATAAACAATAGTATGGCTTACCGTTGAACGATCTAGCCTCCAGGTTTTGGAAAACGATAAAGAGCGAGGCTAGGATGATTGGTGGTTGATTTTCCACATCTTACACATTTTCGAATCTTTCATTTTCTTTATTATTCCAAGCACACAGTAAACAAATTTTGCTTTGCAGTAAAAATTCTAACGATGGAAATTCCAGGTAAATATAGCGGGTAGTTTATAACAATTAATAATTAAGGCACCTACTTAGTATATGTATATTTGTTTTCTTTTGTTGGCATATAAATGTGGCTGCATGATTGGCTGTTCACCGAACCATAAACTTAGAGTGAAATGGAAGTTGTATTATTGCCATTCCAAATATTGGTTGGATATATTTTTATAGCAACATTCCTACGAACCCACCTTGCCGCCAGCCTATCATGGCGAGTTGGTCCCCCCTGCCGAAAGCACAACCACATCAGCAGATCGGTGTTTTCTTTCTAGATTTTATTAATTTTATTATAGAATTTTGATCTGTGCCATAGAATAACAATACTGTCTGGCTGGCTATCGCTATCGGCTATATAATAGACTGTGCCTGTGTATGTGTACTATGGCAGGCAAAAACCGGTCCGCGCGAGAGGACCAACATTGGTAGTGTGTCCCTTTCTAATGAAATGAGGTGACCATGACCAAACAGAACATAGGACAAATTGATTGTAAAAACGTTTATGTAAGTTTCGTGTATATATTGATGGTACCTAACTACGCTACCTACACCTTATTAATAATAAAATAAATAACCAACACAGCGTGTGTATATTTTTATTGGAATCTACAGCACTTACCCTACACGTGGGTTAAGGGTCGACGTTTTTTTCTGTATAATAGGTATCATCTGACCTACCGTTAATTTGTTAACAACCTAACAAACATTTTGCTCCCTAAAGAGTTACTACAAAAAGCTAAGTATGTTTGTCTAATGTGAGATATCCCCTCATATTATTATTATGAAATGAGATCAAATGACCGTGATGCAATATTGTGGATGAAATAAAAAAACTTAAATTTGAATAATTTTTAATTGATTTGTTCAAAGTTATAGTCAAATATTTTTATTCAGTAAGATATTTAAGTAGGTGATTTTAACACGAGTGCAATTTTTTATGGAAATCGGTTCAGTAACTATGCGAAAAGGCGTTGCAAGATATGAATCCTCAAGATTATTAGGTTAATGCACGGACAAACTCGGATGATTTAGTCTTACCTCAGGAAAAATTTACGGAACAGTAGCAGGTTTCAGAATTTTCCTAGAATAACCAGGGATAAAGCGGTCACATATAAAATGGGCACTGCAAACGACAGAAGACTTTGATATTTTTTCTAGCACTGCATTTTACCTCTTTTTCTGGTTTTCATTCTTCAGAAATCTACATAACAATAAATATAATTTATAACAACAACCCCTTTTGTACACTCTGACCGTGGTCGGTATATCTCCAATTTAAGACCTACCTACTACTGCGATATTGTGAAAAAATCATTGATCAACAAAATTCATGGTTACCCTAAAGAATTTAATTGTTGCTTTTACTTAGCCGTGGAAAGAAAAGCTGCTACCGGGATATGACTCATTTTTGTCTCACCCTGTCTCACAACATTCATTTACGATTTTTCATGAAAAAAAAACCGCAATTATTAAAATTAAAATGTTGTTTAGTTTATTTTTTTATGATTTGTCCGTATTTATGTCAGTCAGACAAGGACACACTACCTGCGGAAGCCCTCTCACCATGTCAGGACCATTATAGCTAGCTACCACTTATGTGGGAATAGCTACCCTAAATGTAAAACATAGATTTAATTTTGGCTAAACAAAAAAACAATGTTTGGTACAGTCTAGTTAGTAAGTTTAAGGTCTTACTCCGAAAGCACGGAGGCTTTATTTCCTAGCGTGAGATGTAGCCAAAATACAACATTATAATTTCTGCTGGACGATAAATGGAAGAGTCTTTCTTCGTAAAGCCGCCGGCGTTTACCCAATAATTGTCACTAATGAACAGCAGCTCGAAGATCTGAAACAAAAAAACATGTAGATTATTCTTGCGCCAGTAACTTAAGAGTAACACAAATAGTTTTAGACCTAGGAATCCACTTTTCTATCATTCTAGCTATAACAAACACAACAAAACACATATCTTACACTCGCACTTGCAAACCCTATTTCACACCACCACAACTTATCACACCATCATAGTTAAACTTAAACACCTCATTCTGTACCACAATAAAACACACTCACATGCCTCACGCTTACCTCACAAATTTTATATCACAAAAGTGTATGGGATACAAGCAGACGTTACTTAAGCGCTCAAACTACACTTTAATATATTTGCTATGTTTTTACCCTGCTTTTAAACTACTTGCACTGGCAAGCGCAAGCGATTCTTTAGTAAGCGTCCAATAAAAGCAATCAATCAACAATGGATAAAAGCCCAGAAAATAATCTGTGCAATCTCATAGCAATTAATAAATCTAGCCTATGTACACCAGAAACCTGTAAAGTAATTATTGATACTGGTAAAAAATCACTGCTCTAACCATGAATATCAGGAGCATAAACAAAAACTTCGCTGAACTAGAAACACTACTAATCAGACTAGGATTCCAGTGTGAAATCATAATTTTGACAGAATGTTTGATAGGGAACAGTAAACCTTTTCCAATGCTAAATAATTATAATAGAGCGTGTACTAGAAATTGTTTAAACCAGAATGGAGGAATGTATTCAAGCAGAAACATAGACATAACAATCGAAGAACCAGATTTTTCACAAAAAAAAATTCCCTAACCACAAAAATTATATCAAATTGTTAAGTCAGAACATTGAAGGCTTAGAAAATAAGGTGCTTGAACTGGAATTATTAATGAACTCTGATCATATTGACATCATTTGCATAACTGAACATTGGCTAAAACAAGATGAGCTCATGTTTAATTTCAGTAATCACCAGATTTTGAACATTGAATTTGAACCAACATTGAAGGCTAAGAAAATAAGGTGCTTGAACTGGAATTATTAATGAACTCTGATCATATTGACATCATTTGCATAACTGTAAATTGGCTAAAACAACATGAGCTCATGTTTAATTTCAGTAATCACCAGATTGGAAGTTCTTTCTGCAGAAAGAATCACATCCGAGGTGGCTCAATAATATTGTTAAACAAACAAATACAATTTAAAGACCGGACTGACATTGTTAATCATTCAGTTGAAAAGGAAGTTGAAATAGCCTGTGTAGAGCTGGAGCAATTTATTATCATAAGTGTATACAGCCCACCTTGTGCCAAATATTCAATTTTTAAATATTCTTACACAGTATTTATGTATATATACATATTTAATGATAAGCTATTTGGATTTACGAGAGGTCGCTCAACTGCTGATGCCGGTATTAGTTTAGTATCACATATTTTAGAGGCCTAGGAGAAATCACATGATGCGTTGGGAGTATTTTGTGATTTGTCGAAGGCTTTTGACTGCGTGCACCATGAAAAACTGATTCTGATTCCAGCGTTCGTCAGGATCTTTGGTAAACATGTGCCGTAGGGTTCAATATTGGGGGCTTTCTTATTCTTAGTATACATTACATCATTACATCGTGAAGGCTAGTTTTTTTTTTTTTACTTGATTTCTACGCCAATTCGAAATAGATTTTGATGATTCTTATTACGTTTGGTAGGCCATATTTGCGAGGTGGTCCCATAGAAATTTCATCAAAATAACTGAAAAATATATGTCATCCAATTAAACGATATTGCGTATTCTGCTTTCCTGTGGTGTTTACGGTCACTAGAGTAGACCTTCCAGTGTCATCATCATTAGCATTTTGCCATAATCACCACGCTTGGCATGTTGTTGATCGCAGTAATGATGATACGTGGTTGTAAGTGGAATTGACTTTGCGCATTCTGGTTATAAATGCTGTATACATGTATCATCATCATGATTACAGCCCATAAAAGTCAACTGTATAGGACATAGGCCTCCCCCAATGCTAAAAAAAGCAATGGAGGGTTTTGACATAATACTTACGCTTGGCAGGCGTGTTGGTGATCGATTACTCTTTAACGACTACTACTGCATTACCTCAGAACTCCGTTATTACTTAACTGATTTGGAAAATATATTTTCATACAAAAAAAAAAGTATTTTGCACCCTCACACGACTCTTAAATGGTGTGTCGGAGACGTCGCAGTGTCGTAGTTTTAACTACGAAAAAAAGCTTAAAATAAACTCTTTTTGGAAAAAATGGAACCAACTTCACTACTAAAAACTTACAAAGGAAATTATAAAAATTACAATGATGAAACGTTTTATTTAGGATCCTTACAAATTGTAATTTTAAATAATAGGGTGTATGTATCAAAGTGACCCATGTCAAGTTGATTGCGTAGTTTTTATTATTTTTCTCAGAATTTATAGATCCTAAGCTTTTTTTGTTCAAATTCGAAGTCGAAGTCGAAGTCGAAGTCGAAGTCGAAGTCGAAGTCGAAGTCGAAGTCGAAGTCGAAGTCGAAGTCGAAGTCGAAGTCGAAGTCGAAGTCGAAGTCGAAGTCGAAGTCGAAGTCGAAGTCCAAGTCCAAGTCCAAGTCCAAGTCCAAGTCCAAGTCCAAGTCCAAGTCCAAGTCCAAGTCCAAGTCCAAGTCCAAGTCCAAGTCCAAGTCCAAGTCCAAGTCCAAGTCCAAGTCCAAGTCCAAGTCCAAGTCCAAGTCCAAGTCCAAGTCCAAGTCCAAGTCCAAGTCCAAGTCCAAGTCCAAGTCCAAGTCCAAGTCCAAGTCCAAGTCCAAGTCCAAGTCCAAGTCCAAGTCCAAGTCCAAGTCCAAGTCCAAGTCCAAGTCCAAGTCCAAGTCCAAGTCCAAGTCCAAGTCCAAGTCCAAGTCCAAGTCCAAGTCCAAGTCCAAGTCCAAGTCCAAGTCCAAGTCCAAGTCCAAGTCCAAGTCCAAGTCCAAGTCCAAGTCCAAGTCCAAGTCCAAGTCCAAGTCCAAGTCCAAGTCCAAGTCCAAGTCCAAGTCCAAGTCCAAGTCCAAGTCCAAGTCCAAGTCCAAGTCCAAGTCCAAGTCCAAGTCCAAGTCCAAGTCCAAGTCCAAGTCCAAGTCCAAGTCCAAGTCCAAGTCCAAGTCCAAGTCCAAGTCCAAGTCCAAGTCCAAGTCCAAGTCCAAGTCCAAGTCCAAGTCCAAGTCCAAGTCCAAGTCCAAGTCCAAGTCCAAGTCCAAGTCCAAGTCCAAGTCCAAGTCCAAGTCCAAGTCCAAGTCCAAGTCCAAGTCCAAGTCCAAGTCCAAGTCCAAGTCCAAGTCCAAGTCCAAGTCCAAGTCCAAGTCCAAGTCCAAGTCCAAGTCCAAGTCCAAGTCCAAGTCCAAGTCCAAGTCCAAGTCCAAGTCCAAGTCCAAGTCCAAGTCCAAGTCCAAGTCCAAGTCCAAGTCCAAGTCCAAGTCCAAGTCCAAGTCCAAGTCCAAGTCCAAGTCCAAGTCCAAGTCCAAGTCCAAGTCCAAGTCCAAGTCCAAGTCCAAGTCCAAGTCCAAGTCCAAGTCCAAGTCCAAGTCCAAGTCCAAGTCCAAGTCCAAGTCCAAGTCCAAGTCCAAGTCCAAGTCCAAGTCCAAGTCCAAGTCCAAGTCCAAGTCCAAGTCCAAGTCCAAGTCCAAGTCCAAGTCCAAGTCCAAGTCCAAGTCCAAGTCCAAGTCCAAGTCCAAGTCCAAGTCCAAGTCCAAGTCCAAGTCCAAGTCCAAGTCCAAGTCCAAGTCCAAGTCCAAGTCCAAGTCCAAGTCCAAGTCCAAGTCCAAGTCCAAGTCCAAGTCCAAGTCCAAGTCCAAGTCCAAGTCCAAGTCCAAGTCCAAGTCCAAGTCCAAGTCCAAGTCCAATAAAATTAACTTTCAATATCAGCTGCACTTCCCTTTAAAAATGTGCCATAAGACATAGTACTGTGAAAGTAACTAAAATAAACTAACCTCGCCGTAGCTGCATCAGTAAGATGCCCTAATGTACAGCGTCTGCATACGCTGTACATTTATTACCGAGCTTAATCTGCTAGCTAATGACTCAATATGAATACTTCATTGCAACTTTGCATGAGTATTTAAACCTATGAAAGTAGTTGCTTCGATAAAGTTAAGTATACTTAAAGTAGTAGTTTAAGTAGTTTATGTAGCCCTTTCCACAGACTAGGTTGGGTACGCAACGACGCATACGGGCAAAGGTGACAGATGACAAAATTTGACAGTGACTTGAAGATTGAGAGTAACTTTGAAATGTTTTGTAGAGGGACATAGCTACCTAGTCTAGTCTAGTACCTATTGAAAAATTGAAATTGAAAACCAAAAATGTATTATTTTTGTTGGAATAGGACAGCAGGTACGGGAGTTACGGGATGAATGATTTCGTTTTCTCATGTTCGAAAAAGGTGAATTATTTGATCGTTTTTGAAAGTTTAGTGCCAGTTTCATGATTTGTGATTTAAAAAAATGGACTGACTATACAGAACAGCTTTAACCTTGATCAATAAACGAAATTGGTAAGTACATTTCCGACCAAGAATCGAGAATTTATTGTTCAGTCTCAATGGGTTTCGTAGATAAATCACAGTCGAACAGTCTGTAGCATTGTTAAGATTTCTGCAGTAACATGCAAGGCTGGTTTGAGTATCTATACATTATACATCACCTCTAATAAAAACCAAAACCTAGCACAGTGCCCTCATTCATAATGCATGCATACCAGCCAACATGATTTTTCTATTACCTATCTATGAACCTAGTCACTAAGTAGTTAGTACCTATTGTATTTTAGGAATTCTAATTTCCAAAACATCCAAACTTAACTAAAATGTAAAATTTAGTAATGGTTGATTTTTAGCTTTGATCATCATTGGTCTCCTGCCCATACTAAGTAGGATTAGCTCATGTTTGTCACTGCAAACTCCTTATCCACACTTTATAAATTTGTTATTAGGGAGTAGTAAGTCCCAGATGGTAACATGATGTCTATAATATAGTTATAACAGCCTCTGGTCTAGCTAATGGTTTGCCTTCCAGTGTCAGATCCAAAGGTCCTGGTTTCAATCCCCAGGCTGAGTACAATATTGTGCTTGGTTTGGTTGGTGGTAGGACTTCGTTTAAGTCTGCCTGGCTAGCTACCACCATCTTACCTAATTCTGTTGGCATAACAACAATTCTTATATATTTCCGGCATTTAGAGATAAGATAAGCCCCTTCCTCAGTTTATTGAGGATTCTCACCTTTGGCCTTATCATCATGTTGCAAGATTTTCACCTACGCTGATGACACAGCTATTCTTGTAAAGGGAAAGGACTGGGAGGAAGCTCGTCTTAACGCTGAAAAGGTTCTTGTGTCCGCTATGAAGTGGCTTAGAAGCAATATTCTTACATTGAACCTAACAAAAACCAAGTTCATGGCTTTCTCTGCCAACGCACACTCCCGACCCGGTCATTCCTTAAAAATTATAGCTCATACTTGCAATAGCCCATCTAATTGTCAAGATCCTAACTGCTTACCTGTGTCTCGGACTAATAACATAAAATACCTAGGTGTTTGTCTTGATGACACTCTTAAGTGGGACTTCCATCTTCAGACAGTTATTCCGCGCATCCGCAAACTGATCTTCGTTTTCAAAACTCTGAGGTCAGTTGCTTCATCAGCTACTCTTAGGATGGTGTACTTTGCTCTCTCTCAGTCTTTGCTGTCCTACTGCATAACTGTTTGGGGAGGTACTTTCAAAACTCACATGCTGCAACTGGAGAGGGCACAGAGATGTATCCTGAAAGTGATGCTAAATAAACCTTTTCTTTATTCTACTACCAAACTTTATCAAGACTGCTCATTGTTAACCGTCAGACAGCTTTTTGTCATGCAAACCATACTCAGGAAGCATTCTGAAACCCCATTCTATCCTAGCGCAAATATAAATAAACGTTCAGGACATAAAATCTGTCCAACGATGCGACACCGACTTGCCCTAGCTGCTCGACATAACCAAGTCCTGGGCACACGACTGTACAATAAGGTCAACAGAATTTTAAATATTTATCACTTACCCTATAATAAATGCAAGATGGTTCTCATAAACTGGCTTTCATCGTTGAATTACGATGAAACTGAAGAACTTTTTACAGTTTTGTCATGAAAACTTAGTTTGTGCCTACCTACTCTAATAATACTACACCAAACACTTAAATGCACCCATCTACATATAATCTCGATAATTACTATACACCAACATATAATTTACATAAATCTACTTACCACTACTCACCACACACATACATCTTCACTCACTCACTCACCCACACAACACACATTATCAAATGGGCCTTATTATTTATTATGTATTATTTTTTATTATTATTAATATTAATATCAATAATTATATAGCTATTAGTCATTTTACATTTTAAATAATTAATTCATTTACATAAATTTATGATTAAGTATTATGTACATTTAATATTTCATTTTCATTCAACTTTATAATTAATCTTACTCAATAATTGATATTTGTTAACTTTTGAGCACAATGTACCAATGTTTATTTGTATATTATTATTATGGGAAGCACTCTTTGCCAAAGAACAAGCTTTCTTAGCTTATTTTGGTGACGAGGGCTCAACATTTTTATGTATTTTGTACAATAGTAATAAATGAATTTTTAATTTAATTTAATAATTTATCATAACTTGAAAATCAGGTGAGATGAAGGCCATAAACTCCCCGTAGTACAATAAAAAAAAGGTATGTAGCAAGAAATCACTTGATTTGTTATGGCAACCAATTACCCTATGCTTGATTGTCATGAAGTACCAGGCCTCTATAAAAGCCTCTACCCTTAGTGAAACTGTAGGAAATTTGGCTTTAAATTACTAACTTAGAATTTGGTTGTAGAGAAGAATAAATAAATTAACGAATACCCAAGTTAATATGATAAAAATGGTAGGTAATGAAAGTTTGTTTAAAATACTTGCAAAAAAATATTCATCAATCATTTTAGGCACATTGCCTAAAATTTGCACTCGGTCAGGGTAAAAGCTATTTTTTGTTTTAAAGTGGATTTGGAGATGCTTATGTTGATTTTGAATACCTATGATAGCCACCTAGTTATATGTTAAATAGGTATATGTTATATGTTAAATAGGTATATGTTGTCGGCACAGGTTGTCATTGAAACGAAATGTTTACTATGTGTTGTAACTATAGTATTTGTACCTTAGATTAATTAAAATACCTAGATTTAGCATGGTTACATCGTCAAATGATGTTTTTTCTAGATAAATAAATAAATAAATGTTACAGGGCTAGGCTATAAAAAAAAAAAAAACATTATATATCTTACCATTAATGTTTGTGATCATCTATTTAACCTCACACAAACTAGATTCAATTGTGCTTCTACAGTTTTAATTAAACTAGTGTACCTAATGAAAAATGTAAGCTGAATTGCTGCTTATTCTAAAGATATTTTATTTGACTGAAGTGGTGTATTAACTTATGTAGGTACCTTATTGTCTATGGTATATAATTCATACTCTCCATCTTTATAGTACCTTTATTAGAAGTTTTGCTTAGTTTTGGGGCTTAATGGTTTTGTGTATTGTTTAGTAATATTAATTTATACTATTATAATTATATTTATTCACAAACAGGTCTATTGTATATTATAACTTTTTATAGCATTGAAGTTATTGTACCTGATCATTTCATACACATGCTATAAATTATCTGAATTTAGACATAATTGTGGTGAGTTTCATACCTAACTCTACGGCTCTGTCAACAATACAAATTTTCTAACCAGTTTTTTTTTTGTAATAGAACCAAAAAGCTGCAATAGGAGTTATGATGATGTACTTGGAACAATTGAAAAGAAAATGAGTGCCCCAAGTGGATGTGTTAACTGCAATGGCTCCCAACAGTTGGACAGCAAGCATGACACAAATTGTTCAGAGGAGGATGATGCACAGATTCAGATTGCTCCACATGTGCAGGCCTACCTTGCTCAAAACAACTCTACAACAAACTGCTGCGGTCTTGCTATACCCATTGCCTTTGAAAGAGCCGCCACTGGCACTTGGTGGAATCCCAGATTTGATTCAGAAATACTTGAAGGCCAATACAGAAGTAGTTCCTTTAGACAAATAAGACTAAGATTTAGGTAAGTCCTATCTATAGCCCCTGCATGACTGCAATACATTATTATCCACCCTGGAAACACCTCATGATTGATGTTGTTATTTTTCTCCTTTTTCAGATTTGCACTTTTATACATTTTGATATTTTCTATATCGTGGTTTATCTACTTTGTCATCCTTGGCTTAAATGGTGTGACAGTGAAATGGCCATTTTTATGTTCTATATTTGCTGGAGTTGTGTTGATAACATCTGTAATGTTATTCATTACGTTTACGAATATTTATAAGGTGTATACTTCGAAGCTGTCACTGGTGATGGCTCTCGCCCTGTGCGCACTGAGCCTATCGCTGGTGACGCTCACCACGCAGCTTGACGGTTCCTTTCCCCACGTGGCTGACATCTCGCAGTCGGGTCACTTCGTTATGTGCGTGGAGATACTCCTCATCATCTACACACTGACGCCATTACCACTCTACGCTTGCGTTATCATAGGAATCCTGTACTCCATAGTCTTCGAAATCCTCAATGTCGTGTTGCACCTATCCAATCAAGAATGGCAATGCCCCGGAATGTTCGTGCGAGTACTGCTGCAGCTTTGTGTGCATTTAATAGGTGTACATATTTACCTGATGACATTTGTAAGAATGCGCGGAACTTTCATGAAAGTAGGTCAGAGTTTATTGGTCCGCCGACAGTTGGAAATGGAGAAGCAGTTGAAAGAGAAAATGATTCATTCGGTGATGCCCCCCAAGCTGGCCAGCTGGCTCATGGAGGAGCAGGTGCAGGAGTCGGAACCAAGTCTCAAACCGCCCAACTCGTTCGCACCGAGGAGCTCCAACGCAGGGGCCTCCGACATCAAGTCGCTATTCCGACCCTTCAACATGAGTTGCATGGACAATGTTAGTATTCTATTCGCCGATATAGTAGGCTTCACGAAAATGTCCAGTAAAAAAGGTGCTGAAGAATTAGTCAATATTTTGAATGACTTATTTGAGAAATTCGACGAGCTTTGCCAACTGCATGGATGCGAAAAAATATCCACGTTAGGAGATTGTTATTACTGCGTGTCCGGTTGCCCCGAGCCAAGGCCGGACCATGCCTCATGCTGTGTCGAAATGGGCTTAGGTAAGTGATTCTTCATTCACCTTTGTGCTATTACCTCATGCATACCTAAACTGATGTGCTAATAACGTTGTAGGTATGATCGACGCCATTCAGGAATTCGACAGAGAGAGCGGGGAGGGTATTAATATGAGAGTTGGGGTCCACACCGGAACCGTGCTGTGTGGGATTGTAGGCACGCGCCGGTTCAAGTTCGACGTTTGGAGCAACGACGTGTCGTTCGCCAACAAGATGGAATCCACGGGCAAACCAGGCCGCGTCCACATATCTGAAGAAACTAGCACGTTTCTTGAAGGGTCTTACGTCTTAGAAGAAGGAGATGAAGTTTTCGGTGCGTACCGATGGCGATATCTGCTATAATTTGACTTTGTCCTTCATCTTGTATTATGTTCTAGTTGTGATAATCCCTTGTTTCGGCAGGACATAAAACGTACTTCATAGAAAGTCGACAGATGTACGCTTACGACCGCAGTCATTGCCTCACCCCTTCCAATCCTGTAAACTTACGGCTCATTATATCACCAGCAGCGTCTCCCCAATCTATCCTGTCCTTCAACCATCACACACCGGTTGCTTCAAAAGACAACAGTTCAGCCGACGAGAAGCCAAAGATTCCAGAATCTAGTAACTTTCTCTCTCCCGGCACGTTCTACTTCCGAAATAAAGCCAGTTCGCTGCCAAGTATACTGGATTCCGACACAGAGATAGATGAGAAAAGAGATAAAGGATATCCGGAGCGGACCGATAGCTCATCGAAAAGTCCGACGTCTGTTGGTAAGTACACATACTTGTAAGTAGGTAATTTGTTAACCTTGACTGTCATAACAGTCTTGACTGTACTAACATGTAAACTACCTAACATGTGAATCGTTCGTGGCGGAGTGATAGGTACCTTATCCAGCGTATTCTGGAACGAGAACACATCCAGAACAAAACTAACTACCTATCTGTGCATTGATTTTATTGTTAGTTAAATCGTAGTATTAAGGAGTAGTCGTATTATCGGTAGCCGCGCAAGATAAGATAAGGAGCTCATTACGTCGCATGAGGTGAAACTCTTTGTCACAGTGTCATGACACCAGTCAGCCATTCAAGATAAACACTCACTGATTCGTGTTTCTTGCTGAATTAAGACTACAAAAATAATTATTTAGAACAATTCTTGAGAACACCTGCTGGCGATAACAACTTTGTATCTATAGATACCGGCGCAATAACTTGAAATTAGCAGCAATTCCGTGTACAAAACTAGCTTAATAAACCAAACATATTCGTACTCGTACCTCTACCTATCGAATTAAAAATAGTACTGCCGGCTGTAGAGTCGGCAGTACTATATTAGTACAGTAGGTAAAACTATACCTCGTGCCATCCATCTGCAGAGCTTGTAAATGCAAGTCTATAAATAAATTGACATAAGTCTATTTCCCCTAAGATTCACTATGATTACTACTTTAAGCGTACATCGTGTGAGAATCACGTGCTAGGGTATAGTCAGAGGCACGTCCAATCTTACGTAGGGCACAGGCAAAGGTAAAAAAATAAATATAAATATTACAGGACATTAATATCACACAGCGCCATCTAGCTCCAAATTAAGCATAGCATGTAATATGGGAACTAGATTACGTGTAGAATACTCAAATACTTTTTGTTTTGTAAATACATGCGTAGGTACTATACGATACGACACCCAAACACAGAACATTTGTCCTGGGTGGGAATCGAACCCTAAACCTACAGCACAGAAGGCAGAGTTACTGCCAACTGAGCTGTGAGGCTTGTTAGGTGGTAAGAAGCTAGCATTCAATACGTGCTAGCCCATCGCCGCTTAGCGGAAATGTCTTTAGGTATGTTTATTGATTTTATTGTCTTTCATCTCCCTGCATCTATAATTAGTATGTTTATATATACTGCTTCAGCGTGGAGAGATCGTGAGCGTGAGTAATCTCGCGTTCTCAACTTCGTAGATGAATGCAAACGCAAGTCTGAATGATTGTTTATCTTTTACGCCAAAACTACTAAACGGATTGAGCTAAAATTTTGCATAGACGTGTTATAGACCAGGGGCAACATAGCAACATACATTTCCCCGATACATGCAACTAATTTGGGCACAGCTGGCCATTCATAGTTACAGGATCCAAATTTGGGCAGATGGTCATTCATAGTTACAGGATTAGGTACCCCATCAATGCA
Organism: Venusia cambrica; assembly: GCA_951394065.1. NCBI lineage: Eukaryota > Metazoa > Arthropoda > Insecta > Lepidoptera > Geometridae > Venusia > Venusia cambrica. Next base: position 8,629,417 of record OX596035.1, read on the forward strand.
GATATCCCTTATTGGATATCTGCATTGCCTCGTTATAATAGGCAGGTAGGTATGTACTTTAATTACCAAAACAATAGTGTTTGGGTCAGGCTAGAAATCTGCTACCTACTGATAGATATTGCTACTGTTATCTATAATAATAGATATCTTATCTTTGACAAAATCTATTTTGTGGAGTGGTGTCAATGTGAATAGTGAAGTACCACCGAAAAACTTCTAAAGGTGGCTACGATTATGAAATATACCAAAACTTTTTTCTTTATTCGACACAATCACTCACTTCTTCAGTCAGCATCAAAATTAATTTTAGATATTTCAAGTCAACCCTTTAGTACTTATTTGTAATTGAATTGAATTAAATGTATGGAAATGGCGTCCAGGTAAGAAAGGTAAGGTAAGAAGTCGCGCGTAGTAAACTCTTTATACAGAAAGTTCACATTAATTTGGTTTCCTTTATAGGTTGAATATTTATGAAGCCTTTAAAACGATAATAATCATAAACTCATAAAACATGTTTCATAATTTACTTTGCTTTTAGCAACTTGTAAGTTAATCATCATTTTACGAATTCAACTTTCTGTTCCTAAAGGAATATATTCAATGCATCGTATGACGTCAGTAATACATGTTTTTTTATGTTTTAAAAAATATGTCATTATAATACTTATGGTGACATAACTACAATAATTGATATGGTATCACGGATTTTTTTGTAGGTTTTGATATTGTTATCTTAAACTTTAAAAAATATTTTGTTGCATCAATAGTTTTTACAGCGCACGTGATGTAAGGAGTTTTATAGGCCATTATCCTTCCCCTTAGGATCCCCTAAAGTGTTTTAGGGGATCTTTCGGCCCAACCGCAGTGGGACGGGCCTCTATGCGCGTTGACACGGAACTATCTGGGCCCGAACCGCCAAAGGCGAAGCCGATCTCCATTGGGTTAAAATAAGCTTCATATGAAATAAAAACGATTTTTACCTACCGGGTCTCACAAGTGTGAAATTCAAAATGGCGTTTCCCATCTGAAAAGTGAACACATGCTAGGAAACTTTCTTTGATTGGCAGCATTTTGTTTTTTTGCACAGCGTTTTGTTGCGTTTGCATAACATAATATTTTTCGGTTTTTCGAGTAAAAAAAATCGTTTTAGGGTAAAATTACTGTTTTATACCTTGAAATAAAAAATAATAAGCACTACAGAGTATCAATAAAAGACATTCTAATAAAAAAAAAGTGATATCGCATTTTTATAATAGCGTTGCGATTCGCTCATACTTGTTTCCTTTTGAAATCCTTATTCCATTTCCACAAAATTCGCTACTATAATCTACCGTGTATAGTAGCGAATTTTACTAATTAATCTACTATGTGTTTTAAGCTATGGTAAAACGCTTTAAAGTATCTTCTGCACGGCGACGTGTCCTGCCTATCCCTTCGAACCTGGCCCTCACGTTTGTCCTAGTGTCTGCCAATACTCTTGTCATAAGTGTCAACGTCTGCTGCGTTTGGGTTTCAAGCTAAAGGCTACCATGAACCAACTCGTGAAGTGTGAAGATTCTTATAATAAAATTAGTTACATCAAACCGGAGTTAGTAATAAAACTGAGGTAGCTTTTGTAATTTTTTTATTACTACGAGCGAATAACGTGTGTTCTGCCGTGTGAACAGGATCTATGTTGTGTGACACACGTATGTTTAGCGTACCTATTACAAGCTCTAGTTATGTCGGCAAATTAACACATTTCCTTCACATTATCATGCAAATCTTGGTGCCTTGCCTTACATTATATTTCATTCACATGATGAACGGACACATTCTATGAATCAAGAATAAAAATGAACTAGATGCCAAGCAGTGGTCAAAATTAGATTGTAAAAAAAAATATTGTAGCTCTGCACTCCTCTCGATAAAAATGATCTAAGTATGTCAAATCTTACGCACGATGCATAGCTCTTTGGATGCTTTAAAACACACATGCACTTGCTGTTCTTTATATGTAGACACAACGAGGCCCTCAGCACCTCAGGCCATTAGAACGGGGTCCGGAGTGTTCTCTTAGCATAAATGTTGATGTTTTTTTAATACCAATAAACAAATAGGCGTATTTGTATAGACCATTGTTGCAAACCGAAACGTAAAACTTTTTGTTTCTTCAAAGTGGATCGCTCAAAAAACGTTAGCAAGCGCTTTTTAGCCCACGGATTCGATCAATTCCTTACGATGTTATATTTTGATATAGTGAAACTGACACTGAATGTTTGAAATATTTCAGGGAGTTACGGAAAGTATACAAACAAACTGAAGAACTGGAAAGTGCCTAGATTCTTGAGAAAACATTCGGACACGCCGCTGCATGAGATTAAAAAACGGGAATTGAGCGACAAGACTTTGCATTTCGTCGAGAGAGGCGACGGCAACCAGTTTAACAATGGCTACCACCAAGTGCCTATTGTGATTGAATCTCAAGACAAGAGCTCGAAACCTCAGAGTAGCAGTAAGCTGAACATTCCTATTGGCCGAGAAGCTGCGTCCTTTGAGAGGGAAATCATAGACATACGATCATACCTCAGCCAATCGAGGAGCAACATGTCGCCTTTCGCCAGAAGTAGCAGCTATAGATCTCAATATGGAAGACACAATGCCATCGATGTAAGTACATATTCGTTTTCAGAACTCTTTAAAGAGCAACATTTGTCTAGTCTAACCTCAAGTCTCTGGATTCTGTGGCAAGACTAGACCAATAAGAAGTATATAATAAGCAATACAATAAGCATCCAATGAGCAATACTTCATTTTAATCCCACGGCTCTCCGGCGGATAAATCCCTCGCTGTCTCAGTCACAACTCTAAAGTCCCTCGCTACGCTCTCACGATTCAATATCGTGATGTAGCATTATCCCCTAGGTTAGGGGTCGGCAACCTGCGGCTCGCGAGCCACATGCGGCTCTTTGGGTGTGAAGCTGCGGCTCATTAGCTCGATACGCAAATCTATTTACATTATAAAAAAAAAAAACTGAATCGATTAACGAAGATTAGGCACCATTTCTTTCTCTCGGCCACTTGTAATCGATATTCACCGCACCCCTGCCACGTGACATGCTTCTTCAGTCCGTAGGAAGCTCTCGAGTGTAGGCTTTAATTCATTTTCATTATCTGTTATGGTGCTATAATTGTTTTTCAATAAGTGATTTTGTTGAAATATATATTAATAAATTAATAAATTAGGTAGTACTTACCTACTTATTATTTGTTTTTTATCTATTTTATAGCTTTTATTATTTGAAAAAGAGCGTTAAAATAATCATTATAAGTGTTAGTACTATCTATAAATTATAATATTATCAATTTTTTTTTGTGAAAAAACACTACCTCCTTCTGACTCAAAAGGTTGCCGACCCCTGCCCTAAGTGCATACTCAACTATTACTAAAGAAATTCTAAAAAAGTGCAGACACTTGAAGTAGTGACTTGCTGAGTCATCTCATTACATCAAATAGGCCCCTAAATAGACAGCAGTGTTTTCTGTTGCCTTTTCAGTGCCGTCACTCATAATCAACTTATGAACTCAAGAGACGCGTGTAGAGCTGTGGGAGGTCACGGGCTGTTCATGATGTAGGTAGTGATAACTATACAGTTACATTGTTTTTAGTACTGCACGTCACTATACCTACGTCAATTTAGTGCTCAATCGTGTTATATTGCTATGAAAAACAACGAATAAATCGTACCATATAGCGGGTTTTCCCTATAGCTAAACATTATGTAGGTACCTACCTTGCCCACTAAGTTTATTGTCTACGTAAGTACACTTTCATAATGCTGTTAGAGTAGGTGGCTGTTATTATGAAATCATTAACTTAACGTAATTTCGTGGTTTACATCCATTGCCAAATTTTGTATTTAAAGTTGTTCCTCAGCTGTAGGTACGCGTTATTTGGTTTAAGGGTACTAAATCCAGTTTTTATTGAATGCTTAGATTAAACTCCCTAAGCTAAGCAGCTAGGTTTGCTCAGTTAGGGAACCAATATGTACTAATTATTCAATGTATTACATATTGTGTTCTTATTGAGAGTAATCTGTATGTAGAGGCGTATTTCACGTTTATCAATCCACGGTGTGTTTTAAAGCTACAATTATAAAAAGCCTCATAGCTCAGTTGGTATTAGCTCTCCTCGTGCGTCCTCGTGCTCTTTTTCGTGCCTGCGGCGCTGTAGGTTGTGGGTTCGATTCCCACCCAGGACAAACATTTGTGCGATGAGTATTGATGTTTGTTCTGTGTTTGGGTTTTGCATTGTATTATAAGCATATATTTAAATAAAAACGTATGTATGTATTTTATCCGTGATCTAGTTCCCGTTTTACAAGCTATGCTTAGTTTGGGGCTAGATGGTGTTGTGTGAAATGAATGTCCTGTGAATAAATAAAAATAAAATTGACCAAGAACCGGCTCATGCGTACTTAGCCCTTAGGTTCCTTAACATAAGCATAACATAAGCATAACATTGTAACATAAGCGTTTTATTTGAGTTTGTTTATTCACATATACTGTTTATTCTCGTAAATTATTCATAATTTACGCACATGATGTGTGTGCTACTCAGTAAACTGCGTCAATAATATTATATATTTGTGCTACCCACTGTAGGTACCTACATATTTTCAAAACATAAATAATCCGGCAACCTATTCGGCACGCAGCTACCTTACCTTTAACCGCCTCTGGTCTAGTGGTTCAACCCACCGATTTCAGATCCAGATTTCCCGGGTTCGATCCCCAGGAGGATTACAATATTGTGCATGGTTGGGTTGGTGGTAGGACTTTGATTAAGTCCTGGCTAGCTGCCACCATCTTACCTAATTCTGTCGCCATAACAACAATTCTAAAAATTGTTGTGTTCTGACATTTAGAGGTAAGATAGCCAGTTCCTCAGTTAGTTGAGGATTCCGGGTGAAGTGCGCCTTCACCTTCGGCCTTATCTCAACTTGTAACCAGGGGACAAGACGTCCAAAAGCTTCCCCTAAAAGAAAAGCTACCTTGTCTATGAATTCGGTTGAAAATCTAAAAAAAAATGTAGCTTCCGAGATTAGATTTACCCATTACAAACAAACAATCAAAATTACAAGCATTACCAAAATATACGCATATACGCTATCTACACTTACACTTGTGTGTAGTATTTGACAGTTATGGACAGCTGGATGAAGAGCATAGCAATCGAGCCAACGGATGTCGTAAAAGTCGTCGAGTGATCTCATTATGCGAGGAAAACATGCTTCTGTGTTTTATCTACAAACATTTCTGTTATCACCAATCTGTCAAGCGTGACTAGCACCTCAACCATCCAGTTGAGGCTCTGTTCTACATTGAAAATTAATGGGCTCCATCTCAATGTGATATTATGTGAAAGAACATACATTAAATACCACTTAGATGGAGTAAAATGACGGTTTCTTACAAGTAAAAATATTTCAAATTTGATATCCAAGTTAGCTAGGATAATTATTTTTCTTTGTATAAAACCAGTTATGAAAACGGGGAACAAGGGTACATGCAAAAATCTAATCAAAACAACAACACACACACATCAATCATAATATTATGACTAACTGTGCCTAAGTGGAAAACGTAAAAGACGCAAACGAAAAACCTTTGTAGGTACTTTAACAGGATATTGCAATATGCCTTTTTATATTTACCTATATAAAATCATATTAATTAAAATATTTTTCCGGGCTTTATCGACGATAATATTCAAAATCTTATGAGGGTTTCGGAGAGACTCCAAAATTTACTCTCACATGGCATTTACTATTATAAAATTTTGTCTTTTTGTCCCAAAATTTACTTATGCTTTACAATGTTGTCAACGGTGGAAACACAGTGAGCTAGTGGAAGACTTGAACAACATAATTAAGATCACACTTTCATCTGTTTTAAATATTGAGTTGGATGGCAGAGCTTAGTCGCAGGCCTCTGCCTGTGTGATTGGGAGGCTTAGGTATTTGCAAAATATATATGATGAGAAAGTGAAGGCGCACTTCGCCCGGAATACTCAACAATCTGAGGAACTGGCTCATTACCTCTAAATGCTCACACAACGAATTTTAGAATTGTTGTTATGGGGACGGAATTAGGCAAGATGGTGGTAGCTAGCCAGGCGTCAAAACAAAGTCCTGCTATCAACACAACCAAGCACAATATTGTACTCCTCCTAGGGATCGAACCCGGGACCTCTGGATCGGACACCGGTGGTCGAACCATTAGACCACAGTAAGTAGTTTACGTCTGTTACTGCAGGTGCCAGTGTGTCGGGCGCGAAGTTCAACCCTCGCCACTCAAGGCGAGCTCATCCGCCCCAAAGACCGCCGCCTGAACTTGCCGATACCAACCCACACGCTGCGGCTTCAAGACGACGCCATCAGCCTATGTCCATCCGTAAACAGCAGGAAAGACTCCGGGATTAGAAGCACAAGTCGGCGATCTAGCATTCAACAACAGGTATAACTCTTTGTTCTATTATAATAGGTTTGTTATTTCATTTAAAGTGGGTCGGCGCTTGACCACGTAACTTATACAGGTTATAATGAGATCTACGATGGAGCGAGCCTACCCAGAAGTTGTCTTTTAACTCTCTTCTTGAAGGCATTGGGGTCGTATCACTGCGGAAAAACAGACCCAAAAAAATAATTTATATATTTTTTTAAATTCAACGCTGGGAAATGCATGGCCTTCATCTCACTTGATTTTTCAAGTTATGATCAGGCCGAAGGTGGAAGCGCATTTCATACGGAATCCTCAATAAACTGAGGAACTGGCTATCGTACCTCTAAATGGTGGAACACCAAAATATAAGAATTGTTGTTATGGCGACATAACTAGGTTAGATGGTGGTAGCTAGCCAGGCGGACTTAAACAACGTCCTACCACCAACCAAATCAAGCACAATATTGTACTTCCCCTGGGGATCGAACCCGGGACCTCTGGATCTGACACTGGTAGGCAAACCACTAGACCAAGTTCTAGCAGTGCGCACAATAACATATTCTGAAATAGCAAAAAAGTCTTTGGTAATAGGAGCAATTAGTCGGTATTTCTTTTAATTTCAAGCTTCTCCATGTATTTGAACATAAATTTCTCTCAGACACTCTCAGACAAATTTTACGCAGAATCTTAAGAATGCGCTGCAAATTTCAGATCGAAGCCACGTTTTTACAACTAAATGGAAATGATCCATAAACATGCTTTTAATAACACTTTGTAAACACAAGATACAAAGTTATGTGCGCGGGCCATAAACATCGCCGGTCGTAATGACTGTGCGATACGAGTTTGGGCTCTATGACTCAAGTTGAAAGTGTATTTTTGCACGGTGCATAATTTTAGCGGCCCTGCAACCTTCGCATGATGGTGATCAAATCCGACCGAAGTGCTATTCCGTTTCAGATCTTCGTACTGAATCACCTCGCGACGTCTCAGAACGATATGCTGGGGCATCGGGTGTCCGGTTACTATACATCGAGCCAATCCTCCCTCAATGAGATGAACTCCCGCGCCCGGCTGCCGCCGCCATTGAGCGACCAGCAAGTGCAGTCCTTACAGAAGCTACGCAAACAATCTGACCTCCAGCTCATCCGGTGCGTACAAGACAACGCGCGCTCTGGCATCAGCTACTTCGTACAACCGCCTTTAAACAGATTCACTCTGTTCTTCAAATCGTCGGAAATGGAACTGCACTACCGGGACAAAGCTCACAGGAGCGACGACTGCGAAGATTTCCCTCCCACCCTCACGACGTCTAGGTTTAACACGGCTTTGGATATACTGGTTTCGGCGCTGGTTTTCCTCGCGGTTACCACTTCGATATTCGTGCTGTACAACTACTGGTATTACTCTTTAGGCTGGTTTTTGTTGTTCGGTTTGATAGAATCTATTGCGGTGACTCTGTGTGTGTACAGGCACTATCTCAAGTGGAAAACGAAACACGATCCGATAATGGTCGCGGCGCATCTGAGGAAGTCCATCGGGATTTACAGAAAGCTGACTAACTGGTTTCCGTGGCATTTTTCAGGTGGGCTTTTGATCAGTTTGCCTATTCTAGCTATATTGATACACTTCTCGTGCGAAAACACGACCATGACGATTCTGAGAGGCGAGCAATCGTTCTACGTGTACCTATTGTGTATCTGTATTGTACACTTTTGCAATTTCACACAGATGAACTGGCTCGTAAAGAATACTCTGATGACGCTGTATGCCAGTCTGTTCCTATTTTTTGCTGTGCTCGGCTGTCGCGAGGCGAATACTCAATTCCTAGACTTGAATCTTTTTATGTTATCCCCACAGAAGTTAGCTCATAATTCCACAGGTTCGATTAGTGTAGTGAACGGAAGCGATTGGAGCGAAAGCAACGGCACGGCAGCGGATAGGAGCATCAGCGTGCACAACAAAATGCATCTGATCGAATTGTACTTGGACGTCGCGCTATTGTTGATATTAGTTTGGTTTCTGAATCGAGAGTTCGAAATCAGCTACAGGCTGAGCTTTTACAGCAACGTTGTCGCGAACCGCGACAAGCAGAGGGTGCAGAACATGAGGAACCAAGCCGATTGGCTGCTGCACAACATTATCCCGCGCCACGTCGCGGATCAGCTCAAAAACACAGCCAAATATTCGGAGAACCACAAAGACGCCGGCATCATATTCGCCAGCATCGTGAACTTCAACGAGATGTACGACGAGTCGTACCTCAAGGGGAAGGAGTACCTGCGCGTGCTGAACGAGCTGATCGGCGACTTCGATGAGCTGCTGGAGAGGCCGCAGTTCCAGCACGTGGAGAAGATCAAAACGATCGGCAGCACGTTCATGGCGGCTAGCGGGCTCAACTCCGAGCTGCGGCACGCGTCGCGCGGGACCAACACGCACCTCTACCAGCTGATGGATTTCGCATTGGAGATGCAGAAGGTGGTCGACAACTTCAACCTGGATCTGCTCGAGTTCGATTTTATACTGAGGATAGGTTTCAATTACGGCGACGTGACCGCCGGGGTGATCGGCACGTCGAAGCTGTACTACGATATCTGGGGCGATGCGGTCAACATCGCGTCGCGGATGGACTCCACCGGCGTGCCGACGCGTATACAGGTCGGCGAAGCGTGCCTTCCTGTCCTCTCCGCGCAGTACCAGTTCGAACCGCGAGGCAGCGTCTACGTCAAGGGCAAAGATAACATGAACGTATATCTCGTGGTAGGTAAGAAAACGGTAGATACGTAAAAATATATTTTTTAAACAAAAAGTAGAATCTGTGATTTAATTATATTGGTGTATGGAAATAAAGAAATACCTATTTATTATACGTAGCGGAAAGTGAATTGTAGATTTGATGTAATACTCCCGAGTTTTAAGTAACTTATTTATACAATGCTTTCTGTGTCTTGGAAAGTACGCGTGTGTATATTATACAGTTGCTAAGTTAAGTTGTAAGAATATTACCTATTAAAATCTCCTTGCCTAATTGAAAAATCTGTGACCAGTGTTCTAGTCCTAATATTTTTTGGAAATGGTCCAGTTTTTGATATTTTGAAAATGGTATGATGAGTCACTTTGTCGTTATACCTAATACCTTGCAGTAAATGGTAGCTAATTCTTTTGAATAAATCGAAATATTTGAAAATTGGATCATCGCCACATCTATACTTATTGCATTATACCTTTTTCTATACGAAATTTATATTTGTAAGAGGTTGTAACTGCGAACTGTTTGACGTAGTGGATAATTTTATATTTATTGAAGCTGTTTGGTCTTTGTCAATGGTACTAACATTTGGTAGAACCTAGGTTTATCCTGATGTGTTTGCGAGTCGCTTGTTTATGTTACTTAGTTTTATTTGTGGATTTTTACTTTACGTATGTACCGACTAAAAACCCGTAAGGTTTTATTTATGTACCATCACCATGATGTGATTGTTATTTTTTTGGTACTCGGTCAGCAAGAGCCACAAAGTTATCTTGACGATATAATTCGTTATCACAACTTATGGCTGTGTACGTTAGTAGGTTGTTAGATTTTTTAGCTCCCAGAAACACGTTGCTTATTTAACTTTGGAGCTGACCAAAACCTTAATTAGCTGACTGTTTAAATGATAGCCATTAATCAACGGTTGCTAATTTATGTACATTTATTCTATATGTGCTGTATTATTTATTTATATTTATGTATAATACATGTCAAACACGGCACAAGACACCAATATTTATGAACTTGTGTTTAGAATATCTTTTAAGGAAAAACTTAATTATTATAAACAACGAAGCGCAATATTTTAGACAATATTTTGACGCAAATTCAGTGTTACCATTCATCTATTACTTCTATGTTGTAAGCTTAAGAGATTTGTAATAGTATAGGTACATCACCAAAGGTATTTTTAACACGTGATGTCTTTTAGCTAAGCCCATACTCAATGTCTAAGTGAAGTCTCGAATAAGCTAATCGACGGCTGTAGTTACAAAAAATGTCAGTAATAGTCTTTTAAACTGTCACTATAAGAATACATTATTTTGATTGACTTTGCCTTCCAAGTTCTTGCGTAGTCAGTGTTGTGTGTCATCCTAGCATGATGGTGGACTTGTCTTGTCAAGACTAAACTGGATAGTTGTTAAAATCTTCACGTCTCGACGATAGCTCACAAGTTTTACCCGCGGCCACTACTTGTGCTAGACTAATACTAGACTAGTAGAGACTAGCACCCCGCCGAAACTTGAAGATAAATATAGATAAAATACGCGATAAATATCCGTTTTTCGTATCAAAGTAATTGTCAATAATACATTAAAACCATGAAATGTTGCGTGGTTATGTGTCTCTTAGTAACAGTAACCCGACACTCTTTGCTCATGTAATCGTACAATTTAGTGTTACACGGCAATGTTATTTTTAATGTATTTAATTGCTATACAATGCTCATTTTATCTGTACACACATGAAAATTGACATTGCTCTGTAATCTGTTATTAAATACAGACATTTTCACATCGCTAAAATTATTCCAGCTATAAACTGAAACTGAAAAACCCAAATCCGGCACGGCTTGGATTTTTTCTGCTCGCGTACATTCTATCGTATACCACCATCTTTGTACAGGCAAGAATCTAAATGTTCTAAACATGCATAGTTCAGGAATACCTGGGTGTATGGTGTGGAGGAAGGGGTACATATTTTGTAAGTCTTCACAAATATATGAACCTTTTTTTGGTTGATGGTAGGACTTGTTTCAAGTCCGCCTGGCTAGCTACTACCATCTTATTTCAGTAGCCATGACAACAATTCAAAATTGTTGTGTTCCGGTCCGGCATGTAGAGGTAAGATAGCCAGTTCCTCAGTCTGTTGTGGATTCTGGGTGATGCGCTTCCACCTTCGGCCTTATCATAACCTGGACCCTCAGCACGGGGAGGGGATTAAAATGTTGTCCCCAGTTTTTATCCACCATCGGGAGACAAAATGCTCTTGAAGGTGGATAAAAACAAGACAAAAATTATATCCCCGCCCCGTGCTGAGGGGGCAGGGGAGATGAAGGCCAGGCGCTTCCCCGTCGTACAATAAAAAAAACCTATTTTATGCAGCATTCGTATGTTAATATTTGTGTGCTGATAATAAAAAAATAACGTGTAAAATATATAAATTGAAATGACTTCTTTTACAATATCTAATCTAGAATATATATTTATACGAATTATAAAAGAAAAATTGATTGAATATATGTGGTAAAGGAAACCTTCAAACTTATGATAAAAGCCTTAAATACTATACATTCCACTTTGTATTTAAACTATATGCCTTCGAATGTCTATTTTCTATTTATAATAGTTGAAATTTGCAAATATTTAGATATTAGCATTGTTGTATATTACAGAATGTTGGACCAAACCTGTTGGACCTTATACAATTTGGCGCTTTTTTGTAGACATTGATTGACCTAACTCATGAGCTTCCCGTGTTTCGTGTTTCAAATAAACGTATCAATTTCTGTATGAACCAGCTGAAATATCGATGTCTCAATATGCTTATGCAGTATTCCAGAATGTGGGTCATACTATATATATGTATATATACATCTCTTTTCAATATTTCATTCATGCATGTAGTTATTTTTTCAAAGATTCAAAGTTATTTTAGCTTGTACGGTGGTAAATATGTTTTTTTTGGTCGCAAATAAAGTGCCATGCTGTATAAGTGAAATTTGCTCTCTTGTCCATAAAAATAACACTAAACTAGCATGTTCGATACAAGTAAATGTGATAACCAAATTATATAGGTATCTATACAAGTTCAAGAATATTCTCATATTCTGCTTATATACTAATTGTTCGATAGCATGAAAATGTTACGTAAAAAAAATAAATTTAGATACTGTTCTGATCTAATAAAATCCAAGTCAAGATCGTGAATTAAAAGTAGCTCACTTTTATTATCTAGAACTAATTTAATGTAATAGGTACGATGAGAAGGTTGTTCCTCTAAATTAAGTACGCAAAAACCGGATTTTGATAAATTGTATCTTCAAAACACATTCAAAAACGTATTTTCTTTTAACAGTTTAGGCATAATAACAAATATTTTGAAAATTAATACTTATATCCATATTGGTCCCATAACTGACTGAATCTTTACAAGCAAAATTAGTTCTGTATTCTTTCTTATAGGGAACCAATGTAGGTAAAATACATAACGAATTTCGAAATATTGTAATAACTATTAACACGTAGCTGTTGCGAATTTTATATTTTTTATGCAGAATGTGTTTGAGCTACAATTTACCAATAACCATATTTCGCGAACCTAAAGCTGAAGAACAACCTTATGCCGGTTGCCCACAAAGAGCTAAGCTATGTTAGTGTATAATAGCTCAGGTAATTTGTTGTGCAACCTAAATACCTGCGGTCTGCAAAGAAGTATAGCGAACGCTAAGCTAACTTGACTAAGCTTTCGGTATGCAACCAGCGTAAGCGTAAAAAAACTTGTACTGGGCTGGGTTCAGTTTGATTGTCCGCCGACGCCCGCTCATCACTGACAGCAAGACAGAAAATACAAATTGGGATGCGTGCAAAAGAGATGTCATGATCACCGGGGGTCGGCGGGTAATCAAACTGAACCCAGCCCAGGTACATACACGTGCGACACACACATTCACAATTTTATGTACTGTACATTGAGCTCTTCAAATACACAATCGGCTATTGACGTGTCGTAATCCATTGCGGTTTCTAGTTAGGACAATAGTTCCGTTAGAAAATGTTAACGCTTGTAGCGCCATAAATAATGTAAAGGAAATTTTATTGTAGTAGTAATTTGACCGCCTGTCCACATAATTGATCACTTGAACCCGATTTTATTTCCTCGGCTTTTTTTAGAATTGTCAACATTGTAACTGATTATAATGAAATATAAAATAAAAATACTATGATTTTTATAATTTTGTTTATTTTGGTATTGTTAATATTTTTATATATTTAGTATCCTTACTACATAAGTGCAGTTGGGTCAACAAAACATGGTTAATGTCTATGAACTTAGTCTCAAAGGATTTCGAGTTAGACAATGACAAGACCCACAAGCCACTCCTTGTCTCAGTGGGTTGAAAACGAAATCCCGCATAGTACGTTGCTGACCGTAGTAAGTTTCCTATGACGAATGTCAATAGTGTTCTAGAGAATACATATATAATAATTGAGTTTACTACTAGTTTACCAATTATACCTACTATGTGTAGGTAGGTACCTACTGAAGACACTAAGTTCTAATCATTGAAGTACTTATATTATAACATATTTAACACGTTTTCTCTACGTTTTATGCTATGATTATAATTGTATTCTACATTTATAGAGGCGAGAAGATTTAGGTACTTAGGTTAGAAACGAGGTGCTGAGTACCTATCGAACAGTTTCCCAGCATTTTCTTTACTGAAGCAGTGACGTTATTGTTACTTGGGCATGGGCAGACGATGGCACCTTCTGGTTTGCCAAAACAACTCCTAGCAAAATGCTTACGTAAAACGACTAGTTGGACAGTCTTTACTAAGGTACAAAGACTATTACAAAGCATGATTTGCTTTCTTTGAACATTGACCCGAACAACTGGAAAATACATTTGGCCAACCGTGATGATTGGAGGAATTCGATTTACAAATCTGTCATTCACGACTTCGCCTAGCTAATGCCTATAATATGGTCGCTGCCTAAAACATTTTTATAGATGAAATAGGATTTAGAAATCGAATCTTCTTACAATATCGTGTATGATTATTGAATATTCCGTACTATCAAGTCAACTGCTGTTTCGAAGGGTCCTCTAATGAGAGAGCGTGTTAATAGGGTTGTCACTCCAAGCGAAGTCAGCGCTGGAGAAGGCATAGATCATCCAGTAGAACAGGTTGAGTAACGCGAAGGATGCCGGGAACATGACGCGGGCAGCCCTGTCGATGTGAGATACGCTGTTGATGTGGCCGTGTCTACCTGTGAAAGACAAAAGGTACCGTAGTTGCTGTCTCTCGCGGCACTCGGTTTGGTCGGCGTGGTCCGTCCCGTGGGTTACCTGCGTCCACCTGCCGCTTGCGTCGGTAGTGGTCATCGCCCGCCAGACAGTAGAGCAGCTGTCTCCAGCGCGGCACTCGGCGCTCGGTCTGCGTAGTCCGTTCCATCGTGAGTCGTACGACGACTGGTTCAGGTCCTGGGGCTTGGTCGGAGTCGCTGACATCACTTCGGTTCGGGAGGGAGAAATTCTGGAAATGTATATAGAAATCGTTTAATTCGTAGGTATCCTATTCTATCCACACGCTTATACAACAAAATACTACTTCTCTAATAGCCTGGAAACTTCGTGGTTGGGAAAATTTTCACAACATTCCTACTAGACAAAGGTACGTACGTAATGGTGAGCGGAGCGCGCAGAGCTGCGCCGGCGCACCGCCAGCTCGCGCGCTGCGTACGCGTCTCCACCGACTTCCTCGATCAGCTCCGCCCACTCGCTGTCGTCTACTATGATCTCGCCGGAACCCACCTGCAATTAACGTACCACTAAGTTATAACTCAACTACTACTCTACATATCAAACAGTAATTTAATTCGTATTGCTGAAGGGCTACGTGACTTCTACGTAACTTCGTAGCACTGTAGACCTACGCTGCAGCTACGCGACTTCGTAGCTGTGTAGACCTTTAGTGCTTCGTAGCACTACAGCTCCCCGCCACTAAGAGACTTTGTTGCACTAGAGTCACTCTGCCGCTACGTGACTTCGTAGCACTGGTAGACCTACGCTACCGGTATGCGATTTCGTAGCAGTGTAGACCTACGCCGCCGCTACGCGACTTCGTAGCAGTGTAGACCTACGGTGCTTCTTAGCACTACAACTCCACTACCACCATGGGACTTTGTAGCTCTAGAGCCACTCTGCCACTACGAGACTTCGTAGCACTGTAGGTACGTGTAAAGCTACGCTGCCGCTTCGCAACTTAGTAGCACTAGAGCCACTGCCACTATGCGATTTCGTAGCACTGTAGACCTTCGCTGCCATAGTAATAAATAAAGACAGATGGATTACATTGTGTAAATAGAATATTAATTATTTTTTGAGTCAGATGGATGCTGTTGCCTTATACGTACTACCCTAAACCCTTTACGACTGTGAGAAGATGTATAAAACACTTACCTTTGTAAAATAATGCACTCCAGCGAACTCCAGCAGTGTAGCGATGCAGTAGAAGAAGCTCATAAGAAGGAACCAATCCAGAGCTGTCGCGTATCTCACTTTGGGCAGGTCCGTGCGAGAGTCCAGGCTTATTGTACTGAGGGTCAGCACTGTGGTAATTCCGAGACCTACTCGGTCTGAAGTTGCCTGAAAAAAGAACGAATAAAAACACCAAATTTAGATTCGTATATTTTGGGAGCATGCTATGACATCCGCCAGACCAATGGGTTCTTAGAGTAAATTTAACTAGACCGCTAATTGTTTGTGCACCACCACCAACAAAACCCTTCACACAAAGGTTGTCTGGAAGAAATCACTTCTGAGCATAAATACTGTCCATTGTTTTTTAAAATTAATTTATGCTTAATACTTTCGCCAGATTCTGCTACCAAAAAAAAATAAGAAGTAACACGAAAAAAAAAATTACATTAAAAAAGTACATACATAAGAGACGATAATAGCAAACAATAACAAGAAAGACAAACAAAATACAAAAAAACATACACAAGAAACATTTCACTAGCCAGACAACTATTATCTAAATCTATTATCCAAAGTGATAAAGTAATGTTTACTATAGTTCTCATTCATTCGTTTTTAAGTTTGGTTTTACTTTTGTGTTAAGACTAAAATGTATTAGGGTACGATGGGACTCTCATGCCATTTTCGGCAAAAGTTACTAATAAAAATAGAAAAAAGAACCATGAACCAATCTGGCTTCCAAGGTTTTATTAATTTCGTTTAAAATCATTGATTTCTTTACCAACTTATTACCTTGGTAGTTTGTACCACTTACTTCTCTGTGGATCCAAAACGACACCCAAGATAGTACTACGATCAATATACACGGCACATATACTTGAATCAGAAAGTAGCCGGTGTGACGTTGCAGGTTGAAGGAAACTTGCAGCACTGAGAAATCGCCTGGAACGAATATTAGAATGGAACGTAAATTCATCGTCCATCGATCTAATTCGTTGCGATAAAGCGAAATAAAAACCGTCTATTACCAACCGACCAACTAGTCTACCTAGTTGGTCGGTTGGTATTTTTTTCTTTACCGACAACCTATCCAGTTTCTCAACTATAATATACATATAAGTTTATCAACTAGGTTGGTCGGTTGGTAATAGACGAATAAAACCGGCCAAGTGCGGATCGGCACACCGAGGGTTCCAACGTACAAGGCAATCGATGCTCCTCTTCAATTTCTAATGTTATTTTATTTTCATCTAAGTCTGTCGCCATAGCAACAATTCTTAAAAAAAAAAATATTTTTTTATTTTTAATTAAAAAGGTATTTTCCTCAGTTTGTTGAGGATTCCGGGTGAAGTGCTTTTACACCTTCAGCCTTATCATAACTTGAAAAACTGGTGAGATTTAGGTCAAGCATCTCCCCATCGTGCAATAAAAAAATAAAAAACACTCTTATTGCCGGAACACAACAATAAGAATTGTTGTCATGGTGACATAATTAGAAAAGATGGTCGTAGTTAGCTAGCCAGGCGGACTTCAACAAGCCCTACCACCAACGAAACGTTAGTTGACATCTCCAGCTATTTGAGAAAATGTAAATCTCCGAGGCATAAAAGCCGATTCGTGTTAGCGGTTCCCGCTTGACATTATTTCGTATTTGCGAGGCGAAAAAAGCAAATAATTTTTTGTACGTAGGTAGGACATGTCTAAAAGCACTCGAGGCTTATTGGAGCAATTTGAGATAAAGTGCTAAACGTTTGGTAAATAAGTGAGCTGGTATAACGTTATCAACAAGTTAGGCTGGCGGTGGATGTCGATCATATTAGGAATAAGCGGATAAACTTCAGCGTACCCTGATTGGTTTTGGTGAAAGCTGCCTAGAGTTTGCATCGGAATTTTTCGAGTGTTTTGTTTAGAGTCGAAGTTTCAAGAACAAGTGAAAAATAATTTGACCAAATAGTCTTTGACCAAAGAGTTTCATCAAAATAGTAAAACAAAGACTTTACACATTTATTTTTTTGAAAGATAACAAGTAATGGTATTTACTGGGAAAACTCGCTTACGTAGGCTTGCAGGTATTTTAGAGTGATAAAAAAAAAATAGATGGCGATATATTTTTATAAGAGCTAGAAGTCAAGAGATAATACATCATTATTATAAAAAAATATCCTTAATCTGAACCTTAATCATTTTATACAAATAGTAGGTGAGTAACTAACATTTAATTTCTCTGGAAAAAGTCCAAATTTCCTGATTCAATCTGGGTCCAAGGGATGAGCATTATTCGCCCATATTTTTCTATTTGCACAGGCGATGTAATAAAGAGAGGTTACTTTTTGTTCTCCCCGAACTTTCTTCCCATATGAATGTTAGTTGTTTGTAGTTATTTAGGAAACAAACAAAGTTGTAGTTATGTACTCGACCCTCCGTCGTACGTTATGAGCTAATGACATCGTGATGGGCTTTTTCTTTGAATATGCTGTGGGAAAATGTAACAACGCTGTTAATTAAGTAAAATGAAATAAGTACTGTCGTAGTTTCTCTTGCAGCTAGTTCGTATAGTTGCCTGAACGATTAGGTATGTACACTTCATCATTTTCGAAATG
The DNA here is from genome assembly GCA_951394065.1 of Venusia cambrica. Taxonomy (NCBI): domain Eukaryota; kingdom Metazoa; phylum Arthropoda; class Insecta; order Lepidoptera; family Geometridae; genus Venusia; species Venusia cambrica. The sequence continues at coordinate 8,647,741 of OX596035.1, forward strand.
GTTTTGTACCCAATTCTGGTAGAATTTGGTATTCATTTCTTTTCCTAGTATCTTAAATACATGAGTAATGACGAATTGACCAGAAGTGAATGAATATAAAAGTAATAGAATCATTGTAAACATACTATTTTAGATAGTGTCAGTCCTTATTATCCGCAAACTACCTATACATAATACGATACATAAAATATTTGTATGTACCTATCAACCTTTTTCAACCAAGACTAAGCAGACTATTCTCAGCCATGTGGTGCGTCGTTTTCTCTACCTAGACCATACACAACAAGAACCATTTGCCTCCAAGGCCTTTTACAACCATTTTAAAATTAAGCATTTATCACATCTAAGTGATAAATGCTTATTTTTAAGATGGTGTAAAATGTGCATACTAAGACTATTTTCAATCAAGACATTTTGCCCCCACAGACGTTTTACCATACGACCGTACGAACCTAACCCATGCATGTAATACCTATACATCTTGCCAATATATCTTCATCTCTATGTTACATATACATCTCTATGTTGCCTATACATCTCTATGTTAGTTATGATAGCTCTTCAGCAGCATTAGGTAATACATACTTAACGAGTAGCAATGATAAAGTAATAGGGTTTCTCTCCTTTTTTCTGATTTTCATGATGAAAACATATTGGAGTTCTGTTAGTCGAACCTTATTTCATTACAATGATCAGAGAAAATAGTGATTTAGTAGGCTTCGATAAACCCTACAAATAGTATATTCTTTGATAATGTGACTGTAGACATATGGCAATATGGCATTTTTTATATTTGAGTGCGGTCAGGTAATACCTCGAGTTTTGCCTTTTTTATTTATTTTCGAGCTTGATATTTGATTCAAAGAAAAGTAGCGTAATCATTTTGTGATCATCCTTGCCTAGGCATATTTATCAGGTCATCTTAAAAATCTAAAATATGCCATTATCAGAATATGAAACAAGCAATCGACTTTCATCATAAATAAAATAAAATGTGTAATCGATCGCGACATATGTATCAAATTCTTGAAGTAATTACAGCTAAGGCTGACGAGCCGTTACACGATATCTTTGTCCTAAACCCTCCTTCCCTTTTCCACCACTGGACTAGTAGACGTACGGCAGGCTACAACACGTACCTTGTTGATGTTCCATTGTGCCGCATTGATTCACAAATGTTATAATGACACAAAACTTAACAACCCGCGGACTCAAACTCGCATCTTTTCCTCAAACCGGAAACACTAACAATTTGAGCAACGAGGGCTCTGACGCAGTTTTCCATACTCAACTTAAAATAAACGCTGATTCAGTGAGCTGAGTTGAATATGGCACAAACAATCGGAAAATCAGGACCGTTTGGATTGCGTTGAAAAAAAAACATTGCTTCACATTATTATTTATACTGGTATAGAATGAAACTACATGCTTGTAAAAACAAGAAGATCTAAAATGTTGTTACCTTCTCTCCTGGTAAAGGTGAAGTTTCTGTATGGATAGCTGATGAGGTCGAACTGGGAGAGTGTCATACCCGGGACGAAGTTCACACTCTCCGAATTCTGCCACTGGTATACAAGTTGCTGGTTCGAATATGCATCTGCGTAACAAAGAAAATATGAGACAACTAATATAATTACTGATAATTGTGATTGACGATGTGATGATGAGGTGATGATAGCTAATTGATTAAGGTCTTACTTAGCGGATATACATTTCAATATAAAAAAAACAGAAAATCTATATTTTTATTCGACGACGGGGTAGCCTTCATCTCATTTCACCTGATGTGAAGTTTTGATAAGGCTGGTGGAAGCGCACTTCACTCAAAATCCCCAATAGGCTGAGGAACTGATTATCTTATCTCTAAATGCCTGAACAATTCTACATTGTTGTGTTACACAGATTCAGGTAAGATAGTGATAGATAGTCAAGCGGTTTTGAAACAAACTGACCACCATCCAAACTGAGCACAAATTTGTGCCCTCCGGGGGATCGCACCCACTGGGTCTAAATCTAGTAGACGAACAACTAGACACCTAAGGCGGATAAAATAAATTCCTTAGCGGATTTAGTAACAAATCTAATGTATCCATTAAAAAAATCATATCGACACGTATCTTGTCTCTACACGAGACAAGATACGTATAGCAAGGGTGTAATATAATATAATATATAATAGTATATTACATAGCCTTGCTACTTATTTTTGATACTTATTAGGTCGACGTGTGTCGCTCCGAGTAATAATGAATATCGCATCTTTATATAGCATAGCAATCACTGACAGTCAGTGATTTGTAGCTTAATTATTTCTGTTCAAATAATTATGAGACTTTTTTATACAACACCGGTAAAGATATATGGGCAAAATAATAAATTCAATCCCACCATTCCCACCTGAGTTCAAATTATAATTAAATAAGAAAGTACTTAAACCTCTTAATATTACCAACCAAACTGTTGGTACTAAATAGTACTTATCGGTAGTTTGGTACTATATTTCAACCGAACTACTGCTACTGATAAGTTGCACTAGTTCGGTCAACCGGACTACTGTTACTAGACTAGAGCGATGAAATAGGTCAAAATATATGCGTGCAATGTCATTTAATTGGCAAACATCGCTTCTTTCTAATCGAAATGTAGGTAGTACGTAATTTATAAAATGTAATGTAGACTTCACATGCACTTGCTCTTCTCATTTTACTAACGATAACCCTGTTTACTTTTGTCGAATGTGCTAGTTATTGTATTGACTAAGCTGAATGAAATAAACTAAATCTCGTGATTAATTTGATTCTCAACAAATGTCTAGCCGAACAATGAAATAGGATGGATAATAAAACAAGAAAATGATTGACTCTTACAGCTCCCCAGAATCAAAGGACATGATTGCCGGTCCATAGGAAAATTGCGAAGCTCCATCGGACATTTCGCCTTTATTGTCAATCTGAAACGAGCACAAAAGATATTCTTAACAAAAGATAATAGGGAGGTGGGCATTGATTAGAAGGAACACCAAAGAAAAATACAGTATTAATGAGTCTTCTTCAATGAGTGTAGATATAAGTAGCCTATCTGTGAATCGGTTGAAAACGCTATAACATTTAAGAGCAATGTCCACTCTCAAATAAAATATTGCATTTTTATTTCGATATTAGGTACAAATACTTATGCTTGTTGTACCTACCTAAGTTTTGTGAGAGAACCATTATAAACATGAGAGAGAACATGTGCAACGTAGAATAAGCATATTTTCGTTTGATATCTTTTAGCAGGCTTAGCTTTCGGTAATATAATTAGATAGTAGGTCCACGAACCTCAGTTAGCGTCATTAAAAAAATAATGAATAGGTTACTTCGCGGATCTATCAAATAAATTAATAACTGTTTAGTAAAAATCTACTGGCTAAGCGTTTCTCTGTTTTCAGGTTAATATCAACATCAAATGTCGCCCTGCACGATGCAAAACTTCTGCATCTCATATTAGTCAACGCTACTGAACTCATAATAAACTGTTGTAACATTCCCATATCCTTTACGAGATTTCCTTGAAAGTATTCCAAACTAGTTTAAACAGGAAAGATACATTAGAACCCAGAACGATCGAAATTCCATTCTGTTGTTGTGTTCACAAGAGCACCGAGCGATCAATCCGAACTAAACCGATTATCGGGCGATAGAGCTTATCGCACCCCAAATAGGTACTGCGTTTGAATGATTATTATCAAAGGCTACTAAAAACGTGGTACGAATGATTTTTGAACGATAAATCGCTGAAAGTATGCAAGCCTTTCAATTTATGTACCCATGGCAATTTACGTTGAATGAATAAATGAACGGAATCTGAGCGCGCGTATTTTTCATTCTGCCAATTAAAAATGCTGGACGCTATGTTTGTTTAGCAGCTATGAAATTAATGAACCGCTCTCTCGACTCAAATTGAAAATTGTATCTTTACGATAATTTATCTTAGCTCTTTACATTGCGTTAAAACGGAATCGCCGCTCGCATTTTATGTAAAAATCTATACAAAACGTTTCAAATTACACAATTTACACATTTTTTTTTAAGTTATTGGTTTATTTTTTATTGAACGATGGGGAAGGTCTCATCTCTCTCTCATCTCACTTGGTTTCATTTTATGAAAATACCGAAGGTGAAAGCGCTTTTCACCCGGAATCCTAGTCCAAGTAGCCGGCTATCTTTCCTCTAAATACCGGAACCCATCCATTTAGAATCGTTATTTTGGCGTCAGACTTAGGTAAGACTACTACAAAGGACACTACGCCCCAGAGGTCGTTCGTTCGTCTTAAGCTCTCTATCTTGTCTCTCTTCTTTTGAGTTGATTTTACGTTAATTACTCACTGCCTCCTCCTAAGGAGGGATATGATTATCGAGAGCACGCTCTGCAAAAACTATCTAAACGGCTTGATAGATGGACGTTTGAGGTCTCACCTGGCATCACCAACCCACCTGCCAAGCGTGGTGATTATGGCAAAACCCTCCAGCTTTGGAGGAGGGTCTATCCAGCAGTTGACACTAATGGACTGTTGTGATTTGATTAAGATACTATGCAGGGTTATAGTTTTTTTTTGTACGGCGGGGTAGCGCTTGTCCTTCGTCTCACCTGGTAACAAGTTGAGATAAGGCCGAGGTCGAGGCACACTTCACCCGGAATCCTCAACAAACTGAGGAACTGGCTATCTTACCTGTAAATGCCGGAACACAACATTTTTTTAAGAATCGTTATTATGGCGACAGAATTAGGTAAGATGATGTAGCTAGCCAGGAGAACTTAAACAAAATCCTACCACTAACCAAACCAAGCACTGTATTGCTCCCCCTGGGGATCGAACCCGGGACCTCTGGATCTTAAATCGGTGGGTTGACCACTAGACCACAGAGGCAAGTAGTTTGTTTTTTATCTTATAACTAGTATCAAAAATACAGCTTTCATAAACCATACCTCATTGAATATAAAATATCTCCATGTTGGCTGATCCTCAACAATTTATTGGGCACAGTGATAGTGTGGACATACGAGTGTTTGCCGTTGTAGAAGTAAGTGTCGGGCCGCCAAATCCTTTCGAGCATTTTAATAGAAAGGGAAAGAGAGCGGATGGGACCGAGGAATGACAGCCGCGTGTCCCGCCAATATTGTCTGAAGTAGCAGTCCATCGAATAATCCTGAGGGAAATAAAACGTTTCATCATATTTCATGGCAAGTTATCTTAGTATTCGAAAGAAACTCACCATGTCAAGCTCAGAGACGGGTCCCATGCTTCTTATCAAAATATTCGTTTGAACCACTGTCGGGTAACCTGAAAATTAATCAACGTCTGATTGAATGTTTTACAAATAGATAAACATATGAATATTACAGGACATTAAAATCACACAGCGCCATCCATAGCCTCAAACTAAGCAAAGGTAATATGGTAACTAGATAACTTCTTACTATACTTTTTTTGTAGTACATGCTTAACATACAATTCCCGGACTAAACAAAGGTTGTGATATGGGAATTACGAATATAATGTAAAGATACTTTTAAAGTTATAATATAACACCCAAACACAGAACAAGCAACTACATTCATCACACAAACTTTTGTCCTGGGTGAGAATTGAATCCACAACCTAGCGCAGAAGGCTACAAAGTGCTACTACCAACTGAGCTGTGATGCTTGTACTCGCGCATGATTTGGTATCGATAATTAAGATCACGAGTCGCGACTTACCTTTGCCGTGAGTAGGTAATTGAGAATTCTCATAATTCTTGAGCAGGTTTTCTAGCACTAATGTAATATTTTTCGAGACTGCATCATTGATACTTCGCTTGCTTTTCCACATATATGTTCCATCAACATCGTAGCTCGAGTTAACGTAATTGGAAAACAGCATTTCATCGGAGGCATCTCCCCAGTAGTTCTGGTCCGCGTCTTGTGACAGGTTTTTAGCGGTCGCTGACAAAATCTTCGGAGTGTTTGGCTGTGTACTGCCATCTCGGCCTTTCAAGGATGTCAGCGTTATTGGAAATGTTCCGTTTTTAGTTGTCAAGTAGATAGCTCCTTTCGCGTTAGCTTCTGACCCGCTGCGTAAAATGATTGAAATGTTACATACCTACATTTTATATTTGTATTTAATATGTTTTAACAACAGATTAATTACTTATGTACCTACCTACTTTCTTGAAATCAATTTATACCTGCTATTTACTGATAAGATTCTGTAGTAGAATATATTAAAAGCCTAAAAAGTTTTAGGTAGTTTTTAAGTAGGCAGGTACTTAGGCAAGTCCATTACATGCTTACATTAGGTACATCACCAATAAATAAATTTGGACTGTGCATTGATTTCAAACCATAAAAACAATTCACAGTTCAATGCGTTGACTAACAGTATTTTTTTGTTGTCTCTAAATAGTTTTCTTATATTGTGCTAGTAAATATAAACTCGAGTTTAATCAAAACGTTGTCCAATATGTTAGTACGACTAACCCTACTCTCTAATTGCTTGAATATTAAGCAATACGGCCCGCTCCAAGGGTTCGTTTTGAAGTCATTTATTCCGGGGAAGATACTTAAGACGAAAGATATCTTGGCAGAGAGCCATTACACTTTTTAGTTTACCTGAGATCCCTAGTAAATCTACGGCGAGTTGATATTTATTCATGCAACGTTTAACAACGTCTATTTGTCGGGAATATAGAGCTGCGCATGGTTTCCTAATTGTTTTCAGATCCGAGATATGCTTGAAATCTGAGAGCGTTTCCCACTAATCTGACATAATCGGGGAGCTGCCACCGCCGCAGTCGCCTTTGCTGGCCGTATCTACCTACACTCTATCTACTGCTCTAGATTACATTAAAATAAATCTCCATGAGATTAAGTGAGATGGGATAGTAAATATTCATAGATAATTAAACATTTCAATTGAATATTGTTATATATAGTTATAGTATAATATAGTTTCTAAAGCATCTGCGTACTTGCGAGATATCTTCGATAAATACGACGTTAATTGCGAGCTGACTGATTGCGCCTTGTCGATATGTCTGACTGATTTGATTGCTCGCGCCTCCGGTTCAAATCTAGCGTCGATTCACCCCTGGCCTGGTTTCTGATTTATCGGCGCATATAACATATTTTTCTGTAGTAGAATATAAGTCAGTATTATGTAACTCGGTACTATGTCACTATGTCAGATGTTTTACTGTTAAACTTAATCATCAAACTAGTTAAGTAGATAACCTACTAACAATAGCTTTTTAAATGGTCCTATGGACAGTAAAAATATGTCTACGTCTTCAAAATGTATTGTAAGAATGAACGAGTTGGAGTAATGTAGTGTAGTGGTATACTACTACACTACATTACTCCAACTCGTTCATTGGGATATATTTCTTGGTATACCAAGGACGGATAATGGGCAATATATCTACAAGATGATATATTATATTGAATGACAAGTGTGTATAGACAAAAAAAGTATAATAAGTATTATTTTCCGTAGACTAGATGACTAGACGCTGTTTAAAATTCATGTCCTGTAAGATTTATTTATTTAGTTTTTTTTTTATGTATTATTATGCGGCTGATCGTGATTAACCTCTTCCATGATTTGAAGGCATTTAACTGTTATCACAAAAAATATCCCTCATTTTTGAGTATTCGAATAAGTATCTACAATTTTCCGAAGCAAAGTTGATGAATCAACTTTATTTTCAAAACTTTTCTTCTGTAACGAGCAAGATTGATTGATGAGAGAAGTTTGATTTAGGTGACCGTCAACACACACAAGTTCATTTGTTACCTATACCATAGGTATCTGTCTACCTTATTTTGGACGGATTTCACGGTGTTGATGAGTAGGTAAGGTTGATACAGTATTCTGTATCCATCCCCAAACTAAGAATACCTTGTTATTTGTGAACTAGATTTCGGGTAGAACACTTACATACTTACCTATTTTAAATATAAATAAATACTACTTAATGATGGAATGAATGCTAGGAAACTCTACTACTCTAAAAAATAATGCCTAAGAGAAAAAACTGAAAATAAATAAATAAGGATAATCGTTATTTATGTTTCCTAGTCTACGCGGAAGTTCGCAATCAATTATTATTTTTAAAATTTTAATAAGGTCTCTTGAAGCTGGAAGTGGAATAAAGTTTCCCGTTCAGTAGATTTGAGCGCGGTCCGTGAATAGTTGCAGAGCACATTGTTCGCTGCCTGCACGTGGCAGTAATGAAAATTGGTTCTCAGGCGGAATAGCTAATTTGTCTGGATAACTGCTGCTTGGGCGGGTGCATCATTTTCACACTTTGTCATGGTTGGGAAGGATTCGACCGAATATCCATTCATCATACGTAATTTGGATATAGGTTTTCTCACTAAACACTGTTGGATATAGCCTCCTCCACAAAACTGGAAAAATATATAAACGCCTCTGTGGTCTAGTGGCTCGCTCACCGGTGTCAGATCTAGAGGTCCCGGGCTTGATCCCTGGGGAGTACAATGTTGTGCTTGGTTTGGTTGGTGGTAGCATTTTGTATAAGACCGCCTGGCTAGCTACCACCATCTTACCTAATTCTATAGCTATAACAACAATTCTTAAATTGTCGTGTTCCGGCATTTACAGTTACATAGACAGTTTTCCTCAGTTTGTTGAGGATTCCGGGTACAATAGTATTATTTTTAAATTGCCATGTTCACAGCGCTTGGCAGGCGGATTGGATTTTGATAATAAATAAAAATATTAGGTTCACCAACAGTTAAGTCATGAATAACAAGCTAAAATAAGCATTTGCCCTTCTCTGCTGAGAAGTAGAGAATAAACTGTCACGATATCTACGGGCTGAGTTGGAGGATGTCGATTCTTAAATCCGCCACGGCAGAACACAGAAATCAAGTTTGCAAGTAATAGGTGTCATCAAACTATTAACTTGGTTACGCCATGACGAGGACTGCACGTCTACAACACTAGGTACTGAATATTATCGAATAATTGAGCGTCTAGATTCAGACCGTCAAACAATAATGTATCGAGTTAAAACTTAGACCCAAGCCAAGGTTCGTGGTAGTGAGAGCTACTTGCAAGTTACGAAGACAACCACAGTGATGCGACTGTGTCACAATTAGAAATACACTAATAAAGTTCAACCTTAGATAAAAAATACACAGGATATCGTAGGCCTACACTGTGAAAAAAGTGGCATATTTTTTACATATACAAACTAGTTATACATGAGATTTGTTAGATTGGTGTCTCAAACGCATTTCTCATCGTGACACCCACATGACACCCAACAACGAGTAATTAAATGCAAACGACTGCTCCGGTGTGTTTTGAGTTTTAAGTAAGATGCATACGAGCGTAGTTTTATTTTTTATTGGTGATGATAGTCAAGCGTTTGACCACCAGCTTACTTGAAAAACAAAAAGTTAAGTTAGTAACATAAGGTACCTTGGTAATTAAGTACCTTCTAGTAATTAAGTACTCTACTTAATTATATAATGCCAAGTTTTGGTAAGTTATAAATTGCAAGGCCTCGCTGACCGTCCGTTCGTCCGTCTATGTGTCTGTCAGGTCAGCGGACTGCATCATCATCGATCTTCAACCCCTTTACCATTTCTGCGAAGTACGGGTAAGAAACGAGCTTTCACGGACTGCATCTCGTGTACAGTAATCAAGACAGTTGACATTTTCACAGAGTATATAATTCTATATAACAATATTAAAAAATAAATTTTAAATTAAACAACATTTTCCAATGTTATCCCGACAAAAAAAAAAGAAAAATTCACAACTTGCGATGAGACTCGAACCCGCATCGTTTCCTTAAGCCGAAAAACTCTAACCGATTAAGCAATGAGGATCCTCACGCGGTTTCCGTTTTTTTTGTATAATACTCCAAGCTGAATTGAGTTTTACCTACATATTTTCTGTCTTTAGGAAAAGATGCGAGTTTGAATCTCGTCACCGGTTGTTAAAACCGATCAAGTGTGGATATGCACTTCACATACATTTGTCAGTTTTTTTATCGTTGAAATTTTAATTTGTAGGTATTAAAACATATAATGATATAAATATGCTTGATTGTTTCGGCACTGGTGTGGATGGGTAAGTACATTCTTTAGTGAACCAGAGTTTAATTTGCGAAGCTGATGTTGGCCTAAAGCAACCTTTACTGATCGCTAGGACATCTCGGGTTAATTGTCAATTTCTTATCGCCACTCCCCAACTATACCCATGATTGCCAAACAGAATATGTATAGTATATGTAGTATATGCTGTTTCGTCGAATATTTTTATGAATATATAATAGTTAATCTGGCGGTAATCGAAATTAGACCTCACAAAAAAAATTGTATGAGAAATCCTCTATGCACGCATTATTCTTATAATTACGTTTCAAAAACTTAAAAGAAAACCGACTTCAATGAAGAATATGATACGATTTCGTTTATCTGGATGACGTAATTTTGATGACAGATGACGAACCGACAGACAGACAGACGCGTGATCCTATTAGACGTTACAAAAATACCCAAATCGCTTCAGTGTGCCTATAACATTTGAAGAGTTCCCCCAATTTCTCCAGGATTCCATCATCAGATCCTGACCGGATGTCAATGAGACCAACCTTTAAAAAACAATGTATTTCGGGGCACATACTTTAAAAAAAACCGATGAATTGAGTACCTCCTCTTTTTGAAAGTCAATTAAAAAGAGGATTCGAAATTCAATCTTAGCGTATTAATGAATATATGAGTACGATTTCACTTTTTTGATTACGATTTTTTAAACAGGCACCAATCAAGTTGAACGCCGTTATTTCCTAGTGCTAGTTCTAAACAACATCTAATGATTTTAACCAACAAAACAACGTAATCGGGATTCAGTTTGCGTAGAGGCCGGTCGAGAGTCAATATATTTCCTATTTGGCTAAACTCAGTAATGTGATGAAAGCTTCCACTAATTCGACGCTGAATCCCTTTGTTTCGCAATTAACGAACAATAATTTATTTCGTATATTCGGGAAGAAAAGTATTAATTTCACTACTGCCTTTGAGATATTGTAGGACTTCGGGAATAACGAAGACGGATCAAGTGACCTTTTCCCTTTGTGCGATGGAAGGACAAAAACCGATGGTTCTGAGACCTCATTGGTTGAGGAGAGAGCTCTCAATAAGAGGGCCCTTCGCTTGTTACAAAATGTACCAAATTGTCAACTCAGGCCCCGATAGCACCCTTGATACTGCAATGATCTGCCTACGCGTGGCTTTTTCTATAGGTGCGTCATTAAATCAAAGTGTTTCAGTCGACACTTTGAAGCTGATTTCAATGTAAAAAGGGTAGGGTAAAGTATATGATGCACTTTAACACTGGTTCAATATTTCATCTACTATGTTACTTTTAGAGATGCATTTTATTACTACATTCCAAAATTTGGTTCTTTATAGTCACTTTTATTCCGTTACTCAATTATACCATTTTGTTAGACAATCTACATTTTGTAGCTCATCATTTGCCACCTATTACAAGCTTAAATGCATTTATTTCCTGACACTACATGACCTTACTAGTAAGATTTTTGTTTCCAGTGAGTAGGTAATTTAACTACTTAATAAAAAATGGTTTCATGGTAATCAAAGATTAAATTTTTGTGTAGGTATAAAACAAAACTATCTAATAAAAAAATATTTCTTTAATAATCAAATATCATATTTTTCGGTAGGTATTAAATGTATCTAAAAAAAATAGGTTTCGTGGTAATAAAATAATATATGTTTCGTTAGGTATTCAATGCAACTATCTAATAAAAAAAAAAGGTTTTCGTAGTAAAAGAAACATTAAATTTTTCACTGTGGGTACAGTTTGTTTTCAAATGAATCATTACAAGTTAGATTAGCCACTAACAAGATTCGGGTCCTTGAGTCAACGTTACCACGTATCCAATTAAAATTGTCTCCATAATTAAACCCTCCTCCATTAATTATAAGTAAAAAGGGGTTTATTTATTGCTTCATGTTCCTTCTGCTCTGGATGGTTTCTGCTGAACCACTTTACGTTGCAACAGTATTTAATACCATCTTAACTCAAACATCCATGATTTATGATTCTTCCCAGCGATGTCATCCCATGTACTGATCAAGTTCATTTATCACAGGCACATCGTAGCGCATAGCGACGATTAAATCGTGCAGAAAAACTAGGAAATTGCTGATCAAGAATATAATGTTTATAACCCGCACACCAGGCTTATCACAAGAGCGGGTCTGAGGGTCTGAGAGGACGCAGATATGACCAAACAGTACGACGGCACTCGGTACTGGAGGGTCAAAACTTTCGAATTGTTCCAGAACGTATCCCACAACCATCATAAAGTGTCCAAAGTACGGCAAGTAAACCTCTACAGCAGTTACAAAGTCCAACATCTGTAGATTCTACTTCACATGAAACTGTTCCGTAGAGCCGTTTTCATCTCCTGATACTCACCGATAACTGACAAGAAATTTGCAACGAGGAAAAAACGGTTGATGCTGAAATCACGTTGGTACCGCTCGATGTACAGCAAATCGGCTACAACCGTGCTCACGTCCGATATAAGTGCCAAGAAGTGGCCGAAGAGTATCAAGATGTTTCCAGCGATGCACGGCGAGTCTTCTGATGAAAACTTCCCGAACAAGTATCCCAATAATACCAAGCAATTACCAACTACCGATAAGTAGAAATCGAATAAAGACATGAAAAACATCGCCAGCACTGATTGACAGCCGATTTCCTCTGGCTTTTGACATTTTGAGAGTGATTTCGGGATGCAAAATTTCATTATTATCCTTATTTCTTATCTTTAGTAGAATCACGTGGAATCGACGCGACGGTATTTGTAATCGGTGAATTCATCTATGCTCTACAATGTCTGTAGAGCAGAGATTGCCTCATTCGTTTATTCCTCTTGATAACATAATAGGTACAGCTTTCTTATGTGTGCAATACAATCTCTACTCGATTTCTTTGAGTCCTGTGAGCTTGATTTCATTATTTCAATTTTGTGTAAAAGTATTCATGCAAGTATTAGCTATCATCATATTACAATACTTTGTAACTTATTTATTCTACTGGAATTTCCATTTCACAGGTTATTTTTATTTGGGTTTCAACATTGTGTCAGATTTAGTCTGAAATTCAACTCTTTGACAGACGTTTATGAATATTCAACTCAAATCACTCAAATGCAAAACTTGATAGCGGCACGATAGAGGTCTACCTATATAGGTGGGTAGTCTTTTGGTAAGTGAAGCAAAATACTTAGAAGTGTGGGTAGTTCTGTGCTAGTAGGTTGCATAATAGGGTAGGTATTCGTATGTACACAATATGGGTCTTTGCACTTGACTGAACAAATTAAAAATCGGTTAAAAAATAATACTTTTGAGAACTTTCTAATACCCGGAGGAGTAGGGGGCTTTTCAACATCTAGAAATTTGTTAGGTTAGTAGAAAAGTATTACATTGTAAAATTATCTATTTTTAAATTTTATGTTTTTTTTATATCATTGTAACGCAAGTTTTTGGTTAACCGGCTACCTTTTACGGTTCAATATATACAACCTTCTATGGGTCCGGAAGGACCCGCAGGACACAACAGGACCCTAAAAACATGCCTAGTTATAGTTTAGTTTAGATAGGTCAATAAGTTTTAATAACGAGGAGTAAAATAAACATAAGAATATGTTATAGGTACGAGGAGTAAAATAAAAATAAAAATATGTTATAGCTACATCAAAATACAAATGATCAATAACTTAAAAACAATAAAAAAATGATGATTACTTTCCTGTTTAGTTGTAATATGATAAAAGAAAGTGCGAAAGATAAAACATGTTTGAAAAGAGAAGGGAAGAATTTCCACAGGATATTGGTCCCCAAGCTACCCGAAACTCTCTGGGTTGTTAAAAGTTTATTAAGGAATTTACTTTTCACCGGAGTCTTTCAATGACAATATAATATTCTTTAAAGCAGGATGTCCTTAACGGGAAATATTTAAAACCGAAATGTAAACTGGAACAACATTTTATCGTTTTGTAATATTTAAAAGCTTCGCTTCAGTTAAGGGTTACACAACACGCGCACTGCGCACAAAACAGTAAAGAATAGGTTTTGAAAAATTTACGTATTGTTAAATATATCCTAAGATACAGTAATCGTATGAACCGAAGATTTATAAAAAAGAACAAACGGGAATCGCAGAAAAAAACAACACAATTTATATTATGAAAATCTATAAATAGCGACGACAAAATAATGATAAAATTGTATTCTAATTCGATTAAATTTGACTTTCTGTAAAAATAAATGTATTCTAATAAACTCATCCTAACCGGAATCGGGCAATCATACGGAAATAGTTTGGTTCCCAATTTAAGCATATTGCTCGCACTTTTATGTGTGTGGATTATTTATTTTTAATATCTGTTACAACTGGGCGATCACAAGTATCTTATAACGTGGATAATTGCGAGTAAATATGTTTGTCAGAGCTTATCAGGAGCTAAAGAACAAGCGCAGGCGTATTTAAAAAAGTGTTGGTAAAATCTTGTATTTTTTCTTTCTATTTTTTTTTTATAGTAGTTACTAGCCATTTTAACCGGTGCCATATAGTCCCAAACGAAGTTAAGTTTGTAATATGGGAACTAGCCTCTAGAGAGTAACGTAGGTAGAATCGACCTCACTTCAAAAAAATAAATAAAAAGTGGGAGTGGAAGGGAAGGAGAAGAAGAAAATAAGAAAGAAAGAAGAAGAAGAAGAAAAAATAAGCTTCCACACCTATTTATGGTGCTATCAGTTCTACCTAGAACCACTGTAAGTGGTGTGACTAGATTGCTTCGAAATGAATTTTCGAGGCAATCCAGTTGCATAGTAAGTATTTACAACGTTTTTGTAAAAACATACTTTTCACAGTAATATACAATATAAATACAATACACACCCAAACACAGAACAAACATCTGCATCCATCACACAAATGTTTGTCCCGGATGGAAATTAAATTCCCACTCATTTCTTCATATGTTACAACACTACAGGTGCCTACTTTATGACGGAGAGGCAAACCCTTACTTTACTTAACATAATTTTCTTTGGCCTGTTTTATTTGATGATCCATTACCCAAAACATTTCAGCTAGAAGATACAATGTAAAACTAATTGGCTGCAGAACCTAATTTAAATACACTTATTCATTTTATGCTATAAAATGTTTCATGTCTTGTAAGTTTTGCATTTTAAAATACATTTACGGAGATTTCTAGCACAAAGTAAACGGTTCAAAGGCCGCGGATGTTATGAAAAATGCATTTCTGTTGTATTCTGAGGGTGCTACAAGTTATTTCCCGTGTATAATGCCTGTGCCACTACAACAGCAAATCACGTCAAAGTTTACAGTATTGTATAAGAACAATAATATGTTATGACGAAGAAGCGCTTGGCCTTTATCCCACCTGGTCTCAATTTATGATAAGGCCAAAGGTGAAAGCGCACTTCGCCCGGAATCCTCAACAAAATGATTTTTATAAATGCCGGAACAAAACAATTAGAATTGTTATTATGGCACAAACTTATGTAAAACAACTCTACTTCCATCCAAACCCAGCAAAAATTGATAACCCCCTGGGAATCAAACGTTTCAAGGTCAACAGTTGACCTTGAAACTTGCTTTATCTACAATGAAATAAAAAAACGTAAAAGTGACGAGTAATACTAGAGTGATTCCGATTTGCTTGCTTGAAATATAATTTTGTTGTAATTTTAACCTTATAACCGCCAACTGACATAACAGGTTCAATGGATTTTATTGAGAAAGTAATGTAATACTGTATTCAGATATTCACGTATGCTACGAACTTCCCGCGTAGCAGTGCTACGACGTCCTCGCGTAACGCTGCTACGCACGTCCTTTCACTTTTACCACTCTGAGTCATTTGCCAAACCTGCAATTCATGTCTCATAGAAGTTCCTATAATAAATAAAATAATAAACGGAAAGTGTTAACGCCACAGCGAGTAGCTAGCGCCGAGCAATCACCAGCGGCACACACTTACCCGAGACGCTCAAAGAAGACTTGTTAATTTTGCAATTATAAAAAAAAAGGTCAAAAGGCAAAGGTCGATTTATAACCTGTCTTTTGCATACAAAACCCATAGAAGGCACGACGAAGACACATCATAAACAATTTGGTCCAATCGAGCCAGATACGCGAATCTGCGAGGATTTAAAACCCAAGCAAGCCGCGTAGAAGCAAGTCAGCCATTGTTACGAACACAGCAAGCAGCGAAAAATTACACGTTGCCTGATGGACATCAAATCAAGAAAAAGTGAAAGTGATATCCTTGGCATGTCATGAGTTCGTTCCAATTTCCTGTGTACCTATCCTCCAGTGTAATATCCTTTTTCATCATTCGTTATAATCAAATAAAACGAAAATATTTCCTAGGTATCCAACTTTCATTTCAGACAAAATTGCATACTTACAAGGTGGTCTATTCATTCCCAGTAGGTAAAAATAGTAATTATTTGTTCCTAATTACTGTGTTTCTCGCCTATTCCAGCGACGAAGGATTCGTGCGCGGGCGCATGACCTTGTGCCGACCGTACGCTAACGGTCATTCAAAGCTCTCAGCTATGCATTAGTGTGCACTATTCACCGCTTTAATCATTTAAGTATCGTTATTTCGCACTTTTATCATACTTTAACTTACTTTGCAGATTTATTGAATCAATTTAAATTTAACTTCGCCTTTTCATATCTATATCTTACTAATTTATTTTTTATCAGCTTTGTGCATTTTATAATCTACCTATCGCTTTCTTACAGCGTATGTATCTATTTCAATTGTTTTTCCTTTCACAAAATGGATTTAAAATCATTAATAAAACGAAGAGCGAGCTATAAAACAAAGCTTATTCAGTTCAAGTCATACTTAGACGCGTCACTAAGCTATTGAACATCGCTAAGCATTCAAATAAATGAATTGAATATACGTTTGTCCAAGCTAGATTCCCTCTATGCAGAATATGATACCGTGCAAACTGACATAGAAAACGTTTCTGAATTTCCAGATAAACAGTTTGAAGAGCGAGAAATATTCGAGACTCAGTAGTATGGTGCCATTGCCGTTGCCTGAGATGCACAAGATGCGCATGCCGCCACTGCGTGCACCGCGGAAGCAAGCGCCAATTGCAGCGTATCGGTGACGGGTTCAGGTACAGCCGTAGCAGGTAGAACCACACTTAAATTACCAGTAATACGCTTGCCAAGCTTTTCTGGTCGCTATCATGAATGGTTAGGGTTTCACGACACATACACCTTTACACAACAATAGTTCGATACCTAATATTAACAAGTTTCATTACTTAAGCGCAGCGTGCGTAATTCAGGCTCTTGATTTCTCAGGCTGATAACTATGTAGTTGCATTGCAGCTACTGTGTGACCGTTATCATAATAGTAGGTTTTTGATCAATAATCACATTCAATCAATTTTTAACATAAAATCCATTAGTAAAGAGTCTGCAAAAGCTTTACGTGACGTCATTGATACAGTAAATAGAAATCTCAGAGCTTTAAAAACATTGAAACTACCTACTGAGTACATTGGGATGTCATTCACACATCATCATTCACATTGGGTCCAACAAATTAGACTCTGTAACTTGTCGTGAATGGGAGGTTCATCGTAGTAAATCAGAGGGTACTGATCTAACTCTAAAGGAATTTAATGAATACCTAAAGGATCGATGATTTGTTGGAGACGGTCGATGAGCAGTCAAAAAAGAAGATACAGTGATAGCTCACTAGTACGCAATAAGGCATTCGTTACAAATTCATCATCATCACCAGGCACACAAAAGGAAACAATAAAACCTGTATTTCCGATATGTAAACACAATCATTCGATCTATAGATGTTACAAGTTTAAGGCTACGCATGTTCAAGAACGACTTGAACAAGTAAAGTCATTGAAACTATGTCTAAATTGCTTGCGTAGTCACAGCGGTAGGGAATGCATCTCAGGTCCATGTACTGTTTGTTCAGGAACACACAATCTACTTAACTTATTTTGACAGCATATAATTCGAGTCGATTAAGTCATTAGATTATTCAGCTGACCAAAACCTCTTTAATAAGCTGATCGTGTAAATGATAAACTACACTATATATTGTACCGTAGTGTACGCCGCATAAATAAAACTCATCGTCATACGTCAAAGTCAACGTCCGTCGATATTTGAGTTCGAAATAGAAAATAGTTTAGTATAGTCAAAACTTCCTATTTAGTATTCTGTGTCTCCAATAAACGTGCTGGTGCTCTCGCGGTGTTTGTTGGAGTGTTAAACTCGTTGCTAGTAGGCGGTTCAAGCGTAGTTCGACACGCTTCACCTCATTATTTCATAACCCGATTTTATAAGCCACGGTCCTCGACTTGTACGACGAGAGGTGTTTGATAGGTTTCCTAAGGTAGGGTTGCTAGAAGTTAAGGTGTCTTTTTTATGTTATTGGGTTAGCTCAATTCTTCTAGTCTAGCTCTAGACTAGAGCGGGTCTACGATAGAGCTATGTGAACGACGCATACATCTTTTTAATAGTTGGCAAACGCAAGTCCATCCTCGTGTAAGATTTCGTTGCACTGTCTATCTATCTAAATAAAGTCTTCACTTGGTTCTGACGCATAATTCGACCAATAATTCGGAATTATCATATGGACCAAACACATAACAACGTAACAAGCCTCATAGCTCAGTTGGTAATAGCTCTGCCTTTTGCGCTGTAGGTTATGGGTTCGATTCCCACCACGACAAACATTTGTGTGATGAATATTCCTGTTTGTCCTGTGTTTGGATGTTGATAATGATGTTGATGTATGATAAGTACGTATTTACAAAAAAAAATCTATCCGTTATCTAGTAACCATATTACAAGCTATGCTCAGTTATTATTTTATTATTATTTAATTCTCTGAATGACTAATACGCATAATGACATATTAAGCCAAATGCCAATACGCAGAATGACACATACGCCAGACGACTAAAACGCATAATGAGCAATTATTATTATATATATATATATATTATTTATAATTCAAGCGATTTTTTATTTATGATGATTATTTATAGTGATTTTTTTCAATTATTGGTCATTATACGTCAGAACTTTCAACAACCTATGTATATATGTACTACTAGACCGAGACTACTACAAAATTGGAAGGTTTCGGCTGGCGGATTCGTTCACAAATGAAAAATGCGAAACCCTAATTTGAACAATAGTTACAGCCTTGTACGAGTCGGACACGCAACAGCTAGGGTTCCGATACAGATTTTAAGACTGGTTTCTGGAGCATTTGTGTGGGTCAGACTCACGCTTGGGCAATTTAAAGTATATATATATATATAATATAGGTTACTTAAAAGTACAGCATTTTTGTGTTCCGGTTTGAAGGGTATGGTTGCCGGTGAAATTACGGGGCACGCGACGCTTAACACCTTTATGCCTAAAGTTTACGGGCGCAATGCAGTGCCGTGTTGGCTATGTTCTTTGTGGATGTAACCTATGCAGTAAGGCATTGTTATAGGCAAGATATGCACTTAACATTAGGTGGGCTACTTGCTAGTTCTGTCTCCTAGTTAAAAAAGTCATTACTACTTTTAGAAAAAAGCGAAAATAAAAACGGTTTAAAAAATCACGTTTCATGTACACTTTTTTTATTATTCACTGTCATTGTGGCAATAGGAATACTCGGTGAAATTTTCAGAATGGACTAACAGACAGACGGATATCGGAGGCTAAGTAAAAGGGTCCATTTGGCTATAATGGGTACGGAACCTTAAAAAGAAAAATATTATCAGTTATCAAATATCGAATGTCTTATAACTGATATCGCTTTACTTTTTATTACTAAAATTCATTGAACGTTGGATGTTTTGTTGTAACTACACGTCTATTGCTTATGGTAGTTGTACAATTTGCTGACAGACAGACAACAGTTTCGGCACGAGACATTGGAGAACGAAACCCTTAAAGGTTGTTTGGTATCGAACCCTCGATACGAGGGTGGTACTCAACTCTTTTAAAGCTAAAGACGAAAGAAACACCAAGGAAGGAAAAAGTAAACAATATCATGTTGCGGCTGTATCACGAATCGCTTTAAATATTACATTTCCTTTGTAAAATTTCGAATGTAGTGGCATTATTTATAAACTTGGTTTTATTATATCTTTTTGGTCTATGAATATTACTTATCAAAAAAAAGGAATAACCTAAAACAAACACCGAATAAAACTAGTATAGTATCTGCCAAAGTCGGGCACCAAACGATTTGCCGTGCTCCATCGGTGACCGGAAAAGCTAACCCATTTATAAAAAGAATAAAAAATTGCTGTGGCTGCAAAATAAATTGGAATCCATCCTATTCTCCCGTAAATGACGTAGGATGTGATAAGAGATTGCACCAGAAGATTGGCAGTGGCATTTACCTGAGTACTTACCACTGCAATCACTACTTCCCCTGCCAAGCGTGGTGATAAGTTAAAGTTTTACTTAGCCGTCGCCCTGGGTGCTGCAACAAGCAGTTCATCAGATGCCTATGGCGTTTCGTTTCGAACTTCTAGATTTATATTCAGATTTTATAACTCATTAAACAACTCAATACATATGAGTAGAGCCCCTTGTGAAAGGGCTCGTCCAGGGAAGTACTACCACCATACCTATTTCAGCCGACAAGCAGCATTGCTGTGTTGCGGTTTAAAGGGTATGGTTGCCGGTGAAATTACGGGCACCTTGCTTAACACCTCAAGTGAAGTTGACAGGCGTAATGCTGTGCCGTGTAGGCTATGTTTTTTGTGGATGTGACCTACGCAGTAAGGCATTGTTATAGGCAAGAGATGCAATTAACATCAGGTGGGCTACATACTAGCTTTTTCCGCCTCACAGTTGTATAAAAAAAAAATCGCACAAAAATACCTATAGATAGTTTTTAACGGTTCTAAGTAACCCGACTGCTTCCCTCATAAATAGTTATAATAGGTGCTAATATTATTTGTGTACAGACCGAGGCTACATTTGATAACAATCAAGTATAGCCTCGGTCAGAATTAGAAGGCTGACAAAAAAGTCGGGAGGCAAAGGTTGTTCTCATAAAAGTTGCTAATCATTTGAGTTGAGAGGCTGTTGACATTGGCTGGCGTCTGCGGACGCTGGTCGATAGTTGGCAGGGCGTCAAGATCGTCGTGACGTGCCCTTGCGCAGGCCTCTTCACACGAGGATGCTATTACCTATGCATTTTACAAGGGGATGACGAAATGGTTTAATTTATTTAGGTCGGTTGTTCATATGACTCAGTAAGGCACATTAAATCCTACATGCATATACTACAATCTCACCATCTAACATTTGAAAAAATCTATATATATACATGTGTTTATAGATAGCCAGTTCCTTCGGGTGTGAAGTGCGTTTCTTCTTTGGCCTTATCATAATTTGAAACCAGTAGAGATGGAGGCCAAGCGCTTTCACGTCATACAATAAAAAAAAATGAAGTCCTTTGCTTATAAATTTCAGGTTGAAATTCATTTGAAGCTTGCTTAAAAGTCGATTCTAGTTAAAACTTATAAGTGTGCGTGACGTGGGATAGTTTACTTCACTGACTTTGTACTGTCATATTTAGTACCTTTTCTATACGCTAGAGGCGCTGTATAAGTTTTTATGTTGCTTGTGTCATGTTCAAATAAAAGTTTATATACATTAATATTAAGCATGAGATATTGCGTTTTGCCACGCACCTATCATCACACAGCACAAACACAGAAAGGCCACTCGTAAATCTCAATACACTCAAAATGTATACTGTCGAAACTCTTCAAAGAACCTTTCAATAGCGTTATTTGGTACGATAAGCACGTAGGGGATGCAATATTGCGAGTAACACCCTCGAGTGTGACGAAAGATACCGGCCGTTTCAATGAAGACGTAATCCGCAAATGAATGGAAGTAGATGCTGATAGCGCCAAGAGGTCTTATAAAAATAGCAATACCTTTTTGTCTGACTATTTTATAGCTGCTATGTGACTACAAGGTACCAACCTTAGGATTTTGTTAAACTGCCATTAGAACACCATGTATCAAATTTTTTACCGACTTAAAAAAAGAGGAGGTTATCAATTCATCGGTTTTTTTTAAATGTATGTTCGCCGATAACTGGAAGACGCCTTGACCGAAAAATCTTTTTTTATTTGATTTTTTTATTTTTTATTTTCACAGGTGGAATCATTGTCATCAGGTTAGGATCTGATGATGGAAACCTGGAAAAAATGAGAGAACTCTTCAAAAATTATAGGCACACTTGACGCGATTTGGGTGTATTACCTCAAAAGAAAGAAAAAAACGGACCCGATATAGGATCACGCGTCTGTCTGTCTGTCCGTCCATCTGTCATCAAAGTAATTGGAAAAAATACGTCATCCAGGTAAGCGAAATTGTATCATGTTCTTCATTGAAGTCGGTTTTCTTATTATAAGGTTACTGTACTGTATTATTAAGCCTTTTGTCCGTACGCCTGTCTGTCAGAGAGCTGTATCTCATGAACCGTAGTAGGTAGACAGCCAAAATTTACAAAGAGTGTGAGACTAATACCTAATAATAATGATATAACAACAAATTATAATATAAAAATAAGTCAAACATGAATCTAGATACGAGATTTTTTACCTTGAAATGTTGGTCGGAAGTCAGTTTGCTTGTTCGCACTAGGCCGGTTTATTAATATGAGGCAGCGCTTGAACTTGAAGCTTACCTGAGCAAGGATTCAAGCAATGACGGAGAGAGCCTTCCTAGAATGTACATGGGACGATACTACCTCAGATTTTTTTTTCTCTTTTTTTTTTTTTTTATTGTACGACGGGGAAGCGCTTGGCCTTCATCTCACCTCACTCGACACAATTTTAATCTAGTTTCGAACTAACATACAGTTATAATAATGGTGACATTGCTGTGCACTCAGCCACGGCGCTAACGACCACCAGATGACAGAACTCAGCGCGAATGTCTACGTTTTTTTTTTTTACGGCATAACAAATATTCATTTTAACTCGATGGATGCTGTAAAACACCCACGGTGTGTTTTACATAGAGAGCGAGACGAGCAGCACCCAACGAGTTAAAATATAAAACGCAGAGCATCTGCTTTAACCTGCGTTTATTTACTGTACTAAGTTTTAAGGCCTAATTGGGAGTATTTACAAACTACAGTCAACTTAGTATCTTTTTTATTAAATAAGTTTTACGCAATAGTGTTTTCGCATAACATTATATTAATCTCAAGCTAAATGCTTCAGTATTGTGGAAGCTGAGCCATTTCAGGTACCATCGACTCTTAAGAAAGTAATTAAGTATAGTATGATACCCAAAGGCTAGAAAGAAGAAAATATACCTTTGATAGAAGAGAAATACCTAGATACTTATCTAGTCTTACTAGAAGTAGGTATGTACAACAGCATTATGTTACAACTTTTGAAATCCGTATGTCCACTTAGTCTCCTACAAAATGCTTAACAGATTAGGGTTCATTTGTCCGCGCTCACTAGCCCAAATCCGCCTTGCCTGAAGCATTATTAGGTTTCAAATTGGCACTCTCTTGCATTGAATTCCAAACCACTGAATATCCTCTAGCACTTTGATTCTCACTTCGGAATTCGGAGTTGAAAACATTTTCATTTCTGTCTCGGATCTATCAAAGAGAACAGATACAGGAACGTGGTCATTTTAGAATAATATATCATATGCGAATTGTATATATTAACAATGTCTCTAAAGTGAAAAGATACGAAATAAAAATGTGAAGGTGCAAGTATATGACTTACTTATACCACGTATCAAAAAACTCTGACGAGTAATATTGTAATAAGCTCAATGGATTTCATGGTTGGTGGTAGGACTTTGTTTAAGTCCGCCTGGCTAGCTACCACCATCTTACCTAATTCTGTCGCCATAATAATAATTACAACAGGAACACATTTTTTTTTTAATTCTGAAAAATATTGTTGTGTTCATTGCGTCATTTAGAGGTAAGATAGCCAGTTCCTCAGTTTGTTAAGGATTCCGGGTGAAGTGCGCCTCCACCTTCGACCTTATCTCAACTTGTAACCAGGTGAGATGAAGGCCAAGCGCTTCCCTGTCGTACAATAAAAAAAAAAGATTAGTTATTTCAAGGGCGCGAAAGTAAACTAATTATTTTTACACCTCTGCCTCAGAAGAAGTGCTGACTGTAAAGATCTAAATAAATGGTAAACCTGTACGTATGTATTTACAGAAGTATTTAAGTATTATATTCGTAATCTAGTTCCCATATTACAAGCTATGCTTGGTTTGTGGCTAGATGGCGCTGTGTAAAAAATATTATTATTTATTTACAATAATACGTAGTATAATATAATTAAACTTAGGCGCACGGCCGGGTGCAAAATTAATTACCGTGTCGCGTTGATAATCAAATTATGCTTCAAACCCACCAGACCCAAAGTACTGGTTTTTTTTTTTGACAGCACCGTCATTTTTTGACATATTTTCACGGCCTGTGAAGATGGATCTTATGGCGTAAGTTTATTTTTGCACCCAGAAGAACACATCTCTTTTTGGCTTAGAATTATCGGGACCTACATTACTGTATTTTAAATTAACTTCGTTTGCATCCAAAATATATTTTGGAGCTGAATAAACACTTTTTCATTTAGCTGACCGTTTGAGCCCAAATCTGTCGTATACTATTTCCTGTACATACGCTAACATTGTAAAGTTTACTTGTGCTGTGTACTTTTCGATAATGTTATTTTCCAATCGATCATACATAGCTTGTCCAGGGTTGTTTGTGGTGAGACAGTCTTACCGTACATTTATAAAGATACAGCGTGTAGCACGAATCTGGATCAACTTTATTCAACCTTTTTTAAGAAATCCCATTTATGTAGACAAACCTAGAATTAACTTAATTAAATTATCGTCCTATTATTACCTGTATTACCAATAAAATATTACTTTGTTCTAATTCCGGTCTTTAAAATGAATGATTGAAAAATTCACATGACGCTGTTTTTTTATATTGTACAACGGGAAAGCGCTTTGCCTTCATCATCTCATCTGGCCAAAGGTGGAAGCGCCTTTCACCCGGAACTCTCAACAAACGGAGGAACTATGGCTTACCTCTAAATGGTGGAACACAACATTTTAATACGTAAGTTGATTCACTTCCGTGCTACACCCTGTACGGCCTGAGTCGTCGGGTTTGACGTATGACAATGAGCGATGGGTGATGTAAGCCACTTTTTTGGCGCCAAAACGTCTGTACCTAAGTACTACACGCTTTCCCATGTGGGAAAACATTACGACTGTTTATTTGACTATCAAAATTTTTAAGTGAAAACTTCTTTAGCCGCGTTGAGAGATTTTTTGTAGTGGTAAAAATTATGAGTTCTCGCTACCGACATGCTAAAATAGCAGCGTTACCGACGTGTTGCGTCAGCCTGGCTTCCAGCTTGGTAAAACAGATTTATACTTCACGCGGATTAAAAAAAAACTACATATTTTTATCATTAACCTTGTTATTGTAAGCCTTGCGTCAAGGTCCTAAGTTAATAATTATAATTTCAGGCCATGAGTCCCGCTGCTGAATAAAGCATTTTACGGAAGACTCGCTCCATTTTAGACCTCATTCTTGCCCAGGCAAGCGTCGAGATCTAGGGCTGACTCTACTTATATAATCATTAGCCGCCTATTGATGATACGTTGATGTGCATCAACTCCACGGTGACTGTCAGTCATATTCTATTATTTTCTATCTGCAACTGTACGGTGGGTACGACAATATTAAAAATGTTCAGTCATTAGGGTGTCCGTGCCTTGTCATGAGCTACGTTACCACGAAAAGCGAACGTTTTTTTAATCCGATGACGAATAAATTGAAGCTCTTCACGAGCAGAAAATACAGCAAACGAGGATTTAATAGCTTAGCTTACGCATAGTCTAAACGTACAATCTTTACTAAATGCATAAAGTTGAATTTATAAATTTTTAATTTTGAAAGTATTCCAGCAACTTTGGGCACTTAGTCAGTAAACATTTTTTTTTATTATCAAACAAAGAACTCGAAAATGCATTTTTTTTTCAAAAACTCACTTTTCCAGTAAAACTATAAAAAATAGATTTTCTTGAATGCAGAACTTATTTTTTAAAAGTTGAGCATGTAACTCCGAACATGACTTTTCGATAACTCTTACGGTTTCAGACTTGGCCACAGTGGCTCTGAAAAAAACTCACATGTATACATTTTTAAGTCAACTCGTTAGTACTTATTTGTCACATCAACAGCCCACGGTGTCCACTGCTGGACAGAGCCTCTCCAAAGCGGAAGGGTTTTTGCCACAATCACCACTCTTGGCAGGCGGATTGATCGATAGTGTGATCGTAGTAAAGGTGTACATAATATACAAAAGGAAGCTTCTGAAGCTTCTCTTTCTCCTGGTGAGATCCCGCAGTCGGCTTTTACGACAACCATGGGCTGAGTTGGAGGGGTCGATCCTTAAGCCGCGACCTCCACGGCAACCGGTACTTATTTGTAATTGAATTGATTCGAATGTATAGAAAGAGCACCCAGATACCCCTTGTGCGTAGTAAATTTCGGAGTTTCGGTTCAAATTAGGTTGGTTATTTTAAAGAGTGGATACTTTTAAACGCCTTTAAAACGATGATTATCATGAACCCGCAGATCAAGTAATTCATACTTTACTTTGCTTTGTATTTGTAGCATCTTTCAAGATAATCCGGCAGTATATTCAAATCATATAAAAAATACCATGCAACCTTATAGTGCTGCAACGGCGTAGATTTTGATGAAAGGGATATTTTATTGTGTACCATAAATAAATATTTACAACAAGTTTCGTGTAAATATTTATCAGATCATTAATAAGTTTTAGTCAATGTTACGAAAAGTTTTATTCCAATCTGGATGCAGTATCAGTACAACACTGATAAGGACCAAGGTTCAAATATCATGTTTTTTTTGTGTAGATAAATAGTCGATGGTAACG
The DNA here is from genome assembly GCA_951394065.1 of Venusia cambrica. NCBI lineage: Eukaryota > Metazoa > Arthropoda > Insecta > Lepidoptera > Geometridae > Venusia > Venusia cambrica. Next base: position 8,674,885 of record OX596035.1, read on the forward strand.
TGGCCAGAATACTGGCGCCATTAGCATATATTTGTCAAAATATCTACATTACATTTAAAACAATCAAATTGAAAGAAATACAGGACATTCAATTCGCACTGCGCCGTCTAGACAAAAACTTAGAAAAGCTTGTAACATAGTAACTAGATTAAAGATAGAATACTTAAACAGTTTTTTTTGTACTTATCAATGTAAGGAAAGTAAATGTAAGTTAGTATACTAACTTATTTCTTATATTGATCACAGAGATGTTTTATCTTGCGTGAGAATCGGAGCAAAACCTACTTTATATGAAGCAGCTATTTACGAGTGCCATCAGAATATTTGCCTCTCGAAATGTCGTTTTCGAATGACCCGGAATATTACGAACTACGATGTAGCCGAGCAAGTCCACTCTCTACGTATCTTTTGTGCCAACCCCGACCCCCAAGGGATTGTTATGTCGTAGGTATGTCACTCACATAGCTATGCGGCACCACCACTTTAAAATAAAAGTAATCTTGGACCATGGACCTTCCATGGTTTTCAAAAATTTGGCAGGAGCTGACGCGTGACCCAGGGGCCAGTGAATTTGCATAACTGTTAAGCGTGGCAAAGCAGACAGTGTTTTGTGCATACTTCGGTACTGGTCTTTTCATAATTATTACTGATATCATTGGCTAGGATCAAGTAAACTTTTAATACCCCATCTGAAGGGGTGAAAAGGGGAGAAAATGTTTGTTTGTACTTTTTTTTATGAAAAGGTTTTTTTTGGAACACGAAACTTACTGTAACTTTCTTTAAAGTAAATGATAGTATAACCTGTCATAAATTTCTTGAAAATGTACACGCTTTGTAGTAGGGTTGCAAAGTATTTTTTGTAAGTACATTATGTTTTACGAGTTAATGATAATCATCGTTTTATAGACTTTAAAAACCAAACTCATATGAACTCTCAAATCAAAATGAAAAACATTTATTGGGAACTCAGACACCATAGGTATTCATTAGGTAGCTAAATTAGGTAAGTAAACTCTAAACAAAGAGTTTACTACGCGCGAGGGGTTTTAGTTGGATGCTCTTTACATGCAGCTCATTATCACTGGCCAGGCCTGTTATTTTATGTACTTTGTGTTTGTTTTTAAGGTCAGCCTTGGATATCGGGCCTTGCCTGGGCAAGAATGAGGTCTACAATGGAGCGAGCCTTCATAGAAAATGTGATAGTGTAACTGCGCGGGGTCAGCTAATGATACAATGTAACACCCAAACACACAAATATCAATATTAATCTCACAAATGTTTGTCCCGGGTAGGAATCGAACCCATATCCAGCGCAGAAGACAGAGCAACCAATTGAGCTGTGAGGCCAGTCAGTCAGGTTGACACTGATCTCCTGACTTCAGATAGAGGATGGACCGATTGACTCCAGAGTCCCTTGTTACCTGTCAAATTTAAATCACTTTTTTCTCACCAAAAACATGTTATTTTGATGTGTATTTGGTAGAACTAGTAAGTTATAGGTATGAAGCGGCATTTCTTAAAATCCTTTCATAATGAACCCCAAAACTACGAAAGCTACTAATTTCAAGTCCTTTGGTTTGGGCTGTGCGCTGATTATCAGTCAGTTAGTCATACACGGCGATAAATTCAGATTACTCTTAGGGAAAGCGATATTTCGGAAAAGTAATATCTACTTACCAGAATGCGTAACTGAGATTGTCTACCAAAAAATAAACCATGAACTACTTATCGTTTTTTTTATCTTATTGTACGACGGGGAAGCGCTTGGTCTTCATCTCACCTGGTTACAAGTTCAGATAAGGCCGAAGGTGGGGGCGCACTTCACCCGGAATCTTGAACAGTCTGAGGGACTGGCTATCTTAGCTTTTAAATACCAGAACATAATTTTAATAGTGGAAATTTGTAATTGGCCTTCAGTTGTACATAAAATGCATATATGAATGTGTTTTGCATGTATGATTATATTATGATTTGTATTAGTTCCTAGCTGTAAACAATTAAAAAAAAACAGAAAGGTTGTTATAGCGACAGAATAAGGTAAGATGGTGGTAGCAAGCCAGGCGGACTTATACAAATCCTACCACCAACCAAAAGAGACCTTTAGAGACCTGTTCAGACTTTATTTTCCACACATTAATACATCTATTCATCTTCAAAACAAATTGAACTAGCTGCATTAATGTACCTACGCTGGCAAATATAGTATGTATCGGTATATAGGTAGATGAACTGGTAGTGCAGTGCCAGGGTATTGAGGTTTCGGAATACGTTTGATCGGATGGGCAACTCAAGATGGTTGACAGAAATGGAATATTCCCGTATTGAAAACATTTGCAACCCTGGCGTGAACGTGGCACTCAATTTATCTTGTTTCTATTGAGGGTGTTATTTGTGCACTATTTGTAGAAAATTATTCGTCCGTTCTTTATAACAGAAAGAATGAACTCAAATAATAGTGAAATAGAAATGTATATTTCTTGAATTTGTTACTTACTTACTACACTGACCTTGAAGTTTCTTTAAAATTACGGAATCGACCCCATCAAGTCATCTCGGGGGATGCCGTATAAGCCGACTAAGGGATCTAACCAGAAAATAATAATAATAATCATAAATAATTATTATGGGACTGTCAACTCCATCTAGGCATTGACAGCTGAACTTAATCACGTATCTGTGATTGAGCACATAATTTCTAATATTGTATTGATTGCTTGATATGTTATCTAGTACAGAACATCCATAACAGATGGCAGTGATTTAGCCTATATAAGCTGTTCGTCATGCCAAGTGCGGTCTCTTTTCCAATACATAACCGCAACCGAGCGGTACTTCAATTAACCGAATAAAGCCTTTGTCTGATTTACAGAATCTTATCTATCATCCCGCAAGGGCGTTAATTATACACAGCGCCTTCTAGCCCCAAACTAAGCATAGCTTGTAATATGGGAACTAGATTACGGATCGAATACTTGTATACTTTTTTTTTTAATACATACGTGGGAAAAATGGGCAGCAGCTGTGTACTGTCAAAGCACCATTACTGCGATCAGCAATCCGCCTGCCAAGTGTGGTAAATATGGCAAAAATTTGGAAGGACCTGCTTGACAGCAGTGGACAACAATGGGCTGTTGTAGAAGAGAAAAACCGCCGAATCGGATATAAGATATTAGATGAGATTACGAAGGCTAACCAAGAGATAAAAAAGTACTTCAGTGAACGCGAGGACAGCAGCGGTCGCTAGGTAGGATTTTTTTTTGTACGACGGGTAAGCGATTGGCCTTCATCTCACCTGGTTACAAGTTAAGATAAGGCCGAAGGTGGAGGCGCACTTCACCCGGAATCCTCAAAATACTGAGCCGGAACACAACAATTTTTAGAATTGTTGTTATGGCGACAGAATTAGGTAAGATGGTGGTAGCTAGCCAGGTGGACTTAAATAAAGTCCTCCCACCAACCAAAGCAAGCACAATTTTGCTCTCCCCCTGGGGATCGAACCCGGAACCTCTGGATCTGAAATCTGTGGATTTAGACTAGACCACAGAGGCGGTTAAAATACCAGTATAATAAATAATAAAACAAAACATAGTAGGGCATAGCATACGCAAGTGACTTTTAATTCTTAATATCATCACAATTTGTGAATGAATTCAACGAGTAATACTGAAAAGGAGTTTTCTTTGAGACGGAACCTGCAAACAGCCTGGTGTTCAGAGTCTATGATATGTGAAATGGTTTAGCTTCAGCGATCATATCTTCCACAATACTGTAGCATTTACTTTGAAATTAATATATGTTATTTTTCAGGATTGATGCTAGAACGATTGATTTTTGTTTCGAAAACACGATTACATAAAATTTTCATTAAAAAAAAAACCAACGTTGACTCCAATTTTTAACAAAAATGTTCGCCATTCAATAAATACGCCCAATTAGGCATTGCCACTTTGTATGTGTAATAAACACAGTCTACAGCAGAAGGTCTGCGTTTTATATTTTCAAAATTAATGTTTGTCTTACAGTAAAAAATTAAAACGTTGAAATTTGCGCGTATTTCTGTTATCTGGTGGTCATAAGCGCCGTGGTTGAGCGCACAGCAAAGTCACCTTTATATAACTATATCTTAGTTCGAAACTTGAGTGAAGTTGCGTTGTTTGCTAATCTGAGGTACTATAGCCCGTAAAGTGGGTCTCTTGCCAATAACCAAATCTTAATAGGTAGACGACATCCACTATAGATCATGGACTACGCGGCATTGCGCCCTAACTTGAGGCATACATATGTAAAGCCTGGTTATACAATTTCAGATTACCTAGAAGATAAGAAAGCATGGCATTTAAAGTATTTTGACCCAGTTAAATTTCAGACCCATTAGCATTCGATAATTTAAACTCTTTGTATGATCATAAAAAAAAACTAGCCCATGGTTCTTGGCTTTCTACTTGTGTGCTTCCGAATAGGCGGTAGATATTTTAGGAATTCAACTTTCTGATCCTAAATGGATTTGACGTTTCAAAGTTATCCTAAAAAATGCTTACTGAATAAACGATAATTTAATTTGATTATGATTTTTGATGGACAAAGTATTCTTGAGAAATTATTTATCTAATTATTTTTTTCTTATTTCATATATGATGGGGCCTTTAATTGAATAGATTAAATATTATTACTGAAAACAGAATTTATATGAATGAATTTACAACACAATCATATATACAAGATATTATAGGATATTAATTTCACACAGCGCTATCTAGGTCCAAACTAAGCAAAGCTTGTAATAAACGTTCTGAAGATGGTAATAACTATGTAATTTACACTAACGATATCTGATTTTGTGCCAGTAACGATAAAAATGGGATACCTAAATACACTAAGTCCTTGTGGGTATTTTTACCTGCACTTAATAATTTTCTACGCCAAAAATAAAGGGAACAGGATTAGTCCCCTGGGTAAATTAATTTTAATTATGTAATTAGATACTGAAATGTTTACTACGCTAGCTTGGTTTGTATATTAAAGGGTACTTATAATGTTATGTCGATTCTGCATTTTCCGTTTGTTTTCAAACTTTGGTAGACAGATAGAAATCCTGCTGAATTAAATGTTAATCAGTTAACTAACCGGTTATAAGCATCGTTTTAATAAAATAAAATAACTGTTCATTGATTTTTGTAATTTGAAATAATAAACTCATCACATCACATCAAACATCAATAGACTTCTCATCTAAAGCTGGAGGGTCTTTGTCATAATCATCACGTAGATAATAAAAAGAAGGAAGCTGCTGCCTTTCTTGTGGTGAAATCCCTTAGTCGGCTTATACGACATCCATGGGCTGAGTTGGAGGGGTCGATTGCTAAGCTGCGACCGCCACGGCAAAGTTAAAATAATATACATAACTCGTCAATCACCCGGGGCCGAATTCCCGTAATCCCGTGGGAGTTTCCCATATTCCTTTCTAAGTGCACTTATACACTGCTAGGAAGCTACACTGAAAATTTCACGACTCTAAGCTCTGTGGTTTGGACTGCGCGTTGCTTGTCAGTCAGTCAGCTCCACGAGGATTTTATTTATTAACGAAACCTTAGGGAAACTTGACTGCCAACCTTTGGATTTCTGCATTAAATACAAGTAAGGAAGGACCTCGACAAGACGATGTAATAGATGTCACTTTTAAAAAAAAATGACTTTTAGTTGAGATGGGTCATTGGGGGAAATCCCTGAAGACATGTACCATTTATTTTATTTTTATAGGAATTATCGTAGCTATTTTTGGTTGGTAGGTTAGAATAATCTTATCTCTTAGTTTGTTTATTCTATAAATATCCTTTTTAAGAAAACCCCGGATTAAGCTTACTTTCACTATGCAGTACAAACGTAGTTTGTCAGTCATTATTGAAATGGCATTTCTCATTTAAATGTAATTTTGTGGGTACATTCGGATAAATATATTTGAATTGGTTTCAAAAGTGTGTTTATTTAATGTAATTTATAAACAATATTTACGAACAATAAAAATAAAATGTACGATTAAACTATGAACAAAGGAAGTAGTCGGATTTACCTATAGACCGTTACAAACGGACTAAAGGTAACTCAACCATTCTGGACACCAGTACCAGACGGAAGCGTGCCCAAGACACTAGCTGCATTGCCACGCTGAATGATAATTCGCTGGCCTAAATAAGAGTCACTTCGAAATGAACAACAAATTAAGTTCATACTGCAGTAAATTCTGATTTTTCAACCCGTGGATAAAGTTGTGGGTCATATATTTATTTACCTACTTAGTTCTATACTAGTTTACAATACACAATGTATGACTGTTTTTTTTTGTCCCAAATAAATAAAATAAGGTACCTGATCTACTTTAGAATCAGAATTTATTTAATAATAAATATTACAGGACATTAATTTCAAACAGCGCCATCTAGTCCCAAACTAAGCATAGCTTGTAATATGGGAACTAGATTACGGATAGAATACATAAATACTTTTTTTTTTTTTAAATACATACTTATCATACAATACAACACCCAAACACAGAACAAACATCTACATTCATCACATAAATGTTTGTCCTGGGTGGGAATCGAACCCACAACCTACAGCGCAGAAGGCAGAGCAATTACTATTAGGATTTAATATTAAGATTTAATTACTATTAGGTTTACATGGTTCGTAGAAGAGTATCACACATACAATCATTTTAAATGCGCAACGCTCTTAAGATGTATTCTTAGGGGATGCCTACGTCATAGTAGCTTTATGCATGCAAAGTCTCAGCCCGATCGGTTTAAAATTGACAAAGTTTCATACAAACTTTCATCCCCTATTTTATCCCCTTGGGGGTAGAATTAATCAAAATCCTTTCTTAGCGGATGCCTACGTCATAACATCTACCTGCATGCCAAATTTCAGCCCGATCCGTCCAGTGGTTTGGGCTGTGTGTTGATAGATCACTATGTCAGTCAGTCAGTTAGACATTGAACAATCATAAATATCTTAATTCTACTCACGATCTGAAGTCACACAATTAATATACATTTTCGGTCATTTCATTAGAAACGCCATTACGAGTATAAGACAGTATTCCAATAATTTCATGTTTTCTCTCTTTTTGGATTCCTCTAGCTCATATCCTAGTAGTTCGCTCCGAGCTAAGGTCTCGTTATGTCTGGTACCTTGCGCACTCTTTTTTTCAATATCTCTTTATTCACCTTAGTGTTCGAAGCTCCCTCTCGTTGCTTACTCTGGTTCTATGAAAAGGCAGAATGAGAGCAAAGCACCAAACCACCGACTGTTCGTCATAGTAGGTGGGGAGAAAACAATCAAGTGAATAAGTCAACCTTTACTAACATGAAACAAAGGTTTTCGTGTCGTTTTGGTAATTGCTCTCAAAATCGTTTGCTTTAGTAGTCGAGGTTTAAAAACTATCCCTCCAGCCCACAGATGTCGTAAAGTCACCCCAAGGGGCTTCACTAAAAAGGCAGCAGCTTTTGGTTTCATGTGTAAACAAAACTTTCACTGTGAGCACCAATCTGTCTGCCAAGCTCTTTGGTTATGTTCAAACCATTTGTATGGTTTTGGAGGAAGTTTTTTTCTACATTGAGGTGGAAAATAAGTCAAACCCCTTGTATGACATCCCAAAAGTAATTCTTGGATTTCATCGACACCCTTGGTTTGGCGAACCAATTGAGTAAATAACACAAAATAAAAAGACAAGTATAATGAGATTCCAAAGACCCGTTCTTATCTTACAAGATCTGATAATCATTATTTGCCCCTTCATCTTAAAAAACACCCCTTATTAGCGGTATGAATTAATGAAGGGGCAAAAATTAACTAATTTGAAATCTGCGCTCTCACCCCCATTTCATACGACATTTCACGATTTCACACATTTTCAAGGCTTCAATTTTATTTACCCCATTTTCAACCCTTAATGCAAATACAGGGGTGGTTTCAGCAAAAAAAAAGTTAAAAGTCAACCTCCTTTAACAGTCTCTCTTACAAGACATATCAAGCGTTTTACACTCTTTATGCCCTCTCTATGCCCTTTTGTTACAAAATATATATTTTATGAATGTGCAACCGATAGGTCTTCTTTTAAATAACATCCCACGAGCCAAAAATCTTCTTATCCCACTTATGTATGGCAATATAAAATATGCTTAATCTCAAGTTGATGTTCTTAACCTGCCGCCAATAATTCCCACATAAGCGCACTAACTCAAACATGGTGCAGTTATGACTAGTAATCTATTGAATGCTAGAAAAAAGTTTGCTACTATAGATATTATGATTACTAACTATAGATGATGCGCTATTGATAAGTAAGATTACGATCGAAGTCTTAGTTAATGCGCTCATGAAAACTGAAAAACTAGGTTGCCGGTCTCTTTGAGAAAGTTGTAGATCTCATTTTCCTGATCTCAGATATAGTAATAACTCAATTTCACTAAAAACCTTAGTTAATGCGCTTATCGTAAGCGCGGTAGAATACACGAGCAGCGCTAATAAGTGAAGGGTTGATTGTGGGGGGGAAAGTGAAACAAAATTAAAAATCCACGCGCACTTCAAACAAGCCCTGCGGCATCAACCAAACCGAGCACAAATTTGTACCCCCCTGGAGATCAAACTCTGTACCTCTGGATCTGATACCGGTGGGCGAACCACTAGACCACAGAGGCGATGAAATTGATTGCGCACAATAGCACCCGCCTGTATGAGCTCCTGGGCAATAACTGGCAAATTGGCTGACATCCTACCCACCTGATACAATTTTTGTGAGTACGTATACAATAAAAATGTTAAAATGTAATCATGAGATAGGTAGTGAGATAGGTCCCATTTTAAAAAATATTGCCTGCTGGTACATCGCAGTAATAGGTAAATAATGAATCGTGCTTTTTCTGTACAAATCAGTTAGATAGCATGTGGCTACAATACACATGTTTCTTAATTTTTTTCAGTGCTATTGACAGTAAAAGATTTTGTCAATCGATGATGAAACCAAAAAGTCTCTATGATGAGTAAGAACACGTTTGATTAGAGCTGGTATAGGTATGGTATAGGTACAGGTATTAAGAAGATAGGTATCCCTCTTTATTACAGTACATAAATTTTACGCCATCCAGCCCTAGACTAAGCAATGCTTATCATTTAGTAATTATAACGGATATAATACTTATACTCTCTTTTGCTGTATATTCATACATATCATAACAACAACGCCCAAACACTAAATACACAACTTTACTCATATCACAAATGTTTGTACTGGGTGGGAATCAATACCACAACCTACAGAGCAGAAGGAAGAGCAATTATACACCTACAGTTTGTTTCTTTGAATAAACCGCCTCTGTGGTCTAGTGGTTCAACACACCGATTTCAGATCCAGAGGTCCCGGATTCGATCCCCATGGGAAGTACAATATATTGTGCTTGGTTTGGTTGGTGGTAGGACTTTGTTGAACACGCCTGGCTACCTACCAAAATCTTACCTAATTCTGTCGCCATAATAATAATTCTAAAATTGTTGTGTTCCGGCATTCAGAGGTAAGATAGCCAGTTCTTCAGTTTGTTGAGGATTCCGGGTGAAGTGCGCCTCCACCTTCGGCCTTATCTTAACTTGTTACCAGGTGAGATGAAGGCCAAGCGCTTCCCCGTCGTATAATAAAAAAAAATAAAGGAAGAATTAAAACCTCAACGATTGAACTATGGAAACTTATGCCAACATTGTAATATTTTTTGAATTTCAAGTGATTGAACTTGGTCACAACGTTAACAAATGTAAATAAAACCTCAGCGCTCAAGCTGAGTATCAATATGACACAATTATTTGGAATCTGCGTCAGGACCCTCGAAGCTCAGTTAGTTAGAGCGTTTCCGGCTTTAGGAAAAGATGCGAGTTCGAGTCCCGTCGCGGGATGTGAATTTTGGTGTCATTATAACATTTGTAAACATTATTACACTCAAGGCCCAGCGCTACCCCAATAAAAAAAAAATAACGCAAGGGAAAGGGCAACTTATACAAAACCAAAATATTCACGCGGATAAAAACATAGGTACATGCGAATGTATTCACATAAGCCAACACAAATGAATTATTATTATTATATTAAGCCGTTAGTGTCCCACTGCTGAGTAAAGGCCTCTAAATTAACAACACAAATTAACCGTTTAATATTCTGAAACGACTTTATTAAAAGCCCGAATCAATATTTATCAAATTTTGTTTGAAGAGTAAAACATTAATTTCCTTTTTATACTTATAAAGCAAACGAAATTAATATTTGTGTTGATTTGAACGGTATTATGAAACAATATTGAAGAAATACAATTTGTTCGGTGTTTTTTAATATGCCTCTCATTTCAACAGCAGATGTAACAGTATGTTCTTATTAAGCTCAATATCAAAGGAGCTACCTGGTGTCAAAAGGACTATGACTTTAAGGTGCAACTAAAGCGTGCAATTTGCGTCCGCATAACTTAACTATCCGTAACGGGTAACTTGAAATTGCAAAAACTAAACACAAACTCAATTGAAAACACAAACAGTCGCGGTTATATCTCAACTCAAAAAGTAAGACCCGATAATTGTTGTCAAAGAAGCAATTAAAACTTTAATCTCCGTTTAAAGTTATTAAACACGAAGTCACGCACTCCCAATTTAAGAAACAGCGCGACGGCGCATATATTAAACATTGTTGTATCTTAATCGTACTCTTAACAACCGTGGCTGATATTTTTTTCATAAAAATGTATAAAAACTGGAAAAGATGTAACGAGCTTTCCCACCAACACGGTCAATCGTTGGGCGCCGGACATCGGTTATCATTATTGTGATCACCCAGAACACGGTAAATCGTTGGGCGCCGAGCTTCGGCAGGTATCAACAGTGAAATGTGTAGCCGTAGCCGCAAGAAAACGCCAGCGATTCCGTTTCCGTCGCCCACAAGGAGGTTGTTCTCACCTACTTCATTGTTGGACATAAGCCGTTGAGCCTTTATGAGGGTTTGATCGAAATGTTTGGCAGCCTTACAAATGATTGTTATTTACCAAACCTATCACATGAAATGCCTCATCTTCCGTCATGAAGACTGATATTTGTGATGGTCATCATCACAAAAATCTAGTAAAAAAATAATGCGGACAACTCGACACGCGGGTATCGTACATGTGATAATAACTAAAAGGTACAGTTTTTCAGTCTTGGAAGATGCTTATCCAATTGTGGCCGAAAAAAAAATCACATCAGTTGGCTATTGATAATTATGATTGTAATGAAACCTTTGCACTGTCAGCAGATTTAAGCAATGACTTTATCGCAGTCGATGCTTGATCTAAAATGTGTTTTTAATTATTTTCATGGTAGCAGGTTTATGCTACTTCTACTAGGTACCTACTACTGCTACTGTACTAAATACACGTTGTGCAAAAAGCGACACTTGACGAGGGTTTTTCATTACCCAATAAACAATTAAATATTTCCCTTCACCAACAAACGTAAACTAATCGGATTTAAATGTAATGAAATGGAATTTCTATTGAGAATAACAATGAATTAGAAATATAAAATAAAAATGACGTCAGGAATAAAGATATTGGGTAGAGCAGCAGTTCGATGTTTTTTTTTAGTTTTGACTGTTATTATCATAGCTTTACAATATCACGAAGCATGAAACCCAAATTGAACTACACGAAATGAAAGGTCGTTCGTACGTGTCTTTTGCAGAACTCGAAATATTCTGAAATAGGTACTACCAAAAAACGAACTAAGAATATTCAAATCGTATAAAAAACTGTTTATTAAAATAAAATTGAGCTAAATGAAACAATAGATACCTTCAAATCACTTACCCAAACGAGCAAACGAGGATAACAGCCAACAGGATTTTTCGATACATTGTGATTTTGTTATTTATAAAATAGCATCGTTGATTTGTTTATATGCGCGCCTCGGCCGCGGAATGTGTTGCGCGCTCGCGGCCCCCCAAACATACGTTAGTACGAAGTTGGCGAGCCAAGGTAGCTTGGCGATGGGCACGCATGCGCCAACGTGGACCAAACTATGGCGGTTATCTCGTCAACTTTGAACCGCTTTTCTCATAAATGTAGGCACTTGTGGTTTGATATGCTAACTATTCTTGCCTAGAATTTGAAGCTGCCGTGTTCTCTTTAATATTTTATGCGCTATTGAATGGAGCTTTTTCAGTATACGTTTGGCTAGCGGTTTTAGCATGGCTCTTGGAATTTTAACAGCCGCTGATATTTAGGAAATATGGAGATAGCGCTGTTTAGGTAGTACGGCTTATTTGCGATTAAAACTACATATTTGGACGTTTGATTTGGAGATATCAAATTAGTGTATTTTGTATTACGAATACGTTCAACTGTGTAAGCAATATAATTGTTTCAACATATTGTAACAATGGGTGAGGAACACAATGCACCTTAGTGCATTTGTGTAGCAAGCACAGAATTTCATTGTTTTCATATAAATAAATAAATAAACACAAACAAGGACATTAATTTACACAGCGCCATCTAGCCCCAAACTAAGCATAGCTTGTAATATGGGAACTAGATTACGGATAGAAATAGTTTTTGTAAATACATACATACATTCATCACAAAAATGTTTGTCCTGGGTGGGAATCGAATCCACAACCTACAGCGCAGAAGGCAGAGCTACTACCAACTGAGCTATGAGGCTTTTTGGGCACTCACATAGCTATTCATCAATTGTTTATTTTAAAATAAACTAGGTCGTTAGTTAATAAACCGCGGGGCTTTTGATTGAGGCGACACGTGACCCAAGCTAGCTCTTATTTAGGCCAGCGAATTAGTATAGCTATTCAGCGTGGCAATGCAGCCAGCGTCGTGGGCACGCTTCCATCTGGTACTGTTCTGGAACAGTTGAGTTTCCTATGGGCTGTTTGTAACGAGCCTAAGGTAAACCGATTTATTTGTACATAGTTTAATTGTACATTTTATTTAAAAATGATAAAAAATATATAAACCGCAGACACAGTTTTTACAATTACCTATTAACAAGGGAAGCGTTCACTCATATAAAATAGTCTTCAAGGTATGGACCGTTACATACGATCTACACTCATTTGATCCATTTCAGTACCCATTATGCCCAAGGGGCAACAATGCTACCCTAAAAAAACATAAATTTAATTCAAAACAATTAGATCGCCAATTAATGTTTCAGCAATTTTGTAATGAGTGTGTAGTCACTTAAAATTGGCAGAGAGCTATTGCAATCTTAAAATTCAAATTATGCCTTATACGTGCTTAAATCTAAGGTTTGATTAGAAAATAATGTTGTGGAAATGTTTGTGCCTAGGTACGTAGCTCAAACATTTCCTATACGTACATATTGCAACATCTGCATTCAGTTCAGAACGAACAATGGCAAGCAAACGAGATCCCTAAGGCTCTTCTGATTGTTTCCCGGCCGTCGTCCTACCTTCTAATAAGATTTCTCGAACCGCGAGTGATGCTGCTATTACGATAATCCCTCAGCTGAATTGGATTTGAATAGCTTCCCAAGCCTTTTGTCGATGATAACTTGATACTTTTACTTTACTTTCATATGTATTGTATGATAAGTATGTATATTTGCAAAAATAAGTAAACAAGTATTATTTTCGTAATCTAGTCATATCCCATATCGCCATTTAATCCCAACAAGCTTTGCTCAGTTTGGGACTGGATGGCGCTGTCTGAAATAAATTTTCTGTTACATTTATTTTTACCATTTAATCATTTGAAAAACAAAGTGATAAAAATATATACACTTACATTTGGTGACAACGATTTTTAATGTCAAATTCAACGATAAATATTTTTATCCCTTTATACCATAAGGGTTTTTATACTACGGCAAAACTTTGTATTTTAATTGTAAGACGATTTCATTTAAAATCTTGTAATATTCGTTCAGTAAGATGATTGATAATTCAGAAAACCAGCGAAATCATATAAATACCTATCTCAAGTTCAGAAATATCATTGAGTAAATTGCTAACATCTGCGAGGTGATTCCGGCTCTAAATTCCTTGCTAACAAGAAATTACGTTGCAATCAAATTGGTCTACGCGCTACGTGCTACGAAACCGCTACGAGAGTGCTACGCAGGGCTACGAGCCGCTACGAATGGTTATGCGATTTCTATAACCCCGCTAAAAAGGTTTTGTTTGTATGTCCGTGTCTCATAAAGTTATACTGATGATCCGGAAATTAAGTTCAGATTCATTTGTTTAGTTGAACACACAATGATGTGTAACAAGGTGTGAACAGTAGACTGTTGAAATTTTCACACAGTGTGAATTTCTAATTATTTGTTGATACCTATAGGTAAATAGCTAAGGGGATTCCAAAACTTTATTTTTTCTTTTGAATGGGTTTTGCTATCTTCGGTGTGCTTGTCAGGAGTTGGCCGCTTTGTTTCTGTATTAAAACCAGATATAAACAATCTGAGAAAAACCTGTGGGACATCATAAATTAAGATCCGAAATTATCACAGGATTGCGGACACGATGCACTCCACCTTATAAAGCTTCTATTCATTCATTAAACCGAATAAGTACCTAAGTATCCATTTCATTTTTATATTTCAAGGAAAAATCCTTTTTTCATAATCCCACATTATTGAGCAACCCTTTCTAAAGGAGGCTCTCTGTAAACCTTTGAAGCATTAAATTCCCCAAATAAAGCAAAAATATGTTCAAACGAAGGACACAGCGAGGGTCAGCTTCAGCACGCCACCTCCAACCTTCGACCACGGCGATTTGAAATAGAATCCACACATTGCTGATGTAATGTGCGTACATACTACCATCGTCCCTTTTTCCGCAGCAGTCGAAATCTGTTATCGTTTATTCAGTAAGATATGTAATACATTATAGTATTAACCGCCTCTGTGGTCTAGTAGTTCAACCCACCGAATTCAGATCCAGAGGTCCCGGGTTCGATCCCCAGGGGGAGCAATATTATGCTTGGTTTGGTTGGTGGGAGGATTTTGTTTAAGTCCGCCTGGCTAGCTACCACCATCTTACCTAATTAGGTCGCCATAATAACAATTCTTATAAAAAAAATGCTGTGTTCCGGTATTTAGAGGCCAGTTCCTCAGTTTGTTGAGGATTCCGGGTGAAATGCGCCTCCACCTTCGGCCTTATCTCAACTTAGTACCAGGTGACATGAAGGCCAAGCGTTTCCCCGTCGTACAATAAAAAAATAAAATAGGATCACTTTGGAACGTCATATCTACCGCCTGTTCGAAATCGCGACCAGCACACAAATCTGAGGCAAGAACCTCGGGCTAGTTATTTTTTTATTACAAATAGCATGAAAGTACCTAATACTAATTACAATTAATTCCCTGGAGTAAATTGAAAAGCTTTCATAGATAGCTTTTGTTTTACATTTTTTTAAATTATTATTTGATGAGAGCCCTATGATGATGACGATTTATTAACCATAATATGGAGCCTAGCGGTGGGAACAGCGAATTTGTACAACCTTGAAGTATTGAAGTCCAGAGTTGGCTTGAGTCGTTTTTCAAGTGAGCTGATGGTCAAACATTTGGCTAAACTAAAACAACAAAGTAACTGTCGTATCATCCTGTGAATAGAATAATGTATATTTCATTTATACGATCTGCAGCCCAAAGCAGCGGCTTTATGGATATCGACATGGTGTAATTGGGGTTTTCTGAATTGTTGAAATGTCATATTGGCTATCATTTTATATTTGAAATGTGTTCAAAAATTAAAATAAAAACTGTTCTATTACTATAAAACTCATATATAGAATATTATTAAGGGTAGTCCTGTCGATTCCGAGTCTAATATATTTTGATTATACTTCCTTTTGGGATTTTTATTCTCATTTGTATAGATTATTTAAGTTTTTTAGTATGTATATTTTGTATGTTTTTGTAATATTTTTGCCCTAGTAAAAATAAAATTTCTGATTCTGAAAATAAATAAAATTTAGCCAGAAGTGACAGGTTTGTATACCTATTATGTAGAAAGCAAATGAAGCAAGAATTGTATTCTCCTGAACACCTATCTTGCTTCATTCACTTGCGAGGTTAATTAATAGTGTGGTCATAACTAACGCCTATAACTATATTCTGGGACATAGGCGTCACAGTGTTTTTAATACATTGCAGTCGGGTTTTAGTCTTTTCAAAATTCGACAAGTTGCTGATATTTAACAAATCGTTGTCATAACAGATAAATTTCCAGATAACATCTAGCTTATAATTCAAAAAATTTAGAAAAGAAATAGCAGTATCACATATCTCAATGAATGTGCTTGTTTTTTGCTTTGGAATTACTCACTCAATTACAATCAACGTATTTACGTAGCCATTGGTAGGGGCTATCAAGTGTGACTGTATATGGCACGTCTTGGTTAAATCGCCACCATTACCTAGCCCGATCCCGAGGCTCAAACCGCCGCTATACCTACCAAACATTTTTCAATCCCTGCAAATGGTGCCTCCTTAGTATCTCTCTTAGTATCTCCTCCTGGTTTATGGATAGGCTTTGTTGCCTGATGCGGCAGTTTGTTTTCTTCGACTTATAATATTTTTTTATTTGTTTGAAGCGAAAACTTCATTGCCCGTGAGAGATTTTTCGTATACTTAGGTAAAACTTATGTGTTCGCGTCACCAACTTCCTAATATTATATATGTGTCTTTGCTTGCGTATTTTTTTATTTAAAATTTTGTTAAATGTTTTGTTATTTTAACAAAATGATTATTCATAAATTATTTCACCATTAAAACTTTATGATGAAGTAGTATCATGTAATTAGTTAAACAGTACGCTTTAAACTATGTTAATAATAAATTTAATGTTGTTTTTTTTATCTTACGACGGTGAACGCTGCCTTCATCTCACCTAGTTACAAGTTGAGATAAGGCCGAAGGTGGAGGCGCACTTCACCCGGAATTCCCAACAAACTGAGAAACTGGCTATCCTTACCTCTAAATGCCGGAACACTACAATTTGTTTTTAGAATTGTTGTGGTGTGTTTTGGATATCTTTAATTGTTAGATTTATTAATTATTCTTAAATTGAATCTAAATTACATTTTAAGGTAAAGATATTTGCACAGTCTAGCTAGGTAGAATAGATTGCTACTATTACTTACCCAATAATACCTTTACATCTACATTATGTTGAGTCGAATCAACAATATTCGATATACAATGGCCATGACATAACACATTTTTTTATTTAATGATCGTTCTGATTTAAGAAAACTTTTCTAGTAAGAATTTACAATTCACTTGAAATAAAGACTTGAAGGTTAGGGTACCAGGGTACTAGGGTCCCTACCTAACTTTGAATTTAACATGAATTAGTTTTTGATCAGTAATAAATTGTTGAGACGTGATAATACTTATCATTAGCAAAAAATGAATTGATATGTATGTACGAAGGAAACGAAATATTAACAGAAAATCAAAACTATATCAGTGATACTCTCGACGTCTCAACGCAGATTTCTTTTTCTATCCAACGATATCAGTATCGTTAGGTAGAAATAAAAAATAATGTATTGTCTAGAAATAGCTATGTAAAATAACAGTGGTACAAATTTGGGTCTTGTAAGTTAAGACAAAAGGGGTAAATTAGGTTGACAAATCATAAATAAAAAAAATACCCTGAACACTCGACATGAACTTCCAAATATCTTCGCGAGTAGTCAGAGGTGAATCTTCAAAGGTGAAAAAGTAGCGAGTCTATTTCTTGTTAGTTACACCTAATGTTTTGAATTGTGAAACTTTGAATGTTGAATGGACACGTGGTGAATTTGTTCAGTTTTTTACATTTGTGAATGATTTTGAGAGTCTACATGTAAATACGTCAGTACTAAGAGACCATTGTGTCACCAGAAAATGACAAAAACATGAAATCAGAACCTTGATTGCTACAATGCAGCACATTTTGTAGACTGCCGACCTCGTAGCACTCATTTTGATTGCGGAGAGAATGGTAGAAAAATGAAGAGATTATGCGGCCGTCATTTAGAAAACTATGACGCATTTGTAATGTTCGGTATCAGATTTCATATTTTGCAGTTAACACTTAGATTCTCATTCGGTGTCTGCCTTTAGCTGCTACACATGTTTTTTACTTAGTGTATGTAAACACTGATACATACAGCATTTATTTCAGGGCCTAATTTTGTAAATTTGTTAACTTACAATACGTATAATAAGTACAAAGATGATATGTGATGGAGATATGTCTTTATTTCTTTGGTACAAAATAAGAGAAAGAAGAAGGCGACATAGCTTGGCGAGTTAACCCTCGAATTACTGGTTAGTACTATTTACACAGAGAAATATAGCTAATTGATTCAGGCGTTATTTTGCGGAGATCCATATTTCAAAATCTGAAAACAGAAAAAATATTTAGTAACAAATCCGCCAAATCGCTATGAAAAAAACAAATATATTGTGTAGAGGCGAAACACGAGTCGATTAGATTTTTTCATTGCGATTTGGCGCATTCTTACTTAATATTTTTTCTGTTTTCAGATTTTATATTGACAGAGAAATAGGATTACAGAGTGGAATTACGACGCCATTGCATGACGTATTGACGTCATGCGGCGCTTCCAGCGTTTGTATTTCCACTGTATAGCAACCCTATTGTCTTCAGAGTTAATAGACACTTTCTGGTTAGGAGCTTTTCAAGCTGACCTATTAAAAAAAAATTACATCGAGAAGTCTCTGGATAAATCGTCTGCGTTTGCGAGCCTATATGATGTGCGACGACATGCCAACTTAATGTGTAGAAACCGGTGCCTGCGGAAGGCACTGCTAAGGAGCTATGTGTGGAATATAGCACGTTCTCGGTGGCACAAAGCGACAGGGAATCCAGTACGTAATTTTACTGCAATGCATCAGCATATTTTTTTTGTAAGTTTGACAGGGCAAGTTGTCCCCTAACATTGCACAGTCGCCTACGCTAGTATGTATACACTTCATAACTTTTAAAATGAAGACATTATTGTTATACTCTCTTCTGGATAGATACATCACAATTGAATAACAAAATAATAACACATCTACAGAAGTGGATACAAAACCACGAGGTGGCCACAGAAGTAGCCGATTGTAAAACCATTATTTTAAACTAGTACCTGAAAAACATATCTCAGAAAACTTTTTTTTGATACTGCTATAAATACCACAACAGAAAGATAAAACAGTCTTTGATCGATGAATAGCACTTACCTATATGTATTTTACGTTGTAAACAACAGATCTGGAAGAAAACGCATGGGAACGGTTCCTTCCTAACCACAGTATCAGGACTGATACTACTGTTTTTGGACTGTTATATTTTCACCAACGAAGGGTTTCTCCTTTTTTGAAATCCCATGGTAATCTGAGTTCTGCAAAAGTTGTGGTACTGTGTTGGTCTTAAGCACAGTGCTCGGAGCGAGGTGGCGGCGGAAGTTGTTTGCCGGCGTCGCCGCATCCGCTCAAAGATTGCAGCAACTGACGTCAGAGCCGGTGCGAATATGTGTGTCGCTTATCACTAATCGAATCTGTTGATTCCACATAAAAGTAGCACCCGAACCTGGTCAAAGTTAAAGTCAATAATTGTTTATTCACATAGTTAAGTTTTTGATGATCCGTTCATTGTATATTCATGGACCCTGAAGAAATATAGGCTACGCTTATACGATTTGCGTCAGTGCTGCTAAAGAGTGGAACTGGTAACTAGCATCTGTTTTTGCTCTTAGGTCACATATTCAATAATTCAAATGAAGTAGTGGTCTATTAACTATTTAAAAAAACATTTAAACTTGAAAATTTCACAAATAGCATACATTTTTAAAGTATGATTTATTAAATTAAAAAGGTTTATGTTTACTATTGAACGCCTGTGACTTCTTTTCTGTAACCCAGCATCAAAATATAAAAACCAAATCCAACTTTCTAGAAAGGAAACATGCTGGAATTTTTAAGCTTGTTTAGGACCTACGGCTACAATGTGTTTTGAATTTCCTTCAGTTAAACTATACTATTATAAATTGAATATTGACAAGCTTAAGTCTCCGCTTTGGGTTTCTTTAATTCCTGATATATGAAAAATAAAACATTTATTACAATTTTTACTTTCAACAGAATTGTGGTGCTTACGATGTCATAACAAGTTTGATTGAAGGTACGAGTTTGTTATTAAAGTTACTGTAAAGTTTTCACATCAAAGCTTGTCCACAACTTTCGTGTTGGATATTCGCTAAACTGTTAAGTACGTTGTTTTGTACGATGGGCAATTCTATGAAGTTCGAGTTAGCTGTTTCCGATCAAATAGAGTCGGTAAATATAAATAAAGAGCTTCTATATTGCTCTAGGCTATGTTACATTGATTCGAATTCCAAGTTAGTTCAAGATACTTGTAAAGATTCGAAGTTGGAGCGCGCCTAGTGTTTGGAAGTACGGCTAGCGCAAGCGCGGCTCCACTACGAAGGGTGGTGTCGCCGCGACCGCTCATGCCATCCCCGAGGCCGTACTTGAGATCGCGATCTCTATAGCCTTATCGGGTCAGGTAGTTTCGCGATTTTGTATAGCCTTATCGGATCGGGGTTTCCACCGTGATGGCGTGTGGTGGACGAGAGACGCTGTGAATGCGCGATGGGTCTGCGTGCCCGCGCTAAAACAGCGCGATGAGCGCGCGTCGCACTTTTCGTCTCCTGGACGTGAAAGTTCTTATACTGGCGTTCCTCTTCACCCTGTCTCAAGCACAGTAAGTACTTACTTTATTATTCGAACTTAGAAACTAAATACAAATCTCGTACAAAGTTGCCTTATATTGATCACTTACTTGCATTAAAATGTAAAAAGTTTTTGATTATCTCACTATCATTTGCCGCACTACTTATCAAGTAACGTTAAATTTTTCAGCTAATTAATACCGAAAATAACTTTTTTACCGTCTACGTCTACTACCGAGTTAGGAATCGAAATAAATATTTTGTAGAATGAATTAACTTTTGTAACCCTTAGAAAAGTTTCGAGTGATAGCTATAATGTTATTCCATGACATTGCATGATAATTTCACATCTCTATCACGAGGGATAACATACTTTCTTGTAACATAGATTTTAAAATATATCGAAAAGAGAAACACAATGAGTTAAATATTAAATATAAAGGCTTTCGTTTTAACGGTCAGCTAATTAAAGAGGTTTTAGTCAGCTGCAAAATGTATTTATTAACAAAGAATATAAATAAAGCAACGGGTTTCTGGTTTCAAAAAAATCATATCAACCGACTGATGTTGCTCTCGAATTATATGCTGTCAAAATTACTTTTTAGCAGTTTTTTTTTACTGACCGAATATTTAAATTCCATTTGT
This sequence comes from Venusia cambrica, assembly GCA_951394065.1. Taxonomy (NCBI): domain Eukaryota; kingdom Metazoa; phylum Arthropoda; class Insecta; order Lepidoptera; family Geometridae; genus Venusia; species Venusia cambrica. The sequence continues at coordinate 8,696,307 of OX596035.1, forward strand.
AAGTAAATGGAATTTAATCAACAATTTTTTTTTACTTTATGACGGGGATGAGCTTGGTTTTTCACCTGGTTTCAAGTTATGACAAGGCCTTATGTGGAAGCGCACTTCACCTGTAATCCTCAAGTCTGATGATGGAGTATGATGAGTATAACACTTCAGTATGCAAGTAATACTATGTACAATTATTGCTTGAACCAAGGACTCCAAATCTAATGTTATACGGAACTTTTGTTGGGTACTTCTGTTTTACGTATTTTGGCGAAACGATTAGGTATGTATGTACCTTACTGGCCTTATCATAATACATTATATACTTGAAAATATGTAAGGTTTGAAGATATTAGATGCAGGATAAAACCTGACCAACACTATAATAAACAAATATCATGAACTCACTATATTACTGAACTATCATCAGAGTAGTAGCCTATGATGGCTTAAAGTCACGCCACATGAAAGAAAGGAGATAAAATAGGTAAAGCCACAATTTTACGCTCATTTTGGTACTGACATATTGTAAATTTAATACCTTAAGTAAGATCCCCTCCCACTCTGCCCGCGGATTTTGGGAATAGTCGACTACGGGATCTTACCAGAAAAAGGATAGCAGTTATCTTCTGTGTATTATTTAGCATCATTACAGCGATCAGCAATCGCCCTACCAAGCGTGGTGATTATGGCAAACCCTCGAACTCCTTAGGAGGCCAACTATGGACATAAATTGGCTATTGATGATGATGATGACCTACGTCGAAGTTATCGAATGAGTTGAAAGAGGTAATAAATGGTAAAGATCTTTGAATCAGATTACAGACAAACGAAGCTTTTTAGGATTCTTTACAAAAAGGTGCCAACAGGACCCTACAGTCTTCTTTGTCCACCCGTCCGCCTGTCCCACCTTTAGAAGGCTGTATCTTTTGGACCGTAAAAGATAGTCAGTTAAAATTATCTCAAACAAATTATAATACTTGCCTACGTTCAAAAAGTGATATTTTTGGAAAGTCCTGAGGTTTAGTTCTCAATCGTTAGTCCCAGCGTTGCGTGACACTTGGTGTGATTATGGTTCTGATCAAGTGTGCGTAGGACCCGTACAGAACGAAAAGCAAAAATTCGCATTTTTTGAGTATAAATGTGGGTATAATCCGAGTCAGACTCGTACTTACATGGTTATATTGTTTTACCAACCTTCTATCACTACTAATATATTAGCTGTGTACTATATGTATTAGATGTAGCCTATAGACATTAGCAACACAAAGGCATTATTCGTGCGCTGCCGATCAATTCAAAATTATACTAAAATAACTCTTTTGGTAAGACTTCAAACTTTACAACCGTTAAGAGCCTATTTATGGCCTTATCAATCACCAATCCGTCTGCCAAGCGTGGTGATTATAGCAAAACCCTCTAATTTTGGAAGAGGCTCTATCTAGCAGTGACGACTAATGGCCATGATTTTGATATATAAAAATATTACAGGACATAAATTTCACACAGCGCCATTCTAGCCCCAAACTAAGCATAGCTTGTAATGTGGGATAACTAAAGTACGGATAGAATACTTCAACACTTTTTTTTTATTGCATACTTATCATACAATACAACACCCGAACACAGAACAAACATCTATATTCATCACACAAATGTTTGCCCTGGGTGGGAATCGAACCCATAACCTACAGCGCAGAAGGCAGAGTTACTACCAACAGAGCCATGAGGCTTGTCTATTTAAGCCTTATTTACACACTCTTGTCGTTTCTTCTCATTCATCCCAAATTGTATCATTTTTATATTTAACACTAGCGCCGATGGAGAATACTATGCGGTCGGCGCTTTTATTTGTCTCTACGCATATAATTTCGAATTATCAGTCATAAAGACCCCATCATTATTTTGGTCACATACCACAATAAAACGCAAAATAAATAAGAACCCCACTCGATGGACCAAAGACATTGTAGCGGTCGCGAGAAGTTGACAGATCAAAGATCCTCCTCACGATCGCTTTGTCGCCTCGTTTCGCGGAGGCTTATGTTTAATAGTAGATGTGGCTGAAATGGCTGAAATGGTTATCATGATTTTTAAATGGCAATAGAGAATGGTACGAAAAAAAATGTGATTAAAATATTTTGACATTATATGTTCCCAGCCTTATGTGTTGAAGATTCCGGGTGGTAAGTATTAAAAATGTTAATTACTAACGAACAAACTGGATTGGTTGTCGGTTAAGAAAACAAAATACCAACCGACCAACTAGGTTGACAGCCTGGTTTGTCGGTTGGTAATAGACGGGTGAAATGCGCCTCCACCATCGGCCTTATTATATTACCTTGTAACCAGGTAAGATGGAAAGCCAAACGCTTCCCCGTCATACAAAAAACAACGAACTTATGGTGAAATATGTAGGTATCATATATATATATATACTATACATTTTTATTTTCATGAACAATTCGAAATTCGAATTCAATAAACTTTTTTGTGGCATTCTAAAAGAAAAGTTTTTACTGTGTGACAATACTTATGACATGACTGTGTATATATACCTCAGTATCACTGGTTTAGGGTTAGGTTTTTAGCAAGCAGAAACACTTGCTCTTTTAATTCGCTTTGTTTGTCAAAATTTAAAAAACTGTGGTGGTCGCAGCTTTAGCATCGACCTCTCTTACTCAGCCCATGGATGTCGTAAAAGCCGACTAAGTGATCTCACCAGAAGAAAGGCAGTAGCTTCTTTCTGTAAAGCTGCTGCTCTTCTTCTGGTGAGATACCTCGTCTATCTTCAGCAGTTTTTTGTCTTCTTCTGTCTGCCAAGGGTGGTTATAATGGAAAAACCTTGCAGCTTTGGAGGAGGCCAAGATCTCTACATTTAGCTGAACATTAAATGATAGCCTTATATTGAAATGATGTATTTAATAGGCACGAGCGCAAGGCGGTAGCAGACAGGCTGGAAAACGTAACACACACGGTATCGAGAATACTCGACGGCTACGATATTCGGTTGCGCCCCAATTTCGGAGGTAAGTCCTCGCCATTCAAGCTTGATTGTATTGTTTGTTCAAACCACTTTACACTTTTACCTTTTTTGACGGCTAGAAGATTGAAAAATAATTGGATGCCATATAGAGAAGTGGTAGAGCACTTCTCAATATGGAGTCTTAATAAATGCAGGTTTATTTGCGATAATAAAGCTCTACATAGTGAAACAACGACATAGTGAAGAGAAAAATATTTAGTAACAAATCCGCTGATTTCCTTAATCAATCGACACGTGTTTCACCTTGCTATTTTTCTGTTTTCATACTAAAATGGAACTCCGCAAAGTAAAGACTAAATTAAATAGCTTTCGCTACATATACATCTGTAGTTTCATATTCAGTACAAGACTACTCGTAATATCGTGCTGTGGTAAATAACGTACAGAAAACAATCTATACAGTCGTCTGTGTAAACAAATATACCACCTGCCTCGCAATCTTCGCGTCGTACATCTGCAGCATATTATGCCATCGACTCCTGTACCAAGACATATTCATAGACAACATTTGCAGACATGAAACGATATTTGCCTCGTTGCCCATTATGTATTCAGAATAGCGTGCTAGCTTTTTGCTGAAATGCTCTCTTCATGTTTCACGTCCGGCAGACCATAAATTCTATATTGTATTGAAATGACTCAGTAAATATATCTACGTTTTGATTTGCAAGCGATATCGTAGGCCACATCTGCCACTGGTTCGTTGCATAAATGTTATTGCTTTTCAGGAGATCCGCTGTATGTCGGGATGGATTTAACTATCGCTAGTTTTGATGCGATTTCTGAAGTAAACATGGTAAGTCTCGTTTGAATAGCTGATAGCCTTCGATCATAATGGCGCAGTGAATTTGAGATGGTCATCCGACAAGGTTGATTGATGGTCCAATGGCGGCTTTGTAGAGGGTGCAGTAGTAAGATGACCCGGCCTTGCACGTTCAATGATTTCAGATAAGTTCTTGATTCATAATTTCATTAAGCTTTTAATAGTCGGGAAAGGGGGCAAGGCCGTCGTCTCTTGACACACATATCGTGCCACTGGGGGCGGCGTGCTGCGTCAGCCAATCGATGGAAGGCTTTACTTTTCGCCGCCACACTGGCCGCTTGACGTAACTGAAGCTACCGCCCACTCAAAGCAGATAAAGTGTCTTGAATGTAGCATAACTACACTTATGATTGTTAAAATAAACATTAGGTAAAATACAGTTAATATAACTAGTAGTTCGCCCCGAACTGAGATCTCGTGACATCTGGTTTGAGTTAGGTATTTAACCACGGAAATTATTTCTCAAATATAATGTAATTAACAAACTTACAAAGTGTGCACATTACTAAGCACTCTTTTTCTCAATCTCTATTCACCTGAGTATCCGAGGCACTCTCTTGTTGCTAACTCTTATTGTATGCAAATCCAGAACGAGAACAAAGCACCAAACCCCCGTCTGTACGTCATAGTACGTGGGTAGAAAACAGTAAGTGAATAAGTCACCACGTTTTGAAAAGTGCTCTCAAAACCGTTGCCTTAGTAGTCGTGACTTAAAAATCTTGCATTAATAATCTAATTGACTTTACGACATCGTAAAGTCAACCAAGTGGCTTCAACAAACAAGCAACAGCATTCTAGTATATAAACAAAACATTAACTGTACGCACCAAACTAACTGCCAAGCGCGGTGTTTATGGTCAAACCTTAACGTTTTAAAGGAAGTTTTTTCCGCATTGTGGACAATAACTTGCTGTTGATGTGAGATATGCGCAGTCTTACCCCTTGCATGACATCCTATAAGTAATTTTTAGATTTTATCGACACCCTTGGTTTGACAACCAAGAGTGAACAACAAAAAATAACTATAACACTAGTTTTCTAGAGATTTCGAATACCCTCTCTTATTTTACAAGATCTGATGATCATCTTTTGCCCCTTCATCTTTAAACACCTCTATTTAGGGCAAAAATAAACTTATTTTGAAATATGTAATCTTAACCCCCATTTCAAATCATATTTCAAGCCTTAAATCTTATTCACCCCTTTGGAATCCTTAATGTTAAAACAGGGGTGGTTTCAGCAAATAAAAAAAAAAATTGTGAAGTCAAACCCCTTTAACAGTATATCCTACAAGAAATTATGATGCATCTTACCTTCAAAACGCTCCCTTTTCTTACAAAACCACCCCTATAAAAACGTTAAATCTATATTTTATTAATGTGCAGCCGATACTGTTTCAAATGATACCCCACACGCCATAAAACTTCTTGTCTCACTAAACCCTATTTATCAAAAACTACCCTAGTGTCAAAAAAAAATATCATACCTATTGATCAGTATTAATATAATTTCTGCATATTCAAAATTTTGAATTGATCTGATCAGTCAGTCAAAATATATGGGCGAAAAGTTATATTTCTTTTCATCCTAATATCTCAAAATATACCCCACTTATCAAAAATCCCCCGCGACATATATATACAATTTAAAGTTCCCGTTCGAGAGTTATGCCGTCACAAACATTTCCACATACATACATACATACATACGGTGCCGGATTTCTAGACTTAATTAAGAGATCTCGTTCGCTTCGCTCACTCGATCAATAATAATCACATGTATGGTAATGTTCAAAATCAAAGTCAAAGTCAAAGTTTTAGTCAGTAAGATTTTTTAGGATCATTTTGAAACTTCAAATCTACCGCCTGTTCGGAATACCTGCACACAAGGAGAGGCAAGAAACTCCAGTTAGTCCCATCTCGGAGCCAGATTCGGAAGCTGGCTTGTAACTCTGGTGGTTAATTTTTTGATGATCCATTCAACATTTAGGTGTACAGTGCTTATAATAACTTAAATAACATTACAAGTATGTAGGCTTACCTACATCATAAACCTAAGTACTTAATACTATCTTAAAACATTTATTATTTCGTAACTACCTAATAGGCAGTTTGTTACATTGGTTTCGATATTTCCCTCACACCTTTTCCCCCCTGACTTCCTTACAGTTGTTGAGATCACCTACAATAAGGAGGGGTAGGTGTGATCAACCTTCTAGTCGTCTATCCAGATTAACGGAAGCTAAGGCCGCATTTAAATTTGGAGGGCGAGATTTCCCCAAACCTTACTAGTGGGTAGGTAATATAGTTTGTCACCGTAGCCGTAAATCCACAATGTATAAACAAAACAAACTTATTTAATTAAATGGAACCTAATAGATTTATATATGCAACAAAATGTTTTCCTTGTCATGCAAAATTCAGTTTAAAAAATGCAAATCACTTTTACCCGTCGTATACACTACACTACTGGCCTTTGTCGTTTGAGTTTCAGGTCGTAAAATGTGCTCTCTTTCAGGATTACACAATAACCCTTTACCTGAATCAGTATTGGAAGGACGAGAGGTTAGCGTTCGGCTTGCCTGAAGATGTACTGACACTGTCCGGAGATTTTGCCGATAAGATTTGGGTACCTGACACATTTTTCGCTAATGACAAGAATAGGTAAGTTTTATGGACAGTCTAGCATTTAAGCGACACTGCAAATCGTACCAATATAATTATTCTTTGTCTTGTGGTTCGCCCAACGGTTTTAGACCCAAAGGTCTAGGGTACGATCCCCTGAGAGGTAAACATCTGTGATAACCTTACCTAAAGTAACTATGCCGCTGTTGACGATTCATGATGACGAGAGGTGACATGCGTTAACACCTTTGAAAACCTCCGGCGTTGACATCAAATGAGATGAATGCCAAGTACTTCCCCGTCGTACAATAAAAAATCTTACTTAAACTGGGATACTTTATTCCATAAAATGTACAATTAAACTAACCATGTACAAAGGAATCAGTCAGATTACCGAAGGACCGTTACAAACGGCCTATCAAGGTAACTCAACTGTTCCAGACCAGTACCAGGCGGAAGCGTGCCCAAGACACGGGCTGCATTGCCACGCTGAAAAGATATGCTAATTCGCTGGCCTAAATAAGAGCCAGCTCTTTGGTCACGTGTACTTAAACTTTAGGTAATACTTAAACAGTATTACCTAAATCTATCCTCATCTATGGTAACTACTTTTTTCCAGTTTCCTTCATGACGTGACGGAGCGGAACAAGCTGGTACGCCTCGGCGGTGATGGCAGCATCACTTACGGCATGCGGTTCACAGCCACACTCGCCTGCATGATGGACCTGCACTACTACCCCCTCGACAGCCAGAACTGCACCGTCGAGATTGAAAGCTGTGTGACTCCTACTTGTATAGATCATCAGGCTTGGGCTTATGCTGACTGATGATATAAGCTTCGTTCCGCGCGCTGATTATTGTCTTATATGATGCTTTGGTTTTGAGTCCGTACTCTTGTAACCTCACACTTTAGCTTCGAGTCTAAATTCTTATCACGTCACACCTAAACGTCATGTTTCAGTCAGAGTTCAAATCACGTCACACCGAAGTGTCGAAATCAACATGACATCACTTCACGCTTGGACTTTCTGTCCATGCCTTTGTCAGAACACTCTTGTATTTTAAACCCAAATTCCAATCAGGTCACTCTCCCATGGAAGATTTCAACTTGACGTGAAGTCACGCTTGGTCTTTGAGTCAAATTTCATGTACTGTTTAATTTGTGTTTCGCGGTACGATCATATAATTTTCAAGGCTGGCTGGATCGTTTCTCGAGCTGACCCTTCATAAATAAAAATAGAGTTCATCTCCTTCTCGACACGTTTGAGTGTCATCACTTCACGTCACTTTCCGACTCCAAGTCATCATCCCGTAAAGCTTATACTCGTCCAAACACAATACACTTGATATTTCTCATATATTGAATTCGTAACCATTCACTTTCTTCGTCACAATCTATTATATTGTTATTGGTTGCAAGCACTTATCTAAGCTTTCGCTGGAATAGCTAAATCATAAATCAGTGTAAATAAACATATAACACACTTTTCGGATGATAACTAAATTGTAGACAATAAGGTATATATTTATAAAGAGACCTGATTCACACTCGCTTTTTGGGAGATGTATTTTATAAGTACAGTTAGAGTTTAATATATAAATATATTGGTGTGAGCTATGTTTATAAAAAGCAGTATACTAACGTAGTATTTATGTTGCAGATGGGTATACCGTATCCGACGTGGTGATGTACTGGAAAGAGACGCCAGTGCGAGGAGTGGAAGACGCTGAGCTGCCACAGTTCACAATTCTAGGACATGGAACAAATGATAGAAAGGTTGTTCAGTTATGATTAATATTAGCTCAGTTATAACTGACTAGCTTTTTTCGCGACTTCAGCAAAATTTCAGCTTCGTCCAGTAGTTATAGCGTGAAGGAGAAACCAACACCCATACAAGCAAACTTGCACATTTATATATTTAAGCTTATAAAATTCTAACACCATGAACAATTAAACTAAATATGTACAGGTTAAGCAGTCGGATTGCCTAAGGACAATTACAAACGTTTTATAGGAAACTCAACTTAACAAGCCTCACAGTTGAGTGGGTAGTAGCTCTGTCTTATGTGCTGTAGGTTGTGGGTTCGATGTCAGCCAGGACAAACATTTGTGTGATGAATATTGATGTTTGTTCTGTGTTTGGGTGTTGTTTAGTATGTATGTATTTACAAAATAAAAAGTATTATATCCGTAATCTAGTTCCCATATTACAAGTTTTGCTTAGTTTGGGACTAGATAGCGTTGTGTAAAATTAATGTCCTGTAACTGTTCCTGTGGCTGTGGAAAGTGGGCTTTACGATGAAATATTAGGTCCTTACATATGAAATTGGCGTTTTGTATGGGAGGAACATAAAGGCAATTTTTTCATATTAAAATATATTTTATTAATCAAAGTATGTACCATTGCTATCTATACACTTTTGCCATCTTATAGGTAGTTCATTGATCCCTTTACTAAAAAAACCATTCGGACGGGAATCAATGAAATCTTTGAAAGCGGTTTGGACTGCCTCATCGGAATTGAATTTTTTTCCTTGCAAGAAGTTATCCAAATTTCGAAAAAAATGGTAATCTGTTGGAGCAAGGTCCGGAGAGTACGGTGGATGTCTTAGACATTCCAATTGAAGCTCCTCTAATTTGGTAGTCGTCTGTTGGGCCGTGTGTGGTCTAGCGTTGTCTTGAAGCAGCAGTGGCGTAGAGCGATTGAAAGTCTCGGTTGTTTAACAGCGAGCTTTTCCATCATGGTTTGCAGTTGCTGACAATAGACATCAGCCGTAATCGTCTGACCAGATTTAAGAAAGCTATAGTGTACGACACCGGCACTAGTCCACCAAACGCTTACAAGTAACTTTTTTTGAGTCAATTTTCGCTTGGGGCAAGATTTTGCTGGTTCACCAGGGTTCAGCCATTGCGATGAGCATTTACGATTATCGTACAGGATCCACTTTTCATCACATGTAATGATCCGATTTAAAATTCCTTCATTATTGTGCCGGTTGAGTAATGTAACGCAGCAGTCGACGCGCGTTTGTCGGTTTGCTTCACTCAATTCATGAGGTACCCACCTTTCAAGCTTTTTCACCTTCCCAATTTGCTTCAAGTGGATTAAAACGGTTTTGTCACTAACACCGCAGCCTGCAGCTAACTGTGATGTGGTTTGCGATGGATCTGCTTCCACAATAGCCTTCAACTCATCATTATCGACCTTGGTCTCCGGCCGTCCACGGGGCTTGTTCTGCAGGTCGAAATTTCCAGAACGAAAGCGTTGAAACCAAAAACGCACCGTGTTTTCTTTTGCGACACCACCACCATACACATAATTAATCCTTCGAGCCGTTTCTGCAGCACTGGTGCCACGGTGGAACTCGTACTCGTAAATAATGCGATATTTTAAGTTTTCCATTTTGTGAAATAAGTGACGCAGAAAAAAAAGCAAAAGAGAAAAAAACAAATGAATTACGGTTTTCGAAACACAAATGCATGAGTAAATAGCTGTTTAAATTTGAATTTGGAATTCCTAACCAAAGAAGAGATATTTAAGATCAAAGTGGCCAGTACGACAAAACGCCAATTTCATATGTAAGGACCTAATATATTTGCTAACGAAGAACTGGCCTTCTTCTTAGGCAAATATATTTCAGATCAGACATAGTTCAAATTAATTCAACTGTAACATTTTTGCATATTTAAATATGCAAAACTCTTATGATAGTAAAAACTTTATTTTCGATTATTTAAGATTACATACAGATTTTAGTAAACATAATACGGTATAGCTGTGAACCTTAAAAACCAACATATGTTTTAATATAATATACAACTATAACTTTACTAGCATAAAGGTCAGGCAAATGTCAGGTGGGCTACTTGTATGTTCCGTCTCCTAGTTGCATAAAAAAAAAGTGAGTCACTTGCGTTTGTTAAGTAATCGTCCACGATATTTTCTAAACACGGCTCTTTGTGCTCTGCTTTAGTGAAAACCGATAGATGTTCAGTTGGGACTTAATCAGTCGGGCTATTAGAGGATTTATGTATCTTTCGCACCACCTTGTTGAAACTCTCAGCATCGCGAGGCTACTTTTGTGTAGCCATAACAGTTTTATAATCCACTTTTAATTTGTATCAATACACCGCTGCTCTACCAAACCAAATTTATTTAAAAACTAGCTTATTATAATTATCAATTCAAATTATAAGCAGTGGCTTAGGACCGTAAAATAACCTTTTAGCTTCTGCACTACTCTATCGTATAAACTTTAACAATACCAAATCTCACACGGAGGACCGAAGATACACGCAATATTCTAAAAAGTGGTTCAAAGTTTTTCAATAAATAATAATTATATTAGTTGTATTCATATGTTTATAGACGTAACGCTCGGGAATTTGTTCCCGTCAGTCAATGGCGATCGCAGCGCCAATCGTTAGTCAATAGCACCACCTATCGGGTCCAGTTGTGAATCTAAATATTTATGGGATCCTTTACTACTACCCACTCGTATAAACAAAAAAATTACAAAAATCGGTCGGCGTTTAAGAGGAGTTCAGTCACACATACGTGCAGAAGAAATATGTATGTGAAGATGGAAATAAGACAAAAAATAGCGATTCTCATCCAAGTTTTGTGTGTAAGAGGACATGGGTATGAAATTATATGACATGCAAGGTTGACGACTGATAGGCGTAAGTTGAGGAGAAAAAATGTTGTTCCATCCCCATCAAGCGTGGAATAAGGACAGGAGAATGATGAATGATGATGATTCTAACAAGGAAGTTTACAACTACAACGTCTTAGAGCCACACAGCGTATAGTTTTGATTTGCTGCTAAACCATTTTACATACCAAAGTTGTTGATGTCACGTCACACGCTGCACAAACACAAACCGCAAGCCTCAACTACAGCGACAAGGTAATACTTGAGCAAGTTTACTAAATACTTGAACATTCCAGGAAAAGTTGGCGACGGGGGTGTATCAACGGCTCTCCTTGAGTTTCAAACTGAGGAGAAATATAGGGTACTTCGTGTTCCAGACTTATTTACCGAGCATTTTGATTGTGATGCTTTCTTGGGTATCCTTCTGGATAAACCATGAAGCCACATCCGCAAGAGTTGCTTTAGGTATGTTGACATGTATATCACTAAACAATTGAAAGCTATACATCATCATTTTTGAACAGCCTTTGTGGTCTTGTGGTTCAACCCACCGATTTCAGATCCAGAGGACCCGGGATTCATCCCCAGGGGGAGTATAATATTGTGCTTTGGTTTGGTTGGTGGTAGGACTTTCTTTAAGTAAGTCGCCATAACAACAATTCAAAAATCGTTGTGTTCTGGCATTCAGAGGTAAGATCGCCAGTTCTTCAGTATGTTGAGGAATCCGGGTGAAGTACGCCTCTACCTTCGGCCATATTTTAACTTGTAACCTGGTGAGATTAAAGAAAAGTGCTTCCCCTTCATATAATAAAAAAAATAGACGTACCTTGTACCACAAAAAAGCATTAAAACATTAACTAGCCCGAAATTCTCGCCTTGTTCCTTGTGTGCTGGTCACGATTCCGAACAGACGGTAGATTTGACGTTTCAAAATGATCCTAAAAATTTTTACCGAATAAAAAACTTGTATGTGTGTGTGACCACACGTTTTTTTCGTAGTTTTTGTATGCAGATGGTAAGTAAAAGTTCCAAAACATTTGTAAAACGAATATAGGAATTAGTAAAGAATTTAATAAAAAGTTATGCTACCTAAGATGTGTGTAGTTCACAAACATTTGGAAGGTCAGGCCTTCCAAATCTTGGTAAGTGAACAGTTTACAGGCATTTTTGCCAAATCATATTTGCAAGATACAAAAACATATTAAGGCAATGATTTTTGGATTTACAAACGACTTTCTATTTATCTCAGATAGGAGTATACAGGACAGGACATAAATATTACAGGAATGGATATTTGACAGGTTTATGTATATTTTATTCACACAATAAAATATACATAAACACAATACACACAACAACGGTACAACGTACAGGGTAGACCCACCTTTTTGTAGGGACATTACAAATTGTTGAGATGATACACACAAATCTCTCTACAGGTATAACCACTGTCCTCACGATGACCACGATCAGCACAGGAGTGCGCAGCAGCCTGCCTCGCATCTCGTACGTGAAGGCTATCGACATCTACTTGGTGATGTGCTTCATCTTCGTGTTCGCCGCCCTGCTGGAGTACGCCGCCGTCAACTACACGTACTGGGGCGCGAGAGCCAGAAAGCGAGCCAAGTTAAAGAACAGAGACCAGATGTCGACTAGCACAAGTGTGGAGAAGGACATGAAGTCTGGTTGGTGGCATCACCAGTCAATTTTAAGAGATCTCACTTTTGATTACTAGCTTCTGTAATTCTTTATTTCCATAAAAACGTTATATGAAAAAGGGAATGGAAGAAATGTACAAAGCAAGAAAGAAAACCACCAAACCTTTGAGAGAAAGAAGCGAAGCTGCGAGGAAGTTTCTGCTTTGTTGTAGCCATCGCAGATTAAGAATCACCCCTTCAATCCAGCCTGCGGATGTCATAAAAGCCGACTAAGGGCTGTTACTAAAAGAGAGGTCTTTTCCTTCCGTGTATTATTTTTTACTCTAACTGCGATAACCAATCCGCCTAGCAAGCGTGGTAGTTATGGCAAGCGAAAATCCTAATCGCCTCTAAGGTCTAGGTGCGCCTACCGGTGTCAGACCCTGAAGTCCCGGTTTCAATTCCAGTGGGAGATATTGTGCTTGGTTTGGTTGGTGGTAGGATTTTGTTTGAGTCCGACTGGCTATTCTATCTAATTCTGTCTTCAACATAATAACAACAATTCTTAAATTGTTGTGTTCCGGCATTAAAAGGTAAGATAGCCAGTTCCTCAGTTTATTGAGGATAAGCCTTATCACAACTTGAAAATCAGGTGAGATTGAAGCGCTTGTCTTTAATCTCCCAGCATAAAAAAACATACCGTCTAGCGTGGTAATGCATGATATTTTTTTATGAATCGTTTTGTATTGCGCAGGTTCGCGGTCTCCCGAAGAGATAATCGCACTCCGCGAGTGCACCGGCGGGTCAGGACGCGTGTCACCGCTGTTCGGGCTCCGCACGAAGCCCCTGCCGGCAACGACCCCAGCACCCCCTTCGTTGAGGCTGCAGCGCGACCATACGACGCTGCGTTATCGGACTCGCCCGCATTCTAGGAATTCACGCAGTAAGTAAAGCTGCTTATCAGGCACGCACATTTTTTATTTGCACAAACATATTGTATTAACAATTCAAATCTACTTCTGGGAGTTCGTCGCACTCTTTACAGAGTGGTCGTGCTCATTATCAAGGCTTTATATGGCTTTGAGCCTGTGAGAGGACAGTATGCTTTGATTTTTTATTTTTTTACTTTACGACGGGGAAGCGCTTGGCCTTCATCTCACCTGGTTTATGCAGGTCGGTTGCTTTTTTAAAACTTTATTTGATCGATCCAGCGCATAAGCGACCTCTCTCATGATTTAGTCACCTCTACTTGTTTCTGGATGACAAGGTGCTAAATGGACTATACATCTCGTCTGGAGACATGTCCAAAACATAAGAATCTGTGACTGTACATTTTCTGTACATACTGTACTAGTGATACTGAAAATTTTCAGGCAATCTTAAAAGTAGTCCGGCGGGTGGTCCTGTGATGTTGGTAGTGATCAACAGTTTTTTTTTGCAACTTTGCCAAGGATTAAAAACTAGCTGAGTTTTTAATAAAATAAATTAATGCTGTCTCGTTTTGTATCGTTTTATTTTCTCGCACTCAAATTAAAATAAAATTGAAAAGTAGAGTGATTAACTCGTGCCAAAAACACCCATTAATACTCGGTTTCTTTATCCTCCCAAGCTTGGGAGTATAACAACCTCGTATATAATGGGTTTTTATAGTCCCTACTATTAGGTATATAAACAAATTCAATCGATACATTTCATTTCTCAGACGGCTCTACCAGTAAGCCGAAGATGATCCACGCATTACGGCGCGGCGCCACCGTCATCAAATCATCGATGCCGAAGATCCGAGACGTGAATGTCATCGACACCTACAGCCGCGTCATTTTCCCCGTCTGCTTTCTCGTGTTCAACGCTGTCTATTGGACGTTTTACATATTCGATTAAGGCTATAATTTAACTGTCAGTAAATAAAGAGGTTTTGTTCAGCTCCAAATTCCTTTGTTCCACTAAGCTCAACTCAAAGTTCAACTCGTTGCACTAATTGTATTCTTTTCCATTCATTTCAACTCTGTTACTACTTTAGTAAAGTGAATTAAACAAACAACAATGTAAAACCCGGAAATTCGAAGCAGGGTGAAATAACCTATCCGCAAATAAAGTAATATTCGTCTTATTAGGCCGTGCAATAACAACACGCGACGATTCTGCTACCATAATAACATCAAAGCTAATGTTTTGCTGACCTAATTGATTTGCAAATTTGCTAATTTGAACAAAAAAAAACTATTAATATTGTCTTTGATCAGATTTGAAATATCATATCCACAGCTTTGGGTGCTCAGTCCGCATGTAATGAACGTATCAAAGTGCTGTAGCCACTTAGGAGTACACCGTAAATACGGGAACGGGCGCTTTTAATTTTTAACATATTTTTTCAGTAGTAAGTATAAAAAAGACACGATATTTGCCACAAAGCTTCTGTTAAATATTCTGTAACACAGCTAAACCTGTAATAGGACTGATTATTAATATATGGCGTTCTGAACTCAATCGAATGATTTCGCGTGTATATGCGATTTAGGCCAAGTTTAGGCTAAGGATGAAGAACCAAGCAGGAGTTTCTGCAAGTTTATGGATATGACGGTATTTTAATGGCATGTCTGTAAAATGCTTAAAAATATGGGCATACTTTATGTCAAAATTTGGTTTCGACGTGATGTCAAAGACAAAGTTGATGTGTTTCCGACTGAAATTTTCGATTGAACCCAAATGCGAAAGTTTGATCGGATGTTGGATCCTCTTTCACGCCAAAACTACGTTCAGTAGATAGTTTTAACATGCAGAATGAGATGAAATTTCACACATATGTGAAATGAAGGCCAAGCGCTTTCCCGTCGTACAATAAAAAAAAACATATTGTGCTTGACCATAAATCACATATAGGCTACTTTTTATCCGGGTAACACGTGGGCAAAGCCGCAAGCTTAAGCTAGAGGATTATAAATCCACATCGTCACTATATATGTTCTCCATACTACATACCTACTCGCCAAAGCGGCTCAGTCGAAATGACGTCGATCTTTGTTTTCAGAAAACCAAATCTAGTTATAGAGACACGATGTCATTTGAAAAAATATTGAAGGTACCTACTAATAGGTTTCCTCAAGAATGTTTATATAAACAATGTGCCAAGATATCTACAATGTTTCCAATAACTAAGTCGCCATAGTGAAGTAGATTAGTAGATGAATTTCATGTTAATTTATAAAACTGCCTATACTATAAGCCGATTGATTGTATTTTATATGTAATGGGTTATTAGCTCTTGACCATGCTTGTCTAGCTCCAGAGCAATAATGAGGTCTACGATGGAGCGAGCTGTCCCAGAAGGCACTGGCTTTTACACGCTCCGATGGAACACCGCAGACCGTTTGGCGCCGGACTTCGGCAGAAGGGTGGTTACTTCGGCAGAAGGGTGGTTGCTTAGCCAGGTGGACCATTACATGTCCTGCCACCAATGCTGTGATCATTCAGCCGTAACTACAGGGTGGGCCAAAAGAAGTCATCCGATGTTGTTTGGCTCTCTTTTTTTTTCTAAAAGAAAAACTTCGATTCTGTTTTTTGATTATGTTTATTTGAACCTTTAGAATTGTATTGGTTAAGTCGAGAAGATGATATCGGCTAAATGGGCGCCGTCACAATTGATTATCATACGGGCTCGTTTTATGCCATTTTTCATCACTTCAGCGAGAACTTCGGGCGACAGATTCTCGCACTCGTGTCGAATGTTGTCCTTGAGGGCTTCCAGAGTCTCGGGCTTGTTCACGTAAACACGGGACTTCAAAAAACCCCACAAAATAAGTCTAAAACGGTTAAATCGGGCGATCTTGCGGGCCAGTGCAAATCGCCAAAACGAGAGATGAGGCGACCCGGGAACGCCGCCTTCAGAATATCGGTTGTGGGTCGCTCAGTGTGTGCCGTTGCTCCGTCCTGTTAGAACCACATGTCCTGCAGTCCTAATTCATCCAATTGCGGCAGAAAAAACTCGTTCAACATGGCCCTATAGCGCGCACCGTCCACTGTTGTCGTTTGGCCAGCGGCGTTCTCGAAAAAAATGGCCCGATGACTCCTCCAGCGTGAACAGCACACCATGCAGTCACTTTGAGCGGGTGTAATGGCTCCTCGTGCATTACTCGTGGATTTTCGGTGCCCCAGAAGCGATAGTTTTGCTTGTTCACGTACCCGCTGAGGTGGAAATGAGCCTCATCGCTCATTATGACTTTGGTCGAAAAATCGTCCACTTCTTCCTCGAGATTGAGGATGGCTTGGGCGTAGGTTACGCGCGTTTGGCGGTCGGCAGGCAGCAGCTGATGCACGGACTGGACTTTGTACGGGAACATGCGCAGGTCTTTGACCAAAATTCGCCTTAGGGACGTCCGGCTGATGGCTAATTGCGTGGCACGGCGTCTGGTCGATGTTTCCGGCGACAGCTCGACATCCTCGGCAACAGCGGCGATATTCTCGGCAGAACGGGCGCTCCGGGGCCGGTCACTCTTGGCAACGTCTCGTGTGGTCCCATACTCTTCAAGGTTGGTGGCCAAACGGCGCAGTGTTTGCGCAGTCGGTGTCGGACGGCCGGGGAATCGGCGACGGAATTCGCGCTGCGCCAACACCACAGACGAATTGTTACGCAAAAAAATAGACACAATTATTCCGCGTTCTTGGGGAGTATATCGCTCCATGGCTTGTTCACTGGTATTCTGCATCTGTCTAGTCCACAAATGTCAAAACAGATTTGACATTGGCGGCCATTTGCAAAAATGAGAGCATCTTCTAGTAGGGTGATTTCTTTTGGCCCACCTAGTACTAGCTAAAGCCACCGATTCCGTTACCCAGGGTCTACCCTGGGTCTATCACACCTATTAGACTACCAATAACTGATATAGCTGACACAGCTGAGATGGTGCCATTTGACATATTATGTGCTTCAACTAGCACAGACTATCAATGGCACCTATGTATGTTAGTAGATATGTTTATTGGTTAGTTAATTGCTTATTATTTGTTAGTTATTTATATTTGATAGTAAGTTGTAGTGTATAGTATTTTCTTTTTTTTTTCTGTCGTCTGTGTCTGTGCTTTGTTTTGTGCCTGTGTCAATTTAATGAATTTCTTTCTTCTTTCTTTCACTAGGTCACACCTATTCTATTGTAATTAGTAATGTAACAAGCGCGCCACGTCATGTTATTGATAAAATATAGTGTCACAAAAAATTATGATAATTAATATGACCATATTTTGGCAATTTCTATCGATTTTAATTCTCATTAAAAAGAACAAACTCAGTCAGCATACTGCTACGTTAGTAACTTATGTGACATTTTACTAGTAAATATATGTTGTAAATAAATTCAAAATTAAATGTTAGAAAATATAATGATGTTTAATCCTTTTAGAGAAATTATAGTGATCTATTAGTTAACGGAATTACTTACTAAGTGGAAATAAAATTTATTACAGCATCGAGTGTTTATTTTTTTATTCTAGGCCGAGAGACCCTTAGCTATTTAAACTAATAAATTAAACGTTAGTACGCAAGTACCCGAGCTATTTCACGGAACATCATAAGCCTGCTTGAGTAAAACTTTACGAGCCGCCACGCCACCATTTGAGTCTGACTTGGCTCATGTACGATAACTTGATGAGACAGGAACCTTTACCACCGAAATAAAGTTTACCATGCTCCTCGAAGCGAGGAAAAAAGAAAAAAATGATACATATACCTGAGTGCGAAATAAGGCAGGGCCACTCACACAGCTATCAAGCAATGGTGGAATAGTTTCTTAAGCCACCATTACTTGACTACAGTAACTGAAAAAAGGAAAAAAGTGGGATACTTATCAGCTAAGTATTAAGCATAGTGTTAGTGTCCCGCGTATTCTATGTAAAAGGGACGCGACTTTTACGCGGCTGAAATTTATATTTTCAGCCGCTGCTTTGCTGAACTGACGCTCGTACAGAATAGGTCAAAATCTAATTGCCTACATAGCTCATTGAAGTTATCACATGCTCGCCACAGACACATATTTTGCCATATTTTTTTGCGCATAGAAGCCCTCAGTGCGAATTATACGCTAGTTCATTCGGGTGAATATACTGAGACACAGTAATCCAAAGTGAATCTTGGCCTCCGACAATAGAGATCGCCAGGTTTCCCGGTCCAGGGCAGCTACAGTCCAGTCGGCGGCAGTGTGTAGGTCTCTCAAGTCCTTCTCCACCACCACACTCTACGTCGTCACCCTATGCCGTACACCCTACGTCGGATGTCCACTGTGCCGTGGACATCCGACTGGCCTGCGGGACCGCAACGACGACCTGCATTTGCTCGCCTGACTACGCCATCTATCACGTGGCCGAGCTATCGGATTCCATTGGATTTGGTTTCTTTTAAGATATTTGTTTTGGACATTTTCTATCTCTTGGTTTGAAGAAATCTCCAGCCCATCTTCTCTTCGCTTGGGCCCCAGAATGTTCCGAACGATCTTCATCTCGGCCACTATAATAGCTTCTGCGCTTCTTTGAATGTCAGTGACTATCAGAATTTAAAGTTTAAATTAAATGAGTTCAAGCTAGTATTCTAGCATAGGTACTTGGTTCAAGCTGCTTTTATAAGAGGGGCATCATAAAAACAGTATTTGTTTTAGCGACATCTTGTGGGAAATATAAAAGGTAATGTAGAATGGGTTCTAAGAAAAAAACCGCTGTCCCTGTAACATGTTCCGCCATTCGGACAAATTTAGGTAAAAACTCCAGTCTCTCCTAACCCAGATGGCAGATGGTAGTAATAGGTAACTTTCAAGGAACTTCACCTCAGTGTGGGGAAAATTGTGTGGATGCTGTTTGTCGCAGGGTACTATCAGATGGCGCCACTGCTTATTCTGTCCAGCTGTCTTTATAAAACTAAGTGGTAAGCTAAATAATATAGTAGTTCGCCTCGAACTGAGATCTCGTGATGTCTGGTTTGTAAAGGAGATTATTTCTCAAAAAGAACGTTATTAACAAACGATAAAAGTATGCTTTCAATACACACCTTACTTAGGTACTAAGGTTATAATATCCTTACTAACATGAAACAAAGGTTGATGACGTTTTGAAGGTGCTCACAAAACCGTTGCCTTAGTAGTCGTGGTTTAAAAATATACCCCTCCAGCCTACGGATGTCGTAAAGTCAACCAAAATGTTTCTTTCTGTGTGTTATCAAAACTTTAACGGAGAGCACCAATCTGTTTGCCAAGCGTGATGATTATGGCGAAACCTTACAGTTATAGAGGAAGTCTTTTTCACATTGTGGTGGACAATAATTTACTGTTGATATGGAATATGCGCTGTCAAAACACTTGCATGACACCCCAAAAGTAATGCTTGAATTTTAACGGCACCCTTTCCTATTATTAATTTATTAAAAACCACTAATAAGGGCAAAAATTAACTTATTTTGAAATCTGCAGTCTCAACCCCTAATACATATGATATTACATTTTCAAGACTTCAATCTTATCTACCCCTTCTGCAACCCTAAATTTAAATAAAGGGGTGGTTTCAGCAAATTAAAAGAAAGTTAATTATCAAGTCAACCGCTTTTAACAGTCTATCCTACTTTTTTTTTATTGTACGACGGGTAAGCACTTGGCCTTCATCTCACCTGGTAACAAGTTGAGATAAGGCCGAAGGTGGAGGCGCACTTCCCTCGGAATCCTCAACAAACTGAGGAACTGGCTATCTTACCTCTGAATGCCGGAACACAACAATTTGAGAATTGTTATTATGGCGATTGAATTAGGTAAGATGATGGTAGCTAGCCAGGCGGACTTTAACAAAGTCCTACCACCAACCAAACAAAGCACAATATATAGTGTCCAGTCTCCATGGGGATCGAACCCGAGACCTCTGGATCTGAAATCGGTGGCTTGAACCACTAGACCACAGAGGCGGTTAAAACAAGACATACCAAGAGTTTTAACCCCTTATACATCCCTTTGTTATGAAAACCACCCCTATTTTAAAGAAAAATATATATTTTATGAATGTGCAGCCGATACTCTTTCAAAAGACACCCCACAAGCCAAAAATCTTCCTGTCTTACTTAACACCCTTATTTTTCCAGTGTCAAAATCTTAGTAACGATTGATGAGTATTATTTAAATCTCTGCATGTTTAAAATTTTGAATCGATCGGATCAGCCATTAAAAAGATATGGACGAAAATTTGTATTTCATTACACCCCAATATCTCAAAAACTACCCCACTTATCAAAAATCCCCCGCGACATTCAAATTCTATTTACGTTATCTCTACTCAGTTTAAATTACATGAAAATCGGATAATCCGTTCGAGAGTTATGCCGTCACAAACATTGCCACATACACAGTGCCGGATTTCCCAACTTAACTGAGAGATCTCGAAAACAAACATACACTACAAAATTTATTTACAGAGCCCCCAATGATTATTTTTGCAATTAATTCCTGGTCCTGTTCATCCTCTACTATTAACACCCTGGACATATGAATATAGACATCATTTAGTCAAACTAAATGATTTGAAATGGGTTACCGAATATTTCAAATAAAAATTATGAAGTAATTTTAACCGCTTTTGTGGTCTAGCTCGTTAAAGTGGTAATAGTTCGCCCATCTGAATCAGATCCAAAGGTTTGATAACCAGAGGTGTCCATGTTTGTGATTGGTTTGGTTGGTGGTATTACTTTGTTACAGTCCACCTGGCTAGCTTTCACCATCTTACCTAAGTATGACGCCATAACACGAATGATATGTGATGTGTTCCGATATTTAGAGCTAATATAGTAAGTTCCTCAGCATGTTGAGGATTCCAAGTAAACTGCGCATCCACTATCGACCTAATTATAACTACCAACAAGGTGAGATTAGGGGCAAGCGCTTCTCTGTCTTATATAAAAAAATATGGCCGTGATCCCTAGAAAACAGGGATTCCCAGCTGATGCATGTCATCATAGCAAGGTAACTGCTATTTCAGCGATTTCCACCTAGTGTAGCTACACAGATCATAAATATTTTAAAATTTTATTATCAAAAGAAAAGTAGGTAAAATTAAACGAATTGTATACGTAATCTATCTCATATCTCATAATAAATCCATTGATGGATTAGAGGCACAAAAAGTAGAAATAGATCCACTGATTTGATTTGTACACATACACATCTCACACATTTGTATGACAAGGATTTGAGTGGAATAGAGGCCCCGATGCACTGCAATAGCGAGGCAGCCCAAACACCGCCCTGAGTGCTTTGTTACATTGAACGATGGCACCGTACATCGTGAGTCGTGAGCGCATACTTCACCCTCGTATACAGAGAGGTGCAATATGCTCGAAACAATGTAATAAGCCCTTTGAGCTACGTGCAAACATATTCACCCGTACCGACAGCGCCCTCTGCTGTGTACAAAATTGTAATTTAATTTGATTGAATGTATGAATCCAGCTAAGGCCCCTCGCGTGTGGTAAGCTCTTTGTACAGTGAACTCATATTAGGTTGGTTATTTCTGGGTTGGCTTCTTTTAAAGACTTTTAAAAACGATTTTCACACACTCAATTTGTTAAACACAATAAATTATGACATTTAACATATGTTACAACACAATGTTATAACATATGTTAAATGTCATAATTTACTTACAAGTAAACCCAAATATTTAATTTAATGAAAAAAACCTTGCCACCCTGTAGTAAAGCGACGGGGTAGTTTAAAAAATCATGATGAGGTACATTATCTTTTACTATCAAGAATATTTACACAAAGTTTCGTGAACACAAGCTACTTCTATTTACTAATAATATCATATATTTTACAATTTATATTACTAACATGATCCTTGCCAACTATGTAAATGATAATTACTTTTACAAAGTAGTTTCAGCATTATATATGTGCGTTAAAGATACAGACAGACGGATGGACAAAAATGGAAAATCGATTGTTTTAGCTTCAGTATTAATAATAGTGTTTACGGGATGGCAATTTATTTAGTCATTCAAGTCTACCCAAATCCATGTTGCTATTGTTATTTGCATCCTTAAATAATAAATTATAAATAGCAATATCCGTTATGCTAAACTAATAAGGAGTAATTCTATTTCCATCCAATAGTAGGTATTCTCGATACGATATATAAAAAATGAAATATGGAGCTGCGATTTTCTCCGAAGGTGAGTTCCATTCATCTGTGGGTGGACCAGCTAGACTGCGCGGACTTTCGGCGCGGGGCCAATTTCACATCCAGTCCCCACCCCGGTGCCAAACGAGATACATGTTCCGCAACGCATGCGGTCCGCTATAAATTATCGAATAACCAAGTGATAATCAGTGATTGATATTTCTGTGACTATGATTAATCGTGACAAAACTATTGTGAAAGACTGATAGATTTTTGGTACTGCGCTTTTTAATTGACTAACACCGAGTGAGTATCGTTAGTTTATTCATGTGGGAATGTTTTTGGAAATTTACTTTGACAGGTTTTTAGTGTCAATAGCTGGAAAATTGATGTGGGCGGTGTGGCTAAGTGTTGAGTTTGAAGCAAGCAGATCCGGGCGGGGGTGGGCGCTGGCGCGCCCGCGCCCTGTCTCTTGCGTAGGCGAAAGCCACGCAGCCCTCTATTGATCGCTCAATTTTCACACGTACCTATTCGCTAAATATTGTCAATACAAAACCTGTATCCTAAATTTTGCCAATCTATGATAACCAGTGAGTACTGAAAAAACGTATACTCGTGAACTACGTGCTTTTATTAGATCAGGTGAGATAAAACTATCGTGTGTGTACCTACATTCTATTTTCATCTCATTCGTGTAGGTATTCTGCGAAAACGATATGACCCTGGACCTTATTCGTCCTCAACAGCGTATGACTATACACTGTTGGATATGAGCCTATTAAAAACATAGCATAGGTATTTACTTTGCCTCGAGTCAGTTGGTGGCCAAACATTTGACTAAACTGGTAGCTGATAAAAAAAAAACGGTTTTTTGCATTCACCTCTGGAGCCTAAGTGTACGTCCAACTCCCGCTTCCATTTTGGTTTACACTTACCTAATAAGCACTTAATCACACCACGTTTGGACTTTGCAGATGTTTCCACTTTTACGATAGAGCTAAGAGAAAAAACAATAAAAACACGTTTCTTCTATAACAGGACCACCGTTATATTATATTATAAATTGTTTACTCTCAGATTTTTTGATTACTATCAGCTGATCGCCGTGTTATCATAAGGCCGTAGGTGGTAGTGCAGTCTGAGGAACTGGCTATCTTACCTGGGGATCGAACCCGGAACCTCAGGATCTGACACCAGTGGGCGAACCATTAGAGCGCAGAAGCGAGACCATCTCATACATCTCATACGACATTTTATGGTAGTGGATGGTGGTGGTCAAAAAAAATATCTACTTAATAACTTGAAAGCCACATTGCATTGGATATCAACGATTATTAATAAAAACTAGTAGATACCACATTCGCATTGAGCTCATCTTCAATGAGATGAATTGGCAAAACAGGACCATCGAAAATTCTATTTATAGAATTATTCATAACATCCTTGCGACAGTCCCTAAGAATAACATCAACCAACTTATTTTATGTTCAGTATATTCTGTTTTAAGAATGTATTGGGGAAAAAACTATAACCATATTAGTATGGGTATCACATCACATCAACAGCCCATTCATGTCTCTCGGCTTGGTAGGCGTATTGGTGATCACGGTCAAGGTTTGGATAATACGCAGAAGGAATCTGCTGGCCTTCTGGTGAGATCCCACAGTCGGCTTTTACGACAGCCTTGGGCTGAGTTGAAGGGCTCGATTCTTAAGCCGCGACCGCGACGGCAAAAGAAAAAATGTATTGGTATTATGTAATTACAAGACTTATATTTTTCAACATACACCTATTGAAAAATTTAAAGGCCACCATTTGACATGAGAAGCAGTCAGGTTAGCAGAAGTTAGCGGTTAAATAATTCGGTTTGTCCTTTATAGATTATGAAAAGAGAGAGGAATTACATTTTAAGAAGCAAAAACAGTCAAATATGTCCATCGAATTTTCACCGTAATCCTAAATTTACAGTTGAAAAACAAGACAAGAGCAACGTGTTTCATTCCTAACCTACTGATGATAAAGGTCCCTTTGTCTATGGCAATACCTACCAACCAATGATTGAGTTGCCCAAAATAATGCATCATGGTTCGAGCAAAGGATATATTAAAGTTTGACGTATGATACGGAACCGTAATAATGAGATGCGATCCTGTATCAAGTGATCTAAATGCGTAGTGCGCGGTAACTGTGATTCTTGAATGAAAATATGCTCAACAAGTAACTTGCTGCGCAGCACTCTGCGCATGCCTGGGTCTTTCGCGATTTCCAATATGTCCGCCGTTCCCAGCTTTTCACAACATTGTCGAAATATTTTGCAAACGTTTTGTATCAGTTTAAAATCTGTAGAGTAGACGTCACTATAAAGACGAAAATAAAAAAATGATTGAACTTTCCCTCAGTGCGTGCATACAGTTTTGACAAAATTGTGACACCTACTCTTCTATTGAATATTTGTGAAAGTAAAATGGCTACCTAAATGGTAAACTAGAACTAGCGTTAGGATTCCGTACACAAAGGGGTATCGTTAGCCACTTTTTAACCGACTTTGAAGATATTTATTCGGACGTACAACGAGGTTGATTGATGTTTTCGAACATCATGAAAAACATCAATCTACAAAAGAGTATTTTTCATAAAATACTCTTTTGTAGATTATAAGTACCTACATCGTTTTACAGTTATAATCTAAGTTGAATCGAAGTGGTTACTGCCTCCTCTATAAACAGCTTTAAAAACAAAGTGGCTACAAACTAATAAACTATTTCCTACAAGGAATAATCAAGTGTAGTGTCTCTCTATTTAAAATCAATACTGTGAAATAGGGACATCAGCCTCAGTGCTTCTCGCCTTTCATTAAATAAATCATTAAAAATTCATTAAATCATTAAATAATAATAATAATCTTATTAGGTATAGGTACCTGTAAAATTTTATTTGGATGGGATAGTAAGCTTTTTCAAAATGAACGACAAACTAGCGCTACCACTGGGTTCATAACCTCTATCTTAAAAATGGTAATATATAACCATGGTACTTGTACACCATGCTTATATACAAACACAAAAGTGCAAGTATTTCTCGATAACGAAATTTTAAGTTCTCCGAGTACCTAGGCATTGCAAGATATTTACAAATGTTATATAATAAAACAAAAAATCACAACCCACGACGGGACTCGAACCCCCATCTTTTCCTAACGCCGGAAACGCTCTGACCAACTGAGCTACGGGTTGCGACTTTTTGTGTCATAATAACATTTGTAAAAGTTGCGACCAAGTGCAATCGCAAAGAAAGTGCAATGAAATACAAAAAAACATTTGATTGAAAGATATTGTTACGCAACTGTTTTAGCTTTTTAGGCTTACGCGTTTTTTGTTTCAGGTCCTGTGTAGCGTACTGTGTTCCTTGGATTGCGCCATGGTGACGTGGAAGTGTGCTGGCAGTAAGCGCGCGGCATCCACGCAGGTCACTTAGAAAACCCGGGCCACGCTGGAGCTCCGGCGCACAATCGCCATGCCTGTTCCGATCTTCGTATATGCGACATCTTTCGTCCTTCTGTGGCTATGCGGTAAGTAGTTTACACAATGAAAAATGCTAACATAATTAAAAAAACCTTCAATGACTGTAATGTAGAAATTGTACAGGTACCTGTAAGGTAGGTTTACCTACAAAGAAGTCCGTAAATTATAACAATAATAATTTTATTTATGCGTATTCAACAATTAATATCACATTCCCTTTATACTTAAATACAACACTCGTGCTAGTGCATGCAAATCACGCATGCTCTTTGTTGGTACCTCGGTAAATTAAAACAAAATGAAAAAAATATAAAACCTAAACTTAAAGAGTAGCCCATTGTGAAAGGGCTCGTCCGGGGAAGTACTACCACCATACCTATTTCAGCCGACAAGCAGCATTGTTGAGTTCCGGTTTGAAGGGTATGGTCGCCAGTGTAATTACAGGCACGTGAGGCTTAACACTTTTATGCCTCAAGTTGACGGGCGAAATGCAGTGCTGTGTAGGCTATGTTCTTTGTGGATGTGACCTACGCAGTAAGACATTGTTATAGACAAATGATGCTCTTAACTTCAGGTGGTTACTTGCTTGCCGTCTCCGAGTTGTATAAAAAAAAAACACTAGCCCCACACTGATATGCGCAATGTGTTGTGCTAGTCTTTTCCAAGAGTTTGTCAAGTACATGTATGTACCTATTAATGTAGCTGCTATTCATTGATCGAGTGAGCGAAGCGAACTAGATCTCCGAGTTAAGTTAGGAAAGCCGGCTCTGTATGTATGTGGCTGCATAACTGACGATAGGTTTCTCCGATTTTTATGAAATTGAAAATGTAATGAGATAACATAAATATAAATTGATTGATTTTTGATAAGTGGGGTAGCTATTGAGATATTGAGGTGAATGGAAATACAATTTTTCACCCATATATTTTAAATGGCCGACCCGATCAATTCAAAATTTTTAACATGCAGAGATTATATAAATACTCATCAATCAGTACGAGGATTTTTTGCGACCAAGGTATTTTTTAAGAAATAGGGTTGTTGGTCTTTCTCTCTATACGTGAAAACCTTTAATTGGCCTTCTGTGTTATATTGTTGTGTTTATCTTATATTAATGTGCTGTTGGTTTTCCTTCAAATAAATAAATAAATAGTGAGAGAAGATTTTTGGCTTGTGGGTGTCATTTGAAAGAGTATTATTAATTTATTTATTTATATATTTTTTTATAATTATTAATACATTCATAAATATATATTTTACTTCACAAAAACTACCCCGAGTTTTTGTAAAAATGTTGCGCGTTAAGGGGTTATAACGCTTGTTATGTCTTGTAGGATAGACTGTTAAACGGGGCTGACTTCACAATTAACTTTCTTTTGATTTGCTGACACCAACCCTGTATTTTAATTAAGGGTTGCAAAAGGGGTAAATAAGATTAAGGTTTTGAAAATATGTGATAACGTTGATTTCAAAATAAGTTTATTTTTCCCCATATTAGATGATGGATGGTCGTCAGGTCTTGTAAGATTGGAGGGAATTCGGTTTTCTTTTTTGTACTCACTTTTATTGGAATCTCATTAAAACTGGTTAATTATTTTTTATCATCATCATTCACATGCATCCGTAGGCTGGAGTGGTAGATTTTTAAGCCACGACTATTAAGACATCGGTTTTGAGAGCACTTCTCTAAATGTCATCAGCCTTTGATTCATGTCAGTAAGGATATTATACTATGATAACAACGAGGGAGAGCCTCAAACCAAGAATGTGAAACAAGAGAGTTCGAGAAAAAGAGTGCTTAACTTAACTTTTATCGTTTGTTAATTTAATTTAATAAAATAATCTCTGTCACAAACCAGACATCACGACACACATCTCAGTTCGGGGCGAACTACTAATTTTGTCCTAATATTACAGTATTGCAGTATTGTGATGGGTATCATCACAACACAATGTATTTCTATGATAACGAAATCCTAATGAGTGAATATTGGTATTATTCAGAAAAAGGCGATTTCTTTAAAATAAATGTATAATTGAGGGTACCTTATGAATAACTTATGGAATTTATACACTGAAAACGAAACATATACGTACTCGTTTACGATCTTAGGCAAAGTGCAGACGAATTCCAAGCTTATGCAGAGAAGTTAGTACATAGTTATGGGTTTAATAATTCAAACACAGTAATATTCAGTAATAAGCCAGTTATGATTCAATAAGGTACCTACGTACGTTCCCTAAAGCTTTTAGATCGCTATAAACTCGTGTTTGTGATTAGTGATGTATGTTTCGAGGAATTCACACGATTACTGATATTAATGTGATAAATCAGTCAAAAAGTCAATAATAGAACAATTTCGTTTTAGGTTTTAATCTATGAGGACTCGTGTGCCAGAGGACTCATGCCAGTCCACGACATAGTTAGGGTAGTAATACACGGATTTATTGCAAAATCGGTCAACTTAAACGTAAGTTGTCCTAGGTAGGAGAAATATCAAATCAAATACGAGGCGAAGCATCTTAAATATTTTTTGTACGTTTTTAGGGGAAGCCAATGTTATACGGTGTACCTACTTTGCAAATAGGACATGAAATAGGGAATCCGTCTGAAATGTATCTGTTCTAATCTACCTTGTTCTTGCGTTTTCTTCGATAAATCAGCCTATTGCACTGTAAGCTAAAGTTTTATTGATATTTTTATGCTATTTGTTTTTTATTATACGACGGGTAAGCACTTGGCCTTCATCTCACCTGGTTACACAAGTTGAGATAAGGCCGAAGGTGGAGGCGCACTTCACCCAGAAATCCTCAAACTGAGGAACTGGCTATCTTACCTCTAAATGCCGGAACACAACAATTTTAGATTGTTATTATGGCGACAGAATTAGGTAAGATGGTGGTAGCTAGCCAGGCGGACTCAAACAAAGTCCTACTACCAACCAAACCAAGCACAATATATTGTACTCCCCATGGGGATCGAACCCGGGACCTCTGGATCTGAAATCGGTGGGTTGAACACTAGACCACAGAGGCGGTTAAATGTTTCAACGAAAAATTTTATGCATATTCAAAACGATGAATACATTGTTAGTATTCACAGATGCATAATAACACTGTGTCGGTGTCAGGAGGGCGAGGGTCGCACTAATGGCAGGTCGAATTATCTAAAGTGGTTGCCGAGAACTGGGTGTCTTATCAACTGTTACCTAAGTAGGTATAGGTACTCAAAATAGAACGACGCACTGATAAAATTACGTTTCAATGTTAGTTTATCATCATCATCATCATCATTTAAAAATATTACAGTTATGAGGACTGCCGACGGAATTGAAAACTTATATGAAAATATTTAACAAAATAATTTAAGAAATAAAATTTGGTATTTATAAAATGTTGCTGAATTTTTAATTTTAAAGCACGCGACAACAAGAAATCTGTTTTTACCACGCCGGCCACCAGTCTGACTCAACACTTCACTTCATTAGCATGTCAATGACGCAAACCAACAAATTTTACCCCTACCAAAAATCGCTCAGAGCAGATAGAAGTATTCACAAAAAAAAATGTGCTCTAATGATATATTCGATCATTACCTAGTCTGACTACCACTTCCACGGCCTTATGCTAACTACCGTCTCTAGCGAGGGCAGTAGAGAGAATATATGAAAACGTATACAGCCTCTAGCGAAAAGAATATGTACGAAGGTAGTGAAGTAAACGGTACGTTATTTAGCTCACATACATCCACCATTGAACACAAGTAGAACACCAATCACCGGTGCAAACAGCGATCTGAACCGCGCCCATCCATCGACTTCCCGCGACCTCCATAATTACGGTTTTTATTAAATGGTAATTCGTTACCATTTTATTGAATAAGTAGGAAGTTTTTGGAAAAAGAGTTTTTTCGGAAATTATATTTATTGATCAAGTGAGCGAAGTGAACAACCTTGGTTGATTGGATGCCCAAATTCAATAATGTTTCTTGATAAAGGGTTATTAGTATTCAGATAATTGATCGAGTGAGCGAAGCGAACGAGGTCTCAGAGTTAAGTTGGAAAATCCGGCACTATATGTATGTATGTAAGTGGCAATGTTTGTGACGGCATAACATTCGAACGAATTATCCGATTTTTATGAAAATTAAACTGAATAGAGATAACGTAAGTAGAATTTGACTGTCGCGGGGATTTTCGATAAGTTGGGTAGTTTTTGAGATATCGGGGTGAAAAGAAATACAATTTTTCGCCCATATCTTTTGAATGGCTGATCCAATAATTTTGAACATGCAGAGAATATATTAATACTCATTAATCGGCACGACGATTTTTTTGACACTAGGGTAGTTTTGGAGAAATAAGGGTGTTAAGTGAGACGAGAAGATTTATGGCTTGAGGGGTGTCATTTGGAAAAGTACCGGCTGCACATTCATAAAATATATATTTTACTTTTTATAAGGGATGGTTTTTGTAACAAAGGTTAAGGGTTTAAAACGCTTGGTATATCTTGTAGGATAGACTATTAATGTGAGTTGACTTCACAATTAACTTTCTTTTTATTTGCTTAAACCACCCCTGTATTTACATATAGGGTTGCAAAAGGGGTAAATAAGATTGAAGTCTTTTTTTTTTTAATCAGGAAATATCATATGAAATAGGGGTTGAGACTGCAGATTTTAAAATATGTTTA
Organism: Venusia cambrica; assembly: GCA_951394065.1. NCBI lineage: Eukaryota > Metazoa > Arthropoda > Insecta > Lepidoptera > Geometridae > Venusia > Venusia cambrica. The sequence goes on from OX596035.1 coordinate 8,727,429, forward strand.
TTTAGCCCTTATTAGGGGTTTTTAAGATGAATAGGGCAAAGGATGACCATCAGGTCTTGTAAGATAAGAGAGGGGTAGGAGTATTCGAAATTTCATGAAAACTGGTCTATTTATCTATAGTTATTCACTGAATAGGGAAGAGTATCGATAAAATCCGAGAATTACTTTTGAAGTTTCATGCATGGGTTTTGGCTGCGCAAATTCCATATCAACAGTACATTATTGTCCACCACAATGTGAATAGAACTTCCTCTAAAATATTTTGTTTACACAAATAAAAAACTTCTGCTGCCTTTTTAGTTGACTTTACGACATCCGTGGGCTAGAGGGGTAGATTTTTAAACCACGACTACTAAGGCAACCGGTTTGAAAACACTTTTCAAATCGACATCAACTTTTGTTTTATGTTAGAAAGCATATTACATTACGATATAAACAAGAAAGAGCCTCGAACACTCAGGTGAATAAAGAGAGTTCGAGAAAAAAGAGCTTAAGTAAGTCACTTTAACAAGCCTCATAGCTCAGTTGGTAGTAACTCTGCCTTCTGCGCTGTAGGCTGTGGGTTCGATTCCCACCCAGGACAAACATTTGTGTGATGAATATAGATGGTTGTTCTGTGTTTGGATGTTGTATCATATAGTACGTATGTATTTACAAAAAGTATTTAAGTATTCTATCCGTAATCTAGTTCCCATATTACAAGCTATGCTTAGTTTGGGGCTAGATGGCGCTGCGTAAAATTAATGTCCTGTAATGTCCTGTCCTGTAACTTTTATCGTTTGTTAATTACGTTCTATTTGAGAAATAATCTCCGCCACAAAATAGACATCACGAGATCTCAGTTCGGGGCGAACTACTTGTACTAGTATTATATAGCGCAGCACAGGCCAGCCCTAGTGCGGGATCCATTTGTAATCTGTTATATTTTGAAAAATAAATATATTGTAAACATTTGTTGGTAAATAAAGTAATTATCTTATCTTATCTTATCTTATATACGAGTAGTATGAGTCTTTACAAAGTGCACATATGAAATTGGGTGAAACTACACCCATACCGACGATTGTTGAGTGATGATTTATTTTTTGGGGATAACAGTATTTCACAGTCATTGTCGAGTTATTAACAAGCATTATTTTAATTTTATCACTATAGCTAAGAGTAAAATTTCATTTTCTCTATGGTAGTCTATAGATAAAATTGAATTTTACTCTTCCTTTCATAACCGGTTATATGTTAGGAAAATATTTTTCATGTACGTAGCTGGTTACGAAACTCAGATGAGAAAGTGGATAATTATTTCATATTCAATAACCGGTTACGAAAGGAAGAGTAAATTTTTATTTTCGTAACTGGTTATGAAATATCGGTTACGAAAATGGACCAAAGGATTTTCTTTTCGTTTTTCTTAAAATCTGTAGGTATATTAGTACCTACTACCGTAGCTACCATGATGAAAAGCAGACATTTGAACATACATGTTTATTCTGTGCCAGGGTGTTGTGTTGTATGATCAGTATGTATTAACAAAAAAAATGTTTTTAGGTATGTTGATACTTACCTACTTTATCCGTAAACAAGTTCCCATATCACAAGCTTTCCTTTGCTTGCATAGGTTGGGGCTAGATGGGCGCTGTGTGAAATCAATCGCGTTATTTATTGATTATTATTTTAACGATCGGAAACAAAATCGGATATCAGTTACTAAATTGCGAAGTAATCGGTCACCATACTCAATAAATATATTTTCTAACATATTTTATGAATTTAGATATCAATGAATTAACTTTTTGGCTATTGAGGCATAGATTGCTTCACTACCGTAGGTTACGCGACAGTGGCAACAAGCATTACAGTAAATAATATTTTATATAGATAATAAAAAAATGCAAACATAAACAATATCAAAATACAACTAAATAAATTATTATTAGTATTGTATTTCAGTTTGAATTGAATGGCAGGACAACGTCGGGTCAGCTAGTGTTTTATAAATTTAGATATCAATGAACAAATTTTTTTGGCCATTGAGGCATAGTTTTACGATATATTTTTCGATGCCCACCAGTTTATACAAAGGTTTCCCTTAACAGCGAGCGCAGACAAGCAATCTCCGTTTGGGGCTTTACGTCCTACGAACGGCACCGCCGACCAACCTGATCCTCGCTCACCTGTGGGACGGGTGCCTCCATACCAGCCGCAGGGCGTGGTCGGCGGTGGCATACATGGCCAAGGGATCTGGCCTCATAATCCACACACGCGCGTCGAAATTTGGAATCGTAAGTTGTACTATTACGTGGCGTGCTTTCACCATCTACACATCATCTATCACAGTAACTTTCGTCAGCACTACATGTGCTATGGTCTAGTGGTTCAACGCACCGATTTCAGATCCAGAGGTTAGATCGCCATTGGGAGTACAATATATTGTGCTTGGTTTGGTTGGTGGTAGGACTTTGTTTAAGTCCGCCTGGCTAGCTACCACCATCTTACCCAAGTCTGTCGCCATAATAACAATTCTAAAATTGTTGTGTTCCGGCATTTAGAGGTAAGATAGCCAGTTCCTCAGTTTGTTGAGATTTAATTACAGGTAAAGTGCGCCTCCACCTTAGGCTTTATCTCAACTTGTTACCAGGTGAGATGAAGGTAAGTGCGTACCCGTCAAACAATAAAAAAAAAATGTCTTCCTCCTCCATTTCCCTCTAACGTACATACGTCATTTCATCCTTCACTCCTATCTTGTACATCATATCTCACACAATCCATACATCTAGCTCTTCTTCGGTATACTCTACCATGAGATATTATAATGGATACATCCATTTACATATTCAACGCTCTTCTCGTTACATGGCATTCATCCTTCCTCATCATATGACCAAGACAAAGCTCTCTTCTCAATGTTTCTGTGACTGGCGCCACTTTCACACTTCCTCTTATATCATTCATAACTTGACGTTTCTGCATAAACGTCAAATATTATTCAAAGTTCTGTCTAGTTATTTCTAGCTCGTCATTTTTTTTTATGGGCTACATTTTTGCCTACAGGAGGTTAATATATGTGAGTATGACTGAGGACATGTCATGTATATTCTGGTAGTCATACTGATATAACAAATTAGTATACCAGGAAACTGCGCCCAGCTTAGGGTGAGTGATCCACGATAGGTTCGCGCGATATTGTAATTCAAAAGGCAACACGTTTATGTAATCATTGTCATGAATAACAATAGCTAGACTATAGGTAGGTATACTTCAGTACTAAAATTATTTTTACTGTAACCAGAGCAGCCAAAACGAAGACTAATAATAATAATAAGAACCAATACTAGCTAGGAGTCGTCGAGTTCTGAGAGCACAGAAAATATACTACAGTGTGGACAAATAGAAATACAGGCCAGGCCTTTTGAACTTGAATCGACTAAAATAGAGGCCAAAAGCTTGTCAGAAGAACACAACAATATCAGAATTGTTGTAATTCAGAATTAGTTAAGATGTTTGTTCTGTGTTTGAGTGTTGTATTGTATTAAGTATGTGTACAAAAAAAAGTATTTATGTATTCTATCCGCAATCCGGATAGTTTGGGCTAGATGCTGTGTGAAATTAATGTCCTGTTATATTTATGCCTTTAAGTGAGTATATAACCCCTTTATATCGGCAGACCACGCAGGACTCTCCAGACATGTTGATGTGATCGATGAAGACCCAGATGACCCGGACGATGTTGCTTGCCAGCAGCCATGTCTCCCACACCAGTTTTCATGTCAGGTTTGTAAGAGTACACTACACCTTTTCATTTTTCGGTTTACGTTATCGTTATTGTAAGTATCCTCATACCTTTAAAAGAATATAATTGGTTTCTAAAGTTGTGGAACTACCTATTTTAAACTAAAATGGACAGATGTAAGATCATCAGTGATTTTTTTTTTGTTTATTGTACGACGGGTAAGCGTTTGATCTCCATCTCACCTGGTTACAAGTTGAGATAAGGCGCTCTTCACCCAGAATCCTCAACAAACTGAGGAACTGGCTATCTTACCTCTAAATGCTGGAATAGAACAATTTTAGAGTTGTAATTACAGCGACAGAATTAGGTAAGCTGGTGGTAGCTAGCCTGGCGGACTTAAACAAAGTCCTACTACCAACCAAACCAAGCACAATATATTGTACTCCCCATGGGGATCGAACCCGGGACCACTGGATCTGAAAATCAATGGGTAGAACCACTAGACCACAGATACGGTTAAAGGGATAATTATGCCATTAACCAACTATTGGAGTAGCAAAACGTCGGCTGGTATAGGTATAGCTTGTCAGCTTAGCAGCAGGACTATTTCCTGAGACTGCCGCGTGTACAGACAAAACACGTGTCGACTATTATTTTTTATATATACCTGCAAATATAAGTATATGCAAAGTATCGCCTGACTCAATCAACTACTTATATCAGAGAAAAGGTCATGCAAAGAGGTCACGACCCATCCTCGTGTCTATTGAGGATACAATGCACAGAGCCTAAGATTTTTTTTATCTTTATGACAATTAGTATAGCCTAAAACTATAATTACAATCTACCCTGCATAGGCCAGTGAGTAATTTTATGCTAACTTAGTATTATTATGGAGTAATTATTTTAAAGAATGTGCCCAATGTCACGTTTCTTACAGTTTCTATTTAAGGAGAGAAACTTTGTTGATGTGTCCTTCCAAGTAGCACTATCACTATAATAACTCAAAAGGTTTAATTCTATTCAGTCTTCCCACTGTGTTTTTGCTGTCAAAGAGCTGCATTGCCTCTAGAGGCTAAGATGCTGACAAAGTTCTGTTTCAGATATCCTGCATGTGTATAGCAATGGAGAAACGCTGCGATGACATAACAGACTGCGTGTCAGGAGAAGACGAAGCTGGGTGCGCCGACGCTTGTATCGAGCAGAAAAACCACACACTCTGCCATAGTACCAGCGTCTGCATCGCCAACGAGTGGATCTGTGATGACGACAACGATTGCGGGGACTTTTCTGACGAAACTCATTGCAGTGAGTTTTACTTGTACAACACTCAACACTGCCTTATCCAATTTGGTGTGTTTTTGTAATAAGATAGATCTACGTTTCGCCACTCGACTTTTTTTGCGACGTGCGACGGAGAAGTGCATGACCTTCATTTCACCTGTTTTTAAGTGGGCCCAAGCGCACTTCACCCGGCATCCTCTGACCTCTGAGCTGGCGAATACCTATAAATGGCGGAACACAACAAATTTGAATTGTTGTTATGGCGACAGGCTTAGGTAAGATAGTGGCTTAAACATAGTCCTACCAGCCAAACCAAGTACAATATTGTACTCCCTGGGGATCGAACCGGGTACCTCCGGATCCAATACCCGCGAGCAAAATACATTGAATCACCGGCCGCAAGTAAGGCTGCAGTGTCAACTATTTTTAACCGACTTCAAAAAAAAAGGAGGAGGTTCTCAATTAATCGTCATCTTGTTTTTTATGTTGATACCCCGATTACACGGAGACGCCTGGACCGATTTCGAAAATTATTTTTTTGTTTGAAAGGGTTCACACACTTCACAGGTAGTCCGATTGTCATCAGGTCAGGATCTGATGATGGGATCCTGGAAAAATCGAGGGGAACTCTTTAAATATTATAGGCACACTTGAAGCGATTTGGGTGTTAAGGAAACACGGATCCCATATACCTATATGGATTTGTTAGCTGTCGGGCCAAAAAGCAGTACGTCCATCCCGCATCGTCTATAATTGGATTTGTCCATTTTGAGGTTCGTCATAACGCAGTTCATAGAATTGAAACTTGTGTGGCTATGCAACATAATTAAATAAATGAAACGGTTATTACTACAAAATTTATACGTCGATTTGCTGACGTTTCGAGATCATTTTGAGACCCCTTCTTCACGAGCTTCGCCCGCGTGCACGTTCGTCGGTCGCGCGGCGCAAACTGATCGACGTATAAATTTTGTGGTAATAACCGTTTCATTTATTTAATTATAACGCAGTTCGTCCATTTCGAGATTCGTCATTACGCAGTTAGTCCATTTGGTGACTATATTACAACTGACAAACCGATATAACCTTACTTAATATGTGTATTGCTAAATCGTTACGATATCGCAGAATATAGGTGGGAGGGGGGAGTTCTCCCCCCCGATGGATGGACAGACATACAGACACGTGATCCTATAGATTTGTTAGCTGCCGGTCCAATAAGCCGCTCGTCCAATTGGAATTTTAATTCGCATTTCGTCCAACAGGCATTTCGACCAGTAGAAATTACGACAACACGCATTTGGTCAAACACGTATTTCGTCCAACAAGTATTTAGCCCACCAAATATTTCGTTCAACTGCACAAACTATAGGGATGAACCGAACAAATTTTATCATAGTCCTTCAGGTGTTTCATACAAGCCTGCTACTTTGTTTTACAAGTGGAACTCTCTTTTCCATTTATTTTATTATACAATACTACCGCTTATATTGTAATGTGACTGTTAACTGATTTGAAAGGATATATTTATATGTTTCATATTATCTTTTATAATTACGTCGGTTTTTGCCGCTAATACTGAAAATGTGCAAAAAAAATAACGTTTCTCTCCCCTTCCCTGGGGCCCTGTAATCCTAGGCTGTACCTATAGTTTGCGATATCGTAGCGTTTTGGTAATACAGATATTAATATAAAATTGGTTTGTAATTTGTAATGTTGTCACCAAATGGACGAACTGCGTAATGACAAATCTCGAATTTGACGGACTGCGTTATGACGAACCTCGAAATGGACTAATCCAATTATGGACGAACTGAGTAGTAGACGAACGGCAAAATGCGAGATGGACGTACTGCTTATTGGACCGACAGAAAACAAATCCAAGAACTGAATACTTTAATTTTATCTCACGTGCTTATAGATAAATAAATCCTAATAAATGTTCTTGTAAAATTAGTTTTAACCGCCTCTGTGGTCTAGTGGTCCAACCCACCGATTTCAGATCCAGAGGTCCCAGGTTCGATCCCTATGGGGAGTACAATATATTGTGCTTGGTTTGGTGGGTGGTAGGACTTTTTTTAAGTCCGCCTGGCTAGCTACCACCATCTTACCTAATTATGTCGCCATAATAACAATTCTAAAATTGTTGTGTTCCGGAATTTAGAGGTAAGATAGCCAGATCCTCAGTTTGTTGAGGATTCCGGGTGAAGTGCGCATCCACCTTCGGCCTTATCTCAACTGGTGTAATTAGGTGAAATGAAGGTCAAGTGCTTACCGTACAATAAAAAAAAAGTTATCAGAAGTAGACGAGCTTTTGACATTGCTCATAAAGATTAACAAGATATAAAACCTTATGACTGACAAGGCTTTGAACTGCAGGTGGGTCAGCAAACTGCACGGCAGAACAATTCACATGCGGGAACGGACTCTGCATCCATCACAACTGGGTGTGCGACGGGGACAACGACTGTCGTGACAACTCCGATGAAACCAATTGCACCAAGGGCAAGTAAGTACAAGCTTTACATGTTAGCAAACGCCCAGCTCTTTATTCCCGTCATTTCGTGGCAATTTCAACATAATTCCTTTGTATTAAACTCCTATACAACAAAATGAAGCTACTCGAAAAAAAAAAGAAAACATACTGGATTTCATGGATCTGATTTTTTTGCGCCTATCTACCTATTTTTTTTTTCAGAATAAAGGTATCAGCCGAAAAAAACAGTCAATTTTTTTTAATGTTGTTTGTTACAGTAGCTTATACGCGTGTGTACTTATGTATTTTCATATGCTTTTATTTTGACTTTCTGGACGTATACAGACACTTATTTATTTATTTATTATTGAATTGGTTTATTTGCATTTATTTGCCTCTGCTGCTTTTTCTTTTCACCAAGAACCTCAAATAATTGATGGAAATCATCAACGTTTCATCTCCGACGTTCAAAGATAACTGTCAATTAGCATAAAAGATATAGCCCTTATCTAAGTCGTACAAATAGACAGGCAGAAAACGTTGTTCTAATAATAGGGTTCTGTTGACACCAAACGAGGAAAATAGATTTTTGTTTTTCTTTACTAGGATGACGTCACACAGTAGCCAATATTTCTTTATTAAAATCATCTGATGTGAGTACTGATAGAAGAATTGGATCACACAAACATTACACAAACATTGTGCATGTTGTTTATGTGACAAGCCTTATAGCTCAGTTGGTAGTAAGTCTGTGGGTTCGAATCCCACCCAGGACAAACATCTGTGTGATGAATATCGATGTTTGTTCTGTGTTTGGGTGTTATATCATATAGTACGTATGTATTTACTAAAAACGTAAAAAAGTATTTCAGTAATCTAGTTCCCATATTAAAAGCTATGCTTAGTTTGGGACTAGCTGGCGCTGTGTGAAATTGATGTCCTATTATATTTATTTATAATTAAAGTAGGCAACAATATAATAGCCAAGAGTGCGAAAACGTCAGTCCCAGTCGGACTAACATTTGTCCCGATTCATATAAGTGGTACTCATATGATCAGGGTGCCCGATCAACGGCACTCGAGTACTTAACTAGCTGTCACGTACACGTGTTGGTACTATTTCCTAATCTGTTAATTTCATTCCATAGCCTTATAATCCGTACAAGTTTTAAATTTTAGGGTTCCGTAAGGGTGCGAACGGGACCTTATTACTAAGCTAGTCTGACACAAGGCTGTATCTCATGAACTGTGATGAGTAGAAGTGCTCCTTGTGAAAGGGCTCGACGCTCTTCCGAACACGCGAGGCTTAACACATTTATGCCTCAAGTGACGGGCGCGATGCAGTGCCGCGTAGGTAATGTTATTTGTGGATGCAGTAAGGCTTAGTAAGCAAGATATGCTATAAACATCCGGTGGGCTGCTTGCTTTTTCTGTCTTATAGCAAAAAAAAAAGATTCGATGCCAACCCCTCTGTGGTCTAGTGGTAATAGTTTGTGTAGCTCTCGATCCGGATATCCAAGGTTAATATCCCGGAACAGTTGAAACGTTTGTTCCCAGTTTGGTTAGGATATTGCAGACTTAAATCACCTGATTACCCGTTAAGTGAGATGACTCCATGCTTCGGAGGGCATAGCCCTATGGGAACTGCACATAGTACCTACCCGCTAAAGAGCCATGTCAGACGCCTTTTGCGGCAGCTCGTACACCCTGACACCAGGGCATCCCATACGAAGAAATATATCAAGGGTTTGCAAAATCGCATGGTTAGCACTCCCCGATCCCTCACAAAACACCTCTTTTATATCCAACAATAAAACTACAAAGCTTTTAACTCTACTACAAATGTTTGCAATTCTTATTAGTGCCCATTGATTTCACCCTCGGCGTATAAGCTGTATGACGTCATGGTAATCTGTTACTAAAACCAGGTCGTATTGTAGTAGGTCAGACTTCGCAATCCATTAGCCAGACATGCATGCTCTGTGGGGCTACTCCCGACACTCGATCCCAATCGTTATTTGGGATTTTGTACGAAATTTTGCAATTTGGTACTCTTGAGTTCAATACTAGCGCACGATTGGAACTGAATTGGGAGGATTTTTTTTAACTAAATGAAATCAACTCATCTCGATTGTTTAAAAATTTGGTACTCTTGACGCGATTTTGACAGTAGCATTCGAGTTTGAAATCGTGATTAGGATAGGATTTGTAAAGTTTCCAAAAGTTGACGTTTTTGCGTTCCGAGTTTGTGTTTTTGGTAAAAATATGGCTGGTTTAGCATAAATTCATTCGATTTTGGACAATGCTCGCAGAGAAGATACAAGGCAGTGGAATGTTGCTCGGCGAATTGTCATTGGGTTCGGAGAATTCAGACGCGGACGTATATATTATACGGCCATGTGTGAAAAATACACTCACGATACCTATTCCACCCGTCAAGCAGCATTGCTGTGTTCCGGTTAGACAAAAAAACGAACTAATTTTTTTTTTGTGCAACGTTATAAATATTTATATATTTATAGTGCCGTGGCGGTTGCGGCTTACGTAAGAATCGACCCATCCAACTCGGCCTATGGATGTCGTAAAAGCCGACTAAGGGATCTCACCAGAAGAAGGGTAGCTTCTATGTATTGTCTACACCTTTGCTTCGATTACCAATCCGCCTGCCAAGTGGTGGGTGATTATGGCATAGCATTCCAGCTGTAGAGCAGGCTCTGTCTAGCAGTGGACACGAAAGGGCTATTTTGTGATGTGACTTATAATGATGCGGAATTTCATGCACCGAAACCGTTTTGCGTTCTGCCAAATAGATACCCATTTTTTTTTTATTTATGCGGGGTCTGTGTGAATTAAGAATTGTTTATGTATTTATCATTGATCAAGTGAAAGGCACATATTATGAAATATTCGTGATTTGTTTTATGTAAAAACATAAGGCGAACGAAATGGTGCGAAACTAATAGTCTAAAGTTGGGCGATCGATGATCCTTTTGATGATGCTAAAAATATTTTTATGTTGCCTTGTAAATAAGAACATGAGCTTCTGGTAGTTTCGACACGGACTCTGTTCGAGGCTTCTACGGGCAGCTGTAGATCAATAGTCGTTCTAGGGCAAGGGAGTGGGGAGGGGCGGGGAGGGTGTACAGCGGGTCCGGGGGAGCAGTCTCCATGGAAACGCGCCTACGCGCAGCTTGCGTCTCCGTCTTTCGCCTCTCCCAATACATCACATAGATTGCCGTGGGCGGGCATTAAAAAACTGTGTTATAATTAACACGAGAATAGTACGATGATATCAGGAGAAAGTGATGCGTAGGACACAGTAAGAATAGAACCTAGCGTGGGCTGTGATTGTATTATAATGACAAGACTAGTATTCAATTCTGCTGAACCTACGAGTACCTTCAAACATACCATTAAATACCTAGGTCATATGGGTTTAAAGGTCATATATATATTTTTTATTGGACGTAGGGATGTGCTTGGCTTTATCTCACCTTTCAAATTATGATTCGCCGAGGGTCGAAGCCCACTTCACCAGGAATCCTCATGCAGTCTGATGAACTGGCTATATTACCTCTAAATGCCGGAACACCAACTATTTCAAAATTCTGATTGTTGTTACGGCTATAGACTAGTGAGATGGTGGTTAGAACTTTGTTAGCTTTGGCTAGTAAGGACTTAAATAAAGTCCTACTAACCAAAGCAAGCAATATTGTACTCCCCTGGGGATCGAACCCGGGACCTATGGATCTGACACTAGTACATTGGCGAATCACTACTTACCACAAAGGCGGTTATATACCTACTAGCATCGAAGTTTTTCAAATTTAATATTCTACTTGCTAAGCAAATTTTGCTCCTACGGAAGCCTCCTACTATCAGTCCGCATTGTGTTTCCCGCTACTTCGTCCACGTAGTATTATAAAATTTGGTAGTGCGGGCTTTAAGCTACTATAACCATCAATACAATTTTATTAATCTACGAAAATATTTATCCATATGTTGTCTATAAGGTAATAGTATTTTTATTATATCTTTAAGTATGTTCATTCATTCGTTTATATATTAATCTATGAACGGAGGAATAAATAGGGTAGGTAATAATTTCATTCTAACGGCGGCGTATGTGGAAAATACAAAGAATTGATTTGATATAACTACAAACTACAAAGTGGAGAGCTAACTTAACAGTTTTGTATAGAAACTGTAAATAATTTGTTTCGAGTCTGTCCCTGTGACTTATTTATAGTCATAGCAAAACATTACTTTCAGAGGAAACTGTATTCTTTTAAACTAAAAAGGGTAGTTGGTGGATTTTAAAGGAATACGTGGAATAAAAACTGATTCCTTATGAGAGCAACCGGTAATATTATTGCTTCGATAACGTTGCGATTTAAAGTTTTTACTCGAAGCCTGGTCCGTTACACAATTTTGGTGGAATGAATGAATGAATGAATGAACACTTTATTGTACATAGAAATAATACTATAGAACAACAAAAACATTTAGTAACAATAGCGCCTAAGTACAATGGGCGGCCTTATCGCTGAAAGCGATTTCTTCCAGGCTACCTTGTAAGAAGAAATGTAACAGTAAAAAATAACAGAAGTAGTGCACAACAGTATACATATAAACAGAAATTACAACAAATACTAGATACATATATAATTAATACAAACTATGTACTAATACATACCTACAACAATAAAATAAAACAATAAATCAAATAGTCAAATAAATATATACATCAATATAAGTAGTTGGACAGGGTCAGATTTAAATAGAAGCAAGGTAGTGATTTTTGAGCATCAATTTAAAAGTATACACTGACGGAGCCAGTCATATTTCAGTGGGCAAGTCGTTCCAAAGACGAACGGCCTGAACACTGAACGAGTTACCATAGAATGAATGGTTATGGGGGGGGGGAAATTTTAACAAAAAGTTTTCTGATGACCTAAGACCATATGAGTGTACTCGTACAGAAATTCAAATCTCTCTTTAAGGTAAGAGAGAAAGAATATGCATATCCCGGCGAAAACGAATAGGGAGCCACTTGAGCATAGCCCGAAAGGGAGAAATGTGGTCATATTTTTGCAAACCATATATGAATCTTATACAAAAGTTTTGAAGGCGCTCAAGCTTATCTAACTGCTCCTCAGTAAGATAGAGATAGCAGGCGTCAGCATAGTTTAGCAAAGGGAGAAGAAGAGACTGTGCAAGAGCAATCTTGGTAGCGGTTGGCAAGATATAACGCAATCTTCTCAAGGACGCTGCCGAAGCCTAGAGCTTTTAACATGTTATCTGAAGTTGGGGACCCCATGACAAATATCGGTCAAATGTTATCCCAAGATTCCTCACAATCATGCTAAAAGGGATAGGAATTCCATTAAAAACCACGTTAGGTACTGTCTGCCAGTCTATTTGATCTATTAATATAGAGCTGCCTATAATTATGGATTGGGTTTTTATTGGATTAACTTTTAATCCAAAGGCTTTACTCAGTGATACGGCATAAGTCCGAGTTGATACAATATACTATATCAGAAATACTGATCAACGGAGCTTGAGTATAGATCTGTAAGTCATCTGCATAGAGGTGATAGGAAGAAGTTAAATTAGAGGATATGGAAGAGGAGATAGGACACCGCCTTGTGGGACACCGACCGACGTCACACACCACGACGAGAAAGACTCGCCGAGGCGGATTCGCTGCCGGCGCCCATATAAGTAACTGGAAAACCAGTCAACCACAGCCTGTGAGATGTTATGAGAGCGGAGCAATGCAAGAAAGATTTCAAAGTGTACAGTGTTAAAGGCATTACTGAAGTCAAGCAAGGTAAGAACCGTAAGTTTCCGATTATCCATACCTAGACGAATGTCATCCGTGATTTTGACTAAAGCAGTGACCGTACTGTGCCCTTTTCGGAAACCAGACTGCATAGGATTAAGGATGTTGTGCATAGACAGAAAGGAGTTAAGCTGGTTGGGTACAAGACGTTCAAGGACTTTTGATAGAAACAGGAGTATGGAAATAGGACGGTACTCTGAAAAGGATTGAGGATTTAAACGCAACAACATAACAGGTGCACCAACCAGGCAAACCAAAAACTGTGTAATGCGTATCTAACTCTGAGGTTCTTGAGAATTAAGAGCTATTTTAATAGTTCCATAATGTTGAGCTTACCTACGCAATTTGCAGATGCGGGTCGGGTCAGTTTACGTGCGCTGTTGGCGACTGCATTGCCAAGCATTGGAGATGCGACAAGGAACCTGATTGTTCCGACAATTCCGACGAAGCTGAGTGCCGTGAGTAATGCGAATAATTAAAATGAAACATATTTCTTTATGAAACTGAAACGGCCACCAAAGCATTTGTCACTCCAGCACAGTTCAAATTTCATTTAGCAATCTACCTCTAGGTATCAAATAAAAGTTGGTTGACCATTAACAATTTCGATTACCAAGAACGTATTATAGATACCTTAGGCACAGATAATAAAATACTAGCCTTAGGTTTCACAACTGTGAATCCTGAGGAAACTTCACGACATTATCAATCTTTATTTTCTTTCCCTTTGAGGGTTGTCTCAGATCACCAATGAATTAATGAATGCAAACTTTATTGTACACATTAGCTACATCAAACAATACAAACATTAGATGACACAGTGTATAAGTACAATGGATGGCCTTATCGCTGAAATCGATTTCTTCCAGAAAACCTTTGAAGGGAAAAGAGAACGAATAATATTTCCGATATAGTAGCACACACATTAGGTTTTTTTTTCTATGATTAAAAGGCTTACAGCACCTACACTAAGTTGTAAAGACTTGAGTCGTAGATGCTGCGAATTAGAATACACCAATCAGGGATTTTGAATCTTTGAGCCTGCGGATATCGTAAAAGCCTTCTAGAGGAACCTCATTAGAAGGGAAGCAGGTTACTTCTGTGTATTATCTAAAACCTTTAGTTACTTTCATCACCATTTCACGTGCCACGCGTCGTGATAATGGCTAGACCCTCTAAGTTCTGCCCAGTAAATTTCATGTTGTTGACATAATATGCTGTTAAAACTGAAATAATATTGAAGCCAATTTTCAATGAGTTTTTTTCTACAGCCATGGACTTGCTACGTTGTGGTGAGAACGAGATTGAATGCGAGAACAAAAAGTGCGTAAAAAAGCAGTTCAATTGCGATGGAGACAACGATTGCGGTGATTGGAGCGATGAAGACACGTGTCCTATGTTGCCTGGGAGCTGTAGCGCTGGAGAGTTCAAGTAAGATCAATCAATTATCAATGAACTTCACTTCACTTCTGCCTATTTCATTCATTCATTCTACTAGTGTCAAAACGGCACAGAAAGCGCATACCGTTACCAGTCTTATTACGCCAGGCCATCGCCCCTAGCTACCTTCACATAAATGCTAATTTAGGGACAAACCGTCTTCAACCTATAAAATATTTGGTGTTACCCAGCTGCTGTGCTTTATCATAACAACTTGTATTATCAAGGGTTAAAATAGGATATCTATTTTCTTGAACCTAGGCTTATACCCACAAGCCAGACATCCCTCACCTCAGAATCTTTGGACACAGCCAATCCATGAGATTATTGAACCATAAAAGCTTCCAAAAGGTGGACTCGCCCTAAAAAACCAGTGGCACAGATATCAGACAAATCCACCCTGGCTACGTGAACTTTGCAGAGGAGCTTCCAGCGGGCCAACCATGCGAGATCTGGAACACTCTAAACCGCCTCCGAAGCCAAGTAGGCCGCTGTGGTAACAACCTAGGAAGGGTTACTTTGACAGCACGCAATGCTCTTGTGAAGCCAGCAGCCAGCCCGCAGACCATGCTTTATTTGCATTCCTGCCCCTTGAATCCCAGTTCCTGCACAATGGAAGACCTGTGCAAGGCCTACCAAAAGCCATTGACGCAGCTAAGTTGTGGTGTGGCTCTATCTAACCCGAATAATCGACACGATGAGAAGAACCCTCTTTTTGAATGAGTTTTTTTATTACTAAAGGTAACCGGTGGTGTGGGTATTCCGATTCAATAAATCCGTATACATTTACAGGTGCAATGATGGTAAATGCATCCCGGAACGTTGGCGATGCGATACAGAGATAGACTGCTCTGATGGAGGGGACGAACTGAACTGCGCCCCCAACAAAATACAGAACTGCACTTCTGAAGAGTTCGTATGCGCTGATCATCGTTGTATTTTGGTGAGAATATTTTACTTTTTAGGGACCATAAATGTCCCTCCGTCTGTCTGTCTGTCAGCAGGTTGTATTTCACGAACCGGTTTCAGGAAACGGAATAACGTAGACAATTAATTTTTTTACAGAGTGTGTAAATTAAAGGGTTTTTTGTTATAGCTCCATAGTAAAATGGTAATAATAATAATAAGCGTCAAACTTGGTGTGATTTAGTGTCTACTATAGTATAACAATCAATACTAAAAACGACCAAGCGTAAGTCGGATCCACACGAGTGCTCCAGGGCGTAATGCATTTTTTCCTTGAAATGTGGATCTGAACCCATTAGTGTGCCAGTCCGACTTTTTTACAGCTGATTTTTCAATGGTAGCGATAAATCAATAAAAATCAACAGAAAACCTGGATATGCGACGGCGTGCGCGATTGCTCAAATGGCGAAGACGAGTTGAACTGCGAAATCCATTGCGAGGAAGACCAATACACTTGCAAGTCTTTGGAACACCTCGCCACAACCGCTTTTAGGAACTGCGTCAGTCGAAAGCATGTATGCGATGGAATGAAGGACTGCCCCCGCGGAGATGATGAGGAAAAGTGTTCAGTACAAAGGGATTGTACGCCCGAAGATAAGTGCGAGAAGCAATGTATTACAACCTGGGACGGAAAACCTTCATGCGCTTGCCCAGTCGGCTTTCTGTTAGCGAAGGATAAACTCAGGTAGTCAAGCAATTTTTTTTTTTACTTTAAAGAAAAAGGACTTTGTCGCTTAGCGACATTGCGACCGCATCGACCCTTTAAAATCTCATTAATAAAACTAACAAAGAAACTGAACACATCAATGCGAAACTAAAAATTTACGGAACCGCCTCTGTGGTCTAGAGGTTCAACCCACCGATTTCAGATCCAGAGGTCCCGGGTTCGATCCCCATCAGGAATGCTTGGTTTGGTTGATGTTAGTACTTTGTTTAAGTCCGTCTGGCTAGATACCACCGTCTTACCTAATTCTGTCGCCATAACAACAATTCTAAAATTGTTGTGTTCCGGCATTTAGAGGTAAGATAGCCAGTTCCTCTGTTTGTTGAGGATTCCGGGTGAAGAGCGCCAATTATCTCAACTTGTAACCAGGTGAGATGAAAGCCAAGTGCATACCCGTCGTACAATTAAAATAAAAATAAAAACGGTTTCTTCTTAAATGAGCTTCAACCTACAATGGCGAATTTACTTGAGATCTCAGCATTCTGTCGAGGATCAGCCAATATCCTACTATTGATGAGACCAGTGTGAATAGTAGGTACCTACCTATTATTTCTTCTGTAGCTTCTATTGTTCGTAATTTATTGAATCAATAAATTATGACCTAGGTGACGTGCTATTCATTGCTTATTATTTAAGTTGATGTCTTTTTAAAGTCCCAAAAGAAGGCTGGGCATCATTGTAATTAGGGATATGTAATATTTTGAATGTGAGGTCCTTATAACCAAGAAGTTAGGCTAGGGCTTTACTTTGTATCGATTGACTACGTTCCCTTCTTTTTTCTAATGTTTTGTTGTATACCAAGTTGTAATGCTGCTGTCGTTTACAGTTGCCGAGATATAGACGAATGCATGTATGAACAGGACCCGGTATGCTCTCAAACGTGCTCAAACACTATCGGTAGTTTTCAATGCGGTTGTATGACTGGTTACCTTCTGAGACCTGATAGAAGATCTTGCAAAGCAACTGGAGAATCGCCGGCACTGTTGTTTTCCAACCGCATCGGAATCAGACAGGTATCATGCTGGCTAAATGAATTTGAGAAAATATTTCTATGCAATACGGTTAAAAATTATGAAAATTATGGTTCATAACTTATTTTTGTATTTTTGGTGACTATGTTTCAGGTGTGGCTTACAGGAGACAACTACGTGTCAGTTGTTAAAGGTCTTCACAATGCCGTCGCGCTCGACTATCACTATGAAAAGAAGCTGGTCTTCTTATCAGAGAACAACTTGCGAGTGATAAGAGTTGCTCAAATCACCGACAATAATATTACCGGTAAACAATCAACTACTTACCTTTTCCTTGTGGTCTTTGGAAGAATATGACGAAAAACAATTCGAATTAGTTACTTCTGCTAATGAGCACAATGTTTTTTTAGACGTTATTCGCTGGGGACTGGAAACTCCGGGAGGAGTAGCCGTGGACTGGATACACGATCTCTTATTCTGGACTGACTCTGGCACTAGAAGAGTAGAAGTGGCTACTCTAGATGGATCCCAAAGAGCTGTTCTCGCTGCTAATGACTTGGATAAGCCTAGAGCGATTGCTGTGCATCCTGGAGATGCTTTAGTTTTCTGGACTGATTGGGGTAAGGAGAAACAAGATTGAGTTCAAGCTCTTAAATAATAATGTACCTACTTGCTTACTATATTTATTATGATATCGTCAGGTCCCAACCCGAAAATTGAACGAGCAGATATGGACGGCTCTAGGCGGAAGAGTATTATTATCGACCAAATATTTTGGCCTAATGGGCTGACAATAGACTACACGGAATCTAAAATATATTGGGCTGATGCTAAACACCATGTCATTGAGAGGGCTATGTTCGATGGACAAGATCGCAAAAAGGTAGAGTGCTTTGATAATAAACATTACCTAACATAATCAAGAGATACAAAATAATAATCAATTATGAACATAACATTTTATTTTCTCAAGGGCCTCAAAAGGAGGGAATTGTTTTTCGAGAGTATATAGTTGTAAATGTCTATGTATTGTAACACTATGCAGCCTAGGCTGAAAGTAGCGCCAGTGGCTGAAAGAATGATAAGTTATTACTCTTCCTTCTTTGTTTAGCAGCTTTGTGGTTAACGTATTATGGACATGTCATGTAGAGAGAGGAAAGTCACATAGCTAAAACAAATATGGGTGTTATGTGGACGGATGTAGGAGTAGGGGTAGACCGAGGAAGAGATGAGTGGATTGTGTGAGTGACAATATGCATGTTAGAGGAGTGGACGCTGAGCTGGGTGACAGGGGAGAGTGGATGAGGAGAACTTGCTGTGCCAACCCCGCCGCCTAAGTGTGGGGTGAGAGCAGGAGAAAGGAGAAAAAAACTTTTTGAGGCCGTGTTCTCATAAAACTATTATGCTTGCAGAAATTTTGCAGCTGAGTTTTTGTATTCAACTTTCAATTTGTTTTAGATTACAAACAAAGGTCTACCCCATCCGTTTGCACTAACATTGTTTGAAGATGCCATTTACTGGACAGACTGGCACACAAAGAGCATCTCGACTGTCAATAAGAAAACCGGTATGGGCATACAAACTGTACATGCTGGACTCAACGTTCCTATGGACATTCACAGGTACATAATAAGTAGTGTGTAGGTAGATGTTTTAATAGGGACCATTATCTTATCTATGAAAAAAAAAATTTGACAAATCTGCTAGGTTCCTTTGAAGAAATTACAACTTGCCATCGCTCTGAGTGTTGCGCTACAAGTTCGGAGCGACAACACGGCCCGGAGTTAGTGGACACTTAGCAGAAAGATGAAGGAGATTTCTTGATGATGCCTCCCTCGTGTAGCACGTGTTTATTTGTTGCAAAATAATATGTTTTGATATTGAAATTGATCTCCGCAAAGTGACGCCTAAATCAATTTAAGATAGATGTTCTCCAGTCTCTCAGTCTTATAACTTGAAACTAAGTGAGATGAGAGTACAATAAAAAAACTCTTAATTTACTTGTGCAATACCATATTTTCTCCAAGATAGCAGTCAATGCTAATATATAGCGGCGCGATGGTAAATGGGATCTGTAGATACCTCATGATGGATGTTTGACCAAATTGATACAAAGCGGCATTTTTGTAGTTATCACCCACTGAGGCAGTTGAGGAACTATAAGAACCGATGCGGTAGCAACAACGGAGGTTGTTCCCACTTATGTTTACCGAACAGTCGTGACCATAGCTGCCGCTGTCCAGTTGGCTTCAACTTGAATACCGATGGGTGAGTGCAAGAAAAAACACATCACATGTATTGGTTTGTGGTAGAACTTTGTTCAAGTCCGTCTGACTAGCTACCACTATGAGATGAATGCCAAGCGCATCCCCGTCGTACAATAAATAAAGTTGAAAAGAATCAGTCTCTATCTACATGCTACCTATACCTAACTGCATTCTATTAGTGAAAACTTCGCACATATAATCAAATTTTGTTTTACAGTCGAAATTGTGAACAAACACCCGAAAAACTACTGTTGTACGCGCGCAAGAGAGACCTGCGTTTAAAACAGCTGCACCCAAAGAAACAAATGGATTCTTTGGATATGGTAAGTAGATATAACAACGGTTATTGGATAAAGAGACTCAATAAATAAGACTAATTTAAAATTGTCTTCTAATATTTACTTTAATTTTTTAGGTAATTCCAGTCGACACAATAAAACAAGCGGTGGCTTTGGACTGGGATGTGAATACAAACTCAATTTTTTGGACTGATGTTGACAAAGATACCATTAATCGTGCTTATTTGAATGGGTCGGGACAAACAGTTATCGCTCATTCTAATCTAGGTAAGGCCTGTTGATATTACAAGTAACTGCTCGTAATCGATAACACGATTTTTCAATGCATACCTACATTTATATTTTTTTCTCAATATGAAAATACTTTTAGCTTGGCCAGCTGGTTTGGCTTTTGATTGGTATACAAACAAGCTCTATTGGACCGACGCTGGAACCAACCGAATTGAAGTGGCAAACGCCGACGGAAGTATGAGAACATTACTTATATGGGACAACATCGACAAACCTAGAGACATAGTTGTAGATCCAGCAGGTAAATTATTTCTTTTGTCGTCATAATTTATTCAATGAGCCATTCGAAACAAAATTTCCCCTTTTATGCCGAGAATCAAATTTCAAAATTCAATCAACCATGCCGACTTTGACAACGGCGACCTTACTCCTGTTAAGGATAAGCTGATATAACCTGCACAATTGTGACGAATATATAAATGATTAATAATATATCTAGATAAATTAATTGAGTATATTTGCCGGCATACATGAGGTATTTGATTTTAATGTTTTCTCGTTTTTGATCAAGCTCTAGCCTGTCCTAAAAGTCATAGACTTTCCTCCGCACTAGATTCCTCCATTTTGGCCGGTTTTCTGTCTAGGACTCTCAACGATGGACGGCTCAATTTTGCACTTTTTCAGCAATCTCATCTATACATCTTTATATCTGAGGCTGCCACTTTTCCACTTTCTTTTAGTGCGTTTCGCCACTAACTCTCATTAATGTTTTAAAACTATTATTTCAGCTGGGCAAATGTATTGGTCTGATTGGGGAACAAATCCATGCATCGAACGCGCCGACATGGATGGAGGGAATCGGAAACGTCTCATATCCAATGAAATGACTTGGCCTAACGGATTGGCACTTGATCTTGCGCATAAACGTATCTACTGGACTGATGGCGGAAACCAGACTATCGAATATGCTAATCTGGATGGCTCTGGACGAACTGTTTTGATAAGTAAGTTCTACTTTATTCGAAGAAGTTTAAAAATAAATAATTCGATCACAATGACAACCTACAATAGCTTCATTGAATCTTTAATTTTCCACAGATGAGCATTTACCACATCCATTTGGGTTAGATCTATACAAAGACGAAGTATTTTGGACCGATTGGGAGACACAATCAATCCAGGCTGCTAACAAATACAACGGCAAAAAGAGACGCACCCTGGGCGCTGGTTTGCCCAACCTCATGGATGTTATGGTATTCCATAAGGAAAGAACTGTTGGCAATAACAGGTAAAATACCTAATATGATCAATGCGATGCCCCGTAAAACTTTAGATGATATAAATTATAAGAACTGTAAATATAAATATAAAAAATATTTCTTAGACTCCCTATAGTTAGGTATAAAGTGAACAACCTGTATGTGCCATTTCGTGTTTGTTTTATGAGTTGATTGCATTTTTGTGGATAGGAACATGTATTTGTTTAGCTTTGTTTTTTGTTATAATGTGTTCTTTGCTAGTAAGTAAGTTAGTAGTAGTATTAGTATATTAGTAAGTACCTAAATATTTAAGGAAGAGTGTCACAGTGGCGACTAAGGATGCTAGCACAAACCAATATTGGTTTTTTAGTGTCTACATATTGTTATTGTTTGTAAACGTTTTAAATAAATAAATAAATAAAATAAATAAAAAATAGGTAGACCTATTATTTCTAAAATATAGGGTGATTTTTTTTTAACTACTGGAGAAAATTATAACGCAATTTTTTATACAGGTGTATGAAAAACAATGGCGGCTGCTCCCATTTATGTTTGTTGAAACCGCTTATGGCAGGCGGTCGATCCTGCGCTTGTCCAATTGGCATCAAACTTAGTGTGAGATTTTAAAATAACTTCTTTTATATTGTATCTTCTCGTATATTCGTTCTTACGTTTCTCATGTTTTGCAGAAGGATGGCCGGTCATGTACCAACGGCCCTATAAACTATCTGATATTCGCTCATCGTTTGGATATAAGGATCGTCTCTCTTGATGTGCCGTATCTCATTGACGTGGTACTACCACTGCCACCGCTAAAAAATGCTCTTGGTGTTGACGTCGATATTCAAACAGGTAAAAATGAAAATTGAAAAGAATCTTACTATGATGTGGTCTATTGTGCGTGAGGTAGGAAAGATTTTCCACCTTCTCGTAACGTAATTCCTTGAATTTGGATAATTTAAGGTCTTATTTACTGGACGGACACGGGAGAGAGGAAGATACAAAGGGCTACTCGAGCCGGCCAAGACGTGACTACAGTTGTAGGCAAAGGACTGCATACAGTCGACGGGATTGTTATCGACTCCGCTGGGCGCAAGGTACCTACAACTCATAATCTCACAACTCATTTAATTTTGTAAGGGACATGCCTGAAACGCTAATGTATTTCACAGATTTACTGGACAGACGGAGGGCGCAACAGCATCGAAGTTTCTGAAATCGATGGAAAGAATAGAAAGGTCCTTGTTTGGACAGGATTAGGTAAAACAGTACCTACGAATACTTTGAATACTAGGTATAGATTTAAAGAAATAGTACTATTTCGGTATTCTTCCACTTTCAGATTCACCACGAGCAATCGCTTTGCACTACGAAAACGGTTACATGTTTTGGTCTGACTGGGGTACATCCGCAAAAATTGAAAGAGCTGATATGGACGGAAACAACAGGTTAAACATGGCTATTGGCTAATTGTTGTATTCATCGCATGTGTTATGCATGTTTTTCGCTAACTGATTTCTTTTTGGTTTTTTTTCAGGCGTATAATTATAGACAACAACATCAAATGGCCAAATGGTCTCGCAATCGATAGAATAGAAGGACGCCTCTACTGGAACGATGCTAAAATCCTTACGATAGAAAGCTCAGACTTCAATGGAGATAGTCGACATACGATCCGCAAATCTGTGCCGTACCCGTACGGGATAGTCATCGTTGGACCTCATATCTACTGGACGGATTGGAAAACGCAGAGTCTAAACAGAGCCGACAAAGTCACTGGAAATAACTCTGTAGAGATACGAACGAATCTAGAGGGACTCATGGATATACGAGCTGTTCAAGTGTGTATAGGCAAAAAATGCCGTTGAAGTGATATAAAATAATTACATCATTTTAATCATCTATATTCTTTCAGGGCGATCGTAGTCTCAAAAACGCATGCGGTTCAAACAACGGAGGATGTTCTCACCTATGCCTGCGGAATCCTGAAGGTTACTCGTGTGCCTGTCCAACAGGAATGACATTCAGGAATCAATCCGAAACCTTTCCAAAGATTTGCAAGGATCATCCCGACAACTTCCTGGTGTTCGCAACGAGAGGCAGCATATCATTGATATCACTTGACACGCCTGAACAGTGGGACGTCACACTACCCCTTAGTTTTAAGGAAGTCCAGAATCCGATAGCTGTGGACTTCCATTGGGAAAATAAGCTGATTTACTACACTGACCTTCACCTAGATGTCATAAGGTTAGCATATACACCAACATCCATATTTTCATCCTAGATATTATTATCTTGAATGTTAACATTCCTGTTTTTCTTGCAGGTCAATCAACATGACGAATATGAGTGATACCAAAGTGGTTATACAAGGAAAGCTGGACACCCCAAACGGGTTGGCAGTTGATTGGATTGCAAACAACCTGTATTGGACCGACAATGAGTTCAAAGTGAGGAACTATTCTACTGAGCTCGAATTAAACATGGATTTGGAATGAGTGCCTAAATAACGTTTATATTGTTTTAGGTCATCGAGGTAGCTCGACTAGATGGATCCTCTAGGAAGTCATTGATAAATCACCTGAATGAACCGAGAGCAATCGCAGTATTTCCAGCTAAAGGGTGAATACGATTTCGATAAAATAAGATGGATATTTACTTGCATTAGGTAAACTTATCAAACATTTTATGTCACAGGTTTTTGTATTGGAGCGATTGGGGTGAGATACCCACAATACAAAGGTCGTATCTAGACGGCAGTAAGAGAACCGTCATCGTTCAACAGGACCTCGGCTTTCCAAACGGCATTACCATTGATTACAAAGACCGGCGGCTGTACTGGACAGACGCTCTGAAAGATAGGATTGATACTTCTGACTTAAATGGGCAGCATCGAGTGCAATTGGTCCCCGATGCTAAAAATTCATTTGGGATGACACAGGTACAAATTATTTACCATAAATATAGATTGAGACAGACAAATAACGTATTTACCTATTGATTTATCATACGTGAAACTGTTAATATCCTTTCTTTTTTTAGTACAAAGATTATATCTACTGGACAGACTGGTACAGGAAGTCGGTGATGAGAGCAAACAAAAGAACGGGAATGAACATAACTGCAATAAGAACAGACTTGGAAATGGCGATGGAAATCAAAGCTGTGTCGGCTGAAAAACAACACGGTTGGAACCCCTGCAAAGAAAACAATGGAGGCTGCTCACATCTTTGCCTTTTTAGAGGTCACGATTATGTTTGCGCATGTCCTGATAGGCCTGACCCCGAACAGTGTTCGACAGGTAACTAAGCGAATAACCTTTACAATTAATAGATTAATTTGCAGCTAGGAGGTTTCTAACGTTTCTTTTTTTAGTTCCGAAAGAGTACGTCGACCACAAAATGCCCTCGCACTATCCTGCGTTCTACGACTACACGGATATTGAAATTAATCCTAGTATCAACAACGCTCCTCAGCCAACAGCCGCCCCTGGCAGTGGAAACCTCGGCATCATCTTGACTGTAGTCGGAATACTGGCATTTCTCCTTCTAGCCATTGCAGTCATACTTTGCGTCTACAGTAAGTAAAACATTTAGAACTTTACCAGTAGTTTTGTGTGGAATACTAAGTTTTGAATTGTTTTGCTCTACAGTGCGGCAGATAAATGCGAACGGACGAGTCGAGAGAAAGGAGGATTATCGAGGAGAGGGCCACATATCATTCCACAATCCGAACTACAATGGGTCATCAGGGGGCGGAGCGCATGACGCACTTGAACGCAAAGCCAAAGACTCGATAGAGCGCAGACCCAATCGATTCCAGAACATCTTTAAATACGACAAAGGCCAGGTAAATGCCCCACTAAAATGCCTGCATTTAAAAATAATAGAAATAAAAGCATACCATACAAATAATAAGATAAATTAGAAGTATTTCAAATAAGCTGCATGACATGTACCTACCATATGTACATGGGCACACGCTTTACTAGTTCTTGTCTTTTTGGATATACCATGTGTAGTTCAAATTCAAGTAACATAACAAAATAAGTAACATATTCAAGTAATTTTGGCACATTTTCATTGAAATCTGAGCAATAAAAATAAAAAGTGCGTTATGAATGAAACTCTTTCTTTTGTCTGCAAATCGTGATCATATGAAAATTATGCTTAAGTGCCGGACACAAACAATCGCCTTTACTTTTCGAGAGTAGGTACCTACCTATTAGTAAGGAATGGTATTTGTTGCTCCAATTATTAACATATTAACAGTCCACATTTTTATTTGTTTTACAAGGGAGCTGGTTATCAAATGCTATCACCAATAAAAATGCTTTTGATGCTTATTGGATGTATTTGATTAAAGGAGCGAGTGACAAACGTGTATATCCCGGAGGGCACGAGCCTGCTTCCCTCGCCGCCACCGATACCGCCACATCGCTCGCGCCTACGCGACGAAGCCTATGAACCGGTCACACTCCACTCATTCACATGAACACCACGACGAAACGACTCGAGAAATACGCGGCAATGTTTCCAACTGGATCACTCGCTTTTTGAACTGTTACAGCGCTTACAAACGGCACAGTGAGTGATTCAACAAGAAACAAGTGTACGATAAGCTATTGGATACCTTAGCTAGTTGTAGAACAGTAGACATGGTAATGTCAAAAAAATATGTTGATTTGCGTAGGTACTATCATTGAAATGTTAACTTGGAATATGATGGATGAATTAGCTCAGCGAATAGAACATGTGCGTAGATGCATAGAGTAAAAAAATTAGAAAAGAACAGACAGTTGATGCATAGTCTTGAGTGTGATTGTGGAAAATGGACAAATTTATGGATTTGAAATAAGGTTGAGGTGAGCATGTTTGTCGATATGATTAAAATATCAATATGAGACTACGGGTAAAGCTAAAAAACGCACATTTTGACATAAGGTAACTTGAGCGACAGATCCCGTGTGTTAAGAAGACTAATTCCAAACACTGTTGAATTTCGAATGGTAGAACCCCTATAGGTATAGTATAGCACTATAATGGACGTTTTGAGGTAAATGTAAAATAGTTTTTAATTTATCAACAATCACAATGTCTTGTCGTAAATTGTAAAATTCCATAGGATGTATTTGCATACCTACTCATTATTTTAGAGTAAGTCTGCAACATAATAATAAGAAGAATAAGGCGATCAAATTACGTAGCATTAAAATAAAATTAACACCCATGCATTTAAGAGTTACTTTGAAAGTGATTGTACTTTCTTATATTACGTAAAGTTAATATATTGAAATCATTAATGTAAGTGTGTAGTGAATACCTGGTCAATTTGATTCTATCGTTTCAATGTGCTATTTAATGTAAATAACTTTATTTTAATAAATCTTAATGTAATATTCCAAAATATTCCGTCATTATATGTTTCATTATTTATAGGATCTTATATATTTGTAAATATTATTATCGCTGATATTGTTATAAACACTATTAAAAATAATAAGGTGTTATATGTAATTGGTTTCATTAACATGAAATCATGTACAAAGAATAAAGTAAATGTTCGTTTACTTTGAGTGTAAATAAAACTACGATACCATGCTTGGAAAATTTGGTAAGTACTGTAATGGATATTTTTGTATGACAGTTGAAATGTAGAAAACGAAAGAAGGTAACGAGGCTGGAGTTTTCAGAGCGTGTTAGCGAAGCTTTATTAGGCTAGTGTGCTTTATATGAGGTAGTTTTAATGAATGCCGTAAAATAAATAATTGGTGAAATTGTTGTTATAATCTTCAAGATTGTAATTTGTCTTCGAGATTCTTGTAATACATCTATAAATCTCTATCTATGTCTCACTTATCAAATGAGACTGTGATAGATATCACTTTAGTTTGATAATTTGCCACGTTTTAAGGGTAGTATTTATCTAGTTGGCTCCAGGATTATACCGCCCCAACTCTTCCTTGGCTCAAGGTGGAAGTTGATGGTGATGTAGCTCGTAATAGTTGTTTTCTTTTAGTTACCTAGTAGGTTATGTAAATATTAAATATCAGTATTAAAATATAATTGAGTTATGGATTAAAATTATGTAGCCAACTACATAACATTAACAGACAATTCAATTTGGCATAGTAAATGATGTTTACCATAAAATTTCAGGTAGTTCAGATAATTGTTGAACATGAATTTGAAGTTATCTTATAAGTAGTAGGTACTTCACCACAATAATGGTGACCATAAAATATCACTGTATATAGTTAATTTTAATATCGATATATGGTTATGACTTTTTGTCAAAAAATAATAATTTACTTTGTAACTTAACTATACTTTTTATCATACTTTTAAGGTTACAATATTTTTCAAACTTCTTTCTGATATTCGACGAAATCATGATGGAATGTTTGCAGTTCAGATATTATATGTATACCTATAGTTGTTCATATGAAAAGATATCGAGTTCATGCGACTGTTTGAAAACACCAAAGCTTTTTATTGAGTATAAAGTAGGTACCTACAGAATTTGCCTAATTTGTCAATGACGAACGTATGATGAAATGATGTTTAAAAGGAGGCAGGTCGCGTTTGCAAAACGAAGTGTAGGTACATAGTTTTTAAGCATGAAAGATAAGAACACCGTTAATTTCCAACTTTATAGAAACCTCTCGATTTTGTTAGATAGAGGGATGACTAGAATGTAACTATATTTCGAAATAGCTACATACTAGGTACGTACCTACATCGACCATTACTCACAGCGAATGTTACGAAAAAAAAGCCTATCTTCAAGGCAGCGGTAGGTACTGTAGGATGTCCTGCTTAGCGCCTAAAGTGATACCAAGGAATAAAATAAGATTAGAAAAGAATGTCGTAATACGCTATTCTAAAATAACAAGCAAATGCTGACACAGCTGACAAATTACGGCAGAGTTACGTTATAATTAAAAAAAGATTAACATAATGGGCGTTAAATTTGTAATGCCGCTGCGACCTAACGGAGCCTAGTAGGTGTGCAGATTCAAATCAAAAACATTCAACCAAGCCTCCTTTTAAACTACTTGATATGAATTGTTTTCTGACGTCGTTGTCTCCAAAGCACGTCAGAAAGCGTCAACAGGGTCTCGTAAACTAAGATAAGAGTTAGGTCGGAGATCATTGGAAACTACCAAACACGAAAGTAATAATAAATTATGTATGGAGAAATCATGTTAACAATTTTATCTACAGGTTTGGATATGAGCATAATGGTATTATTTTAAAGTATGCATACTTACATAATTTGTCTTAATGTTATCTCAGGAAATAAATGTAATAATGGTTTATTTCTCTATTTGAATTGCTTACAGTACTAATAAAATAGCACAGTTATGTTATATATTTTATTTTAAACAAAATAACATAGACCGAGTACTCTTTACTCTACATATAGTAAATTAATTAATGTTGTATTCTAGTAATATTTTACAAGACTTAAGGTACAAGTTTGTAGACGAATGCAACAGCAAGCAACAGCGACAGCTTCATACAAATTCAATAAATAACTTGACAGTGTATAACTATACGACGATGTATGACAACCTATAGGAACTAGTATTGTCACTTGTCGTAGTCGCCAGCGAACGAACAACGAACTTGTACCTTTTTTTTGTTTATTCATGTGCTGTAAATGTGAGTCCCATCTATGTATTACACACTTTCTAGTTATGTAATACTTAACTGATCATCTACCTATACAGAAAGGCAATGGCAGTAGTATATTTTTTATGGATTTCATAGCACACAAACCACTTACCACGCAAATTTAAATAACGCCAGGACCTTGTTCTGGGTACATCATCCAAAAACAAACTTTAAAATAACAATAATTAATTATACTTACAATAAGTACTTGTTAACATTTTTTAAACACCTATTATGATTAAAATTAGCACCTATGAAATAGGTCAAGAAAACATTAGGTAATTAAAACTTTTTTACTTACCGTGCAGGTCTTAATCAATCGAATAAGACCGGGTTATAATTAAATAAATTATTGAAAGATATTTTATTTTGAAATAACTTAACTTATTGAGTCCCACTGAAGGGCAAACGTCTCCCCAAGTCCCTCCAATCGTCTTATTTTATAACAAAAAAATATAATTTCCGCAAATAATGGTAGAAAATGTTTAATAGAATATAGCATTCGTCTACCAGTTTGTATCCCAATATTAATTATATATTAATCCCCTGTTTATGTAACGATTTGTTTATTTTATTAGCTTTAAGAAACAAGATTTTTCGTATGAGGAATAATGAGGATGCTGTGATAATGAATGATATAGAAACGAGCGAGTGTTACCAACGGATGTAGTTTTTTCATACTAAAAGTACCTATAGTTTTTTACCTCTATTTTTATAATTTTGATTAAAAATGACTATTTCATGTAAAGACGCACGTTGTGTATCGAGGTCTCAGCTATTAGAATTTAGTCTATTGGGTTCATTATTATATTTTATAGAGTTTGAATTTAAATAACGGAATCCTTATCTGCGCTATGCAGACAGGATAGTGCCAAATAAATAACGATAAGTATTATTAAAATAAATATTAGGCGAACAATATAACAGCTTTTACACCTTATATGCCTCCCGCTATCGGAGGTGTGAAGGCTGTTGTCTGATTTATTATTGTTCTGAATTAAATAAATATAGAGATTACTCGAATTTGAGCGTTTTATTGTATGTTAAAAAAATAGTTTTTAGAATACAATAGGATAGTTTAATTCAGTCTGAAGCAACTATTACATGCATAATAAATCTTAATACTAAATGAAAGAAAGAATGCGAACATAGGTGCTGGAAGGGTTGCACTACAATAAGACCTTAATGTGTACATTACCTACATAGAGTTCTTCTCTCACTTTCTTAAAGGGACTGCCTGCTCAAATAGTGGCCTTCCTACAATAAATGAATATACAGAATGAAATTTTTTAATGCCACCTGAAGGGAGAGTACCTACTTTAAATGTACAGAGTGGGTATTTTCCAGGGCCACTGAGGCCAAGTCTGAAACCGTGAGAGTTATCGAAAAAGTCATATTTGGAGCTACGTGCTCGATTTAAAAAAAATAAGTTCTACATTTAAGAAAATCTATTTTTTTATAGCTGTTCTGGAAAAGCGAGTTTTTGAAAAAAAGTTTTTTGCATATTCGAGTTCTTTGTTTGATAATAAAATAAATAATGTGTGATGACTATGCGCCCAAAGTTGTTGGAACACTTTCAAATTGAAAATTTATTCATTCAACTTTATGAATTTAGTTAAGGTCTCACCATGCTAAAGATATTAAATTGTGACCAAAGAAAATATTCCTTTATTTGTCAAAAGAAAAAAAACTGTTTCAATGATTTTCTGAATTTCACGTGCTACACCCGGAAATCGAACCGACTCAAAATATATAAATAATAAAAATAATATCCTGTACTTTTATGGCATCGATCGTTAATGGGTCATGTCATTGTAAGCTGATGCTTGATGCTGATACTTGCCTGTTTTACTTTGGGAAAAGTTTACCCGATGACAAAGCGCAAACAGACCTGATGAAATATAATATCTGGTGTCAAAGCAATAAATGCAACAATAAAAAAATAAATAATATTACACGACATTAATTTTACACAGCGCCATCTAGCCCCAAACTAAGCATAGCTCGTAATATGGGAACTAGATTACGGATAGAATACTTAAATGCTTTTTGTAAATACATACGTACTATATGATACAACACCCAAACACAGAACACACATCTACATTCATCAAATGTGGGTGGGAATCGAACCCTTTTTTAACCGCCTCTGTGGTCTAGTGGTTCAACCCACCGATTTCATATCCAGAGGTCCCGGGTTCGATCTCCATGGGGAGTACAATATATTGTGCTTGGTTTGGTTGGTGTTAGGATTTTGTTTAAGTCCGCCTGGCTAGCTACCAACATCTTACCTAATACTATCGCCATATAACAATTCTTAAAAAAAAAATTGTGTTCTGGCATTCAGAGGCCAGTTCCCAGTTAATTGAGGATTCCGGGTGAAGTGCGCCTCCATCTTTGGCCTTATCTCAACTTGTTACCAGGTGAGATGAAGGCCAAGCGCTTCCTCGTCGTACATAAAAAAAAAAAGAATTTACAGCCTACAGCGTAGAAGGCAGAGTTACTACCAACTGAGCTATGAGGCTTGTTAAAAACCACATATATTATATTTACGGCCAAAAAAAAAAACTCACAATATGAACCTCTAACGATAGGAAATAACGTCATCCACCGATCACATTAAGAAAAGTATCTCGTCCTTAGATTGGATGATAAACTCTCTTGGAAAGCCCATATCGAACACGTGAGATCCAAGCTTGCATCTCTGACCGGAGCACTGGGCAGAACTGCCGGTTGTATACCACGCTAAGACCGGATGACTATATATAATTCTCTAGACAAATCGAATCTAGACTATCCAGTTCTGAAATCGGAAATCTGGGGTTGTGCAGCTAAAACAAAACCTTAAACCCCTACAATTCTCACAAAACAAATTAATTAAAACATTATTCAAATATCACTACATAACTGACATACACACTATCAAACAAAATAAACTATTTAATCTAAAACAACTTTATACATATTCAACATGAATTCTGGTAAAAAAAATACCAATGAAAAAAATACATACACAGATAACAATACAAATATAATTTGAGATATACTAGCAAAATTAAACTAAGAAAACCCAGAACAAATTACGGAAAGCTTTGCATTATGTTTGAAGGAGCACAATTATTTAATAACTTACCTGATTATATTAAAACCTGTGACTCAATAACTTAATTCAAAAATAAACTAAAATAACATATATCTGATTGATAAAATATTTATCATAACATATTAGAAAACCCTAAGACCTCTGGAGCAATTAAATACATACATATGTAAAACAGCAAATAGCCTTAAGCTCATTTTGAGTGAACTCTGTTCTTTTTGAGTATTATTTGTCTTTAAACCGAGGTATTGACCTTGTTTCAATGTAACATAGAAATATTTAAAGGTTGAAAAATAAAAAATACAAATTAATTAACATTTACTTTATTTTTTCAAAGTTTATCTAACATTGTGGTATCTATTTTAAAGATCATATTACTATACAAGTGTAACACTTAGACAACAAGAGAGCATTATAACATTTAACATCAATAGCTCTGCCTCATTTTGTATCATACGTATGTGATTTATAACGATACAGTAAAGGATTTAGAAAATGCAAAAAAAAAATGATGAAAGCTGATGCAATCTGGGATACGTATACCAGATTGCATGAACCTAAGAATACGTATTCATCAGTTATTTATATTTCCGATGGCCTGTGTTGGTCTATGATTTGAATATCGACAGAAATGAAACATTTTAGCACATGTTTTTTTTTATTCCAAAACGGCGATGTGCTTGGCTTTCATCCCACCTGATTTTCAAGTTATGATAAGATCGAAGGTGGAAGCGCACTTCACTCGAAATCCTCAACTGAGGAAGTGGCTATCTTACCTCTAAATGTCAGAACACAACTTCAAGAATTGTTGTTATGGCGACAGAATTAGGTAAGATGGTGTTAGCTAAACAGGCGGACTTAAAGTCTTACCACCAACCAAACCAAGCACAATCGTACTACCCTGGGAATCGCACCCGAGACCTCTGGATCTGACACCAGTGGACGAACTATTACACCACAGAGGCGGTTGTAGATTGTGGTGGAATGAAGTGGCTGAAAACTAACCATAGAGTTACAGATTGTATTCAATCTTACCACTGGTGAACAAAATGATGTATTTGGTTCAAAGTTGTCTAGTATTTTTTTTCATCACGCATATTTTACCGGTTATATGGTACAAAGTCACAATTTAAAATATCACTCTCGGAACAACCGTGCAACAACAGTCTTTAACAATAAGATTCATATCGCAATCATCAAATAACTTGAAAATCAGGTAAGATGAAAAAAAAAAGCATATTAAAAAAATATTTTCAAACATTAGTTATTCACACACGCAAAACAACAATGCTCGGTGCACCTTACAAACCACAGCCTAAAGCACAATCCTGCATAGTAGGATTTTTAATAAAGTTACTTTGGTTCTTTATTTAAAAGTAATGTTTCTTATTATTTTTTTCTGATTTAATCTAACCAAAAATTACCATCATCCAACTTATTATGAGATTTGAATTGGAGGATGGTCTACAAAAGGTACGCGTTATTAGTTGAATGTAGTCAAGCTACTATCGTTAATTTAACTTTTCATGCATGATGCGTTATAATTCTACATTCTGTATGAAACTACAAACCTAAAACCATGTATCGCGTACCTATCGTGGATTATCACCGTTGTTGACCATTTGGTGGTCTGCCTATTGAACACTATACCACCATTCGAAAGTAACGATAGTATACCTACCTAAATATGTAAACAGTAAAATAATTAGCAACAAATGCTCGAAATTCTTTCTCACATTTTTTTGTTTTCACATTGAAATGTATCTCCACGAAGTATAAAGCCTTATTTAATTAGCTATAATGTCGTCGCAACTAAGAGGTATCTATAAACGGTGGGTAAGGAAATAAAATAACAATAAACGAAACAAGTACTGAATAAATGAAGAGATTCAGAGGTAGCATACAAATGAATACCCAGTATAATTAGACATATAATATAGCTATAATTAAACTATGGAATCAGAGATTGTTATCGCCTACTTATCAACTAACTCAATTAATAGCTTATTAGTACCATGCTTTGGCACATACACTAGCAATAGCTCACTGGTACCCGGATAAAAAACATTAGTTCTCATGGCATTCTAATATATATAAGTCGCTGTGTGTATATTCCCTATGAACTCCCAAACGGAGCTAGCTGATGATAGCTATAGCTGATGTTATGGCCACTTTTTAGGGTTCCGCGCAAAAAAATAAAACACATTTTAAGAGTAGATAAGTATCAGGTTTTCCACTACTACTCTATATCCATGCCAATCTTTATAAAAATCGCTATAAGATAAATTTGTGAGAACAAGAAAAGTTACATTCGAATTCATATTTTTATTTCAAGAGATATTTCCTCCTGCGAACCATACAATTGTTCTCCCTGCCATCTTCCCTGTAGCTACACCTATGGGAAGGTTCAGAAAGGGCGTTATAAAGTTGGGTCGGCAACGCGCTAGTGATCTTTCTGGTGCAGCGAGCGTCCATAAGCAACTGTAGCCGCGTATCTACGTATGCCTGTATGCAACCTTATTGATATAATAAAAAAAAACTGCATACAATGAATATGTTAAGAAATGTGTAACAAAATTACTTGAGATCGGTGCGCGCCAAATGGTTAGTTAAGACGGTTTTTGATCATTTAGGCTGATCAATAAATTGTACAAGCATTCTATTGAACGGATAAGGCTAGCGAGTACGCTAACAGCAACATTAAATAACAAACCACGTTGCTTGGCTGCGGAATAAACTCATGCAACGTATTAATTAAACGGATATATGGGCGGTAGGCACCGACAGTTGACGCAGTCCTACATGAATTCATACAAAGCAAACCAAAATCCGGGCGTGCTGTGCAGTCATCTATAGGTAATATATGTTAGGCTTTACAATGAACAGCATAACCGAAATGCCAGCTTGCGATACATAAACTAAAGCCGGGTCTCCTGATGATCGTATTGTTGTATTTCAGGCAGATCATTGCCTGATATACAACAACAAAGTTGGCCCAAAAAGTTTTTGAAAAACATGTTGAACAAACATTCTGTCTCCTGCAACTTCCAAAGTCTGTGCGAGCGATCAAACAAAGTTCAACTCGCTCAACTAGAGAAAAAAGCTACCTCTCCGCCCTCATGAGCGAATGCGGTGATGATTTTTGCCGCGGCAAACAGTGCCGACTATAGCTAATTGATTCAGGCGTTATTTTGCGGAAATCCATTGTTCAAAATAAATAATCTGAAAACAGAAAGATATTTAGTCCGTTACATACTTGCGGTGCAGCGCTCGGATCGGCTACACGTCGAGTAGAGCAGAGGGCTTGTCAGTTCAGCAGCAAGACTATATTTCCTGAGGATGCCTCGTGTAGATGCGAAACACAGACGATTTGAAAAAAAAAATCAAACAAATTTAGTGGATTTCTTACTAAACATCTTTTTGTTATCAGATTGTTCATTTTGAATAATGCCGACTATGATATATAATAATGTTTTGTTGAACGAACTTTGTTGTATCCGTCAAAGCACGCCCTCATTTTGCTCATCAAACGTGTTGTGTCAACTTTGTTCTAATTGATACATAGTGTAAGATACAGAACTACCGGTTAAATACAATACGTGTGGTCAAGAATGTACACTAAATTAATTCCATAAATAGTCAACCAATATACGAGTATTTATTTACATCATTCAACTATTTTTGTATAAGTTGTATTCTACATCAAAATTTATAAACTTACATAAAATCTGTATAGGTATGTATAAATCTTTGGATAGCTGAATAAACGTTTTAAAAGGATTTTAGAGTTCCATACCTTAAGGGTGTCAACGCGAAATCCTATAGCTAAGACTTCGATATCCGTCTATCTGTCTGCTCTTCCGTTTATCCGTCTGTCTGTCCAACCTATAAAGCGATTTAGCCTTTTGAAACGAATAGGTATCCAGTGGATATTTCAGCGAATATGTGTTATTACGGCATATTACTTGAGGAACAAAGAAAGGTCCTACTATACGAGAAACGTGTTTTTAAATGGCAATGAGGACCTGCCGAGTTTATACTTGATTATATTGGACAAACTTGCTCCAAAACGAAATGCGAAAATCTGCATTTTTTGGCGTTACGTTCCGGAGAAATATATTAAGCAAACGAGCTAACGAAATGTAAAAAAAAACGAGACATAAGAGTTTCATAATAATTTACGTTTAAGACGTTCATCACACATTTCAAGATAAAAAAAACACGTTTCTTGTATGTTTTAATTTTATTTTATTATTTGTTGTTACATCGGCAATAGAATTACACACTCTGTGATAACTTCACCTGTCTACTACGGTTCGTGATATACCTATAGTTTTTAAATAAACTACCTAAACCATACAATTAAACTACACAATACAAATTTGATCCCCTTTTTTTATTATAGGTCTAAATTTTGAAATATTGGTCTTTTAATTACGCACGGCCTGATGATAGGGATCTTAGCGAGTACGTCAGTAGGAGTTTAGGTTTTTTTTATTGGTGTACAAAACCGACACTTTCAAGCCCGATACTATGCGGAAAGACCGACACGGGGACAGAAGATAGTAATGTAACCACATCATTGTGACCCAGAAATACTTTGCTACCATTTATTTGCGTAGCTTAAAACCGATCAATTTTACCTGTCTATATGGTTCATGGCCCACTGACAGACAGACGGACATACAGCGGAGCCTTAGTGATAGGGTCCTTGGTATCCTTTCAATAAATAAATAAATATCACAGGACATTAATTCAATACATCGCCATCTATTCCCAAACTAAGCAAAGCTTGTAATATGGGAACTAGATACCGGATAGAACAGAAATAATATTTGAATACTTTATTTTTTGTAAATACATACTAACCATATAATACAACTTCCAAACATAGAAGAAACATCAACAATCATCACTCAAATATTTGTCCTGGGTGGGAGTCGCACCAACAACCTACAGCACAGAAGGCTACCAACTGAGCTGTGAGGCTTTCCTTTAGTGACGGAACCCTAATAAGGAGTACAAATCAGATCCAAGAGTTTGCTAAGAGATGTTTAAAACTAAAGCGAGTAGAATTCCATGTGCCATATTCATAATTAAATTACCTATAAACTACCCAATTACAAGTACAGTTTTGTTTTAGTTTAGTAAAGTCTAGTCTTATGATTAATGTTTTAAAAATATCAATACTGAAGGTTCTTCAAGACTTGGAGCCTGTTTAAAAGGTTTTATATAAATAGGAATGTCTCATAGAGCTTATATACTGGTTAATAATTCAGAGTCACATTAAAAATAAACATCATTAGCACTATAGCCAAACTCTTACCCTTACCTTAACGAAATTCACTGGTACCGTTTTATTTCCGGGAATACTTCCAAAAGGACTAGCTCGAACAAATCCTGAAAATAAAGGAAAACATACTTTGAGAAGAATTAGGACAGACAATTTTAGCCGTGGGCGACTCCTGTAAAAAAACACTAAGAAAAGTAAACGCACACGTGTATTCATATTTCACATTTCACATCGACACTTTTTCACATTTGAAGCCACAGCTCAGTCGGTAGTAGTTCTGCCTTCTGCGCTGTAGGTTGTGGGTTCGATTCTCACCTAACATTTTTGTGATGAATATTGATGTTCGTTCTATGTTTGGGTGTTGTATTGTATGATAAGTATTTAATTACAAAAAAAATAGTATATAAACAATATATATATAATATAATATATTTCCCATATTATACAAGCTTTGCTTAGTTTGGCACTAGAGTGCGCTGTGTGAAATTAATGTCCTGTAATATGTATTTCTAAATAATAAATAAATAAATATTACAGGACATTAATTTAACACATCGCCATCTAGCCCCAAACTAAGCATAGCTTGTAATATGGAAGCTAGATTACGGATAGAATACTTAAATACATTTGTAAATACATACGTACTACGAGTATATGATACAACACCCAAACACAGAACAAACATCTACATTTATCACACAAATGTTTGTCCTGGGTGGGAATCGAACCCACAGTCTACAGCGCAGAAGGCAGAGTTACTACCAATTTATTTATTTATTATTCATCTGTAAAAAAATCTGTGTTTTGTAGCCACGAGGTGTTTTGAACCTACAATTTACCGAAAACCGTCACGAGCGTACCAAAACCAGAGGATTCACCTTAAAAAGGTAAATTGGCGTGTAATTAAGTGTCTTTCTAGATATTTTAGCAGATTGGCATGTCCGATAACCTCGTTCGCGAAGTCGCATTATATTTCTTGCGCTCTTTTCATCTATCACGTTATAAATGGTGACAGTTTTAGCGTGGAAGACCCGACGAACATTGCACAATTCATACAGATATTCATCTTCAATGCCATGTCGACAGCGATGTGCAGGTGCTGGGCAAACAATTCATACAGTACCAGAAGAATAATTATCTATATTTCTGGTCTACCTGTGTTGTGGTCACCAGTCTTCAGAAATCCGCTTGTATAAGTATGAGACTCACTTTGTTGTGTTACCAATAAGTCGATAATTACAGCCATGGACTCGGGCAGAGTCTTCACGAATCCACAGCTGTTGTAACAAAGTCTAAACTGTAAATAATATTGAAAGGTATGCGCGATTAAGATCCGTTTCGTATTAAATATGTGTTGTCACGATGCCGTTTCTAATTCGACATGAATCGCTGGTTTTTTCTAGCGGTTACGGCTGACTGATCCCAACACAAGTGCTGAACTGAAAAAACTTCACCTATTCTTCGTCATATATATAACGAAGAATAGGACAACCTTTTCCAGGCCCTTTGTCAGGTACGCAGTTAGGTCCTATTCTTGCTGGCCTATCAAGCCACGAGCAAACCCAAGATTTAAATAAAATCATACATAATATAATAAGGTACAGGAAAAGTTGCGATTCTGATCAACATCTACTGTGGATTAAGGAAGTAAATATAGAAATAATCCACTCGCATTCAAACGCGCGTAGGCGTCAAATATTTTACAATGTAGTTTGCCGCGATCCACAGCTTAAGCTTGTAGTGGAACCCAAAAACAGAAAAGCTGAAAGTGTACAAAAATCTAACATTTTATATTAAAATAGCAAAAGTTTTAATGATAACAAACGGATTTACATGTGAAATATTCGATGTAATTGAGAAATAAGTTTGTGACGCATTTATATGCTTTCTGGTATACTTTGAGTTTTCAAAAAAAATCTAGGCTTGATAGTCATTATGTTCTAAATTCCAGGCATTACAATGCCTATCTTGTTCTGTGTAGTGGCTCAAGGCCAACAAATTATTGCAGATTTCGCTTCGTGCAATGGAAACTTTATAGAAATAACTCAGCAAATACTTTCAAAGCTAAGCTTGTGTGATGACAAAATGACTTATTACCATGGACCGTATTTGTTACACTACATTTTAGAAGACAAGAACATATATTTCTGTATAACTGATAAAGTAAGTTTGCTCAGTTTTGATTACTGTCTCAATGCAAGCAGAAAGGTAAAATTTACTAACTTTACTCTCCATATAACATCATCTATACCTCTATATGAATACGCTAAGAAAATATTAGACACATTTTAAAGCAAATTAGCTTTTAAAGCTCACGGAGGAGTTTGAGAAACTTTCTTAAACTATCTTAGTTAAAGTTTAAATAAATGTGGAGCTAAAATTTATTTATTACTGTCGTCATCTGCATGTTTTCTAGTATAGATAATTTCATGATGATATATAGTAGGCGAAATACCTATTCAAGATTCAGTCAGTCATATATTGTCTCTTTTCTTATATACACAATTAATACACTATTATAATTGTCTTTTTTCTGCCTTAGGCAAAGTTCGATTTGATTCAATATCATATTTAACGCATATGTGGTGGCGTCGTCCAAATGACGATTGGACGTCATTTGGACGTCGATAAGGCTTTATTATAACAATGGGTAACATTACAGACATGCCAAAGATCCAGAGCATTCTTATTCCTGAACCAAATCCAAAGGAGATTCGTAGCAGAAGGAAAAGAACATTTCGCAAAGGCTCTCGCAGACGAGATGTATCGATACAGCGAAGACTACAACACTATCTCAATCAGGAAGGGGGAGTTAGACATGCTGAATAGCATTGGCGTTGAAAGCAGTGGTATGTTTCTTTATGTTTTACATTTATACGTAAAAAAATAGAAAACTTAGGATGCCTTTTGAGTATTTACGCGCACGGTGTACTGTGAGATTCGTAATAGTATTAAGTTTAAATGAAGGAGTGCAGAGAGCTTTAACCTTTTTTTAAAAATCTTACCGTCGAACTTCGACCAGTATTTTACCTCTAGTATGTTCGATTATATGAGTTGAATGAATAAATGAACACTTTATTATACACAGAAATGACATCGAACTATATAAACATAGCAATTATTACCATTAGCTGAATGCTCATCATTAGTCTCCTGTTCTTATCCTACGCTAGGTTGTGTCGGCATATGTTTTGTTTTCTCACTATCCACTCCTAGTAGCCGTAACACTGTATCCGTCTTCAAAATTCATGTCCTTAGAGCTGAATGCTAACATGCCTAAAATTACTATGATGTCCCATTATTTCTCCCGCATCTAGTTCATATGTTAGTAATATTAAGTCAAATGTATACCCAAACAAAAAGTAGTAATATGTTGATATTTAAATGCTATGTGGACGTTGTCGAAAAACTCTATTAAAAAACATCATGGAAGGCTTTTTCAGACGCACAGCTAATTATCATCTACATTTGGTTGATATTTCATTTATTAGACCTCATCTTTCCCTAAGCAAGCAAGGTTCAGAGTTGACCCATTGTTAAAACATTTTAAAAAATCGTAACCTATAGTTTTTCAACATTTCATGATTAGAACACATTATTTTAATACGGAAAAACGAGTATTTATTGTATCGACTTAACAGCTGAAGTTATTGAAATACAATTTGGCATGGATATCGTATAATAATAAGCTTAAGTCCTAGGTTTATATCCGAGTACCACGCGGTCAAACCCGTAGACTGGTTGCTAGCGATTTTATTAATTACACGTCCTGTTTCTTGATGACTTTAATAAATCTAAAACGTATTTATTTACAGAAGCTATCCTCGGAGAGAAGGTGCTATTTGTAAACAACACAGACAACTTATCCTATGCCGTAAGTTTCATTTTTTTAACTAGATGACCCATCGTAGTTACACTTGCGCAAAGTTGCCAAAAAACAAACAACTGAAAATTCTGTTGATACGATCGCTACTTCACAGGATCACCCCGCTGGCCTAATCTGAAAATTGCCTGAAAATTTCATCTCAATCGGTCCATTCGTTATTTTTTTTAATGGAACCCTA
Source organism: Venusia cambrica (assembly GCA_951394065.1). Lineage (NCBI taxonomy): Eukaryota > Metazoa > Arthropoda > Insecta > Lepidoptera > Geometridae > Venusia > Venusia cambrica. The sequence continues at coordinate 8,769,060 of OX596035.1, forward strand.
ATTCTATTATAAAATAAAACAAGTTACTCCTTATAACATCAGCTATTTGCTAGTAAAAGTCCCGTCAAAATCAGTCCAACCGCTTTGGAGTGCAATGGGGAACCATACACGTCTCAAGCTTCATAGCTCAGTTGGTAGTAACTTTGCCTTCTGCGCTGTAGGTTGTGGGTTCGATTCTCACCCAGGAAAAAACATTTTTGTGATGAATGTAGATGTTTGTTCTGTGTTTGGGTGTTGTATTGTATATTAAGTATGTATTTACAAAAAAAAGTAAGTAAGTTTTAATGCCTCTGTGGTCTAGTGGTTCAACCCATCGATTTCATATCCAGAGATCCCGGGTTCGATCCCCAGGGGAGTACAATATATTGTGCTTTGTTTAGTCCGTCTGACTAGTTAGTTACCACCTAATTCTGTCGCCATAATAACAATTCTAAAATTGTTGTGTTCCGGCATTCAGAGGTAAGATAGCCAGTTCCTCAGTTTGTTGAGGATTCCGGGTGAAGTGCGCCTCCACCTTCGGCCTTATCTTAACTTGTTACCAGGTGAGATGAAGGCCAAGCGCTTCCCCGTCGTACAATAAAAAAAAAGTATTCTATCCGTAATTTAGTTCCCATTATTACCAGCTACGCGGGCTATATGGCGCTGTGTGAAATTAATGTCCTGTAATATTTATTATTTTATTTATATACACATCGACTTTATCTAATAGAAGATAGACAAATATTACTGTTATTGATTTCAATAATAATAATATTGTCATTTGCCAATGTCACAATCACAGAATCAATCAATCGGGTGTCTGCAGCTAATATTTAATCTAGCTGCGGGTAAGGGTCTCTAACTGGCGCTATTTACCCTAGCATCAAATCTCGTGGCTACAAAGACGAGGTCGCGGGGCATTGCTAAGGTGCCTCACTGTATAGGTGGTCCGCCCGTAACATTTACAAGGTAAAACCACGATGAGTGAAAATAGTTGGGAGAGACCTTTGCCCAGCCGCCGTGAGAAAACATAGGAGAGCTAAAATGTGTTTAGATTTTTTATATTGGTCGTAAGTAACTGACTGATTCTTTACGATCGAAGTTCGCTTAGTAACGGAACCAATATAGGATCCTTAATGTAATTGCCAACTCTTGGTACGGACGTTAAAGTTAATACGCTCCAGATAAGCTCCAAGTACTAATAATAGTTAAACTGGTAGTATAACCAGTTAAGATAAATGTTTATTTAAAGGTTTAGGTACACGGAACAGGTAGATAAAGTGAACACATAATAGAATATTAAATATACCTTGAGATCAAATAAATAAAATAAAATATACTTTGATAATCCTTCGACTTATAAAGTAAATACATACCTTCTTAAAAAACAACACCTATAAATACACACGCAGATATAAAGTGACAAATATAAAAAAAATATGCCGTTGCGGTCGCGCCTTAAGATCGACCCCTGCAACTTGGCCCATAGTGTCGTGAAAGCCGACTAAGAAATTTAATCAGAAGCGCAGCACTTTCCTTCTCTGCCTTACTGCGATCACCGAACCGCCTGCCGCCTGCTTTTGGAGGAGGCTCTGTCCAAAAGTGGACACTAATGGGCTGTTGATGATGTGATAAAAAGACTATACAGAAAGGAAATGCTCTTTAGGCTTCAACTTTTTTTAAAATATATAATTTCTAAAGATTTACCGCCTCTTTGATCTAGTGGTTCAACCCACCGATTTCAGATCCAGAGGTCCCGGGTTCGATCCCAAGGGGAGCAATATTGTGCTTGGTTGGTGGTAGGACTTTGTTTAGTCCTTCTGGCTAGCTACCACCATCTTACCTAATTCTGTCGCCATAATAACAATACTTAAATTGTTGTGTAAGAGGTAAGATAGCCAACTCCTCAGTTTGTTGAGGATTCCGGGTGAAGTGCGCCACCTTCGGTCTTATCTCAACTTGTAACCAGGTGAGATGAAGGCCAAGGTCCTCGTCGTACAATAAAATTAAAAAAAATGATTTGGAGGTACAAAAATATTTACTAGTCTTTTATAGATATCAGTGATATATTCGCGTTAATTTTTCTTTCAGAGTGTGGCTTACGTGGGCAAGACTCCAGAACGAGTGACGGTGACAGAAGCGGAACAGCAGTCCACGGCTTACGTAGTAGTTATTATAGGCGTGTTATTGATTTTCGCTTCGAGCTTAGTTTATATTTTAGGACCGGCGTCATGCATTATGGTTATAGCTGCGTTATCATACTGCTTTTTCGCGTATACGAAACGCAAACGAGCATAATTTGTAATAAATTTAACAGAAAGCCTTCAGTCACTTTTAGGGTACCTAAATGGTGGCGACAGGGCCCTATTACTAAGTCTAAAGGTACAAGTTCGTAGGCGAATGCAGGCAGCAGCAGGCGATGGCGGCAAGTGACAGTACTAGTTCCAATATAGTCTTTTTTTATGTACGACGGGGAAGCGCTAAGCCTTCATCTCACCTGGTTACAAGTTGAGATAAGGCCGAAGGTGGAGGCGCACTTCCCCCGGAATCCTCAAAAAACTGAGGCACTATCTTACCTCTAAATGCTGGAACACAATATTTTTTAGAATTGTTATTATGGCGACCTACCAACCAAACCAATCACAATATATTGTACTCCCCCTGGGGATCGAACCCGGGTCCTCTGGATCTGAAATCGGTGGACCACAGAGGCGGTTAAAAATTATTGTGTTGTATATTGAATTTGTATATATGTGTCGCTGTCGCCTACTGCTGCTGTCTGCAGTCGCTACGAAATATGAGGTAAGTCTGTATCTGCCCTACCTTTATATAGTTGTATCTTTTGATTTGTATACCAAACCTGGATGCAATTTTCAGATAATATGTGCTAATATGGCAGATTATACACAAATTATAAAAATAAATAAATCCAGCATGAAATTCATAAAGCAAGCATGCTTTGACTTGAAACGTGTTTCGAGACACACAATAAATAAATAAAAAAAACAGACCAAGATCCATATTGATGTAAATTGGAAATCTTAGGAACTAGGTGTTAGTAACAATAAAAATCAAGAAAGAAGTAGGTACCTACTCGGTGTGCACATGTGCGAGTCCAACTCGCACTTACAGGTAGGCTACGTTAATAGGTCACATTTGACAATTTATCTGAATTCAACAACATAACCTTGTAACGGAGGGCACTCAATATTTTCAAAGTTTCATCTGCACAATTGATACACTTTTTTCAGTTAAACACAGGTACATATTTATTGTAATTATGATAATAGAATGCAATTTTACGACTTACTTTGACAAATAAACCATTCTTAACATAATAATTTATTTTTGACTTGGAAAACTGAACGTCGTTACAAGGTTACGTTGCTGAACTTATTTCCTTTGTAAACACTAGGGATGTTACCCAAAAAATCAAAAGATTTATGATTGATTATTTGAATTACTTGTGAAGGAATGTTTTACCCTAAAGGAGACCGCAGCTTTGGGCCCTTTGATATTAAACGAGATGTGAGAATAGACAATATGGTTCAAAATGAATTAATCATATCTCTTAGTGCGGACAGCAGTTTTGACGATGACAACACTAGCTATTATTCAAATAGCGCAACTGAATAAATGCATTTTTTGTTACACTATGTACTTGTTTTATTCTGTTTCCATAATTTACATTCGAAAATCGATATTTACAAGCACATCACCTCACTATGAAGCTAAAATAGACACAATGTCAAATGTGATCTATTAAATTGGCGCTACTATAGACGGTTATCTTACACTATTTTTAAAATATTACTAGAATCAGCGGAGTTTACTTCTGTTTGCGTTCAGTTGTGTGAAAGACTTACATAGAACAGTTGTTTGTTGTGTGTGGTATTCTGCAGCGTATAGAAAAGTTTGTGAGCGCCCCTCGCCGCCGTTTGCGCGCCCACTAGTGACGATAACGTGTCGATTATGCTATCGCTCAGTTGTTGGAGCGCTAGCGTTCGAGTGTGTTCTGTCGACAAAAGAAAAATGACACCGTTTCATAATATACATACTTACTTCAAAAGTACCCTATTTTTACTATTGGTGTGAACTTTATCTACGAACGACGAATTTTATTCAAATCCGTGTAAAATCGCTCCGTGTAAAATGTAAAACAAAGAAACCGAGTATTTTTTTTGAACTTTTAGTACTCTTTTTTTTTTTTTAAGGAAAGCTGGCCTGGTTCTAAACCGGGAGGGCGACAGATTTGCGCGGACCTGGAGTATAATACACTCAAACGGACAAGCCTACATTTATGTCTTTCTTCCGACAATGATACACTGAGCGTATCTTTCTCCGGGTCGTATCCAAACTCTAACCCTTCCAGTGTCTGGCTTAAGACAGATCCGAGACGTCAGAGTTCCCAGTTTCGGTATGAACGAGCAAAGTTAGCCCGAGCTAGTATCATATATCTTTTTTGTTGAGTTCTTCTTCCTTTTTTTAATACTCGGTTTCTTTCTTTGTTTGTTTCTTACCTTGTCACGAAACGGCTCCACGGATTTGAATGAAATTCGGCATGATAAAGTATACAAAAGAGGAAAATTATAGGCTACTCATTAAGCGGGTACCATGCGATCGCAGCCGCGGGCGTAAGTTTGTAAATAAAATTACTAGCAACGCAATATGTTTGCTGTGACTAGTATTGTCTTCTTGTCAGGATTGGAATGATTGGAACATATTACATAGTAATATGTTATAATGGCACAAAAATTCACAACCCGTGACAGGACTCGAAACTGCGTTATAACATTTGTAAATGTAGCGACCGAGTGCATTCACTTGAATTGCAAAATCTAAATATATATAACTCAACTGCCTGACTGACATAGTGATCTATCAACGCACAGTCCAAACCACTGGACGGATCGGGCTGAATTTTGGCATGCAGGTAGATGTTATGACGTAGGCATTCGCTAAGAAAGGATTTGGATTAATTCTACCCCCAAGGGGATAAAATAGGGGATGAAACTTTGTATGAAACTTTGTCAATTTTAAACCGATCGAGCTGAGACTTTGCATGCATAAAGCTACTTTGACGTAGGCGTCCCCTAAGAAAGGATTTTGAGATTTTGCATTCGTTTTGTTTCGGTTTAGTAATCACTCAAAGGTGACTGACTGACATAGTGATCTATCAACGCACAGCCCAAACCACTGGACGGATCGGGCTGAAATTTGGCATGCAGGTAGATGTTATGACGTAGGCATCCGCTAAGAAAAGATTTTGATTAATTCTACCCCCAAGGGGATAAAACAGAGGTTGAAAGTTTGTATGAAACTTTGTCAATTTTAAACCGATCGGGCTGAGACTTTGCATGCATAAAGCTACTATGACGTAGGCATCCCCTAAGAAAGGATTTTGAGATTTTGCATTTGTTTTGTTTCGGTTTAGTAGTTTTGGTTATAGTTTCTGCTTTGTATTTGGCATTTGTTTTGTTTTCGTTTGGTTTAAGTATAGGTTTTGTCGGTTAGACTTTTTTAAAATGGCTAAAGAAAATCTGAACGTTAATGGAGAAGTTGAAGAATGTACTGTCGTTTTTAAGTTTTGTAAGCCCTAATTTTTTACACACGCTAAACAAAATTAAAGCCACAACAACTATACCTAATTAATAATAATAGTTCTTAACGCGAGCGAAGCCGCGAGCAAAAGCTAGTATAATATAATAGTAAATAGCAGTGTTGAAAAATCACTACAGATCACTACAGTGTTGTGTTATTTCAAAGCTAGTTATTTTACAAAATATGGCCTTCTCTAAATGGCATGTCGTCTTGTATTAACCGACCACAGACGCGATATGTCTGTGACTGTACATACCTTTATCCTGAAAGTTTCTATTTGGCGTAGTTTCGGATAGCACCCCGCCTGGCCACCAAGATTTTAGCACAACGCCAATGTAGTAATGCAGCATGTTTTCGGAAAACAGCCACGAAACAGTTTCTTTGATTTGCCTGAAAAGTAATGAAAATTAAACATACTTATTTGACTTATTTTTTATTTTTTTGTACGACGGGGGGTGCTTATCCTTCATCTCATCTGATCTTTCGAGTATTATAAGACCGAACCCAGAACCCTCAACAATCTGAAGCTATCTTGCCTCCAAATGCCGAAACACAACCATTTTATAGTTGCTGCTATGGCGACAGAATTAGCTAATTGATTCAGGCGTTATTTTGCGGAGATCCATATTTCAAAATAAAATCTGAAAACAGAAAAAATATTTAGTAATGAATCCGCCAAATGTCTCTGAAAAAATCAAATCGACACGTGTTTCGCCTCTACACGAGGCATCCTCAGGAAATATAGTATTAATTAGGTAAATTTAAAAATAAGATCAAATGTAAAATGTGTAATATTTTGTGACCACTTTTTGAATAAATATCTACTTGAATTATATCAAAAACTAGTTATATGGTACCTATTGATCGTTCTTCCATACGTTATCTGAACAAAAGTGACTAGCGTTTTTCTGAGCCATCTGAAAACTCCGCGCATATCGAAAACTTCGCTTAGTAGCGCGTATAGCGGTTCTGCTATGCTGTCTCTTTCTTCCGCTAATATGCCAGCACCTGCAAGAGTGAGAGAAGAAATGTAAGAATGAAAATGCTCTACCGACAATCGATCATTGTACTGTTAGCTTGTTTTCATATAATAAACCCATAACTTGTACGTGTTTTTTTTTTTATTACACAACAATTGGCAGACATTAAGGGTTATTTAATAATGGGTCAGCTCTGACCTCGACGCTTGCCTGGGCAAGGATTAGGTCTATGTTAGAGCTATCGATCGCAGACGATGTATATACTCTCTTTAAGATTGTAATATATGTTGTATTGCAATGCGTATGTCAGTGGAAATTCTGGACAACACCAAGATTTTTTTGTGGTAAGCCGTTTTTGGGAAATTCTAGTAGATGGTGATGGTACCCTGGAAGAACCGAAACAAAGTTGGTGCCTTCATCAATTATCGTACACGTGAGTAAAGCGCGTGTTTAAAATGGTATGATCATACTCCAGCATGAATATTTTTATATATTTTTTTATTGTACGACGGGGAGTTACTTGGCCTTCATCTCACCTGATTTCAAGGTATGATAAGGCCAATGGTGGAAATGTGGAAACGCACTTCACCCGGAATCCTCTACAAACTGAGGAACTGGCTATCTTAGCTGTAGTTCAGAACACAACAATTTAAGAATTGTTGTTATGACGACATTAGGTAAGATGGTGGTAGCTAGCCAGACGGACTTGAACAAAGTCCTACCACCAACCAAACCAAGCATAATATTGTACTCCCCTGGGGATCGAACCCGGGACCTCTGGATCTGACAACAGTGGGCGAAACACTAGTCCACTGAGGCGGTCACTAAGTGAAAACATCACAAACACAATATCAGTCTTCAAAACAGGTTATGATGATGAAAAAAATAATTCTAATAGTAAGTTATAATGACCTTACCTCGCATAGAATTAGTCATGCTTTTACTTCCCCCATCCCCACCATTACCATCTAGGTACAATGAGATATCGTCTTCATCCGCTGACAAATGCGTAAAAGCCTCTTTGTCTGTCGACGATCTATTTGTTACTTCACTACTCGTGCTAGAAAACGACAAACCATTTCTTTTACTTATCAACAAATGTTATGGAACATTTCACACATCACCAAGCAAAGCTTGTAATATGGGAGCTAGATTACGCATAGAATACCCAAACACGGAATAAACATCTATATCAGAATCAGAAATTTATTTATTTACTATTAGGGCACACAAGATATAAAAAAAATACGAAATATACACAAAAGCTTAAATAACCATTACAATAGTATATTCATCACACAAATGAACCAAATTGAACAGACAACCTACAGCTCAGAAGGCAGAGCTACTACCAATACTATCAAATGAGCTGCGAGGTTATTTGATTAAATCATGTTTTTTACAGATAAGACAGATACAACTTTAAGGTACAACTTTTTATGCCTATGTGTAAGCTCTGCTTCAGTATGGGGTCATACTGTGGGGGTTAAAATAAATTATAAATTTACTTTATTAATACTATTTTATGACCTTTACTATAAACCTAAATAAATAATTATAGACTACAATGTTCAACATACCTTTTAAATAAAGTTGAAAATGAGAATTTATTTTTCTTTGGTTCACCCTGTTTTAAATACTCCGAACTAGGATTAAGGAATGTGTATAAAGCTTCACTTTGGTTTAATCGGTCATCTTCTAATACAAACTGAAAAAGAAATAATATATGGGTACCATTTAAACGAGATTCAAATTTTCGTGCCCCAAATAATGAATTTGGCTAACAAAAATGTTTAGTGAGCGACTAGATAGCTTTAGAACAGCGACTCAAGCTTTATTTTTGAACTACCTAATTTCTGTTCATTACTAGTGCTCAAAAAACGTCATACATGTACACGGCCATTGGTGGCCCTAGGGGCATCCCCGCCGCACCCAGACCCACTGCCACAGTTTGGACTTATAGAAAATAAAAAGCCCTTGTCTTAGTCTAAAGTTCTAGTTTACTTTAATAATTGAGTCGCTTACTAATTCAGTCGGCCGTTTGTCGCCAATAAATGTTTGATTCACCAAACAATTGATTATTTCCCGTAATAAATGAGAAGTGTTTACTTGAAATAACAACTTTAAATTTGTGTAGGCACATAAACTTACTTCTAAATATTTCTGTATTAAAATCTTGGCCTTTTCTAAAGAGGTTTTGTCGTTTTTACCAAACAAAAACTTGAACGAGTTTGTAGGTAGTTCAATATTTTTTAAATCCGAGCACAACGGCCTCAGCTTTCGATGTAATACCTGTAACAGAAGGTGTGATTATTGCTATAGTTTTTTTTTTAATTAAATGTATGTGAAGTAAAGTTATATATCACTATCGCCTACCACAATTATTCCAACAAAACATGATGTTAAACAGATAAGTTCGGTACATCTAATGAGATCTTCATTTTCTTATTTTTTTTTTTACTTTTGACAACAAAGGCGTTTTAAAATCATAGCTGAAAGAGCCACACTACATGTATTAGTTATTTGTTACTGATTATTGACGCGGTACCTGAAATTCATTCAAGTTCCGTAAGAGCACCCACCCCGTCGATATCTGCTCGGGTCTGTCATCCTCTTCTGTTTCGTGCTCCGCCATGTGCACCACCACCACAAACTGAGGCGGCTTAGATTCATCTAAAATCTGTAAATATAATGTATACTCAGTAAATCAATTCACTTTCTGTTTTCAACATCGTATGTTCGACCAAAGTGTATGTCTGGACCAAGTGCGTTTACAGCTGCTTCTGTTCCCGCCAGTGCCACACCTCAGCACTGTGTACTTGCCTACCATCCACCCAGGTGCTTGGTTTACGTGTCTGTTTGCGCCAAGTGCGTTTTCAGCTGCTTTTATTCCCGCCAGTTCCATACCTCAGCACTGTGTACTGTTGCCTACCACCTGCCCAGGTGCTCGTTCCACGTGTCTGTTCACGCAAAGTACGTTTTCAGCTGCTTCTGTTCCCGCCAGTACCATACCTCAGCACTGTGTACTGTTGCCTACCACCTGCCCAGGTGCTCGGTCCACGTGTTTGTTCATGCCAAGTGCCCTTACAGCCGCTTCTGTTCCCGCCAGTTCCATACCTCAGCACTGTGTACTGTAGTCTACCACCTGCCCAGGTGCTCGGTCCACGTGTTTGCTCACTCAAAGTACGTTTTCAGCTGCTTCTGTTCCCGCCAGTTCCATACCTCAGCACTGTGTACTGTTGCCCGCCACCTGCCCAGATGCTCGGCCCACGTGTCGGTGCGCGCCAAGTGCGCTTCCAGCCGCATTTGTTCGCCTGCTAGTTTCTCCACCTCGTTGGCTAACATCGATAGCGCTGGTGATTCTGGTTTGAGAGACGCGCGAAGTGCTGCTAGTGCCTGAAAAGTACATCGAGGTTACATTACATGGAACCAAAGTGTTTTCAAACTGTTTCCAAATTGGAATCATTAATTTAAATAAAGCACACAAATAAGCGTAATTGAGGCAAACCAAAAACGTGGTGGCACGATGACCCCCGTCACCACAAAAACAGGGAAAATCTCACATCCGAGAGGAAAGATTGGAAGGAGTTGGGGGAAGCCTTTAATCAGTAGTTGGATGGTATAAGCTTATAAAAAAACTGCTAATTACCGTGATAACTGATTTTAGGATACGAAATTAAGAAGGCGACATGGAGACAGTTTTAGGTCTCACAAGGGGCCTGAATGACATACAGAACAAAAACAATAATATTATAATGCCTAATAATTAATTTAAAAATTATTAATAATATTAAATCAACAATTCTTAAATTGTTTTGTTCAGCCTTTAAGAGGTAAGATAGCCAGTTCCTCAGACTGTTGAGGATTCCAGGTGAAGTGCGCTTCACCCTTCATAACTTGAAAATCAGGTGAGATCAAGACCAAGAGTTTACCCGTCGCACATAAAAAAAAGCACATAAATAAGAGTTGAGGAAGGACAGGCTCAATCATAATAACAGAAGGCGCTGGAGTACCGCTGATGTATGCTCTACAGTAGAAAAGTAGCTTGTCGTTAATTGCGAAATGACAAACCCGATTCAAGTGATTGTTTGCTAGTGAGTCATCAAGGATCGCGGAAATGGTCACTTAATTTCGTTTACATACATAAAAATAAATATTTAATAAATAAATATTACAGGACCTTACTTTCACACAGCGTCATCTAGCCCCAATATTTATATATATATATATATACAGGTATGAATCTTCGTCTAATGTCTTCTAAGAAGTTAGGTAAATATTATTTAGATAGTATTCAGTATTTAGGTAGTACCTACTTATGAATGTTATATAAACTATTAAGAAAATCCTAGCCCGAATTTCTTGCCTTTCTCTTTGCTTGCTGGTCGCGATTCCGAACAGGCCGTAGATTCAATCAAAATGATTTTACTAAATAAAATATATTTATATTGAATTTTTATTGTCTTACATGTGCCTTAAAATGCGAAGACTAATAGCAAGAGTTGATATTGGAACTAACCAAAAACCTTTTTCAAAGTACTTACATTTTTTTATTATACGACAGGGAAGCGCTTGGCCTTAATCTCACCTGGTAACAAGTTGAGATACGACCGAAGGTCGCCGCACTTTACCCGGAATGCTCAACCAAATGAGGAACTGGCTATCTTACCTCTGAATGCCGGTACACAACAATTTTTAAGAATTGTTATTATGGTGACAGAATTAAGTAAGATGGTGGTAGCTAGCCAGGCGGACTCAAAAAAAATTTTACCACCAACCAACATAATCCTACCACCAACCAACAAAATCCTACTACCAACAAACAAAATCCTACCACCAACCAACAAAATCTTATCACCAACCAACAAAATCCTACCACCAACCAACAAATTACATACCTGAATCTTGTTATTGTGTCGTTCCGAAAGTTGATCAAGTTTCCTTCTCGCATAAGTTGAATGTTCTGTCAGATGTACGGCACCGCCTACACTTTCTGCTGACGATACTGAATCATTCGATAGCTGCCGGTCTTCGATCGGCGATCTCTCTGAACTTATATCTGCAATGTTGCCAGGAGTGTTAGAACTCAGTTTTTTTTATACAACTAGGAGACGGTACTAGCAAGGAGTAGGTCACATCCACAAAGAACATACCCTACACAGCACTGCATTGCGCCCGTCAACTTGAGGCATCAAGTTGATTCCGTAATTTCACCGGCAACCATAGTCTTCAAACCGGAACACAGCAATGCTGCTTGGCGGTTGAAGTAGGTAGGCTCTACTACTCTTAAGACTATAAAAGCCTTATCAATTTTGTGATAGATCTCTATGCAAGACAGATTTAACTGGGTTTGAAACAAATTGTCTTTGTCTAGTGTTGACATAAGACAGAGCAAGGGTAATAAAGAAAGGAGATAGAAATACAGACAAGTTCTAATTCAACTCACATTTTATTTACCTTTATTAGCTTCCTCAGTAGCGAGCTCGGCTATCAAAGCCTTATAGTGATCGCTCATGAGAAATGAATGGTAATATTTGTCTTGAATCGTGTCCACTACGGTTTCTTGAACCTCGTAAAATACTTCTGGCCCTTTGTCACCCAGTAAAAATGATTCCATTCTCTTTCTTGTTTCCTAGAGTAATAATTATAAAACGATAATGATGGATATTACATGCGTTCAAACGCAGTAACAGATGATTCGTTTAAAATGCGTTTTAGAAAGGTTAGCACCATCGACGGAATTTATAAAAAGTATATAATATACGTAGTATATTATATACTATAAATAATAATTATTTTTATTCTACCTGGCAATAAGCAACAATACTTATAATTAAACAATAATAACCTGCTAAACAATACTTCTGTATTCTTACATGCTTGTGATATACACAAGTTTGTAATACAATTAAACACCCAAACACAGAAACAACATCTATAGTCATCCCCAAAATGTTAATCCCTGATAGGAATCGAATCCACGACCTACGCAGAACATGAGCTGACTACAGAGTTACTACCAACTGAGCTGTGAGGATGTGATTCAAATCAATAATGCAAATGAAAAATTCAATACCTTGTCGACTTTGATTTCGGCACTAGGAGATCGAATGTATGTGTAAAATATTTCAGCGCCCAGTTGGTGCCAACTGCTTCTAGGGCTGTGTCTCAGTTCTTCCACTGCCATCCAAAAACCCACTAGCCCTTGTGAGCACATTGTCTCTAAGAACATTGATAGGTATTTTCTGCCGATCACACTTTCCATTGTGTTATGCAGTGGTAATGTCTGAAAAATCATCATCATCACCTTCATGTCTCATATCCCACTTGTTGGGGCCAACACAACATGTAATAATGACACAATTGAATTCTAAATTTATTTTTTTAATTGCATAAATTTTAAAAATTAAATTGTCTTGAATATAAATGTATAAGCTATGAAACTGTTTTAGTTTGTTGAGTAAGAATAAAGAGGATTAATGTGGATTGGGTAGTTAGATAATCTTCTTGACTAGAGGTAAATAAACAATTCATATTGTATTCATGCGATTTTACTGTATAATCCAGACATAATATAAAGCTAACCCTGATCGATCATACAACACACATTGTAATTCATTATTATAAGCTTGTGTCCAAAAAACCAGCTTGATTAAATTTTAGCAACAAATCTTTTAATATTTATGTATTTCAAGTGATTGTACTTGGTCACAACATTTACAAATAGCTAATTGATTCAGGCGTTATTTTGCGGACATCCACATTTCAAAATAATATCTGAAAACAGAAAAAAAATTTAGCAATAAATCCGTAAAATCTCTCTGAAAAAATCAAATCGACACGTGTTTCGTCTCTACACGAGGGATCCTCAGGAAACATAGTCTTGCTGCTAACTGACTAGCCCTCTCCCTCTCCGAGCGCTGCAAGCGCAGAGATCGGAGCGACAACACGTCCACAGAGGGCTAGTCAGTTAGGCGAAACACGTGTCGATTTGATTTTTTCAGAGAGATTTGGCGGATTTATTACTAAATATTTTTTCTGTTTTCAGATTTTATTTTGACATTTACAAATGTTATAATGACACAAAAATTCTCAAACCGCGTCGCGACTCGAACCCGCATGTTTTCCTCAAGCCGGAAACGCTCTAACCAATTGAACAACGAGGATCCTGGACGCCGATTCCGAAATGTTGTGTGTTGTCCACATCCAAATCAGGTTGGTGTGAGCCTTTCCGGCTAAGGAAAAGATGCGGGTTCGAGTCCCGTCGCGGGTCATACATTCTTGTGTCATTATAAGATTTGTAAATCTTATACAATACATTTTTTTTTACGACGCTTATGTTCTTGGCCTTCCTGATTTTTCAAGTTATTATAAGGCCGAAAGCGTTATTTGTTGTTATGGCGACAGAATTAGGTAAGATGGGCGGTAGTTAGACTGGCGGGCTTAAACTAAGTCCTACCACCAACCAAACCAAGCATTATTGTACTGCCACTGGGGATTGAACCCGGGACCTCTGGATCCGTGTTAGAACACGGGTAGGCGAACCACTAGACCACAAAGGCGGTTAAAAATGCTCAACATGCTATGTATGTCTGTTGTTGAATAAACTGAGCTTCTGGACCTGTACAGACGATGCTAGGCGCATGGACAACATCTTAAGAGGGCTCCAAAGTGCCACTGATTTATGCTTTCAAACTTAGTTTGTCATTCATTTAAAAATGGCGTGTCCGATTGAATATAAATTTTGCAGGTATAATCGGATAATATTAATCTAGGTTAGCATAGCCTTACATTTTCAAAAATCATATTTAGATTTTCGTTTTGAATCAAAATATATAGAAATCTGTGTTCATAGGGAAACACTGCTCTATTTTTGATTCCTATGATTTTTTTCAGAAAAAGTAATCCATCAGAAAAAAATAATTTGAATCGGATGTACCACTTTTAGTTTCAGTTTCCATTTTTGGGAACTACTGAAACTTATTTATTTTATGCTTTTACCTTTTTATCAGACTCAACGGTGGGAAATGCCCCATCCCACCCCAAGACATTCAGCGCCGTCTCGCACTCTGCTTTAGCGATCGTCAGCTGATGGATGTATCTCTTGAGTTTCTTGGCATCAGATATTTGTTGGCGACTCACATTATGGGAGGCCCCACTTTTTTCTATCGAATCCAGGTTTACGCCTTTCGCTCGTTTTACATTTTGTAGCGTCGTGGCTTGCATTATTTGTGTTACTATGTCATACCTGAAATGTAGTAAATATACACAGTTTTATAGTCGCGATAAAAAGATCAAACCAAGACGAACACAACTGAAATAACTGCAATTAGATATTGATTTCATACAGCGTCATCAAGCCCCCAATGTAAGCAAAGCTTGTAATCTACTGCTGTGAACTGGTTTACTCATAGAATATTTTTGTCTCAGGTGGGAATTGAACCCATAACATACAGCGCCGAAGGCAGGGCTACTACTAACTGAGCTGTGGGGGCTTGATGTTGCTTGCTTACATAATTATTTATATTTGCTAGTGCTTTCCCTCTTTGACTATTGCTAAAGCAAGTGTATGCATTTTTGTTTTTAGACTAGATTTTTGAGTCATTTCTGTCCATACTGACTGAGCAAGGCATGCAAGGCAATGATTGATCTGTATGGGTTTCCTTAGGTGAGGCACATCCAACATGGTTGATTGGGCATTAGCATTAGCTATAACAAAGTTAATATTATTTTTGTTTGAAACATTACAATTTCATGATAATTAAAAATGCCCCAATTGCTAGTGTAAGCGAAAGTGTTATGAATGCTCACATACCGTAACCTCTTAAGTGTGTCAACATTATTACAATTATTAATCAGCCGTATGTAGTCTTCAAATGTCTTTGCATACTCATGGGTTCTTACATGCATAGCATTAACTTCTTTCTGTGCTTCTAAATAGAGTATAATTTTCTGGTTTATGTAATCTGGGTCTGTGAGCAAATCTATGGCAGGCTGGAGTACTGAAAATAATAAGAGATTTTGAGACAAAAAAAAACAATTTAACACTAATCAAATCATCACTTCATCACTTCACTAATGATTCCAAGGCACATATTTATTTCAAGCTAATTTGAGATTTTGAATTAGTTATTGCTGGCTGTGCCTCTAAAAATTGAATAATAAATATGCCATAGTTCCTGTTTTTTTTTTTTATTATTGTACGACGGGTAAGCTCTTGGCCTTCATCTCACCTGGTAACAAGTTGAGATAAGGCCGAAGGTGGAGGCGCACTTCACCCGGAATCCTCAACAAACTGAGGAACTGACTATCTTACCTCTGAATGCCGGAACACAACAATATGGATATGGAGGGGGTTAGTGCAATGCTATTCTGTTCTGCTGGTCTTATTGCAGCTTGATATGAGAGGTAATATATCTAGTTAACTGTATACATACTCTTGCAAGCCAAGATCTCTCTCATAAGATGTGAAGCTGGCAACATTGAGTAGCATCCAGGCATAAGGAACACCACAATCAGTTCACTGATCTGACGCAAATAGTGCAGTTCTGTATCTGGTGCCATCAGGTGCGGGGAGAGGGCAAACACTGGTGCTTGGTTCAATTCCAATCTACAATAAAAATGCAAGTACTACTTGATTAGAGAGTGAAACATCTACAGCAATAGGCACATAAGGAAGTTTTTTAGACCATTTGGGACTGTATATTTTAATTAGTGTAGAGCACATAGTACAGCCAACCTTTAAATTAAATTAAATTAAAATTAAAATATTTATTTGGGTTTGATCCCAAATAAATATTTATTTCAATATCTAACATTACTCATTAATATTATAAATTTTAAGGCCTAATTTTTAGTAGTGTAGACATGCAATGTCTACACTTAGTATTATCTTGTGTCGCAGACACCACATTACCTTCAAGATGTATTATAATTTAATAATTTAAAACAATCACGCAATTCAATTAAAATTTCCACTCTACTATAACTAAATATTTTAGTACATCTTCAACAATAGGTACCTACCTGAGGAAGTTTTTGAAACCATTGGGACTGTATATTTTAATTTGTGTAAAGTATAGTTCAGCCAATCTTTCAAAACTAAGGTAATATAGAAATAAGAAAGTACCAGTCTACCTGCGACCACTGCCGTTGTAGCATGGTCAAAACTGTCGGGAATATAAAATGGTATGTGATTAATACCCGTTTTTGTTATTAATTAAGTGCCAAGGTACCTACGTCCCTAAAATTTGACCTACAACTGAATGGTAAATTATAATAATTCCAATATCAGTAATTTTTCACAAGTACAACATTACTGTTAATTTATAATAGGTAGTAACAATTAATATGAAGTTGTATTGTAGGGTGTTGGGCATCTCACTCTATACATAAAACACACCACAAGAGTTTTACAGCACCCATCGAGCTAACTCTTTGGGTGCTGCAGCCTGCTCTCTGTGTAAAACACATTGTAAGTGTTTTACAGTACCCATGAGTTTTAACACAGAGTACTAACTCGTTGGGTGCTGCACATCCTGCTCTCTATCCATCGAGCTAAGGGTAGAAGGTAGAAGTTTTAATTATTTTATGAACAAAAATGTTCAATCTAATCATTTTTTTATACAGCAAGATAATAAGGTAGTTCCAAATTTCTCATACTAAAAAAATTTGGCAATAGTTTCCATTTGGATACTTACGCACAATCCTTGGCAATACGTATCCTTTCAAAGTGCTGTGTTATTTTCATCACCATATCACTAGCCAATAGTTTCTCAGCATCAACTCGTAATAACCGTTCATACAAGTTTTGAATAGCACCCCAAATGTGTTCTTTCAGTTTATCCACAACAGGTTCAGGTTGGTGGGATAAATCTTTTAACCATTTTGTTACAAAGTCTCGTAACATATAGTCAATTAGTAATTGAAGCTGGCTATCCACAGTTCTACCAAATGTCACAGGTAGATGGGTTTTCTTGGCAGATTGGGGCCAGCTAGTTGCTTCCTCCTAAAATAATATATGTGTATTTTACTTACAAATTTAAATGCAATGCCTAGTAGACTTTGGAGCCAAAAACTAAGTAATACAGGATGAGAGGTTCTTAGAGTCTGCTGTATTAAGATAGGTCAGAGGCACAGCAAAGCTTAGACCAACTTACCTTCAAAATTTCATCAAGTTGTCGCACTGCTTTCTCTACTGCATCCACTAAAAACGAAGGGGTTTGTTGGGGGGATGATAGGGAGACATGACCCCATAAGGTGAGTGCGAAAACCAATATTAATATGCATATAGTCAAGAATGATAAATGAACGAACCCCCCTAACAATGGAAAGTTCCATAACAGAACCAAAAAAACGGGAGGTAAGGAAATCGCTATCCACTTCATAATTTTCAGCGACGACTTCGCAGCCGTATCGCACTACATATTTATTCAATCCTCTCTGCTCCAATTCCAACAGGTGGTAACTCTAACTTTGTCCACCACTATTTAATTCATGTATAGGAATCAAGGAAATGATTAACTCCACTATGGTATAACTTCCTCAGAGATATTTATTTATTTTGATTGAAGATTATTTACAATCTATTTCAACGATTTTTTTATGTTTGATGTTGAATTGAAATAAATCAAGCGTCTGCAGCTTCTTTATTTATGCTTCGAGAACAGTACTGCGGGTAAGGGCCTCAAGCTGGTGCTATTTATCCTGGCTCATAGCGAAAATTATAAAATGTCACTTGGCAAGAACCACCCTCCTCTTGATATCTGGAGAGTAGAGAAATTAGTGTGTATTCGATATTTTAATATTTTATCTGGTTAATTATCATCCGTTATCCATTATTATCCCGTGTGGAGACGTGGCGCGGCGCGGCGTGGCAGCGGGAGACTGGGAGGCGGAGGACATCTCAATGCAATGCATTAGTTGTGATGGACTTGTATCCAGTCCAGGCCATAAACAAAAAAAAAGGGGAGCACGTGATTTTGTTGTTATTTATTTTTAACAGTGGTTGTGGTTGGCTTGGTGTATATCGTTTCGTTTCTTTCGAGGATGTTGATTTTTCTGCCATAAATAGATAGTTAAGTAAGGTTTTTACAATGTCAGAAATAGAAACGACTTACTTAGTCGTTGGCGGCGGTATCGCTGGTGTGACTTGCGTTGAAACTTTAGCTATTTTGCACCCAGAGGAACAACTTGTTATTATTACCGCATCTTCTCTTGTAAAGAATGTAAGTAACGTCAGTTTCTACGCGAAAACAATAGTAAAGTTCGATGTGCATGAAACAGAGGCCAGCTCGTTACAAAAGATACATCCTCACTTAAAAATCATATATGATTCACTGAAGCATGTAGACTCAGAAAATCAGATTGCTATCACTGATAATAATATAAGAGTCCGCTACAGAAATATTTGTTTATGTACAGGAGGAATTCCCAGACTGATATCAGATTCAAATAAGAGCGATAGAATCCTTGGCATTAGAGATACTGAATCAGTGAAAGAGTTTCAGAAAAAGCTTAAGGTGGGTCGTGTAATGGTTATTGTTGGCAATGGAGGTATTGCATCAGAAATAGTCCATGCCACATCAGGAATTCAAAAGATATGGGTTATTAAAGATGACTACATTTCATCAACATTTATAGATCCTGGCGCTGCAGAGTTTTTTCAGAATACTTTTAAAAAGGCTGATGGTGATAATAAAAGAAATACTATATTGAAGAGGCACACTTTCACTGAAGAAGATACTGTAGTTTCCTTGAATAAAAATCTAAAGTCCGCTGCGTTGGGCCCAGATTGGTACAGAAAACTGGAATTAAAGGATGAGATCGGAGCACAGGAACTTGAAATAGTTTACAAAGTTGAAGTAAAGTCGGTCACAGAAACAGACAATGATTATAAGTTAGTTGTTGAGCTAGATAATGGAAGACTTATACATTGTGATTTTGTTGTATCCGCTACAGGTGTGTTGCCTGCGGTAAACTTTACCTGGGATAAAGAACCCAATGTTGGTCTAGATGGTGGGTTAGTTGTGGATGAATATCAAGAAACAAGCTTGAAAAATGTTTTTGCTGCTGGAGATCTTGCTTGTGCTTCATGGAATCATGCTCCTCACTGGTTTCAGCTTAGATTATGGACTCAGGCCAGGCAGATGGCAGCTATGGCTGCCAAAGCTATGAATGCAAAATTAACCAATCAAGAAGTATTACAAGACTTTTGTTTTGAACTTTTCACACATTGTACTACACTCTTTGGTTACAGAGTAGTATTATTAGGCAAGTACAATGGACAAGGTTTCGGCAATGATTATGAAATTCTGTTAAGGACTACACCTAATCTTGAATATATCAAGTTTGTACTGAAAGATGGAAGATTACAAGGTGCTATTTTGATAGGTGAAACTGATTTGGAGGAAATGTGTGAAAATTTAATCTTAGACCAAATAGATTTAACTCCATTTGGTGATGATATTTTAAATCCTGATATTGATATTGATGATTATTTTGACTAAGCTGCATATTAATCAAAATGTATTTACTTGGTTTGCTATTGTACTAGTTATTAGACCTTTGATAAACCGTGGTAGGTACTTGGTTATACTTAATTTAAACTAACCTAAACCTTGATCAACCTGAGGTTAAAGTTGTGGGACATTATGTTTGTCCTTCCTACTGGTATTATATCTTACCTATAGTAGGCGCGAGTTGAATGCAACGAGGGTCTGAGCTGGTGCATTCCTAGATCTGCACTCAACTCGCGCGCCTATTGCAGGTACTTACGCACGTACCTACATAGTTTTGTCATAGCTTACCAAAGTACAATGTGTGACTCTTATGCATAGGTAGGTATGTATAATGTTAATAAAATAACCTTGTTTATTTATTTACTTTATTCCAGTTCAATGAATAGTTAGACCCTTTTAGGTTGTGGGATCACGTTTCGTTACAGGACCTTGACTAATTAGATCATATTAAGCTGTAGCATTTTTTAAAGCCCGCGACGCGACGCGAACACATTTTGCCAGCTAGTAGATAGAATAGTAGTGAGCTATGCTCTTTGACAATCTAGAGATACCAGAGGACATATTCTCTTTGGTTCAAGTGGGACAACTTTCCCCCGGAGATGTTTTCATAACCGCGGTAATGCTAATCTAGTTCCCATATTACAAGCTATGCTTAGTTTTGGGCTAGATGGCGCTGTGTCCTGTAATATTTTTGTTATTACAAGAAAAAAATATAATTATGCAAAAGAAAAATTAAGAACAAGTAGAAATAAGATTACATCTATAAGACTGTTATCCAAAAAAACTGTCCAATTTAATTAACATAAAAATGTGATAAGATATGTAAGAAAAATGTATAGGTACCCAAGTGTTATTAGAATCATTTAATATAAAAAAATAAATCAGTTGATTTCTTTAAATTTAGGTGGTTGTTTTTAATTTGTCATTCATGTAAAAAGCGTCATCACCACACACACACGAAATCATCGCCATAGTCATCATTACCATCTCAACTTTTTCATATAAATAAGCAGATCTGCGCATACAATGTTGGTCTAAGCGCAATTTACTAACATTTTAGGAATCCTACAATGTTTTTTTTCTAGTTTTACTAGGATTCCAATGTGGGTCTATTTTTTTTTTATTATTGTTTTAAGATTTTTTTCTTGTGTAAATCCACCCGGCCCCGTGCGTGTGCATGCCACTGCGTAAGCGGTCATGCGCGATATAAGTAGGTTATTTCGCGTTTACGTACACGCAATGTCTAAAAAGAAGATAATACGAACATTTATAACTTTACAAAGATACCTATGCCATATATTTTAAGCACTATACATATATGGGGTAAAATTATTGTGATTATTATTTAAATATGTAATAATAATATAATACATCATCATAACAGCCCGTACACGTTCACCTTTTGGGTATGAGCCTCCTCCAGGGGGTTTTTGCCATGATTGGTGATCTCAGTATTGGTGTTACACAGGCTCTGAATCCCCTGGTGTATTTTATTCCTTTATTCGCCTTTTACGAGGAAATTGAGGGGTCCTATTCGTTTGCCGGAACTACCTAGGCTAGTACCACATCATTAACTTAGGTACTTTGAAATAGGGTAGGTACCTAGATAGACTTTTTTTTCGCTTGGTACCTACCTAGGTAAGTAAGTACCTAGGTATGTTTTCTAATACCGACTTACTTTATGTAGGTAGCAACCTAGCTCATGAGATGCGAAGCTACTTCGATAGAAATATCTTTTTACTTATGTTTTATTTATTAGATGACGGAGAGGTGCTTGACCTACATCTCACCTATATTTCAAGTTATGATAAGGCCGAAAGTGGAAGTGCACCTCACCTGTAATCCTCAACAAACGGAGAAACTGGCACGAACGACCTTGAAGTTTCGTGCCTCTGCACCCCACCGCCGGTTCTACAACACATCGCAAAGTGCACTGACCTATATCTAATATTCTGTTTTGGTGACATCTATGCAGTCTTTAGGTAAACCGTTGTGATGCCTGCCGTCTAGCCGGGTGGCGGGGGCGGCGGTGCAAGAAATAATCCATTATGTTTTGCCGGTTATAGGCATCTCAGCCTCACAACTAAAAAATCTACGAGCGAGACGAATAGATTACCGAGCGCTGCGTCGCGTACGATACCTAGGTATCGTACGCGACCTAAACAATAGTCGTCTCATTTTCTTAAGATTGCTGTTATTCAAAGTGCGACGTCGTTGCTCCCCGTTACTGGGCGCGACATTTCAAGCAAATGTGACGCGACGAGTTTGACCTTCAGATTGACTGTGACTATGAATTTAGCTCTAAGAAGGAACGGGTACGGTATTGTAAAATAATTTGGTGAATATTTATTTTTATAAAAATGTAATAAGTAGGTAATAACATTTTCGTTATAGATCTGTCTGTCCTTGAATCTGGTAGTACCACTGGTGGTTTTTAGTTATTTTCCAAAAGTTTTTTTTATTATTGATTATTCTTCTAACGTTTTTTTCTGTGAGGTGTCCAGTCCTTTCCGTTTCAATTGAATATGGTAACTGCAACAACAATGAAAACATAATAGATCAGTACATAACTCAAATATTCCAATAATTCTATTATAGAATATGTCATTTTACGAAAACGATTTTATTGCATGTTGTGGGCTATATCACAGAATAAGTAGGTGGAAGTAATAAGTACTTAGGTAGGACCTTCGTACCTAAGTACTTATTCCGACAACATTGACCCATAGTTACTCAGCCAGACAATTATTATTAGGTATGACACGATACACTAGGTAGGTATCTAGATGATTTTTCTATGCAGCGAAACGTGGTGAATTACGACAAGACAGATGCGATGGTTCTGCCGATTCATAGCTCTACCTACACTCATTAAACCGCGTTTGCTTACCGCGCCGATATGAAGATAATAATGAAAACGATAATTTTGGCCCAAGATCAAGATGATGTATATATAATGATGTAGGTTACCTAAGTAGGTTCTAACTTACCCCGTACTGTCTTAAAAATGTATTAAACAAAGTTTGAATCGGG
The DNA here is from genome assembly GCA_951394065.1 of Venusia cambrica. Taxonomy (NCBI): domain Eukaryota; kingdom Metazoa; phylum Arthropoda; class Insecta; order Lepidoptera; family Geometridae; genus Venusia; species Venusia cambrica. The sequence continues at coordinate 8,792,173 of OX596035.1, forward strand.
AGAATAATTATCAGATTATTCTCCCGATTCAAACTTTGCACATTCTGATCCTTTTCGTGCCCTCCTAAAATAAAAATGTAATGTAGGTTAGTAATAATAATAAGTGGGTAGGAAATTAGTACAATAAATGATTACCTTATGTAGGTAGGTACCTCCTCAGTATAAGGTAGGTACAGCTACAATAAAAAAGCAGGTAATTGGTGGCGCTCACAAGTAAAGGTGTTGCAAAAAGTAGATATTTCAATTCATACATTGAAATAAGCACGTTATGTAGAGGTGGCATCTTTACATACCATGGTAGGTATACCAACATCCAGACCAGGAAGAAATATATGCAGAACATTTCTTCCGCCGCGGGAATCGAACCCACACCTCTTCCGTCTACCACCACGACCACTCGAAATAGTGAAAGAAAACATCTTGAGGAAACCTGCGGCTTAGTCAGTCCTAAGTACTAGGCACCTCTGTAGTGTAAGTTGCCTCCTGACTCTGTATAATAGTCATCTAATGGGCACTTAGGTATTTCTCCAGTTGGTACGTAAGGTACCTAATTATCCAGTTAGGGTAGGATACAAGGTTGATAACTATGTCGGTAATAACAAGATGAATAAATAGGTACATGGTAGATATTACTACAATAATAATTAGGTAGGTATACCTACCTACTTACATTTTAGTTATGCATTCTTTGAGCGTTGAGAAGTCTTTGGCGTACACACTTCTTATATCTTCTAAAAATGGTGTCCTCTCACAATAGAAGTAGGTAAAAAAGCGAGTTTTCGCAAAATACCTAGTCACCATAGTATACACATGATAATATTTACTCAATAATACTAAACAAATAAGAATAATGGTGTCCTCTCACAACTCAATAGAAGTACCTACATAAAAAGCGTCTTTTCGCATAATAACAATAATATCAGAGAATCCTTTCGCAATTAGCCCCTCTACTATCTAAGTAGGTATACTCTACTGAAAATATTAGCTTGCACAGTCATGCACCGCGAGACGACAAGCGACACGGGTTCCCGTACGAGTACGAGAAGAAGAGACCGAGAGAACCTATGTTGTACGAGAGTCAGCGGCGCACAGGCCATAGAATACTATTTCCAGAGACTTACTCACGAGACTGGCCGGCCTAGCCACGCCCCGCCACTCGTGCCCCGAATCGAACGATACGCACGGATGAATGATATATTTATTTATAAAAAAAAATAAGTCCATAAATTGTCTCAAATGAATTGGGGAATAATTTATCTATTCATTGGTGTAAACAAAAAAAAATAACATAAACTGGGCGTCAACTACGGTAAATTATCGTTTCAAGACGATGCGTGTACAAACGATGCGTGAATAGACGATGCGACTAATGTTGATCGCTTCCTCAACGGTTCTATGCTAGATGTTGCTATTACGGTCATGTTTCGGAACGTCCCAAAGCTCTACGGTAGAATCGATACAGATAATCTATAATTTCATAAATGACGCTGGCTGAGTGATCTGCGGGTGAGGGCCTGTATAATTGGCGATATTTACCCATTTTGATAGATAGTTAAACTATACTAGTATACTAGCTAACCCTGCGCAGTTGCACTTGCGACAAGGTTCTATATAAGAAGGCTCGCTCCATAGTAGACCTCATTCATGCCCAGGCAAGCCTCGAGAGCCAGTGACATATATAATCATGAGCCACCTCTATCCACCAACTCCACGTGGCCGCCTACGGTCACAACACAGCCCCCGGTGAGGTCGTGGCTAATTCGTCTCCTAAGTGTAATGTTTCTAGCGAATGTGTACCCAGTTCAAGATACCACCCTAATTAAATGAAAAAACAATAGGTATTTTCATACCTCTTTACTGAATCTTAGGATAGTCTAATACTACAAAAATGTTGGAGAAACAACTGTGGATTTTCCCAAATTCAAATTATATATATCAAGTTAACCCAAGTACGTACTTGTTTGTAATTGAATTTAATCAAATGTATGGAAAGAGTGTCCAGTTAAGACACGCGAGTAAACTCTTTGTGCAGAGAGCTTACCTATATTAGGTTGGTGTTTTAAAACGATAAAACATATGTCTTTTTTTTATTGTACCACGGGGAAGCGCTTGGCCTTCATCTCATCTGGTTACAAGTTAAGATAAGGCCGAAAGTGGAAGTTGGTAATATTTGATTATTAATATTTTTTGGAACTCTTATTATCCTTCTATGACGTCCCTATTTGAGAGAAGTCTGTTAAAAAGTAAGTTTTATTTTAAAATGTTCACCGGATAAATTTCTAATTCCATTTGGGACATTCACGTAGTAGATATTCGCCCTATTTCATAATACGATTCGCCAAAAGGACCAGTATCAAGACTGAAAAAAATATACTAAAAAATATATATTCTGTTTGCATATATTCTCTATGCCTGACTAGTTGATTATATCCTCTTTGTCTGTGGTTTGTGTAAATGTAAATAATAAAAACAAAAATCGTTACATGAAATTAAACATTTTTGGCTACCTATGTTTTATAATTAATATGCGTATGCAGTATTCACATCAACATGTTCAATATCCATATCATTTTCAACTACATTTTAACAACCGATTGCAAAAAGTAATCGTAGAGTGCTATGTCTCACGACAGGTGCAAAAGTGTCGTATATAAAAGTTCCTCTGTGAAAAGTGTCTTCATAATCAACACCATATTTTTGCGTAAAGCAACTATCGAGCTTTAAATTTTTCGAATTTTCCACTTGGATCTATTTTTTCTTTAAAAATCCATTTACATTTTACAACATTTCCATTATTTGGTCGTTTCACAATTTCCCAAACATTATGTGATATAAGTGAATTATATTCATCTTGCATTGCTTCCATCCAGAATTTAGCATTATCGCATTTGATAGCTTCATTGTATGTCCTTGGTTCATTACGTCCCATTAACGCAATTTCAGAAAGAAAACTAAATAATCTTTGAACCAATTAGGAGGTTGCCGCTCACGTGTCGGTCTAGAATGTTCAACAACTTCAGTATCTGAATCTGAAACATTCTGCTCTCTAATTTATAAGTCTTCCAGAATATTTGGTAAAATTATGTCTTGATCATGAGTTTCTTCTGAATCAATCTCCAGTACATCAATATCTGTGGATGAAATATCTGGTGTGGCAAAGTCATCACTGTCTGGTTCATGTAAATTATTATTTTCATGATACGTGTTGGTATTATATTCCATAAATTCGACAGTATTGATGCAATTATTAGTCTCTGGTTTCTTATAGATACTCTTAAACTATAGATACTCCTTTGACATTTTCCATAAATTTTACAGATCGAGCTTTAATCATTTTTATACCATCATTTGGATCTCCAAGTCTCCTTTGGTATTTATCAGTAACCTAACATAATGTATGGTTTTGTTTTGATCTTGGATCTAATTTAGTACGTTGCTGTGCTGGCCTTACTGCATAAACAGTACATCCAAAAACTTTTAGATGACTAAGATCTACTTTAGAGCTTTTCCACAACTCTACAGGTGTTGCGTTCTTTAAAGCAGCAGTTGGACTAATATTTTTTAAATAACACGCAGTATTTACTGCTTCCGCCCAATATTTATTTTTCATTTCAGCATCTTGTAGCATAGCTCTAGTCTTTTCCATTAAAGTTCTATTCAATCGTTCAGCCATGCCAATCTGCTGTGGTGTATAAGGAACACTGGTTTCATGAATAATTCCGCATTGCGTAAAATAATCTTTGAAACTTTTATTGCAAAATTCCGTACCATTATCACTCCTGACCCGCTTTATCTTAAGATCAGTTTGATTTTCAACTAAGTTTTTAAATTCGATAAACGAATTCAAAACAGTAACTGTGATCTTTATGCTTCAAGAAATAAATGAATGATTTTCGCGTAAAATCATCAGTAAACGTGATAAAATATCGACAATCACTCCAACTATTAACTGACATCGGACCACATATGTCCGTATGAATTATGTCAAGTTTAGTGACGCTTCTTTGTGCCTGACCACGGGGAAATTATCTATTATTTTGTTTGCCCTCACAACACGGAGTGCATGTAGATAAATCACCGTTAGTAAACGTAATACCTGTCGCTAATGATTCCCGAAGTTTAATCATACCTCCTAAACTCAAATGACCCAGGCGCCGATGCCACAACTCCAAAAGATTAATGTTGGACACGAAAGCTTTACCTTCAATGCGAGTATTAGGCTCTTGGTTTTTTGTCACCTAATATAATATGAAAACCTAATATAATGTAATATGAAATTTGTGGAACAGCTAACGTGTACGTACGGTGGGAGCGTCAAACGTAAGAGGCTCGAACCCTTCCCGAATACGGTAATTGCCTCCCAGAAGTGACTTAAGAATAAAAAATAAAGAATATGTTGCAATGCAAAAGACTTGCCTGGTTTAGTGCCAGTGAAACTATGTTACATAACAACATTATATATGAACGTTTCATGTATGAGAACCCCCAGTTTTTTCTTGTTTGTTATTAGTCAGGTCTGAAAAGGTAATTTCGACCTGCTACCTATCACTGTTCAAAACATTTTTTTAAAAGCTTTTTACTCATATATCGGACACCCCACCCTTTATTTCTGAAAATTATTAAAAACCGAAAATATGCCATAACTTATTCCTTATGGGCAATCAATATACTAATTTTCAAGTGCCTATCATGCGTGGTTTCGGATGATGGATGAGCGAAATGTTATATGCAACATTTCGCTCTGAACTTTCAACGCCATTTTGAACCTCTTGAGGTGCGAATTTTCCAAATTTCTTTATTACCGGACGCCTAGACAAACATGTCCTTGAAATTTTAAGTCTGTACGCCCAGCGGCTTAGGCTGTTAGAAGATTACTGTTTATCAAGTAGTCAAGTTACATTAGTCAAGGCTCGTAAATACAGTCACGTCAACAGCCCATTTATGTAGTAGTTATGATGTGATATTGGACAGAGTCTCCTCCGAAAATGGAAGGGTTTTGGGATTTTAAATGGTAGTGGGAAAAATGCCTTTTTTTTAATGTGAAAACTTTATAGGCGCGTTGGGATATTTTTGAGATGGGAACAAACCATTGAACTCGCGACACTGTTACCCACAACTCAATAGATGGCGCTAATTTTCATCACCCGGTAGGTATAACACTTGACATTAATTTACCAACAATATAAATAAAGCAACGCATACTCTAATAACTATCTAATACCCACCTACCACAAATATTTGCTGTTGAGTTTTTAGGACCTTGGTCCTGATTCCCCAAATACATGGAATCCTAGTTAGCTAAGCACCTGATACGAACCAAAAGTCACAAACCACAATACATACAGAAACTGTAGAGAAGCAAGTGGTGTATCTATCGCTAGGTACAAACCGGCCCAAACACATCACCACCAGCTCAGCTGTTCTCTTCGGCAAAGATCTATCTTTAAGTTTTTACTTCTGTCGGTACATCTGGAGTGTCATTGCTTTTTTATTGTCAGAATCTCTACTGGCGGATTATTAGCTTAGTGGGGATTATGACAATAAAAAAAATATTTTCCGTATTGCCAGCTAGAATCTTTTACCCGCATCTTGAAAAGATACAGCAATGACTAAATGTCAAATCATGTCACTGTCATTCGATCAAAATTTATTTTAAAAAACCATTGATCTTTCTGTGATGAAAATTGAAATCGAATAACATCGTGAAGCGTTACGAACGTGAAATTACTTTTTCATCGTGTTTTACCGAAAAAGTCACTTCTAGTTCTAGTACATTTATCAAATCACCGTCAGCTCAGCGCCAAGCATTATTGTAAATCCCTGTTGCGTGAAAAGACATTGCTGTACCTACTGTTGTAGTTCCTAGTTGTCCGTGTTCAATAGTGTTGCGTTAAATACGTTTGCTAAGTATTTCCTTTGTGTTTCATTCAGATATCTATTCAGAATGCCTATTTTATTCAGCGTAGTTTCTAGGGGTACAGTGATTTTAGCCAAATATGCTACATGCGCAGGTAATTTCAATGAAGTAACGGAACAGTTATTGTCCAAAATTCCGCCCCATGACGATAAACTTACCTATTGCCACGGGAATTATTTGTTCCATTACATAGCGGAAAACAAATTGGTTTATTTCTGCATTACTGACGATGTAAGTACGGGCTATGATGTAGCTTATTAATTGTGATCATGCCCATTCATGATCATGATCATGCACTCAAGCAATTACTTACTTTAATGCATTTTTTTCTAGAAATTTCAACGTTCAAGAGCCTTCCTGTACCTTAATGAGATAAAAAGACAATTCAAAACAGCGTTCGGCGACACAGCCCAAACTGCCATCCCCTATGCCATGAATGGAGAGTTCTCAAGAGTACTTGCTACTGAAATGAAACATTACAGTGATTCGCGGGACCTTGAGACCATTTCAAGAGTTCATGGAGAGTTGGATGAGCTGAAAGACATTATGGTGAAAAACATTGGTGAGCATTGTGTTTTACAAGTTTTTGCTGATTTGCACATTGTACAGATAACAGTTTATCAATATGTAATATTAGTGGTATTCGTATGTGTAAGCCATTAATTAATGAATTCTGTTACTGATTATATACCAAACAAAGCTTATCATCAGGCAACTATCTGCATACTGAACCATTATAATGTACCTTTGTTTGTGTAATTAATCTGGGTTATTACTCTGTGTTTATGTTTATCATTTATTTCAATAAATAGGAAGTGAGATAATTTACTTGTTTAATGTAATGAGATTGAACTCCATGGTGGTATCTGGTGCATAGAAAATATTATCACAACCATAGACCGAGACATAGACATAGTTGTTTTGCATGTATCAAAGCTGCAGTCACAAACAAATTAGATTTGCAAATTTGCACAGTGATACAGTATATCACTATATATTTAACATACATGTCCACTGCTGGGCCGAGCCTCTCCAAAATTTGAGGGTTTTACCATAATCATCAGAGTAGACAGGCAGATTGGTGATCTCAGCAAAGGTAACACAGGGAAACTGCTGCCTTTCTTCTAGTGAGTTCTCTTATGCTGACTGAGTTGGAAAGGTTGAGTATTAAGCTGCAACCACCACAGCAGAATGGATAAACAGCTGTGTATAACACCATATATTTTATTAACACTACTATTGAATTGATGGCTGTGTCTCACAAAAACAAATAAGATAACAATTTTGGTTGTTTGGTACACTGACATCACTCCGAACGATATTACTAATCTTCAGATGTTGCCAGGATGAAATCGTTTTAAGCAATAAGGTCGCCCATTGTAATTAAATACTTATTTTTTTTATATATTTAAAAAAATAATTGGGATCAAACAAATTTATCTAACTGGGCTACTTTGTGTACAATAAAGAGTTAATCTATCTATCTAACCTATGTGTATATTTTTCTCCGTGTTTGTATGTGTTATATTGGTGCATAATAAATAATTTTCTTTTTTGTATCTATCAATGTAAATATAATGCAGAGATGTGCTATAGCTGCCTTTAGCATCGCATCAATGGAAGTTGAGTTGGTAAAGCCACTAAGGCCACAGTACACTCAATAGGTAATTACCTATTTAACTTGAACAATATAGCTCTCACATATACTTACAAGGCCACCCAGCTAGAGTTTCAAATAATTATAGATTATCTTGTTTTTGCAAATTTTAATTTCCTATCTCACATACATCACATACCGGTAGGTATGTGCAACCTTACGGATATATATATGTATACGGATTATAGTAGTAGGTATACTACTGTTTCTTGACTTATCTACATATATGTTATTTACCTGCTGGTGTTCATATAAAATAATAACCATGTCTAAAAAATAATTCGCTTTTGCATTAAGATAAGATATGATCTATAAGCTAAACATAAACTTTCCTGTAGTTTGTAATTTGCTAATGTGCTTACTATAAGCTGGACAAAATACATTGTGTTTTTTTTAAATCAACAACATGTTTCATTCCAGGGAGGGGAAATAAAAAAAAAAATTGTTGCAATTTTAGTTTTCATCAAAGGCAGCCTTGAGTTTCTTCCTTGAGCCAGATTTCTTCAAATTTTTCTGTATATTCCAGACTCCAGTGGTGTTGTCTATGGTACACACACTTGAAAAATATCGATATAAAGATAGCCATTCATAATATTGTTTCGAATTTACAGACAGTATGGCAATGCGAGGGGAGAAATTGGAGCTACTTGTTAACAAAGCTGACAATTTAAATACCAATGTAAGTACCTATCTAAATTCATATATTAACTAACTAGACACCTAATTCTCATTCAATCTATAATTTAGTTTCCATGTTACTAAACTTTGCTTAGTTTAGGGCTAGATAGTGCTGTGTGAAAATAATGTCATGTATGTATGTGAACACGGCAAGCAGTTTGGCGCCGTACTTCGGCAGGAGGGTATTTGCTACCCAGGTAGACCGATACAGATCTTACCACCAGTGTTGTGGTAGCTGTACCGCTAGCAAAGCGATAGACAACTAGGACCCTTGCCCAACTTGCCCAGGATAGGAGGTAGATCCCATATACACATAGTAAGACAAACGGTAACGAATTTTTCTATTTTCAGTCGGGAACCTATCGCGTGCAGGCAAGGACTTTGCAGCGATCCCTTTTCTGGAAGAACATCAAAATGTACGTAATCCTCGCCCTCATAGCGATTCTGGCGGTATACCTGATCGGAGCGATGTCTTGTGGGGGCCTGAAGTGGAGCAAGTGTGTTGGTTAGCAAGGGAAAATATAAGTTGTATGCAGGTCTGTTTATATTCTCATGGAGGTATCACTAGTAGTGCTAGTACAAATGAAAATTAAACACAAGTCCTAATACTTTTATACATCATGCATTGGCAGAGGTTTTAGAGGTTGCAGACTTGCAGTATGTGAGTATGTCTTTTAAACTGGAAGAGCCTGCAACGCGTGATGCCTTTGTATGAAAGTCGTATGAAGGTCTGTTTATTCGCATTAAGTTATCATTAGTACTATTTAGTGCTGTAATACAGAAGACACATCTAGATTTTTATCTGATCCAAAAAAGTTCTAATGTCGACTATACTTTTATTGTAGGAACGATCTTATCTTCGTCGATGATTATTTTTGCTAATTGCGGGACGTGTCAGTTTAGTGCGGAACACTTTCCCCCACACTCCAAATCAGAATTTAGTAGTGTATCTTAGAGTAGCTCCTATATAAATTTGATGAAAAGCTCCATAATTATTTATTCTCTCTTATTAATTAAAAAATAACAATGTAAACTTTCTTATTGCATTATTTTCAAGGTTTTAGTGAAGATCCCTTTTTTCAAACTCGAGTTCGAAGTTTTCAGGCGCTTGCCGTTTTGAGTGCTATGTTTTATTCGCTTCCACCTTCGGCCTTATCATAACATTAGATGAGATAAAAGCCAAACTCTTGCCTGTCGAAGAGTAAAAAACACTGTCGTACCTTATAAACAACTCTAGAAACATTATCAAAATTTAATCTGTAAATTCGATATTATATTCAAATGATGTTGCTCAACTGGTTTTATTCGTAATAGCTGCTCTAGCGTGTAGTGCAATCTCGACATTTTATGGCTGGATTTTTATCAATCTATGTTTTTATTCGTTAACCTCTGCTCTGCTTAGTCAAAGATCCCAATCCCGCTGGCCTATTACCTACGTCTGTTTTAATTTAGTTTAAATGAAATTGATTTTCTTCTGATCAATTTTTGGTTTCATTGAGAAGCTATATACCCTATAGTAGTATTCGCCCGTACCTTATGATATTCCCGAGAGTTTCGACCGTGTTACAACGGCCTTGGTCAAGGGTAGGGTCTTTTAGTCTTACTTATTCCGTAATTTTGAAGAAAAAGTAATATTTTCATGTTATAATAATATCCTAAACCGCACGCACACATGCAACGTGTCAAGGCGCGGGGTAAAGTGGACATACACACACACCTCAGCCATATTTTTTTAGAGTTTAACAGGTGTTTACTTTCAAATTAGCACTTTCATCATTTCAAATCAAGTAGGGAGGTAAATAAATACATACCGAAATATAAGCAGGTACCTAGTACCTACCTTATCCATGCGATAAATTATATTCGTGTTGAAATTAAAAAGAAGAAGCGGCTCATTTTAGGTTTGTTACCTCAGAACTCCGTATTTTTTTCATTTGAATGGTTTACTTTCAGATGAGTCCCATACATATTTCATCAAAATCGGTTTGTTTCTTTTTCTATACATGACCACCGATTTCTCCGCTTGTGATTTGCGTTTTTACTCAATTTAAGATTTTTTGTTTTATTTAGTCGTATGGGTAGGTCTGAAATTTAGAGATGGTAGGTCTGAAATTCGTTCCCATCTTAATAAGGTGAAAATCCGATGAAGAACTTAGGATCTGGTGACCAAAATTACACAACGGACATCAGCAAATCATAGATATATATATTATCCGCCAATAATTGCCGTCCAATTTGCACGATTCTTTTTTTAATTTCAGAAAGATTAGATTAATGTCAGATTAGATTTTCAGAAAAAATATTTTAATTAATTCTAATTGGTAAATTTTGCAGTATGTATCAATAAATAAGTGCATTATTGCTTAAAATAAGTAATAACGAACCGCATGGGCTAAGTAATTTAAATAACAGTGATGAACAATTTTTGATTTAATATGAGTGATGTATCGGCGAACTTGTAAATTTTATAAAAGTTTTTAAACTTCTATTTGAAGAATTTAATTACAGTAACATGTTTTGTTTATATTTGTTTTTGCGTTGTCGTTACAGAATAACGATGAATAAATAATATGGAAGAAGTAAAGTAGTAAGTAATACATTGTAAATACATAGTTTTTCGTGGTCACCCACCTGAACCAAGATAAATTTAAACGACATGCAAATCAAATCAGGGTCTTTTCTTTTCTAACAAATCGATTTGATCATTTGTTAGTAATTACAACAGAAGTGCATTGCTTTTTATATGCTCGTCGGCTTAGGTCGTTGTGATGAGATCAAATGAAGCAAAAGGTGTAAGGTGTAAGGAGTGTATATAGTTAGAGGAAATCCGTTGTCTCTCTGTACTCCTCTGGGAAATAGGCGTGAGTCTAATCTACCTACATACGTAGATATGTATTAAATACAGAGCTTTATTAAAGATACAGCGTTGCTTCAGTCGTCCGACTGTGCTATGTATGAAAAACCTTGAAATTATGGATATGGACTAGGATGGAATATAATCTTCTAAGTACCAATCTATTGTGGTCTTCAAAATGTTCTTAACACATATCCACTTATCATATTTTCGCATTCTGTGAGTTATTCTATTAATGGTGGTTGCTATGTTAATGTTGTAAATTAAGGTATTGCTTTGTGTATATCAAACAGACTTGCATATGACTAAAACGCCGAGACTTTAATGTAATACCCATTATAACTTACTCTAAGAAAGTGTAATGAAATAAAATATAATGTTTGTTAATATTATGTTATGTTTTGTGTATATTACGGATCGTAGTAAATTCTTCAGATCACTGAAGAATTTGCAATTTTTTATATTGTGTGGTCAGAACATACAATAACGACCATAAAAATGTTAGTTCTATACAATGAGTTTTTAATTCAAAAATGTGAACGGGCAGGACGACGGTTGGTTCCCTTCCCACAAGCCTCGTGTTGTAGTGCGATTTTCTAATGGCGGTTCCACAAACGTTTTTCCAAACCGGGCTTCACTAGTTTGTGCAAGCGCTTGTCATATTAACACCTATAACTTGGTTTAAATGCTGGACATCCGGTCAGGAATGATCGTTGTATTTAAGCGTCCATTGAATGATTAAAAATATAAACTAAATAGATGCCAACATCATAACAAGCAGTCGATAGTCCCTAACCGCCTCTGTGGTCTTGTGGTTCTATCGCACCCAGCAAACCCCAGAAGGGTACAAATGGTTTTGGTTGGTCGTAGGACTTGTTTTAAGTCCACCTGGTTAGCTACCACCATATTACCTATGTTTGTCGCCAGAACAACGATTCTAAATTGTTGTGTTCCGGCATTTAGAGGTTCCTTAGTCCGTTAAGGATTCCTGGTGAAGTGCGCTTCCATCTTTGGCCTATCATAACTTGACATGGGTGAATGAGATAAAAGCCAAGCGCTTCCGCGTCGTACAATAAAACATGGATTATAACTTGGATTATAATATCGTCTAGTGTGGATTTATCGGTAATTAATCTGCTTGAGACCGCATAACGTTTGAAGACGCTTTAGGGTGTCATTGGACTAGTGTTCACATTTATTTTATTTTATTTTATTTAAGCCTTTTATTTCAGATAATTTCACATTAGGTTCTAATTTAGTATTTTACGTGACATCGACACTTATATCTGTTTGCCCTTTTTTGGCAAAGGCCTCCTCCAACTTCTTCCACTCCTCTCTGTCTCTTGCTATTCTTGTCCATGTTTTCCCTGCAATATATTTTAGCTCATCCTCCCATCTTTTGTACTGTCTCCCTCTTTTGCGTTTATTGTACTTCGGGAACCAATTCATCAGGATTCTACTCCATTTCTCTTGGAGAAATGGAGTGTTCACATATCAGTGTATTAATAAAAAAACCTATAAATACAGGTGTCGTTGTAGTGTGCTTTGATCAATTCACAACTTTACTAGGTTTTTCAAATCACATCTTTATTAGACGAGTAAACAGACGACTAATATTTCAATGATTTATACAAGCCGCTGATAAAGGCGTCTAACGGTGATAATAAAGTGGACGCTACTACTTTATTTTAGACTCAACGAGCATCTGCAAAAGTCCTGTGACAAACCGTAAAGTTGAAGAGGAACTTCCTCCCGCGAACCATAAAATTGTGGAGTGATCTCCCGAGGTTTTCCCTACTACCTACAGGTTTTTAAAAAGGGCGATTTGAAATTGTTGAAGGGTCGTCAACGCGCGAGTGATGATTCTATAGTGTTCCGAGCGTCCATAGGCGACTTTAATTGTTTTCCATTAGGTGGACTGTATGCCTGTTTGCCTGAGTGGCAATAAAGAAAAAAGAAAAACAATAACCTAAGAATGTATTTATTTTATACCTACTAACAATAGTATTTCATCAAAAATGAACGAAAAAGTCACGAATGACAGCTAATAAAATTGCGTCACGAATACATCATACGTTGTTCAATACCGGGCGTATTAGAGAGAAAATACATTTTTATGTAGGAAGATGCTAAAAAACTATAGGAGGTTTATCTGTTAAACTCGCTTGACTGCATGCTAATTTAAGAACATACAATTTAGTTCGAATATTTAGATACTTGTAAGATTCTTGATTGTATTTGTATTTGTTGGGGCAACAGGACATTCCTCTTATTTTATATTATAATTTTCTTACGTTAAAGTTTCGTTGGATAAAAGTTGGTAGACATTAGTATTATCTGCTGCCTCAATTTATCGGTATCCATATAAACTATTGTGTTTAAAGACTAAAAGTATTGTGATATGAGTGTAAGAAATATATAATAATCAAATAATAATGTTACATTGATCGTATTGTTTCATATGTATATAAAGTATGTTATAGGTTTAATGTTTTTGTTTTATTCCACCTTCTAGTACCAATTAAAGAAGCGCCGGCTTTTTTGGATTTAGGTCCAAATTTTTAGACAAAGTATGACATAAAGTATAATATAACGATCTTTTTATTTGTTTTTTTATATACAACTATGAGACGGAACGAGCAAGTAGCTAACCTGATGTTAAGTGCATCTCTTGCCTATAACGATGCCTAACTGCGTAGGTCAAATCCTCAAGGAAGCCTACACGGCACTGCATTGCGCCCGTCAACTTGAGGCATAAAGGTGTTAAGCCTCGCGTGCCCGTAATTTCACCGGCGACCATACCCTTCAAACCGGAACTGAAATAGGTATGGTGGTAGTACTTCTCCGGACCAGCTCTTTCACAAGGGGCTCTACTATTAGGATCTCGTTTGAATAATAGTTTCCTGATACCATATATCGAACATCTCTTATTTGAACTATGTTGACTAGTGACCCTTGAAGACGCGTATATTATAAAAAAATAACTACAGAACTAGATATAACGTGAACTCTCAACTTTCCTGATCCATCCGGGTTTAGGCAAAGACAGAAATTAATGTCAATGGCCCTGTTTCCCAAATATCTGGCTACCGGATTGATCCCTATCCCTATAGGGTGCATGCATCCCCCGCCCTTCCCGCTGCGTTCCAGTTCCCGCGTCAATCGCGCGCCAACCTTCGCCGCGAGAGGTCGCGCCGCGCCTGTCGGTCCTTTGTCGCGAGTGTACCACGAGCCTACGATACGAAGTCGTGCTAACACACACCGCGGTGTGTGCTTGTGTGAGTGACCGCCCGCTGAATTATTCCGTGTCAATACGCGGATGCGTGCCTAGCCTATGAATCGCAGGATAGACGCCCCGCGAATGAAGATGTTTATCCTAGGCATTGTTGTTCTCGACCGGCGATTCATGTATCATGCAAAAGCATAATATTTCATGTGATCGGCTTATCAATCAAAACGAAATATTAAAGTATTTTTTTTCTAAACACAACTGAATGTTTCGCAAGCCCATCTTCAAAATTGAAACTTAGGTAGGTATTTCTCTGTTTTCACGTCCTCAACAGGAGAACGGAAGACCAGTGCGGGTCTCTGGACAACCGCATCATGCTGAGTAATGAGCCTTTTCGTAGTAATTTTGTATGCACATTTTTTTTCTATTCTGTATCTATAATGTTCATGTTGATTTAGCTACGAATAAACTGTTATGCTATTCTAAGTCATAAAAAACAGCCTATTTGTAACTACTGCTGGGTAATAAGTCTCCTATTTTTGACGTCAATCTTCTTATTTGTTTTCTATTCATTGTTAGCGCTACGAAGGTAAATTACCCTCACAAACGTCGACATCAAGGTATTTGCTGGTAGTAGTAGGTAGGTACCTATCTCACTAAATCCAAAGATAGAGATGGATAAACTAATAAATATTCATTATTTTGGCTTATACCGCGAGCTATTTGGGCTTGATTGATTGTGTCTCAATGAATCAGGGATTTGAATAGAACCACGAATATTAATCAGGTTTTTGGGGTTAGTTATGAACAGAGACTGTTTGTCTAATGGTAGGTATACTACATACTGATACTTTGTATACCAATACAAAGGAGTATTATGTATATAATATAGTATACCAATACAGCACACTGCACACGTGTTAAACGTAGTATCGAGTGTGTGATGTGGGTTCACACCACGCTATTAGTCCGAACAGGAAGCGTGGAATCGGTGTCGATTTTAGGGAAGGTTGCATTAGGCATGGTTCACAGTCACAGGTCATTGTTCCTTTTTACGCCGAAGTTGGTTTTTGTTCAGCAAGATAAATTACTATTGTTTGTTTTTGAGCGCCTTTTTTGTTGCGCCATGAATTTGGGAACGACGCAGTTGATACCTAGTAGTAGCTTTCTGTCTCTTCCGGGTGGTGGGAGTTATTTTCACCTAGGAGCAATAAAAATGATGCTCGTCATTGTAACTCTTATTACAGATTTTCGAGAATGAATGTTCCCAGTAGTTACCTTACCTACATAAAGAGAGTTTATAATTAAGTTACCTACCTACCTCCAATTATATTTTACGAGAATTAAGGTCTGCATTCCATAAGATTACCTACCTTTTAAAAAATATATGTAAATTGTAAATTACCTATTGCTTGTTTTTATTTAAATCGGATTAAATAAAAACAAATGTTTAAATAGGAAATTGGTTGTATGAATAAACATATAAGGCCGTGGTTAAACGTTGAAAATCTTCAGCTATATCAAGCAGTCAAATGGGTTAGCCGCCCGAAATGACTCGCTCAACGGTACGATAAGTGATACAGTGAGAAAAAGCCGCCAAAATGGATGACTCCTCGCCGGACCTGTCGCTAAAGCTGCGACGTGGATCCAGTGACTCACGAGAATCGTTCTACATGGACTTTGCCCAGGGGATTGACTCGGATATAGAAGAAGTGACGACGATAGAGAGAGTGATTCCGGAGCATCCTGGTGGGAGAGCTGAAGGAGATTCGGATACGCTGGCGACGCCGTCAGGGCTCGACGAGAATAAGGAACTGATACCTTGGTAAGTCTTTTATATTCACCTTACCTTGGTAAGTCTTCTAAATTCGCCGCACCTTGGCAGATAAGTATTTTAAATTCACTCACCTAAATTCAGATCCAGTTCATACTTTATTCTCAGGCCGTGTTGTCCATCAGAATACGATTGTCCAGTCCCTTTCATTCATAGCTGTCGGACAAGGCGACTTATGTTATTATTTGACAGACCGTTTGGGCCTATAAAGACCAGAAATGGGTTGCAGCATTGCCTGTCTTGTGGGTATTTTCAGTACCATCTCCAAATTGCCTATCAAACCCAGCATTTAGACTTATTAATTAATGTTTGTAGGAGTATCTATAGGTAAAGTAAGTAAATAAGCAAGTAACAGACTCGCGACTTTTTCCCCTTTTCTTATGAGAATTACCTACTAGGGGGGGTCGGAGGCATGTCTAAAATTACGTTCGGCAATGCCCACGGTTTGCAAGTAGCTAGTATTCAATACGTGACAGGTTGCAAGCCCATCATCATTTAGCGGCATACTAGCCAGTGAGATTCGGATTATTGGTCCTAGAGACATACCTTGTGACCTTCACCGTGACAGCTTGTACATCTATCAATTGCGCACATTAACTTCCGAAAAATCGTAGAGTCCATTGGTGCACGACTGGATATGAACCTACAACAAAACTACTCTATTTAACTACTACGACTATCTAACTTATCTTATCTAAGCTTTTTTGATTTTTATTGTACGACTAGGGAGAGCTTTGCCTACATCTCAAAAGATTTTTCAAGTTATGGATAAGGCCGAAGGTGGAAGCGTACTTCAACCAAATCCTCGATATTTGAGGAACTTAGGTTCCTTTTAAGTGCCGGAACACAACAATCATAGAATTGTTGTTATGGCGATAGAATTAGGTAAGATGGTAGTAGCTAGTCAGGCGGACTTAAACAAAGTCCTACCACCAATCAAACCAAGCACAACTGGGGATTGAACCCGGGACCTCTGGGTCGGACACCGGTAGGCGATCACTAGTCCACAGAGGCGGTTAAAGCTGTAGGTAGGTACTATCTTTTTCAAATTGTTCTCAAGAATCTAAGCTCCAGATTATCTCGTCATCCATTGGATAAAAATCCATATAGTTCTTTCCAATATCAGTCCACAGAGCAGACTAAAAGGCGCTGTTGGAGACTTTATTATGCTGCCCATAACTTTACAGCTAGGTATAGGTATATATTACGCACATATATATTTTCAGTTACCGTCATTTAAATAACACATTTTCGTCATAAAAAATACGCGTGTCAGTTTCCACGTTGGCATGTCAGCGATAAAATAATAAAGCTTCTGCGTAACTCGAAACCACGTTTAATTGGATTCGTCGTTTATAATGTTCGGCCCAACGCGCAACTACTAGCTCACTTTACCAGGTATTTTAATTAAGGTAGACAGGCACTATAATGGACCGCCACCGCTGCCGTGCAGTGCAAAATCGCGCATCTTTTTTTTTAAATAATAATTGGACAATCTTAATCCTGAAAAATTTAATAAGTAGCTGCTCAGCCCTAGGTTCGCAGAAAGCATTCTGTGCTCCTTTCCGTCAATTGTAGAGGGCACTTGTAGCCTACTTAGAATTCGAAGGGTCGGTAAAAAGCTCACGTTACTTATTCCTTTGACTGTAGAGATATTTCACAAATGAGTTTCACCGACCTTTCTGCTACCACACATGACGATCTCCCAACAACATCATCAGATCAGGTGTTTTTTTTATATATGATGGGTAATAAAACTGACTGGTTTATACTAGTATCTATCTACCTGAATTAGCGTAGGCGTTACCTATTTCATAGCAGACTATATTCTTAGATTGAATGAAAGTTTAGCTAAGACCTTTTCGACCTACATGAAATAATTTGCCCGCAAAAACCGGTTGCGTAGAGCACCGCTACTAATAAAGCACGTGAACAATAAGATCAGATCATGCGGACAGAATGGGGGCCAGCGGGACCCGTCAGACGGGTTGTAAATCGGATCTAAGGAAGCTTTCTCTCCGTAGCGGACACCCTGGGGTCAGAGCGATCATATGTTTATTTTCTTGCCGTAGGTTGATCAGCTTGTTGACAAGACGCGTTTGATGCGAGGGTGTAAACACTTGGTTCTTTGTTTGTATAGGTGTCAGGAGGGTAATTTTGTTGTGTTTAGCGTAGACAGACACGTGTGTCGATGTTGATGTCGATGCCTTGCGATGATGCAGACTGCAGACACAACAAGCTTTCTGACATCCTTCGAAGTTTAAATTCGAATGAATGAATGAATATGAATGAACACTTTATTATACGCAAATATCACATCGAAAAATACAAACATTAAGGTTACACAGTGTAGGTATAAGTACAATGGCCGGCAAATATCGCTAGAACCGATTACCTCCAGGCAACCAAGGAAAAAGAGAAATAATCTGATGGTAATGCGCAAATTAGGGTAAAATGTTATGTAAAACAATGGAATTGAATGAAACGAAAGTGCTAGTCCTATCTATAGTTCCCTTGCTATGATTAGCAACTCAACTCACATCACACATGTTTGGTAAGAAAAAGTACAGGAAGTGACTAACGTGCTTAGATTCCTTCGCCAAAAATAGTTACGGTACACCTTTACTGTGAGTCAAAAATGCCGAAAAGTAGCCGGCGGAAATCGTAAAATAATCGTAATCTGTATACTGATTTGGGCTTCGAAAATCACGCTTACTCGGCCCGTTTGTTTTGATTGTCTTCCTATTCGGTCATGTACAGTTAGTGGCCTGCTCTAACATTTACAAACTTCATAATTTACAAAATGAAGCTATTACTTTTATATTAACGTCTGTTACATTCTGTCATTACTTTTGTATTCAAGTCAAGAATACGAGTATAAGAGATATATTACACTTGAATACCAAATGAATAACAAATCTACAAATGTGGTTAAAAAACATTTTGAAGTGTAATATTATGCTTCAAAATGTTTTCTAAGTGTCGCCTGCACTAATACCTATTATTGCGGGCGACTGTACATATTGCCTTATTTTACGATATATATTGTAAACGAAACACAGACAAGCATACGTCCTGAAAGTCGGTGCTCTAAGCTAGCCGCTCTTTGTAAAGTATATAGGTAGGTATTATATCTTACGGCGATATAAATTAAAATCTCAACATAAAAATAGCTTTCAGTAAAATTTGCTTTTGAAAATTGAAATCTATTCTTAGATTTTTTTATAAAGAAAACGGCTAACACAGACCACCGGCTATGAAATTAAAAATGTGTGAAACTGGGTCCCTAACGACATTTTAACGTCTTTTCAACTAAACGATTGCGTCGCTTTCCAATCGTTCTCTTTATGGCCATGCATTTAATTTCGTTTTACTTTGACGTGGTTTCGTCACTTTTAATAACCAGATTGTTAATTTGAATTCTAATAATAAATGCAAACTGCTTGTAATAAATATGTGAAATTAATGTCCTGTAATAAGTTTAAACTTGCGGCACATAAAATGCATTAGGGTTTCTAAATTAGGTCCTGATATTGCGTACCTAATAGCCATAAAAGTTTGGCATTTATATTTTTTATCCCTAAACTATAAACACTATAACCTTCTTATTAATAATAATACTAAACAGGTTGTATTGGACTATTATGATAAATATTAAGCCTTAGTGACGTCTAGGCAGTGTTTTTGTATTTGTTGACGGAGCAAAATCTGTTTTAAAATATTGGTCTAATTTTTTATTTTAATATTTTAGCTCTTTACATGGTTTGTTGATGTTAGAATAGGTAATCAGAATGGCTTACAGTACAATCGCATTATTGAATAAACTATGGACAAGTGTCGATATTTTATTCATAAGATAAAAAACTACGAAAAAACAAAAACTTCATAAATAAAAAATAAAAATAAATATTACAGGACATTGATTTTACACAGCGCCATCTTGCCCCAAACTAAGCATAGCTTGTTATATGGAAACTAGATTACGGATTACTTAAATACTTTTTGTAAATACATACGTACTATATGATACAACATCCAAACACAGAACAAACATCTGTATTCTTCACACAGATGTTTATTCTGGGTGGGAATCGAACCCACAGCCTACACAGCACAGAAGGCAGAGCTACTACCAACTGAGCTATGAGGCTTGTTCATGCGTTGCGAGTGTAAAAATATATAGGTAGGTATACTTATTAAATTGGTAATAGTTTCGTTTGCGAAAGCGGGACACTCGCTGGGGACAGCGGGAACTGAAAGCGGGACTGCCCGCCCAAAGCAAACACTTTTTTTTTTATTGTACTACGGGGAAGCGCTTGGCCTTCATCTCAACTGGTAACAAGTTATGATAAGGCCGAAGGTGGAGGCGCACTTCACCCGGAATCCTCAACAAACTGAGGAACTGGCTATCTTACCTCTGAATGCCGGAACACAACAATTTAAGAATTGTTATTATGGCGACAGAATTAGGTAAGATGGTGGTAGCTAGCCAGGCGGACTAAATAAAGTCCTACCACCAACCAAACCAAGCACAATATATTGTACTCCCCATGGGGATCGAACCCGGGATCTCTGGATCTGAAATCGGTGGGTTCAAACACTAGACCACAGAGGCGGTAAAAATACACAAAAAGAAAAATACGCTATAAGAAAAAAAAAGAACAAAAAAGCCGAAAAAAAAAATCTGAGTATCACCTACTGTTTGAATTCTAATAAATGATACATTTATTCTCTGTCAGAAGGCACCGAAAGCTCCTTACAGCCCGTGAAAGTACAAATACCTACCTCCTTATACCTACAGTATATTTTTTTAGTTACGCATTATTTAATTTTGTGTTGCACCCTAGGTTCTGACATTTTTGAGTGACTTACTTGTGACAGGACTGTCGTATCGTAGCTCAATTGGCAGAATTAGGAAAGTATACGGGTTCAAGTCCTATCGTGAGACTTTTGTGTCATAGTGATATTTATGAATGTAATATAGGTAAACCTATATAACGCGTATGTAAGTAAGTAGGTACATATGAAAATATACCTACGTTGCGTATTGTATTACGCTGTTCATGCAAGCTCTCCGAAAACCGCAAATAATTGGTAGGTATAGGCACGTAGGTAGGTATATGTAAAAGGTACATTTATTATTTGATTTGCATCCGGATTTGATAGAATTCTCGCCTTCAGCATGCATGATTGTATGACGGGGTTGATGACCCACAAATATAGCCATCCATTAATCAAAGCCCCACAGCAAAGCTCCCGCGAGTGCTGTATTTAAAGGGAATCCGCCGTGCTGAGTCAGTATGACACCGCGAAACGTAACGTTACGATGTTACACGTAATAAGTAGGTACTTGGTAGGTAAAGATAAGCTCGCGACCACGCAGAGCTACATAGGTTTAGAACTCTTCGCCTTCGCCTACGCCACCATCAATGTCTATCTAGTTACCACAGCACCTATCTAGTTTCCAGTCCACTGTTGAACACGAGTCCTAAGTCTGAAAGGTATTTCCGTAAATTCACAAGTCAGGCGGCTTAGAGACTGCAGTAAATGCTGCTATCCTGCATTTCTTGGAACTGGTTTCTTCTGAACGCATCATCCACTAGACAAGACAACCAGGTGAGATGAAGGCCAAGCTCTTCCCCGTCGTACAATAAAAAAAAAACATTATTTTAGAGGCAGACTCGTAAGCCTTGTATTGTATCGCACTCGTACAATCGAGACGCTGGGGAGTTGCTGTCTTTAGGACTCCGTACCCAAAGGGTGCCAACGGGACCTTTTTACTTAGCCTCCTTTTACAAGCGCTGTCTGTCCGCCAATCTGTCTGTCAGCGGGCTGTATCACATAAGTCGTAATAGGTAGACAGTTGAAAATTTCAGTGTGTATTTCTTTTGCCGCTGTAACTACAAATTATAAAAAATAATAAAAGTTAAAATAAAATTACAAAAAGGGCCCAATAGGCACAAGAAAAAATTTGAACTTTTTAATGAATCTTTTTTTTTACCTAAAATATGAATATGGGTTCTCTCTTATCTGTCATAAAAATGATGATCCGAATTTGGCAATCTATAACAACCTTTGCCATAATAATCTAAATCCCGAAACTTATTTTGTCGACTAGCATTTTACCTAACATCACCTGCACGTATTGCAAATTCTATAATAATCAAAATTCCAAAAATGTTTTGTCGTAATCGACATAATCCCGAATATTCAAAAGACAAAAAATAAATTAATACTTTATCCATAGTTTGGTTTATCATAACCGTCATGTTGTATAAATATAATTTATTATAAAATCAGTGCAAGCAGAATGCAAGCTCCTTGCAAGCATGCATGTTTTCTGGGACGAGCGACCAGAAAGCTCGCTCGTTGCCCCTGAGAATCACTTCACCCACTCAACCTGCGCTATACTCCAGAGGTCAGCGGCTCCGTATTTTTTATGTACACACCCCAATGTCACGCACAAGACCAGGTAAAGTCGGGGTTGGCCGTGTTGGTTTTGTCTTTTATTCGCTGCGGAGGTCAGCGGCTCGCTTCGCTCGCATCGCCCACGGGAATCCCATGAATATGGATGTTTGATAAAAAACCGCCATGTCTGCCACTGCCGTAGCCATATTTCCAGTCATTGACTTCCGACAGACATTGTTTGGGCTTCGCACGCGGTCGCCGCCGCCATCGGAAGCTATATTCGGTTTCATTCAGTCACAACCACAAGCGTCAGCACACTTGTGACTAGCAATTCCTCTTGGATTATTCTTATATTATAAGTAAACTATAAGTCAAATAAAAATTACTTAATATGTCTGTATAGTACATCGAAGTATAACTGCTTACTTTGTGCTCACAATTGGTAGTTTTCATGCTTATGTTTCCGTATGGGTTTTTCTCTGCCTCATTCGTCTTTATAATATTTTGTTCTTTGGTACTGTACACAAAGGATGACAAAGAGACCCTTTGACTTCGTCTGTTAGCGGGTGTGGGTTTTTCATGAACCGTAATAAGTAAACAGATTAAAGTGACACGGAGTGTGTATTTCTGTTGTCATGTATCAGAAATACAACAACAATAAAAAAAATGAGCATAAGGTGATTTTTGTCTTGAAATGTCGGAATCCTCATTGTGCTTCAACTTTTTCAGCAAGCATTAGTGTAGTTAGCTGCACTGGATAGCATATGAACCTATTGGCAACAGACCCTGGAAATTTTGCATTCTTGGCAATTGTTGGCTGTTGTTTTTGTAGAGCAGCAAAGAGGCTATAAAAGCTTGACGTAAACTTGAGCGATTTAATTTACTTTTGGCGGGTTTCCTAACATTTCAACGCAACTTTAATTAATTGAATTATTTTTAACGGCACTTCGCTCCAGTTCAATGATAGTTTATAAAATGTAAGACCCATTTAGCGTTGAACTATCATCCAACTTGAGCTTTGGGTCCATATCGAGTCCAAATACGCTGCTGTGAACTAGGTATTCTTGGATAGCATATTTAGCTATTGGCTGCAGACCCTGAGATCATTCTTGGAAATAAACCAGATGTTGTTTTTGTAGAGCAGCAAAGAGGCTATAAAAGCTTGCCGTAAACTTGAGCGATTTAATTTACTTTTGGCGGGTTTCCCAACATTTCAACTTTAATTAATTTAATTAATTGTCCTGGAAAATTCCTGATACCTTTGAATGGTACGGCAGGTGTATCACTCGGCGCTTCATTTTATTTGTGCGAGAATGAAATGCTAAGGCGAAATTTCACGATTTCTAGACGATTTCCGATTTTATTTTTCACTTAGTTGTGCTTGCCAATCTATAAGCAGTATTAAAATGAAAAACGTTGCCTTGATTTTATTTTTAGGTTATCATTATTCTAAAACTGTGTGTCATCCATACTAATGTTATACTCGTATTATAAATTCGAGTGTCTCTGTCTGTTTGTTTGTTTATTACGTTTTCACGGCTGATCGGATCGTGATGAAATTTGGCATGTAAATAGTTTGTATTTTGGCGAAAAACATAGACTACTTTTGTCCCGGTATAAAAACTACGCGGGCGAAAGTCAGTGCTAAACTAATGTTTAAATTTTAATCAAAATAAATCTATATTACTGACCGAGCCAGCGCAGCGTCTCAGTTTCGAGATTGGCCGAAAATGCTTTTGTCCGCTGTCTGTCGGCTGTCGGTTTGTTCTCGCATACAGGATGCATTTTTCAACCGATTTTGAAGAAAATTGGCACACATGTTCCTTAATTAATAAAAATTTTTTAGTCGATCGCTTTTGATTGGTGGTAAAATAGGGGAGAAAAGGGGGGAAGTTTTCTAGATGTCGTGAAAAAATACCCAGAAAGAGGTAGTGGAGGGGTAAAGGGGAGAAGTTTGCTGTAGGATTTACATTTTTGTTTTTTTTCGGATAACGTATACCTACCTTTACTCATCAGACTACGCAGTCTTTGCAAGACAAATCCGTAGACACCAGGTTATTCGAACCTCGAACCAAGGGAACGCGAATAATCGCTAAAACTTATAGCTACCCCTATTTGCTCAAAAGGATAAGTGAAAGAGGAAAGCATCGATTATAGGGATAGGGGAGTAGGTATATTATTGTGGTAGGACTTTGCCCTGACACCATCTTACCTAAGTCTGTCGTCATAACAACTATTTTAAATTGTTGTGCTCCGGTATTTAGAGGTAAGATAGCCAGATCCTCAGACTATTGAGGATTCCGGATGAAGTGCGCTTCCACCTTCGGTCTTATCATAACTTGAAACCAGGTGAGATGAAGGCCAACCGCTTCGCCGTCGTACAATAAAATAAATTCGTTTGTGGTGCTTGGCTCAAAAATTAATGCCATATTAGTTGGCGTTTTGATGAATGTAAATCCATTGATCAGCGTGAAAATCAAAGTGGAATTAAATCTAACGATGGATTTGCGTGGAACAAAAAGAAGAAATAATTCAATTGATGGATAGAGTGGAACAGATCTAGTAATGGATTTGTTCAGTGGATTAGAGTGGAATTGATGTTTTGAAGGTAGTATTAAATTAAAATCTGCTTACTTGGGTAGATTTTGATTTTTAGTGTAGACTACGTATTTGAATATGCAGATACTAGCTTATTGCTCCTCCTTTGCGCAGACTGCACAGACGTGCCACCGCGCTACCCAAATTTAAAATGTAGATGAGCTTAGTTTTTGGTTTCATTTCAGGGTAGGTAGGGTACAGTACAGACAAAGTTGAGTAGGTAGGTAGTTTATGTTTGATTTACAAATGTCATAATGGCACAAAACTTCACAATACGTGACGGGGCTCGAGCCCGCATCTTTTAAGGAAAAGAAAAGTACACTTATACCTACTTGAAATACAAGAAAAAAAAAGACTTGTTTAATGTAAATAGATTCTCTAAAAGACACGGAATAATAATAATAAATATTACAGGACATTAATTTTACACAACGCCATCTAGCCCCAAACTAAGCATAGCTTGTAATATGGGAACTAGATTACGGATAGAATACTTAAATACTTTTTGTAAATTCATACGTACTATATGATACAACACCCAAACACAGAACAAACATCTGTATTCATCACACAAATGTTTGTCCTGGGTGGGAATCGAACCCAAGCCTACAGCGCAGGAGGCAAAGCTACTACCAACCGAGCTATGAGGCTTGTTAAAGTGTTGGAATAAGTAACACGGAAATTACTTAAACCAACTCAGACGTGAATCTCTAGCTACTAGGTACTTATGAGTTCCTCCTTCGCTTCCCTGGGTGCGTAAAATCCATGCCAGGTGTTCAACATGCTACTTTCACTAATACACATGAATAAAGCCAATGGTCCAGATGGAATCCTGGCGGTGGTTCAAGAGTGCGCCCAAATTGTCCCCGATTTTTACTCGCCTATTCCGCCTGTCTATGGATACCAGTAAAGTACCATCATCTTGGATGCTCGCTAATCTTCAACATGTCTCAAAAAAAAGGAGCCGAGCAGACCCCGCTAATTACCATTAATCTCTATTCAGAGTCAGAATAGTATACCTAAGAGTAGTAGAAGCCCCTTGAAAGGGCTCGTCCGGAGAATTACTACCGCACCATACCTATTTCGACCACCAAGCAGCATTGCTGTGTTCCGGTTTGAAGGGTATGGTTGCCGGTGAAAACGGGAACGCGAGGCTTAACACCTTTATGCCTCAAGTTTACGGGGCAAAGCAGTGCCGTGTAGGCTATGCTCCTTGTGAATGTGACCTATGCGGTAAGGCATTATTATAGGCAAGAGATGCACTTAACACCAGGGCTACTTGCTTATCTCGTCTCCTAGTTGTATAAAAAAAAAGCGTCAGAAACCATCTTCAGGGCATCTTCTAACGTAGCCATCGAAAGCCAGCAGTTATGGCAGTTTTCCCAGACATTTCGAAGGCTTTTGATAGGGTTTGGCACGTGGGTTTCATAAGCATTTTTTTATTTTTCCTTATACGGATTACCGTTACAGACACAGACTTTATGAAGGATTGATCGATTCGAGTAGTCATTAGTGGCCGTTCAATCTCTTGGCTATTGATGCCGAGGTACCTCAAGGGTATATTCTAACTGATTCTATTTCTGATTCACATCATGATTCGACATGATCTGTCGATTCCCGGTATCTATAGGTACCACGATGACACCACGGTTGTTGATAGATACTTTTCCAGTCCACGTGCTAGTGCAGACGAGACTTTCAACCCCTGTGATAGTGGAGCGTTTGAACCTCCAAGCTTAAATTGATGTCTGAATGTGTTGACACGAATCTTGCACGGTTTAACGCTATCCAAAATGGCGTGTGTGTTCTTAGCAAAAAAAAGCCAATTTTACCTATTTTTAACGGCATTTTGCTCAAGTTCAATGATAGTTTAATAATATATAAGACCCATTTAGGTGTTGATTCGGCGATGCTTCACACCGGAACAGCTTTTACGTTTGTTTGTACTAAGCTCAGATTCGATCTTGTATAGAGTACTGCTGCCATCTCTGGGATGGCTCAGCTCGAAGCTCTGGACTTGATTGAACGTCGTGCTTAGTCGAGACTCATAGATGACGTCAATCTGAGAGCATAGAACATAGACTGCGTGTTGCCAGAGTGTGACCTAATCCCTTCATCACCACCAGACTAGCAGACGTACGGCAGGCTACAATTCGTGCCTTGTAAATGTTTCATTGTCCCGGAGTCATCATTTCACCTCTACCTCTTTCATTAATACTGGTAAGGAATGAAACTCCTTGCCCTCTTCTGTTTATCCGCAACAGTACAATCTTGTAGTCTTCAAGACCGAGTGAATATATAATATTAGATATAAGGTTCCTTCTAGACATGCGGCTGGCCTTAGTGTTTTGAATGTACGAAGCAGGTAACTTATCTAATCTACAATGTTGCGAATTGCGATGGTAATTTCACGCCAATCGCCCTGCATGACGCGCCGACGGCGCTGCCGAGCTGAAATCATCTACATCATCGCACACACATAACAATTTAGCTATACGTAGGAAGGATGTGTACCTATCACAAGCCATCCATCTGATTTAAATGAATAATGATATAAATGATATAATGTTTTTTTTTTATCGTGACATAAAACAGATAAATATGACCAAATATAGTGAGACTCGAGCCCGAACTTGATAAAAACTCCTTCAATCCATTCTTATAAATTACAAGCAGTGTTATGATGTGAATGCTAACTATCATCCTCACCTCACTTCGTAGATATTCCTAATAGTTTTAGTTGGACGCTCTTAAAATATTTTACAAGGTGCACTGCAAAATCTTGATATCAACTTCCAGCGTAAGCTCGCTTCATTGTAGACGCGTCCTTGCCTGTGCAAGTTTTGTTTCTATGGTGACAGAATTAGGTAAGATGGTGGTAGCTAGCCAGACAGGACTTTTTTTTTCTTATCGCTTTACCAATTCTTACGATTATTATGAGTGGTAAGTTTCACAAGGGTCTTTGAGGGAAATTGAATATTTTGATACTCTACTTGACGACAAACAATTACTGTAAAATGTTTACAGGACAATTAATGTTATTTTAACACTTAAAATATCCTAATCATAATTTTCATACAAATGTACAGGGAAGAAAACTGATAAGTTAATCAAATCAAAGTTAATCAAACCAAAACAAATTGAATGAATGTCGTTCCACTGTTGGAAATACTTCGGCTTAAACAGATTCAAAATTCTAATACAGTGTCCAATTACTTACTTTTTCAAAATAAGTAATTGGACACTGTATTTGATTAATTCGTTTAAATTATTTCCTCGAGAAAAATGAGCCTGTATATTAGATGAATTAATTGATTAATGAACCTAAACCACAACTCTTTAGATTTCGCCTTCCTTCGTACCTTGTTACTTAGACTTTCTAGAGATAGGTACAAATAGTTGGCTAACAAGCATATGTATAGCCCACCTGATGGTACCTATGTAGGTAAGCGGTTACCGTATATAGCCAACGGACCTTGCTCATGAAGCGACAGAGCACGGAAATGTTATAGAGAACTTTATTATTTGATTATCTTCCTAGGTTGAGCTCTTTGTGGATCGTAGCAGGCTGCTCAAATTGCACAAATAGCTACGACCGCCGCGATATTAGCATAAAATGAGCCTTTACGCGCGCTGAAACTAGGCGTACAACAAATTTTGGCATTTCGAAATTTTCCCTGCATTATTTGTATGCTTTGTCTAGTAGAACGCCCTCATAGTGGAAATTTCCAAAATTCTTAGTAAACACTTCAACCTTATATGTAAGGTGTGTTTCTCCAAATTTCAAGTCGCTAGGACTAACGGTTTAGGCTGTACGATGTAGGTATATCAGTTAGTCACTCACTCACGCTAAGCTATTTTAAACAAAAATAAAATATGTTTATTTGGTACTTGTTACGTATTGTGTGTATGTGTGCGGGCTGCGACCCGCCTCCTCGTCCTGTACAATAAAGAGTGCAAAGCCAACCACTGGTCGTATCACTTGTCCGCAGCTCCGTACCTTTACCTGCCCTCATATCTAACAGTGGCGACGATCTACCCGCGAGTAAATAAAAATAGCATAAAAGATGTCTATTTCTGTGCAATTCGGATTATTAGATACGTTTGACCACAATTTACAAACGTGGAAAATGTATAAAGGCCGGATCTCGCAGTATTTTCTAGCGAATGATATCAATTCTTCAACGGACTCAACATGCAGCAAACGGAAAGCGATCCTGCTCAGCGCACTCACAGAGGGTACCTACAAGCTAGCATCGGACTTGGTCCTGCCCAAGATCATCGAAGACGTGCCCTACGCTGACCTCCTTCAGGCCCTCGATGCGCACTTCATCCCAAAATGTATTTTTTGACACAAGCGTTTGTCCACCAGCTTGCTTGAAAGACATTAGGCTTAAATTAATTCACACAATGATAGATGTCTGAATTAATTTATGCCTATGCCTAAACTAAAAGAAGAGGAGAAAAGGAGTTCCCAAAAATCGACGAAATGTCAAACAGTATGGTGTCTCTACTTAGTCTAAACTGCAAAATGTTGAGTCTCACTGAGTTGAGTCTACCTACTTACATATAGATCTTGAACATTACGACGAAATAATGTCTTGGTCTTTCTTTGGTCTTGGCCTCTATAGTTCATATTTTATAGCCTCAAAGAAGGTTCCTTGAGGCTATAAAATCTGAACTATAGAGGCCAGATATCCAGTAGTAGTATCTACCAGGTACCTACTAATGTATATATGGTCGAATTAGATGTACATTATGTTTAGTTATTCCTTATTTAGTTTTTTTAACTGAAGTAGGTACTTCCAACTGAAGGGACTTTTTTAGTTCAAATATCGAACAAAATTGTTTGTGCCCATTGTATTGCATTGTATATAAGTATATATAATAAGTAATTAGTATATTTATATAAATACTGTTAAATGTGGTATAATTCTACAAAATATAGTTTATAAGTAGGTATAATTCTATATTACGTAAATATTTGCAAGAAGCTTTAGTAAGTTTGAAAAACTCACAAATCGGTTATTTGTGATTTGTGAGGAGGTTAGTTATATTTACCTAGCACCTATTGTGTACCATAAAAAAAACGCATGGTTGCCATAATACACGCATTTACACCATTTCTCTTGCGTAAATTATTTCGAAGCATTTAACATCGCGTCGCCCCACCTTTTCACAATATTTCTTGTCAGTCTACCATCATGCACAATAAATCAACCATGGTGGCAACACCCTATTTAAAGTCATCTATATATATCCAGTGACTATGCAATATTTACATGTATCTTATCTGTACCTCTTGGGTGTAAGTAAGCATAAAGTTTCAGTACAGTGAACATTATTTTGCAGTAGAAAATTTACTTACTTTTCTGAAAGTCACGTTGTTTTGTGACTTTTCAGGAACAGTGCAGGGACCCGGACTGCATGGAGGAAGCCATAGTTTTAAATTGGAAGTGACAGTATTTCAATTAACGTACAATTGAAATTATAATGAATATGTTGAGAAAAAACATATGATATTGATATAGCGCTTACTTATTAATATGACTTATGCGTGAAACGAAGTTAAGCAATAATATCCGAATTTACTGTAGGTTACTTTTATTACTTTATTGGATCCTTTTTCTTTATCAGGTTTACTTCGAGGGAACGAGAACACATAAGGGACCTCTTACACCAGACGGTCAACGACTATGATCCGATTGGCCGCACGCGTTGAACGCAAATTTCAACTAGTTGAACTTATGTATTTGTATTTTTTTTTAATTATTTCAGCTTTGTAACTACTTTAAGTTGAAAAAAAGGAATATTTTTATCCAGTAATTAAATTGCTTACAACTGAAACCTGTGACTAACTGACAGCAACGCACAGCTCAAACCAGAGGTCCTCTCGTGATTCAGGGTAACTTCCTAGTGTAGGGATGCACAAAAACATGCACAGAAAGGATTTTGGAAAATTCCGTCCGGATGACGGGAACCATGTTCCAGGCGTTTTACTAGTTTGGCTATATTACCACAATGGGACGGTTGTTTTTTTCGTCCATGTTGGGTTGGCCGTCTGGTGCGCTAGAATCCTTACAGCTACTGTGGAGGTAGCTATATAGGATTGGTATAGGTACTTCCGGATCGTTGAAGGCGCCCTCTGCAAGAGCTTTATGTACCGGAAACCGATTCGCTCCACGACACAACCGTATTGTTTTGCTTCGAAAATCATCCCCACCCTCAACGGTTACACATAAGGAGTTTAATTAATTTTGATCTGTATTTTTAGGTACCTAAGTGGTATGGTTATTTATATAACAATGTATAGTTAAAAGCTAACAGTCTAAATTCAGGATTCGGAATTCAGGTCTATATTCAGGAGTTTTAAGGAAACTTTTTTTATACATGGTCTAGACGAAACAAGTAAGTAGCCCACCTGATGTTAAGTGCAGCTTTTGCCTTACTGCGTAGGTCATAAGGTATCTACAAAAAACATAACCTACGCTGCACTGCATTACACCTATCAACTTGAGGCTTAAAGGTGTTAAGCCCCGTGTGTCCGTGATTTCACCGGCAACCCTTCAATCCGAAAAAACATACGCTGCTACGCTGCTTGGCTGTCGAAATGGGTATAGTCCTTACCCAGACGAGCCCTTTTACAAGAAACTTTTACTTACTCTAAAACAACTCAAAGCAACTGTATTTTTTTGTTTACGTGTTTGTTTTTTTATTCACATAATAAAAAAAAAAAACAAGAAAAGCACGCAAAACAATAATAATACATTACATAAACAAAAGTGAATCTTTATAAAATATTTTTTGTTTTTTTGGCTCGAGTGCAGTATATTTTTGGTATAAAGTAGTAAGTTTTTTTCCTTTTCACACACTAACACTTTGAAATTGCAATGAGTTCCGTCTCATATACGTCATATAAGACATATTACGAGGTAAAGAAGAGGCTGACAGATTGGCAAAACAATTAAGCATGTTCAGAAGGGACTGATTTTATCATACTTTCATTTTCATTTATTTCATTCACAAACAATATATTATGTTTTGTCGGAATATCTTATGCTTATTCTTAAAACTTACATTGAGTAGGTACCTACAATAATTAGTAACATTCAAATAATAAATAGGTAACAGTAAGTATCAATGCAATCTCCAAGTGTAAAAGATTCTTCAATATAATTAAAACCAGTGATATAAAGTAGTTACAAATGTAAAAAAAAATGCAATAATCATAAAAAAGGTTCATGGATGTACAGAACAATTATTTGAACTTAAAAAGTTGTGTTATATAATATGTGTAAGGAATAATTATTTTGACGAAAGAAGTAAAAAAAGGGAATTTGGTATGAAACAATCCAATGTCTCCTCGTATTCCATGGTTTGGCCAAGGTAAACTTATAGGCGATTTTGCTGGGTCGCATATTTTGTACATCAGTTATTACCTAATTCGTTCTTAGATTTGGTTTTTAATTACGTGTTAGATTAAAATGTATTAGGTTACGATGGGACTGTCATGGCATTTTTGGCAAAACTCCCTAATAAAAATTACTAGAAAAAAAGTTTATTTTTTTATTTTACGACGGGTAAGCACTTGGCCTTCATCTCACCTGGTTAAGTAAGTTACACGTTCCTTACGGTAAGTATATTTTTACGTAAACAGTTTACCAACTTATAGAAAATATTGTGACAAACGTAATAATATGAATAAAAACAGTAGGTACATAGAAAAATAGAAACGTAACGCACGTGTGTCATTATTGTGAAATTTTGTTTAAAAATTGTTGTGAAAGTTTTTTTTATATGTACGACGTGGAAGAGCCTGTCCTTCATCTAAATATAAATATTGAATAGCAGAAAGAACTAAACAAATTATTATTCAAAGAATAAGTAAAAAAACGCCCCCAATCGTAGGCATCTCTGTTTTCAAGTTTCTGAAGTGCATTATAAATTTGTCAAGAAACCCCGACGGCGCGCATATTTGGAGGGTTGTCTACCCTCCACTTTCGACTTTTACGACTCTCGACAAATTGCTTCCTGTCAACCATCGCTTCGTCTCGGACTAGCTCACCTCCGATACGTATCGACCGAGTCAATATTGTTTCAATTTATTATCTACACTCGCTGGTGGCATCCGACCGTTTCGTCTAGCACCCCGGCGCAATGCCTGAACAATCAATTGAATGATACATTTTTAAACACGAGGTTTACTCACGTTAGTAACGATAGTAAATATAATAATTATAGCTCTCCAGTACCGGTGATCCCTAAACACCTGAACAACTAAAAGGCTGCCTAAATACATGTCGAACTGTTCGAAAGTTTTTGCAAGAAGTCGCGTAGGCGTATTTAACACCTCTATTAACTCCTAATTCATTTTACGCTCGTGATGGAAATAATTACTAGGTAGTTCATGGTTCTAAGTAGTTCTGAGGTAGGTACTTAGATACCTATAAATCAAATAAATGTATTATTTGATTTCTGACCTATCAAATAATGGTTGCCAATTAAAAATTCAGATGGTATTTTGTTCGTTGTTGTTAGTTTTTTTATTGAAAAACATTTTAGATAAATGATTGCAAATGTAGCGGTGATGTTGATTAACGAATAAGATTCTTCCATAAGTTTTCATTTCCATTATTTCCAAAAGTCAACATTAAAAATAAGATACGAAAGGGGATGATAAGTCGGAGATTACCTAACCTAATAAGAATATGCGATCTCCAAACCGCCTGCCTCACGTGGTGAATGAGTTGAAACCTATCTTTGGAGGTGGCTCATATCAAACAGAGGAAGGTTACGGGCTGGTTAATTTAGGTAATAATTATGCCCTAATGCCTTCAAGAAGAGATTACATCAGGTATCTTCTTGTGTAAACATTGCTGCATCGCATAGACCTCATCATGGCATGTACACGTTTTTTACTACTACATGCTGCAAAAAGCTAACCCAAAATGAAATACCGTAAAATCTGGTCAGGCATCAAATCTTTATACCCTTTTATTTGAATAACTAAACTGCAATTACTGTTCCCCTAGCACCGGTTTACCAGTTCATTAATGTTCAGATGTGTCCACCCACCATTCACTGCAATAAAGGATTTTGGCGTTTTTCAATTAACCTCCCATGGGTATACGTTCCATGTTTGCACTTTCCCAGCTCACGTAGGTACTCTTTGTTGGTGAACATTGCTGAATTACAGGCCGCCGCAGCACAAAGTAACAAAACATTTGTGAGTGCGTTGAGTGCTAAACATTTCATGCAAACATTTTGGAAGCTCTCAACTTTGATTTCACTGAATATTGTAGGTGTTAAAGGCTTGCTTACA
The DNA here is from genome assembly GCA_951394065.1 of Venusia cambrica. Classification (NCBI taxonomy): domain Eukaryota; kingdom Metazoa; phylum Arthropoda; class Insecta; order Lepidoptera; family Geometridae; genus Venusia; species Venusia cambrica. Next base: position 8,826,670 of record OX596035.1, read on the forward strand.
ACGTAAGGTATACTTACTATAGCAAAAGGCTTAAGCCTCACAGCTCTGCCTTCTGCGCTATAGTTTTCGGTTTCGATTCTCACCTAGGACTAACATTTGTGGGATAAATATAGATGCTTGTTCTGTTTTTAACCGCCTCTGTGGTCTAGTCGTTCAACCCACCGATATTAGATCCAATGGTCCCGGGTTCGATCCCCATGGGGAGTATTTCATTATTTAGTTATTCATTTTGTGCTTGGTTTGGTTGGTGGTAAGTCTTTATTGAAGTCCGCCTGGCTAGCTATCACCATCTTACCTAAGTCTGTCGCCATTATCACAATTCTAAAAATTGTTGTGTTCTGGCATTTAGAGGTAAAATAGCCAGTTTGTTGAGTATTCCGGATGAAGTGCGCCTCCACCTTCGGCCTTATTTCAACTTGTAATGTAACCAGGTGAGGTGAAGGCCAAGTGCTAACCCGTCGTTAAATAAAAAAAAAAACACCTAGGACTAACATTTGTGGGATAGATATAGTGTGGGATGTTTGTTCTGTTTTTGCTATAATGTTGACATTTATATTATTATTACATCTGATACAATACACAATATGATAGGTAGGTACGTATTTACAAAAAAAAAGTATAAAGATTTGTAATTATTCGAATAAATACCATATTCAAGATAGCTAATTGATAGAGGCGTTATTTTGCGGGGATTCATATTTCAAAATAAATGAGAAACTACTAAGCTGCGAGCCCAGCTTAGCAGCAAGACGATATACCCTGAGGATGCCTCTTAAAGAGGCGAAACACGTGTCGATTAGATTTTTTATTGAACCCACCAAAATAGTAGGTATCTACAATTTGATTGTGTAAGCAAACAATTAAACCGACGATAAAAAGTACAATTGCTGACTTTTATTTGTAAAATGAGGGCGAAGAGGCAATTCGAATTTGATTTGTATAAAACGGGTACAATACATTTCATTTGGTATTGGTTGAATAAGGTAGGTTATAGACTACATCTCGATTTGACTACATCGCGTTAGGATTAAATAGCTGTCCGACCATTATAATTATATATTAGGTACTTATATGCATTCGTCCTATTAGATGAATACCAAGCACCATATAGAACAATAAAAGAACAAAAACAAACAACAAATTGACATAATATCGATAAGACGTTTGTTTTATTCAAACACAATTTAACAAAATTAACCATTGAGCTTATAAAACCATCAAACAAACTGATCAGGATAATACTTCTGATTTGAAACCCGGCCAAATTGAATTGAATTTGAACCATATGATACACGATGGCACACTAAATGTTTACAGAACTTGTTGGTATTGGTTTTCTCAAGTGAAACAGCCTTATGCCATTAAAATTTATAAGGAGCTGCGTAATTAATCCATTCCCTCTCTAATTGACATTCGGATAGAGGTAACACACACATGGTGTTCCCTGCCATGGAATAGTTCATAGTACAATGATAAATTGGTCACATGTGTGCAGTATACCTACTTATACACGTTTTGACGTATTATGAATTCGTGAAAAAATAGGGCCAAAGGTTTACAAGAATCCAACTAAAGCTACAGGGTATCAGAGTTTGAACTCCTTAAACGTCGTTGCTCAAGGCACAATACCTAGGTAGTAGCCGAAAATATGTATATTTTAAATAACACACTTATGTTCTTAACTTGTATCTAATCTTCATCCATTCTCCCCTGTCGGACGTCATCTCAGCTACCACTCCTCATTAACACATAAAATCCTATATCATACACTACGTCTTCTTTTAATATTAAATAGTTAATACTTATTACTAATGTATTTATAAAAGGAAACTATCATGATCAAATCTATCAAGATCAAAAAAATAAAAAAGGAAATCAGATGTAATCCTTGAATAGCACATTACTTAAAGGTGAATCGTTATAAAACAACGTGTGACGTGTTTTTTTCTAACAATGTATTCTACGCTCGAATGAAAATAAAAGCTTCTACTTTTTGAACCCCGGAACTCATTCGGTTACTGCTAATGGAGTGAAAACCAGATTTTGTAAATCGAATCATGTTCAAATTGGATTGTATTTTTCGAGTGCCTACGTTCCCTGTGTGTTTGCTTATAAACGGATCGATATCTATAAAACATTGAGGGAAATACGAAAATTCTTGCGGATTTGCACACCAATTTCGAGTTTTTAGTTTTGCGACTACATGCCCTTCCTAGACTGGCTCAAATTAGAGCAAATTGTCATTGAGCCAGGTGCTCGTATGTCTGGCTAGCATTGTAGGTACGGCTGAGAACCCTAGACTAGACGTGACTCGACTATATTCAAAGAAACATGAAAATGAGAAATACAGGGTTCTGTAAAGCTCCCGAAAGGTTCTTGCTTGTCTTTCGGTTCGGTCGCTATTATGTTTGTATTGTACTTATTTATAAAGTTTTTCAGCCTTACCGATACGGATAAGCTAATAAAGATGAAGTCCATAAATACATTATCAGCCCGCGGTAAGTTAATTTTCAGCACATTTCTATTAAAAAGTTATTTAAACGGTCATCTAATTAAATAAACGGTTAAAAAAGTTAAAATAGGTTTTGGTCAGCCCCTAAAGGATTTTCGTCAGCAAACAAAGCGAATAAAAAAAGGTGTTTCGTGCAAAATAACTTTCGAGCTGACTTTTCTTGCAGACCGAATATTATTTATCTATTAATTCATTTATTTATTTAATCAAAAGGAAAACCAACAGCACATATAACATATAAAACATAAGGATACAGAAAAAAAGAGGTTTTCACGATGAGAAAAATAGATAAAACTAACTTTAAATTTCTTGCTTGTCAAAATGTGTAAAACGTCGTACCGTAAGGCGTTTTTTGATCATATAGAAATCAGCAAAAATAAACCAGCGCCTATCTGAGATACCTGAGTAGGAAGGCTCCCATCCAATTAAACTTTTCCCAGCGTACCAATTGACGTGGTTTACTCGAAATTCCACACTTCACCACCCGAAGCGGCGCCCGCAACCGTGTGCACAAACTAATATTGATTCTGCGGCCAAAGCCAATACTGACGCCTGTGTAGCAATGAGAACCTATTCACAGAATCTTATTATCAACCCTTCTGTACAATACGAGCACACTTGACTTCTACAGGCTTGCTTATTTGCTATGAAATATAGGACCCATTGTTAAATAGGTATTCCGATTTGATATTGTGGTGAACCCTTCGTTAAATATTTACGGTAGAAGAAACTGTGCCAATCAAGTTGTTATTCAATAATATTATGTTATCTCTCCGCACACTGTCTGCTTGCTTTTGCGAACAAGTAGTTTTCTTAGATTTTATTTTACTCTTTGATCCTTAGTGTGTGGATTTTACTCCTGTACGCTTCCGGGGTTCCGCCATGCCACTTAGCACCTGTTTCAAACTTCAGGTGGTGGCGGTGGCGGTTTTGTGTAGGCACCTACAGGAGTGTAAAGGCAAACTCAACATGATCATCTTTTTTTTGTGTACCTACAGGATGACATGTTGAGTTGAACAAACCCTTTAGTGAAGAAAAATAAACAAATTGTTCACTTCTCGTGCAAATTTTTTATTCGACTTTACCACTTCAAAATAATTTCTAAAAAGAAAGAACATTTTGAAATGGAACTCAAATAATTACTTCATTGACCTGGCCGTTGGGTGATGCATCAGTGAGCGCCTATTCCACTAAGTTCAACTCCAGTAGTGGTAGAATGGGATGAGTAGTTTTTTTTGGCGACGGGGAAGCGCTTGGCCTTCATCTCACCTGTTAGCAAGTTGAGTTAAGGCCGAAGGTGGAGGCGCACTTCACCCGGAATTACCCGAGGTTTGAAGCTTGACAGCTGTCATTATAAATATAGACGTTTATAGCTTTCATTTGCTTACATATTTGCAAGCATTATATCTTTCAAAAATTATGTATTTTAATCTTCGGTATTTCAAGGATATATATTTTGATTATACATATTATGATATGTTATTGTTTCACCTGCGGATAATCATATTTTTATGGGGATATCAAAATGAAAAGTATGCTATGTCGACATTTCAAATTTGGTGGCCGAACAAAGTTGAACTTAGAGCTAAAGGCGATGCATAAGTGCGTTTGTCAACAGAAAGGAATTTAATAAACTTTTTTTGAATAAAAATGGATTATTGTATGGCACCGCCATCAAATTATATGAACTTACCCTTAGAGTTATTTTTAAGTTTTTAGTGGCGAAGTCGGTTCCATTTTTATTCAAAAAGTTTATTTTTAGCACTTTTTCGTTGTAAAACTTACGAAACCATGACGTCTCCGACACCCTGTTTAAGAGTCGTGTGAGGGTGCAATAATACGGGATTCTGGAAAATATCTACGCAATGTTGGGAACGAAGATAAATACAGATGACCTAAATCGATGTGTCGAAATGGGAACGATCCTTCGTTTCCATCATTTGTTTGTAAAGTAGTCGTTAATGAGCCATACTAGACGCCTATAGTGGCGGCTCGTAAAGTCTGATACCAGAACTGTTACACAGTCCACACGAATAAAGAATGAAAATATGTAATTAAGATAAAAACAAAAAAAAACATTACTGCAATCACTAACACGCCTGCCAAGCGTGGTGATTATGGCAAAACCCTGCTTTGCTTTCTTTAGCACTGAGGGAGGCCCTTGTCCTATGCAGTTGACTTTTATGGGCTGTAATGATGATGATGATACAAGTATAATGATACATTTATAGCCAGCATCATAAGACAATTCCACTAAGCCCAAACAATGCTAGGTAAAATATATTTTTTACGGAGTTTCGATGAACTGCCTACCCTTTGGCTTCATCATCAGGTGACTATGATACCTACTGGAAGGTAAGCAATTCAAATATGTCTACTCTAGTTACCGTAAATACCACAGGAAAGCAGAATACGCAATTTTCTTTACTTGGATGACATATTTTGTCCAGTTATTTTGATATAAAACCAAACTACTTTACCGATTTTGATCAAATTTCTATGGGACCACCTCGGAAGTATGGCCTACCAAACATAATAATAATCATCAAAATCTTTTTTGAATTGGCGGAGTAATCGAGTAACAAACAAACAAAAAAAAATTACATCTGCCGAATTGAGAACCTCCTCCTTTTTTTGAAGTCGGTTAAAAGTAACTGGTATTTCGCGAAATCTCTAGCACATTCACTCGATTCTACACTGTATAAGCATCTCGTGAAATGGGTCGTTTTAGTCCCTTGTTAAACAAATTACTTACTATTACCTACGTACTCACTTCCTTAGATCTTGCTTTGACTTTCATTATAGTATCTGTTGTCTGCATGTGTAAGAGACATGCAGGCACAGCTAGGCCCAATCATCTATCATCTAACACCAAAATCTAATTGATAGTCTATAGTATCGCAAAAAGTACTAATACAATATTAATATTATAAATATATTGCCTTAGGTTGTGGGTTCGATTCCCACCCAGGACAAACATTTGTGTGATGAATATAGATGTTTGTTCTGTGTTTGGGTGTTGTATCATATCGCACGTATATATTCACAAAAAGTATTTATGTATTCTATCCGTAATCTAGTTCCCATATTACAAGCTATGCTTAGTTTGGGACTAGATGGCGCTGTGTGAAATTAATGTCCTGTAATATTTATTTACTTATTTATTTTAATATATGTATCTGTACATATATTAGTACTTTTTGTGACGTAGGTATGTAAAATAATGTAGCTTGTCGTCCCAGACCGGCTATGACTGATATCCTCCCGTGGACCCCTGCGTCCTTCAGCAAAGCTGCACGTGACCACATGATGGATGCCTGATTGATTAGCGGACGAGGGGATCCCTATGCTAACTGCTGTAAATAAACAAATACGTACCTAGCCAACTAGATACCTACTGCCATTCAGAAATATCAGAGTTTCTAAACAAATGCAGTTGGTAGTCGAGTTTAACTGTATATATTGCTATAACATTACGATGGATTTGATGTTTAATTAATATTGCTTGACGTAGGAATAGACATAACCTATAGTCATTTTCGTTCATTGGGTTACACATTGGTAAATAATAGGCAAGTAACTGACAGATGAGCTTTGAGGCTTTTTAATATATCGCAGGATAAGCTCAATTCTTTGATTTCAGTCTATTTAGAGCCTCTTAAATGCAAAGCCAAATGTCATATCTGTATATTCATACGAGTATACAGATATGACATTTTCCCTACTCTGTGCTACCAGCACAGAGGATACCACACAGGGTACTTACGTTTACATCCGACAGGCCTGTTCTATTGATTGCTACCACTTTACAGTTCCCAGGAGTTTCTATGACACTTCAAATTAAAATTTGGAGCTAAGCAATCTCTGCATATCTTTTTTTTTATGTGGAGACGGAACAAGCAAACAGCCAACCTGATTTTAAGTAGAATTCATGATGCAACAAAGCCTTATTGCGGAGGCCATATCTACAAAGAACATAACCTACGCAGAACAGCTTGCGCCCATTAATTTTAAACGTAAAGATGTAGCGTCTCGTGTGCTTGTAACTTCACCGACAACCATAGCCTTCAAACGGAAACACAGCAATGCTGCTTGGCGGCCGAAATAGGCGTAGTTACCCGCCCTTTCAAGGAACTCCACTACTCTAATATATCGCTAAAAACTTTTAATTTATAAGCAGATAATTGGGTCTTCTATCGATTAAATCTAGTAAAATATAGGTTCAAATAACATTTTGTAGAAATTTATTCGAATATTAAAATAGAAAAATGAATCCTTTGAAAAATCTTATCGACACGTGTTTCGCCTTTACACGAGGCATTCTCATTTAGTCTTGCTGCTAAGTTGAACAGCCCCAGGAAAACGTGTCCGAACGCTGTGTAATAAGTTTTTTTTTTATTTACTGTCAAAAGGCTTTCAAATCTTTGATCTGATTAAGGCGCTCTATGCAGATAAAATTGCGACAGAAACGATTATGAGAGCTGAGCAATGGCAAGCTGTAGGTGGCATACGTATCGTAAATAAAACCTTTTGATAATTCTTATTCTGAGATTGCGTTGCTGGTATGTAGGAAGGTGACCATATGATGGTACCGTAACTGGCACAGAACAAATAACTTATTTACATTCATCCTAATATTTATTCTGAGTCTAGGTGTTGTCTGACCGCTGCGACGACGACAAGCACATGTCCGACGTCGACAGTGGTCACATAGGTACTGATTGAAAGGCGGGCGCGCGGTGCGCCTGTAGTCTTTCAAATAATTCATGACTAAAATTAAATTTGAATTCGTATCTAATAACTAGCTTACCTTTAATGTAGATCAACATGTAACCTATCAATTAAAATAAATCGTATTTTTATGTTATGTTATGTATTCATTGTATGTATCAAAATATTTCGCTTGTACTCGTATATTCTGAAACGTACCATTTCCAATAAATATTTTTATTGAGTTTTTTTTTGCTTTTGTGTTTTTAGCTTACCTTTAATGTAGATAGGTACCCCTGAAGTAATATATATATATATATATATATATTAAAATTAGACTCGTGACTTGTTCAGAAGTACTATAATTTCCTATTTAAAAAAGAGGAAACGTCTACTGACAGGGCCTTAAGCAACTTGGTGATGTGAAATTTCAATTTGTTCGTATCGCTTTAGTACTGGCTCAGTAAACACTCTGCAGGATATGCCGAATCGCCAGCCGGGAACTGTCGTCTATTTAGCAATTCGCCCGAGAGCTTGTCTCCTGTCCCGCCCCCATGCAATAATGGTCCGAAATTGCTGATTGCTGCAATCCAGTGTCCCAGTCAATCCCAGTTAGATCAGTTTATACACAGGAGACCTTCGGTGGTAGACAGTACGCTATTTTAGCGAACTGATTTCGCGTTGCTCCTGAATTTTACAAACGTTTTGCGAGACTTCATCTCATGTGCTCATGAGATGAATTTGAAATAAAACTGTGTCAAATAGTCAGAAGTGAGAAAACAATAAAGTGGTGAAATGGAATTTTAGATACAAGTGCAAAATGAAGATCACGGATGTAGCTAACATTGAGAATGAAAATGAAGAGGCTCCACAAGAAAGGTTTGAACTCCTCCTAATCGGCTGGACCAATTGTGATGTTTTTGTGTGTTTGAGTGGGTCCCTTGATAAAACATATTAACACAGACAAGTGAAACGCGTTACTGCGTTTTTATCATCCCGTGGGAATTCCTTAAAATCCTTTCATAGTGCATCCCATGTTTTACTATAAAATGAAGCTAAGCTGAAAATTTTAAGTCTCTAAGATCTTTGGTTTAGGCTGCTTTTCTACAAGTAGGTGAGCCTTCAGTTAGATTGAGCGAGTATAATTGGTAGTCAAATTATCGTAATATCAAAGGTCAAAAGTCTTTTTACAGTCTCATATTTTCTGTATATCGATATAAACGTAAACCCTTCCCAAAAACAGCAGCCCCTGTTCACTGCAAGCAACGACGGTAATCCAATTAGGTATTCGTTGCCGTAAAAACAAAGCGTAAGCCCAATATCCGAAACATTGCCGCTTAGTTCCCAATTTGTCATTCCGACGCGATTACCTCCATCAATCCACAATACTTGTTGCCTTCAACCATCAACCCAATGACATCAACTTCAACACCTCACCCGTACAAATGTTAATTACAAAATTGACGGCGCAGACCCTCACCCCATTACCTTTAACGTTATAAACATTACTGTCCTAAATATCAGGGTTCGTTGACCGGTTACCGCACTCTTAAAGGGTGGTAACTGGCTACTGCGACCCGTTTAATTTTAAAATGCAATGGTATGTAGACGTGCACGCGACGACGGTTGCTCGTTATAATTGTGGAAGTCTGAAGGGTTTTTCGGTCAATATTTTTTTTCATTATCCGGAAAAGGGCTGCAAAAGAAACGCATGAAAAAAGAGTGCATGCGACCGAGATGCGAATGTTATGATGGATGGATTAGAAAAGTTGTGTATAAGGCTAGCATAGTGCGGACATTGCGGCGGGACGAAAGTCACGTTGCAAGGAATATATGGAAGGCTAAGAAGACTCTGACAAAAAAAGAGGTGACTGGATCGCATCAAAGCGGACATGCGTGTGAAAGGATTGGATGATGAGCTGACGTCTGAAGTGAATGGAAGATATCATGTTGTACCGACCCAGCCTAAAGTGGGATAAGGACAGGAAGATGATGATGAATTGCCTAATATCATCCGTCACCTGAAGGTTCAGGTATGTAATATAGTGCTGGTATATATTTTCAGGTTAGTAATAGGTACCTAAAAGGCTAGCAGGTGCAATATTAACATCTTCCGAATGTTTTTTTAAATAACTGGGTCCACTATTATCTCACTAGGCCACCAAGTTTGTTGTAACTGCGATCCTAAAAGACGATCCGTGATTCAGTCGAACTCTTGCTGGTGATGGAGTGAGTACACATGTACAGCGGCGGATTTGGATTGCTGTGGCATCCGTAACCTTAAATTTGCTGAAATATTTGGTACTTCTTATTGGCATGTTGTCCATATCACGAAAAATCTGATATCAAGCATCGTCTCTTGAACCCCTATTCGAGTAAAGGAAATTGTTTGGGTACCATAAACATTTTATATTCCTTGTACAGAGATGTTAAGCGGCGACTTTACAGGATTTCCATGGCTGATTGCGCGATCCACGTGAATGAACGCAACACGTTCACACAAACCACGCCTTTGGATCGCGCTCCTACCCTTCTGTGGACCTAGCTAATGTTTACTGTTATTATCTTTGTATTAGCTATAGTGACCTAAATACCTTACCTACTTATATAATGTGTTTGAGATATTTAATTAAACTTAATTAATCTATGGCTCACATCCAATAACAAAATACAGAAAAGTCGACCTATTCATAGTTATATATTATTGGGTGCAAAATCGATCTGTTTTAATTCTTTTCACTGTCGAAAGCAATGTGTCCTGAACGATATTAATACCGGAAACAGCAACATCCCAAAGGAAATGACTAACTACTATTTCTAGATGCTTTCCAAGAAACCAGAAGTTTCTCAATAATTTGACCAAAATAGATCATTAGACTACACAGCTTGCATAACTGAAAGTTAACCAATTTTCAGTTAGAAGTAACTGAATAAGGACTGTTTTTTCTGGGCAACAGTAAATATAATATTAGGTACTTACCTATCCGGGTTAGTAGGTATTCACCTAGTTGCAAAGCAATTTGCAGTAGGCTGGCATCAGATAATGAATTTCTTTGTATCTCCGTAGGCTTCGTAGTACAAGTTATTATTCCTTTACGCAGGCATTGTGCATTGTGCAAGTTCTGCTTTGCAAATTAGAGCGAACTGGAAGATGCTTTGTCTCGTCGCTCCGAAATAAACCTGAACAAGCGACTGCGAACAAGCTTGAATGTGTGAAACGTAGGAAAAAGTGTTGGAATGACGCCGTAGTTTTTTATTTTTGCATATGAATACTGGAAGCTAGACGACGGTATGTTACGACGGCTATGTTTCACCGAGTGCTGTTGAGTACATGCCTTTGTAGCGTTAGCTTAATTTTTCGTCAGCTATGTTTTAGGTCTGTTGGGTGTCTTTTATAAGTAACAACCCCTCTTTTGCCATCGTTAATAGTAATCTCAAAGGTGTATGGTATATATGGTTAGCGAATCTAAGTGATAAATTGAAGTTCCCCAAGAATTGAACCTAGATACGTTTTTCTTTCGGACAGCCCGCGCTGTAGTCTTAGGAAATTTTCAAAATTAATCATCTAGAAACTTAGCTGCTAGATTTATTTGATTATGTCTAAACATAATTTCAAAACATCATAAGATTGATCATATTTTTGATTCGAAAGCGAAGTTTGTCAATGAACGATAAATATTTACCTTCACAAATGTAAAAGTAAAATTGTGTCAAAATACGCCAGCCGTGAAAGTAGTCTGGTTGTAGACGCCCATTGATCACAGGGCGGGTGGCGCGGCGGCGGCGGCGCGGGCGGGCGGGCGCGGTGCCAACGAAAGCGAGTGCTACAGACGCTACGGGTAAACGTAGTACTAGAACACAGCCTGAATTAGAAGTGCTACACTTCAACGCTACGGGTAAACGTAGTACTACAAAGTACTTCTAATTCAGGCTGGTTTAGCCGATTTGGGCCATTTATTTTCAATTCTACAGAGTGGGCGTGTTCACTATCAAGTAGTATCTAGACAGTGGCTCGCCTCACGATTTCTTGTCGTTTATTCCTGTTAGAGGTCAATCTGTTGCATGCAAGTTGCTTCCAAATGCAGATATTATTTGATCAGTCCAGCGCATAAGCGACCTCTTTAAGTCTCTAAGTCTCTGACTTTCCCTCGCAGAGGGCGCTCAATTACAAAAATGATAATAAAATAAATTTTATCCGTAATCTACTTCCCTACAAGTTAAACTTAGTTTGGCACTAGATGGCACTGTTTGAAAAATATGTCCTAGAATATCCTTTTTTTTTTATGGAGTCTATGTCTCGCCTGGAGACATTTCCAAAAAACTTAAGAATCCGTATCGTTAAAAACAAAACGCTGTTTGAAGCTTTGTTCGGACTGAGCTCCCCCAAGAAGTCGGTTTTACTATAGGTACTTTCAATTAATCAATCCCAAGTAGTCCCGCTCTCATACGCACAGTTGGTCATTCAATTCGAAACGGCATGCCCGGATGTTTACATGTAAGTATAATAGGATTATTTTGACATTTCAAAATGATCCTACAAAGTAAATTAATAAACGCATTTTGACTTTGATTTTGACTAACTACGTTTGTACTGGAAACCGAAAAGGAGCGGCAATACTGCGAACTGCGACTATTGCCTACTTTAAAATTGCATGAAAGCAGCAAGCCGGGTTTTGGTAAGTAAAACGGGTGCACCATTACTAAAATCAACGGGATATTTACCATGATTTGTTGTTTTTTGAGTTATCCGATAACGTTACGTTAAGTTTCAAAAGTTATAAAACGGGTGCTTTGCTTACCTTTAAGCAAGTATTTGTAAAATGTTGTGACCAAGTGCGATCACTTGAAACACATTTTTTTTCTAAACATGAATAGTTGCGTGACTGTCACGTTATTCGTTTACCTCTATAGCGTATTATATCCTTCTAATCCTATTATCCTACTCATAACATTATGAAGGTGAAAGCTTGTGAGTTTGGATGTTTGTTATTCCATCACGCAATAACTGCTGAACAGATTTAGATTAAATATGGTTTATTACCTGGATCGAGCTCGACTTAAGTCAGGAGGAGTCGTATTATGAAGTAGAGGGCGCTGGCGACGGTGGAGACGCCACGTGTAAATAGCAAAGTGGAAGGAGAGCGGGACACGTTTCAAGTCCGCGCAAAGCTGTCAAACTAAAAACGAAAAACAAAACTTTGGCGACTGCCGATAGAAGTAAAAACTAAGTAGCTTGTGAATTGCATTGTCGAGCTATTAAGTTATTATTTTTGAATTATTATTAGTTTGTAAATAAGTGTTAATGACCAATTTAAACATTAATCCTTGATTATAAACACTTCATTATAAACTAAAAATAAATCGAAAATAATAATCTAATAGCTCGACATATATATAGTCACATATACAATTCACAAGAGCGTGCGGTGAAGATGACGCGAGTTTCACGCTTTTTGATCACCCAATAAGTACACAAACACAATAGGTATACACATACGAGTACTTAGCTCATGGAAAGCGTTTGGTGACGATGACGCGAGTTTCATGATTTTTGTTTACCCAAAAAGTGCTCAATGCGTCTAAAAAATTTTTGACTTCATAATAATATTATGAGGTGTCGCACTTATTTTGAATCACACCATCATATTATGATGGTAAGTCATTAAGTGGTATGGGAGTCAAATCTCTGCCATTTTACATATTATGTATCAAGAATTGATTTGACTTACCAAAGCGTGGTCCGTAAGTATTCTGCTGTGGGATTAACAAATATGATACCTACTATTTAGAGCAACTTTTTTACTAGCTACCTATTTCCTTATTGAATCCATCAGCCTATTTGCGTAACTTTCACCATTAAACAAATGCGTGAAAAACGATTAAAATTTTGTAACCTTACCATAATAAATACCTAATCAATTATTTGCAAAGCGACAGCTATTTTTCTCTAGAGGATAGCGCTATTCTCATGACGGATGAAAATATTGCTTTTTTGTTACACATTACTTTGTGAGCCAAATTCTAAAACCAACGCAGGCGAAGCCGCGGGCAGAAGCTATGCACTAATTGATGTTTTTGAAGGTGTGACACCTCACATATGAATTGTATCCACTTTTTAATTTCTTTTGTGAAATAAATGGCGAATCTCTGACCAAATCGTATTTCTCTGCATTTCCAGACAGTACCTACCTATCTTACCTTCTGCAATACACATTTTGACTCCCCATTTTCCAATATTGAAACAGTGGAGGTAAATCTGATTTATTCAACAACGGTATCGACAATGGCCGATAATCCGCAGATCTCTGTTGGTATAGGCCTGATTAAAATAAACGTTCCGTTGTAATCCGCAAATCTACGTGGGTCGATGGTCAGCGCGGATTGGGAAACTTTTTATGTGTTTCTCTTTTATTTGTTGAGTCGATGTTATGGATGAATTCTATATACAGCTATCGATGTAGATAAATAGATAACTCTTTATTGTTCACCACTTACAAATAGATATATAGAGTGAGTTTTCTGCACATTTCATTCTTATAGAATGCCGCCTGTAGTAATGGACACAATCTCAGCAGAAGAAGGGCAGCTCCCTTCTATGTATTACCTGCACCTTTAATGTTATCACAATTCCAAATACCAAGCATGGTGAGTATGGAAAAACCCCCAGCTTTGAAAGAGGCAGTGTCCAGCAGTGAACATTGATGAGCTGTTGATGTGACACGACAAAAAGAGTTCATTATTAGGGTTCCTTGCCAACGGGACCCTAAATGTGGAACGAAACCCTCGGTGTTTATTTCCACACTTGTACGGTTTTTTCACTTGTTTGCTTTGTTAGTTATTACTCGTTTGGCACCTTCAAATCAAAAGTTAATTAATATTTTGAGGACATTTTGAAACTCTGTGTATATTTTTGCAAAAATAGTAAAAGCTTTTGCGCGTCAATACCAGAGCTTAGCGAGGCAGAACAGAACGTCCGCGACGTGCTAAATGCCAAAATGTTTGAATGGTAGACGATCCCGGAAATGAAACGCAGCCATATTTGATCCGGAAATGGCGCTGCCGGCCTCTGCGAGATATTCGATTTGCAGCGTCTAAACGGCGGCGCAGAGGTAATCAAATTGCTGCACATTTTCACCTGCCATACAAATTGATTTGAAAATTATTGCACTGCAGCATACCATGTTAAGGGTAGTAGAACTCCTTTTGAAAGGGCTTGGGAAGGGGGAGTCCGCTGAAGTACCTACTACCATCATAACTATTTTGTCCGCCAATCAGCATTGCTGTGTTCCGGTTTGAAGAGTATCGTTGCCGGTGAATTTTTACCACAATATTAGGTACCTACAATATTGTCCAGTAAATCACATGAATGAACACATCATCATCATCGTTTCAAAATGAATTAACATTTTGTTAAAGAATCAACTGAAAAAAAAATATCATCAACATCATTGTCGCTAAACACAGCACCGCGCGGAACACAACAATTCTTAAATTGTTGTGTTCCAGCATTCAAAGGTAAGATAGCGAGTTCCTCAGTTTATTAAGGATTCCGGGTGAAGTGTGTTTCTACCTTACCTACCTACCTAATGATAATAATAAAATGAAGAATCAGGTGAGATGAAGGCCAAGCACAATCCCGTAGTTCAATTTAAAAAATCGATCATCATCTATCGGCTATCACTTAAACGGACAGCTAGGTAATTAAAAGTTAATTAAAGGTTTTGATCAGCTCCAAAATGTATTTTGTCTGCAAACAAAGTGAATTAAAAAAATGGTGTGTGCAGTGTTTCTGGGTGCCGAAGAAACCTTGATCTACTGACGTACCTACTATTTACAAGTTTTTGTTCAAGTCCGTGCCAATTTCATATATAACTTATTTTGATGGTAACTCTAGTTTTTGGAAATATAATACATTTATTCAATAAAAAGTACAATTAAACTAACTATGTACAAAGGAATCAGTCAGATTACCTAAGGACCGTTACAAACGGCCTATAGGTAACTCAACTGTTCCAGACCAGTACCAGACGGAACTGTATGGTAACTCTAGTTGTAAATAGGTTGGTAATTGTCCAGGAATCGTTCGTGAACACATTATGTAATAATTATAAATTATATTGTCAATGTTTCAACTATAATACGTTAATTCGTAACAAGCCTCATCGCGCAGTTGGTAGTAACTCTGCCTTCTGCGCTGTAGTCTGTGGGTTCGATTCCCACCCAGGACAAACATTTGTGTGATTAATATAGATGTTAGTTTTGTGTTTGGGTGTTGTATCATATACCTAGCACGTATGTATATACAAAAAGTATTCTATCCGTAATCCAGTTCTCATATTACATAAGCTATTCTTAGTTTGGGGCTAGATGGCGCTGTGTAAAATTAATGTCCTGTAATATTCATTTTTTTCATCTATCTCTGGCAGAACTTGAGCAAGCGAAAATAATAGTACGAAGCCTGAAGCTTTGGCGATTCAACAAATTACGAAATCACAAATAAAATCGTGATTTCTACTAAGACTAATAAAATATTTCGTGCGCAATGAAACTCATTCCATGCATGTTTAGTTTCTGAAAGTTGCGTAGTTTATTCATCAATGGCAACACTGTAGTGTGTGCTGCTTGCGGAAGGCTTTAATTTATAAACGGCTGCGATCGATACAAGCATTGTTTTGCTTTGTGTCGCATGTTGTGTTGTGCTCGTACCCTGTGCAAACGAGGGCTTACCGCTAATATTTGCTTTTACTATTTTGTGTATACACGGTACCTATTTACGGAGTAAATTATTATCTGTAAATACCTGATTATTATGGTATTTACAGATCTTTCCAGAAATATAATCAAATATTACTACTTTTGAGCTCTGCCTTCTACGCTCTTAGTTGTGGGTTCGAATTAACAGACACGTTTGTGCTGTTTGGGTGTAATATTATATCATTAGATGATAAACTATTTATGTATAAGTATTTAATCCTTAATTTAGTTTCCATGTATATTCAAGCTATGCTTAGTTTGGGTCTAGATAGCGCTGTGTAAAATGTTCAGTAACATTATTTTTTACTGGACCTTAATCAATCTTCAGCCTTGGCTTGGTCAAGTATATTCCACCATCCATTCGGTTTCTGGCTTCTTCTTTCCAGCTTCCCACTCCATTAAAAGGAGTGAGAATGGAGTGAGACAGGTAGGTTTAAAACCTACCTGTACAGCACCCAGCGTAGCGAGTACGGTTCTTACCGATCGCATAATTTGACATTTAGAATCGTCAAATTCGATAATATTGGTTATAACGCAGACTTGCGATGGTCGTTAAAACTGAAGTAAAACCGGTTAAAACCGATACAACGAAACAAAGAAAGAGACCATCCTAGGTATGCAAAATGCGAGGGACAGCGCTATATGTACTCGCACGTAGCTGAGTGAAACGGATGAGTGGGATTTCATTGCAATTAATTTAATATTGTTATTTACGTGATAAATTTAAAAAGATACCGAAAATTCGAAACCAAAGCAATCAAGATACACATAAATTGTAACCTATGTAGCCAAAATTATCGCGCAATTTCAGAGAACGCTTTAGAAATATGTGAAAATAGTTTAAAAAAAAATCTGTTATGATATTTTTTACTATTTGTGTTTTTTAAAACCCAAATCGTAGAAAAAACCGCTTCTTCCCCACTGCTCAACTAAATTGCTTAACTGCATGAAGCTGAGCAGTGATTAATACCCTCTGATCAACTAAAACCACTTCTTACCCACTGCTCAACTAGATTGCTCAACTAGTTGAGCAGTAGGACATGTTTTTTGATGCTCGCACCCAAGTTTTATGTTCCCAATAAGAAGATCTCAGTGTTTGTAACCAAGTACAAGAACAAGATAGATTGTAAACAAGATACACACAACAAGTTGTAAACAAGTTCACAGTACTCATAAGTACTGAGAACACATCTATCTTGTTATTTTTATAAATATCTTATTATTTTTACTGGACCTAATTCAATCTTCAAAGATCATCATCATCTAATGTTATTCATGTTAATGTTATTAGTGTACCTATATTATTCTTAACCATCGGTGTTTTTCCTAGTAATTTTTCATGGCAAATACTTTTAAATTAACCTCTAGGTTAGGATATACATTATGTAGATTCATTTTAGGATTTACGTGTACAACCTGAATCGGTAAATAGTATGAATGATTTAGTTTTGGGGCTCTTGTTTTGTCCGTTCGCTATTTTCGTCACGTAAAGCCATTAAAGTAGCTGGCAGTTATTTCCGAACACGCTTGTTAAAATGCATTGTGATTTTGTGACTGAAGCATGTTCAGTAAACTAGACATTCACTTCAGCAAGGTCTGTTGCACTTTGGACAAATGATATATTTTAAATAGGTTGTTTAACAAGAAAATAGAGCTAGAAAGACATTTTGAGTAAATTTTAATTTTAATAAACTTTTAATTCGAACATATGGTGCAGTAGTACGTCTGTATATGGGGTGTTAGTTTTTTTTGCGCCCAAAAATACATCTTTTTTATAATTCACTTTTTTACTGACAGTACATTTTGGAGCTCCAAACTCTCTTTAATTAGCTGACCCATTCAATGGATCCTGCGCAGTAACACTTGCGCCAAGGTTCTATGTTCATCTCTATCCTGTGAGTAATACTTTTCTGTCTCTATCGTTTCGGGCCATATAAGCCCACAGTTGAACAAAGCATTTTCTCGGAAGGCTCGCTCTATTGTAGACCTAATTCAAGCAGTATATAAAAATCATGAGCCGCCTCTGTCCACCAACTCCACGTGACCGCCAGTCACAACACAGCCCAGATAAGGTCGCGGACAATTCGTCTGCTAAGTGAATAGCGTTTCTGGCGAATGTAACTACCTATTACACAGTAAAAAAGCTGTTGAAGAAACTACCAGCGGCTTTCCCAAATTCATAGTATACATTTCTGGTCTTAAAGGTTCCTTCGGCAACGTACTAAGACCAAACTGTGCTGTGTAGACCGCTGGTTTAGGCCAGTTTCCCTTTAGTACATTTCACAAAAAAAAAACGATTTATTTTATTGCCGTTGTAAATGATCTCCAAAGTAGGTGCAGTGTTTTGTAGGCACAAGGTAGTATGTCATAAGTATCCATGTAGGTCCTATGCTAACTTCTTGGCACTGGCATAGTTCCTTCCATTCGATTTAAAGATAAATCGTCGAAGAGTACTCGAAAATTAATGAATCGTACGATAAGCACAGGTAACGCCGCTGAATTTGGCTCCGGTTCAAAATTATTCCTGGCGATAAAATCCCGCACTCGGGAAAGTATTCAGCCGCTGACGGCTTATCAAAAGTTATCATGGGTATTCAAATTCGATAGTCAGCATGAATCGCTACGAAATTTAAGGGGCGGGAGCTATCAATTTGAACTTCTCTTCCAAATCAGGCTTCGAGGTTTTGTTGGGGCACGACGAACCGCCAATGAGGATGAATGCGCGTGGATAATATCTCGATTTTTGAGGAGGCATATCGGCTGCCTCGAATAATATTATCTGTAAACGATAAAACATTGGTTGAACGCATAACGGATCCAATTAGATAATTTTTGCTGCCGACGATGGGAAGAAAATAGGAGACCATTTTCTTAGTTTATTATCCCTTCTCCTTGAGGTAGACAGACGGACAAAAAGATACAAAGTTGAATTCTAATTAAGGACAAGGGAGTTTTTTAATTAATGCGAAAGCTGGTGACTGCCCCTGCTTGCTCCTCAAGGTCATTTTTTTTTATATAATATAGTGTAACTGTGTAAGGCAAGAGTACCTAACTACATAAGAGTAACGCTGACTTTCGTTCTGCAGTGCAAACGTAGTTTGTCGTTCATTTTAAAACGGCATGTCGGATTCAATATAAATATTGCCCATCAGTTAGCGATAATTTAATTTAGGACACATCCAGATCCCATTTGTCATTGATTTGATAACTTAGATTTGCATTAAATATGAAAGCTTTGCTGAATTAGAAAATAAAGGAAGTAAATTTATTTTCACAATCAAAATATTTGTCATAATAGTTATATTCTATACTATATGTTAGATACTATACATACTTATAAAAATAAAAAAAAACCCAAACGGACGGGTTGTCGGAAACGGAACTATAAAAAATAAAATTTTCTAGATAACCCAGTCGATCGTTTTCATCGTTTACATGCCTAGGACAGCCAGTCAAAAGTTTCCCCATTATCAATATAAAAAAACATGTACGTCATTCAGGTGCCTTCTTTTGTTTCAGTTGCTACTCCATCCCAGCAAACAACGTATCTGGGGGGTCCCACGTCTCTCGCCACACCCTCGATCGGTTTGGAGGAGCAGCCTCTGAGGTATCAGCAGGAAGCGCGCCGCCGCTGCCGAGCCCAGCGTCCCCAGGGGCTGCACTGGTGTCTCCTGAGACCCTGAGCCGGCACAGCAGCCCCCCGCCGCTACCTCCGCACCCTTCACACCAGCCAGCACCGTCATGTTCCTCGCATCGAGTGCACATGGAATCGCCGATGAGGTATGACCATCTCCAATGTAGCCCCCCATTAGGATCTAGAAAATAAGCTATATGTATAAAACATATGGTAAAAAGCTGTAGATACATACGTACCCAAATACCATCATATCAGATCAGTTCGCTGTCTCCATGATATAATTGCTTTTACATTTCTGAGTTCGGTCCTGTTTCTGTTGAGGATTCCGGGTCAAGTGCGGTTCCACCTTCAGCCTTATGATAACTTGTCAGGTGTGATGTATATAGGGTAAGAAAATAGTTCGTATATAATATAATAGTTATTAATTGTTATATAATAGTATATATATAATAGTTAGATATTTCAGCTCAATCGGCTGTGGAGAATTACTGTTCCAAAATTTTTTGACTTTGACTCTGGCTTCCCTTGTGGTGGCGCAGTGAATGACTACGTGCTCCACCGTTTCATCTTCTTGAAAACATCCCTACTATTTTACCCTATTACCTTACCGTAAACTTTTTACCACACTTACCTGTTATTACCACAAACATAGCTTCCTTAAAAGTGTTTCCGATAATAGGATCAGACATTATTGGTAAAAAGCAAGCATTGATACTGCAACGAGCTTGTGACGTTTGAAGTGGGATATTTTTCAGTAGACTTTACACCAAGCCAATTAGGAGTCGACTGAGTCTCAGCTCAGGACCCCTAAAGTGCCTTTCATCTTTTTAGATATTAAAAGTTGATAGTTTTAAGCCTGCAACAAAAAAACGTGTTTTAGGGTTTGTTGTCCGTCTGTCTGTCATGACCCTTTTTATCATGAACGCGTAGTGGTGTTGTATTGAAATTCATATCAAATACTCAGGTATATAATACCTTTGGGCTGTACCAAAATCAAACTTCTATGTCAACGCAATCAAAAGAAAAAGAAATTTAAGCCGCATATTTTGAAACTCGCAACTACTCGCAAGGGAATCAAAACCTAAAGGACCTTTACTTCCAGTGTGTGTAGAATCTTGAAATTTGGCATGAAGCAACGATTTATCACACACATAAAGTAAAAATTCCAAAAACCTATAATTTTTAGTTACATCACATAATTTCTTTTTTAATAATTAGAAACGATAAAGAAACCTTTGTCTTAAATTTATGATCCTCCAGCTTTCCACATTGTAATGTTATGGATTTTATTAAGCAATAAAAATACCATAACTTTTACTTAGATACTTACAGGGTTGTACGGAACCCTCGATGCGCGAGTCCGACTCGCACTTGGCCGGTTTTTTAAAGGTGCTTAAACTGACCTATCGTGCGTTATGTAAAACATGATCCACGATGTCAGGCTTGAATGAGTAAAATGGATGCACACAATATCTCGCGAAAATCATTATTTTCTTTATTTACAGGAGAAATCTTACTATCCAAACAAAGGTCTAGTCATAGTCTAGTAGTAAAAATAGTATCGCTCTATAATTTAGCTAAAAAAATATTCCAAGCATTTCAGAGTATAATAAGATGATGATAGATAATAGGTAAAACACGGATTAAAATAGAAAGAGAATGGTTGATTAACGTGGTAATAGGTACATATAATAATATATGTATTATGTATGTACATAAATGTTAGGTAATTATAAAATCCCACACGTACCTAACCTACCTCTGTTTTCCAACGTAGATAAACTTTTCCAATAAGAACTACTAAGACTAAACTAACTTGTACCAAAGTAACGAAATCAATTTAAGTTCTTGTTGTTGGAGGTGTTTAAAGATGCTTAGAAACTATAAGCCTTTGTTAATCCTCGCCTCACCTAAGCTCTACGTTAAACATTTTAGTGTCAGAGCGATCTTTAGGTAGGTATAAGTAATCCTATGAGTTTCATCGTTAAAATCACAAAGAGTTTTTAGAAGTTTCTGAGCACGACAGGATAAGTTTAAAAAAAATATGATTCTTTGACGTTTTATCTCTAATTTGTAATGAAGAAAAACGAAATACACGTCGCGATTGGAAGATCTATGGGACCTGCAGGAAAATCACTTAAAATCCTTAAGATTACTTTAAATAAAGGAAACATTCCTCTATTAAAAAAAAACAAATTGATGAATGAAAAAAAAAGATTTCGTTTACCTATCTATTTGTCATCGTTTCTATTTGTCATCCGACAAATAGACGGACAGACAGACAGACAGACAGACATACCTTTTGAGGTAATACACCCAAATCACTTTAAGCATGTTTGTATATTTGAAGAGTTCCCTCGATTTTCCAGGATCCCATCATCAGATCCTAACCTGATGACGATCACCTGGGAAGTATGAAAATGAAATTAATTGCAGTAACAAATTTAACAATAGTTGGGTGACAAAAGGTAGGTAAAGTTACCGACCCTAAAAATACCGAAATCACTTCAAAGATGCGTAACATTGGAGAGTTCCCTCGATTTCTGCAGGATTCCATAATCAGATCCTGACCTGATGACAATGGGACCACCTGTGACATACCCTTTCAAACAAAAAAAGAATTTTACAAATCGGTCCAGGCGTCTTCAAGAAATCGGGGAACATACAAAAAAAATAAAAGATTCCGACGAATTAAGAACCCCCTCCTTTTGTTTGAAGTCGGTTAAAAATAATAGAATGTTTCCTATAAGTAAAGAAATCTATCTTAAGAACCACATTAAAAGTGGTTTCCCTTCAGGCCCAATTGATTTTTTTCACACTGTATATGGCTTGAAATATTCACATAAATATATTTTAGAGCTAAATTTATTAGAGAGAGACTACACCAAAAAGCTGTACGAATGATCTTTCTTTACTTGACTTGGTCTAGTTTACAAAATAACACAAAAATTCACAATCCGCGACGGGACTCGAACCCGCATCTTTTCCTGAAGCCGGAAACGCTCTAACCAATAAAGCAACGAGGGTCCTGACGCAGATTTGGATTTTTTGTGTCATATTGATACTCAGCTTGAGCGCCGATTCTTTGGTTTGCTGGTCTAGTTTTCAAATTTGGAAAAAGTTTTTTTTTTGAATGGACAATACGCTGGCCTGGTACTAAACCAGGAGGGCGACAGCTTTGCGCGCACCTAGTTGCGCGGACCTGAGCTTAGCGCGGACCTTTTGGAAAAAGTTATTTTTTATGCGGGAACTTTTATGCATCCATATCACTCGCTCACTCACGCGCGGACTAACGATCGAGGTGTCCCTCTCGCACGTTTGGTTTAGAACGGCGCCTAAGGTTAATCTTGATTTTTTT
Source organism: Venusia cambrica (assembly GCA_951394065.1). Taxonomy (NCBI): domain Eukaryota; kingdom Metazoa; phylum Arthropoda; class Insecta; order Lepidoptera; family Geometridae; genus Venusia; species Venusia cambrica. Next base: position 8,849,641 of record OX596035.1, read on the forward strand.
CATTTATGAAAAAGTTTCGTGCCCGCAAAGTGGCTGAGATAGCTTGAATTTCACGACCTTATAAAGCCCGAAATGTAGAGATCCGTAGTAGAACCATTATTCATCGACCGACTTATGCCTCGAAGCTAGCACTACGAACACTACTATAATGGCAGTGGGTAGATCATACTAACAACACATATGCATATAAACATATATTAACAAGCCACAAAGCTCAGTTGGTAGTAACTCTGCCTTCTGCGCTGTAGGCTGTGGGATCGATTCACACCCAGGACAAACATTTGTGTGGTGAATATACTCGTAGATGTTAGTTCTGTGTTGTATTGTATGATAAAAAAGTACTCTATCCTTAATCTAGTTCCTATATTACAATCTATGCTTAGTTTAGGGATTTGTAGATGTGTGAAATGAATACCTTGTAATATTTATTTTTTACTTTAGCATTCTGTGCGTTAGCTTTCTGTGGCGTTAGCTTTCTGTGGCGTTATGAGCAAAGGTTTATTCATGTGTATGTGCTAAATACCGTCACTGAAGAAAGTCCTGTATACCGAAACTCGCCATGCCACACAAATTTTTAGGATATGTTCTATATGAAAATGGACATCTAAAGTTAAATAGGAACTAGGGAACTAAAGAAAGTCCTGTATACCGAAACTCGCCATGCCACACAAATTTTTAGGATATGTTCTATATGAAAATGGACATCTAAAGTTAAATAGGAACTAGGGAACTAGGTACTGCTACCACATCAATTCATACAGACTTAACTTTAAGTGACTGGGGCTAAACCAGTAAAATTTAGAAAATTTGTGCATATAAAAATTTTCTCCACAGCGTGGCGCGGCGTCTGATGGATATCCGCAAGATTTTATTGAGCAAGAGGAACAGAAAATCAAATTATCTAGATTCAATCTTGTCGATTATCAGAAATTAAAAAGCTTTGCTATCCTATAAATCGATATTCAGTATTAAACTCCATTCTTTAGGTTAAATGAAAAAAAAAAAAATGACAGCTTTTGTGTTAAAATTTCCTTCTCGCTCTATCAGGGTCGCTTCCATTTGTAGTGTAGGAGTGTAGGGGTGCACTAAGAAATAATTTAAGGGAATTCCCACGGGTTGACGGAAATAAAGTCTCAGGCGTTTTACTAGTTCCATATACTCGTAGGTACCTACTTGACTCAATAAGATCTTGATCAATTCTGATGTATGAGAATAAAACAAAGTTACGTGCAAAGGACTTTGTTTAACCGCCTGGCTACCTACCACCATCTTAACTTATTCTGTCGCCATAACAACAGTTCCTAAATTGTTGTGTTCCGGCATTTAGAGGTAAGATAGCCAGCATAATCATAATCATCAGTTTGTGGCGGATTCCGGGTGAAGTGCGCTTCAACCTTCAGCCTTATCTTAACTTGTAACCAGGCGAGATGCAGGCCAAGCGCTTCCCAGTCGTACAATAATAATATAAATCTATATAACTTCCACAGGATACCAAGTACCCCGTCGATGAACCTGGGCGGATCGCTGTCCCTTCAGCCCATGGTGTACCCCCAGGGTGGGATGTCATCGCATGCACCGCTGCCGCCTATCAGGAGGTCGTCGAGACCCTCGCCTATACAGCATGTTCACATTATCAGCGCGTGAGTCTTTTTTAGGGCATAACCAGAAAGGGGATGAATGGCGAACTGACAAACTAGAAAGAAGTGTAAGTGTAACAGCAACAGGTATTTAAGTATGACGGCTGTGTGACCCGTTTCAAGGTCAAAATTGGATTAGGATGATTTAGAAACGTCAAATCTAACGCCTGTTCGGAATCGCGACCAGGTGTTATATACAGCCGAATTGAGTACCTCCTCATTTTTTGCAGTCGGTTAGAAAGAGTGCATGTGACTGAGATATGAATGTTGGGATGTGTGACAAGGATGGATAAGATGAAATATGAGTAGGTACATCGGAAAGTCTAAAAGCGCCACTGACGTAAATATAAAATGACGTAATATAAATTTTATGTTGGTACTTTCATACTTTCATTTAATTTTTAGTAGTATCTTGGTATCGTATCCCTGTTTTTATAATGTCACCACAGCCCTGTGCTGAAAATCAACGCTGTGGACTCGTTCGCAGCACATGCTGAGCTCGGACTCGGACTTAAACAAAGTCCTACCAACACCCAAACAAATCACAATATTGCACTCCACTGGGGATTGAACCCGGGACCTCTAGATTTGACACCGGCAAGCGAACCATAGACTCAAAAGGCGGTAAATATCCTCATATAGTCTACCCTGCCCGGGCAACGAAATCCTTGGCTTCTTCTAGAAGTTACGGCTGAAAGATCCCAAACCTCCTGCTGAAGTCCAGTGTCAAACAGTTTTTAGTGTTCCGTCGGATCGCGGAAGAGCCAGTAGCTTCTGGAAAAGCTCGCTCCATCGTAGACCTCATCCTTGCTCTCGCCCAGAGCTAAATAATCCTCTGAGCTGGATACGCCTCTAGACTAGATACGCCTCTAGGCTAGATACGCCACTTCACACCGGCTTTAGGCCAGAGTAAGTCAAGAGCTAACCCATCATTTATATAAAACTTGTTTTTATTTTATTATATTTAATTCGGGAAACATACAGATACAATATATATAAAGGTAGTACATTAAAAATAATTCCTAATCCAAAAACTTTCCAGCTTTAAGTACCTACTACAAAAGAAAGAAAGTATAAAAACGAAGTGTTAGGTAAGAATTTATATTGGTTAACTTAAATCCAGGAAATATTCTGCCTTGTTATACTTGCAAAGCAGGCGGCAGGCGTCTACAACAAATGGGTTGAATGAAAGGTAATTTAAATATTCGATTTTTGAAGTTCACGCAGGACGGAAGTACCTCTTGCTCGATTTACACTGATCCCAATTTATGTATGCTATAGATGATTTATAGGTACGAGTTTTTAATAATTTGTTCTTCTTAGCATACTAGAATAAGCATGAATATAAGTAGTTTGCCAAACGAAATCGAAATAATGAATTGTACTATTAGGAACCTTGTGGATGTGGCTTACCGCTTATTAAAAAGCCAAAATGAATACACGTTGTTCCGACCCCACCTAGTGTGGGATTACGGGCAGGAAGATGATAAATCTAGAAAAACTCACAATAAAAATATGAACCATATATGTATACAAGTATCTTTAACCGCCTCTGTGGTCTATTGGTTCGCCCACCGGTGATATCCAGAGGTCCCGGGCTCGATCCTCGAGTACAATATTGTGCTTAGTTTGGTTAGCGGTAGGGTAATCAACAATTTAAATTAAGATGTTGGTACTAGCTACCACCATCTTCCAGTTCCAGCATTCAGAGGTCATTATAGCCAGCTCCTCAGTCTGTTGAAGCTCCGGGGGAAATGCGCTTCCTCCTTGGGCCTTATCATTATTTTGAAACCAGATGAGAAGAAAGCTGAGCATTTCCCCATCGCACAATAAAAAAAGATATAATCTTCTTACGTCAGTAGATTAAATCTTTTTTCTATTCCAATTCTATTCCAGTGACTGACGAAGACAATTTTGGTATGCCAAGGCCATCATGGCAAATAAGCTCACAAACTTCACTAACCTGCTTATAACTCATCACTATCATTTGCTGGATAAGCTCTTAACTCTAGTTATAGACTGGATCACTTGTGGTTTTCCTCACGTCACGTTTTAGCAATTGCTATTGAACGAGAAGACGCTTGAACAATGATTCCAAGCCAATATTCGGGTGGTGAAATACCGCTGTGATAAATGGGACCTGTCTTAAAACAATCAATTATAGAGGTAGATAGGATAAAAACGAGTCTCGGATTCTGTATTTCTTGCGTTGAATGTGCACATTCGTTCGTGTGACCGAAAAAAAACAGGGTAGCCATTATATTTCATGATATTTTCATTTTATTGAAAAAGATGGCTTAAGGGGATGTGATGTACGATTTCAGAGTAGTGTAGATAGATAACAGAAATTTTGTTATTATAATTTTAACCGCCTTCATGGTCTAGTGTTAGCCCAACGTTGTCAGTTCCAAAGGTCCTTAGTTAGATCCCCAGGGGAATGCAATATTGTACTTGGCTTAGTTGGTGGTAGGACTGTGTTTAAGTTCGCCTGGCTAGCTACCACCATTTACCTAGCTTTGTAGTCATAACAGTTTAGAATTGTTGTGTTCCGGCATTTAGAGGTAGTTACCCAGTTTCTTAGACATTAAGTCATTAACTCGTAATAAACTGTACACCAACATTATTATAAATGAATTGTTACCGGCTGCCCCCACGAACGACCACGTTGGGGCAGACGGTAACACTTACGGCTATCTGCCCCCACGTATGAACAGTGGCACACGGTAGTACATTATTACCGTGTGCCCCATTTCTCATACGTGGGGGCAGATAGCCGTAAGTGTTACCGTCTGCCCCAACGTGGTCGTTCGTGGGGGCAGCCGGAAAACATACGAATTAATGTTCATTTACCTAGGCAAGGTTGAGGTCAACGATAGAGCGAGCTTTCCCAGCAAATGCCTTTTAACCCTCTTTTTGAAGGTTACGTTACTGGAAAACTGGGATGGGCAGTCCAAATTAAGAGGGTTTACCTACCTAGGTAATGAATTAATAAGTGAGATGATAAGGCAATAATTTCATCGCCAGTAAATATGTGCTAGGCGTCCTATCAAAAAGCATTATGAAGGAAATTGCATTATCCTTCCTCTCAGAATATGCGCATGCAAGCTGTCGTGGTTACTACTTGCTTGAAGACTGACTAACCACAAGATTTTTGTTTATTTAAATTACCTAACTAACTACTTTACGTAATAACTTAAATTGGTTCGGAGAAGTAAGACATTTGCAAAATTTTAGGCTCGTAGACTTACCTATAACTACTTACAATATGAATAAATAATACTTACAATAATGCTATTCACATACTTTTATGGCTGGCTAATAGGGCTGGGTAAAAATATTTTTATGCATTGCCACGGTACCGATTATGATTTACTGTAGGTTATAATCGGCTATGAAATTTATATCCATACATATATTATTTTTTTATTTTACATGGTCAGCTATGAACCTTAAAACTTGCGTTGGCAAGAATGAGGTCGATGGTGGAGCAAGCTTCCGGTGCCTACTTATCTTGTGGCATAAGGACCGTAAAGTTCAGGAAATACAGACGTAGGTAGATAATTCCAAGTTTTGGCTTCTTATGTTTTTACATTTTAAGAAGAATCCCCTTTCCACCACCGGACTAGCAGACGTACGGCAGACTGCAACCCGTAGGTATCTTGTAAATGGTCCATTGTGCCGAACACCGCACACTTTTTTAACCGCCTCTGTGGTCTAGTGGTTCGGTGTCACCGTTTCCACCGGTGTCAGACCAGAGGTCCCGGGTTCAATTCCCACGGGGGGCACATATTGTGCTTGGTTTGGTTGGTGGTAGGACTTTGTTTAAGTCCGCCTGGCTAGCTACCACCATCTTACCTAAATTTGTCGCCATAATAACAATTCTAAATTGTTGTGTTCCGGCAATTAGAGGTAAGATAGCCAGTTCCTCACTCTGTTGAGGATTCCGGGTGAAGTGCGCTTCCACCATCGGCCTTATCTTAACTTGGAACATTAGAACCCGGTAAGTTCAAGGCCAAGCGCTTCCCCGTCGAACAATAAAAAAAAAAAAAAAAAAAGAACACATAAATTTTTTTTGGAACAAAAATGTTATAAATATTTACTTACAACTAACCAGTTGCAGCACCTAACATCGTTCGCCTTTATATATTTTTTTATATTTATTTACTGGTAAGAAACTTTTTGCCCTCGTCTGTTTCGGCACGAGTACAATCTTGGAGTCTTCAAGTCCAGAGTATATAGGTTCCTTTTAGACAAGCGTGCTCCATCATAGGCCACATTTATACTTGTTATTCAAGTGAGCTGGTGGTCAAACGCTTGGCTATCAATAAATTAAAAAGATGGTAGTTAGGTATATGTAATAGAATGCAAGTCATACATGACTAGCTACGAAGATAGGTAAGTACGTAGGCTAGGTAAGTACATTCACAAAACTTTTACCGCAAACCAAGCCCCTAACCCCTCAAGATCTGTATTCTCTAGCTACCCACGGAACAATGATCTCATCTCTTTGTCTAGTTCAAGTTTATCTTTTAAAACATTGCTGCTTTTACCAATCAAAGATATCTTGCAACTATTAGGTAAGTACCTACTAGGTAATAAAACTATCACGCTGTTGAGCATATTTTATAAATTGCCAAAAACAGGTAAGTACTTACTTAACTATAGGTAAAATAAATAGGTAGGTTTATAGTAAAAGTTACGGTATCTATGTTGTACTAGTTGCCCTATATCTGTTGCTCGAAGGTATGCAGGTAATGTAATATTGGAGTCGGATCAAAATCAAAGCAAATAATTCAATAAGTTTTTTATCTTCAATCAAACTTAAATTTCAAAATGCTCTCGCCCTCGGCTTCGCCCCACTAACCGCAGAATTCAATATTCAATGCCCGTCATGTTTCTTTCATAAGGTCAGACTCAGATTAAGAATTTCGTTGATGTCCGCAGTTTGTGTCGTATTCTCAGTCGGGGGCCAATAACACGCGGTTGTCATGGCAACCGTGCGTGCTCAAGAGGGGACCCTCGCTTCCCTACTCACACAAAACCAGTTAACAATGACATAGCTTGGCCCAAGAAAGTTATGGAATTCTCTAAGTGGAATCCTGGCGGCGAGGACCAAGATACTTGGCCAAGTATTGCTCAGATGCGACGAAAAACTCACACCGGAACTTCGTCGTAATTTATGTTCGTGGAAGTAGGAACCTACATAGGTACCTACTACCTTGTAAGGTTTGGTACATCAGCTCAGACATGAAATTTTGGTACATTATCTATGTTTCTAATATAGGTACATCCAGACTTGCAGGTTGCAGGTAGGTAACTATCATACTATCAAAAACAAAAATCTTTTGTTATCGGTTACTCAGTAAGGTATGTTCTTTCTTCTTTACATAGAGACCAATGGATCGTAAGTTAATATGAGGATTACCAAGGGCTTGATCTTAAACTGCCGCCCTATTTTTGGTCTTAAAATTCTATTGTGTAGGTAGGTACCTATGTATCTTTTTAAATTTATTTATGTTTGGAATGGATCGGCTCTTGACTTCGAAACTTATACAAGCAAGGATCTACGATAGAGCGAGCCTGCCCAGAAGGTCTGTATTTCCGCTGTGTTACGATCTGCCTAAAAATGTCGGCAATCTCGGCAATATCGGCGTCTAACGTCTAATGACTTCAAATGTGAGTTAATAGGCAACTCTCTTCTTGAAGACATATCTTCCAGCGTCTGTATTTCCGCTGTGTTACCCTATCGTAACACAGCGGAAATACAGACGCTGGAAGATATTTTTTTTTCAATGCGCAAAATGTATGAGGAACAGTTTTGTCATCCCATGCAATTATTCAATATCCTTTCACACACCACAACTACACGGAATTTAAATAAAAGAAGGTACTATGAAAAACTTTTGGTTTGTGCTCTGTAACATTAGTCAGATATCCAGCTGGTCTTAGATCCTGAGCTTTAGTTATTAAACAATGCTATCAAAATACATAAAATCGTCGTGTCAGCTCACTGTCTGAACCTAGCCAAAGATCCGAGGTACTTGACATTTTCAAGGTTGCTTCCTTTTACAGTGAATGGGAAAGAGTTTCAGTAAATTTCCACGGGATGTTGGGAATAAAGTCCCGGGTGTTCCACTAGTATATCTATGTTTATCGTCGTCTCTTTTTGATAAGCCGAACTGTCGAAAAGTTTCCATTATTCATACGAAATGCAAATAACTCGAGCTTCTACGCAGGCATGTGCAATTTATTTTAATTAAGTACAAAATGTTTCGGCGCTCTGCCTCCGAAGCGAAGTGAGAAATATGCCCGCTGCAAATTAACGCTGAATTTTAAAATGAATTTCAGTTGTACTCCGTCTATAATAATTATATTTGATACATCAATTAGCTGCGCTGGTTTGCAATTTAGTGTGTAAAAGCTTTATCGTGGTTCTGGCAACATTATTTAAATTAACTGTTGCTAAGCAAAAACACGTATCCAGTATATAAGGTTTTTTTATTATTATTTCTTGTTAGCAGCAATAGAAATAATCACTGTGAAAATTGCAACTGTCTACTTGTAACAGTCCACGAGATACAGCCCGCTAAAAGACGGACGGGCGGATAGCGGAGGCTCAGTAATAGGGTCCCGTTGGCACCCTTAGGGTACGTATCTCTAAAAATATGAACTTCTTGATACTTTGGGTTGTAAGTTTAACGCACCACAAAAATAAAACGTATGTTTTGTACCTACCAATATCAAAATCAAAATCAATTATCGTTTATTCAGTAACTATAATTTCATTAGGATCACGTTGAAACGTTAACTCTAACGCCTGTTCGAAATCGCGACCAGGGATGCTACCGCCGACCGACGGCGAAGCCGATCTCCATTGGCTTAAAATTAGCTTCATGAGAACTAGAAACGATTTTTACCGTCAAATGTACTGAACGGATAGGTTTCATAACATGTGTACACTTTTGAGATGGGAAACGCCATTTTGGATATGACACATACCCGGTAGTAAAAATCGTTTCTAGTTCTCATGAAGCTAATTTTAAGCCAATGGAGATCGGCTTCGCCGTCGGCGGTAGCGTCCCTGAGCACGCAAAGAGAAAAGCAAGAAGCTCGGGCTAGTAATTTTTTTACCTACATGATTCCCTTTTTTTAATGGTTAGGTTATATAATTCCCATATTACAAGCTTTGCTCAGTTTGAGGCTTATTTATTTATTTAATATTGTTTTAACTATCTTCTTTTGTTGAGTAAAGACGAAGGCAGAACCTATATCATAATATCAGGCGGTTTATTTGAGGCGAGGCGCGAGATGCGTAATAAAAACAAATGACTCTGAGCGATTGTAATAAAGGACGGTTCAGGAACAGTGGTAGAGTAGGCTCGTCTAAAGTAGGGTTGCCAAGAAATACCAACAATATTAAAAGGCTAAATTTTAGGTGTGGGCTACCTAGTAAATAGTCCCCGGGCAAACGGAATCACTGGCTTTTTACGTTTATTCGGAAATTTTGCATATTCGCAACTAAGTTAGGTTAGGTTAGGTTAGAAAATTCATAATCTAATTCTGTAAAGTTCTGGGATCTGAACTAAACATATATATATATATATATATATATGATCCGAGGTTCGTGCCTACGTCCCAAGAGTAGTGAAGTGAGCTTTGTAGGTTTTCTGCTTTGTTATAGTAAATATACCTATGTATATGAAATACAAAAAAACAATCCATGTTGTTTTTAGGGTTCCGTACCCAAAGAGTAGGACCCTATTACTAAGCCTCCGCATCCGTCCATTTGTCCGTCTATCACGTGGCTGTATTTCATGAACTGTAAATGTAGACAGTTGAAATTTTCTGTGAGTTTGAGTCTGTTTTTTCTTTTGCCGTACAAGTAATAAGAATAAATAAAATGAAAAAAACAACGTTAAAGATACAAGGAACGTGTGCACATGTCGGGTTTGAATTATATATATTATTTCTTATACACTATACTTCGTTTATTATATCATTGAGTGATCAAGAGTAAAATAAAATAAATTGATACACATAAAGTGAAAGTTACATAGATAAAAAGCTCAGCTCGCAACGCGTACCGAACCGATTATGCATTCAGTGACAGCCCTAGCGAAGCGTCCTCTGGGATTAACGGAGGCCTAGTGACACCATCACCTGGCTCGGTCCCTCATACATATTTATACTTCTCAGAGGCTCTTCACTCAGATGCCATACTTTTTACCCGAGTGAGGGAAGTGTTTCATGAGTAACTCACAACGCAGTCGGTAGTAGCTCTGCCTTCTGCACTGTAGGATGTGGGTTCGATATACACCAAGGAAAAATATTTGTGCGTTAAATATACATTTCTGTTCTGCGTTTGATGTGTTTGATATTTTTTTTTATAGATATATACATATCTTTATTCAATAAAATGTACTCGTACAATTAAACTAACTATGTATACAGGAATCAGTCAAATTACCTGAGGATCGTTACAAACGGCCTATAGGTAACTCAACTGTTCCAGACCAGTACCAAACGGAAGCGTGCCCAAGACACTGGCTGCATTGCCACGCTGAATAGCTATGCTAATTTGCTGGCCTAAATAAGAGCCAGCCCTTGTTTGATATTTGTGTTTTGTATGTATACAAAGAAAAAGTGTAATGAATGTGAAATCTGTAAATATGTTAACATGTAACAAGATTTGCTTTGTTTGGGGCTAGATGGCGCTGTGTTAATTGAAATGTCCCGTCCCTAATAACTTTGTGAGCTAGCTGTACACGTATGTACCCTGTGGCAAGCAGGCTAGACTAGACTGGACCTCAACTCCAACTAAAGTAATAACAATAATGGAAGGCAGGTAATGTTCGTAGTCTCCAAGAACAAACAAAGTTATAAGTATAATAGATACTTATCGTATTTCCTAGACAACAATGATTAATACAGCTTGCGGGTCAGTAAATAAGTGCCTGCTCGGGCAATACATTTATTTTCTGGAGAGACTACCTGCCCTGAGTAAATAATACTACCGGTTCAGTATTTATTTCCGTAGGGATATAAGGTAGGTTTAGGGTGGTAGGGTGGCGTTTAGTGGGTTGGCCAATAAATCCTTTTAGTTCTGATAACATGATTTTACAGTTTGTGCATTTCACGAGAATGCCTTTCAGCACCTTACTGAGTAGGTATTATAGCGGCCTCGCATCCGTATGGTACGTAAAGTAGTCTGAGCTTGACTTGGCTATCTGAAAACAATTCAGCTGAATCCGATCAGGAGTATAATAATAGCTACCACCATCTTAACATAATTCTGCCCCATAACAACAATTCTAAAACTGGATGTAAGATAGCCAGTTCCGTAGATCGTTGATTTTCGATTCCGGGTAAAGTGCTCTTTTACCTTCAGCCTGATCATATCTTGAAAACCTGGTGCGATTAAGGCGTATATTTCATAGGTTTAATTGAAACTGGTACTTGATTTGGTTTAGAATTTTCATCGATAATAACATAATTAGAAATAAATCGTACTGTGCTGCACTTACAGCTTTATCTGTTACACTTGCCAGTTATTTGCAAATTGATTAACATTTTGTTAAATGGTCTTAAAAGCCGTGCCACACCTCACACATGTCAAACTATTTCGTTTTGATAGATGATTAGTTCGACAATGCAGTGTGCAATGCGTTGGCGGTTCTTTGTTTTTTTGCCTAAATTTACCTAGATTTTTAAAAAGAACGCAGTATAGCTTCTCTCTCGCAAATATATGTAAAAAAAGACCAAGCTTACGATTGATTCACTGCAATCTCGCCTGGTGGTAAGCGATAATGCAGCCTACGAGCACATTTGACTAGAAGAATCCTACTTAATCGTGAATTTAAGACTACCAGGTATAATTATCAAACTAGACCTGGAAACACAGACTTGACCAAGGTTTTCCATTGTTTCGCAGTGCGCACAATGATAGTGTAAGAAAATCGCTTAGAATATTTTCATACACAAGCATTGTTTGTACTTCCTACCTTATTTTTATGTATTTTTCTTTGATTGTTTAACAGGAGTGACGCACTAGCAACAACTCTATCTGCGCTGTACGGAAAACTGCTTGTAGTCATGGGAATTGCATTCCCAATGGCTGAGGTCATCTCCACGTACATTCCACCCTCGTTTTATGAGGTAAGTGTACATTAAAGTGATATACCGCCCCCGCATCTAGATAAAAAGGCGCTACATTATTGCAACCAGATATTGGACATTACGTGGCTTCTTTTCTTTAGATTCATGAACGAATGAATAGCTATCACACGCAACTATAAAACTTACTTTATTGATAACAACAAGCGAAGATTGGTTACAGCGCTTATTTTCAGCTTTCCAGGCGGTCCTTAGAATATCTAGATCAAATTAACTTGACCAAAAAATGGTAATAACAAAATAAAACGTGTTCAATACAAGTCAATCAGACTTACGTCCTTTTAGATGTAGTTTCAGTTCATATAAAATGGCAAGAAAATTACTTTGATGTCATATTTTTAAATATTTGGTCAACAAGAAAAATCTGCTAATAAGTTAGTTGGTTATTTGGTTGCATTTATTCGGAATAAAAAACACTACATAAAAACAGATGACAACGATGCTGACCGCAAATAGTATTATTACTGTGTCGCCTCCAGTATCGCCCTCCTCTTGATATGTGGGTAGCTTATTATTCCTAGAAAATTTAAAAATAAAAGTTTGAAGGTACAAATTATTGGAAATGTGTGAAAGTTCATATGCATATCCGTAAATATATATGAAGTGAATGAGTAGGTGAATGAGAGTTACAGGTAATCCTGATGACACCATCTCAACTTGTACCCAGGTGAGATGATGGCCAAGTGCTGACCCGTCGAACAATAAAAATAAATAAAAATAGATAGGAATAGTTTAATGATCTGTGTTCTTTTCTCCCAGGGGTTTTACCTGTACCTCTACATCGGAAGCATGGCGTTTCTTCTTTACATGTATGCTGCCCTTGTCAGGGAGAGGTCAATAACAAGCTCAGCGGACACCACAGTTATTGCCAGTGAGTAATACCTATTCGAAAATATCCTAATTTTGGTACAAAACAACTTAAAAGCGAAAAGTTTAAAATTGCAAATGAAGTCTCCGAGTACAGAGCCGTAAATAGCATGGTTCTACACGACCCTCTTAGAAAAAACAGGTAAAATATTTTTTTCTGTATTCCGTGGAGCAATTAAGGTCTGTTTACATAATATTTTTAAGCTTTTACTAAGTAAGAGATAAATTCATTCATTTACATAGAAAGTTCTAAGTGCTCTAAGCCCGTATTGTGGGTATAAGTTATAAGGAATAAAATTAGCAGATAAGTTATACAAACTACAAAGATCATAAGTCATACAAAGGTCATTAGTTATACAAATGAGGTACTATGGAAATTTGGTCTAGAATGTTTTTTCAATGTTGTGGGTATAAGTACCAAGAAATAAAATTAGCAGATAAGTTATACAAACTACAAAGATCATAAGTCATACAAAGGTTATACAAATGAGGTACCTATGTAAATTTGGTCTAGAATGTTTTTTCAGTTTCTATTCTTATAATCGATGTTGAGACTCGACTTGATTAATGGAGCAGTAGGTAAGTCTTAATTATTTCCACGGATTGCTCACATTTTAAAGAAATTACTCGCTTCCAAGGTTCGTACGTAGGATGTAATCAGAAGTCTGAGATGGAAAATCGTCGGCATCTGCTTCTTGGCAATTTTCAAATTTAAACAAAAATCTTGTTTGCTAACGAGCATTTAATTTTACGTTTATTTTGAGGAGTGTTCTTCCTTCACGAAATCGTTATGGCGTCGCGTTTATTCGTTATCTTTATGTTTTACTAAGCCTCATAGCTCAGTTGGTAGTAGCCTCTGCCTTCTATGCTGTAGGTTGTGAGTTCGATTCCCACTGAGGACAAAAATTTGTGTGAATGATATAGATGTTTGGTCTGGTTAAAAAAAATATATGTTATTATTCTATCCGTATTCTAGTTCCCATATGCTTATCTATGCTTAGTTTGGGGCTAAATGGCGCTGTGTGAAATTAACATACTGTAATAATTATTATTTTTATTATTATGCTTATGTATATCATCTTAACATTACGTGAATGTTGTTTTTAGATTATATTATGACGGGAGGAAATATGTTATGGTCATTTAAGGGGCTAAAAATCTTATTATAGCTAACCCATCTTTATCTCATCATCATTAACCGCCTGTGTGGTCTTGTTGTTACTCCCGGTGTCAGATCCAGAGGTCCCAGGTTCGATCCCGCAGGGGGAGTACAATATTGTGCTTGGTTTGGTTGGTGGACTTTGTTTAAGTCCGCCTGACTAGCTACCACCATCATACCTGATTCTGTCGTCATAACAACAATTATTTAATTTTTGTGTTCCGGCATTTAGAGTTAAGATAGCCAGTTCTTCAGACAGCTAAGGATTCCGGGTGAAGGGCGCTTCCACCTACGGTCTTATCATAACCTGAAAATCAGGTGAGATGAAAACCATCTCCCCGTCGTGAAAATAAAACACTTGCTTCTCTTATAAATTACCAAAATTATGAAATATTATGCATCTTGGATTGGACTAGTACATGGATATTGCATTTTAACCGCCTCCGTGGTTCAGCTTACCGATTTCAGATCCAGAGGTCCCGGGTTCGATCCCCATGGGGAGTACAATCTATTGTGCTTGGTTTGGTTGGTGTTAGGACTTTGTTTAAGTCCGCCTGGCTAGCTACCAACATCTTACCTAATTCTGTCGCCATAACAACAATTTTAAAAAAATGTTGTGTTCCGGCAATTAGAGGTTAGATAGCCAGTTCCTCAGTTTATTGAGGATTCCGGGTGAAATGCGTCTCCACCTTCGGCCTTATCTCAACTTGTAACCAGGTGAGATGAAGGCCAAGCACTTCCCCGTCGTACAATAAAAAAAAAAAAGGGACAGGTACGTTAGTGGTCTAGCCCGCGCAATGCCATCCGTGGCTTTTGCAAGCGGTCACGGCTGAATGATCACAGCACTGGTGTTAGGACCTGTAAAGCTCCAGGCCAAACAGTCTGCCGTGTTCCATAGGTACCTACTTAGGAAAGCTCCATCATCGCTGCAGTACGCTCGATGACCTTTTTACCCAAATTTAAAATTTTGTTTGATATACATCTGTGTTCGTCATAATGTAGCATACATTATGTTAGTTTAAAGTATGTATAGTTTTGTTATTTTATGTTTGGGTGAATAAATCTATTTTCTTTCTTTTTTTCTTTCTCCATCGTAGGTAGACCTCCTTGCTGTGGCTTAGAGGTTGACAAGCCTAATGCAAAGAATAATTGATTTCGTTAAAAATATGTTTATCATTATTTGTTACCTGCTTTTTACAATCCCCAAGCATAAATGTGAGTAAATTGTTTTTATGTGTATGTGTTTTTATTTACTTATACGTAAAGAATCAAATATTTTCCCGGAATCCAAACGAAATAACAAAGCGGAATAAGAAGCAGATTTCCCTGAAAGCTTATCCCCGGAGTGAAGGTTTGACACGTGACGTAGCACGCATTTTCCCCTGTTTTTATCGCATATTTTATCCCCTTTCCCGAGGCCCTAGGCGGGACGGAATGCAATGTGGAAATAGTGGCACTGATTTTTCTTTTTGCTCACATAATCTCCATTTGTTATTCAAATTGAGCGTAAAGCCCGGCGGGCAACAAGGTGCCCTAGCTAGTACTTGTGGGGTGTATTTTCACTCTAGCCAACGCTATGCGTCTAAATTGATCCTTTGATCATTTGCGCTCAGTGTGGACTGATAGCTTTTATATTTTTAGCTTTGTTGAGTTAAATGTGTTTGCATTATATGTACCGTTTGCTAATTTAACGAAAAATAAGACATTGCTTCCAGACAGAATTAAGAAGCCTGAGTCTAGAATAAATATACCCATGCTTAGATAGACAATTATTTAGGTAGTAGGTGTAGGTGAGACCCCTTTGTCAATTTTACGTCCTTGGGCTGAGTTGGAAGTTTATTTGATAGGTTTTGAATTTCACGTTGTTGTCATCTTTTATAGAGTCAGACACAAGCTCATCACCCTCAGAGTCAGAATCGTGCTCATCTCAGATGGAACGAAGCACAACTACCACGAGTCAGCTCCCCGCGCAGCTGGCAGCCAAGCGGCTGTCTCTGGGGTTTGCACTGGCCAGCAGAACGCACCACTACGGCAGTTTTTATTTGCGGATGGGTGCGGTTGGTAAGTACAAGTTTCTTTCAAAATAATCCCCTATTAAAATACACCTCTGATCATATATCCTCATAAGAGTAGTGACTCAGAGCGATTTTATGAGGATCATCGATTACTAGATAGATCGATTGTATGATAAGTATGTATTTACAAAAAAAAAAAAAAAAGTATTTATGTATTCTATCGGTAATCTAGTTCCCATATTACAAGCTATGCTTAGTTTGGGACTAGATGGCGCTGTGTGAAATTATTGTCCTGTAATATTTATATAGATAGTCAGTATGTCCAAACTTACGTTCGGCACATACCCACGGCTAGCAAGTAGTATTCAATATGTGACAGGTTGCAAGCCCATCGCCGCTAAGCGGAATACTAGCCAGTGACCCATGTCATTCGGATTTTTGGTTCTAGGATACCGGTTTCCTCACGATATGACCTTCACCGTCAGACCGTCAGAACGTAAAACTGCGTTTCGCAAAATCTGTTTCCAAACACTAAAGTTGCATGTTCGCATTCAGCAATACCAAACATTTTGAAGAGGTTCCGTTTTTAAAAGCTCTACACGATTAGAAAATACAGAAAAAAGAGCAGTAGTTTTGCTTACGCATAGTCTGAACGTACAACCTCTTTACTAAATTCATAAAGTTGAATTTTATATTTTTTTAATTTAGAAAGTGTTCCTACAACTTGGGCACATAATCATCATACATTATTGTTTTTATTATCAAACAAAGAAATCAAAATTGCTGTTTTTTTTTTCAAAAATTCACTTTTCCCGAAAAACTATAAAATAATTAGATTTTCTTTTTAAGTTTGCAGAACTTTTTTTTTTTAAATCGATCACTTACCATGACTTTAAGATAACTCTCATCAGACTTCGCCAGGTCGAGGTATGAAAACATTTTTTTTGCATATGAAGCATCATTTGCCATAAACACCACACCTAGCAGACGAATTGGCCTCGACCTCAGCGAAAGCTGTGTTGTGACCAGCAGCGGTCCGGAAGAGTTGATGTCGAGGTTGAGATGAGGGAACTTGAGGCTTGCCTGAGCAAAAAAGAGGTCTACAATGGAGCGAGCCGTCCTAATGCTTACCTGTTATTACAATACACCCCAGGACGTCACTGCAGAAAATTCCCCCTCCAAAAAGAATTAGAATTACCTATTCTATGTATAAGTTACATAGAATAGTTACATAGAATAAATCTTCTCTGCTTTGATCGCTAGTGACAGTTTGGCATAAACCTGTGGTAGAGGGACAGGCAAAACAGTTACGCAGTTATGAACGATAAATAATATATGACGGGACGACGACGTCGGATTAGATCCTAACTTTGTGTCACAGACAATCTTAGGATAGTTTTGAAACTTTGCTGGGTCACACAGACAATCTCGTAGTAGTTTAAGTCGCGTTAGTAATTCAGTTTACTCCAATTTGATCCTCTTTGATATGACGACATTGTCTTTGACATAAATTGTGAGAGGAACTAGAGTTGAGTTCAAGCAGCAAACTCTCGGAAACCGGTGATATAATATTATTTATGTATAGTATAGGTATATAGAGACAGGGTTCGTTCAGTTTTGAAACTACCACGGAGGGTTCCGCGTGGTAGTTGAAAACTGTGTTACGGTATGAAGGGGTTCTGCATAATATTCAGACAGACACGATTTGGATGCCTAATTAGTTGTTCAATAAATAACTGTGATATTTCTAGAACGACGCACAGTCAAAGATGTGCGTGTGGTGTAATGACCACTTTGTTAAAACTCTTTGAAAATATACTAAGGATTGCGTGAACATTCCCAAAGAATTGTCAAAGCAATTAATAGTTAGGTACTGAAATGTATAGTTAGGTTATCGATTAAATAGGTATACAGCCATGTTAATATCATAACTGTAAACGAGATGACGCTATCGTAGGAAAAGAAAAGAAAAAGAAAAAGAAAGGAAAAGAAGTAATTAAAGATGCTCTTGGATTTAATTTTGAATCTCATTGCTTTATCTGTGGTGGATTTTTCGGTAATATCTCAAAAGAAAAAATTTAATGTGTTCAAAGCAACGATACAAGAGATAATATATTACAGTATATTCAAAAACAGAACACATTAAATGATTTTGATAAAAAGATTTCAGCTCGTTTGCAAAATGTGCCTGATTTAGTCGCAGTAAAAGCGCATTATCACACTGCTTGTATGGCTATTTTTTATAACAAAAGAACAGAAAGAAAAAGGGGTCGCTCAGCATGTGAAAACACTAAGAATTTTATTAATTATCTTATTAATTATATCGTTGACAACGAAACAGAATGTAAATTTTCTGTAAATGAAATAAAAGAGGGATTTTCAGGAGATCTTCCAGACTACACAACTATTAAAATAAATTGAAAGAGCATTTTCAAAACGATATCGAGTGTCATTTAATTAAAAGGGACGGGATTTTTTTTTAAAAGGGAATTTTTCGAATTCAAGTTTTTTTTGAATTTTTGCATTTTCTGAGAAGATTTACCATAGTAACATATATTTTTTTTTTCACCATCAAAAAGTAGAGATTTCAACGAACAGAAACCATACCAACTTTTTGAAAAAAGCTGATATTTTGACGGGTGAATTTTCGATTGAAAATTAGGGTGTTTTTTCGATATTAATTCAAAATCAGGTGAAAAAATAAATATTTTTAATCAAATAAATTACAGCGTATTTGGGACATAAAAAGGTAAGTTTTCACAAAATTTCGTTAAGAAAAAAGATTTTTTGTAAAAGATAAAAATAAAAAACCAAAAACTTGGTTTTTTGAATTTTTCACATAAATTTTGAGGTTATGTGAAAAAAGTGTCAATAGAAAAGTTTTAGATCTTTTCATTATCTACAACTTTGCCATTTGACTTTTTTCGATAGGACTTTTAGTTTTGACGGAAATCAGGAAAAACCGTTTTTTACCCTTAAAAACTCACCCCCATCCCCTTCCCGACCTCAGATCGCCCGTAAATTATGTTTCCTTTCATTTTTATAATAATTCCCTCCTTTTCTAATGGGTTTCATCCTACTATAATTTTCTTTCACTTTTCATTATTTTTAAAGGCTTCTACCCTGGTCTATCGTTCAATATAACATTTTCATTTAAGAGGTACATGTTCTTATATTATAATAGAAGAACATCCGTCTAAATCATAATCTTCCAACCGCTATCCACTTGGTTTTCTCGCGAATTAATCAGAATGTATAATGAAAAACATTGATATCACATAAAATTAAACAAAACAGTATACCTTTATAAAAGCTCAGATTAAAAGAGCTAAATGATGGTTGCGCTAGTCTTCAGAAAATTTGTTATAACAAACATATTAGAAGTGTAGTCAACGTTGCATGGGTATATTGGTATATTATTTTGGTTGGTGGTAGGATTTTGAATCCGCCTGGCTAGCTACCACCATCTTACCCAATTCTGTCGCCATAATAACAATTCTAAAAGTAGTTGTGTTCCGGCATTCAGAGGTAAGATAGCCAGTTCCTCAGTTTGTTGAGGATTCCGGGTGAAGTGCGCTTTCACCTTCGGCCTTATCTTAACTTGTTACAAGGTGAGATGAAGGACAAGCGCTTCTCCGTCGTAAAATAAAAAAAAAGTACAAGACATCCCAAGTTTTTGACGTTTAGGTCATTTGTGAAGAGTAAGAGACAAATAGTGGAACGTACCCTGCTCAAATGTTAAGTACGAACAAAACTGCCTCAACTGGCAATGATATCTATATGTTGTAAAACTTTTTATACAGGCATATAAAGATTATACAATTCATCCAAGGTTTTCAATTCTCTTTGTTCGATATCTTTAGATGCAACTGATGTTAGAAATTAATTGTCTCAAATCCTTGGACGCAATCAAAGGTGCAGGCAATGTCGGCATTACACCATTTTTAACACCAATTGCGCAAAGGTTCAGAGGTCCTAAACGGTCTGCCTAAAGTCATGAGTCACCTTTTATGACATCTGTGAGTGGAAGAGGTTGGTGCCGCGAATGTATATTACATTACGTCACATATATGAATGTACCTGTCATATAAATATCTTTATGAATAAACAAATGTAATTCTATAACTAATATTAACGGGATATTTACCATGATTTATTGGTGAATGGGCTATCCGATATTTCGCGGCGCATGTATACGCCATGATCAAGGATACACCATAAATCATGGTAAATTTGCTGATAGTATATAGCTATATATTTGCAAAACTATGATAGTTTAAAAAGTTGATGTAATTCTCTCCTTTCAATGGTTAGAATGGTTAGTAGAGCGATCTCTAGCAGACAACCATTCCCTTTCCATTCCACCGGCTTTAGCGATAAGACCCGATAAGATCGCCATTTGTAAAATGATAAGTTTGTCTCGCTTTTATGTTAATTAATATAATTGTCTATCTATCTTGGTGAATGTAAAATTTTCAGCTTTCGGCATCGGATCAATGATCTACTCGGGACTTGAATTCGGTCAGTACTGGGAGCTGGAGCGAAACACGAACTGTCACAACGTGCTTCTGGCGCTGACGCCCGCGACCAGAATGGCATTCATCTTCATACAGATGTACTTCATCTTTTTGAATAACGAGGTGCGTGTATACATATATTTTCAATGCAGTGTTGCCCTTAATTGTAGAGCTTATCCTTCCTCTGTCAAAAGCTAGACAAGCTTAGAGCTCAAGAGCTAACCATCGTTTGTAACTCCCTTATGCCAAAACAACTGAACAGATTAAGCTGAACATTTTCTCCGATATTTTTGAGCCGGGATCGATAAAATACATTTCTGCCGGATATCGCGCTGCCGATACCTTTTTATTTTACTAGCAGAAGCTAGGTAATAAAATGTCTACCGAAATTTCTTAGATAAGCCGTTTGTGTAGGTAATTATTTGTGTCATATCGATCCTGGGGAAGGAAAAAGGGCTTTATTTTTTTATTTTATTTTATTACCTACAAAGTAAGCAAATATAGCCTTTGTTTTGAAACAAACGTCAGTATACCTACAAACAAGATGCAATTCCAGGAGTTAGACGCTACGAAGTCGGCTTCATAACTGATTCATAATCTACCTATTAAAGATTTTAGCAAGCAAACGAAGCAGAAGCTCATATATGGGACATGCTTGACCGTCGTAAGTCGATAGAATTATATAAGAGAGAGAAATAAGAATATACGTCTGGAAGTCATGCAGTTCCTGCACAAGTCTGGCAAGAAAAAGTTCTTTGTATTTTTAAAATTCACGAAGGATCGTCTCTTGACCTCAACGATTGCCTGGATGGGTAAGGTCTACAGGTTTAGTTCAAATATGGACGCGATGGTAACCGTATCAATGTTTTTGCATTATAAATGAAATTAATGTACGGAATACCTGGCTGGTGTTCTACGGAAAAACTGGTAGTACCTATGACCTGTAGAGGTTTACCTGGCTATCTTCCAGCGACAACTCTTACCGAAGTCCGGCTGCTAACCGTGTTCTGTCTGTGTGTGAGATAGCCAGTTCGGGAAAGCTTGCTCTATCATCCTCATCCTTGCTCTGGCTTAGAGCTAGAAAAACCTAGAGGTTAGATGGGTTATACCATAATTTAAAACTAACAACATCCTAGTAAGTAAAGGTTCCTTTTGGGCAAGCGTGCTTCATCTTAGGCCACAACATTACTGGTTTTACATGTAAGCTGGTGGTTAAACGCCAAATCTAATTAAATAAATAATAAAAAGCCGTTTTTTCCGTGATCTTACTAATTACTACATATTTAAGTCAAATCTTTTCAAAATTACAATAAAATATAAAAACGTTACTACTTATAAAATGTATCTGGTCTCGGTGTGCCTTTTCGCATAGGTTTCCCTTCTCCAGTTCGGTACGGCTGCCATTTTGAGAAGGCCAACGGTGGAAGCGCACTTCACCCGGAATCCTCAACAACCTGAGGAACTACATCTTCCCAGCGCTTCGATTGCCTTCCCCGATTCGTTTGGCCGTCTCTAGGACCACTTCGTTACTGCTCTGCTCTAATTATCTTTCTTTGCTTATTAAATTTAATTAATGTTATTTAATTCCAGATGAAAGTTTACAAACACAAGATAGTGGCCAGATTTGGGCTGATGCACATGGTGGGCACCAATCTGAGCGTGTGGCTCAACGTGCTGGTTCAGGAAACGAAGCACGAGATCCTCACGTTCTATGACCCCGAGAATAAGACCATAGGACTCTCGCACAGACTTGGTAAGAACACAATCACTATTACTACAAAACTGCCCCGTTCAAACCTGTTATTTATAAATACCGAACGGATTAGAACATATTTTTGTTATGGTTTTTCGCGACATTCCTTTAATGATCGTAGCCTTTGGTTGGTAGTAGCGATAATACCTCTGTAAGTATGTCTAGCTAACTACCAACACTTTCCAATTACCTAGGTAATGATGTAATATCCTTCTAATTAATTTTGTTTTTCTCTCTAGCTAGGCTTTTGCTGCTCTTTTTAGGGCTAGCTCGCCTCTGCCATACTTTTTAAAAATATATGTTTGTATGCTTATATAATTGTGAGTGCAAGTTTGCCGTTCTGTTTGCTAGAACTATGTTTGATATAGACATAGCAAATATAGGCATCTTGTGTAATTTCTCCACGAAAAAATATGGAAAGCCATTGAATCTCAGTCCCGATCTATTATAACATTTAGGCATAGTAATTCCCTCCTGATTATGGAAGTTGAACAGTTTATGAAGTTCGATTCACTCATTGTTTCATCTGCAGTGGCTTCCCGATAACGCCTTTGTGTTCATTTAATTGGATTAAGCTGAATGACTGGGCATTGGTTAACTGAGGATCTACAGTTCAGCCATATTGAGAAAAAAAACGTTTAGATGAAAGCTTTATTTTTAAAGTGCGTTGTTTTTTTATTGTATGGCGGGGAGGAGGTTGGCCTTCATCTCACCTGATTTTCAAGTTATGATAAGACAAAAATTGAAGTGCATTTCACTCGGAATCCTCAACAAACTGAGCAACAACTTACCTCTAAATGCTGAACGCAACAACTTAACAATTGTTGTTATGGCACCAGAATTCAGTATGATGGTGGTAGCTAGCTAGGCAGACTTAAACAAAGTCATTAGGACTGTGGACCAACTACACCAAGCACATTATTGTAACCCCCGGGGGATCGAACCCGGAACCTCTTGATCTGAGACCGATAGGCGAACCACTAGACCATAGCGGCGGTTATAAACTGCACATAAATCAGCTTGCGTAATTTAATTTCACGGTTTTCTAACAGAATATTACCAAGTCGGTTTTATATTACTCGCTAAGGGTAGCCGTGATAATTTTTCATGCCCTCGTAGCCCCTATCCCGCATAATTTGCTTTCTCTATCGCCCTTGGCCACAAATTTATCTTAATTTAATCCCATCTTCCTAAATTTACTCCAAAGTTTTTTTCTTCATTTAACATCTAAGTCATCATCTAATTGCAACAAGTAACATCTAATTGTATTCGTGGATATTTCAGATGTATTTTTTTGCGTTTATGCCTACAATATATAAAATTGTATTCTATGCACGCCAAGCTCGTACTTTCGTACCCAGTTGTACAGAAAAAAATACTATTATAAGTGCATTTTCGGTAATCTGTATTGATAGGCACCAATTCCTACTTTCGATAAATGAGAATGTCTTTCACAAGGGATCTATAAAGTAGACGCTGAGTTATGTCGATTGCGTTCCAATCTGCGATCGACTCCGGAAAGCATTTTGACCTAAATTCCAGTGTCATGCCGAGCGATCGAGCACTGAATGGTATGCAATTACTTTGCTGAAGTCTTATTAACCACAGAGTTTAATGAATATATGTCGTTTATTTCAGCGTTCCAAAAGGCCTTTGCATCGCTTGCAACAGAGGTGCCGCCGTCACATCCTTCAGCGGCTCACCTCCGAGTGCCAAGAGGACTGAAAGGACCTCATCACATTTTTGAATGCCGGAGAACCAACATCATGGGCTCTTTAGTACAAGACGCTTCGCCTTTCTTGTTCCCATGCACCATTGAATACTCATTGATATGCGCAGCTATACTCTACGTAATGTGGAAAAATATCTCAAAATATCCGTCTAAAGATGTTGCGGCAGCCATTGCAAAAGCCCGACTTCTAGAAGGCTTAGCATACAAGAAATCACCACATTTGTACAGCGTCGATTGCGCTAGAGCTCATAAAGGACTTTTTTTTGGGATTCTAGTCTTAGTTCTCACAATCATCTCTTTGATATTGTTCTTTGTTCTTGTTTCGAAGAAAGAATACGCAACCTTAGCCGTCGTAGAAGTGAACTTGTGTGAGTTAGCGCTTTACGCTATGACGACATTTGCCAGCTTGGCTGGTATGTTCTGCGTCAGAAACCTCAGGTATGACGGGAACCGGAACCTCGAACTAGATAACATTCTCCTGGTGGGAGCGCAGACCGGCATGTTCATATACGGAACCTTCACGATTATCGGTGGTCATTTTACCATAGAGAAAAACACTATTCTGATACTGGTAACAGCGCTCTCGTCCTTGATTCAAACGACATGCCAGACCATGTTCATCCTAGATGCCAGCCGTAGATCAGCAAAGACTCCCGAGCAACTACGAAAGAAACCTGGAAGGGAAATAGTCACATTCCTATTGGTGACAAATCTGGCGATGTGGGCTATAAATACTTTGGAGAAATCTCGGGCCGAGTCTCATCCGGTACAGCTTCATTTCTACGGACTATGGGCGTGGACGATCATCACGCACGTCTCCATGCCACTGGCAATTTTCTACAGATTCCATTCAACGGTGTGCTTATGCGAAATCTGGAAACGGGCCTATAAGATGAAGCCCGCCTATATGTAGCCGCAGGCCCGTAGATACTAAAATGTGAAATCACTATGGTACTCTTGTAGATTGTGAAGTAGATTGATGTTGTGCCATTCATATATACCGGATTGTTAAAATAGTATATTAATTAGATAGGTAGATAGATGTATGTTCTTCACTTATTTATACGTCGTGATATTTTTTGCTCTGGTGTGCGATAGTTTGAAGTTGACTGGTACGTTAAGTTATTGTAATTACATATTTTAATGTGTTATTTATTTGTAGCTTTATTGAATGCTTTAAATAGATCAGAGACACTGATATTTTTATTATATTAAAACAGTATTTGATGACGGGTTAGTTGTTTGCGTAATTATTTAAGCGGTTAATAATTTAGTTTGTACCTACCTCTACATTTTCGTTCCTGTTTTTATGTAACCTTCACTGAACATCTGTATTTTTTGTATTTGTATGCGCTGTGTTCATTTCATTTTTATTTATACTGATGGGTATTTTATCTTAGTTAGTCTGCGCTCATTGACTCATCATCATCCTCAGCCCGGATCCAGTATCTGTATTCTTCTGTAAACTCTGATTTCCCTATAATGTCTTCCATTAGGTTATGTTATACACTTTTGTTACTGTTTTTTGTACAACTTTACAGTATTGGCTCTTTATACAGTGGGAACAATCAATATACCGACCTATCTGTATTTTTTCGATAAATGTTTATTTCCAAAATCCCTTTGATTTTGGTTAACTATAAAAATCTTAATATTGTAAAAGCGTGAAATTGTATGAACAATAAATTAGACTTCGTAGCAGTATTTTTGCGATCTAATTGTAGCATCAGTACCTATTTTGGATAAATTTTGATTGTAGAAGTATTTGAATGCCGAGGACCCAGTATCTACTAGTTAGGTAAACGTAACACCAAAGTTTTATATCGTGTAGTGGTAAAGTAGAATATATTGGAGCTTATTACTTTAGACATAACGTAAATGCGTGTGAATAAATAGTTTTGAAATAGAAACATCAAACAGTATGATTGCCAATATCTATAGACTTATAGCTATTTCGTCCAAGTAGTAAAGTACATTTTGAAATGCAGAATTAGAAAGATTTAAGATACAGAGTGTGGTAGTACCTATATGTTATAGTTATGCAAGGTATAACAACTAATGAAAATACGTACGAACTAGGTACATAACATTTTTATCAGAGTGATTTTACACTGATATTAATTACATAGATTTCTGAAGTATTATATGAATAACAATAGATATAATTATCTACATATATTTCAACACCATTGTTGAAGTCAATATCGTAATTATTTTGGTTGTGTTCCTTTCTTCGGGCTACGGTTTCGCAACGTTTGAGTATTTTGTATTATCACAAGTTCAGAAAAAACAAATCCAAATTGTTAATGCAATTAAAACATGACATGCAAATCAATAAATTAGAATAATTTAAAATTAACATTGCAATAATGTCATAAACTTTACTCAAACAATGAAATAGGTTTAAAAGCGACCCAAAAAGATTAGATCTATAGATGTTTACATGGGTAAGTGATTGTAGACATCCCGCTACAATTAATAAATAGCAAAGTATGTACACATTTAGTGTGTACCTAAATGTATTAAGTTAGGCAATATAATATATAACCGTGGTTTATGCAAAGTCGCCAACTGTGACGTAAATTTGACGATAACCGAAAAGTAGGTATGGTGCGATCTAAAGAACCTATGCAATTTTAATTATGTTGCTAAAATGTGCTAAAGATTCTATGAAAATGCTGAATAAATCGGCTAAGGTGATAGGTATCCCGCAAAATCAAGTGTATGGTCGGAAACTTATCTAGAACCGCCTCTGTGGACTAGTGGTTTGCCTACCGGTGTCAGATCCGAGGGTCCCGGGTTCGATCCCCAGGGGGAGTACAATATTGTGCTTGGTTTGGTTGGTGGTAGGACTTTGTTTAAGTCCGCCTGGCACACCATCCTACCTAATTCTGTCACCATAACAACAATTCTTAAAATTGTTGTGTTCCTTCATTTAGAGGTAAGATAGCCAGTTCCTCAATTTCTTGAGGATTCCAGGTGAAGTGCGCTTCCACCTTCGGCCTTACCATAACTTGAAAATCAGGTGGGATGAAGGCCACGCACCGCCCGTCGTACAATAAAAAAAATCAGAGTAACAAACTGCAAATTATAGTTTATGGAGGTAGTTAAAAATTCACTGAGCACCAACCGACTTAATATCTACATAAGTACATAGACTATATAAACTGTTAACCTTTCTGGCAGTATTTCGAGCAAAATATTTTATAAACTTTGTTTTACCTATATTACACACCGATTTCCAATTCTTGTAGGTAATGCTTAAATACTGTTTTGTAAGTTAGTAATAATTAAATATTCCTGTTAGTCTTAATTTGTTAATATTTCAGAAAAATTTTCATTAAATTTAAAGCTTTACATATTTAATTTAAATGATACTTTCTTAGATATATAAGATTTTTTGTACAATAGCTGTTAGAGTTTGTATTATGTACTAAATTATAAATGTTGCTATGATATTATTAATTTGCTCTAAAGTGTAATTTGATAATAGGTATATCTTAAGTAGATATTAATGGATTAGGTTCATGGGATATTCAATGATATCTAAGATAATAATCGTGTTTCAACTTTCTTTGAAATGCATTCTATTCTTTGATAAAATAGCTTAATTAGAATGAAATATCTATGAAATGTATGAAAGTGATTAATTTGAAATACTCAATCAAAAAGACATAATTATTATAACTTACTCGTAATATATAGGTAATTAATTTTGGAATTTTCTGAAGAGTACTTGTATGGACTTTATAACTGCATCAAAATTCAGAATATTGAGACGAAAAAAAGCTTCGGCTTTGAACTTTCATAATAATTTTGTTGAACCAAACATTTTTGAACTTGATTCCTAACATGCTCCTAAGATATAGGTAGCTACATAGGGCATTTATATATTTTAATTTATTTTGTAAATTAATAGTGATATTAGGATAATGTAATGTTTATACCTATTTATATTCTCGTGGCTATTTATTGTTTACACTTGTATAGATTTTTGGAATTAAGGTTCTCTTCGATATTAACGTTAACATACAAAATAAACTTTTCTTGGAATCGTACCTGTACAACCTTTTTTTTTATTCGTTAGAACTTAAAAAGCATAACATTCATTAATTCGCCATAAAGGTCTATCACCGGTCACATCTACATCAACCTGTATTTGTGTATTTGAGTATGTTAGTTTGAATCTCAGAACCTATGTGTGAATGTGTTAGGGAATTGGGGGGGATTCGTATAGTGCAGCATGAACAATAAGGGGAGTTTACCCATACACAAAGACCAATTTCTTAAAATAATGTAATATTTTGACTGTGGTTAAAGACTGTCAGTTGTCTCTCTCTCAAATGAGTCGAGAAAATACAATTTGACATTTGTCTAAAATTAGACAACATGTTAAATGTATCAGGTAGGTAAGTAATGAAGGAAGAATATTTATTCCCTCTACCTACATAACTGGTAATGTAATTGGTAATGTACAAAGAACGAATGTTACTTAGTACATTACCCTGTTTTGTGAGAAGAATATTTTTCCATGCACCTTGCTGGTAATGTAAGTCGGTAATGTACAAGTAACAAGGGGTATTTTTACTTGAAATTCAAATAAAAAATACTAATCTAAGATAACCTCATTCGACTAAAAGTGAAACTATAAATTTTAACGTAAGCATACACAAGAGTTCCATAATGATGGGTGAAGCCTGTTTATGAATTATTCATAATTCCAAATTGACAGGCAGATGAATTCCCCCTCTGAAACACAAGGTATAATCGAAGTCGTTGGATACAAAGGCGCGCGTGAGAGGTTGAATAGAGGGATAATGCTTTTCTATTTGTCAGCTGCCATAGGAGGTGTGGACCTTGAATCTGTATTGATATTGATACACATGAATGAGTCTTTGCCGTATTTAACTGATGAGATTTCTAGTATTCGGGTAACAAGCCTCATAGCTCAGTTGGTATTAAATATGCCTTCTGCGCTGTAGGCTGTGGGTTCGTTTCCCACCCAGAGCAAACATTTGTGTGATGATTATAATGAACATAGATATTTGTTCTGTATTTGGGTGTTGTAGCAAATAGTACGGATGTATTTGCAAAAGTATTTAAGTATTATATCCGTTATCTAGATCCCATATTACAAGCTATGCTTAGTTTGGGGCTAAATGGCGCTGTGTAAAATTAATGTCCTAATTTTTTTTTTTTATTTATGTTATAAATATGACTCCTGACTTGGAATGAAGTTCAAACGCCAAGTTAACTGTAACGGTAATTTATTACTTTATGGAGATTTTACATAGAGAAATTACGAGCTATGAATCTACGACTGAACCGTGTGTGTTATGGTGGCGCGGGGCAGCGACTGCCGTCCCATAACTCTGTATCTTATCTACTATATATATCTACTCTATATACGTTAAAAAAAGAAAAATCTGCTTACCGCAGCGTAACATGCGATGGTTTGGGTTGTAGTTGATGTAGATAGTCATGGCAGGTTCTAGGTAGGATGTCGATCAATATACGTAAGACCATACAAAATCTTCCGTGTTTTGTAACGTTACGGAAAACCGTATGTCACCAATTAAATTTAGAGAGTACCAAAGGAATTTCAAATATACAGATATATATCTATAAAAAATATTACAAGAATGGTAATAAAAATACACTAATGATGATTATATAAAAATAATACAGTTCTTGAAGCGAAGGCCGGCAAGGTGCGGAGAGTTGTAGAGAGTGGAGATGGAAACTGCCAAGCTGTGAAGCGCCGACAACTGTTGTGATGAAGCGCGGCTAGGTGCGGGGAGGATAAGGTCATTAACCTGGAGTAATTAAGAGTGGTTAATGTCATTAAGAAGATCAGTCTCTATTTTCTTGCAGAGCCTCAAGGATATAATTTTCAGGGCAGCGTCAGGTATTCTGGCTTTTAGGACAGCGTCAGAAATAGGCCTCCAGATCAGAGCAGAGCGTCGAAGATTCGTAACATCCGAGATCGGTTTCTAGGGTAGTGTATGAGGTAGATTGCCATAGTAGCGTCCGAGGTAGATCTCCAGAGTAACGTCAGAGGTAGGTTTCCAGAGTAGCGTCCGAGGTTGGTTTCCAGAGTAGCGTCTGAAGTAGAGTTTTCAGAGCAGCGTCAGAAACTGGATTTATTTGATACTTTTTGAAGATACTAGTTTTAGATATGTTACTAGATGTTACTCGTCTAAAGGTCAGGTGCCTTACTATCAGCTCTTAAAGCAGGCCAGAAGTTGAACTGCCCTGCTTTTTCGTACCATGACGTTATTAAAGCAGGGCAGTAATAGGCTTGTTTCCGGTCACTTTTGAAAAACCGTTCACCTTTTTTTTGTATTGAGTTTCGTACCAAGACTTCGTAACTGACAGCACTAAAACGTTTGTTGAGCGTTTCTGGATGTCAAATAAGGACATCTTGAAAAATTTACTATTTACGAGATTTATCAACATTGTCTTGTAAATATTAGTGCTTTTACTTGGCTATTACGTACTTTTTGTGAAGTATTTTTTTGTGCAACTTAAAGTTCAGAGTTTATAACGTGGGATATTAATTTGTGGTTACGCTTGAGTGTCTTTTTTGACCAAGGACTCATTTCGTAATCGCGGTACCTATATGCTTTGATTGCTATAGAACCACATAAAATTTAAGTCGATGGTAGGTATAATAAATAGTATAATAAAAAAAAAATGCTAAGAACTTCGTTTGAATTTTTGTAGATGTGTGACGAGTATGATTTTTTGTGGTCCCGGGCTTGGATGGATTTGTTATACTTACCTAAATGCAATTACTCTGTGTTTGTTCAAGAACTCCCACACATATGAAGCAGCTGGGTTAAAGTAACGCGACGTCTTGTTTCACTGAAAATAAAGGTTCTGTGCGCATTGTTTCTTATATAGATAGGTAGGTACTTACGACATTGTTGTATTTGTATGGTGATTCATCAAAATTTTATATTTTTACGTTTTCGCGCCAGAATTAATCAAACCACGGTCTGTTCGCCCCTTGCCCCTTTTCTGATTTCGTCTATAATATCTAGCCGTCCATAGAAACTGTGGATCTTTGCCCCCTTTTTGAAATCTTGTACTTTTTATTCGTTCATCTCCCACTTTCGTTATTTGCCCCCTTTACTAAACATTGATCAATAGATTCGTTTTTGGTACAAAACTCGGACTATACATAACTATCTTAGCCGTTTGTACACTATTTGTGGTATTTATATATTTATATATTTAGGTATTTATAGATAACTACCTTTCACCCGCGACTTCGTCCGCGTAATGATTTTTTTAAATAGGCGCAAGGACTGGGACTTAAATATCTAGAAAATTTATTAGTCTAGAATCTACCAGCCTAAAGAGGCTGTGCCTGAATTGTCAGAACAGCCAAGTGCGAGTCGGACACGCACACTGAGGGCTCCGACCCACAATTCTAGGCAATAAAATCAGTTTTATTGTTCAGTCTTAGTGCGGGTCCGACTTACGCTTGACCAGTTTTTATTATTTGTTTATTAATGGACCTATAGTAAGCACTTTATTCACACTGAGTTTGATAAAGGTAGGAAATAACAATTTATAAAAACGTTTCTTGTATGGGAGCCCCTTTTATTTTTATTTTTTGTTAATTATTTGTCAGGTCTGTAAGTATCAACCTGCTTCTAGTTACAGTTAAAAATACATGGCTCCTTAAAGAGTTTTTCCTTATATACTGGACCAAAGACCTTATTTTTGAAAATTCGCAAAACCCCTTCAGGGGTTTTGGTTTTGATTTCATACGGGCAATCTACACACAAATTTTCTAGTGCCTATCATGTGTGGTTACAGAGATATGCAACCATTTTACTCCATAATTTGAACCCCATTATGAACCCCGTGGCGTGTGTATTTTCAAAATTCCTTTCTTTGTGAGCGTTTGCACATCAAGACAAACATTCCTTTCAAATTTCATTAGTCAGTCAGTAAGTCAGTCAGGACTTTTAATTTTATATATATATATATATATATATAGAAGATACGTTCGAAATCATGTTGAATTAGTCAAAGCTCGAGGTTTATCATTTCAACGCAAAATTGTAATGTGAAGCAATCTCGGCCATTTCAAGAAGTTAAACTAATGTATCATAATATTATGATAATATAACCATAAATAACATAAATTTATCCAACAAATTAGTATTCTTTGCAGGTTACAAAATAAACCGAGGAATTCCGATAAAACGAAAAATTAACTCTTTTCTAGTTTTTGAACGCAGCGCTAAAACGACAACTGTCAATATAGCTAGCCAGAGACAAGCATAACCGTTCACCTTGATGAGAAAGTCGTTCACCTTTTTAGCAGTCATGGTACAAATTTTAGCCTTGCAAAAGCAGGCCAGCTGTTGAACTGCCTGAAAATTGAAAGGTTCGCTATAGGCTTATAGTACGCTCCCAGAACTCAAATCCATTTGATATCGGTTGACCAGTATTTATATGAATTTTGATGATGAGATGGAATTGTGTTTGAATCAAAATAAGAATATGAGTGGACCTAATTATTCAAGAATTATTACAGAGGTCTAATTAGTTTTCATATGTCCCGTGAAGTTTGCATTCGTTTTTATATGGAAACTATCACAAAACTTGCAAATTTAAAGAAAGATGTGACATGATCTGTCACTTAATAAACATGTCAAAATTTATCAGATATCAAAACATAAGGTTTTTCAGATAAAATATAGAGTTAGAATAACAATTATGTATGTCAAAAGGATCAGAAAATTTCGCTCTATCGATACATGAATAGATGTTTTTAAGATGAAATTTGCCTTAAACATGGATTTACCGTTTGAAATAGCTTGAAGGAAGTCTAAAGATGATGATATAATGATGAGATAAGAGCATAATGTTTATCCTATGTGAGTATTTACGCAAATTAATAGCTGTAATACAAGATAGATAAAATAATAGGTACTACAGTTTGCATAACCGTTGATAGGTAAGGTAGGTATACCTACCTTTTTACTTACTGCTACGTCAACGACCCTATCCTGAAATTGCCAGGCTTCACGGTCCATGACCGCTTCAGTCCAGTTGACAGCAGCGTGTAGTTCCCGCAGATCCTTCGCCGCCTCATCACTCCAGCGGTACCATGGAGGAACGACGGGCTTACAGCCGCTAGGAAGACCTCGCCTGACTGCACAACGTGGTCACGTGGTCCGAATGACACGAGGTGAGAAACCTATTCGGACCACGTGACCCAGTTATCGGAGACTATATGATTATATTTGGACCTTTTCTATGCAGTTTTTATTTTCCTATCACCTGTCACTAGGTACTAACATACGTTATGCAGGTAAAGTATATCCATTGGCACACGTCTCGAATACCAACACCTTGAAGAGAAAATCTTTGAGCTTCGAGCCAATAACACAATTTGTCGACATCCCTTATAAGTAGCTAGATAAGTGCTACTTTACCATATAAGAAGAACTCTCACCACTTGCAGTTGTGTAGTGAATACCAGACAAGGTAGGAATGATGAAGTAGAACTAGCTTATCCAAGTTTTTGTGCTATTCTAAGATGCCTAGAAACATAAATAAGATTAGACCTTTTTTGCTGAAATCAGCTTGTTTCCCCTTTCTATGTTGCATATGTGATAGATAGATAGCAAACTTTTTAAAATTAACCACAATCTAAAAGAAAGAATTGGTCTACGCAGATTTAAATACAATACTGTACTTACATATACGATTTAATGTATATAATATTTAATACATATAGTAATGACACAATATTTAAACTCATTTTAAATAGCTAGATTACTATTTATATAAATCACGCCAACAAAAATGGTTTAAAAAATTAAGAGGCTACATTAAGTGCACAAAGACATGAGAGGAACGGAACGATACGGAGTGTGTTTTTTTTCCAGGGCCACTGAGGCCAAGTCATCATTACATTACATTACATTATTTTTTTTATTATCAAAAAAAGAACTCATAAATGCAAAAAAAAAAATGTAAACTCACTTATCCAAAAAACCTAAAAAAAATAAATCTATTTAATGCAGAACTTATTTTTTTTTAAATCGAGCACGTAACTCCTAACATGACTTTTCGATAACTCTCACGGTTTCAGACTTGGCCTCAGTGGCCCTGAAAAAAAAACTCACCTGTGTACTCGTCCGTATCTGGGTGAAAAAACTAATAAAAATAAGAATATTCTGAGTTTCAAAAAAAAACAAAAACCCAGAATCAAGATAATATACTAGCTTACTTATTCAATCAAATCACCAAAATGAGTATCAAATTTTAAAAATACAAAACGCAGTAATTTGTGCTAGAAAATTTGTAATCAATCATGTTTTTGATACTCGAAATTTATAACAAAACAACCAAAAAAACATTTTCACAAAAAAATAAATTACACCGATTAGCACCGATATTGAACTATGTTTTAAGACCTATTTTACACAAGGCGGACTCATAGACTTGATAATTACCTACTTATATTGTAGGTATAATAGATTAGATCCTAAGTACCTATCAGACAGAACAGAACAACCCTACGCGCCGCCGCCACCTCTATCGATCGACGCTCGTGCAGGAAATGCAGCAAGGCAGTTCCTATCATATTCGTTAGAGACCTATGCAACCAATAGAAAATTGGATCGGGCATTTGATTTTTTTTATTGTTCGACAGGGAAGCGCTTGGCCTTCATCTCACCTGATGTCAAGTTATGATAAGGCCGGCAAAGCGCACTTCACCCGGCATCCTCAACAGACTGACTTACTAGCTATCTTACCTCTTAAGCCGGTACAGCTAGCCAGACGGACTTTAACAAAGTCCTACCACCAACCAAACCAAGCACAAATTTGTACCTCTGGGGATCGAACACGGGGCTTCTGGGTCCGTACTTCTGGGTACCGGTGGGCGAACCACCAGACCAAAGAGGCGGTTCAAAACTATAATTATAACCTCGATACCACAGATATCAGAATACTAGCACCGGTGCTAATTACATAAGTTTGGAAATGTTACTCCTGTTTCCGAACTAGACTCATATGTGGTTTATTATGAAGCATAGATGAAGAAAAGTATGTATTCGTAAATTTTCTATCCATCGCGTTAGTACGCGATACGCTAAAGGTATTTGTAGTTTACCTAGTGGTAAACTACAAATACCTATAGCTAATCTAATACTCATGACATACTATCATTTGTATTTTTTCTCATAACATGATGAATAGCTATTGTCTACAACATAACAATGACTTACGTAAATCGCTGTTAGTTTCTGTAGATTATATGATAAAATGTGACCATGTCATTTCAAACTCGGGCTTCTGTACCAAGGTTAGAACGATAACTGTGTATAATCTTAGCTACATTTGAAATACCGCCTTTACTGTTGTATTGCTTGCACTGTTTATGATCCACCCTACTATTTATTAACAGCCACCCTCGCACCCGACCCACTCCAAAATTTCCTACCCGCACTGCAAATATTGCAATGCTACTAATGACTGTGTTTATTGCCACTGGATGGATAGGGAGCTTTCACCCACTAGTACCTCGATGCTTTCTAGTTGACTGGCAATGATTGGCAGATTTCAATCTGCGTCGATTTATTTCACTAAATTCAATATAGATTGTGATTTTAGCTTTCTGCTTGACCACAAAAAAACAGTACAATACAACTACTACTAATAGTACAGCACTGAGAACTGTTTTTTATAATTTTATTTTAGTGCTAAACAGAACTACACACGGCAGTACTTCGTCAAAATAAGATAAGTTGCCGCCACAAAAATCCAATTATTACAATAGGAAATTCAAGCAATAAACAAAAACGTATTGGTGATTAAAGTCTGGCAATTGGATTACTAGCTAATAATAAGCCAATGACGATGGCACTTTCGAGCTGGGAGTTTCTAGGTCGCGATCTAATTAGGTAACTGAGCGTATTCTTAGTCAAATTCATTGAAAGGAGAATTGCACTGCATTCGTATGATAATACTGGCTTGATAATAATAACGGGATCACAGTAGCCTCTGTCTTAGTAACGGAATCGGATACTTCTGAACAGGTAAGTAGTAGGTGAGTTAGTTAATCTACAACGTGTTTTGAGAGTACGATCGGGTAAATATTAGCATGACCGCCTCTGTGGTCTAGTGGTTCAACCCACCGATTTCAGATCCAGAGGTCCCGGGTTCGATTCCCATGGGGAGTACAATATATTGTGCTTGGTTTGGTTGGTGGTAGAACTTTGTTTAAGTCCGCCTGGCTAGCTACCACCATCTTACCTAATTCTGTCGCCATAACAACAATCCTAAAATTGTTGTGTTAAGGCATTCAGAGGTAAGATAGCCAGTTCCTCAGTTTGTTGAGGATTCCAGGTGAAGTGCGCCTCCACCTTCGGCTTTATCTCAACTTGTTACCAGGTGAGATGAAGGCCAAGCGCTTCCCCGTCGTACAATAAAAAAAAAAAAATGACTAGGTATCTAATGACACGATCTATCAAGAATCTAGGCTCAAAATTATTACATGAAATTTGTTAATAGTGTAGTGAAACTGAAATGGCAATCAGGCTTTATAACTGTATAGACTTCAAAATATATAAAACATGCTAATACATTATTTTGGATAAAAAAATATGTGTCACATGCAAACATTTAATGACAAAAGCAACTAAATTATTCTTATCATATATATATTGCAATATCCCATAGAAAAACTCCTACACCATTAACTTTCTCAATACACCTACGATAAATCCCACACAATATTACGAAATGTTATTGAAACACAATACGATTCCGTAGTTCAAGGCACAACTTCTAACAGGATCAAAGTGAGGGTGGAGATCCCATTACGTTGGTACCTTTAGCTATGGGTATAGTTGGATAGGGTGGGTTCGCTGTCTGGCTGTGGAGGTACGTAGCACAAAAGACCCCGTGGTTTGTAGCTATGGATGAATATCGTACTGGCAGCGACGGAGTGCGACGCCAGCCATTCACAACGAGTTGCTAGCGAGCTTCGGTCTTGATCGCGCGTTTGCAATTGAAATTCGAACGATTTGGATTATAAACTCTTTCAAACACTATCGACCTTTAACTTCGGAACTTGGTATACGCGTTTCTACCAAAGTTCTTTTTACGAATTTCAGAAATGAGGTTGTAAGTTCTGGACAAGAGATTAGTTTTTTTGTGTGAATACAGAGACGTTGAGTGTAAACCCACAACGGTTGCTGAATGCCCACAATGGAATATTTCAACGTGTAATTTTCGTCGTGAGAAAATGAAAGCGTAAGCATTGTTATTTTGCGTTCTGGTTTTTTGTTTATTTTAAGATGCGGTGGCCAGTTGTGTTTTGCTTTAAAGTTTATCTTGAGCAAAACTACCTACTAATAATTCGAATAACTAAAGCTGTTGCGCTGGTAGAATTTTAATTCAGATTATTTTGTACCTCCACAGTTTTATCAATAAAATATTCTTATTTCTTGATTCATAACAACCAAGGTAACATATTTGTCAAGTTAGTACACGTTAACACCAGGAATAATGATTACATTATTACTTGATAAGATTTGACATTAATAATAACATTAATCGTGCCATAAATAAAATTACCTACCTTCTAAAAGTTTATAAAATTAGCAAAATACTTGTGTCCTTTCTTCAGGAAATAGGCACCTAGTTAATTTCTTTATGATCTACTTAGCTATTACTAATGAGATTTCCAAACGTCGGACAAAAGCGTTTGCAAGAAAAAGTTAATTGAACGCGCATGCGCAATTCTCGGTTATTATTTTAAGCTTTTTAATGTTTACCCTCGCTAAACTGACAAAAAACGAGACAGCTAGGTATATATTGAAGATGATAAATTCAACATAGAAAAGTACATACATATATGTTAAAACTAAATATATGCTGATATATAATAAGCCTACTGTAAGCCATTAAATGGTTTTCAGTAATGAATAATAATTAACTTATTTGACACATTATGGCGGTCGCGGGGAGTCAATGGATGGAAGCGGCTCACTTGCTATTTGTTGCGTCGTCGGTATATGAGGCTATGTTATGAGCATTGGGTGTTTGTGATAGATGATAAAATGCAATACAACACAATATTAATTACTGAGCACCATAAGTAAATAAATAGGTAGGTATATGTACTAATTATTTTACAAGAAAAATGCACAAAGGGCAGTCTTATCGCTAAAAGAAGGCGACCTTTGACACAACTTGTAACTATGCTGATGATTTTAACAAGCCTCATAGCTCAGTTGGTAGTAACTCTGCCTTCTGCGCTGTAGGCTGTGGGTTCGATTCCCACCCAGGACAAACACTTGTGGTTTGAATATAGATGTTTGTTCTGTGTTTGGGTGTTGTATCATATAGTAAGTATGTATATAAAAAAAAAGTATTTAAGTATTCTATCCGTAATCTAGTTCCCATATTACAAGCTATGCTTAGTTTGGGGCTAGATGGCGCTGTGTAAAAAATAATGTCCTATAATATTTTTTTTTTTTTTTAACTGAATGCTTTTAAAACCACCTCTGTGGACTATTGCTCCACCCACTGGTTTCAGATCCAGAGGTCCCAGGTTCGACCCCCAAGGAGGGTACTATATTGGTTGGGTTGGTGGTAGGACTTTGTTAAGTCTGCCTACCACAATCTTACCTCATTTTGTCGATATCACATTTTTTTTTTAATTGTTGTGTTCCGGCATTTAGAGGTAAGATAGTCAGCTCCTCAGTTTGTGCACTTCCACCTTGGGCCTCATCATAGCTTCAAATTCAGGTGAGATGAAGGCCAAGCCATTCGCAAAGGCAAGGCCATTTTTAAGCAACAAAATATTTGGATATATCCGTAGGAAATGATGATGATGCTGATGTCTCTATCATAAAGTATCAAGTTTTAATGTAATCGCAGTATATCGTAGCATCTCAGCGTAGGTAGATTGTGTGTAGGTATTAAAGTCAGTCTGTCAAGTCAAGTCGGTATGCCAGTGTTTAATGAATGGAGCCGTTCAAGGCTCAAGTTGCATGGTCGCAAGTAGCACGTGAACCCTGCTCTACTTTATCATTAAATCGCAGTATAAGACGTACCATTTTCTTAGAACTTGTAACGATGTGAGGATTGGCATTCGAGAACTCATAACAATGATTACAGATTGATTGAGGCGACACGTGACCCCAAGGGCTGGCTCTTATTTAGGCCAGCGAATTAGCATAGCTATTCAGCGTGGCAATGCAGCCAGTGTCTTGGGCACGCTTCCGTCTGGTACTGGTCTGGAACAGTTGAGTTACCTATAGGCCGTTTGTAACGGTCCTTAGGTAATCTGACAGATTCCTTTGTACATAGTTAGTTTAATTACAGGTTGGGTTATTTCAGAGATTTATCGAAAAGTAAATGATAAGAGTTATGGGCTCGACTTTGAACCAAAACTAACATATTCAGAAAACTTATCAGAGAAACCAAATATAGTTAAACTGAATGCAGAACTTACAATTTTAAAAATCGAACCCGAACTAATCATACTACTTTTAGATCTAGAGCCTAGAGAACTCATAACAATGATTACAGGTTGGGTTATTTCAGAGATTTATCGAAAAGTAAATGATAAGAGTTATGGGCTCGACTTTGAACCCAAACTAACATATTATGAAAACTTATCAGAGAACCAAATAAAGTGAAACTTAATGCAGAACTTACTATTTTAAAAATCGAAATCGAACTAATCATACTGCTTTTAGATCTAGAGCCTAGAGAACTCATAACAATGATTACAGGTTGGGTTATTTCAGAGATTTATCGAAAAGTAAATGATAAGAGTTATGGGCTCGACTTTGAACCCAAACTAACATATTAAGAAAACTTATCAGAGAAACTAAATAGAGTTAAACTGAATGCAGAACTAACAATTTTAAAAATCGAACCCGAACTAATCATACTACTTTTAGAGCTAGAGCTTTTTTTTTTACTTTTAGATCTTTGAATAGGCAGGTGAGTTTTTTATCTAGATTCTAGACGATTTTGTATGTGATATGACATGTCATACACACCATCACCAATGGCCATATTATATTAAATTTTACCTGCACTTTCAGTGGTAATACTGAGCTCTACGTTATCTGCATTTTTATTTGGGTTTTCATATTCATTTTTAATATTATCAGAAAATGGAAGGCGGTGTCAGGGTCGGCCGTGGAAACGTTGGTGGGATGATCAATTCCTTATGGAGAGCGGTGGGAGACTTTAAGGTATCTAGGCGATGGAAGGGATTTGGGGGCTTTGCCCAGCAGTTGGATGAAATAGGCTAAAAAAAGGATGGTCAGGTTTATGAATACGATCAATCACCGAAATCTTTTAAAATTAGTAGAACCACTCTGGAGTCTGAATTATTTAAATATTAATATATTTAAATCTGAATACGAAGGTGAAACCCAGCTGCTCTTAAAGCTCTTGTGCATATGGGATCATATTTTACTTATTACTTGAACAGTTTTAAACACAAGGGCACGTCAATGTTTATATACTATTACCGAATGTAGGTGGCGTTCGTGTCTCCATTTCTGTCAATGGACATAGCGGGCTGGTCACTATGTTTTTAGGGTTTTGGTAAATAGGTTTATTACCTTTATCACTCTGGCTTTTGCCGACGACGGCTACATCCGCGTGATACCCCGGATAAAAGGTAGCTTATGTTCCTGCCCTACATCTTATTCATCTTATTTTTGCCAAAAAAAAATGGTTCCTCTGAGTACGCATGTAACACGCATTAAATCGTTTTGATAAATTACTTATAGGCATTCGGCGCTGATACTCAATTTATTCTTGTATTGCGCCTGCCTCAAACAGGTACCTACGTTTACCAACAAAAACAAGTGGCTTGATTGAGACATATTGACCTTAACAGCCTTTTTTATTTTGTTGTTTTTGCATGAAGAAAAATTTATTATGACTAGACCTAAAGACTCATCTAAGCTTTAAACTTGCTTGAGTTTTGTTATTCACTTTAAAGAACGGGTTTTACTAACGTAGGTAAATGATATACTTCATCAACTATCCCGTATATTTATAAATGTACTCACTTATAGTACAGAAAAATTGCAAGTGTAGCTATCTAAATTTGCGTCAGATTACAAAACCATAATTCGTGTCTGGTTGTCAAGGTCTCTCCTCTCGCCAATTGTCAACAGAATCCCACAGTTTAATGCCGTTAA
Source organism: Venusia cambrica (assembly GCA_951394065.1). Classification (NCBI taxonomy): domain Eukaryota; kingdom Metazoa; phylum Arthropoda; class Insecta; order Lepidoptera; family Geometridae; genus Venusia; species Venusia cambrica. Next base: position 8,890,713 of record OX596035.1, read on the forward strand.
AAATAGGTTTTTTGTATATACAGCTCACCGTTCAATCGGAACTCAGTGCATTGTCTGATGAAAGTGTGTTTTATAAACTGTTCATTCCAACGAGAAAGTAGGTAGGTTAGGTTGATATGAAAGTATAGTAGAATCTGTATGGCAACACAAACCATAGGTAGAATAAAAAACCGGTTCAGATAAGTAGACTTTCAAACATAAGAGACTCGCTCGGCTCCGTTTGTTCAATAATTATCTAATATCAATTGATATCCATTGTGAACTTTTACCGTTTTAAACAATCAAGTCTTATTTTTCAATATTTGGTCACCATTAGCAATTCTGATAAAATTATTTTGTCGATATTTATGTAAATACGACATATAAGTTGACACCTTGTCTATTTACTGTTTGCTGGCAAAATATATTTTGGAGCTGACTATTAGCTGACTGTTTAAATGATAGCCTAAACATGTAGACATAATATGTGGTGAACAAAATAATGACTGTAACTGCTTGACAAAAGTCAAGATCAAATGACTTGAGTTAAATTTGAAGGAGCAACGCAACGCAATGGAATATAAGAGGTGATTGATAGACTAGGTCCTTTATAGCTATACCTCTGTGATCTTAGTGGTTCGCCCACCGTTGTCAGATCGAGAAGTCCTGGGTACGATCCCCAGGGGGATTACAAAATTATGCTTGGTTTGGTTGATGGTAGAATGTTGTATAAGTCCGCCTGGATAGCTACCACCACCACCATCTTAACTGATTCTGTCACCATTTCAACAAAAATTTCATTCTCTTCAATTATTGTGTTCCGGCAGTTCCTCAAACAGTTGAAATTCCGGGTGAAGTACGTCTCCACATTCGGCCGCATCATAACTTGTTACCACAGGTGAGATGAAGGCCAAGAACCTCCCCATCGTGTATAAAAAAAATGCAAATGTGTGAGGTTTATTAATGAGTGTTTTTAATGGATATTGGTATTCATTAAAGCAGAGTTCAAGGCTCGACGGATGATACAATGACGGCCATAATAACATTATGCGGTCAGCGTGTATCTTCCGCTTATTTCTTAGTGTGTAATTACGAATTATATAAGAATCACGACTTTACTTTACTTGTAGCTAATGTGGTTTTTAGGTAAAAATAATAGATTTGCTTTACATAAAAGGTAACCTACCACCCTCTGGGTAAGCTCGGTCTGTCAAAGACCTCTCATCATTGCTTATGCAAGTGCCTGTGCTATTTTGGGGTCAAGAGTTTACCAAATTCATGTAAAAAACCTTTATTTTTTATCACGCTTTAATTATCATCGACCTGTCTTTTCCCAATAACGTCTTGAATTCTTGGTGGTTTTCCATTTCGTTCATAAATAAAATACTAAACTAACCTGATATTAAAGAACTAATAGAACTTTTCTTTTCAGAATGAATCGTTTTGAAATGTCGTACCGTAAATTAGTCGCCCAGAGTGTATATCTGAAGCAGGATTAAAACTATTTATTCGCTCGAACACCCTAAACTGCGTCATCTGGGCGCCATGACTATCATGATCTATCCAATTAGTTTAGCTTTGACGTAAGTATGTTAGAGAGTTCCGTTCTTTTGGGAATTGGGAACCAATGTTGTAAAATGGTTCATATCAATTTAATTCATAAAAAATCACTTACACTCAATCGAGTTGTATAATTAAAAACGTGACTAACTATATGTTTGTCAATAGGTATTATCTATAATAACCACAAAAAAACTGAAAAAGAACCCCTATAAGGTAATCTGGTATAATTATAGCCTGCCAGAGTCTGATGCATCTGATGATCAACATCAGATGCATCAGACCCTGGCAGGCTTTATTACCTACAACCAAATTGAAAACAAACCTCAAGAACACGTGAGTCGTAATTGCTTGTACCTCTACCATACCAAGCAGCTTTGTTTGCTTTTACCACTACATAAGGCTTCATTTACTTTCAGAGTACTATTATTTATTCTGTGGTACGTAAGGTATCAAAATAATGCTTTGCATTCAAAAGTAAAAAGACTTTCACGAACAAGGTTCTGTTTGTTTTGTGTAATTGTTTCGCAAAGTTGCAAAATTGCGAAAGATTGCTCAGAATAGGGTTCCAAATATCAAAGAGGCAGGATAGTCAATGTTGGTGGGTTTTATGGTATCGATCGCAGGTAATGGCGGGCCTCAGGTTGTGAGGCTCTTTGTTTTGGTGCGTTCATCGACCCCTGGCCACCCCTTTGCAAGGGCGACAGGCCGTCTGCCGCACCCTCACCTCCTCGCCAAGATAATATTTATAATTTAAATTTTCACGGATGTGCATTAGATCGGCTATAAATAAATATGCAAGCATTCGCCTCTTACGACCATTTTTTAGATAGTGAATTTATCCTTTGCTTCATTCTGCCATGCATGTTTAGTTAGACTTAATTATTACGAGTATATAATCTGAGGTTCTAGACTAAAAGCGTTGAAAGATTAAAATGGCAAATAAGTTCGCTTTCAAAAATAACCTAAAGAGTCATGATTAATACCAGTTTTCTTTTATCCAAAGTGGCAAAAAACATATTATTTCTTTATCTATATTAGCGTTTTTTTAATTATACATAATTAATAACAAAAACGGGTCTTCATCTCGTACCTTTTCATATTCCCGATTTTGTCTACCCGTGACCACGGTCGAAACTGTCGGGAATATAAAAGGTACGCGATGAAGACCCGTTTTTGTTATTAATTATTTATCTATATTGGTTGGAATTTTTCAGGTAGATCGTTTAACAAATCAGACAAAAGAAAAATTCAAGGATCAATATTTGTGACGCAAGTTCTCGTCTCCGGGTGTCATACAGTTCTAAGTATATTATGTAAGCACTAATACTAACATAACACTTAAAATACCTACTTGTTTTGATACATTCACTGGAATTCCAAGTTGGTCATCACTGCACAGCATCTGCTTATAATCTGAGCACAGGTACCATTTTTGAATCATTTGCGTCAATTGACAATGTTATTCATAAACTTCCATAGGTTTTAAAAAAATATGCCTTCCGCTCACCGTTTAAAAATATACCGTATAAAAGGTTAAACAACTAAGAGGGCTTTTCACGGTTTTTCAACAAGCTAATATTTAAAACCTTTTATTGTAGTTACCTACCTACGTTATATATCTATGCGCAAGACTGTAAGTTAGGAAGAATATGAATAAAATATGGCCATAGTATAACAACCTCAAATAAAAACTGCTTTGGAATCCCAGCCCCGATTTCAGTCAGATATAGAAGAGTTTGCCTTTCCTAATGCGAGACTGTAGGGGACACCATACAAATGATACATGCACCAACATGTACTGGAACCCTCCGGAACGCTTTACCTGCCTGTTTATGCGTTTACTCGGCCTGTTATAGCGAAGGTAATATCCGGAGTGGGAGTATCTCAAATGTATTGCATAATGAATGCGCCTTTTGACGCGAGCGATGCAATCACAGTTTTGTTCTTTTTAATACGGCTTTAGAGAAGCACTCATTGGCACTGCGCTACCTTTGTGCTCCTAAGCTACTATGTCCATATTGAAACGAGGTGTGTTGGTTGTTCTGAACGAAATGGGATAGTCTGATATCATAGTTTAGTAGTCTTACTCTTTTGTATCTACAATTTGGTGCAGGTAGTTAAAAAACAATAATTCCTTTCAAACTCCAGGTTTATCAGCGGGCGATAGTTACTGGGTCATACCGCAACTCAAACTTGCGCTACAAACCCCAAATTACTGACTCAAATGGCCGTAAAACATATATGCAGCTGGGCTGGTCAGGTCTGCCATATGCGCAATGACCTGTGGGCCAAGATCACTACCAAATTAGCCCTGCATATGCAAATAGCGAGATGAACTTGACATATTTGACAACGCGTGGGTTGAACGAGCTCAAGATCGTGACGTTTATCGAAATCAGGGAGAAGCCTTTGCCTAGCACAAGATAAGAAAATCATTATCCTGACAAGTCTTTGGGAGCAAATAATATTAAAAGTATGCTTATAGATAAATAATGCGTTTATTTTATAACTAAGAAATGTACCTCAAGCTGAATATAAACATAGTGTTACGAGCTGGGGTTCGTAAAAATTAAAAGCAACCGGTTATACTCAAATTAAGACACGTTTATTCAGCACTAAACTAATTACTCTCAAACACAGTTAAACACTACTAAGTTACACTTAAATTCCGAATCACTAAACACTGTCATCGCACTCAAATATCACTCTGTATCGTTATTGAATACTGTTCTGCTACCGAGTCACGCGGCATATTTATGTTGGATATCTATCGAATAATCTAGTATGCGCGGGATCGATCGCCGTACTAACTGTTGCGTAATCTTGGATTCTATTGTTCTCGGTGGTCATAAACAATCCTGTACAAATTATGTAACAAGTTGTTTTTGTCTTATTTTCGTGGGACTATGTGAGACCCGTGATTTTTCTAGACTTGATTGGCGTAACAATAAGATAAATAAGAAAAAAAAAAATTTACAGAAGTTATTAAAGTAGTGTCAAATAACATGTCTAGCATAATGTGATATATTCAATTAAGTTAAGAAAATCATCAGCTCTGTTTATCCTCAACAGACTTGCAGAACGATTACATTTAACGGCCAGTGAACTTGTTTTTCGTTCCGGTGCTGACCGGTGTTGGTGGTAGGTAATTTAATTCAAAAAGTTCACCCAAATACCTACCAGCTCTTTGTATCTGCTATGCTCTTTATAAAATGCAAATATGTTTTTTTTTATGAAATGCTAGAATATCCACTCTTTATGCAGCCCATCCAATTTGGTTACTAATTTGCATTCGTTTTAGTCTGAGGAAACTCGTATATTTTGTTATAATATTTTTTTAGATATGGGTCAGCTCTTAACCGCGAAACTTGCTAGGCAAGTGGCAAGGACGAGGTCAAGAGACACGATGCTTGTTTCTCTATGATTTTTTAATTAATAATTATTTATACGTTTTTTAAGATAATATGAACAATAAAAAATAATATGTATACAATTAAACTAACTATGTACCTACATGTTAACTACGTTTTAACTATACCAGGTTGTAGATCAACAATGGTATACACGGACTTTCATGCACCAGGTCTGTCGCAGGAGTTCTCATTATCCTTTACCAGTGTGTCAATGTTCCAGCCGTTCTCGAACCGAATGGTCTGTTACGTGATGATGGTAAGCGGCCCGACAGTATGACTCCTAACCCTTGGGTAGGTATTTTGTGTGGGACGCTACCTGCGTCGACACTCTTGGGCCATCTCATCTGCCTAGGACATCAGTTAGGGCTGGTGCAGCGGTTGATTTTGCCGAGGATCACAGAACAAGCAAATATCGTGGTCACGTTAGAGCTTACTTTGAGCCTCTTGGGTTCGTGGGGAGCCGGTGCCCTCCGAGCTTCAAAAGGTTTTTGTCAACCCGGATTGCATCGGTTCCCCATGAACCCGAGGTCTCGACTTTTGTCTCAAATGTATAAGATTTTTCAATCCTGATTCCCAAAATTCACACTTATGTGTGTCAAATATCTTACACAATTTAAAATTTCATCTAAGAAACAAAAACACAACCAACAGTCAACAAACAAAGCAAATAAAACAAAACCGAGCAAAGTGAAAGCAGGCGCAGGCGATGGCTTTTACGTTTATTCAAATATCCTATTTTTTTATGATCGTCAGATCATCATAGCAGGTAGCTAATGTTATGTCAGCTGCCCGTCACGTAAACAAACGTGCGCACGCGCTCAAGATAATGTTTGTTTTCATCTACCGACTGCACTAAAGCTTTTGTTATGACCTTTATCTTTGAGTACGTGGAAGGTGTTGGGTATACGGTATGTGGTCGAAATTTCGTTGTGTTGTAATGAACCCTATCATGTCTTTTCTGTTTTCATAGTACGACTTTTTATTCGGTGATGATGATGATGCTACCTACGCATAGGGTCGGGATAGTTATAATTTGTGTTTCCCCAATTTCCAACATTCTGAATCCTACACACAAGACTCATAATTATGTTCTACAAAGTAGGTATAAAAAATACTATGAATGAAATAATTCTGTGTCTTGTAAGTTATGGCGTTGGATGCGTCAACATTTTATTTATAGTAGTGTGAAATTCTACAAATGTATGGGACAAACGGAACCCCACATTCTACACCCCCATATGGGCCAGTACCTACCTACGAGGCCATTCAACGTCTTATGACCGTGAGAATAATGTGGATGTTATTTTTGATTTACACACAATAGAAAATGATTGTTTGCCGTTATGGGCCTGTCCCTAACATGGTGTGCTTTATTGCTGCATCAAATGATATAGTTTTGGGAAGCAACACGAACAATATTCATTTTGACAGTTTGTTTTCAAAATGTACATATGGGCAATTAATAAAAAAAAATTGTCAGCAAAAAATAGTTTAAATTTAAGGCCGAGTATGTAACCTAGTGAAGGTTGTAACGTTTTTGTGCACACATGCTTTTTTAATTCACTTTGTTTGTTCACAAAATACATTTTTGAGTTGACCATTTATTTTATTCACTGATCTTATAAAATATAGCCTTAGGTGCTTAATAAATTTAAATTTATAAGTACATTTATTCAAAATTTGTTTCACTCATTTGATACTTGGCTGTTTTCTGTGACATCTTCAAATTCAAAACTCTACCTAATTAAGTACCTAAGCACCTACTTCGTGACCCGAATGTTCGAAACAAAATATTACGTTTAAAAAATAAATTAAGAAATGTTGAAAATGTTAACCGCCTCTGTGGTCTAGTGGTTCAACCCACCGATTTCGATCCCCAAGGGGAGTACAATATATTGTGCTTGGTTGTTGGTATTACTTTGTTTGAGTCCGCCTGGCTAGCTACCACCATCACCTAATTCTGTCGCTATAAAAACAATTATAAAATTGTTGTGTTCCGGCATTTAGAGCCAAGATAGCCATTTAATGAGTTTGTTGAGGATTCCGGGTGAAGTGCGATACCACCTTCGGCCTTATCTCAACTTATTACCAGGTGAGATGAAGGCCAAGCGCTTCCCCGTCGTACAATAAAAAAAACGTTACAGTAGGATTTTACTCGATTGTGGACAAGTAATGGCATGTGAATGAATGTTTATCAAATGGGGTATTTAACGAGCTAGTTAAGGTCGGTCGGATATGACGTGGCTTGACTTGGACTTGTATTGTATCACCCGTCCCGGTAAAATTATATTAGAAGTCGTAATTTTTCCCTAAAAGTGACATTCATAATCATTGGTTTTATTAGACACTATCTTACCGTGCAGTGCATATTAGTAAAGTAATAGATTATTCGATGTATTATTTCCTAGATGAACCAAATGCCCTTCAATTGTGTAACCAGGCTACCTGCCCATATATTGTCGTGTGTCGTTGATTTATTTTAATTGTAATTTAAATCCTAAGTTGCCTTAGGGTTTAAATTACAATTAAAATAAATCAACTTTCGATATTGTAATTAAAAAAACCCCTGATAGAAAATACTTATTGAACTCTTCGGGAGAGGCCCATGTGCTTAGTGGCTTTATCGTACTATAATGATATAATTAGTTGCCATCAAAAACTCCAAAATATACGATCCAGCCAAAATAAAACTACTCACATATTATTTACTGCGCTGGGTCGTATCCACCACAGCATATCGGATGAACTAAGCTGGCGGTGCTTCACGGAACAAACCGAAGTCAGCCGAATGTTTATGGTGTTTTTTGTTCTGTCTCGCTCTTGCACTCCTACAAAAACATAAGGATGGCTAGCTAAAAGAATGAAAGGCTCAGGATCAGGACGGACAGGCAGACATAGCAGTATTCCACACGGTACTATCGCCGGGCGCGCTTACATGTCTTGTATGTTCCATTGTGGACTATTTGTGTAATGTATATGTTATGAAAACTTAAAACAATGTTGCGATATTCTCGTGTATAATAAACTACGCTGTCGATATAAATTAAACATATTGTTGGTGCTTGTGCGTTCGTGTTAATGAATGTGTAGAAAATAGAATTTCTTGGAGGTCGGAGCGCTATTGGTGCAAAATGTATGTTTGTATTTTGTATGCTGGGATGTTATTGAATTTATTATTTATACTACAATCAGTGTAGGTATTAGTGTACTTTATTGGAAATCGATTTCTTAAATAAATTCTGCTTTCTACATATGTTTTATACAAAAAAAAAAATCGAAAATGTTTATTTATGTTTGATTGAATTGACGGTGATACAGTTGTGCCAAAGCTTTGCTTTAGAAACAAACCTTGTGAATGAAGGATTCTCCTATTTGTGTAATTTTTCAACTTGACGGAGCATAGACAGACAGTCTGAACCATGGATATTATGATATCAGTGACACTTATTGAGAACAGGAACCTTTTAAATTAATAAGGAATGGATTTATCGATCCTTAAACACTTGATGCACTTTAAAAATAAATTAAATATTACATGACATTAATTTTACACAGCGCTATATCTAGCCCCAAATTAAGCATAGCTTGTAATATGGGAACTAGATTACGAATAGAATACTTAAATACTTACTTTTTGTAAATACATACGTAGTATATGATACAACACCCCCAAGCACAGAACAAACATCTATATTCATCACACAAATGTTTGTCCTGGGTGGGAATCGAACCCACAACTTTAACCGCCTATGTGGTTCAAACCACCGATTTCAGATCCAGCGGTCTCAGGTTCGATCCCCATGGGGAGTACAATATATTGTGCTTGGTTTGGTTGGTGGAAGGACTTAATTTGGGTCCGCCTGGCTAGCTACCACCATCTTACCTAATTCTGTCGCCATAAAAACAATTGTAAAATTGTTGTGTTCCGATATTTAGAGGTAAGATAGCCAGTTCCTCAGTTAGTTGAGGATACCGGGTGAAGTGCGCCTCCACCTTTGGCCTTATCTCAACATATAACCAGGTGAGACGAAGATCAAGCGCTTCCTCGTACAATAAAACCATTCTTCCTATTTACTATTAATGGAACCAAAATGCACTTTTCAATAGAAAATTGTAACAAAGTAAAAAGTTTAAATAATTTATGGACTTGGTAAGTATACAATTGCTACATATTGTTCAAAGCCTTCATGTCTGTAGGTCGTTAAAGCCCGATAACAGGTACCATGCCTATAGTATAATAGATATAGGTACTCATGACAAGCTTTACAGCTCAGTTGGTAGTTGCTCTGTTTCAGAGTCACGTAGTGAGTTCGATTCCCACCCAGGACAAACATTTGAGTGATTAATATTTTTTTCTGCTTGTTTTGTGTTTGGGCGTTGTATGTTAAGTATGTTTAGACAAATAAAAATCGGTACTATTTCCGTAATCTAGTTCCCATATTACAAGCTATGCTTACTTTAGAACTAGATGGCGTTGTGTGAAATTAATGTCTTGTATATTTATTTATTTATGATACCTCTTACCTATATAAAACTAAAAAACCTATTTACAGCTTAGTATCAACTACAACCTACAACCATTGAAGGTAACTTATTTTTGAAGTTCGGTCTCAATTGTTTTTGTTGTAGATATTTTCATCAAATGAATATTACGTTTTTCATGAGGTAATAATGAATGATAGTGATAATAAAAATATATCGCATTCTTTTTTAATTTCTATCGGCATTCATCGAGATTCTTCAAATATTGTTCGGAAAGACCACCCACCCTCAACCCTTACGCAGGATTCGAGGGTATGGTTCCATGGTGTATATTGACTTCATTTTCCGTAAACCCACGTGGATATCCCCTACTGGGCCAGCCTCCTTCAGCCCTTACTCAGGGTTCGAGTATAGAAATGAATGTCCTGTAATAATATAATATGTTTCCATATCCATGAAACACCAAATATGGAAATATGGCAACATACCTACTGTACTACATTTTAATCCAAATGGATATTCCGTATTGGGACATCCACTATCAGCCATAAAGCAGGATTTCAGGATATGTTTCCAAATCCATGGTGTCTATTGAACTACATTTCCCCGGTGTAGGTAAGTAAACCCATTAACATGCAATGGGGCCACATAGCGACCATTCTTGGAAACATTTGTTTGCTGGCGATCGACGTTTGTGATCGGTTGGCCAACAAGTTGATTGTTTGCCTGTTTGACTGCACCCTTTTACGCGTTCTTGAAATAGCGTACAAACAAACGTATGACAGAATTGGAACGGTTTGATGGGCTAGTTCGTTTGGAATGTTTTTGTTCCTGTTTACGTCTCGCTATCAGTTTTCATTTCAGGATATTGAATTACGAGATCTAAAAGTGCATCCTGCTCGTGTGGTTAAAATTTAAATTTGATATAGCACACTTAGTCACATAGCTAAGGGAATAAACAATACATTGTCTTTTCAATTAGCTAGGTAGATGTTTTAATTCACTACTCACATAAACAAATACTCTGAGGGAGAGTTCGAAATTATTCCTACCATCAAGCAAACTTGTACTGTCCACTCCACCCTGTCGATCGTGTCGATCGATCGATTTTTGCACAGTGTGGGGTATGAGTTGGAGTGCATGTAATTGTATAACGAGCCATGCCCTTTTGCATGCAAGTGATGCGGAGTTGCGTGCGTGCATTCATCTCGAGTGTTCACTCTCAGCAACAGTCCAACGCCGGCTGCTGAAAGGCGCACTCGAACAGTCCCTCGCATCGGTCGTAACCGCCCGCTATTCACAGAACGCGGCAGGCTTGATGTGCGCACGCCGCCGCTGCCGCCTCTGTCGGGAAAGCGGAGGGAAAACGCGCGAAGCCGCCAGTCTCGGCTCGCGAGCGCGGCTTGGCGCGCGCGGTGCGTCGGATTACGCTTGTCTACCTGCGCCCTGGCACACGCCGACACACGCCGCGCTCGACGCGGCGTTACGTTTTCCGAATCGACCGTGGATTCGACGGATGATTCGAGTATAACCACCGTTTCATCTGAGTTTCAGTGTCAAAAGGTTGGTGACCCACTCCCTGTGCAACCTAAAATCCACCTAGAGGAGAAGCTGCTAAGTCCTGATTTTAACCCTCCCCGGAGATGGTGACTTCCGCCCCTGAGCGAGAACGTTTGTAATTTCCTCGTGCTCCGCAAATATCAAACGTATACTCGATTATCTGACGTAGGTAGTTACACTTTACAATTGTTGTTTACCCTAAATGAATATACCCTTTCACGTCGGTTTCAATTAACAAGAAGTCTTTTTATTCATCTTTTAACACAGATATACAAAAGCTACATAAAGGTTCTGGATTTCAATATGTTTTTTTGCTCTGTATACCCGATACGATATCTGATAAAGTTTTAGCATGTTAAATGAAAAAAAAAACAGAGATTTTCCTGTAGCTTTTAATCAACAGGTCTGATTGTAGAAGCACGCCTATACTACTGTGAATAATACTTGAGTCCACCATGGGATTATTTGAATGCCCATGGTGTGTCTATAAATTAACCACATCCAGTATATTTCAAAATTATGTTGCGACCGCATTGACAGTTCCTGAGACAAACGTCTTTTAGCACAAAAATTAGACAAGACCTTAACATTTGGAGATTAATATATAATAAAATCATGTTGGCTTTAATCCTTAGATAGATAAAAAAAAATATCGTTCACCAATTGCACCATTGCATAAAAATCAAGGAAACAATAAAAACATTGTGATATGGGCGGTCTTATGCTTAATGAGCATAATCTCTCTGCCTATATATTACGAAAACGCTCTTGAATTTATTTGATTATTATTCGTTCGTTGTTTATAGATTTCTCAGCGTGTTGCTGTGTAATCGAATTAGAATTGAAAGCACAGCTTATTATAAAGCTCGGAAGGAAAATGGTGACCTACATGTGGCGTCGTAATGTGACTTGGAATACAAACAGCGTCGACCAAATTATACTAAGGGATATGTCATGCCCCAGAAATAATAGAACGCATTCTGGCTTGTATGAAGATGACATCACTGCAATGACATCAACACGAAAAAATAAATCGATAATTTTAGAATTGAGGTGCTTAGAGCAGTTTTTTCGGAGAGGAGAACGGAGATCTTCCTATAGTAGGTACCTACATATCTATTTACTAGAGAAACACATGGTACAGGGCAATCAAGGGCAAAAAAAGATTTATTGGGGTCGAGTCCTTAGGTCCATGGGGAACCGATGGCTTTCGGGATTTCAATAAACTTTTGAGTAAGGCATCATGTAACCCAAGTGCTGGCTCTTATTGCCAACGAATTATCATAGCTATTCAGCGTGTAAATGCGGTCAGTATCTTAGGCATATCTCCGTCTGGTACTGGTCTGAATCGTTTTTTATGTGTTAATCACAAAGCTAGAGAACGATATACAAATTATCATATTTCCTCAGAGCCTTATAAAAAGTGCGTCTTCATAATTACACAGAGTTATACAGTGATTACAAGCAATAACATACCGAGAAACCTAATAGGTACCGCATTCCCATATGAGAGCCTAGTTACGCAGAATCCCACTTTCTTAACCACAAAAACGTTTATAGGTTTATAGCCATTCACTTTACTAAGAACCAATTTTAACGAGAAGAAACTCTTGACTTGTTTATCATTTTCTCACTGGGAATTTAATCGACGCTTCTTACTCAAACTTTGTAGGAATTGGGGCCGAATTTCGGTTCAAGGACAAAACTTGCGAAGGTAAGAAATATGGGGTAAGCAGTGGCAACTAACTTCAATACGTCACCTACGCTGCTTTAGTCAATTTGTACCTACATGTAAGTATGAGGGCACTCGCATTTGCACTCACAGATGCCTCATGCATATAAAAAAGAACGTAGATAAATTTCATTCCTGAAAGGATCATAATTAACACAAACTATGTGCTTAGATAAAACAATGAGGTGCCTGATTATTCTTAATTCAAATCATATCTATTCTTTGCGAATTCATGAAACCGGATTTCGCTTCGCAACAAAGGCTCTGAAGCGTATTCAGAAATTAATTATCTGTATTCAACACGTTACTTATTTAGTTTTTCATTTTCAACTTTATTGCTGCCTTTTTTGAACACATTGCGAAATGAGCATCGAGCAAAATGAAAAAATGTGAACGTAAGGGCGGAAAAACCATTCGCTTTCAACTTTTGTTGAACTTTAGTTTTTGTTTGATATTCCATTTATGAAGCGTTTCAAACAATATTCCACGCAGAAACTTGGAATAAGCTTCCAGTGTATGGTTTTGTATAAATTATGGGTTAGCTGTAGTCCTCTAGGCTTGAGCAAGGAGGAAATCAACGATTGAGCGAGCTTTACCTGAAGACATACTGGCTCTCCCGCGCACCGACGGTGGGCACCAGTCTTCGGCTCGAGGCGAGGGCGGTTGCTAGCCAGGTGGACCTTTACTGGTCCTATATATATATATGCCAGCGAATTAGCATAGCTATTCAGCGTGGCAACGCAGCCAGTGTCTTAGGCACGCTTCCGTCTGGTACTGATCTGGAACAGTTGAACCTATAGGCCGTTTGTAACTGTCCTTAGTTAATCTGACTGATTCCTTATTACATAGTTTAATTATATATAAATAAATAATAAATATATATAGTTTAATTATATATAAATATATAACATGACATTGATTTCACACAACGCCATCTAGCCACAAACCAAGCGTAGCTTGTAATGTAGGAACTAGATAACGGATAGAATACTTAAATACTTTTTTTTGTAGTTACATACTTATCATACAATATATACACCAGTATTGTTATTGCAACCGCAACCGCAGCTGCAACCGGTACAGAATATCGTTTTAATTAGGCACCTAAGGATACGAAGCACTTTCTGATTAAAATTTGCGGACCTCCATACCTACTTCTTATGGCGTAGGCATATATGTATATATATGCAATAGGTATATATATATATATATATACAACGTATATGTATATGCAACGCTTCAAGAGCGGCCTAGTATCAGTAGTCCGATGACTTAGTCCGATGATGCTGATCAATACAGATCATCGGACTACTGAGCCTTTTAGTCCGATATTTACACATTTCGACTTTCCCAAAAAAAGAAATGCATTAACTTCAGTTTATTTTGTCCAACATGCTAAATATAAAGCTATTTTAGAAAATCTCCCAAGTGCGGACACGCACACCGAGAGTTCTAACCCGCGTTTCTTGTATTGGGACCCGCTTCTATTTTTTAAATATCATTTTATTTCCGTTATTTTAGTTATAGCGGCAAAAGAAAAAAACTCTGAAACTGCAACTGATACCTATTATAACGGTTCGTAAGCTGCAGTCCGCTGACGCAGACGGATAGACGAACGAACAAAAGAGGCATAATATATGGTCCCGTTAGCACCCTTAAGGTACGGAACCCTAGTAAAGTAATCTTTCTAATAAAACTGTTGAGTGTCAATTCTTAACAAGTGGAATCATGGCTTAAGTGCAGGAAGTCTAGGATCATAAACATGCACAAATCTGATGGAAGCAGTAATTGTATGGCTGCTATATTTTTAGTACCTACTTAATAAATTGGTATAGGGCTACGGTTATTCCTGTTTGCTTGATTCTGATTATGGTTTTAGGTTCTAATGGACGGAAATGTTTGAATTTAACCGCTTCTGTGGTCTAGTGGTTCGCCTACTGAGTTCTTACCCAGAGGTCCCCGAATTTGATGCCCAGGGGGTACAAATTTGTGTTTGGTTGGTGGTAGGATTTTGTTTAAATCCGCCTACCTCTATCTTACCTAGTCTATCGGAATTACAATAATTTTAAATTGTTGTGTTCCGGTATTCAAAGGTATGAAAGCCGGTTCCCCAGTCTGTAGAGGATTCCGAGTGAAGTGCCTTATCAAAACTTGAAACCAGGTGAGATGAAGGCCAAGCGCTGCCTTCTTGTACCTTCAATAAAAAACGAATATTGAATAGCAGCTTTTGACGAAATGCTTATAATGATAGCATGGATGGTATTGATAGCAAAAACTATTTTTTTTGTTTGTTTGTCTGTCTGTCTGTCTGTCTGCTAGTTGATGTAATTGGAACTATTGTTTTTTTGTTACTAACAAATGCTTCATATCACTCTGGACCAAATTCTTAAGCCAAAGCGGATGAAGTCGCAAGCTGAAACTAGCGTTACATACAAATAAAAAAGATGGATTTAACATGCACATTATTCATATTTTAACTGAAAATATATTAATAAAATTAACTATAAACAAGGTAACGGTCGTTAGGTAACTCAACTGTTTCAGACGAACCATATTGTGACCAGACGGAAGCGTGCCCAAGACACTGGCAGCATTGCCACGCTGAATTAAAATTCACTGACCTAAATAACAGCCAGCCTTTGGGTCACGTGCAGCCTGCAAGAGTTTTGACAACCTAGAGGGGCCTAGGCCTTGTGGAGCCACCCCAAGGACCCAAGAGCTCGAACTCAAAAGGCTTAAATAGAGACCACTATATTTGCGCCTTTTGTGATCCTCGGATAAATTCATGTTCAATACGAATTTACTGTTATTGGAACACCCAAATTCAATGAACACAGATTTTAATGATTGCATTTAGAGCAGATTTATTGCTTCAATGTTCCTGAAACAACATTTATTTCCTCGTGGAAAGAGGAATCCTCCAGTCATTTATGTTTGCGTGATTGAAACCGACCTACTTTTTGTTTCCGTTTGATGTGCGTAGTTACGGATTAACAAGAACAGAACGAGATGAAATCCACGTTAAGCCACCATTCATAGCAGACACCTCGTTGGTGGATAGTTTCAAAGTGAAACCTTAAAACCAACCAAAATGTTGGGATTCTACTAAACCAATCGCTTCTCTAATCGGGGTCCAGGTTGTGGGAGAGATTGAATACCAGACCTTTGGCCGTTGTTTACAAGAATAGCGCTTAGTTTCTACTTTAGTTCAGTAAAGGTTCCACATCATATTGAAACAAATATTGGAGTTTGTGAAGAATTAAATTAAAAGTTATGCTACCCAATGCATGGTCACACACAGTACACATCTGACCTTCCATATCTTGGTGAGTCAACAGTTCACATGCATGTTTAGTATTCAAATCCACTTGTAAGACATGCCAAAACTTAGATATTTGCAAGATAGCTAAACACAACAAAGCAATGATATTTGGAGTTGACAAACGTCTTTCTTTAGTCTGTGAGTGATTACATTAATATTTGTACCTATTTATATCTTAATAATAGGATGAATCTATTTAGATAGCCAGGTGCAGGTCTGTCAGGTTTTTTAAAGTGCTTTTCTTTAATTTATTGCCTTGGCGACGGCCATTTGCAATCTGCTCATATGGAGCGCTTACGAGGTGGTTAACGTATAGCTTCATTAAACATTGTTTCTACGGTTGACCTAGTTTTAAAAGCTTATTTTTACTCTACCTACAGAAATAGTTCGTTGTTATTTTTCATGGTAGGTATGTAGGTAATCGTTATTTCTTAAAATGACTCAGTAACAGTTGGTAGTTTTTGCGATGATTGATTTATCTTAATAGTTTGTTTCAATTTTTATTATAATCATTGACCAATACGAAGCAAGATATAAGTTATTAGTTTTTATGTATATTGTTATTGTATAGCATGTAGCATAAAATATTATTTATTAATAGAATCTACTTACTAATCTAGAGTCAACAAAATGTAGGTTTTTTTCACATTTGTTCACATATGAACTACAGCCTCAAAAATGTTTTATCTACAAAAAATAGCCTTGTTCAATGAAAGCCTTTACTGCATGGCCCCCGGATTTATAACCAACTTCCTCAAAATATACGGGAAATCGACAACTTTATAATAATTGATCAAAAAAGCGTAGGTAATATGCTATCCAAGCATATTGACAAATAAGTAAAGGCATGAATAATAATTACTTTAATTGACATTGACCTGGTTTAACATATAGTTAGTTAGTTAATTTGTTAAATAATTTCTAATTCAACAAATTGTTGATATACCGTTTTATTCAGGGACTTGTTTAATTTTGTTAAAATTGCCTATTGGGCGGCGAGACACGGCAGTTCTCATTTAAATATGTTATCTTTTATATTTTACCTGTGTTACAAGCAAATAAAGTTATTGTACTGTACTGTAAAAAACAAAACTGTAACCATTAAAAAAGGCAAGTTGCCTCATGCTCGTTGACTGCCTTTGTAAACACCCAGGCTGGTCTTAAAAGCTTGAGAAAAGAGATACCTGCAGACAAAGAGGCTTCGTGTCTTCGTCTCAAGAAAAGTGGTTGTGTTTACGCTTGCGAAATGGCACTGAATATTTAAGCTATACAGGTCTACACTCTAGCTAGACCAATAATTGTCTCACGATAAAAAATAAGCCTTTTCTGTTATTCTCTCTTCTATTATGTATCGGCTCCATAGTCGGTAAAACAAACATTATTGTTATGTTATAGAGTAGCCTTTCGGATGTCGGATATATATAATAAATCTAAAAGTCATTTTAATAAGAATTAATTAAAGTATTAATTGGTATAATATGCCGCTCGGCCTTAAAAAACCTAGATCTATAGTATTCGGATTGCTGCAAGTATTACTGAACTTCTAATACGTCTGGTGCATGATAAAGCCTTACGACAAAGGGAACCAGGATATCAAACAACCACGTAACAAATATAATACAAATAGTCCACGCGAACAAAGGACACTGCAATCGATTCAGCACAACCAGGCCAATAGGTCACTGGACTCACAATATGAAATGCTAAAGTCACCACTTGAATTGCAGGACAAACTACATGACTACTCATCATTTAGTAGATCAAAACGGCATCCGCGAAGGCTATTGGGAACTCGATCTCTCGATCTCGGCCTGTTACAGAACTAGCCTAAATAACTGATTAGTGACAACTCGTCAGCTAATGAAAATGAATTTCTCAACGATAAGTACCCAACAGCTAATGGTTTGTTGCACGGATACCAATAATAAAATGGACAAGTTTTACGAACATGCCTATTAGGAATGTTCTAAATTCAAATCCTAAAAGAAAAAAAAAGTTGGATAACTCTTTATAAAATATTGTAAAAAAATTTAAGATAAAATCCTTTATACAAGTTATTATTTTATATTCAAAGAATGCATCATTTTCAAAATGGTTTTGTATCCACATCTGGTAGATATGTTATTCATTTGGTATTCAAGTGTGATTGAAGTAGGTATATAATTATCAGGTTTGAATACCTGCAAAAGTGATTACAGAATTTACTAGACATGAATACAAATAAAATTAATGACTTCATTTTGTATAATTATCAATTGTATACATATAAGGACTTATATAAATACTATATATTATTAGATGTGTGGCCAAGTGGGTATATATCCTCATGAGATCCACTCTCTGAGTCAGAGGCAAATCCTCGAAAAGGGAAAAGTTGTTAGTATTTTACTTACTTTGCTTATTTACTATGAATACACTTTTTAATTTGTAAAACTATTTTTTTTTATTTATACGACGGAGAAGCGCTTGGCCTTCATCTCACCTAGTAACAAGTTAAGTTAAAGCTGAAGGTGGAGACGCACTTCACCCGAAATCCTCAACAAACTGAGGAACTGGCTATCTTACCTCTAAATGCCGGAACACAACAACATTTAGAATTGTTATTATGGCGACAGAATTAGGTAAGATGGTGGTAGCTAGCCAGGCAGACTTAAACAAAGTCCTACCACTAACCAAACCAAGCACAATATATTGTGTACTCCATGTCCCCCTGGGGATCGAACGCGGGACCTCTGGATCTGAAATCAGTGGGTTGAACCACTAGACCACAGAGGCGGTTAAATTGTTTGTAAAAATTGGTTTTAAATCCACATCTGGTAGATAAGCTATTACTTTGGTATTCATGTGTGATATAAGTAGGTATATCGACCTGATATATCTATCATGCTTGAATACAAAAGTACCTATTGATATAATTTACCAGACGTGAATTTTAATGAAGTGGCCTTCATTTTGAAAATTATGAATTGTATTAATACATATAAGTGCAGGCAACTTGTATCTAACTATAACAAATTCAAGTTCCACGTGGGTGACCCCGTCATTTTGAACTGAAATTCAAATATCGAGCAAAACCCTGAGTGGTTATTAAATAAAATTACGCCGGTTCTAACTCTTGAGCCGTGCGATCGTAAAAGCTGGTAATTTTACCTTTAATGCATTTGAACGGAACACTGCAATTGTAAACGGCCAAGCTCAACTACAAGCGTCGAAAACGTTTACGTCTTTTGATAGCTAAATTAGTGTGTAGCTGCAGGTCTCATGTGAACTATGTCTTATCCTCACTGATTCGAGGATAATAAAATATTGAGACATGACAAAAATTGCGTGAGTAAAATATGTGAGGTACCTACATGTTTATGGGTTTTATTTAAAAGTCAGGACTCCTGGGTCCTGGGTAGGCTCCCTCAATCGTAGACTTCTGATGCTAGGCAAAGCCAGAACAAAAGCAAAGCACCAGACATAGTTGGTGGGTAGAAAACAATAAGTGAATAAGGATCCCCTTACTTATCATGAAAAATAGGTTGATATACCTTATGACGACTATGGCCTTAGTAGTCGTGACTTAAAAATCTACCCCTCCAGCCCACGGATGTCGTAAACGTTATCCCGTCTCTTATCCTACAATACCTTATGATCGTCCTTTGCACCTTAATATTGAAAAACCAATAAATAAACTCCAACAAGAATAAAAATAAACTAATATCTATAGTCTCGACCCTCGTTTCAAATTGTATTTTAAGTGTTCACAAATTTTTCAAGATTTGAATCTTATTCACCATTTTGCAACCTTGAATGCAAATACAGGGGTGGTTTCAGCAAATAAAAAACAAGTTAATTGTGAAGTCAACCCCTTTTAACAGTATACGCCACAAGACATTTCAAGCGTTCAAAACCACCCTAATTAAAAAGTTAAATTTATATTTTATGAATGTGCCAAAAAATCTTCTTGTCTATTTCAACACCCCTATTTCTCAAAAACTACATCATCCTGATTAATGAGTATTAATATAATCTCTGTACATTCAACATTTTGAATCGGTCGGATCAGCCATTCAAAAGATATGGGCGAAAAATTGTATTTCTTTTCACCCCAATATAACACAATTAACCCCCCACTTATCAAAAACCCCCGCGACGGTCAATTTATATTTACATTATCTCTTGACAGATTACATTTCATGAAAATCGGACAACCCGTTCGAGAGTTATGCCGTCACAAACATTGCCACATAAATACATAATATATAACTCAGAGATCTCGTTCGCTTTGCTCACTCGATTAATAAATTATAATTTCAATTCATTTTGTTATTTTTATCAAACTATAGACCTATCTGTTGTTTCATATCCTTAGAGGTTCAAAATACTTAGTAATATGTGGTCAGGATATTCCACTCACACAGAAGTCCCTCGTTCCTTCCGTATAAAGAAAGCAATTCATTGAGCGTAGCGGGATTACCACATAAATATGGCGACAAAACCTTTACGATGCCAATGGATGCAACAGATTGATCACGAACCGTTTCCGATGCTTAACTCGTGCGATGTAATATTTACCGTCAGGTCTCTGGGCTGGTTGAAATATTAATTCAAATCAATTCATTTATTTTCTCTATTTGAGTGAATAACAGTGGGGTGAAATAAAGGAGAGGTATACATATAAACGTTTAGTTATATCAATATGCCTTCAAAATTAACTAAAGGTGTGCCGTAAAGACACGATAGAAGTGTAACTTTTCTATAACAGGGAAACATTTTAAATATCTCCCACTCTACCCGACCCAGTGCCGCTACTTTTCGTCACACAAAAAGGTTGCGGATCAGAATTTCAAAACCCTCCCATAAAAAGTTATAAATCTATATTTAAACTATAGCTATTACATTTCCTATAATACAGGCTAGGCCTAGTTTAGGTATTAGTGCAACACTCTTATTCTCTTATTATTACACCTACTTTTGTAATACGTATTTTCATGTAAACTTTTTTGAATAGTAAACTATTTTTTTTTACATCACGTTTTCTCGAAATATAAGTATTTCGGTGGTTTAATGAAGCACACGGGCTTACACCAAGTGGGCTTCATTTTCAAGGATTTGGGAAGATTCAACCTTCAAGAATTTTCGGACGATGCGACAAGTGCATTGCAGCTTTCTGCATTGTAATGTAGATGTTAGTAGGCAAGTCTAATGTTTTAACAATAAGATGAAGGGATTTTGGTATTACACCTGTGCTAGAAAGTACCAGAGGGAAAATGAACACCTTATTAATTTTCCAGATTTTCGTAACTTCCTCCCTTAACTCTGTATATTTTTTGGATTTTATCAGATATTGTTTTTTGTAAATTGTGTGTATTTGGCACGCTATGTCTATCAAAAATGTAATTTTATTAATCTTGTCAACTAAGGTTATATATCTGGTCTATTGTTGTGTACAGTTTTATCTGTTAATATGGCTCTGTCATAGTACATTCTATGCCTGGGATTCTCCAGTACAGGCTTCGGTATGTATTCGTAGTATGGGATCGTGTTTGTCTGTTCTAAGAGAATACTCTCTTTTGTTTTAATGCAAGTTTTTGGTGAATAACATTTACTATTTGGTTATGTCGGTGGGTATAGTCATTTTGTGTTAGCGCTTAGTTAGTTTCAGATGCCCAGTTGCATTTTTTACACATATGGTTTTGGATGTTAGAATCTTTTATGATAAACTTATAATTACGCGTGTTGATGAACTTGATCCTGTTTGGCGATCATAAAACCCTCCGTTTCAGGAAACAAATACCCTAATTTCAACCACTTGTTTGAGACTTCCAGATCCACGTGCAGTTGTTCTAGGTTGTGAGGTTGGCGCCCGTGTAATTTTTTTTCTCGCCATCTTGCTATTTTTGCAGTATCCAGTTCTAGCGGAGTACTATTTTGTATACCACTTCTTTTTAGGTTTAGTGGTGTAAAATTATGGTCAGAATTAGTTACTGCTCTGTGAATTACACTAGTACTCGCTTTTTCATTAAATAAGTTTCTAAGACTTTGTACTTGTCCTTCCCATCATTTTTTCAGATCTATTAGCCCCCTACCACCTATCTGTCGTTTAATTGTCAACCGTTCAATTGCTGATTTGGGATGTAAACTATTAAATTTTGTGAGGGTCGTCCTTGTTTTAACTTCTAATTTCCTAATATCTGTAGCAGACCACTTAATTATACCAAATGTGAATGTCAGAATGGGGATTGCAATGGTATCGATTGCTTTGAAGAGAGTTCTTGAATTAAGGGCTCTTCTTCAAATCAGGTTTAGTCTATTGGTGTATTCTTTTGTAAGATCAGCTTTTATTTTGATGTGGTTTATGGATTTGGATTGATGAATGCCGAGGTACTTATATGTGTCTTCTGGTTCCAAGAACGTAAAATTATTATTTGTCGTTACGTCGGAGATTTCATTTACGACTTTACCTCTTTTAAGATGTAACGTTCTACACTTATCCAATCCAAAACTAGGTATTCCAATTGAAAATACAATTTTCAATTAAAATATCTTTTATAGTAACTGAAGTGTTGTCTGTTGAAAGGAATAGTGACGTATTCTATTTACTCATGGCATCTTTCAGGAAGGTTATCAAAGTTGGGCTTATTTTGTAGATCTTTAGTAGGTACATGGACTAAACAAGAGTGGGGTACACTATCAAATGCCTTTTTATAATCTATAAATGTAATATTTATATTTCTTTCATTGGTATTAGCTTGTTTAAGAATTGCAGAGCCTATAATAAGTTGTTCTTTGCAGCCCTTATGGTACCGTCTACAACCTTTTTGTTCTTCCGCAAGTATGTCGTGATTAATCAGATGTGTGTTGATTTTTTTAGTTATGCAAGCTGTAATAAGTTTATAAAGCGTTTGAAGGCACGTTATTGGACGATATTGCGCGATGTTATGTACATTATCGATCCCTGTTGCCTTACAATTTTTCGTTTTTCTTACTACTACTTCCAAATCGTCTTTTACCATCCCTACAAATTTCGAAGTATTCCCGTTTCAGCACCTATTTTTTGGGCACCTATGCATTGAGCACCAAAAGTATTCCCATTTGAGCACCATTCAATATTTTAACGTGGTGCTCAAATGAGAACAAGAAATAAAATTTGATTCTATTCCCTATTGAGCACCTACGGTGCGGTAGCTGTATCTTTTAGTGAAGGGGTTTACCCAAGTAGGTAGTTGAGTTGGTACTTACGTGTGTACATAATAACTCACCTTCTTAATGATTATCTAAGAAGATAACACTGGCTGGTACTTAACGTAGAGAACGCGCATAGACAAAACTTATATAGCTTTGATATTGTCACTTCGACATTTGCATTCGGCATATTATTGTAAATGAGAGTAATATAAGTTTTTGTTTAGTTGTATTATATTTTCTTGGATGTGAGTAACAAATTAATGGAAACAATGGAGAGTACCATGCTACTCCATCTGCCACCGGCAGCTATAGATGATGCATGGCTATACATAATGAGTGAGAGTCCACAAGGCGATAACATCTCAAAGTTTAATGATTATATGATAACACAGTGGATAGAGCACAGGCTATGGTCAAACAAATGGAATTGTTATGGTCAAACCCATAAAACGAATAATCTTCTTGAGAGCCACTACTCGACTCTTAACAAGGTCATTAATAAAAACAATAAACATTTAGCAAAGATTTTAGGTGTTTTACAACATAACTGTAACAATTACAGTGAAATTCGTAAAAATGGGACAATCAAAATGCCAAAAAGATGCGAAAAGAAGGAATCTTGGAAAGCTGCGATTTTGAAATAGTAAATTGGTGTTTTGATTAGTGTGGGATATGTAAGTACCTAAGTATAAGAAAAAAAAAGTAAATACTACTTTTGTTACGAGAATGTGATTAATTTTATTTGTCTTATGTAAGTGAGGTACCTAGAAAATAACATAAGGCTGATTGTAATATTAATAATAATTACTTAATTTTCTAAAATTGATATGGTAATTAAACTACTGCCAATTTTTATATATGTTTTATTATACACCCCATCACTAGAAGCTGGTGCTCAATGGGGAATAGAATCAAATTTTATTTCTTGTTCTCATTTGAGCACCACGTTAAAATATTGAATGGTGCTCAAATGGGAATACCTTTGGTGCTCAATGCATAGGTGCCCAAAAAATAGGTGCTGAAACGGGAATACTTCCAAATTTCATTTCTGCAACTGACTGGCGTTCTTCTTTCTTTATCCATTATTATTATTATTTAAACTTACAAATTTAAACAAAAGTGAACTTCAAAAACATGACGATTCTAAATGTATGTAGATTTTTTTTTTTTTAGGCCGTGTAACACCATATAGTTATCAAATTACTTCCGAGTAAGTTTTTTTTTATTGTGCGACGGGGAAGCATTTTTTACATTATTCAATAAAATGTACAATTAAACTAACTATGTACAAAGGAATCAGTCAGATACCTAAGGACCGTTACAAACGGCCTACAGGTAACTCAACTGTTCCAGACCAGTAACGGACGGAAGCATGCCCATGACACTGGCTGCATTGCCACGCTGAATAGCTATGCTAATTCGCTGTCCTAAATAAGAGCCAGCCCTTGGGGTCACGTGTCGCCTAAATCAAATCAAACTTTAAAATTGTTTTTTTGTCGCAGGTACGCGTCCGCGAGTTTTACATCGCGATGCAGCGTTGCCCCTACATCCACGAGATGAAGGAGCGATTGCTGGGCGCACCAAACGACTCGGAAGTACCGCAGGCACCGCCACCACCACCACCACGCGACGACCCACAGGTCGGCACCATCGTCAAAGTGAGATCATCCATCTTTCATAATTCACTGACTGCTCCGGGTGTAAAAGCTTGTATTGCAATGCCCACTTGGAATTTAACGATATAGCTACTAGAAATATTTTGATATTTCAATGTACCTAAGCTAGGAATAGGTTGTTGAGGTATGACATCCACAAGAAGATGTAGTTGGCGCAGAGGTTCGTATCTTTTATATTTTGGCGTATAGTTCATAAAGTTCCTCAGTTTGTTGAGGATTGCGAGTGAAGTGCGCTTCCACCTTTGGCGTTATCATAACTTGAAAATCAGGTGAGATGAAGGCCAAGCACGTCGTACTGACAATAGTAAAAATATTAACAAAATGGTTTGGAAAGGATCTCGTAACTGTTTGACTGCTCATCCCTATCATATTGCAATCAGAATCAGAAATAGTATTTTGCGATACGCACAGGTAAAGTAAAACGTTCTGTCAATAATGATCCACTGTGTTGCACTCATTCTGGTCGTACAACAATTATAATAATGATATTGCATAATTTAAATAAAAAATCAACTAAATCATTATGTACGCACAATTTACATTTTATATGAGTAAGGGAGCAGTCGGCAAAGTGATAAAACTGGTTATATTGATGATTAAAGATCCTCTCCATTACTGAGACATTACGGTCGTGATCCTCCTGTGTAATTAGTTTCATTCGGACAATGTTCCTGATTCGGACATCTGTCCTTGACGGTGAAAAGAGTTACGTAAAATTTCGTACGAATTTGGTTAGTCCAGTGGGACATAACAATTTAAAGATACATGTTGGACAATCCGTTTTGGAGATACAAGTTACCTATACAAAAATACCACAAACAAACTGACAGACAGACACCTAGTCCTCTTATTTCGCCGAGTGCTGTATTGTTTGTAATGGTAGATTTAGAACCTAAATATTATAGTGATCTCTTAATGTTACTACATCTGAATCCCTGGAGCAATCAGCTTTGTAACTTTAACTGTTTTGAACTTGTGATATGCCCCGCGTTGCATTATTGTATATCAAGATTTGTATTTTTTTTTATGTTTTTGTAAAAAATACAGGTTACCGCGACAATAATTTAATTAGATTGTTCCTATAAAATTATAATGTTCATAGCAGTTTTCATTCGACATCTTAGTTTGTACTGTAGAAGTAGATCTACGCACAGAGATCATTAGGTATATTAGTTTTTTCTTACTTTCCACATTTAAGGAAGGAAACCTTTATAACAAATCTACTAGTCAACAAGATTACACAACAGTCTAGCTAACTATAACTTTCAGCCTTATTTCTATTTTTTTTAGTGTATGATGGTGAAGCGCTTGGCATTCATCTCACCTGGTTACAAGTTAAGATAAGGCCGAAGGTAAAAGCGCACTTCACCCGGAATCCTCAACAAACTGAGGAACTGGCTATCTTACGTACAAATGTGGTAACACTACATTTTTTTGAAGAATTGTTATTATGGCAACAGAGCTAGCCAGGCAGACTTAAACAAAGTCCTAAAACCAACCAAGCACAATATTGTACTCCCTGGGGATCGAACCCGGAACCTCTGGATCTGAAATCGGTGGGTTGAACCACTAGACCACAGAGGCGGTTAAAATACAATAATCTAGTTTTAAATACACTAGTGTAGTTTTTTAAGTAGGTATCTGACACTGTGTTTTCTTATCATAGAGCTTACTTGTTCCTGTAGTTCTACTTATTTGGTGATTTATGTAGGAACAAAATATAAACCCCTTTTATGAATAGTTATATCTGGGCCCGCATTCCGATACGGAGGTTGTGGGTTTATATCCAGTTATGCACCGATGGAATTTTTGTTTTTTAGGAAGTTTATGCGCATGCACATGTTCTCACGAAAAAGGCTACATCGTGAAGAAACCAGCTTGTCCTTAAGATCAAAAATCTGAATGGCAGTTAAGTATTCCGCTAAGCGGGGATGAGCTTGCAATCTGGCTAGTTTGACACAGTCATAACAACAATTCCAAAATTGTTGTGTTCCGGCATTTAGAGGTAAGATAAACAGTTCCTCAGTTTATTGAGGATTCCGAGTGAAGTGCGCATCCACCATCGGTTATATCTTGAAAAATCAGTCAAAGTCAAAGTCAAAGTCAAAATTTCTTTATTCATTAAGATTTTTTAGGATCATTTTGAATCGTCAAATTTACCGCCTGTTCGGAATCGCGACCAGCACACAATGAAGACACATGAAGGCCATGCACATCCCTGTCGTACATTAAAAAATAAAAAATCTGCCACGCATAGAGTGCTAACTACTTGAAAACATTTAAAATAATTCCTAATCCAACAAAGGTTAGTGAACAGAGGTAAATCTTCATACTGTAGTATCCGGCTCAGTATATTATGTGTACCTATTTTATTCTTTACCTTTTGTTACTAGGTTTAAGTTAGTACCTACCTACCTACATAAGTTGTTTGTTCTTGGTGCCAAATAAATATTTTTCTTTCTTTCTGTTACTTTATCAAATTTCTACTTTCTTCGTTGTAATTTCCAGCTGAATTCCGACGGGTATGGATCACACACTTCTCCGGCGCGGGCGCCGCTCGTCCAGGACGAGTGCGAAGCCCTGCCGGAGGAGATCGAGGCCCTTACGCCCACTGACACCATCCTGAGGTACAGGAGCTGCTGTCAGCCAAGACCCACTCCTAAGAATGCCAAGTAAGTACCTAAACCCAGAATAGAATCATGTTATTTTTTTATAATGATGAAGGAGGGTGGTTCCTGATCATTTTTGAACCTGGACTGACCGTATGCCTGTTTGTCACATTAGTGTGTACCAAACTTAATTATGATAAAAAGCCGATGTCAATGGAATCCCTCTATAAAGTAACTTTCCGGTGATTCGTGTTTGCTTTTGTTATACCCGGGCATAGAGCAAAACATTTAATATAACAAACAATATACGCAACGGAAGTGTACCTTAAGAAAATTTGATGATATGGAATATATATTATTTTTACCAGAAGCAGTATTTAGAGCTTTTCTCTAATATAATCAAATGTGCTCCACTGTTAGATAGTGGGGTGCTTCTAACTGCATAATTCCTAATCTCCGAGAAGCAATTCCCGTTACATGAAGCCATACGTTTCCTTTAAGCTTCCATTTTCCAACGACAAAGAAAGTTGCGACCGCATTATCTTCTTTCTTGTGTTTTTAACCACCCAACCTCTACCAGGATAATTCCTGGCTCTTTATAAATCCGGTGTGATTTGCCACATAGTGGTCTACGGGCTACGGAAATGGCTTTTGCTTGCGATTACAGCTGATTGGTCACAACACGGTGGTAGGACCTTTAAAGAGCCACCTACGCCGAAGTGACACCGTGTTCCGTCGGAGTGTGGGATATTCCTATATATATAGCCTCATGCTTTGTCCTAGAGCAAGACAAACCTAGAGGTCAAGAGCTAAATCTGCATTTATATGGGACAACTGTGTCTGATACCAGTAGGCGAACAACTAGGCTAAAGACTCGGTATTGGCATCCAACTCTACGAGTGAGTATTTGTGGGTAGGTACCTCTGTAATCGAATTTATTTTCTAATAAATTGAACATTTATATTGCTACTGGGATTCGCAAAACGGGCAGAAGAGCCTTATCATTCATGAATAAATGGAAGTTTTCTTCTCTGCTATTCCGTCTGTGATTTATTTATTATTCTTGCGGTGAGGTGTAGTAAATCTTTCCTGTTCAGTATAAAATGCTGCTTTGCACCTACACTATAAATACGATACAACCGCCTCTGTGGTGTAGTAGCAGAACGTCCCGGGTTCGTTCCCAGGGGGTACAAATTCGTGCTCGGTTATTGGTAATACTTTGTTTAAGTCCACTTGGCTAGCTACCACCATCTTACCTAAGTCTATAGCTATAACAACAATTCTTAATTGTTGTGTTCTGGCAGTTTGAGGAAGATAGCCAGTCCCTCAGTCTGTTGAGGATTCCGGGTGAAGCGCGTTTCCAGCTCTGACCTTATTATAACTTGACACCCAGGTGAGATTAAGGTCAAGCTTTCCCGTTGTATTTAATAAAAAATATTGATTAAAATAACTACAGTATTTGAGTATTTTGTCTGATCCCGAGGTGTCATCTATATGTCTGGTAGATATCGTTGCTTAAGCGATAAGGCCATCAATTGCAACATATAATTTTGTTTAGTTTTAACGTTTATATCCAAGTGTGTTTGCAATAAAGTATTTTAAATCTTTTCCATCTACAACAATCTACCGATTTAAAGCAGTAGGTACCTAGAGCCATCAAGATGGCTGTACCGACCTTTACTTACTGACTTCAGAATAGTTATTTTGTTAACATGGACCGAATGAAACAGGAACGTCATCATACAAAAAGCCAGCAATTCAAAAATAAACTGAGGGGAGGAAGCTATAATCAAAGCACTTCCAGATCGGATGGATGGACAATCAATTAAATAGTCCATCCATGTATCCGCCTAACTAAAGTCCTTGCCTTATAGAGCAAACCAGGAGTTTGAGGATCCAAATTTAAACTTTACGACATCGCAATAAAGCTAGGTTTACTGCTCAGGAACTTTATAGGCACGCATTTGAGTATGGGTATGGTATGGATGAAGGCGTTTAGCCGATGACTTTGATGTTGAATAGGCGTGCAGATTTCAGGATGGTGTAATAATTAGCTTAGGTACCTACCTACATGCATTCCTTTATGGGTAAAAGTGGCTACTTACACTCACTAGAGGTATTTTCTGAGAAAAAGAGTAATAAAACCACTGACGTCACATCTCAGTTGGTATAGCTCTGCCTTCTGCGTTGTAGGTTGTGGGTTCGATTTCCACACAGAAGAAAAGAAGATTGTATTATCATAACATTGTTTGTATTTACATGACAAAAAGTAATTCTCCGTAATGTAATGTAATAATTTATTTACTAAATCATTTATTATTTGAGTAGGTATACTTACCTCGAAGCTTCATTTGGAATCACAAACGCTGGAACGTTGGACCACCATTAATGGTTTTATTATTGCATTGTATGCAGACTTCAAGGTTGATGATCACCGCACCCACCCAGACATAGCTGCTGTTTACTCTGTGGAAAACAAGTTACAAGTTATGTCATTGATGGGTTTAGCTCGCGATTATTGCAATGATGACATTGAACACTTGCTCAGTTACTGAGTCTTGGTTACGTTTGCTGGGCAATAGATATTATTATGTCATGGGCTCATTCCTATTCGTACCCATTTGAACAGGGGCCCTACCGCCGACGGCGAAGCCGATCTCCATTGGCTTAAAATTAGCTTCATGAGAACTAGAAACGATTTTTACTACCGGGTATGTGTCATATCCAAAATGGCGTTTCCCATCTTAAAAGTGTACACATGTTATGAAACCTATCCGTTCAGTACATTTGACGGTAAAAATCGTTTCTAGTTCTCATGAAGCTAATTTTAAGCCAATGGAGATCGGCTTCGCCGTCGGCGGTAGGGCCCCAGGTCTCACAGCTCAGTTGGTACTATATGTTACCTTATGCGCTGAAGGCTGTCGGTTCGATACCCACCCAGGACAAATATTTATGTGATAAATAGGTATTGATGTTTGTTCTGTGTTTAGGCGTTGGTATGTATCATAAAATACTCGTATTTGTTACAAAAAAGTTTATAAGTTTTCTATCCGCCACTAGTGCCTGTTATTACAAGCTATTCTTTGCTTGGGCCAATATAGCGCTGTGTAAAATGTTCCGTATTTATTCATTGATACCCACCTAAGTACTTGGTAACCTTCAATTTTTTATAAGTTAGCTCTTGACCTTGAAACTTGCACAGGCAAGGATACAAGGTCTACGAACAGAGCAAGCTTACCAAGAACGGTGACTTTAAATAAACTCTGTTTTTGAAGTCATTTGGGTCGTAAGACCGCGGAAATAATAGACGTGCATTTAAGTTTTTGTAGTAGGTATAATGAAGCGCTTAATCTTATCTACCAGATGAGTAGGCTCCTCCCCTGGATTCGCATGGGGTCTATCTTGGGCAGAAACGTCCTTAGAGAAGCCTAGAAGACCGAAAAAAGTGTCTAGGAGTAGGTAAGTGCGTATGAAATTCTTGGTGAAGGCGGAATAAGATCGTAAAGTGAAAACTCACCAAAGCACTAGGAGAATGAAAAAATCGACGACGACTTAAGCTGACAAGACCTTAAAAGTAATGTTAGGAACAAATAAATACGGGACATTTAAATTCTTACACAAAGCCATCTAGCCCCATATTAAGAATATTATAACTTTAATTTTGAGGATTTAATTTTACCGACGCTAGCCCACTGATGTAAAATCTGGATTTCCCGTGTTCGGTCCCCATGGGGAGAACGATAATGTGCTTGGTTTGGTTGGTGGTATGACTTTGTTTAAGTCCGCTTTGCTAGCTACCACCACCTTACCTGAGTCTGTCACCATAACAATAATTCGTAATTGCTCCGGCATGTAGAGGTAAGACAGACAGTTCATCAGACTGTTGAGGATTCCGGATGAAGTGCGATTCCACCTTCGGCCTTATCATAACTTAAAACCCATGATGAAGGCCCAGCGCAACCTCGTCCTACAAAAAAAAATAGTTTGAATAACGTACTCACTTGTTTGCACACCAGTGACGCTTAAGCTCCGCATAACAGGGTAGAGATGGCGTAATTATCCCACTACTTATAATGCAAGTGGTGATTTTAGCGCGTGTCTTGGCTAGATAACACTAATTGCTATTTCGCAACATGACATAATAGATGCACTCACTAATGTATGACCACCGGTCACTTGCGACAGATGCAAATAACTACGTTCTTAGAGGTAGGTACTTAGCTAATTATGCATGTCATGGAAAACCTACGAAACTGCTTTGATACCTATGTAGGTAGGTATACAATGATTTGTGCGGTCATGGACACATTTCTGTTCAGTTCACTGTAACCAAACGTAGAGGCGGCTGTAAGATGTAAATGAGATTGCAAGATGACAAAATTTTACGATTCAAGTTACACAGTGGTAAAAATGTAACATTATCTGATAGGTGCTGCCAAAATAATGTAACAATTTCACAATAAAATAAAGTAATAAAAAAAAACAAATTAGAAATTACACGAACCCCTGGAGATCTCTACATTAAAGCAGGAAATCAGCAACAATAGCTCCAAATAATATTAACGACTGAACAGGCACACAATTGAACTCGCCAAACCATTTTCTTTATCGTCTAGGAAGACGATAAAGAAAATGTAAAACGATGGCATATACTGACCTTGGACACGCAAGATTAAGACTCTAGACATTTTACGGTGCCATTTAATGGAATTGCAACAACATAATTCCTCCTGGAACATATCTAAAGCCGAAAGTAGATTGTCAACTATTATTTCCAAATTAAATTTCAAGTAAAAATGTATGTAGATTAGTGAAATAACATTTAATCATCGTTCAACATCATTGACATATCACTACCGCCTCTGTTTTAGTGGTTCGCCTGCCGATATTAGCTTGTGCGTCCCAGGGACGCTACCGCCGACGGCGAAGCCGATCTCCATTGATGGCTTTAAATTAGCTTCATGAGAACTAGAAACGATTTTTACCGTCAAATGTACTGAACGGATAGGTTTCATAACATGTGTACACTTTTGAGATGGGAAACGCCATTTCGGATATGACACATACCTAAATCGGTAAAAATCGTTTCTAGTTCTCATGGAGCTAATTTAAAGCCATCAATGGAGATCGGCTTCGCCGTCGGCGGTAGCGTCCCTGAGGTCGTCCCCCAGGAGCGTACAAATTTGATGGTTGGTGATAGGGCATGTTTATATGCCGCCTGGCTAGCTACTACCATCTTATATACACATGGTGCCATAGCAGCAATACTAATTAATGTTATGCCCGCATTAGAGGTAGGTAATATAGCGAGTTTTGGGTCTTTAGTCATCTGATCCCGCTCTAACCGTATCCCACGGGATGAGTCGACTAAATAATTAATTCTTCGATTTTCGGCTTTTTCATATTTGACAGCAGTTGAGATGAAGGCCACTTGGCCTTTTATCAATTCATACGACGGGAAGACACTTGTCTTCCCGTCGTATGAATTGATAAAATAAAACACATAAATAGGCACACCATAATCGCACAATACTGTTTTCGATAAACCGATGATGAAATGTTCAATTAATCTTTATACAATGATACAGATATAAGTCGTGGTCCGTGGCTTCAATCTCTCGAAGTTCGTCAACCCCATAAAACGGAAGGTCGGTCATTGAATGGCGCACATCTTTCATCCTTTCATCTATTCATTAAACCGACTCCTTTTTCTCGGATATTGCGTCTTTAGACACGTGCATATGTGCATTATTATAGGGTTGTCACAAAGAGCGTTAGGGGTTTGTGTTTGGAGACGCGGCCGGGTCAGTGGGTCGTGCGCGCAGCCTCCGAAAGCTCAGGGCGCGCCTCTATCGACCGCTTGCCGCCAGTATTGGTAGGGTTGTCGAAATTTAGATTTTGGGCATATTCGATTTTAGTACTTAGTAGGTGAGGATCTATTTTAGAAATTAAGATGATCAAAAATGATAAGAAGATATGGTAGTGGAACTCATGGTGAGTCATATACGCGTCTACTAAACTTACCTTGGTACACTTTTTGTTAAATAAATAATCAATCTTTAATCTTGTTGTATGGAAGTAACTCTAGGTGTTAGGTATACCTAGTAGGCATACCTACAATTCCATATAGTAATGTCTTCCTAGATAGGCAAGATCTACGATAGCTCCTTGTGAGTGAAAATAATCGGTTGAACAAATACCGACAGCTCTGCAAATGAATCCATCGAGGCCCCTCTTCGATGCATTTCTCCCCCAACAAGCGTAATTGCAAAATTGCAGTACAAAAATTACGACCCTCGGCCATTAGAACGTGCGATTAATAGGGTGAATTGGGGAGTGCCGCCCCTAGCTAAACCGCGCAGCATCCACGGCTGCGCACTCTCGTCTCAGTAGTCACGACCGCGCCTTTACGTTTCCGGGGCTCTAGCTCGGCGCTCCGGTCCTTCCCTGTCCCTCCCCTAAAAAAAATCCGCGATGAGCTATTGAGTATCTAGTTTTGATCTTCCGATAAATATGGGGAAAGATAAGCATCCTCCGATGGAGGCTGAAGTGAAAGTGTCGACGGTAGAGCTCGAGTCCGTAGACAATATGGCGACCCTGCCGGTGGGGCAGCATCGTCAGCAAGGGAGTGATAGCGCCATCGCTGAGAAACACAACACGGTGAACAAGGAGATGGAGCTCAAGTGCGTTCAGCCGAAGCCGTCTAAAAAGTAAATACCATTTGAATTTTTCGTTGGAGCTTTTAGGACGGAGCGCGCATTTCCGCTTGCGAAGTCCTTTGTTCTTCAATCGATTTTATGAAAATGAATGTTCACAAGGTTTTATTTGATATTTTGAACATAGCAACCTTTGATAGATTTGACTTTGGCCATAATTGTTTATATTTTAGAAAGTTCTGGTAGGTACTTACTTATAAAATTTGAGAGTCCTAGCACTTGGCGTCCAAATGAGCTGAAATTTTGCATTGGTGTTTATGTACTTATATTGTTTTTGACTAAGGTTCTCATAGAGCTGTTATGATGGAACCAAAAGGCCACAGAAACCCTTTTTGGGAATATTTTTTTATTTTTTTGGTCTTATACGTGAGATAACTAGACTATCCACTAAAAAGTACCTATCTTATGCTACCTACCTATGATACTTTTTTTCATGGACGCTCTTTAATTACCTTACATCAGACAGGCACAAGAAAAAGCATAATCCACTTGTGAAGTAGGTACTTTTTGCCGACGAAATTGGCCTCAGAAACATTGCCGTCATTGGAGATGTACAGAGGGTATACGTTCGGAGTACAGAGCAAAACGAGCATCTCTATTTGTGACTTTAGTAGCCTTGTTTTGCATAATTGCGAACGATGGTACCAGTCTAATCCAAGGTTCGGTATTACGACGGAGAAATCCGGATTTAAAAATGGCGGCAGTTTTTATTGCAATCTAATACTACTATGGTCTAATGGTTTGCCTACCGGTGTCAAATCCAGAGGTCCCGAGTTCGATCCCCAGGAAAGTAGGTACAATATTGTGCTTGGTTTGGTTGGTGGTAGGACTTTGTTCAAGTCCGCCTGGCTCGCTACCACCATCTTACCTATGTATGTCACCATAGCATAAAGTGTTCCTGCATTTTAGAAGTAAGATAGCCAGCTCCTCAGACTGTTGGGGAATCCGGGTAAAACGCGTTTCCACCTTCGGCCTTATCATAACTTCAGTGCTGTATGTTTTTTTTTTCATTTGAAATGGCGAGTACATGAACTGGGTAGGTATCATTGGCCTCACCGGGGGCTGTTTTGTGGGTGGCGGTCAGGTGGAGTTGATGGATAGAAGCGGCTAATGATCCTGGGGAGGCCGGTATTTTTTTTTATGTAGAGCCAGCCCTGGTTCTCGAGGCTAACCTGTGCAAGAATAAAGTCTACAATAGAGCAAGCCTTTCAGAAAATGCTTTGTTAAGCGGAAACATAGAACCCTGACACAAGAGTTACTGCGCGGGATCAGCAGTCGTTGAATATATTTAGAACTTTTATCGAGTATCATCACATGCATGGGTTGCTAATCTGTCTAGGTACGTCAAGAACAGGGTGTAACACTCGCGATAGCAACCATTCACTCTTCGTATGTGTTCCTATTGAATTTTGCGTTTGTTACAGAACATCCCTATTCATAATCTCCAGCTTCATCTACGCGAAGCTGCTGGTGGTGGTATGCGTCGCCTACGTTATCAGCGATGTTATCACCCACAATCTACCCCTTTACTACTACGAAGGCTTCTTTACCTACCTGTATGGCATGAGCATACTATTCTTGCTCTACGTTTTCTGCTTTTTACTACAAGGTTAGTTGAATCCCAAACAATGAATTATTTGAATCTGTTTCTTGGAAATGTTCATTAGGTAAGTTCAATTTCAACAATGCGCTTAAACAATATTTGTTTTTGGAAGAGAGTTCATGCTGCAACGGAAGCCCACCAAAACCCAAACCACCACCAAAAGAAAAGAAGCCGAAGAAAGAAAAGGAAAAGAAGACCAAAGATAAAGATGCGAAAGAAGGTAAAGACGGCAAAGAGGGTAAAGATGGCAAAAAAGACGGGAAGAAGGACAAGTCTAAGGATAAAGAAGGCAAGGAAGGAAAGGACAAGGCTACCAAAGAATCAAAGAAACAAAGCCAATTCCAGGTGAGAACAAATCACTGCAAAATCATACACAGCACATCCATTAATCTTAACACTTTTCCCCACACATTTTACGTTGTCGCTTCGCGTGTCGTTGTGTTAGTTAACCACAATTTTTAGTTATTATATTTAAATGAGTTTGAATTTAACTTTTGTTGAATAGAATCACACCGTTATTGTTAAGCAATTTTAATAATTGTCGGTTTCTGTTCGCTTCGTCACAGGCGCATGTTCCCCTTTTTGTTTACGCTGCCTACTTTTTGTTTTTTCCATATCATTTGGGCAGGAGGTGTATCCCCGTAAGATGCGCGATAAAGTTCGACAACAGCAATTGCAATTGCAAATGGCGCAATTGTATGCGCAAGATCAGGTGAGGTTCTTGACGCATCTGCTTGGAACCATGTGTACATACTATAGTCATTGCAGAGAGCTTTGGATGTGCTGTTGTAGTTTTCACTAGTGCTTTATATATTATTTTATGCTGCTGTACTTTGCTACTTTTGAACATCTTCGTGTGTATTCAAAATTTCCAAATATCAAAAATACCCAAACAACAAAATCATGCATCCGTTTTGATTTCATTAACTTTAGATTATCTAACGAGTTGTGTACCTACCAAAAACTAATAAGCAGTCATTTTATGCCAAGTAGTTTACTGACAGAATCCTAGGATATAATCTGCTAGAGTCATTGCATTGGACTTGAGAGTAAATCGGATCACATTCAACTGAATTTGAAAAAAGAACAAGAAAGCATTTTGGTGATTTTTTTATTATTATAATATGTGGTTCTTAAATGAATTGAAACATTTCAGCAACAGGATATCGTCGAGTTGGAAGCCGGACCCGTGGCGCAGCCAGTGCGCAGGCGTAAAACTTCACAAAACGATCACAGTCATGGCAGCTTCTTCCTGAGAATAGGAGCAATTGGTAAGATGATTTTACAACCAATGTGTGCTATAATATGTACCTATAATAGTTTGATAGATACCCTATAATTACGGGCACACATGAGAATACCTACTACCTGTTTTTTATGTGTATTTCTGTGTTGGGTGTTCATATCCATATTAATTGCATTCTCAGATTATGGATAAAATGTACAGCCAGCAAGAAAATGGTCATTTTACACAAAAACTTTTTTTGATGCCAATCGATCCTGTTTCTTATAAGAATCAAAAGTCTTTAACGGACCGACTGAGGTTTGAGTACTAGAAATGTCAGAAATTGCGAAAAACTTTTTCCATACATTTTGTAGGAATTTTATGAAAGTACTCTTAATTCTACCGTGTATAATGACGTCATTTTAGAGAATCTGCGAAACAGTTCGGGTCACAGTGGATAGGTACACATGGTCCAACTAAGTGGCCACCTCGCAGCCCCGATCTAACGCACGCCTCTCGATTTTTTTTTGTGGGGCTACCTAAAAAAGGAGTCTATAAAAAGAAATACAACAGTATTCAGTAGCTGAAAGATGCATAAACAAGGATTTTAAATTAAATCCATCCAAGAAAATTATCAGCTGCTACTAAAAAAGCAGCTCAGTAAAAAAAAAACGAGTGAACGAAATTCGTGAAAATGGCGGTCATTTTGAACTATTTATTTTGTAGATCATTTACATGTAAGTTATTATTTTTTTTTTTTTTTTTAGTTCTAATGTTGAAGAAGATTATTGATGCAGCTATGATGATTTTCTACTTAGGCAGGCACTTTTGCTTCTAGGCCAAAGTAAAGTAAGCCAGCTTGACAAAAATTATAATTATCATATGCCCCCTATATTTCCTATGTATGGAAAAAGTTTTTCGGGATTTTTGACATTCCTAGTAATCAAACCTCAGTCGGTCCGTTAGAGACTTATTGATCCTTATAAGAAACAGGATCGATTGGCATCAAAAAAAGTTTTAGTGTAAAATTACCATTTTCTTGCTGACTGTACATTTTATCCAAAATCTGAGAATGCAGTTCAGAATATCTTTAAAATTTATGGATAGTCTCCTAATAAAGTTTTCCTGCCACTATAACGGTTAAGGTACCTGCCCTTACTGTCCAAAAATTCACTCTGTATGTCAGACTTATTAAAATTATTACCAACACATGCCTACACCATTGACCACTACCTACCTACCTACAAAAGGTTTTTCATTTTCACTTGCGAACTGTTTTTATTTAACTTGCAGCGTTCGGTCTTGGTACCATGATCTACAACGGTTTGGAATTCGGAACTTTCTTCGAGCTACCGCTGGAATCTCCATGCTACTTAATCCTAAAGGGAATCAACCCGGTGTTGCAAATGGTCTTTACTTTCATGCAAATGTACTTCATTTTCATGAATTCTAGGGTCAGTATTATTTTGTTTACAAGCTGTTTTATCTTATTATTTAAACCAAAATTATTAGGTATTCATTACACGATGCGTGACCCAAGTCCTGAGTCTGCGCCATAATAACAATTCTGAATTGTTATGTTGAGGATTCCGGGTGAAGTTCGCTTACACTTTCGGCCTTACTATAACTTGAAACCACGTGTGGTGAAGGCCAAGTGCTTCCCGTCGTACAATAACAGCGTGGTAATGCAACCAGTGTCATTCATGGGTACGCTGACGTCTGATACCTACTGGTCTGGACTACATTCCTTGTAAATAGTAAGTTTAATTGTAGGTAAGTACATACCGCCTTTTTCAATCGCCTCAGTTGTCTAGTGGTTCACCTACCGGTGTCAGATCAGGTTCGATCCCCAGGGGTAGTATAGGTAATATTGTTCTTGGTTTGGTTGGTGTTAGGACTTTGTTTAAGTCCGCCTGGCTAGCTACCACCATTTTACCTAATGCTGTCGCCATAAGAACAATTCTAAAATTGTTGTGCTCTGGCATTTAGAAGTAAGATTGCCAGTTCCTTCGATTGTTGAGAATTTCAGGCGAAGTGCACTTCCACCTTCAACCCTATCATAACTTGTAAGCCAAGTGACATGTAGGCTAAGCGCTTCCCTGTCGTACAATTAAAAAAACTACATTTTGTTTTAGTTGAACATTCATCGATTCAAAGTGATTGCGCGTTTTGGACTCATGCACGTAGTTGCTACAAATATATGCGTCTGGATTCGTACACTGGTGCTTGAATCTTTGAAGGAGATCACAGACTACCACATCAAGAACCCACAGGGTGCGCCCGGAGAAGCTGTTTTTGGAAGTGAGTTTTAAAAACCGAGAAGCTGCACTATATCAATAGTAATGAATACTGTGTTTCATTATATTTTTATATATTTTCTGTTTTAATGTTTCACCCACCTGGCACTAACTCTTGGATATTTTTATCTGTTTCATGATAACCAGAAGTCATCCGTAAGCATACACTAAGACACTCTGGTAAAGTTTTTGGTGCTGCTACCACTGCCGCTACAGCTATTGCATCTACTGCCGTTTCGACAGCAAAGTCTGCTGGCGAACAGCTATTGAATGTCGTTTCATCCACAACGCTAGAACCCACCACTATTCCTACCACGACAAGTTAGTATTCGATTTCATTGGTTTGGTCTCCTTTGTGTGCATTCCCTCTGTGCGTGCATGTATGTGAATAATGTGTTTTATAATACTTTCAGCTACCACTCCAACACCATACATTAATATGGGTGGTGGTTTTACTAAATCTAAGCTCATCGATGCGATAAAAAGCACTCTAGGCTATGACACCGGAAATTACGGGCGCGATTACCGAGAATGGCCAAACGATAATCCTTTCACTACTGCTACTCCTTTCGCATTACTAACAACGGAAACCGATAAAGTGACTCAAACTCAGATGGCCATGCTGGAAGTTTTCCAGTACCTTCACACTTCGACATGGAAACCAATCGTTAATGCTATGTCTACAATTTTTCCTTCTTCTTCGGTTTCATTCGTGACCGAAAGAGACGAATGGGGCAATAATGTCGAAACGTATCGCGTTGATGAACCACCACATTCGCCAGGTTTGTCGTTGGACTGCCGTAAGGTCTTCACGTTTGAGCGCCACTGCACTTATGATTTGCGGATATTATGTTTGTTCATACTGCCCCGAAATTAACAGTTTGCTCCAAATTGTACAAACGTAGGTAGAGTTGATTTGGCACCATTAGATACTGTCCTTTTGGGTTCTTGTCGTTTCGTCTTTTGTGCATGTTTCGTCGTCTTGTTATCCTTGGCATTATTTGTTATATTTATTTTAAAAAATGCTATATACTAAAATCTCCCGTAGACCTAAATGTTTCCTTGTGTGTTTTTCAGATAACAGAACATCTGAAATCTTCGAATCATTTGACAACCTGAACCCAGCTGCCCTGATAGCCAACATTGATAACACGACTGTGTGTGGACGCAACCCAATTATGGGGACCATCGTTACTGACTCGGCTCCTTACCTTTATCCGTTTATCATCGAGTATTCTTTGATTGGAGCTGCTGTAATCTACGTCATGTGGAAACATATTGGTCGCTATCCAAGGTGAGCCTTGTTAAAATATTTGATAAAAAATATATGAGATGCACCTTACCAAATCAACGATAACATACAAGTAGAATGTAATGATCTCAACCATAATCCAGCATGAATAAACAGTATTAATTAACAGTAACATTATTAACTACAAGAACACCCATTTCACTTGCACCAATCACATTTCGCATTGCCAACCTGATAGCAACGAGAATCAATTAGGTACCTACCTATTGGCGCCCTGCATTGGTTTGCGAACTGACACGCTCATGCGTTTGGTTGCAGTGTGGCCAACGATGAAGATCTGGAAAGACGTCTGGAGGCTGTTCTCTCCCGCAGGGCAGCAGCAATGGCGGCGGCACAGCGTGGTAACCGGGTTGACTGCGCTGGCGCGTCCAAAGGCCTTTTCTGTGGACTTCTTCTTCTCGTCGCTTCGTTAATCTGCCTGATTCTGTTCTTCGTCCTGATTAGACATCAGGAGCTGAAACGCTTGTCAATTTACCTGGCTGATGTGTCCCATTGTGCATTGATGGTTTTATCCATACTGGCAATTCTGATTGGATTTATACGGTAAGGTTAAAAAAAAACATCAATCAAAGTTTTTTAGGAATTTGCTTAGATGTGCTTGATTTAAATTAGTCTAGATAATTCCCGTGAACTAAATTTGCTGCTGTTGCTATTTTTTTCCCTGTTTAGTTTTTTTATTTTAATTAATTTAATTTGTTTTCTTTTTCTTCCCTTTTTCCTAACACCCACTTTCCTGCACCACAACTCCATAATTTTTGTTCGCACGTTTTGTGCTGTTCCTGTTTTAATTTTGATATTTCCTTAAAAACCACCTATTCATTTCGTTGTTCTTACGCTATTCGTGTCTGTTTTCCAATAATAACGACCAGTGGTCGTAAAATGAAATGGAGCACATCACCTCCTTCCTTCACCGAGCCTCTCCACAGGGTACAATCATTGAAGTTCCGTTCTGAGGAGCAATCAGATCTCAACGACATACTCCTGCGTGTTTCTGCCTTCGGACTCTTCGTGTATGCCGTGTTCAGCGTCATTGCAGGCGGGATGGGGGCCTTCACTCATGAACCGAACCTGCTTGTCATGATTACTGGATGTTTGAGCGTTCTCCAGGTTAGATTTTTTCTTTAGACTAACTTATTTTAAAAAA
Source organism: Venusia cambrica (assembly GCA_951394065.1). Classification (NCBI taxonomy): domain Eukaryota; kingdom Metazoa; phylum Arthropoda; class Insecta; order Lepidoptera; family Geometridae; genus Venusia; species Venusia cambrica. The sequence goes on from OX596035.1 coordinate 8,932,519, forward strand.
TTAAGACTTTCATGCATTGGTGATGTACCAATGAATTAAAACATTATGTGAGTACATAGGTACTAAAATTTTCTGATGATAGCATCAGAAAATTTTATATTCATAATTTTTTTACTCAATGACTTTTTTTATCCGCGGTCACGTACGCACATACTTGTCAATAGTACGTTTGTTCTTTTACTTCTAGAACGTGTTCCTTTTCTTTGACAAAAATTTATTCGATTTCAGGTTGTCCTCCAGCTGCTGTTCATCGCTGATGTATCCCGCCGTCGAGTCCACCTTCCAGAACAAGAGCGCAGCAAGCCAGCGCGCCAGGCTGTCACCTTCCTGCTAATCTGCAATGTTACCATGTGGCTCATCTACACCTTTGAGGCCCAAAAAGTTCTCGCTAACCCGGTGAGTTCCTGTTATATTGACAACCCGACGTATTCTAATTATAATTTGTTGACACCTACACCACTAGGATTTTAACTGTCTTTGGCTATGTTATGTCACCCACTATTATTTTGATACTCGATCATGAAATATTGCTGACTGTCAGTACCTACTTATTCAAAGGCAATAAATATACAAACTTATTTTTAAATTTTGTCAAGCACAACAGTATTTTATAATGATTGTAAAAAATATGTATTTATTTCGTATCTTATCCATAATCTTGTTCCCATAAAGAACAAACATATATAAGATGTGCTTCGTTTGGGGCTAGAATTATGGGCACTGTGTAAAATGTGCAGTTGGTAAAATATTTATATCAGACTATAATTGCCTTGTAGTTTTTTTTTTTTATTATTATTTTTTTTAATTTAAATTGTTTCCATGTAGGTACTTTGGTTTTTATTTTTATGTATGAAAGCTTTTTATTTTAGTTTATTTTGCTTATTATTTGCTATAGTTAGGTATGCATGATAACTGATAGTACTAACGTACCTATAGGTTATTGTGATATGTGACTTTAAGTACTGTCAGCTGTGAATTTTTGTGTTATGATGTCATTAATAAAAAAATCCTGTTCGTACACATTATATTGTTTTTCAAAGTTGGGTTTGTGTGTTGTGATTGTGAATGATAGTTCATATAATTATAATGTCTATTTCTTTTTTTCAGGTCCAACTTGAATTCTACGGCTTCGTTGCTTGGTCTCTCGTTCAGCGCTTCACTCTTCCACTCTGCATCTTTCACCGCTTCCACTCGGCTGTCACCCTTGCTGAGATTTGGAAGACCAGCTACAAAGCACGTCTGGAGTGAATTCCATTAGTTGGAAACTAAAATCCAATCGTGAAATCCCTAGCCCAAACTAGGAGCACTAACAATTTCGTCCTTATCGGGACAGCAATTTTTAGTTAGAGAATCAATTTGCTGCTCGTGTTGATGTCGAATCTATAAAAAAATTAGTGTAGAGTAGGTAAGGTACTACCTTCTTAGTTAGTACCATAACGGTCAAGCTCACAAAAGCGAGTAGGACACAGTAAAAATATCAGAGAACCTGACTTTCCCCGCAGACCATGTTATAAAAGTTGGTCATCTCCCTACGGCAATTTCTAGTTTCTTTCACATTCCATACGTTTACAGTTTCTAAAAAAATAGGTTTCTTGAAAGACTGACTGTGGAGACTTTGACTAAGACCAAACATATTTTTCAGCTCATTTCAATTATCTTTTACACGTTAGCATAATTGCTCAGATTTCGTACCTAATTCTATTCTTGTGACTTTTCTTTATCTTTTGATGAAGATGTTTTACAAAAAAAATCAAAGATCCCAGTTGTGAAAATTCCCTCCTTTGTTATGTAAACTTTTTGTGCCATCAATGTTTAGAACTAAGGTTTCGTGGAATGTGGCAACATGTTTTTTTACGTAGGTAACTCAAAATTAAAACAGCAAAAATGAATTGATGAAATATAAATATCAGACTCATTTACTTAAAGGTGGGACAAAAGCGATATGACTATCGAAATATCTTGAGTAGGTAGTTGGTTATTCCCTACTATCTACTTCTATCCACCTACTTACTCTAAAAATGATCTGTCATCAGAAACAATTTAAAAAAAATATAAGATTAGTAGTACTATCTATTGTAGCATTTAATTAGTAGGTTCGATTGATAATAAATATATTATGTAGGTGTCTGGAATTTAAACATCAATAAGTATAGTACATGTAGGTACATGGGCAGGTAGGTAGGTACTTCAGTAACCTTAACATGAATCGAAGTAGGTTTTTGACACTGTGCTCTGGGTATACTTATTTATAAAGATTTTTTAAGCCTACCTTCAGTTGTTTTCCAAGCGAAACTACATATTTCATTGCAAATGGGGCCATATCAATGAAGATAATTTTGCTATACCTACCACATCTAATAATTAAAAATATAATAAATCTATAAAAATATTTTTTTGTTAGAAGGTACGTAAATTTTTTGACTGAATGTTGTGCTAACAGTTGGAACTTGAAAGTACTATAGCTGTTATTATGAAAATTAGTAGGTCTCATCTCACCTGCATATTTTAAAGAGTTTATTCAAAATTATTGATTATTATGGGCTATATTATTATGTGCAATCTATTTCTAAAGGTTGAATAATTTGTAGGTAACGCTATATTTGATTGAATTACGTACCCAGGTACTTGTGTGATACAATTTTTGGTGTTAATGGATTTTTAAAATATAGCTGATACTTAATAATAATCTATTTATTTACCGATAATTATAGTTTTTTATGATAAGGTAACTTATTGCTCTTTGAGGAGTTGTAATGTCAATGCTTAATGTGAGAATTTGAGTGTCTGTAGTAAGATTTGGTTGTTTAATTTAAATGAGATAAGGTAGCAAGTAACAAACCTGCTTATCAAAAGAGTATGACAGGACAGTATATAATTAAAATAATGTAGGTAGGTACTAATTACCTACGTACCGTAAATAAGGCGTTAGCTATCAATAGAATCAGAGTTTAGCCTCAGTAAGACCTAAAGAACCTTTTGGCAAGAACATCATCAGATACGGCTATGGAATATTCCATAGGTATGTACCTAATAAGTACAGCTTAAGGCTTTAGAAATCCACCCATCCCCCTGGGGTTAGACGGATATCTTTCGAAATGATCATCTCTGTACTTTACCGAGGCTAAACCTTATGAGAGATTTTATCTTATTAAATAAGTGTAATAATGTCATTGTGTTGTATCAATGTTGTGTCTAGAAAAGAAATCAGCATGTTAGCTTGTCGATCACTGCCGGTATTTTAACATTAGCGTATGTTAGCAAGTCCTTTGATATAAAAAATATATTTACTATTTCTAAATTGTTCAACTTTGTAGGCGATATTGGTATAGGTATCTGCCATGTATGGTGGTAGTACTTACTTGCTGTTTGGAATATGTACCATTTCAATGTTTACAATCACTTATTAGTAGGTTTATCATAAGATATCAATACCATAAACCTATATGGTTAACCAGTCAGTGTTATAAAAGATAAGTATACTTACCAAAAATTTGGAAATTCTAATATAAATTGTACTTTGAATATAAATTTAAGTTATATAATGTCTATTTGAATAAATTTAACTAAATAATTACTACGCGATTGTTGGTTTGATTCCATTTCACAATAAAAAGTATATATTAGCGTAATAAATACATTATGAAGGGTAAAAAGCCTACTCAAAACTAAGTTAGGTATATTATAGGTACCCATCTACATCTACATAAATATATCTACCAAGTATAAGGAGTGGGTAAGGTTATTGATAGAAAAAACGCAGTGAAAGAGATGGCTATCTATGTATGTATGTAGGTAGGTAGGTATGTAGGTATTAAGTAATTATTGTTACGGCATAAAATATAAAGAGATGACATAAATATAACTCTAAACGGGGGATTTTTGATTGCAGGGGTAAGTTTTAGAACTAGAATATTTCGCCCATATCTTTTAAATGATAAGTCCAATCAATTTATCTTTTTTATAATTAATAACAAAAACGGGTCTTAATCGCGTACCTTTTTAAAATTTAAAATGGTGATTTGCAGAGTTTAAGCTTAAATACCTAATACCTACTCATACATCGGTAAAAGGATGTTTTTATTAACTTGGGTAGAAGATGGAATACTTAGTAATACAAGATCTATGCATTGTTGGGTGTCATTTGAAAGAGTATCGAACGGACATCGTTCTATAAAAGTTAATTTACTTTTTAAAAGTAGTGGTTGTTGTAATATGGGGCCGCATATAAGAGGGTAAAAGAATAAGAATTGATTTACTTTGCACACGCAAGAACAAGGAAATTCAGACTTTATAAATAAATACAAAAAAAACACATAAAAGTAAAGAATAGAAAAATAAATTAAATTAAATAAAGCCGAGTCCAAGCAGAGTCTCAAGTTCATCCAAAGACCTTAGATAGATACTTGAACGTTGTAAAACAAGCCCTTATAAGCCCTAGCTTAAGTAACATTTATGAAAGCATATTTAGTCTTTCCCTGAATGCGTGTCCAAGCAGGTTCAGCATAATGCCGCTACCGGACCAGAGAACAGGTAGCTACGCTATTTTTCAGTCTGAACCTAGCCAGCTGACGTCACTAAACGAGGGCAATAACATACATAGGTATACAGAGTACCTACATTATATGACAAACGTTATGATAAGATAGGTATACCTACATACCTACCGGCCACCGGGGTGGTTTTAGTGAGTCGACGAGTCCGTCATCCTCACACTACCCTTAATGGGCAATTATTAATTACTTAGCTCACAACTGAGCCGTGTTGTGTTGGATGGTCATGGAGGAAATAAATACGTAGGTAAGCATTAGAAGCGTTGATATCCTAGTAGCTTTTTTGATCTGATATCAACATTACCTTCTCCTACTGATGAAGTTACAGCGAAGTTAGTTAATTTTAGTTACTTTCACAATATTATATAAGTATGTCTTATGGCATATTATTTTTATGGGGAAGTGCTTTTTTGTTCTGCAGAAGAGAGCTTAAGAGTCTATGATATGTGAAATGGCTTAGCTTCAGCGATCATATCTTCCACAATACTGTAGCATTTACTTTGAAATTATATGTTATATATGTTATAAGTTCAGGATTGATGCTAGATCGCTTGTGTTTCGAAAACACGATTGCATAAAATTTTCTCGATGGAAAAAAAGTCCAAAGTTGTCTCTAATTTGTACCAAAATTGTTCGCCATTCAATAAATACGCCCAATTAGGCTTTGACACTTTGTACAGCAAATAAACACAGTATACAGCAGAAAGCTTGTGTTTTAGATTTTCAAAATTAATGTTTGTTTTACCGTAAAAAAATAAAACGTTGAAATTCGTGCGTATTTCTGTCATCTGGTGGTCATAAGCGCAGTGGTTGAGCGCAAAGCAATGTCAAATTTATTATTACCTACTAGATCTTAGCTCGAAACTAGAGTGAAGTTGCGTTGTGTTGCTGATCTGAGGTACTATAGCCCGTTAATGGGCAAATTTATAAAATAAAAACTCGTGACTCTCTCAGGGAACGTTATAAAGAGATTGGTATTCTTACAGACAACTCCCTTTAAATTTATGAAAATCTAGTGCACGCTCACAGAAACATTGATGAGTTTATCAAAGAAGTGATGTAACCACACAGTGGTACTAAAAATAAATTTATTATACTTACCTAGGTACTTATCGCATAAGAAAAGTAAAAAAATCATTCTTATGAAACTGTGTGAGATTCTATAATAAGCTTCCTCAAAGCGCCACCAAACTCTCTGCACGTAAATTCAAATTGATTCAAATAGAATAATTTAATTAAAAGTGCCTACTTACTACAAAATTAGTGACTTTATCGACGATAAGAACGCGTGGCCTGAAGCCCTAGTCAAGTTGACTATCTACAGTCGTAAACGCTATAGAAAATGTTCTAACTTACCTATATAGCAATTAATATAGCTAAATGGTGATTTCTCAATGTTAACAAACCGCTCATTAGGTAGATATGAAATAAATGTTTTAAGATAGTATTAAGTACCTATTTAGGTTTATGATGTACCTGCCTAGAATGTTATCTAAATGTTAACTAAATGGATCATCAAAATATCACAAGGAGAAAGGCAAGAAACTCGGGCTGGTTAATTAGCCCAAGTTTCTTGCCTTTCTAATAAGAATAAGAGGCCCAGCATTCAATATTTTCGATAGATAGGTAGTTATTTGGATTGTTACCGTCTGAGCCTACAAACGACCCACATTCGGTGGCAGACGGTATTACTTATGGCTTTCTGCCACCACGTATGAACAATGGGGGCACACGGTAATACATTACTACCGTCTGCCACTGCGTCCAGTGGCAGATTTCGATTATCGGCCCTCACGTGAGACCAATTCTAGCTTTGCGTCCAATATGAAAGTTAGCAACGTGAGAGAGCCTTTTAAGTACACTGAGGTGAATCAAGAGATATTGAAAAAAACGTGCTTATAATTAAGTGTCATAAAAGCACAATTTTATATTAGTAGGATGATAACTTTCTTTTAGAGAAATAATTTCCGTGGTTAAATACCTATCACAAAAAACAGACATCGCCAGCTCAGTTCGGGGCGAACTACTAGAGTTTTATAACCACCAAATTATAAGTACCTAGTAGGTACTTAGGTATATATAAATAAGTACCTAGTAGGTACTTAGGTATATATAAATGTAGGTAGGTACTACCTACCTACATATTTTGGATTAGAGTAGGTAAGGTAGGTACTATCTACTTATGTACCTATCTAGTAAGTACCTACCTAGGTACCTATACCTACATCAGTAGCGGCCGGGGCGGGCGAATTCATAGTCGGGTCTTTAGAATTTAGAAGAAACGAAGTGCTTAGTGGAAAGGACCCTGATGTTAATGAGTGTGACTGAAACAATTTTGAATGATATAATAAGGGACATGAAAAAAATATGTGATTCAGGTCACCTTCATCGATGCCACATTCGCACAAGGATGAATCTCTCACGTGAATTTTGTGTAAATGAACTGGAGTACAGCAGTGATTCAACCTCATACGAATAAGCATCGATGTATGAGGTTTTATAATTTTGATTCCGGAAAACCATGGCTTACATGGAACTGTAGGTTGAATTTTACCAAAAAAGGAGCCATTTGTTAATGACGTTTTCTTCCATCGGGACAACCACCGGCTACGTAGAAGGACCGAGGGAAGAGCAACCAAGTCGTGACAATAATATTTAAAGCCTACACGATCACCACAAGAAATGGCGTCTTTTGCGGCAGAGTCAGCTCTACCATTGCCAGGAATGCCGCAATGACTCGGAATCCAAATAAAAACCACCTCAAGGCCTTTGGAAATTACTTTTACGGGTTAATAAATTTAAAAAGATGATGTGACAATTGTGTTTTAAAAAATTTATAACATACGACTTATGACACTGAGCATTACTCGAGTTCGAAGACTTAATATACAGACGGTTGATAGACGTGAAGTCATTGTGGTTGTAGCCACAAGAGTTGATGCTTTATTACATACGCGACAAAATTAAGATTCAGTCGTGCTACTCTACAAAACGATTGTTATCGAAACGAAACGAGTCTTCCAAATAATCGGAAACAATGGTATTCTGCAAAACAACGAAAAATCATCGTCTGTCGAAAGTCGTATCGAATGCTTGGAACGAATGACAACAAAATGCATGGCATGGATAAAAATCTTTTGGCACAAATCTCTTGTCTTGGTCGTCTAGATCCATTTATAGGTCAAAGTTTGTTGACTTTGTTTTATTATATTTAATTTTTTTAGTTAACCGTTACGGAAAGGCTAAAGTTATACAGTCAAGTACTTACAACCATTCCTTAGAATAATTAGAACCATACCACCTATTGTTGACTTTGATATTTAAAAGTAGAATTATATTCTCTATGGTCAAATCACCAGCCAACGCGCGTCACCATTTTGAGTTACAGATACCATAAGTAAGTATAAATTTGGTGTAGTTTACTTGCGTGTGCGACATGGTGTAAAATAGGATCGATCGATTGCGCGGAAGTACCTACGGGAAGGGTGACATGATAACATGAGTTTCACTTCAACACGTGATCATCATCGTTGGACGTCTAGCTAGATTTCCTTGACTTGCCTATATTTCTAGCTAAGGCCATCCGGCTGCAATAGGACAAGGAGGTTATTGCAAGATTTGACACAATTTTTAACCTTCTCCCTAATCGGCAGTGTTAATACTGTCCAGTAGGAGCAAAAAGAAGGGTGTATGTTACTTACTTACCTATACCTACCTTCTAACTACCTACGTAGTTTTCATATGCTAGAAAACATTGTCTGGAACCAATTTCATTAAGATGAGATTGGATTCAACAAACTCACCACCATAGAATAGAATAGAATAATATTTATTGGACACATAATAATAACAATCACAATTTTGATACAAATAAAAATAAAAATGAGGTTTACAAAGATAACGAAAATATACACAGAAATAAATAGATGTATGTGCCAGATGTTTCGTTACAATGTACGTCAAGCTCAGTCGATTGTATCGATTGTAGAAATTAATGTCGGACAATCCATCGTTCAAACGATACTCAAAACGATGTCAATAAGAGTACCTTTTGCACGATAATCATCCCGATATATCGTTTATCGGTTTGTAGTGTAAGGGCCCAGGTACCAACAAACTCAGCTGTTCTCAAAAGTCAAAGTCAAAGTCAAACATTTTTATTAATTAAGATTTTATCGTGGATTATTATAGGATCATTTTGAAACGCCAATCTTACCGCCTGTTTCAAATCACTTCGGCAAAGATGGACATACATCAAGTTTTCACTTTGGTCGGCATTACCGGATTGTCACTGTTTTTTTATTTTACAATTTATGTAACCACCACCTACCAAATAAAAAGATTGTGGGCCTTGCCGTGTCAAACATAGGTACCTTCTTATATATAGTTTGCGAGTCAGACGCAACGACGCAACCACCTACAAAAAATATCCTTTTTGCCCAGTGCTTTAAAATTATCTACTTATTTACCGAGAGAGTCCAACATTGGGTGCCATTGGGACCTATATATACCTACCCTATAGCCTACCACCAACCTTACCAACAAGAATTGACAAGCAAAATTCCTGGGCCGTGGTAAGGCAATGTTTTTGTGTTTGAGAATGTTCGCGGCGCAGAAATCAGAATACGAAAAAAAAACAGAATTACAAACCAAACTTTGGAATTGGAGTTTACTCATCGTAGAGGTTTATCCTGAATAACGATATCACAGGCTACGGCTGAACGATCCAAGCAATGGTGGTAGGATCTGAAAAGGTCCTTCTACCAATTAAAGCGTTTCACCGTGTTCAGTTGGTTGCGAGAGCGAGTGCCTTGAGGGCGTCTAAGAGCCTAAGAGGTCAAGAGCTAACCTGTCTTAAGAAATACTAGCTGACGCTGCGCAGTTACAATTGCACCAAGGTCATAAGTGTTTATCACTATCGTTTCCGACCACTTTAGCCCTCTGCTGAACAAAGCATTTTCACGGAAGGCTCGCTCCATTGTAGTCCTCATTCTTGTCCAGGCAACCTTCAAGAGAAGAAGGGAAGAGATCTAGGGCTGACCCTACGTATAAAACTATGAGCCTCCTCCATCCATCAACTCCACGTCACCATCACCGGTCACAACACAGCCCGTGGTGAGGTTGGTGGCAATTTGTCTGCTAAGTGTAGTGTTTCAGGCAAATGTAGGTAGGTATATACGTAAACTACCTACGCAGCTTTTTTTTCCATTTGAACTAAAAAAAAATCCAAGATCAATCACGAATATTCAGTAAAATCGATATTATAGGTCATTAATTTCACAGCTTTTTAGTTCAAGAGCTCACCCATTTCAAACGAAAAAAATTATGCTTTCAGACCTCGTCACTGAACCTTATGTTAGCTATACCTACGATATTAACCTTTGTTTCATTGACCGAGCGAGCGAAGCGTCTCAGTTTCGAGATTGACCAAAAATGCTTTTAATAATTATAATAATAACAAAAAGTTTATTTCAGACCATTGATCCATATTATACCTATGTTAGTAACAATTAACAATTAAATAACTTGTAATAATCTATGTTAGTTTAGAACACAATTATTTTAGAAATTGATTAGTTATAATATTTTAGAATTATTGAGACACTAGTGGAGTGCGAAGCTTAAGTACAGCCAACCAGTGTCTCGTGTAGCCTGAGCAGAGATTTTCGTTAACAACAGCCAGAAGGCTGGTGCCCCCACGTATGCGGCGCATCAGGGATGCAGTTCTTTTTCGCATAATTGCAAAGAAGTCATCAGTGCGCGTCTGCAAACATCCCTGAAGCGCTACAAAACCGTGGCAGTCTCAACAGCATCCTGAAGCCGTTGTTGTATTGGATTCGTAGGGCATTGTAGGATTTCTGTGTATTCTTCGCCCACAGACTACACGTGTAGAAAGACGTACAATAGGCTTTAAAAAGAGTTACCTTGACTGCCGCTGTACACCGTGCAAATCTGCGAGCAAGCATGTTGCACCTCACTGACAGAGCCCTACGTTCCCTCTCTATGTCCAGTTCGTCGGACATATCTTCGGTGACCCAGTGACCTAGGTACTTGAATTATTCATTTACCCAGTTAAGAGGCGCTCCTTTAAGTTTAACTGAGGGTACAGAGTAGCTTTTGTTACTAGCTCTAAATAGCATTAGCTCACTCTTTTTGGTATTATACCTGAGTCCATGGGCCGCCGCGTATGACTCACAAGTGTCCAACATTTGTCTGAGAGCGTTAATTGATGGACTCAGTAGAACCATATCGTCTGCATAGCTTATGTTATTTACACTGACACCATGAATTGAGCAACCGATTTTAGCTTCACTGAGTCCAGCAATCAACTTATTGATATACAGGTTGAATAACTTTTGTAAAGTTATAACCCCGCAATTCAACTTGTACTCATCCGAGTACGAGAACGCCCACCTTACTGTATTTTGTTGATGTTTATACCAAAATTTTAAAACGTTTATATGTTCCTTTGGCACACTTGTATCCTGTAAAAGCTTATGTCAAAGCATGTCATACGAGACTAAGTCGAATGCCTTTGACAGGTCCAGAAAGCAGGCATAGACCGGCGTTTTCCTGCTTGTATAATATTGGACAGCATGCTTCAGAATTGCGGCTTCGGTAGAAAGTTTGGGTTGAAACCCAAACTGCGCCTCGTGGAGATCTAGGTGTTTGTATCATCGTCTATCAAGTAGGCTATCCAATACTTTAGCAACGACAGTTGCTAATGATATTGGCCTGTAATTGGACCTGTCAGAGGCATTGCCAGTTCTATTTTTGATGATGGGAACTACTACTGTTTTCATCAGATCTTTAGGTAGACATGAATGCCCGATGCAAAGGCTAAAGAACAAAGCTAACACTCTAGGCAAATGCACCCCAGCATTTAGCAGATGCTCTATACTGAGTCCATCATGCCCGGGCGATTTACCCCTTTTCATATTCTTTATAATCGCGGCAACATCCTTCGCAAGAACAATTTCGTGAAGTTCGGCATGATGGTAATCAGTATAGGGTTCCCGCTGCTGATCACTAATTATAGGCTTAACTTGAAACTGTTCCTCAAACAAGTTGGCGATAGCCACAGAATCACACACTCCATCGACGCTCACGGGAAGACCAACCACCGGACTAAGTTTTTTAGTGTGCTTCCAAAAAGTACCAAAATCTTTAGATGTGTGGTGCGAGGCTAGAATGTCCATTTTAATTTGTTCTTGGTTATTTTGACACCACTTTAACTTACTTTTAAAAACTTTTCGTATCTCAGTCATGTTCAAATAGTAAGTGCCCCGAGTAGGCCTTCCATACGCCACCCACATCTGAAAAGCGAGACGGGCCTTCACAAGAGCATCCCTGACGTGTCTGTTCCAGCCTACAACGTGGGCTCGATTCTTTGCTTTTCTTTTACCATAACATAAAATCGACGCATGTTTCATAATACCAACAATATTGTCATACATGTTATTTACAATTAATTAATGTTTCTTATCATTGCACATTTTACCAAAGCATAACCTCAGTTCACTGGGGAAATTAATTTCTTTTAATAGTGAGTGACATATTTTTGTATATTTATCTATTTGACATACTTCACGAATTCCCCATATTACCCGGTTACAAACAATATTAGTGCTTATCACTTTAGGTAGTACCGAACTAATATTACATGTGACCACAAGTGGAAAGTGATCCGACAAGTATACATCATTATAGACACAAATATCAGTTACGGTGCTTAGAGCCGCCTGAGTAACTAAGCAATGGTCTAACCAACGCCTGCTGCCACTAGCTTCACGGACAAAAGTATACGTATCTGATAATTCACCAAGTCTCTCATAGTCTCCACACGCCCAATTTTGATCAAGACAGAAATCAGAAAGTTGCTTACCGAAGCGCGTACCAGGGTGGGCATTATAGTCCCCTAGCATGTACACATTTTCAGTATCTACACTCTCTATTATCGCACTTATTTCACCAAGGCACTCTGCAAATTCTACTAGATTAACGGCACAATCGGTAGGCATATACACGGAGAAGATAAGGAACGACCTTTGATTGTCCGGCAGTGTGATTTTTGTGTGCTGTCAATCGGCTGTCAGCTGTCGGTTTGTTCTCGCCTACAGGTTGCATTTTCCGACCTTTTTTGATGAAAATTGACACACATGTTCCTTGATTTATTAAAAAAAAATTACTCGATCGCGATTTTTGATCGGGGGGAAAGTAGAAGGGGAAATGGGTATGTTTGCTGTAGCGTTATTCAGTAATTCTAAGCATTCTATGGTTAAATAATTTTTTAAATCAATTAGAGACAATATTTTTGTGCTATCAGAAGGAATATAAATCTAGTTACTAAATAAAATTTATTTGGAAGCTCTATCAAGCTTCCTACGTAAACCACATAAAAATTGAATGGAGTCGTGGTTCAAGATTTATAAATAGATGGTTATAAAGTATTTTGAACGCAACTTCTTAGTTAGGTACAGTAAGTTTTGTGGAATGAACTGGACATGATGACAATCCCTACGTCTTATAAGTACTACATTCATGGTCATGGATGTTTGTTTATGTCTCTAATCTTGTCTGCATGCAACAATGCGACGCTTTATGGTTAGATTTACCTCATGGTTTAGGTGTCTTTGACCCTTCGGACCATTGTGTTCCATACTCATACTCACTGCAATTGTACGATTTGGCAGTTGGCACCAACGGAAATGTCTTCAGGATAACAATAACAAATGTACATTGGCTGATTTAATTTACGTTCAATAAGTGCAAAATGAATGAATAATAGTATAAATGAAATTATCAAACAATAAAAATGATGATGATGAATAGTGTCGCATGTGTCTTCAAAACAGCATCGACCCATCGACATCGACATCGACTCGACTCGACATCGACAGTTGTTTTATTATATTTTCGCAATTTTTTTCTCGCAGTGGTGTTTGATAGTAAATAATATTACTGAACAATTAAATTAATAAGTGTAGTGCTTACCTTTCATATTAACTTCGTGAGTCACAATGCTGCTGCACTGTGGCATATTGTTGTTATTTCTAAACTGCGCGAGGACTACAGAAAATATTCACAGCGATGTAGCAACCAGGGCAAGCGATTTCAACAGTTTTTCTTTCTGGCCGTCTGTTCACAATGCGGCCAACCTGCTGAGGATTAGGCGTGCAATTCCAATAAAGAATCTTGCGTTGGGCGAACCTGGCCCCAACGAGGGTTTTGATGCCGCCGTTGATGGAGCGCCAAGTAAACCACCTGCTGCCTCCGAGACACCACCTAAAGCCTCAGCGGCACTTAAAGCCGTTACGCCACCTGTAGATCACCAGACAAGTCAAGTAACAAATCCTGCTCCAAAGAAAACTGAACAGCCAGCACAAACAAACCAAGAAGAAACACCTTCACCACCAGCTTTGATAGGTTTGTAACCACAACTTGAGATTGTAATGTCCTTAATTCAACTAACTGTAGCCTGTGGCGTCACTTTTGTTGTACCCAGATAATTAATAGTGGCCTATGTTTTTTCTATGAATGGTGTACACAATATCCACGGTAAATTGCAATATGAGTCATTCAGCTTCTTAGTTGTTAAAAAGCAAGAAACAAACATATACACTTCATAATATGATTGGTACCTACTGTGTATTGTTTTGCATCAATATCCAGTAGCAATCACTGTTGGATACAAGCTTCCTCCAATAAAGGAGACCTTGCCATAATCTACAAGCCTGACAAGAGTGTAGGAGCTAAGAGATTGTAGCGTGAAAAAATACAGGTTATAAAACTGGCTTTGTGAACTTGGGTTCCCCTGTGTCTCCCTTCGGGAAGACCATATCAGGTCATATTGTTTGATCACATTGTTGAAAAACAAAAATAGACTCTTATTATGACTCATTTCACTATGAGGATTCACCTCTGATAATAACAGTTATCCCTACTGTTATTATCAAAGGTAAATCCTCATCTAGTGTTTGGGTAGGTGTGATCTACCCCGGGCAATGGAATCACTGACTTTTTGCTAACCGGTATAGCTAAATGATTACAACATGGTAGGACCTAGGCAATGGAATCACTGACTTTTTGCTAGCCGATACGGATAAATGATTACAACATGGTAGGATCTAGGCAATGGAATCACTGACTTTTTGCTAACTGGTATAGCTAAATGATTACAACATGGTAGGACCCAGGCAATGGAATCACTGACTTTTTGCTAGCCGATACGGCTAAATGATTACAACATGAAATGCAAAGGTGCACCTGGATAGAGGCCATACTCCTGCCAAAGTCTGAGTTATACAAGCCTAGTAGTTATCATTGATAAAAAATGTGATGTATTTTTTATGCAGTGTAGGCAAGTCAAAACATAAAACAATACATATTTACATAGATTGCAAAGTAGCATTTAAAAAGTGACCCCTTGCAAGTCCATGAACTATGTGCATGAGCTAATGACACATGCTGGTTCTGTTAATCTGTAGTAGGAAATAAATACCTAATTATGTATAGCATAATGTGATAAGGAAACTTTTAACATTATCCTTCTGGATAAGACAGTGTGGTGGAGTGTTGGTGCCAACTTTAATAATAATTATTATTATTACTGTGGTCTAACCACCATGTCTTCAAGCATTCTTGTACTGATATTGTCTCTCTCAAAAGTTATTACATTACTTTTGAGAGTGACGATATCAGACAAATAATAAAGATAGTAAAGAATATCAAAACAAGAATGTTCTAAGAGGTTGTGGTGCCCCAGGACCTTAATTTCACGAAGTGCCATCTAGTATCAAACTAAGCAAAGCTTGTAATATGCGAAATAGATTACGGATATAATACTTATATCTTTTTTTTTTGTAAATATATACATACATTCAACACCCAAACACAGAACAAACATCAATATTGATCACACAAATGTTTTTGCCCCGGGTGGGAATTGAACCAACAACCTACAGTGCAGAAGGCAGAGCTACTACCTTTTGAACTGTGAGGCTTGGTAAACAAAATAACAAAACATATTAACAAAAGTATCTAAGAATTCATATTTTTCATAATCAAATCATAACATTTTACAAGGTTTGCTTAGTTACAGGCTAGTTGGCATTGTGTAAAAGTAATATTATCATTATTTATTTTAACATAATATATACCTACATATGATACAAAAATAAACACCCAAACAGAAAAAACATCTATCTTCAAAACACAAATTTTTGTCCTGGGTGGGAATAGAACCCTCAACCTTACAGCACATGTTTGAAATGAAGCATTGTTTTCATACATATCATTAAACCAGTTTCAGGACCAGCTAACAAAACCGACATCACAAGCGCTGCTCCGTTGTCACCAAGCAATGCAACCTCAAATGCGACGGCCTCCAGCACAGAAGTGAAAACACTGGATCTGAACAAACCTGGAGTGGTGAAGAGAGGTGTGATTGTCTTTGGAGGGTTTGCACTAATGGCGGTGGCTTATTTCATATTTTATAAGTAAGTGACCTTACGAATTTTTAAAAAAGGTAGGAAAATGTGGCCAGTAAAATATGCATTAGTACGAGACCAAGAAAAATTAAAGAGTAAGCATATTTAATTGGCTGACTTCACAGCACTGAAGGTTGTGGGTTCGATTCCCTCCAAAGAATATCAATAATTGTATGATGAATATTAGATGTTTATTTGTTTGTGTTTGGGGATACTTGGCTATAGACAGATACCTTTTTTTTTAATACTACTAGGAGATGGGACAAGCAAGTAGCGCACCTGGTGTTAAGTGTACTCTTGCCTATGACAAAGCCTTACTGCATAATTCACATCCACAAAGAATATAGCCTACACGGCACTGCATTGCGCCCGTCAACTTGAGGCATAAAGGTGCGAAGCCTCACATACCCGTAATTTCACCAGCAACCCTTCAAACCGAAACACAGCAAAAGCTACCTATACCCATATATGAAATTTTAAAAAAGTAATTGCAGTGCTTGTATTTTCTCGTAATGATTAGAATTGAAAGGTTGTTGACACATTACTTTTCATGATACTTGATAAATAATATCACCTTTTACAAATATACCTACATGTTTATTGAACCTTCGCATGCTGACATTAATACTGATACTTTTTATTGTCTTGGGTATTTACCCACAAATGGTTTTATTTCTTACCCTTATTTACCGACATTGTTTTAATTTTAATTGAATCCAAAAAATATGCATGCTAAATTACTCAATGCAGTTTCCATTTTATTGTATTATAAAAAAATATTGTAGTACCTACAAATGCAGTTATAATTTTTTTTTTGAGATGCTCGTGTCTGATTTAAAAATGTTACCTACTTAATGTTATTATTTTCCACGGAATGACACATTACCTTACCTGCTCGACTTGTAGGTGTCGTAAAAGGCGACTGCGAGATCTCATCAGCTACTGCATCTCACCAGTATTAAGAGTCCATGATATGTGAAATGGCTTAGCTTCATCAATCATATCTTCCACAATAATGTAGCATTTACTTTGAAATTAATATATGTTTTAGTTCAGGATAAATGCTAGAACGCTTGTGTTTCGAAAACACGATTACATACAATTTTCTTGATAGAAAAAAAATCCAAAGTAACTTGTACCAAAAATATTCGCCATTCAATAAATACGCCCAATTAGGGCTTGGAACTTTGTACAGTAAATAAACACAGTATACAGCAGACGGTCTGTGTTTTCGATTTTCAAAATTCATATTTGTTTTACCGTAAAAAAACAAAACGTAGAAATACGCGCATATTTCTGTCATCTGGTGGTCATAAGCGCCGTGGTTGAGCGCACAGCAATGTCACCTTTATTATTACTGTATCTTAGTTCGAAACTAGAATAAAGTTGCGTTGAGTTGCTAATCTGAGGTACTTTAGCCCGTTAACGGAATACCTACTATTTTTTCGCAATTTTCAACCTACAGATAATGAAGATTAGGGCAGAAATTTTCATCATGCGCTCACCAAACCGCTTGGCCTTCATCTCACCTGGTTTCAAATTATGATAAGGCTGAAGGTGGAAGCGCATTTCACCCGGAATCCTAAACAGTCAGAGGAAATGGCTATCTTACATCTAAATCAATTTTAAAGAAGGTTTCTGTATTGGAATATAAACGGACGCTTAAGGCGCTTCCCAGAGCGAACGACCTTGAAAGTTTAGTGCCTCTGCACCCCACCGCCGGTTCCACAATACTTCGCAAAGTGCACCGACCTATAACTAATATTCTGTTTTAGTGACATCTATGCAGTCTTTAGGTAAACCGTTGTAATGCTTGCCGTCTAGCCGGGTGGCGGGGGCGGCGGTGCAAGAAATAATTCATTATGTTTCGCCGCTTATAGGCATCTCAACTAGCCTCACAACTAGAGTATCTACGAGCGAGCGAGCGAGACGAATATATTACCGAGCGCTGCGTCGCGTACGATACCTAGGTATCGTCACAGAATAACTAATAGTACTGAATCGTACGCGACCTAAACAATAGTCGTCTCATTTGCTTGAGATTGCTGTTTTTCAAAGTGCTACGTCGTTACATTCCGTTACTGAGCGCGACATGTCAAGCAAATGTGAAGCGACGAGTTTGACCTTCAGATTGACTGTGACTGTGAATAGCTCTAAGAAGGAACTGACACGGCATTGTAAAATAATTTGGTACAATATTTATTTCGACAAAAATGTAATAGGCAGGTAATAACATTTTCGTTATAGATCTGTCTGTCCTTGAATCTGGTAGCACCACTGGTGGTTTTTACTATCGTAGAATCGTATCTTAAGTTGTTTTCCAGTTTTTTTTTTATTGATTATTCTTCTTCCAACGTTTTTTTCTGTCGGTAACTACAACAAGAAAAAATAATAGATCAGTACATAACTCAAATATTCCAATAATTATATTATTGATGTCATTTTACGAAAACGGTTTTATTGCATGTTGTGGACTATATAAAATATATAAATAAGTAGGTATGATATAAAGTAGGTAGGTATAATATAGGTGGAAGGCGCCTTCCTACCTAAGTACTTATTCCGGCAACATTGACCCATAGTTACTCAGCCAGACAATTATTATAAGACACACTAGGTAGTCACGACACGATACACTAGGTACCTAGATGATTTTCTATGCAGCGAAACGTGGTGAATTACGAACAGATAGATACGCGATGGTTCTGCCGATTCATAGCTCTACCTACACTAATTAGACCGCGTTTGTTTACCGCGCCGATATTGAGATAATAATGAGAACGATAGTCCCAAGTTCAAGATGATGTATGCATAATGATGTAGGTTACCTAAGTAGATTCTAACTTACCCCGTAATATACTCGTATTCAAAATTTTGTTCAGAGACTGATCATTATTCTCCCGATTAAAACTTTGCACATTCTGATCCTTTTCGTGCCCTCCTAAAATAAAATCATCTCTACATACTAACCTACCATGGTAGGTACAACAAAATCCAGACCAGGAAGAAATATATGCAGATCATTTCTTCAGCCGCGGGAATCGAACCCACACCTCTTCCGTCTACCACCACGACCACTCGAAATAGTGAAAGAAAACATCTTGAGGAAACCTGTGGCTTAGTCGGCATCGATTCGTAGGTATCGATTCGATTGACCATTCCTGTGGTTTAGATACGATAAGCATGTATTTACAAAAAAAAAAAGTAATCTAGTTCCCATATTACAAGCTATGCTTAGTTTGGGGCTACATGGTGGTGTGTGAAAAAAATGTACTGTAATTAAAAAAAAAAGAGAGCAAGATACTGCATAACTGACGCACCTAACTAAACTAATGAATACCAATTGGAATTTCAGAAGGAAAAACAAAAACAACGACATGGGAAACTCACTCGGAATGAATGATAACAACCAATTTCGCTACGGCGTCCTCCAAAACGAGGACTTGAAAGACAATATCGAATCGTCGAGGATACCACTGACCATGGAGTCTGATGACGAGATTGATGACGATTTGGAAATATTCGACATAGTCCAGAAGAAGAAATCACTTTCGTACGTCAACCTTCAGCAAAACGACGAGGATGTCGTTCTAAGTCCTAGGGAGGATATTGAGGGTGACAATCTCTTGTTGGATATCGAAGACCAATCCCCTGAGACTTTGATTAACTGGAGCAGTAATGGTAGTAAGTCTATACTGTGAGAAATATGTGGTAACCATTTATTTTTGTGATTGTGAGACTTTGAGTGCAACATGCTTCTTTATACACTATTTACCATACATATGTGCATAGTTATCGGCTGTATTGGACTAAAGCGAGCCGTGGTCACTACCAACTAACTTAAGTTAGATTTCTGTAAACATCTAAATGTGTTATTGTAATTGGGTGAGCATAATGAAATGAAATGAGCAAAAGAACATATTGGTATACGCAATTGGTCTACTATACAAGCTACTGAAAACATATAAATATGTTCTATAGCGCATATAGTATAGTATCTTATTATTTTGTAGAGTGCATTTACTGTTGAACATTCTCTTTTTTTTTTAATTATTATTTTATGTGACGTAATGGAAAATGTTTTCAGCATTTATATATTATTATTGTATTGTGAATCCCTTGGGCGGGCGGGTAAATATTAAAGCTTATCTTAGTATCTCCGCCTGGCTAGCTACCACCATCTTAAACCATCTTACATAAGTCTCTCGCCATAACAACGAATCTTAATTGTTTTGTCCCGGCATTTAGAGATTTGTCATTAGATATGAAGGCTACGTCGCCACCAACCAATTTGAGCACATTTGTACCTCTGGGGATCGAACCTATGACCTTAGAATCTGATACCGATAGGCGAAACCAAAGAGGCAGTTTAAATGAGGGTCTTGTTTGTTTGCAAGTACCTCTTTCTGCCATATGATCGAGCCTTATTATTAATTTCAATTCAAATTCATTAAGCAGTGGCTGGCAACCTGGGTAGGTAATGTGTAAAGCTTTATGTTCAATATGAAGATAAGGTATCTATGATCTATAATGAAGGCCAATTTGTGATAAAAGGAGTAAGCATTTGTAATACCTAATTGTAACTTTGTTGCGTGAAAGTGCATCTAGAACCATTTTGTCTTACCAGACCAAAATGTTCTAGACATGATCTCAAAAGGCCTTTTCAGTTGGAAAGGTCTTTTGAGATCATAGAAGATATTAAATGGAATATTTACACATCCACTGATAATTTCATACTCACCGTCCTGCGGTTGTATTCTAATGAGTGGTTCTGTGTAATTTTTGAAATGTGTGGGAAATAGCATAAGCATTTGCAACAAAAATAACTTACAATTATATTTTCAACGTAGTCCTCAATTCTCACGACTTTTCCCCATCGAATATTCTGATCTCTACTTGGACTACGGAGCTTGAATTTTATGAGTATCACATACAAGGGGGTAGTCATTGGCACGTCCAAATGTCCATTGATGCACGACTGGATTACAACCTCGTTCGGATGGCAGGCCCATACTTTACCTTGCCTTCACAGCTTTATGTGGTAGTAAGTGGGTTGTTTAAGGCACAGCGTTGTCTAATAATGTACCCACATAAAATCACATTGGTAACTGATTGACTGACTGACAACCAACGCATAGCTCAGTCATATCTGCAGTATACAGGTGCACTTACATTTTCATGATATTTTATTGTACTACGGGGAATTGTACTGTATATTGTACTTCGCCTTAATTTCAACTGGTTTCGAGTCTCTTCATCCGGAATCCACAAGTCTGAGGAATCTTACCTCTAAATGCTGGGAAACAACAATTGAGAATTGTTATGGCGACAGATGCAGATGTCGGTAGCGCTAGCCGGACGTAAACAAAGTCACGGCAACCAATCAAAGCACAATATTGTACTCCCCTGGGGATCGAACCCGGGACCTTTAGATCTGACATCGGTGGGCGAACCACAAGACTGCAGGGGGCGGTTTAAATTTTATTTATTGATTAAAATCCAGAATTCAGCTTACGATCCAAATAGTAAATAGTCCTTATAAATATTGAAAGGATTTTTTTCGAAGGGAATTATGTCCCGGTTATAATATTGTATTTAATGTTTTTAGTTCCATGGCCAGTGTCTATTCTTGTGTTTATCTTTTGCTTTAATTTACTTTTGTATTGCTTAATTTGAAGTTAATTGACGAAGGAATTTATAATAGGAAATAAAACCGGCCAAGCACGGACAGGCACACAGAGGGTTCCGACCCATGTTTTAGATAAAAAATTGGGTTTCTCGTATCCCCCATACAACCACAATTTTTATTATTATTATTTGCAATAGCTAAAAATTTGATCTAGCTACCCATTATGGTTAAAGTATCACTCGCTGACAGTCAGACGAACAGAGGGACGGACAGTTGAGGCTTAGTTATAAGGTCCCGATGGAACCCTTTGGGTACGGAACCCTAAAAAAATATATTTTAGTTATTGTTTTTTCGTAGATATTAGGTATGCTTAGAGGTCTGTCTCTTGCTAAGTATCAAGCAATGTGCCATTGATGTTGTTTTATGGTTATGATTTATCAAATAAATCATAAAAAAATATGTAATAATATAAAATGTAAAAAAAATAAATATTTTTATATATATATATCACATAAGTACTTACTATTTTTTTCTCACGTAGGGATATTGTTATTTTTTTTTGTACCATGACTATTTGGACTACCGATTTAATATTTTTTTCTAAGATGAAACAAAATCACCACGCGCATCGCAAATTTAGGTAATTGATTCGCTCGATAAGCGCAGCGCTACTTTAAGGGTATCCACGAGCCCTCTGTCGTATTGTTGTCGTTCCGAGCGCGGAGAAATTTGGCGGATTCGTTACTAAATGTTTTTCTATTTTCAGGTTAATATTGTTAATTGTATTTATTTTTAGTGCACAGCGGATGATGTTTTTTCATATGTCTGTTAAATATGCATACTATGTTAGTGTCTACTAAGACGGGCCGCAACTGAACTGCAGACCGACTGCAATCGCAAACTTTTGATGCCTTTAGCAGTTGATATGACCGCATTCGTTTTACAATTCTTAGTGACAAAAGAGGATTGCACTAAAGTCCCGCTAGGGAGTTTATAGGCATTGTGATAACCGCCTCTGTGGTCTAGTGGTTCAACCCACCGATTTCAGATCCAGAGGTCCCGGGTTCGATCCCCATGGGGAGTACAATATTGTGTGCTTGGTTTGATTGGTCGTAGGACTTTGTTTTAAGTCCGCCTGGCTAGCTACCACCATCTTAGCTAATTCTGTCGCCATAATAACGATTCTAAAATTGTTGTGTTCCGGCATTCAGAGGTAAGATAGCCAGTTCCTCGTGATTGTTGGGGATTCCGGGTGAAGTGCGCCTCCACCTTCGGCCTTATCTCAACTTGTAACCAGGTGAGATGAAGGATCGGCGCTTACCCGTCGTACAATAAAAAAAAATGGCCTTAGCGCGTATTAAATGATGTCACCCAAGTAAAATAAGTATAGGACACACTCCGGCTAGATGGAGCGAAGATCTCCGTACAGTGGCGGGCAGAGGGGGGTGGCCTTGGGAGAAACCTTCGACGATGATGATGACTCCCAATCAGCTCAGGGGGTCTACCACGACCATTCTTGTTTTGATATTACTTTACTTTTGTCACTCTCTGTCCTGTGTAGAAAAAACGAGACAAAGTAATGTAATATCAAAAAGAGAATGCTTAAAGTGGCTGTGGTTAGGCCCCAGCTCCTTAAAATGTAGGAGTAGAACTGACTGCGAAAACGATGTCGTACCTATGCTTACCGCCTTGTCTGCTCTTATCTAATCCTTTCCAACCAAAAGTTGTCTGGAAGAGATTTTTACGCTATTACGCTAGGGGCCAGTGTTTAGTGTTGTGATGTTCTTTGTTTTGTTTTGGTGTACAATAAAGAGTGCACAACAAAAAAAATCTATCATCCGCCAAGACAAGACCTAAGTGTTCCTAGAACCGTTTTTTTTTTCAACATTCTTTCTTAGTATAGACTGTAACAAAAGACTGCCGCCGCCATAAGCGTCTGACATGGCTCTTACGACTGCTAAAAGCAGTACCCGGGAACGAAATTATTTAAGTCTGTAATGTACTAAATCAATATCCACCTGCGATTTGAACCCAGGACATCCGGATCGAGAGCCGCGTTCTAGACCATAGATGTGACATCAGCTGTCTTTGTGACAAGCTGTGAAAGATCACAGCTGTTTTCAAACATAAATGCCTATGCAGCCAGCATGCGGTCGGCGGCAGTCGATCTAAGTGCTTGCTAGCTGCAATGTAACTGCAATTTGCAATCGCTTCGAAGTGAAAATTCAGACCGTCTGTGAGGACTATTATTAGCAGTCAAAATGTTAAGAGTTATAATTAATAAGTTCACATTTATATATAAACAATCTGATGCATAAATCTTAATCTTCCATGACCTTTTAAATGTACCAAAAATGTATTAATTTTATTATGTACGTCCATTCCTTGTGGTCAAACCATTTTGTCAATATAGTTGGACCACGAGGAAGAACCCAGTTGCTTGCATGCCTCTTTATGTCTACCTGTGTAAATTGAAAACATTGTGATCATTCATACTTCAAAAGTTTTGTATTCTAGGCCTACTGAACAGGGAAATAAAATCCTGCGCATTTCAATTAAAAATACTTATAGGGAAAAGTAAAAAAAAACATGATTCGGTCTCAATTCTAGCTTATAGTTCTGGATTACGGGCCTAATAATCTTAGCAGTTCGAAAAAAAATAAAACATCAGTGCCACAGAATTAACTGTAATTAGCTAAGATTTTTCATAATATGTATCACATTAAAGCTTTGAACTGTGATAGAAGTCGAGAGAATAGATTATGTATTTAGGATACCACGTGGTTACCTAACATTAATTCAAAATTATATATGTATTATGTAAAGAAATGTTTGTACTTACCTTTACATGAGTTTTGGAAATAGGGATCACATATCACATAGGACTACCCGAATAGGTGAGGATTTTGATGCACTTTTCTGTCAGTATTTCATGTTGCTTTTCACCAACATCGGCAAACCGTAAGATCGAACGAACAAAAACAGGAAAAGTTAGTCTGATTTAAGCCACTGACAGGTGTGCTACTGAAAACCATCCGCCTGGTCCCAGTAGTTCCATTCGCTATACTTTGGATGTTTTTTTTCCAGTAGTTCCACGGTAACATTTTTTTACACGCTAAATCTAGTCTCATTAATTTCCATAAAATGAATAAAGGTGCGTTGAATGGCAAAATAGTAAAATGATTCTCAAAAATATCTTCCATATACAGATGCCGCAACTCACGGCTATCTACCACCCCCAGTACATAGGTTTTGTGCCAAACTTAAGCGCTCATTGAAAACAGTCTTGTTATGTATGTAGGTACCTATTTAGTCGTTGGTGAAAACAACTGCCTAGCCTATAATATATAGATAGTTTATATTCGATCTCTGCCTTTTTGCTTGAATATAAATGTTGTTTCGAGTTAATGCGCATAGCTGATAAAAATGACTCGTTTAAGGTATTACCTAGGTACTTAAAGAGGTTGTTTTTAATGTAATAAAGAGTATACTATTTTATTCAATTGTATTTTTATTGTTACTATCTAAGTACCTGTTTAGTTTTAAGTAAATACCTACAGTTAGCTAGTTTTTTTATTAGAAACGGTCTCTTGACCTTGGAACTTGAATAGGCAAGGAGATCTCTCAAGGTCTACGATAATACTGATATGAATTTGATACAGTGCCATCTAGCCCCAAACTAAGCATAGCTTGTAATATGGCAACTAGATTACGGATTGAATACTGAAATACTTTTTTGTAATTTTAAGTTAAATACGTACCTTATGATACAGCACCCAAACACAGCAAACATCTGTATTCATCTCACAAATGCTTGTCCTGGGTGGGAATCGAACCCACAACCTACAACGCAGAAGGCAGAGCTACTACCAACTGAGCTATGATGCTTGTTTTGAGATGAGCTAGCTGAACGGGAAAAAATATTCCTGTTGGAGAGACTAGTCTATCAATCGGACCACTGGGAAAAACCCGCCGATTCCGTCTTTCCAGTGCGCATTATAAAAGTTGCTTAGAAATGTTTAAACCATAGCAGCAAGCAGGCGCGGGTCAAAGAGGAATACAGTACTACGTTGTGGTGTATCTGAAGTTCCTAATAACGTCTTCACCGTTCGAACGAAAAAGGTCTTAATACGCCTCTATTAGTTAAGTACATTGAACAAGAAGGTCTTGGTCTGACTAGCCCTAAAGTATACAAACCTAGCTACCCTGGTTGGTTCACCCTCTTCCTGTCTTTATCCCGCTCTAGGCAGGTCAACATGTTATCTTCCATTCACTATCAAGTCATGATTTTAGGGGTTCAGTTGTTTTACGAACGGCCGTTTGCCTGACATCAACCCTCCTTGGTCGATTGATAAATACTGATTATAATTTGAGCTACGGCGTGCACGGTAACCATCAACAATATTCTTAAGTGCACGGCACTTAATGTTAATGTTGTTTGGCGGTGTTCTGTATTAGGTAGGTAGGTACTCACTGTTGCCATTAATTAATGACACTTGTAAGTACGTTTAATCTGATCGTGTTTCACGGCCAAGGCTGTACCCTTGGCCGGTTCCTATTGATCTTCCAGGAAACAGAAAAAAACGGTGTGACGTAAAGACACGATAGACGTGAAACGTTTGTATTACAGGGAAGCATTTTAATTACCTCTCACTCTACCCAACACAGTGCCCCATTTTCGTCACACAAATCGGAATTTTAAAACCCACGCATAAAAAGTTTCACTTCAAAAACGGTTAGGTGAGTAAGTAGGCTTAATTCTCGTTAAACACACATGGTGATATGAAAGATGAGAAAGGGCTGGTCAAAACCGAGCTCCTGGAGCAACGAATTTTTACTTTCCACAACATTCATTGTTATCAGAAGATCTTTTTTAAGTTTCCCTATCTGAGATGTTGGCATGCTGTACGAGACTTATCCTGCGAGTTTATTTCTGTTACGTTCGTCTCACGTCCACCGCCTCTAGGATATTGAGACAAACGAACCGGCATATTGGACGCGCGATCCCAATACGAAATGTGGAGTTTGTACCTAAGTACCTATTTGTATAGGTGCGTCCTTACAATATACGATTTGTTTTCTAAAAAGTAAACTAACCGTTCCATACTCTGTCTAGAGTGTGTATCTTTTGAACATCAACAGGGTAAAGTCCGCAATTTATTGTGTTGTACGTCTGTTTCTAAAGTACCTAAACGTCGAGGTTATAAACTTTTTTTAGCGGTCTTGTATAAAGATACCGTAGCTAACCACCGGTTTTTATAGACACGGTTATAGCGCAATGTAGATTGATTACCACATCACAAGGTATAGAAAGCACATTTCACCCGGAATCTTCAACGGTCTGAGAATTTGGCTATCCTACCTCTAAATGCCGGAACACAACAATTTTAAGAATAGTTTTTATGGCGACTTGCAGGAGCGACAATAACAATGCAACAGCAGACTCAACGCGATCGGTAGATTTGACGTTTCAAAGTGATCCTAAAAATGTTTAATAAATAAAGACATTTTGATTTTGACTTTGACGGTATCATATTATTACTTCGAAAATCGAACGTTGTCGGATCCGAAAGAACTTCTGTAATTTTTCCTACCTATTTTCCAAAAAAGGAGGAGATTCTTAATTCGCCGGAATCTTTTTTTTAATGTTTATTCCCCGATTAGGTACTCGAAGACGCCTAGACCGGTTAGGATTAGCTCAGATAATACACAGCCGCTAGCTGCTGCCTTTGTCGATCATTTCGAAATCCTATTTCAAAATGATTGACAAAGGTCTGTTCCGTCTGATTAAAAATAAATTTTGCCGGCGGGCTTAATCAGACAGCGTTATCGGAAAAATATTCCCATACAAACACTCTAATGCATATTATTGTACCTAATGGTCTTTTTGAAAAAAAAATAGCGCTGCAAACCTAGATTATCCTTATCCAAAGATACCTAAAAAGATCTTTGGAATCGTACATTCCATATAGATATGATCTATGTTTGAGTGGGTGGACTGTGAAATTTTTGCCACGGCCCTTACATCATGGTTTACACAACTTTGATAAGCTACTTTACAAAGTACTAAACCTTTTTTAAGAATTAACAAGCGGAGAGCGGTAATTTACAAAACATTTATAAGGGCCGTTATTAAAATATTAACTTAGCCTATTCTACGGTCCGCGGGTCTACTGCGACCCTTGCACTGTAGTTTGCGAGTGGTCTGAGACATGAGCAACAGGACGTTTACATTGTTCCAGAAAAAAGTGCAACCTTTTGCGGAGCTTCGAAGATGGTTCGCTGTAGACCGTCTACGCCGTAGAAGGTCTACGGTAGCATCTTGAAAGATTACGGATCATCGTAGTCTCAAAGAAAGTTCGTAATTAGGTGACAGGCATGGGTGCGACATGGGTATTTGACATGACATTTGTCTTACTAATGTTCATTTTAAGTCCAACCTGTCAAGATGCGAAGTTGAGGTCTCTGAGCATCTTACTAAGCTCTTCCAGCGATTTAGCTATTGTGACTATATCTTCACCAAATCGAAGGTGAGTGATGTAATCGACATTTGTGTTGATGCTATATCCTTCCCAATCCATGAGCTTGAAAATATCCTCCAGTGTAGAGGTGAACAGTTTGTGATAACGCTCCCTGTCTCACACCTTTTTGCAATGCTGCCACCAACCATCTTTCCTAAGTATAAAGCCATATCAACATTTCTAAATGATGTGTTCTGGCATGTGGAGGTAAGATAGCCTCAGTCTGTTGATGATTCCGGGAGCAGTGTGCTTCCGCCTTCGGCCTTATCATAACTTGATATCAGGTGAGGAGAAGACGAAGCCAAAACGATATGGTAAATGATGATGTTTCGCGTCAGCAGCTATAGCTCCACACTTGAGCCGAACCAAAGGGCGATAGGTCCAGACCCGAGGGCTGGGCAAGCGGAAATTAAAAATAAACACGTCCGACGTCCCGACCGCGGAAAATGAAGCCTGTCGCCACTCACAGTCACTCAGAGCTACGAAAATAGTAGATAGTAGGTACTTACGTCTGTGTGGTCAGTATAAACGAACAAACCGAAGCCACAAAAAATAGTTAACACATTATTCACACATGTAGAAATAATAGTACAAGATGACATAAAATTAAAATGTATGGTAAAGCGAGCTTAACCCTAACAAGAATTTTAAATTGTATTTTTATTTCTTCCAGCAAACCTAAGTAGAGAGAAAAACAAGATTTTAATTATTATGGAGAAAGTGTACAACATTATTAAATATTGATAACATATTGACATCGATAGATATACATTATATTGAAGGTAAAAAACACGTCCCTTCACTATTGTCAAGAAAAACAGCATCGATGAAGTATGACATATCATCGTCTATAATTATGTCACTTCATAGGCGTCTAATGTAATTAATAAATGGTTGGGCGGTGACCGGATATTGTGCAAACAAAACGTTTTTTTTTACTAAAATGACGCGTCACGGGCTAAGTGGTTAAACCGATTACCACAAAAAATCAATTGGTAGGTATTCTTAAAAAGATATCGACCAAAATCATTTAAAGCGGCATGTTTTTAGCTTACACTTCACAATTTTTCGAACTTCTGTCTGCCTAATTAGGTAGGTAACTTATTGAAAATGATTTTGTAAAATCTTAATACTTCAAAGTCAAAGCGCTTATAGTAATTTACAGTCAGTAACTGTAATCTCGCTTTACCTACTCGTGACTTATATTTACGCAAATACAGAAACTTTTCGTAATATGTTATTGCGATAGTAAAAGAATGCTACTGATAACTTGTTACCTACTTTGTAAGTTTTCCTAGCTCCACGTGAGGTTCTAAAGTCCTGAATTAATGTTACTGGACTGAGAACGGCTATGAGTCATTACGCGACCATTTCTAGTCGTTATGAGATTCAAAAGTCTTTTCAGAACTAAGTTATGAATCTCTGAGGGCAAGACTTATTTTTGTAGGTAACAAACACGCGTGACGCAAACAAACTTTGGAAACAAAATGGCGCGCCGTGAGTAAAGTGACTTGAGCTGTTTTGAGCTACTTATAAATAAAAGTATTGATTAATGTAGCTATTAATGTTTGTAGGGAAAACCAACCACTTTTCACAATATAGTAATAACGTTTTAAAAGTTCTCAAGTCCTACACTGAATTAGGGTAATAACGGTGTAATACTTAAACTTATTTATATATGAAAATGAAACAAAAAAGATACAATAAACGAACATTTATATTTAATTATGGTAATTAACTATCTTATATACCTACGCTACGCCACTAAGTAGAATTACCTGCTCAGCAAATAAGATATTTTGGCTGGTTTAGTTCAGATAGATCTGCTTAACTGAAGTACAAGCAAGATTCTATCTAAATTCCTCAGGTGGACAATACAAGCCAGTGTCAAACTCAATTAATTAGTAAGATTACTGATTGATTGGCGAGTAGGCGATATTGAATTAATTACGGACAATAATGTCGTATGTTTGCTTAGAGATCACGCAAGGCATGCTATCGATTCGAATTAGTTAGGTACATTACATAATGATTGTAATTATAAAACTATCATGGTACAGTGATTGGGTCAGGCGCCTACTAGCCTCAGCCTCAGAATCGAGCTATGATAAAACTAAATTAGTACTTGCACTTTAAGAAAATTTTTTAGAACTATGAACTTTTTCTAAAGATTTATTTCGTATTTTACTACACAGCATTAGCACACCTAGGTAAGGCTACGTACCCAATCGGGCCAACAGGACCATATTGCTAAGGCTTCATTGTAAATACGACGTATAATGCGATATATTTATATACATGGACATAGTCTGCAATCGACAGATATCCAATGTGTTATTGCGACAGATAACCTCACAAAGATGACCTAATTAGGAAAGAACAAGAATATAAAAAAATATTTGGGTTTTATTAACGATTTTTGTAAGACCTCTGTGGTAAAAACACCGTTGTAAGTCAAGGTCTAGTGATATAATAAACATCAAATACTATTAACCAGCTTAGCGCTTAGGCTCCAGAACGAAATAATCTCAGGGATGTACGCTAACAAGGTACAGTCGTTTTTTATGTTTAACTGGATGACGCCACATAAAAAATAGAAACGCGCTTTTGTTGTCTTTGGCTCATTTGTGGCTAGAGAGGGGGTCAGTGCAAATACTTCTAGATTATTTGGCATGAAATGTGTTTTTTCTGGTTGGCCTTTGGTATGCGTAGATGGTTCGCACTTGGCTGGTTTTCGTTGTTTGGGGGCCTATGTTCGTTATAATAATGCCTGAGGCCGTAAGTAGGGACTACGAAAATAAAACGCCAATGGATCCGATACAACTTCTGTCAAATAGAGAAAATGCAATCCTTCAACGGATACCTGCATCTTGTTTCGTTATTCGTAGTAGGCTTCCTGTCAACAGACTGATGAAACCGGACCCAGAGTAAAGGACAAACATAAGACTATGACTACCAATTAACCTATATAAAAGCGAGTCGGGAATTCTCAACCTAGTCGAACAATGCCTTTGTTATCCGATAGAAGTGACTGCGGCTATGTTTGCCAAAGGTGCGCTCCAGTCGTTTAGTTTGTGTTTCCTTCAACTTTGATTGAAAGTCTCTTTATTCTAGCAAATTGGCAAAACTTTCACAATTGCTTTTCTTGTGCTTGTGGATGTGTAATAAACAAATGTGCTTGCCAAAATATTTGCGAGGGATCTGCGAACTTTTATTGAACGCACATGAAAAAGTTTACAATGTTTGTTAAGAAAATTATTTGGGATGCAAAATTGGTTTTCTTTTCTTCTTACATAGTTGAAGGTATATAATAGATATTGTCTACAAGTTTCTAGTTTTAAATTACACTATAGTAAACTCGTCGGAATTTTAAGACTTACTTCTTAGCCTTGGTATGACACGCTACCTCGGATAAATCCTTGCGCCATCTCATCTGCCTGGGTCATCTAGTGCTGGTGGGGTGTCTGATTCGGCCGAGAATAGCAAAAAGCGAAAATGTAGTAGTCTCGACAGAGCTTACCTATTTGAGTTTTTTGGGATCAAGACTTCGGTCCGTAGGGAGGTGGTTTTTATAAAAGTCATAAGAGACTTTTGATTTCGGTGACACGCGAGCCAAGTACTGGCTCTTATTAGCATAGCTATGGCAGTGTAGACTGTCTTGGGCACGCTTTCCTCTGCTACTGTTCTGGTTACTACCTAAGTTACTAGTTTTTGTAACAGTTATTTTACTTTTAATCGTTTTTTAATGTAATGTGTAAGCTAGCGTAACCTCAGAAGTATTTAGAATTAATTATCACGCGACCAAATATGAGTAAATAAGAACAAATGTTTCAATTAACAAAGTATGAGATAATCTCCAATGTCCAGCGTTATACAGCGAAAAATGCTGACGTGTTTTAAGAATTTTCCTTTTAAACGTTATTATCCAATACAAGTTGGTAAAAAAAAATCCAAGTACGGCTACAACTGAAGCATTTGTTCAAACATTGTTATATGGCTTAAAAGATTTAAACAATAATATAATATCTTATATATGTAATCTACTTAGGTAAGATTATGCAACAGAACAACTGTATCAGAAACAGATAAAAATCTACTGCAGTAAAATAAGACCAAAATACTCATTCAAAGCTTCTAAGAACTCTAGTATTTTATAAGCTCTAAATTAGCTTTCGACTCGTACAGGCCGCTTAAAACCCGACACACATCGTTAAACCGAATCAAAAGCAAAGCATTTCCAATGAGCGCAAGGGGCTTAAGAGGCCAGAAAAATGGAAAAGTTAATTTTAATCCAGCACTCGAGCCACTATCTCGTTATGTCTTTCTTTCTCCATGCGTATTTTCTGGCTTCTCGACTCTCGTTTAGATAGGAGGGTTAAAAAGTAAGCTCTAAGAGGATAAAGTATCCCTTGTGATGCTATAAGTTAAATTCATAAAATAGAAGAAGGTACCTACCGATTTATTTAGTAGCTGAGTACGTATTGGTTGTTTGTTTATGTCCGCCTGGATAGCTACCGACGTCTAAGTCTGTCGCCATAAATACAATTCTGAATTGTTGTGTTCCGGTAAGATAGTCAGTTCCTCAGACTGTTGAGAATTCCTGTTGAATTGCGGTCCACCTTATACTTAGGCTTAAAACCAGGTGAGATAAAGGCCAATCGCTTCTTCGTTGTACATGAAATTTTATTGTAGTCTTTTTAATAAGTTAATAAACACATATGAAACCAGTATTTGACATCACTATTTTCAAATAACTATGTGACAGATATTTAATATATAATATCCTGCCAAAAAGCGGGTACAAATGACGTAGTCCAAAGTTTTAAGTGGTGCCTCGAGTTAGGTTTACTAATACTTTGTTGTATTTTTCGAATATGTAGATATGAAAATAAGGCACGTATGCGTCGCTTGGTTTTAATACAAGCTACAAGCAGGATTATCATGATCACAAATACGATATATTTCTGAAATCAAAAACCAGGGATGGTAGAACTTTTTAAATAAATCTTGTACCTGTTAGGTTAGGAGTTTTTCCAGTTCGCTCAAGTTTTACCGAGCAAAGTTAAAGTTGTGACCAAGAAAAATAGTCGGTCTTAAGATTGTTAAGATCCCACTAACCCGATGGAAATCCTGACAAATCGTCTCGTCTGTGAACTTTGTTGGGAAAATTAAAAATAAAGTTTTGGAAATGGAAAATCGAAGATTGTACACTGACTTATATAAATTGTAGCTTGATTCTTAATAATTACGTTTATAAAACTAAAAAGAAAAGTTTACTTACATGACGTATTTTTCCAATTAATTTGATTTTTATGGAAGCAATTAAAAAAAGTACACACTTAATATATAAAAGTAAGTATAAAGTACAATGAAACTAACTATGTACAAAACAATCAATTTAATTGTACTTTTTATTGTATAAAAATTATTTATATATATGAAAAAAAAAAGTATTAAGTATTTTTATCCATGAATTAAACTCGCGTTTCATGATGTTTATAGGTACCAGTATTGAAAAAAAAATGTTACCTTAAATACTATCACTTAGAATACAAAGACTTTTTTTAGGTATTTCTATAATCTAATCGAAAATAACTATTTTCAGATTTTTTATTTAGGCTACACGTCCGTGTTTGGGTCACCGACTTTCACATGTATACTAAATTTCAACTCAATTCAAAATCCTCAAGTCCATTAGTTTCGAAGTACACTGGGTGCGTCAGATGGACGGACAAACAGACGGACACACGCGTGATAGGGTGTATTACCCCTAAAAATATCCAATCCGCTTCAAGTGTGCCTAAAATATTTTAAGAGTTCCCTCGATTTCTCCAGGATCCCATCATCAGATCCAGACCTGATGAAGGAATGGGTTCAATTTCAGTGAACCTTATCCATGCTCAGCTTAGAGGTCAAAAACAAACTCAAATTATGAATGAGAAAGGATATCTTCTGCTTCATCTTATTAATTTCGAAGATGCGTTTATACTTAGGAAAAAAATGTATACCTACTATAACTTATAATGTACCTAGTAGTTTTTGTGACATAGATGATAGAAAATTTATTTATACAATATAATAGCAATTATACAAATAAATGTAAGTAATCATTTCTGGTGAGCTTAGCTGATTTAATAGCAAAATGATTACCTTCTCATTTGCCGGGAAGATTGCCGACGTGTGTAATGGGAAAAAGATTTTCACTGAGTTTCCTAACGCGCTGCCGAGCGGTAAATAAGTGAAATTATGGAATAATTATTCGCTTATGGACGAGCATAGGTAAAAAGTAACATATAAGTTTTATAAACGAACTTTATATGCTTTCACGAGCCGAACATTATGTGACTACATTTATCTTGGTATGTGCCAGGTACCTGCGACGATACGACGGGAAGCGATTTGCCTTCATTACACCTGGTAACAAGTTGAGATAAGGCCGAAGGTGGAGGCGCACTTCACCCGAAATCGTCAACAAAGTGAGGAACTGGCTATCTTACCTCTGAATGCCGGAACACAACAATTTTAGAATTGTTATTATGGCGACAGAATTAGGTAAGATGGTGGTAGCTAGCCAGGCGGACCTAAATAAAATCCTACCACCAACCAAACCAAGCACAATATATTGTACTTCCCATGGGGATCGAACCCGGGACCTCTGGATTTGAAATCGGTGGGTTGAACCACTAGACCACAGAGGCGGTTAATTAGTTATGGAGTTGCAGTACACTATAATTTTGTGGTGGAGACAAAGTCCTATCAAATCTATATCACAGAGACAGAGAGTGTACTTAACGGCCTATAATACCTCAGAATTATTTTATTTTGAGCCTGTAGGATTTTTTAAATACTGTACTCTGTTCTACATAATCCTGAGATAGGAACTTAAAATTACTTAATTTTACCGGATATTTTACACAATACTATCTAGCCCGAAACAAAGCAAAGCTTGTAATGTACACTCTTATATAATATACCTACGTGAGTTACCTAGATAAAGTTGGTATGGTTTGTTTATTCGGTGGTAGGTTATTTTTATGTTCGCAAAACACAAAACAGGGACCTGTTGGGCACCCGAGACAAACATTTGTATGATGAATATATCTAAATAAATATTAGTTCTGTGTTTGGGTGTTCTATTGTAGGTATCTTGTATTCACAAAAAAAAAACTATATAAGTCTATAGTATTGTATCCGTAATCAAGTTCCCATATTACAAGCTCTACTTAGTTTGGAGCTAGAAGGCGCTGAGAAATCTAGTTAAAAATCTAATGAGATATTTATTTACTAGACAGAAGTTTTTAACAAAGTTAAATCCTTATGATAACAATATGAGTAGGTAGGTACTTATCTCAAAATTGTAAAGCTTTCCAATAACATAAAGCCCCAGCTTTGCGGTCTCCCGGTTCTCCAATGTCCACTTCTTGCGCAATATCGATATGTTATACGTTCAATTGTATGGAAGTAAGAGTTCGGTATCTTGCCGATTCAGCTTTTATGATCGCGGAATAAAAATCACTTGTCCGATGCCGTGATGTTATTGGTATTGCAAGAAATTTTATGATACCACCAAACATTAAATTCGTAAATTCAAATGTATATAAAGAATTTTCTAATAAAAAAAGCCTCACAAATTAAGTGCACTTATCAACGATGAGAGCGCGTGGTCAGAAGTTGCTATGCCAGTTGGCAGCTAAGTAAATAGTGATTTCTCCCAGTAAGTAGTCAGGTAGTGTTTAATATTTTAAATATACGTTCTATATATACAGATATAGTAGTACAAAGTATTTAGGTTTAATGAAATAAGTAAATGTATATTTTTATATTTGATTTTAAAGTTATTTTAGGGATCATCAAAAAATTGCCAAGCTGTTAACTTTCTCTTTGTGTGCTAGTCGCGATTCCAAAGAGGCGGTAGATTTAACGATTCAAAATGATCCTAAATCATATACGACACAAGATCAGAAAGTTGAATTCCCAAAATGTTGAGTTTGCAAAAAGTTGAATTCGCAGCATGTTGAATCCTAAAATGTTGAATTTGCAAAAAGTTGAATTCCTAAAATGTTGAGTTTGCAAAAAGTTGAATTCCTAAAATGTTGAAAATTAAAATGTTAAATTTTGTTGTAGACTGTGACACCTACAATATTCGACGCGTATGCGTAATATGCCAGAATCGAATAGGTACCAGGTAGCGGTTGACAATATTAATAATTAATACAGTATTATATCAAAATGGAATTCTCATACCTATCATTTGAACTAAGAACGGAGAATCTAGGATGAGTTCTTTCAGAAATATGGCCGTTTGAAGTGTGACAGCTGTAATTGAAAACATAGATCTTAGACATTCCTTTCATTTGAATTAAGAACGGAGAGTCTAGGATGAGTACTTTCAGAGATATGGCCGTTTGAAGTTTGACAGCTATCATTGAAAATATAGATCTCAGTCATACCTTTCTTTCATTTGAACTAAGAATGGTGAGTATAAGGTGAGTAAGTTTCCTGGCTGGGTATTAAAAACCTTCTTTCAATTTTGGAATTTAGATTTTCTTGATGAAAACTATAGGGGGTATTTCTGAAAGAAAGGTTACCGCAGAGCGTTGGCATGGAACTTTCGGTTCCTGAAGGGAAATACCATACAATTATACATAACCTTAGTGTGATTGATAAAACTATGTGATCCCAAAAAAGTCAACATTATAGGAATTCAACTTTTAAAGTATTCAACATTTTATGAATTCAACATTTTGCGAATAAAAAACTAATCAACATTCTGGGAAATTACATATTTTGGGAATTCAACTTTATGCGAATTCAACTTTCTGATCATAAAGGTTACATTATGTTGTGCCAAGTATTTGAGAAAATTAAACAATAGCATAAACAATATCTATGTCTAATTTAAAACGTTGGGTTGCGGTTCTACTATAATAAAATAAATAAATAAAAAGCCTGTTTATTCCTTAACAAATTAGTTACATAAGTACATAAAAATTGGGAAATCAACTACACAATTCAATATTAAAATTAACAGTAGGTACTTACATTATTTATAATTGCGAATTTAATAGATTAGATAATTATTTTAATTGTATATTATTATTATTATTCAAATGTCTATATCATTCACTATATTTTCACATATAACTTTGTGTGTTGTTATTCTGAGGTTAAGGACCCCTCTCGAGTAAAGGCCTCCTCCAGCCTTAACGCATATTTGAACGCTATCATCTTTTCCTCAGTGGACAGCGATCTTGCATTGTACGTTACATATGAAAATGTTTTTCTTCTTTGTCTTTATCCGAGTTGTTTTTTATTTGTAGGCTGGAGGGTTATAGTTATAATGGAGCGGTTCTACTAACCTAACTGTAATTAAACTTTTAATTTGTGTACTAACATTGTCGCGTGTAACTTTGTTGTTTTTCTACTAAACGAAACAAACCTCGCTGAACCAAACGCCAGATTGTCTGACCCACCGCTGCCGGCGGGAGGGCCAAAAACTTGCGCTATTATGACGGGGAAAAAACTTGGGCAAAGTTATCAAAGTTGCCAACTAACGGTCCTCGTTATTGGCTTAGTTGGCCAATATTTTTGTCGCTGACACGGAGCAGTGGTTATAACAAACTGTTGTATAGCCATTAGTTGTTTGAGTAGGCCAATTGCTTTTTCCTTTTGATAAACTTTGTGATTGTGATCAAATCTATGTAATTGTTGTATTAATGTCACTTTAAAGGATAAGGATTGATTGTGCCAAATATGAGAAGTACTATCAAAATGTAAGTACATGATAAATTTTGATTGTGTTACCTCAACCTCATAGTTGGCATTAGTACCTAATCAATATTAGGGATGTGTCCTACAAATTTTTGGCTAGTAATTAGGTTAAGAAAAAGTAACAGACATTATACGACTTTGCCCCTTTCGAGTTATCCACTCAGATCTTTACTGGGAGCGTCATTTATGATTAATTCATAAATAGAAATTGACCTTTGGTGTGGGACGCTACCTGCGTCGACACCCTAGCGCCATCTTATCTGCCAAGAACATGAGTTAGGGCTGGTGAGGCGGCTGATTCGGCCGAGGATCACAAAAGGCGCAAATATAGTGGTCGACAGAGCTTGAGGCGACACGTGACCCCAAGGGCTGGCTCTTATTTAGGCTAGCGAATTAGCATAGCTATTCAGCGTGGCAATGCAGCCAGTATCTTGCGCACTCTTCTGTCTGGTACTAGTCTGGGACAGTTGAGTTACCGTAACAAACGGCGTATACCGTTTGTTACGGTCCTTAGGTAATCTGACTGATTCCTTTTTACATAGTAAGTTTAATTTGACATTTTATTTAATAAATTTATTAAAAATGATAAATCAAATATATTACAGGATATTACAGGCCATTAATTTAACAGTGCCATCTAGCCCCAAACTAATATTATATAAATATCTACGCTTGTATACTTTTTTTTCAAATACATTCTTAACATATGATACAACAGCCAAACACAGAACAAACATCTATATTCATCACACAAATTCTCCTGGGTGGGAATCGAACCTACAACCTACAGCGCAGAAGGCAGAGTTACACCAGCTGAGCTATGAGGCTTGTTACATATATAATGCGTGTTTTTTAACAATTTAATTATTAATAAAAGTAAATAAACAAATATTACAGGACATTAATTTCACACAGCGCCGTCTAGTCCCAAACTAAGCATAGCTTGTAATATGAGAACTAGATTACGGATAGAATACTGAAATACTTTTTTTGTAAATACTTACTTATCATACAATACAACACCCAAATAATGTTTTTTTAGAATTGTTTTTTTTTGTATAAATAGTTTTTTTGACAACATGATATATCGTCACTTGTTGATAGTCTTGTCTTCAGTAGGTTCTTAGAGGTTGCTTTTTGCACCCAGAAACACCTTCCTTTTTAGCTTAGAATTATCGGGTCGTATATTATTGTTTTTTTAATTTAACTTTGTATCCTGATAAAACCAATTTTGAAGCTGACCTTAAATAACTAGCTGACCTTTGAAATTATAGTTTATTTGTTGCCAAAAGTAAGTGAAATTGGGATTGTCCAATAAAATAGCCAAAGATGGCAAGAGGTGAAATCTTAAACCACTCTTTTATCAAGAATCAACTACACAGAAATGTGGACATGGCAGGCATTACTTAAGTTAACCGAAATATAAGAGTTATGTTAATACAACCTTTTATCATAGTAGTTATCGAGTCATGATAAGATAGAGCCTAATTTTGTTTTTTAAGTTAATAATTTTAAATGAATGTCATACATTGTATTCAAATGTCTAGTGCTAAAATTTTTTTTATTGAACCCAGGGTCCAATCAAATCTAATTTATAATTTATCAATAGAATTCGCCGTATCAAGCACAAAGGCTGTCAGCCACACTCGGATCGAACAGGTACCTATGTACTGCAAATTAATCCGATGCAATTTTATCTAGTCGCCCTGGGCGGTTCACAGTGGTTTTGGTTTTTTGTTTGCCGAAATAATTTACTCCATTGCAATTGAATGAAAAGGATACCCAAAAATATTTTGAACAAGTACCTATACATTATTATAAGCCTCATAGCTCAGTTGGTTCCTGACCCCTAGAGCTGGCTCTTATTTAGTCTAGCGAATTAGCATAGCTGTTTAGCGTGGCAATGCAGCCAGTGTCTTGGGCACACTTTCGTCTGATCCTAAGATAACCCGACTGCTTCCCTTGTATAAGTATAGTTAGTTTAATTGTACAATTTATTTATCAATGAACATTTAAGATGCCTAGATTTAGCATCGCCTGAAAATAAAAAAAAGCTTAAATTAAATGTTTGATGTTTATTTACTTTCTAGATTTGAATCCTCAGGTACCAGCTAGATAATTTTGTGACCACTGTAGACCGTAACGATATTTAATTGGCCGAGAACGGAGCAGGGACATTCCGCTGTCCTTTTGTAATATGATGTGAACCGAGGGTTCCGGACTAATTGAAATTCAAAATATTTTATACTCCATTGAGACGTTAATGGGATTAAAACGGGTTTAGTTAATAGTGTGTGTGTAGCAGCTGCAGGAAAATAATTGATAAATGTTACAGGACATTAAATTCACACAGTACCATCTAACCTTCAACTAAGCAAAACTAGTAATATGAGAACGAGATCAAAGATATAATAAATTATAAATATAAATAAATATATTACAGGAATTTAATTTCACACAGCTCCATCTAGCCCCAAACTAAGCATTAGCTTGTAATATAGGAACTAGATTACGGATAGAATAAATAAATACTTATTCTAAATACGTATGATATGATACAACACCCAAACACAGAACAAACATTCATCACACAAATGTTTTTCCTGGGGAATTGAACCCAAAGCCTATACAGCGCAGAAGGCAGAGCTAGTATCAACTAAGCTATGAGGCTTGTTAATAATAACTACTATAATAATACCTCTATACTTTTATAATAAAACAGTTTGTCACCCAAATACAGAACAAGCAGCTATAAATATATCATCACACAATGATTTTCTGGAAATCGAAACCACAGCCTCCAGTAAGGAAATTACTTCTTAATTAAAAAAATGCTTCGTCCCTGCTTTTTAAGTTATACGGCCGTCCATTGTTACACTATTTTGACTGTTCTTGTTGGTTTTTTGTATTGTTTTGGTGATCAATAAATAATTTTCTCATCATATCTATCTACTTCCTTCATTAATCTGAGTTAACATTTGCAATTGTACCTGACTGACAGACTGACTGACAATCAAGGCATAGCAATCCAGAGGTCCTGTAGTCTTATTTTTAGGGTGGCTTCCATTTGTAGTGTAGGTCTTTTATTTTTTATGGTACCTATGACGGGGAAGCGCTTGGCTTCAGCTCACCTGGCTTACAAGTTATGATAAAGCCGAAGGTGAAGGCGCACTCCACCCGGAATCCTCAACAGTCTGAGGAACTGGCTATCTGACGTCTAAATGCCGGAACACTACAATTTAGAAGTGGCGACAGACGTCGGTAAGATACTGAGGGATCGAATTCGGGACCTCAGGATCTGATATCGGTACGAACCACTAGACCGCAAAGGTGGTTAAGTGTCTATGGGATATCGGGAACGGGCGTTTCACTAGTCAATTATAACATTGGGTAATTTTTCGTTTAGTACTGAGAAACACTTAGGTAGATTCTATCGACTAAGACAAATACTTTGCTGGAAGAGAACTCTTGTCAGGGTGAAATTTGCCTTTGCTATATGCTCATGTTTTTTTTATGTTTATTTTTTTCTATTTGTGTGCAATAAAGAGTTTTTTACTCTGTTTGTACACATACAATAAATATACATTACTTTCGCAATAAAATAAAAAAGCTAGAGACCAAGAGAAGAAACATTCAAAATCTTTTTGCGCTGCAAAGTTGTATTCACCAAAAAAAACCATAAGCAGATTCCATAAGTCAAGAAGCTATCCCTGGAGTATTGCCGGTCAGTATCGGGGAAGAGAGTTGTTTTAAAGAAAAACAAGGGTTGGATCAGATCTGCTCATTCGTTTTCGGATCACGAACTCACTTTGTTAAGAAAACAGCCTGCCCTTTGAAGGAGGTACATGTTTTAATGCATATCCTGAAGGGAATTATTGGTGAGATAGCACAATCGGATTGATACTCGCTTTTCAGTTAAGTTTTAACCTACTGCCTCAGAAGGAGGGTTATGCATTTATAGTGTTGTTGTGCCTATGTATATTTATGTTTATTTCATTGCAATGTTCTGCAGTCGGTGGAGGATATAGTAGAATGTTTTTCACACCTCCTGTTCGAAAATGTCCAATTAGATATCATGCGTTCTCAACGTAAAGCAAATCATTGTCTCTCAAGGGGAGTTTTATACAACTTTACCTAAGTTGTATAAAACTCCCTAGTAAAGTGATTTGAAATCGGATCGTTAAATTTGTATGGAAACTCGTGGAAAACTCTAAGCAAAAAAATGCCCTCCGGCATTTTGGCTTTGTAAAAACGGATTGTTCGAAAATTGAGCTGGCTTTGCTGCTCAAGGTCAGCTCGATTTTCGAAACTCAAAAAAAAAGGCACGATTGCACAACATGTAAAACAAATGACGGTGCTTGGTGCTGTGATTATAACATAATCATTATTATATTGTCGTCGAACGATAGTGATTCTACTACAGAGTTTATCGAAACAGACGCTTTAGAGATTGATCTGCGATTTTTTTCTATGAGTGTATTTCCAACAATATTAACTTTTGATCTATATTAGCTGTAACAAAATAAATGCCCAAAATCTCAATTTATTGATCCCTGGCTTTTTATTGTCTCGCAGGTTCGAAAAGTAGAGTATGCTCTTCTACGATAAAGCCCTTCGTCGTAGTCGTCGCTTCACTCAGGACTCTGCATAACACCCGAACTCTAGAGTCCCTCGTTACGCTCAGGGTTCAATATGTCACCCGTGAATAATCTATTGTTATTATTATTATATATATATTTCAAATACAATTCTAATAATATGGAAAACATGCGAGTATATCAATATTTTGCAGTCGAATTTTGTAACCTAACCTAACAAAGTTTTTGATTACTTTCAGTTGCAAATGAAATGAAATCCTACATATTTTATTGAAAAAGTAATGCACGAAAAATCTAATTTGGACTGAGTAACGTACACCTAACCCCGAGTTGTGGTAACGCGAAAACTTAGGTCATTTTTCAGAGGAAATCCATTCCCCTCGTCGCAATGAAACCTGAAGGCTTCGATTTCCGAATTTCTTATCCTACATTCATTAGCAAGTTCAATCAGAGGGTGCCGGGTGCGGTTATTTATTACCTTGCATCGGCCCTCACAATTAGGGAAAGGAAAAAGTTTCGCCATTACCGCCCTGCGAGCCTCCATGCAAAAAATGTACATGTGACGCGCTGTAATATCGGATCAGATGGCTCAGGTCCGCAGTTCTATTGAAACGGGATTGCATTTGTTACAAACGTGTCGATTTGAACATTTTAATAGAGTACTTATATACTTCAAAATGTGCACTTTTGTGTGAAATGTGGAAGGAAAGGAAGTCCACTCCACATTTCACCACTCAGCTGAACATCTGCAACCTGGACACGATCTGCAGTGGCAAGTTTGGAAAACACCAAACCGACTACGGACTCAAGTTTGCCGCTGCAGGAGAAATCTAGTATCATCTTATATATTTATATTATGACCCTCCTACTTTCCTTCCCACTATAAAGAG
This sequence comes from Venusia cambrica, assembly GCA_951394065.1. Lineage (NCBI taxonomy): Eukaryota > Metazoa > Arthropoda > Insecta > Lepidoptera > Geometridae > Venusia > Venusia cambrica. Next base: position 8,975,967 of record OX596035.1, read on the forward strand.
GGGTACTTGCACCCAGGTAGACATGATAGAATTGACCGTTGGAGCTAGGAGGTTGCCAATATTGGTCGAGAAAGCTTTCAAGTTGACACGTTTGCATCGAGAAGAAGGAGGTTGAGCACGAAGGTTTTGGGAAAACATGCTGGACTACGTGTGAGAATTAACTTACTACCAGATAACTCTTTGACTCGACGGTGATCAACCATTTAGTAGAGTAATAGTGATCCAACTTACGGTTTATAAATATAATCGGTAATATTTGATATAAAAGTTATTGATAACCAAAACGCTTGATACAACGATATAATTTCGTATATTGGTATAGCTACATACCTGCAGTCGATGAAAAGTTGACGTGTGGAAGTCCAAAGTAGGAAATAATGACGAGTTGCTAACTAATGTAATGTGCAATGACCAGCCATTAGTTTAGTTGGTATCAGCCTTTTTTAGTTTGTGGGCTCGATTCCCACCCAGGACAAAAATTGTGTGATTGTACAAACATAATGATGACACATTATGTTTGTACTGTGTTTGGGTGTTGTATGTGTTTATTAAAAAAAAATGTTAATAAGTATTCTATCCGTAATATTATTTCCATTTTAACAAGCATTGCTTAGTGTCATTGGCGCTGTGTGAAATTAATGCCTTTTGATCCTAAAATATACCTATGATCCTGAATATAAAACAATAATTGTAAGCATATGTTTTTTATCGTACTACGGGTAAGCGCAAGGTATTCATATCACCTGGTTTCAAGTTAGATGTAAAGATGAAAGTGCACTTCACCAGATACTTCATAATACTCAATAGATTGAGGAGCGGAGGAACGGATCTTAAATACATTCTCTAAGAATTGCCCACTAGATCGATACTATGAAAGTAGAAAAACTACACTCCAGTTAAAATGTCCAATCGCTTTATCAAGAACACAAGGACATAGTATACAGACTTAGCTTTCTACATTCCAAATCTAGCAATCCATAAAACTAAAATTCACTATCCGCCGTATTGGGTGTCGTAAACAGAACCGTACTGTAGGAGGGAGTTTTATTAAAGCCTGATGTAGGTGTAGGTGTAGGTGTTCAAGGATTGTCGGCGCACCTGGTACTGAATTACGGTTTACGTGAGAGGCTGGCGCCGTTAAACCTGCTCAGGTGACATTATGTGCTGGAGCCGGGTTCTACTCATATGTCTGGAGATATGTGAATAAAATAAATTTAACTGCACAAACCACGTACTTTTACTTCTACAACCCATTAATTAATTTATTAATTGCACTGCTGGACAGAGCCTCCTCTAAAACTTGAAAGTTTTGCAACCAACCGGCAGGCAAATTGCAGAAAAGGATAGTTAATACCACAAAAGTAAATTGTAAATATACAAATGTTATAATGTCACAAAAACAACCCGCGTGGGATTTGAAACCCGTAACATCAATAAAACAAATTAGGTACATGGTAAAGGTTAGGTATGTTTCCGAAATAAAATAAAATAAATAGACTGCTTCCCTTCTTCTGGTGAGATCCCTTAGTCGACTTTTATGACATCCACGGGAGATGGAGTAGATGATTCTTAAGCTATGATAACCACAACATAGACGTAGCTAATCATTAGTAGTACTGCTTAGAAATGAAACTCGTTGCCCTCGTCTGTTTTCTGTACTAGTACAATCCATTTTAAATACAATTTATTTTAAACAAGCATGCTCCATTTAATGGCCATCAAGGCCATAATATACTTGTAATAAAATAAGCGGTCAAATGCTTGGCTATCTATATAAAAAGTAAAATATAAATAAGAGGAACACATATTAAGTTTGTTAAAAAACAATATCAAGAAAGCCTGTGGATGGAGAGGATTTGCACTCATTTTTGATGTTGTTTTTTTATACAACTCGAAAACGGAATAAGCAAGCTCCAACCTGGAAGAAGCACGTATTAAAAGGATAATAGACTAACAGATCTAAACGACGTCATGTAGGTATGATGTACTACAAAACTAAATTTAATTTTATTTAAATACTAAACTTAAACAACACTCATATGCATATAAGTACATAATATACATTTTAAATGTGTGATGAAATGATACAACTCATTAATTAAGCAGCAAGACTGGGATAAACAAACAGTAGTCATTTCGACTGAAAATTGCGTCCCACATTCCTACTTATTTACATTTCATTTGCGAGAATGTTGCGAACGAATCTACGAAACGTTTTTGGAGATATAAATATCTGGATAAGACAAGACTAAATATGACGGTGCTAAAATTAGGGTTTTCTAGAAATAGAGCTCATTATTTTATTATTAAGAAAATGGCATAAATTCTAGCTATGCTCGGAATAGCGGATAGAGATAGCGGAGATAGCTATGCTCGGAATTTCTCCGTATTCGCCGTGTAGACTCTTTCTTATAATACGACGCAGAAACGCTTGGTCTTCATCTCACCTGGTAGCAAGTTATGATAAGGCCGAAGACGGAGGCGCATTTCACCCGGAATTCTCAAGAAACTGAGGAACTGCGGCTATTTTACCTCTAAATGCCGGAACACAACAGAATTAGAATTGTTGTTATGACGACATAAAACCAAGCACAATATTGTACTCCCCTGGGGATTGAACCCGGGACCTCTGGATTTAACACCGGAAGGCGAACCACTAGACCACAGAGGCGATTTCGTAACACGCAAGCTATAAACTGAGTCGATACGGCGGACAACATAACTGACTTGTGAACGCTGAGCGATAGTGGAGTTGAGCATGGCATGTTGTTAGGCTGGATGTAAGTCACTGACGATTATGAATCCTTTAGAATCAGAAAGTTGAATTCTCATAAAGTTGAATTCTTAAAATGTCTAATTTCCCAGAATGTTGATTAATTTTTGATTCGCAAAATGTTGTTAATATTGAATGAACACTTTTTTGTACACCGATATTACATCAAACATTACAAACAATAGATGACACATTGTTTTCGCACAATGGGCAGCCTTATAGCTTAAAACGTTTAAGTTAACCATAAAATAGTTATTAATTATGTATATTTTACAATACACTATATAGTGAAGCTATTATTAGCATGTATTGTATATAATGTTTGCATATAATGTAATGTAATGCATATTACTAATATAATGGACCAGAAATAGACAGCGACAGATTTATATATACGCAAAGGTATGTTTCAGCTTTTTAAATTGTTCGACGATGATGATGCTGATTTTCTAATACGGCCTCAAAAGACTGCCATATCCAGTAGAGACCACAGAGTTTCACATTCCTAAAAGAACTCGTGTGCAAAATTATTATTTTTCAGATTTCACTGCCCCACATTTCAGACGCACGAGCTTTTGAAAGTGTTTTGTATAAACCGGGAATTAAGTTCCTTATTTCATGTTGTAACGAGTCCGGGACGTAAACGTTATGAAAATCCTACAGATTTCAAAAGGTTAATATTGTCTAGAAGCGATCGCTTATTTGCGAAATAACTGCCCATTTTAGGTCATCTTCAAGAGCAGAGTGAAATTTTTTCTTTTATAGAATTTTCCATCTTAATCATCACCTTGTCCTAAGGGACACAACTTGTTTTTCAAGTGAACAAACAAACGGGGTCATTAACTAACTGGACACACGTGTGTCCAGTTGGTGAAACTCAAAATTATTATCACTTATTATTTCGCCATCTGCACTCGCATTGATTTTTATGCGTGTCAACATAATGCAGCTTAAATTAAATCATTTTTATGTTTTCGCCAACTGAACACACTCAGTTTTTTTTGCAAAAAGGGTACAGTCAGGTTGATAATCGCCTCGTTCATTGGAATAACGGACGAAGTGATTTCATGAAAAAGCTGAATAATAACTTCGAGTATCATAGAAAAATCAAATAAGGACATAGTTACATAATTTCATTTAGTAAAATATATTTATGCATTTTTATTTTCTAACGCGTTTTTAACCTCGAAAGATAAACTCCACTCATATGCAACTTGCAAAGCTTGCTTGCTAACTAAATAACAATATCATAATAAAATTGCAGTAATGTGAAGGCTATGTTTTTTGTGGATGTGACCTTCGCAGTAAGGCATTGCTATAGGCAAGAGATACACTTAACATCAGGTGGGCTACTTACTTGTGCCATCACCTAGTTGTATAAAAAAACATGTAGTTGCAGTATAGTTTGTACGAGAGCAGAGTCAAAATTTTCACAGCCTTGATCAGCTATAGGTGGCATAAGATCATACGATAAAATATTTATAACAATATAACAATACTAAAATGGGTAAAATTTTGATCTAATTTTAAATTTAATGAAGACTGATATTTGACACTTTGGAAATATAGTATTTCAGTAATAATTAAGGTGATGGTATCACGATAATTTTATTAATACTAAGATATTAAAGAGATCAATAAATCAACAGTAAAACATACAATATTAATATAAGACAATAAAAAGGCATTTTAATTTACTTATTTTTTTGTGACTGATGGTTTTTCCTCCTAATTCAACTCTCTAACAGTGGCTGCGATCATTACGATAGTTATTTTTTTTTCTTGATATATGTAAAATCATGTCTCTTTTGATCGCAACCTCAAACTGTACTTGTTGTACTTGTACTTGTCTACGTTGTACTTTCAGTGTCAAAATATATTCTTTATAAATTCACAAATGGTTAATAACCATACAATAACATACAACATTACCCGTTTCCCGCAGTGGGACGTTTAGAGGCCGATGATGATTGTTACACAAAACATTAATCTGCGTGACTGTACTGTCATAAATTCGGGAAAAATGCGAGCATATGTCCAGTCGGCGAAAACATAAAAGTGACTTAATTTTAGTTTCACTATGTAGACACACGAAAAAATCTATGCATGCTCCGATGACGAAATAATAAGTGATAATTATTTTGAGTTACACCAATAGGACACGGGTTATACACACGTGTGTATAACCCGTCAAACGTAAGGTTAAAACAAAGTTTCTCGTTACAATTTTATGAATTGTCCTTGCATTTTTGTATTCAAAAAATATAATTATTTCTGGTCACGGTGGCTGAGTGGCTGGATGGTCCGATTCCTAACCACTGAGCCAAAACGCATAATTGTCCTACAAAGCTACGCGTTACACAAAATGGGTAATATATAATAAATTTAAAATAATTTTATTGTTTTTAATATGCGTATGTTCCTTTAATGATTTTTAGTAACTATATAATATATTAGTATGATTACAATGTCAGGGTATCATAACAATTATGATTCAAATGTTTAACAAAGATCCACGAAGTTAATAAAAAAATAATTATTAATTTCGTGGATTAACCATTTGAATCATAATTATTATATTAATGTTAACTATATTTAGTTGATAACACTCGCGTGAAGCCTGCTAAGATGAATCGAAATTTACAATAAAAAGTGCTAACATCTTACTAAAAGGCTATGCTACACCGGACTACTCAAACGAAAAAGTCTCATCAGTCCGATCTTCGGACTAAATAATCGGACTACTGATACTTTTTAGTTTTTAAGTTAGTTTCGTTTGCTATATGTATGTAGTTTTTTTATGAAAAGTATAGATATTTTTTTGCGTTTTCATAATTCTTTCAAGTGTGTAGTTTAAGTGCTTGTAAATGAAATAAATAAATTTATTATTATTATTATTAATTATATTGTTAAGTAATTTCTAAACTCTTAGATAGTGTATTGTAATACTTTTCATTCTTTGAATTCTAGTTTAGTAAATAAAACATCTACTAACAGTTCCAAATCTATTGAGATTTCTCATCAGTCCGATCTTTGGACTACTGATATTTATTTTTGTTTTTTAAGTCAGTTACGTTTAAGTAAGTTTTTTTTGATGAAATGTTTAAATGCTTGAAAATGAAATAAATACATTTATTATTATTATTATGAATTATATTGTTAAGTAATTTTCTAAACTCTTAGATGGTATATGGTAATACTGTTTATTCTTTGAATTCTTGTTTTCTAAATAAAAAAGTCCAATAAGATTTCCAAATCCATTGAGGTTTACTGGCATTCAGATAATGCTGAAGTGGACACCCTGGACGTAGATAACAATGCAATTTACAAGGGACCAGCTGAAAGAAATTGACTGCGAAATGTAAGAAACGGTTAGTTTTAAATGGAAACTATACTGATCGTAAGAAGATACTACAGTGTTACCAACATTTGGGGCATTTATACTAGAATTATTTTTACTTTATGTAACTAAACTCTACCATCAAGGACAGCGAATCATGATAACCTTGTTTTGTAAATTCGATTGACAATTGGACTCTTTTTTATTTTCTATGACATTTTAAGAAAACTTTTTAATGCATATATTAATGCTCAGTAGAACCGCTTTCCCATACATATCATCCATGATTGATTAATCGAGGAAATTTTTTATCATAAACTTGATTAAATTTGGCAACCAAAAACCCTTATCCTAAAAAAAATATCAATCTGTATATAATCCCAATCGTTGATGATATTGCGTTACATATAAAGTAACTGCAGAATTGGTCATTGGTAGGCGGGTGGGATATCGCAGTGCTATAAGCCTACAACAAAATACGTAGCATCCCATTTTAAGGCGGAACCTCTGGGATAAGAACGCATAAGACGGATTTTGGTAAAGTGTTCAACACATCGTGTATTAAAAATGTGAAATTTGCCATTAAAAAAAAATTTTTTTTTAAATATTACAGGACACTAATTTCACACAGCGCCATCTAGTCCCAAACTAAGCATAACTTGTAATATGGGAACAAGATTACATACCTACTGGCTACACACAATAAAACAACAATATTATTTGAAATTTAATGCTAAGATTTTTTTATCGGTTCCCTGACATACTTATCTTAACGGACAATGTTTTCTTAATAGGGAACCAATATGGAAAATCGAAACAATGTAGGTAAAATACTTTATTATATCTTGTTATTAGATTAACGTTCCTTTATTCAATAAAATGTACAATTAAACTAACTATGTACAAAGGAATCGGATTAATAATGTTATCAGATACATGTAACTTATGATCTAGTGCCGAATTGAATGTTTTTGAATCCACAATGTGCTTTAAAGTTAAAACTTACCAAAACCATATTAACGCGTATCTAAAGCTGAGAAACAACTTTAAGCTGCATTTTTGTGCAAACCTGTTGTTATAAAAATATGTATCACTGTTCGTATTCGACAAGTTTACGGAACCCAATAATGCAATAGTCAATAGTAGTATCAAAGAAAACAGAATCGTAAAACCGTATACTGTACGAACCTACGAACCCTTTCAAAGTCTACCTCGATTCCATTTTCTATTGTCAGTTAACGTGATTTTCAGGCGTCGCTGTGACGTGCCGCTTATGTAGGAAACTGGAAACGTAATGTTGCTTGAGTCATGCTCTGCATACGAGCTGAATATGTCACACGGGCAAATTGACTGTTGGTAGAACATACAACGTATAGTACAAGCTGTGACATAGTATGAGATCACCTGAGTTATATTACTTCGTAAAATGTCGCGTTGTACCTCTAGTAAAATTACTAGGCAAACCTTGCAATTTTAGTAGTGAATATTACTAGGTAAATTTACTAGTAAAACTCCAATCATTTCTTCCAAGAATCACAATTACTGTGTCAAAATTATTAGCTAGTCTCGCTAACGGTTGTGTTTAACTAGACCTCAATTATCTGGTTTTACTATTTATCATATATGTTATGGACAAAATGAATAATTGGAAACTATACATAATGCCCGGGCATTTTGAAAAATGACCAATATGAGAGGGCAATGTGATTATAACTATTAAAATAGTTTCCCCGGAATAATTGCCCGGACATTATGTATAATATCTATCACCTATTGGACAGGGTAGTAAAAATACACGTTTCATTATTATTACTAATGGTTCTGTAAGAACAGTAGACCTCGCGAGCCCTTATAACCATGCAATATCCGATGCTTTCCTTTCTCACGTTTCTGAAAATTTGAATAAATAGCGGTATAAGCTTTAGTGATTACTCGTGTTTCCCTGGTCCTAGGAGGTCAAATCTGGTGTCTACGAGCTTGTCTCGCAAAGGCAAAGAGGACTGCGTAATCTAATTGGTATACGTAGGTATACATTTCTTGAAAAATAATAAAAAAAATTAACCCTACATCAAATTTCTCCCCTTTTCCCCCGCTGTTGATGGGCGCAATGCAGTGCCGTGTAGGCTATGTTCTTTGTGAATGCGAAATTCGCAGTAAGGCATTATTATAGGCAAGAGATGCACTCAACATCAGATGGGCTACTTGCTTGTTCCGTCTGCTACCTAGTTGTATAAAAAAAAAACTCGTTCAACATTTGGTACGTGGACAGTACAGTATCACCAATTTTAGATACGGGATATTTAGCGTTAGATGCATCCAACATTTTATTAGCCTGTTTCTGAAAAATATTTAAGCCAATTTCATAACTTGCTCAACTCCACATGGTCTGTTTCAAAGGATAGTTAGTATAGTTAGAGTAGATATAGTATAGTTTTTCTATTTTTTCTTCTGAATTGATATCAACCAGAGCCTCATGTGGTAATAAGAACATTTAAACTTCGTCCCAAACATGGCTTCTTATGGAGTACGGTCCAACGTATCTTATGTCCTAGAATGTATCTATATTTTCAGGTTGTGTGGTATCCCGACGATCTCGAAGCAATATTCATAATGACCAGACAATGTGATAAATAATGAAGTTTTGATAATAATTAATCACTTTGCCCGATGTAGCTTGTCATTATTTAAAATGCCCGGGCATCATAAATAATGCCCGCATTAATCACTTGGTCCATAACATATATACTTCATACATAATGATAAATAATTTATAAGTTACAGATAAAATTGTACAAGATCCTAAGATAACCTCTCTGCTTCCTTTATAAATACTTACTATAATTACTCAATTTCTGTTATGTTTTGGTAAATGTAAAAAATAACAATCACAAACTCCATACGTTTTCTATCCATAAAAAAAATGTGTTGCACTAGGTCAAAAAATAAATAATAATATCAGTTGATATGGTTTTAGCTATGTGTGTACACAGAGGGTGCTAACGTGACCCTCTTACTAAGCCTACGTTATATGTGTGTGTCCTACCTTTGAAAGACTGTCTTTCGATTCGTAATAGGCTGTTGGTTGATATTTTCAGAGAATAATTTAATTCCGGACGGTAGTTTTGCTCGGCGTTTCCGTTATTTGAAAACACAGAGAAAATACAAATTTATTTTGTCCGCCTCTGTGTCGCAATAACAACAATTCTGAATTGTAGTGCTACGGCATTTAGGTAAGATACTCCGTTGCTCAAGCTTTTGAGCATTCCAGTTGAAATGCGCTTCCACCTTCAGCCTAATCGAAACTAAAAAGTATACATTAGTGCTGATGCATTATAATAGGATTTAGATTGTTATTACACGTTATAACGAAATTGCACTGAAAAAATAATCTCTAATACCCCCTTTGACTGGATAGGGCTGTGTGTTGATAGTCAGTCAGTTAGACATTTAGCTACATCTTAGCCACTACATCATCGATATCCATTTGTGAACATTTTGACTGATAAATTGGCAGTCCCGTTAAGGCGATATCAGACGGTAAATATTTCGTTCATTTTCGCCCTTCATTATGTAGGTACTTTTCACTTAACAGGAATTGTCTAAACATAAATGAAACACGAGTGAATGAATGAATTAATTAACCGATTCAACGATTATATAATGGCATTCGCATCAGTCTGAATTCAAAATAGAACTTTCACTCGGATACGGCCGTAAGCCGTAGCCGAATGTCGCGGCAAAATGGTGATCAAGTGGAGTGATCAAAATCCGCTACTGTTTTTGGAGAACAAGAGTACAATCTTGGAGTCTTCAAGTAATGAGTAAATAGGATCCTTTTATACAAGCGTGCTCTATCTCAGGCTCAAGCTCATCTTTAATTGTTTTACGAGTAAGCTGATGGTCAAACGCTTGGCTGTCACAAATAAAAAATAAAAATGTTAAAAATTCAACTAAACTAGTTCCAAGACGCACGACTTCATTAAGACATGTTCAAAGGAAAGAAAAGGTGTGTTTTTTATTAAGTAATTCCAGGTCTGTCGTATTAGCTAGAATGAAAGAAAAATGAAGCATTTACTGGACCATTCATTCGAGTGCACCGTCTGATATCACCTTTAGTCAGTACAGTTTTTGTAAGACTAAGGAAAGCGAGAACAAAATCCAGAATATACGGCAGGGTTACACTTTAGGTTTCAAACCGTTAAATAATAAATGAAGAAAGAGAAGTGTTTTATTCCTTGGTGGCATGAACATGGTGACCATCTGCGATATGCAGTCACGTCCGGCATGAGACTTATCGGGCTAAGGGTGCCGAGCGCGAGCACTTGAAATATTTACGAAAGACATCAATAAATATGTACATTGACGAGTTGTGCCTCTAGCGTTGCCTCCGTTTGGAATTCAGTTTGTGACTTTAAAATAAAGGTTTTTTTTTTTAATTAAACATTAGGTTAAAATGTCTTTTTTACTGATACTTATAATTTGAAGCTATACTTAATTATAATGCTCTCTCTAACTAAGTATTTTTCCTTAAAAAATCAAAATGAAATGAACCTGTCCAACTCAAATGTATGTTATAGTAATGGTGAAAATAAAAAAACAGACGAGTAGTTTCGGAAATACCTCTTTATTATCATTAGTGTAAATCATGGCAATCCTTACGATCTCTTGTTAACAATTTAAAAAACCTTTAATGTATAGCACAAACGTACAGTCAATTTACGAGAAGTCAAGAAGTAGTATTTCATCCAACCATCAATTGGTAGGTTACCAACTGATGGTTTATTACTTGCTATATATTATTATTACTTGCTGACGTACGTCGGCAAGTAATTATTGGTCGATATTGAATAGCTACTCGCAAACCGTGGATATGTGCCGAATGTAAGTTTGGACGTGCTTCTCACTACCCCCTAGTAGGTTACAAAAGGGACTGTTTTTTTTTCACACCTTGTAGAGGTTAACTGACATATTTGCAATGATCATTACATCAACAACTGTCCACTGTTAGATATGAGCTTCTTTTTCACATTTCCCGGTATGTCTACGCTTGACCCATCGAGCAAGGGACATTATAAAATTTCATATGGGCCTTTGAATGCTTAAAACATTATGTTACACACTAAGAAAGAGAAGCGACGAATCATATACATCAATTTCATTTTTTGCCACTGCGAGAACCACTACACATTCGTCGCAATAAAGGAAACCAAATAAAAGCTTGTACCATTGTTATCTACTGCGGTGAAGTGTGTATTCTTGTTTGCAATTGAATGTAACAATCGAGATTTTTTTATGATGCATCTCGATTAATCGAGAATCTACACGTATGGAACGCTGACGAAGCTGTGTATGTCTTTTTGCTTGACTTTATCAAACAATTTTAAAATGTATGCGTTATCTAAGTACTTACTAATAGACCAATATTTTATATTCGTCATTTTGTAAGAACTTTCCAACCATATGCCTGCATTCCAAAAAACATGACAGTTATTAATCATATTCCACTACCCACAAATATAACATCAACCTTTCTAACCTTTATCCCATACTAGGGTTGTGCCACATGCTTTCTTCCTCGAAACTACGTTTCACTCTTTTGAATATCACTCACTCCTTTAATTTCATATCATATACCCCAACCATCTCTTCCTATTCTCTACGCTTAGGCTCAACTGTCAGTTCCATGACTCTTATTACATGACCGTACAACGCTAAGCATTAGGTACGATATTTTTTTGTCACTGGTGCCTTTCCCACTTCTTCCAATGTAGGTACTCAGAATGAAACACAGAACCCCTGATACATATTAATATAATTTGAAACCGCAACAATTCATCTTTATATAACGCAAATAAAAAGAGCTAAACCGTAAAACTGAAAGCAATATGTGCGTAAAAATCATAAAGGATATTTATGCAACGCTGTGAATATTGCATCGTATTTTACTTTAATAATCCAAACAATAAGGGATAGGTCCCCACTTCAGAGGTTCAAGAGACATCCCCACCGGACCTTAAATTTTATTTTTACGAGACACCCCCTCTACCGTCTCCAAAAAAACATCATAAACCAGAGTTTTCGAGGTAAAAATTATTTGACAACGACCGCAAGTGCCTTTCACTGAATCTCTGTTAAGTGTCTATTGTGCTTGGAAGCAAAAAGTATGGCAGCGTGTATCTTTCTTTATTACGGACGCGGGGACAAAATGCCTGTTTTGATTTATATGGATGCTGACACAAAACTGAACAAATATTTTCGTCATATTTTATGGTTGTTGCTTCGCTTTAAGATCAGGAAGATTAAGTAATTTTCAATTTACTTACTTATGATTCGATAATACTTTTTTAAAGAATCTTGCGCAATAAGTATCGATAAGAAGAAAATTCATATTGTACTCATATTCCGGGTTTGTTATCGATATCAGTTTTGAAAACCTGAAATTAACATTAAACTTACTTAAAACAACTACAAAATACGCAAAGTTCTAATAAAGAGTCATAATATGAGTACATAGGAATACCTACTCGTAGATAAATAAGTAGAGGGTAGGTGTGACTTCATCATCGAGAAGTAATGCCGAATGAAAAATAAATGAGTGTACCGAATATATAAAATAATTACGTTTAAAAATCTAAAAAGAAAACCGACTTCAATGAAGAATATGATACAATTTCGTTCACCTGGATGACGTATTTTTTCCAATTATTTTGATGACAGATGGACGGACACACAGAAAGAGGCGTGATCCTATATAGGGTATTTTTTTCCAAAATTTGAGGTAATACACCCATCATCAGATCCTGACCTGATGTCAACAGGACCACCTGTGACCCCTTTCACCAGTTTTTTCGCCTTTTTCCATCGGTCCAGGCGTCTTCGAGTAATCGGGGAACATACATAAAAAAAAAGATTCCACATTTACAGGTGGTCCCATTGTCATCAGGTCAGGATCTGATGATGGAATCGAGGGAACTCTTCAAATATTATATGCACTCTAGAAGTGATTTGGTTTTTTTAGGGTCAGTATACTATCCAGGTGATCCCATCGTCATCAGGTCTGGATCTGATGATGGGATCCTGGAAAAATCGAGGGAACACTTCAAGTATATAAGGAAGCGCTCTTCACCCGGAATCCTCAACAAACTGAGGAACTGGTTATCTTATCTCTAAATATCGGAACATTTTTTTTTTTTAATTGTTGTTATGGCGACAGAATTAGGTAAGATGGTGGTAGCTAGCCAGGCGGACTCAAACAAAGTCCTACCACCAACCAAACCAAGCACAATATATTGTATTACCCATGGGATCGAACCCGGGACCTCTGGATCTGAAATCAGTGCGTTGAACCACTAGACCACAGAGGCGGTTAAAAAAATTGAGATTTGGGTGTATTACCTTTACTTTACTATTAAGGAAAAACGGGGGTCCATTTTTCCTTATCAGTAAAATAAGACATAGGATCACGCGTGTGTCTGTCTGTCCATCCATCTGTCATCAAAATAATTGTAAGAAATACGTCATCTTGGTAAACGAAATTGTATCATAATTATTCATTGAAGTCGAATTTATTTTTAGTTTTTAAAACGTAATAATTCGATATATACCTTTGTGATGGATTTTCTTGAGCGTTACCCCTCCAAACCCACGCATACATTTGCATTTCCCTTATTATTTTTCATTTTCATTTCTATTCGACACAATCATCGAGTCTAAGCATATGACGGGAGACAGGGACCGTCGCTAAATTATTCGTGGTCACGAATCCAGCCGTGTGGCTTCTGCTTTGTACAGAAATTTTAATTACAGTCGCAGATTGCGAACCGGCTCGCTCATTCACTAATGCGAGGAAAGGCGATGCTAAATGGTTCCATGTAATGAATCCCTCAGTAAATTATATACTTGCACCGAAGCATCAAAAGGTTTATTCATCGCCATAAGCCAGCCATTGTACTTGCCCATTTCAAATAATGTATAGAATTTTAGATTTTTGAAGTGAAAACTAAGTACTTGAGGTGTGTTGGGCATTTTTTTTTACCGTCATCACTTTCGACCATAGTCACGTTATCTTTACGATCGTGAGAGGTGCGGGTAAGGACCATTCGAAGACTGGTTCCAGTTCTGTCGGCACTCCCGGAGTGCCACTGTTTTTTTTAGTCTGTGAATACGAAATGCGCTATCTTTGTAGTCTGTGTGTAGGGAGGTCACGCTTCATAGGTACTCTGTTTGCTTTTTTTTTTATTGTATGACGGGTAAGCGCTTGGCCTTCAGCTCACTTGGTTACAAGTTGAGATAAGGCCAAAGGTGGAGGCGCACTTCACCTGGAAACCTCAAAAAACTGAGGAGCTGCATCTTACCTCTATAAATGCCGGAATACAACAATTTTAGAATGTTTGTTATGGCGACAGAATTAGGTAAGATGGTGGTAGCTAGCCAGGCGCACTTAAATAAAGTCCTACCACCAACTTTTTTATTTAATTTAATTTTTAATTTAACAATATTGTACTCCCCTAGGGATCGAACCCGGGACCTCTGGTTCTGAAATCGATAGGTTGAACCTACCCCACTAGACCACAGCGGCGGTTAGATCGATTGGTTTTGTTTGAAGGTGTCAGAAATGTTAATCCGTATCATCACTGATATAAAATCGATGAAGCGAAGACCTCCGTGTAGTGGCGTGCTGAAAACGGATTCTAAAGGTCGAAGATCGGGCTCAGTGATCAGAGACCTACGTCCAACAGTGGACTGCGGTAGGTTGAGATGATGATGATAATTATGCATGTAGAAATAACTGTTTGTTACCTTTTCACGACGAAACGGCTGAAAGGATTTGATGAAATTTGACATGGGTATAGTGTAGCCATGGGGAACAACATTGGATACCATATAATGGTTGTCTGGTAGAGATCGCTGCTTAGCGATAAGACCGCCAATTAAGTCTATAATCAGGTGCATTCAAGTATTTTATACACCTATCTTACATGCAGTAAGTACATCTAGAACACAGAAGAAAAAAAGACATCTATAAACTTGTCTGACACACTTTCTTGACATACAAGAAACGGCGAAGGGAGAATGTACGCACATTTTTCAGTTACAATGTTGTCAATCAGTCACTAGCAGCGCGTACCTATTTCCTTTTCCACTTTTCTTCTTACTTTACTGATTTGATTGAAAACTTCCTTATACGCACCTGCGTTTGTGGGTATGAACGGCTGTTATTTTGGTTACTATTAACGATAATGTAGGTATTTGGTTGGTGTGATCGTTTGCAAAGTTGGATTTTGGTTATGCAGGCTCCACAATCCTCCTGCTCAATGTACTTTATAGTTTATGCTTGCTTAGCATTAATAATTATGTTTAGTTCATGGTATTTATTATAAAGCCGATTCAGTTTTCTTAGTAATTTTTCGAAATTTAAATTATGCTTCATCCGTCTTATGTCAATAGTTTTAATTCATTATTCTGTAAGCCTCCAACTTTGCGACACGCACTTCGCACTTCTTCTTTCGCAATCGTTTTTATTGAATAGTTATGTTAGTATTTTTTTCGGCTCGTAAACGTTCCCAAAATAAGAGTATATTTACATTATTATATCGTGCACTCTAGCTTAAAGATGGTTATGTACTTGCTCAAGTAGGTATGCCCATAAGACACACAATTAACTACGAAATTAAAGCTTTCCGGATAAATTTAGACAAACGTAACAACTTAACTCATTAAGCCGACAAAATGTGCTTAGCAACCAAAAATTTCGCCTCTGCCTGGCCCCATAGCTACCACCGCGAAAGTTACGCGTGGGTTCAAATTGTTCCGGTAAATTCGTTTATTCGTCCCAGTATGGATAAGGTAGGGTAACGAACGTAAGGATTGGTCCCATGGCGAACCCAGTTTCAGGTTAACTGTTTTGGGCTGCAACTTTGTGGAATTAGGCCAAGTGTAATATTGAGATTTTCCACGATAATAGCTATTGCGGTCTAATTGTGACTACGTCAGTAAGTTTCATAGTCAGGGTGCGGATAATGAATACCTATTTGGTTTAAATAAAGAAGCTGGTGAAACAGCAGTTTTGTGATTGAGAAAAAATTGACTTTATTTTTTTGTGCATAACAGGAAATTGCTTAGCCTTAACTTTATTAAGTAGTTATGACTAAGCCACTGGTGGTAGCGCCATTTGCCATTTGGGCTGAAGTGCGTGCCAATGAAGACGGTATGTACTTTCATAAAACTAAACGCTTCTTCTGAGTCGGTTGGGTAAAGCTATAAGTATTAGTAGGCTTTATTTAGAATAAAAAAATGCCGGCGCATTTGTGCAAACACAACCTGCGTTGCCATTTAATGTGATAAAAATGGATTTGCGTCACATAGGCAATACTATGTAAATATTTTAAAAGCTAATATGGAAAATCTTCGCACAACTAAGTTGATCTCATTTGCGAGTCTCGAGACATCGCACGGCGAGACGTCCGACTTGTGGAGTTTTATAGTTTCCCGCTTAAACTTTCATGAATTTAATCAATGCGGAACATTTTGTAATAATTTTTATGAAGTAACTTTAGACTGTAATGAATATTTTCCATACCTGAGTTGCTCGAGTTGAACCTCTTCCAGCTTATGTGAAATTTCTGATTTTGGTTTGACATTTTACACAACACTGTCTAGCGCCAATCTATAATGCTTAACATATGTTCCATATGGGTTATTCCCACATGGGAACTAGATTATGAAAAGCAATAATGATCAACAGTATCAATGTATCGTAATAATTATGTAAGCATGGTGTTTTAACTTAATTAAATAAATAAGTAAATAATACAGGACATTAACTTGCGTTTTTTAAGAGTAGTAAAGTTCCTTGCGTAAGGTCTTGTGCAGGGAAGTACTACCTACCACCATACCAAATTTGTTCGCCAGGCAGTTTTGCTGTATTTCGGTCCGAAATGTATTGTTGCCAGTGAAATTACGGGCACACGGAGCTTAACAACTTTATGCCTCAGGTTGACAAGCGCAATGCAGTGCAGCGCAGATCATGGTCTTTGTGGATATAACCTATGCAATAAGGCTTTGTTATAGGCAAGAGTTCCACGTAACATCAGGTGGGCTGCTTTATTGTTCCGTCTCCATGTCGTATAGAAAAAAAAAGTTCAATCATCGGTTGTTTTAGACAAACTTAGTAAGATTATTTCATTATTTGAAATACAACACATCACTAGTAATAAAAACCAAAGGAAAATAAAACGCTAAAGAAACAAGGTAATGACTAAAACCGAGTCACAAAGCAAATTGTAATTTTATAGGTATCCGGCTTTGTAAACACTCGTTACCCAAATTGTGTTTGTCTTATTTTGCTTTAGTTCATCTCTGGGGGGTTGGTTTGCACCTAATTTTACGTTTCAGAAGTAAGTAAATACTTCTCCGCTATTCCGTTTCATATTGTTAAGTATCTTTGGCATATTAGAATGAGAAAGTCCGCAATGTAGAAAAAAGTAAAACGTTACTATTGAAAAATCACGCTCTAAAAAGTATGAAACGCAAAAATGAATTATTGTATCTGAAATGGTTTTATACAAACTATTCACATATCTTATATACATAAACAACTTACACGTTTTTTATTTTTGATTAGGTATCTATTACGTATGCATATAGTGATGAATGAAACAAAAGCACAGATTAAATTTAGACCGGTAACATTGTGGCGGCGCGAGAACACCAGTGTTTTTAGTGTATGACGGGGAAGCTCTTGGCTTTTATCTCATCAAAGATGAAGGCAGTTCTCTCAGGATGTCAGAGGTTTTTCGTGGCCTCGTATAGGCTATTAAACAGAAAATTTGTGCCTTCATCAGTTTTATAAAGCGATCCATACCTTGCATTGTCCAACTTTCCGAAAGAAAAAAATAACGGCACACTTCTTTCAATACCGGTAAACTTTTAAGCAAATCCGCCCACCCGAGACCAAAATACATTACGTACAGCCTCTGAACGACAAAAGACGCCATTTGAAAGCCATTCCTTCATCTATCAGAGTGACACGCAATCAAACAATACAATAAAACTTCTCTTCCGAAAAATACTTGAAAATAATTTCTCCATTTAAATTCAGTGGGGGAAGGGAAGGCGCTAACAAAGGTTGCTGGAGGTAATAACCGCTAAGGTGCTCAAGGTATATTGTGCGTTGTGAAAAAGGTTGGTGTAACGAAATGAAACAGGCGCATCGGGGGAGTTTTAAAGAAACAGCATTTGTTTCCAAGTGCCCGTCCTGTTTTATGTTACAAACTTCGAGTCTGCATAGCTTGATTAATTTCCCTAAGTAGAAAAGATGTCGTATGTATTAAAAAACACTAGTACTCTCTTTTCAGGTACAAAGCAACGGACAAGACTTGCGATTAGTGTGTTTCGAGATAAATATAATTACAAATATAGGCTGTAAAATTGTCGAAGTATTCAAGCAGCTGTTAGAAACGATGCGATAAAAGAAACGCATAATTTCAGCAGTGTCCGGGATAGTATGTTTTAATATACAAAATCGTTGATAAACAGACTGTTCAACATATCAACAACCGATACTTATCCTAAGAATTCTCGAGATTTTAAGAAGGCCCGGTAGTACCGCCTCCATACAAAAGTAGTTTGTCACTCATTTTGAAATGGTACGTCATAATCAAAAGAAATTTCGCAGCTCACCAAATCAGGATTTTATTGTGTTCTTCGAAAAAGTAACGCAGTACAGAGCTATACTATTTTAACTAATCAAATCAAATCATTTATTTCATACATAATCACAGTCCATATCCATTATTTATGTTATCAGTCCTAAACATACAAATATTATAATACACAGAACTACATATAGATAAATACAAAAATATACCATACAACATTTTAATACAATTAAATTTAAATTATGGTAACCAACCCTGTAGCATTTGTAAAGAGCACAAGGTAGAGCCTTGAAAATATTGTTATCTGATTACAGCAAAAATATTTTGAATCAGACATGCCATTTTGAAATGAACGCCAAACTAAGTTTGTACTGGAGAGCAAACTCAATGGTACTCCGGGGCCTTCTCAAGGTAAATCTTTGAACGTAGCTATCTTCTGCTGTACAGCGCGCTGGGGAAATATTCTGATGCAGCGCCTCGGGATGGCGAAAAACAAAGCCCAAGGAATCCACTAGTGTGTAATAAAGCGACACACAGATGCGCGCGATCATTACAGTTTCAGAACTCGTAACGTTTATGGTACCCATCATCGCTGTCATTATGGTGATCACTTTAAATCCGTCCTCCATTCGGATTTAAGGAATATTGTGTAGGTACGCGTGGAAAATCCAGCTATTTTTCTATTAAAGGCAAAGGGATGAGGGACATCCCAAGACTATACTAATATAGCATACAAAAAGAACTATGGCGCTTAAAGAATCACAATACCAGAGGTAAATACACAAGAGGTTGATTAAACCTCCAGATCAGAGATCTTCCAAGTCAATAGTGTCAATGTCCATTTTAATTTAATTCGTAAGACTTCAAAAATATTCGCTACGCAGATGGAAACTTGATTTCCTTGGGCTTGACGTTTGTTTGTTGTTATTAATTTTGAGGTTAGTACCAAAGACAAACTAAAATCTTTAGACCATAGACTAAAATCTTTAGACCAAACAAACCATGATTTAGTGCTAACGCTTCGTTTTGGAATTAAGTTTATCTTAGACCGTGGTTAAATTATAATGTTTATTATAAATATTATAATGTGCGATTTTAAAACACGAAATAAACCAGCCAAGTGCGGACACGCACACCAAGGGTTCTGACCCACATTCTAAGACGAAAATCACGTTTCTTGTTCTCTTTAATTCAATTTGTATTATTTCTTGTTATAGCGGCAATAAAAATGCGCACTCTACGCCTGAATTTCAACTGTCTACCTAGTACGGTGTTCATGAGATCCAGCCCAATGACAGACAGACGGACAGACAAAATGACAGCGGGAGCTAAGTAATAGGGTCCCGTTATCATTATTTTTGTACGGAACCCTAAAAAACTAAGAGAAAAAATACTTTAAAATAAACATTTACTTGTCTATTTTCAAGTTTCATCAGCCAGAAACATTATTTGCATCCGCAATCACCAATCAACGAGCAACAATCCATGCAAATTAAGTTCACACAGTTTGGCACCATGGGTCGTATTAACAGCTCGGAGTGAAACAAGTCCCAAGTGGATCTACCATACAGCAGGTATCAGCTCGCTCAGGAGCGGCTGGCGATAATTGTTCTCACATGTAAACTATGTAGGTACATGAAATTAATTTATGACGACATGAAATGTATTTGTTTATTTCTAAAAATGACATTCATTCAATAAAAAGTACAATTAAACTAACTATGTACAAAGGAATCAGTCAGATTACCTAAGGACCGTTACAAACGGCATATAGGTAACTAAACTGTTCCAGATCAGTACCAGACGGTAGTTTGTCCAAGACACTGGCTGCATTGCCACGCTGAATAACTATGCTAATTCGCTGGCTTATTTAGATAAGATATATGAGTTCGATTTCCACCCAGGTCAAACATTTGTGTAAAGTGTGATGAATATTGATGTTTGTTTTGTGTTTGGGTGTTGTATCATTAGGGTAAGTACTTACGTATTCACAAAAAGTATTTTTAAGTACCTATTCTATCCACAATCTATAGTTTCAATATTACAAGCTATGCTCAGTTTGGGGCTAGATGGAGCTGTGTAAAATTAATGAGCTGTAATCATGACAAAGTATTTTGTCTTCTGTCTACATTTAGCTATTTCAGCTGTTATATTTATTCGAAGCGAAGTTTTTTTTTTTGTATTTTCCCCGATTACTCGAAGGCTCCTGGACCGATTTCGAAAATTCTTTTTTTGTTTGAAAGGGCATACTTTACAGGTGGTCCCATTGATATCAGATAGGATCTCATGATGGAATCCTGGAGAAATCGAGGAAACTCTTCAAATATTAGAAGCACACTTGAAGTGATTTGGGTCTTTTTAGGGTCGGTATACTACCCAGTTGATCCCATCGTCATCAGGTCAGGGTCTGATGATGGGATCCTGGAAAATCGAGGGAACTCTTCAAATATTATAGGCACACTGGGAGTGATTTGGGTGTATTACCTAAAAAGTAAAGAAAATACGGACCCCATATAGGATCACACGTCTGTCTGTCTGTCCGTCCATCTGTCATCAACATAATTGAAAAAAGTATCAGAAAAGTATATAGTCATCCAGGTAAACGAAATTGTATCATATTCTTCATTGAAGTCGGTTTTCTTTGAAGTTTTTAAAACGTAATTATTCTAATAAAAGATGGGTTGGCTATGGATCTCTAGCTCTAAGTCATAACAAGGATGTGGTCTACGATAGAGCAAGCTTTCCCAGAATGCACTGTCACTCCCGCGCATCAACGGAAAACGGCAAACTGTTTGACGCCGGACTTTGTTTGAGTCCGCCTGGCTAGCTACCACCGTTATACCTAATTCTGTCGCCATAACAACAATTCGTAAGTTGTTGTATTCCGGCATTCAGAGGCAGCATAGCCGGTATCTCAGTTTTTTGGGTGTGATTCCGGGTTGAATGAGCTTCCACCTTTGGCCTCATCATAACTTGAAAAATTAGGTGAGATGAAGGTCAAGCACCTTGTCGTCAAAAAAAAACATCCGCTGGATGAATGGAAACGGTAAGAATTTATTTTATGAAGTGATCTAAGTTGTTCTCACTACATTAATATTTCAAAAGAAGCTCTGGTATATTACAAATTTATAACAACAACTTTACCATTGCGGAAGTCTATCAAAACTTTAAAGGCACTTTGTCAGTTGCAAGTTCTTATAACTTTCGAGGTTTGACGTCACTCAGCATCGTTGACACAACTAAGATACTGTTTTGTGTTTATTTTTGCTTTGAGGGTGCATTCTCATCTGCGACCATACAAGACATGTAAATCGAAAATCAATCAAAAAACATTTATTGCCTACTTAGATTACTTACAATAGTCAAAAGGGATAAATTTAGCTTTTGCAGCGCTGGTTTTCAATAAGCCCCTCTCGATTGGATGGTCATCGAGGGTTTAGAGGAGGCATATCAAGCTGTAAGCAAGTTGTTGCTAGCTAGGGCAACATTATGCAGCAAAGCTCCCAAAGTCCGATGTAAATCTGATATTTGTTTATACAAACACAAAATAAAATGACCATCCTTGATTCTTCGTTATAGGTAAGTATTACCCGTGTCGATTCGCAACGCAAGTTCTTAGTCCTTTTTTTTTATTGTACGACGGGCAAGCGCTTGGCCTTTATCTGACCTGGTAACAAGTTAAGATAATGCCGAAGGTGGAGGCGCACTTCACACGGAATCCTCAACAAACTGAGGAACTGGCTATCTTGCCGCTAAATGCCGGAACACAACATTTTTTTAGAATTGTTATTATGGCGACAGAATTAGGTAAGATGGTGGTAGCTAGCCAGGCGGACTTAACTAAGTCCTATCACCAACCAAACCAAGCACAATATATTGTACTCCTCATGAGGATCGAACCCGGGACCTCTGGATCTGAAATCGGTGGCATAAACCACTTGACCACAAAGGCGGTCCTAAGAAAGAGACAATATTCCAGCCACTATGATCTTTATCTTTACTGATCACACATAATATCGAGAACACCGTTCAGTTAGTTAATTCAATAAAATAGGTACACGAGATTTTCCGCAAGTGAAACCGTTTTTCAAATTATGAAAACGAAATAACCGTGTTTGCATTCAATTTTCGAGAAATGCTATGAGGAAATTTTGCTTCAATTTCCATGTTAATATTCGTAACCGACAAAATGTTGACGTATCTACTCAGCGAACTTATATTTTAGGTCTATTTTTGCTGATTTATGTACCTACAGACGCTCATCTTCACTTCTTCATCTTCATTTTTATTTCACTCATCTGACCTCATATCATGAGGGGATCTAATTTCGTGACACTCCGTCACTTTACTGGGAACAACATTTATAGGGAAGACAAAATTTATAAAAATATTTGAAAACCTTGTTTTTTTTTCAAAAGCAAAATACTCGAATTGTTCATTTTATAAGCATTGTCTTCTTATAATAAATTACCTCCAGTTATCATGGGTACCTTGTACCTGTGAGTACGTCATTGATAAGTACAACCCGAGACAAATCGAGCATGTTGGTGTACTGTAATCGGCTTTTCTATGAACTACGGGGCTTGTCTAATTTTGGCTATTTCCCGAGGGTGCAGTGCATTGAGCTAGCGCTTACATCGATCCGTCTACCTTATGAAACAATGGTACGTTGTCTTGTCAATTTAAAATCTTTACTTACGTTAGCTTATAAAATAATTCTGAAAAACATTGAATAATTCTCCTAATTGCAGGAAATTTTGAAAACCAATTATAAACTGGTTTTAGGTTAGCATTCGATGATTTTCAATTAGTATATCTATATAATATATTTAATTAGTTACAATAGCGTCAACAAGATCCTACCAAGGTAGGTAGTTTAATAAAATTTTTGATGTCTTTTTATTTTGAAATAACAATTGAAGATCCCAAATTTTATAATTATACCTCTTCCATTATATGTTAAAAATAACATCCCATCACAATGGAATTTCAGCATTCCATTACGAAATGAGACTGCCCTACTTTCCGGCTTTCAACTCTTATTTTCAGAATGACGTTGATTGTGTTTTGTCAAGAAATACAACGTAAGTAAATGTGAAATGTGGATCGCAATTTATTTTAGCAAAATAATGACAATACCAGATGTGTTTTGGATAATATCTGATACTAAGTAATCGATCTAATGGTGTTGTTATTGTAAATTTTGACAAAATGAATATTGATCTTAGGTATGTAAACGAATCTGATGCAATTTTCTTTAACAAAATTTGCGAGATCAATTAATTGGTAATTAAATACTGGTAATATGAAATATAATTCGTTTTTTTTAATTTAAAATGCTGGATTTAGATCTCTAGCCTTTCTGGATATAGTTTCTATGTCAGAGTAAGGAAGACAATAATACTAAGGATGACATTACTAAGATGCAGAGGGGGGGGGGGGACTGATGACCTGTAACTGTAATCAAGATTCTAAAGAACCTACTTTAGGCAACAGTCTCTCACATTGTAATTAGGTGCCTCTGACAGTAATTATTGAAAATGATACCTTAGAACCTACTAAATTTGTGAGAGAAAATAAACGTTTATTTATTTAATCTGAAGTCTACGATTGAGCGAGCTTTTCCAGAAGGTACTGGTTCTCCCATGCACCGATGTACCAGATTAAAATCTTCTGAATAATCAATATAACGGTGGTCACAAAGTGACTTTAAAAAAAAACTAGGATTACTATACAAAAGTGGCTGAAGGGCTATCAAACTCGCGTAAACATGAATCCTGCCATCAGTAGGGCCCTGAAACCCTACCACTAGCAAAACGTAAGCACTTCCCATAAAACGGGATAGTGCGCAGAACTACAGCCGGCTAGAGAAGCACTTTGTAGGATCTACGCGGTTTGCTTTTGGTGCTTTCAACGTAATGTTTGAAAATAATTTACCTTGGAACTAGGTATAAGCTTAATAGTAGATTAAAAAATGATACACTTAAATCGAATGGGTATGGTACATTGAGATTCAAGATCTTGTTAGAGACTAATACCGTCTAATAAGTCTTATAATATTTGTTAACTATCGACTTTGATGATAAAGAGTCAATAAGGACTTGTTGGGTAACCTTAAATCTTTATTTAAGGTTACCCAACAAGTGCTTATTGACTCTATATCGCTAAGACTTACCTCATAGTAAGACCTCATACTTGCCTACGCGAATTTAGACTCCAAGAACTGACCAATTTCTCAAAATAGCACCTTCGTTTTTATTGGTTTTAGTAGTTATTTCTACATCTATATGTAAGCTACTCAGAGGCAAATCAAGCATTTCGATCTGATGTATTTACCATGCATTTTTTTTAAGACCGAATTATATAATCTATTCTATTTTTGTCTCAGCTCTGTAGCGTAGTCCCTTGAGCTCGCCCACGTATTCAGATCACACCCTCATACCGCTACTCCGAAATCAAAGTAAAGCAAACACACGTTGAAAATGCGATATAAATAATAAAAAGGTACCAGAGAGTAGTTACCTGGCAGACTGTCACTCTCGGAGCTTTGGCCCATTCTCTCCCCTCTCAACCCCCTCAATTCACATTCAATATGCACTAGAGACCATCCGTGAAATATAGCGGCGCAAGGATTCAAATAGATTTAGCCCTTATGTTCCACAAAGTATAACTCAAATAAATGAATTTATTTTATGTCTTTCTGGCAAAATTCTATCAGATTCTTACGTCACGCTAAATTACTAATGTACCAAATGTTGTAAACTAAAGCTGATTTTACTTAATTAGGTTGGCTGGATTATATTAAGGGTTCCGAACGTAAGACCTTTCTATATGTATACCCTTATAAGATCGCTATAATTGTCTGTCACGCACGTTTAAAAAAAAACAAGTTACTTAACTAAGATACTTTTAATTATGGAAGGTCGTACGTCGGTCCTTTTTTTTTTTATTGATCGACGGGGAAGCGCTTGGCCTTCATTTCACCTAGTTTCTAGTTGAGATAAGGCCGAAGGTGGAGGCGCACTTCACGCGAAATCCTCAACTGTCTGAGGAACTGGCTATCTTACCTCTGAATGCCGGAACACAACAATTATTTTTAAGAATTGTTATTATGGCGACAGAATTAGGTAAGATGGTGGTAGCTAGCCAGGTGGACTTAAACAAAATTCTACCACCAACCAAACCGCCTCTGTGGTCTAGCGGTTCAACCCACTGATTTCAGATCCAGAGGTCCCGGATTCAATCCCCAGGGGGAGTACAATATTGTGTATGGTTTGGTTAGTAGTAGGACTTTGTTTAAGTTTGCCTGACTTAAACAAAGCTACTGCTACCTAAAACTACCACCGTCTTACCTAAACCTATCGCCATAGTAACAATTCTATAATTGTCGTGTTCCGGCATTTAGAGGTGAGATAGCCAGTTCCTCAGACAGTTGAGGATTCTGAATGAAAAGCGCTTCCACCTTCAGCCTTATAATACCTAAAACCAGATGAGATGAAAGCCAAGCACTTCTTCGTCATACAACAAAAAAAAATACCTCGGTACACTCGTTCCATAGACATCAATGTATGAGATAAATATTCGACATTATTGAAGACACGTGAAGTGCGGATACGCTCGACGAGGGTTTCGAAGCATATTTCAAGGTATATAAAAAACACATTTCTTTTATCTTTTAATTTGATAGTTTGTTGTTAGAGTGGCAGTAGAAATATCACACTCTCTGTAAATAATTTCAACTGTCTACCTATAACGGTTCATGGTATACAGCTTACTGGCGCCATCCATCCTCACCTCAGTTTTTTGAGGATTTCGGTTGACGTGCGCTTCCTTCGGGCCAAGGCATTTGATCTTTCCAAGGCATTTGACTGCGTCCATCATGATACGCTTCTACTCAAACTTAAACACTTCGGAGTAAACGACAAAGCGATCAATTTAATAACTTTATATCGTAGTCAAAGAGAAAGTTGCAATAGGCGATGTCATGTCATCTGGTTGCAAAATAAAACTAGGTGTACCCCAGGGTTCATTCTTGGGCCTTTTTTGTTTTTGGTATAATATGTGAATGATTTACCATATGCAATACAAAAACAAACATGCAATGAAGTAGTATTATTTTCTGACGACACATTGCTACTTTTTAAAACAAAAAGAGGAACTACGGAGTTACCTAACGTAAATAAAACCCTGAATATTGTCTGTAAATGGTTTTCTGCAATCAACTTGGTTCTTAACGCTTCAAAAACTAAACTAGTCAAGTTTACGTTGCCCAACGTAAATAAGCAATCCCAAATTTAAGGATAATGGGAACAAAACTAGTCACTGTAGACTCAACGAAGCTACTAGGCATAATATTAGATGTTAAACTTAAATGGGGTCCACATATTTCTACATTAGGTGGTAGACTTAGCTCGGCGTTCTATGCTATCCGTAAAGTCAGAAGACTCACAGATGCTAACACAGCTAGACTCGTTTATTATGCATATTTTCTCAGCATTATGAGCTACGGCATTTTATTATGGGGCGCTAGTGCTCATATTGACGAAATATTCATCCTGCAAGAGAGAGCTATCCGCACGATCTATAAATTAAAATGGAATGACTCGTTAAGAGGTTTTTATAATAGAATAAATATTTTAGCGAGCCTTTATGTATATGAGAATATAATGTTTGTACGAAAATATATCAATGAATATAAAAAACAAAGTGACATTCACAGTTATAATACTCGAAACAAAGATAAGCTCCGGGTCACATCATATAGGTTACAAAAATGTAACAAGAGTTTTGTTGGCAACTCTGTTCGTTTCTACAACAAAATTCCTAGTGTATTCTGGATTAATCTGAAAAAGCCTTCAAATTCCTTCAAAAAAATGTGTTAGAATAATGCTTTTATAAGAAAGGCGTATTATACTATTAATGATTATATTTTTAACCCCAAGGCATGGAAGGAGTGACGAAGCCCCTGTTCAGCTGCAAACAACCTTCTTTTCGATGGCCAATTTACAGCCGTCTATAAACACTTATTGTTATTATATTCGCATAGTTTTGTGTGTATTTTAGTGTCATTTAACCAAAATGACGTGACTAAGTGTTCCCTGTCCTACAGTATCAATTAATAATTGAATTGAATTATTATAACTTGGAACCAGGAAAAATTAAGGTCAATCGTATCCCCGTTGTACATTAAAAAAAATACTGACGGAAAGGAGGCTCACAGTTTTTTTAGCGTTAAACAGTACTTTTTTCTATGTTGATCATCATCATTAGCCTATCGTAGTCCACTGCTGGACGTAGGACTCTCCCTAGGTGCTCTCAAGGTTGGGATTGTTGTTATGGCGACAGTTTTAGGTAAAATGGTGGTAGCTAGGCGACTTAAATACAGTCCTACCATCAACCGAATATATTTGCTGGTCTGGACTTCCACCTCTAATTTCTTCTGTGATCTTTACACTTCTGATTCAAACCTATGAAAAAACACTAGGCGAAATGAAACGAGCAATTTAATATGATTCAATTCATTAAATTTTAGCACAGTCATGACAAGGGATTATCTTATTTATGACAAAGTGAGATAAACCCAAGTTGAGGAAATACGTGAAAATTCACTGAACATTTTAGCAAATTATCAAAGCAGGAACTTGCCAAATCTTTCAGTTGTTTGTAGCTGTATGAAACATACGGCGACTTTTCAAACGATGCCGCAGGCTCTTCGACCCAATTTTACTAAAAAGCCTACTCGGAGCTCATTTTGTAATTGTATTTATATAATTTTGTTAACTTAAAATTAATGTGGGATTTTTTTTTGTCATTTTCCACAATCGAGCCCCAAACTAAGCATTTAAGACTTGATTAAGAACAAACAATTTAAGACTTGAAACGGAATTAATATCTATATATAATATAATTTTTTTTTTTTTTGCAAATACATACTTGTCATACAATTAATTAAGGTTTTGAATGATTGAAACGATATAAAAATTATGATTTCAATTAGTTAAAAATGATTACTGACCCACTAACTGCAAGCCAACACAACATCGAGATGACCCAGAGATTTTTTTCGATCTATGAAAAACTTGTAGTTTATGCAGGTACAGTCACCTGCACTTATTACATATAGTAAGGCGACTGTAGTGCAGGTGACAGTACCTCACTTCTTAATTTTCAAAATTCTATTTCTTTTATATTTACTTCTGGTAAACTCTATCATTTTTGTCTTAAGGCCTGATAGACACAGATATCACAGTTTCACAATACCAAACGAATTACATTATTTCCAGATGGGATGGGTTCGAGCAGAATCTGTTTCGTGGGCTCGCTATCCATAGTATTAGGTCTAATGATATAAAACTTTTTACCCACGGTTTTGTCCGTTTTTGGTACCAAGATAAAAGATTTTAAGATTTTAACCGCCTCCGTGGTCTAGTGGTTCAACACACCGATTTCAGATCCAGAGGTCCCGGGTTCGATCCCCAAGGGGAGTACAATATATTGTGCTTGGTTTGGTTGGTGGTAGGATTGTTTAAGTCCGCCTGGCTAGCTACCACCATCTTACCTAATTCTGTCGCCATAATAACAATTCTTAAAAAAAATTGTTGTGTTCCGGCATTCAGAGGTAAGATAGCCAGTTCCTCAGTTTGTTGAGGATTTCGGGTGAAGTGCGCCTCCACCTTCGGCCTTATCTCAACTTGTTACCAGGTGAGATGAAGGCCAAGCGCTTCCCCGTCGTACAATAAAAAAAAGCAGGGTTAGTTCTTCTCCAGGGTAAAATCTTTTTGTACAGCATTACATCATCCATTCAGCTGTTTAGCCGTAAATAACATCGCTAATGAACAGATAATTTATAATATAAAATACATGTATGGATATGTAATATGTAATGTAATATTGCGTGGTATGCAGGGAGAATGATGCTGATAAGTCCTGAGGCTAGCTCGCAGTACTGATAAGTTATTTATTTAGTTTTGTTTTGTTCCGTGTGTCGTAATTTCTGTAATTATAAAGTTTACAATAGTAGTTTAGTCTGTAC
Source organism: Venusia cambrica (assembly GCA_951394065.1). Classification (NCBI taxonomy): domain Eukaryota; kingdom Metazoa; phylum Arthropoda; class Insecta; order Lepidoptera; family Geometridae; genus Venusia; species Venusia cambrica. Next base: position 9,005,771 of record OX596035.1, read on the forward strand.
TGTATTTATTTAGCTTATTTTTATCTTGTTGTGTTCGTATAGATCGAACTAGTATAAATTAGGTGTTTTAACTTAGTTTACTGGTCTGGAACAGTTGAGTTACCTATAGGCCGTTTGTAACGGTCCTTAGGTAATCCGACTGATTCCTTTGTACATAGTTTGTTTTATATTATAAGATGTGTGTTCTCGTTTGCGATGCACTCAACTGGTTTCGACGGGAGACCAGCGTTGTGTTGTAATTTATATTATATCACAGCAATTTGATGCCTCAAATAAGTGTTTCTGTTTCTTTCTTTCATTAAGGCTAATAATAATTCGTTCAACAGACAGTGTTCAAAACATTACAAACGGCATTCAAAATAAAAAGTGCTTCAGGCGTCATGTGTCAGAGCCTTTGCTTTGGAACATAATGTTAAATTACAAATGAATAGGCCTCTGTAAAAGAGCATTAACTCGACTCGCGTTAAGAAGAGAACAGCTTCGTCGCTTCTGTTATTATCAAAGATCAACGAGTCTAGTGATAGTACCAGAACGGCCTGAGCTGGTTTTATAGAGTTCCGTCCGTCTATCCGTCTATAAAATTAAATGATAAACGAAAAAACAGGATCAAAACGGATATATACTTAACAAGCCTCATAGCTCAGTTGGTAGTAACTCTGCCTTCTACGCTGTAAGCTGTGGGTTCGATTCCCACCCAGGACAAACATTTATGCGATGAATACTGATGTTTGTTCTGTGTTTGGGTGTTGTATAATATAGTACGTATGTATCTACAAAAGTATTTAAGTATTCTATCCGTAGTCTAGTTCCCATATTACAAGCTATGCTTAGTTTGGGGCTAGATGGCGCTGTGTAAAATTAATGTCCTGTAATGTCCTGTAATATTTATAATATTTATATACAATGGGCGTTCATATCGCTTAGAAGCTATTATTATTTATTAGCAGTAAGACTATATTTTCTGAGGATGCCTCATATAGAGGCAAAATACGTGTCGATTAAAATTTTTCAAAGAAACAAAAAAACTGATTTGTTACTATTTTTTTTGTTTTTAGATTTATAATGAAAAATTGATCTCCGCAAAATAACGCCTGAATCAATGAGCAATCAATGGATGTATATGTCATAAGATTATAAGTACCCTCAGCGCGAGCTGTTTATAATGAGTTTTAGAAATATCGTTGAAATTTTCACATTATGTATCTTTTGCCCCATTTTTAACAACATTTGAAAAACACAACATACAAAAACAAAATATTACAGGGGCCCCAATCAAAAACCCCTTAACGATTAACAATCATTAAACAATTTAGTTTTTTCCGTAAACACCGATACTGTCTATATATTTTAAAATTGGTTCGACAATAGTTCTTACCTTGATGATTAACAACGTATTACTAAAATTAGCCAAACGTATGTCAACGTCACACACATGATACCGAACGAAATGAAAAAAAATACAGCATTATTTGCCTTGAAGGTGTGCACCATTTAATTACTTGCGTAAAATGTACTTGTTTCGTTAGAAATGCCACGTCTGTACACGCAGCTTGATCTTCATATTAAAATCAACTCCCTCGTGAAACCCCACTCGTCCTGTTCATTTGTCAGTGAAAATTACAAAAAGCTTGCGGTTGTCGCAGTGAAGTAATGAGTTTAAAATTGCGACCATTTTAGCTGCGATGAGAAAATGTCAGTGTATATTCTTTGCGTTCTATCCATCATTCTCATATTTTGTTCTCTGCATACTCACAACACTGCTGGTGTTCTGGTCCTAGATAGCGACCTCCTTTATGTCCTAGACATGGGAAGGAAGGAGGTCGCCATCCAAACGGTTTTCCGTGTTACATCGGTGCGCGGGAGGGCCACTACCTTCTCTATCGTAGACCTCAACTTTTCTTTGGCTAGGCAAGCCAATTCATCGTAAAAGAACTCCTTTAGCTTGTACTGAATATGGCCTCAAATAAGTTTACAGTGGTACAAACACTTCGGTGCCAATGCTGTTGGCAACAGATAGTTACAACATGTCAAGTTAAAAGTCTTCATACTATGCACAGCATAACATAAGCACTAGACGTTTGGTTTGTGTTTGGGTGCTGTATTATATAGTACGTACGTTTTAAAAAAGTATATGAGTATTCTATCCGTAATCTTACTCCCATATTAGCTATGATTAGTTGGGGCTAGATGGCGCTGTGTGAAATTAACGTCCTGTATTATTTATATTCCAGCAGCGTAAAAAACACATCTTAAACAGAACAAGTGTAAGCACTTCGCTTTACTTTGTTGTTTTATAACGATATGATGGAATTATTAGAAAAAAAATGTCATGAATAGGCGCCTAATCTCTAAGCTTATGATCAATTACACAAAGAAGCAGCCTACAAAAGACCACATTTCTAAATATATGCGTGAGTCACGGATGATATGTTTTCATTTCTATATAAAAATAATATAAATATAAATTCTATGGTTTTATTCAAGTATACTTTTTTATGTTGATGGAGGCACCACCAACGCCTTGCCTTGCCATTTGCCTTGAATATACTATATTACTTGATACACAAAGACCAAGTTATATATTACAAGTGCAACGCCTGAAAATCCTTTCTTTGTGCACCTCAACACTGCAAAATGACCATGAAAATTTCAAGCCTCTATGACCTCCTCTTTCCTCTCTCGGGTGTCAGTCAGTCAGTCAGATACTCGATGATTATAAATCATTAGAGCAAATATTAGAGCTTTTTATTGCCATTAGTAGCTTTTGGAAACAAATGATGTAGTTGAATTTTCTACTTCGCAATCTTCTCTCCATTCAATTATTCCAATAGCCAATAGATAATTCAAAGATTTATTAAAGATGTGAATCAGTCGTGCCCGCGGGACCTGCGACCCTACTTATCTGTTTCCGATTAGACTAAGGAATAAATTTTATTAGAGGGCACATCTAAAACAAAAGGGCGGGACACGGAAACTTTTGAAGATTAATTCTACCGATAAAATTTCACGGTTGAGATGTTGTAACTGCCATCTGAGGAGGGCAGGAACTGAAATCGGCTACGGCGTAGAGCTACAAACTGCTACAGCGGTCACGTGACTGCTACGAGTAAACATAAAAAAATGTTGAATGTACGATTATTATCGTACATAGTACTATAGTAGAACGTCCGAGACTTCACACCCGTCACCCGTGACTACCATACTTATTTCTGCCGCCAAGCAGCATTGCTGTGTTTCGGTTTGAAGGGTATGGTTGCCGGTGAAATTACGGGTACGTGAGGTTTAACACCTTTTTGCCTCAAGTTGACGGGCGCAATGCAGTGCCGTGTAGGCTATGTTCTTTGTGGATGTGACATATGCACTAAGGCTTTGTCATAGGTAAGAGTACACTTAACAGCAGGTGCGCTACTTGTTTGTCCCGTCTCCTAGTAGTATAAAAAATAATAATCCAAAAATCCTTTTTTATCTCACCCCTACACAAAGCCCTACCTACTACATAAGGAACACAACATCCATATTTCAAGTTGCTAGTTGCTAGGCTTAAGCTGTGCATTTTATATCAGTCAGTCACTTAGGCCAATTGATAATTGTTTTTGTAATGGACGGATACTTTGAACTAATTCCCATGCAGAAATAAACATTAGTAAGGCTTTTTTTTTAATCTAGAAATTCTGTACAAAAGTACTTTAATCGTAAATTATTCTGATTCAGTATTGAATAAAATGATTAGTTGACAGACGTGTTTTATTGGTTTCGTAGGTCTAGGAGAATAATTCTTTGTGAAATGCGTTTTAAATTTCATTCGAGCAACCAAGTTACATTGTCAAGTCTATTCTTTAATTTAGCTTAGTCGACAAGACGACTGCGGTCCCAACGGACCCGGGCCTGCCTCTTTACGGCTCTTCCTCAAGCCGACAGCGCTTTAATGTACGCTGAAGAACATTTTATCTTTTTAGTTTGTGTTCCTGGAGAAGGGTTCATTTACTCAGTGACACACTTTGGCTACCAACTGGATAAACCCGTTTCAACTCTATTCGATTAATCCTTGTTTCGTTTTTCGGACATCACCAAACGATAACAGTAATAAATGTGACGTTTATAGAGGAATAAAAGTACATAAACTAGTGCGGGGAAAAATAATACTTTTATTGCTAGGGGACGAGATCGCCAGTAAAGTTGCTGGCGCCATACAGACGCTTGTAGTCGATAGATTTTCATATAATTCCGTAATTTTGTCAAAAATATATTTCCGTAACCTTTTCCTGAAATCACGATTCGTTTCTTTGGACGTAATGATACCACGCTGCGCAAAATACTGTAATAAGCATCACAACATGTGAGCCGTTCTCGCAATTGCCTTATCATTATCAGAATAAACGGAAAAATATCTTCTTGGTATTGGAAACACGTTTTCGTGATGATATTTTTGGGAATATCACAGTTTTCTGTAATATTCTATTACGTTAATTTCGAACGAATCGACGGATAATTCATACAACACCTTTCATAGTATAATTATTCACAAAATCGATACTTCTGAAATGTAGCCACCGGATTGTGTAAAATTTTGCAAAAACATTGCAAAAAACAGTTGAATAACTTTCCATGAAAACTTAAAATTTTGCCAAGAACCGCTTTCATAGGAAATATAGGATGTTTTTTACAGAATGGTCGATGATGCATGTAGAATAGTTTGAAATCAAAAGAAAAGCCTTGTGATTACTAAAACATACCTTTTGAAAGGATGTTTTTAAAGAGTGTTCTACGTATAGTAAGTATTTGCTTACTAGACGATTATATTATACCATATCGATTTTGTTTCGAGTATAGGTACACAATTTTTGTGAATTAAAATTCACAAAAAATAGTTAATATTATTAACAAAATTAGAAAAAAACATTGAAGTGTAAACCTATGCTTTGCAAAAGTACAAACTATTTTTTGTGAATTTTAATTCACAAAAAATAGTTAATATTATTAACAAAATCAGAAAACATTGAAGTGTAAACCTATGCTTTGCAAAAGTACAAACCTATTTATTAAATGTCTGACCGAAATTCCATTAATGCAAAGCAGATTCCCGTTTGACGCTATGGCTTCGGGCACGGCATAGTAAGACAACGATTTTAATTTTAACGGTGATGTTACTAGACAGTCAAGTAGAACACCTGAGCTGGGTCTTATTTAGGCCCGCTAATTAGTGTCTTGGGCGCGCTTCTGGTTCTGTTCTGGAGCAGTTGAGTAACCGATATAGGCCGTTTGTAACGATCCTTGGCTTCCTTGCTTGTTTTCTGGACATTTTATTTGATATGTTTAATAACTAGTAGTTCGCCCCGAACTGAGATCTCGTGATGTCTGCGACGGAAATTAATTCTCAAAAAGAAAGTAATTAAACAAACTATAAAAGTATGCCTTCAATACACAGCTTACTTACCATAAGTGTTCGAGGCTCTCTCTTATTGCTAACTGATTATAATATCCTTACTAACATGAAATAAAAGTTGATGACGTTTTGGAGGTGCTCTCAAAACCGTTGCCTTAGTATCGTGGTTTAAAAATCTACCCCTCTATTCTACGGATGTCGTAAAGTCATCCAAAAAGGCTGCAGCTTATTTCTGTGTGCAAACAAAACTTGAACTGTGAGCACCAATCTGTCTGCCAAGCGTGATGACTATGGCGAAACCTTACAGTAATAGAGGAAATTATTTTTACATTGTAGTGGACAATAATTTACTGTTGATATGGAATATGCGCATTCAAAACACTTGCATGACACCGCAAAAGTAATTCTTGGATTTTATTGACACCCTTCCCTATTGAGTGAATAACAAAAAATAAATAGACCAGTTTTACTGAGATTCCAAATAACCTTTCCTATCTAAGAAGGCCTGATGATCATCCTTTGACTCCTTCACCTTAAAAACCACCCCTAATAAGGCCAAAAATAAACTTATTTTAACTCTGCAGTCTCAATCCCTATTACATATGATATTTTTTGTTTTCACACATTTAAAAGACTTCAATTTTATTTACCTCTTTAGCAATAAATTTAATACAGGGGTGGTTGCAGCAAATCAAAAGAAAGTTATTTGTGAAGTCAACCCCTTTAAACAGTCTATTCTACAGAACATACCAAGCATTTTAACCCTTTGTTACGAAAACTACCCCTATTTTAAAGTAAAACTATATATTTTATGAATATGCAGTCGATACTCTTTCAAATGACATCCCACAAGCCCAAAATCTTCTCGTCTCACTTTTCACCCTTATGTCTCAAAAACTACAGTAGTGTCAAAAAAAATTCTCAAGCCGACTGACGAGTATAAATATAATCTCTGCATGTTCAAAATTTTGAATTGATCGGATCAGCCATTCAAAAGATTTTTTTTTTTTTTTTTTTTATATATTTAGTGCATATTAATTTAGTATATGCTCTAAAACTATATTACAATCTAGCCTATGTAGGCTAATGAGTAATTTTATGCTAACTTAGTTTTATAAAATTAATTATTTTAAAGAATGTGTCCAATGTCACGTTTCTTACAGTTTCTATTTAAGGGGAGACACTGCGTTATTGTGTTCTTTGAAGTAGCACTTTCACTTACACTGACACTACTTTATACTATTTAACACTACACTAACTCAAAAGGTTTAGTTCTTTTCAGTCTTCTCACTGTTTTTGTGTTGTCTAGCAGCTGGATTGCCTCAAGGTTCACATGTTTATGAAGTCTTTGTTCATGAGCTTCTGCATGTTTTTTTATAACTTTATCAACGAACTCTATGTTAAGGTCCCTGTGGAGGTCGTCGTTCCTGATGTACCAAGGTGCATTCACTATATCCCTGAGTACCTTATTTTGAAAGCGTTGGATTATTTTGATGTTACTTTTTTTGGTACAGCCCCACAGCTGAATACCATAAGTCCATACTGGCTTCAGGACTGCTTTATACAACAGAATTTTGTTGTGTGTTGACAATGTTGACTGCCTTCCTAGGAGCCAGTACATTCTATTGTATCTAATATCTAACTCTTCCTTTTTCTTCTTGACGTGAGCTTTCCAGCGTAGCTTTGCGTCAAGAGTCATGCCTAGGTACTTCGCAGTGTTTTCATACGGTATAGGCTCATTGTTGATATATATAGGGAAATACTGATCTTTTTTATTTGTGAAGTTAATGTGCACCGATTTTGAATCATTAAGTTTGATTCGCCATTTTTTCGTCCAGTCCCAAATTTTGTTGACTGCATCTTGAGCCTTTTCTGCAGCGTCTGCATGTGTTTTTCCAACAGCCATTATAGCTGTATCGTCAGCAAACGTCGCAAGGGTATTATTTTCTAGATGAGGGATGTCGCTGGTGTATAATAGGTACAGGACCGGACCCAAAACACTTCCTTGCGGCACTCCGGCTTTAATTTTCTTGATTTCTGAGTAGGCATCTTCTTGCCTTACTCTAAAGACTCTATCCGTCAAATATGATTGCAGAATATCGGCGAATGGTTTGGGTAGAAGTTTTCTTAGTTTTTGTATAATACCTTCGTGCCATACCTTATCAAATGCTTGGGCTACGTCTAAGAAAATTGTAGAACAAACATTTTTGTTTTCAATGGCGTTCTCAATTACATTAGTAATTCTGTGGACTTGGTCTATAGTCGAGTGCTTTTCCCTGAAGCCAAATTGGTGGTCTGGAATAATCGCTCTTGTTTCTATGATCGGTTTAAGTCTTTTAAGCAGTAGCTTTTCGAAAAGTTTGGATACGATAGGTAAGAGTGAGATTGGCCTATATGATTTGACATCATTTGATGGTTTCCCTGGTTTCGCTATCATAATCACTTCAGCTACTTTCCATAAGTCGGGCACATATTTTAGCCTTAAAGCCGCGTTAATAAGGTTAGTCAGTTTGACCAGGGCTTTTCTAGGGAGGTTATGTAATATTTCACCCGGAATTAGATCAAATCCAGGAGACTTTCTTGGATTGATGTTTCTCTTGATTTCTTGAAAAACTTCTCTTGGCGAAACGTGTTTGATACATATTTCACCTAGTTCTTCTTCTATTTTACTGATGTCTTCTGTTTGGGTTTGACCTTCATTTGGTTGAAATATCGTTTCCAAGTGATCTGCAAACACTTTTGCCTTTTCTTCATTACTTACGGCCCATTTCATGTTTCCATTGATCATTGATCCCAATGGTGGGATCTGTGCCATTGGTCGTTTCATATTTTTGGTAGCTTTCCAAAGTGAGTAATTTGTACTTTTTTCAGCAGTCAACTTTCCAATGTAGGTATTGGTTAAGGTTTTCAAATTCAAAAGATATGGGCGAAAAATGGATTTTCTTTTCACCCCAATATCTCAAAAACTACCCCACTTATCAAAAATCCCCCGCCACAATCAAATTATATTTACGTTATCTCTATTTAGTTTAAATTTCATGAAAATCGGATAATCCGTTCGAGAGTTATTCCGTCACAAACATTATATACACACATACAGTGCCGGATTTCCCAACTTAACTGAGGATCTCATTCGCTCACTCGATCAAATATTTATATTTAGAACTCTTTAGAATAAATAAACATGGCATAACAATTTTGAAAATAGAAGCAGTACCATAGTACTTTTTATAACAAAAAACCCGTTGCTGGCCACACATGATTATCAAGTCGCTGAACAAAATGCGTCGTAATACGCAGTTAATTTGTCATTTCAGTAAAATGAAGCGCTAAGCTGAGCGTTACGAGGGCCCCATTGTCATCCATCGCCATTTTGCAGAACGGCCGATAATGGAACCAATTAAAATGTATGGAGGCTTAACTGCAATGCCCTGTGCCGAAATTAATTTATCGTCATGCCGAAATAACCTCTATTTGCGAGCCACCCCCTCGCGGTACTTGTAAGCACCCTATTTAGGCTTTGCTGCCTACATCGAAGGTTGTGGTTTATTATTATTACGCTGGTTTTCATGTCATCTAGGCGTCTCATTTATAAGATTCCGTCTACAAAGGGTGCCAACGGGACTCTATCTATTACTAAGCCTTCAATGTCCACCCGTCTGTCCATATCTGTCAGCGGGCTATATATATCTGTGTCTCTTGAACCCGTTGTACGAAGACAGTTGGTTTTTTACATTGTTTATTCATGTAGGCCGCTTTTACAATCTCTTATGGTTGACGGGATAGTACAAGGCAGAAGGACTCGTTGACGAAGACCCAAGCACTGAAGAGACCAGCTCTCCGACACCCTGAAGATGTCGATCAGCGGGGCATAAGACAGAAACTGAGCTTGAGATTGGTTGTATATCGGTAAATTACAGGTTAAAAGATATCCTATGTATCTGAAAGTGATATTCTCGCTTAGATATTAAAAATATCCAAATAATGTTGTATAATCATAGACAGATTTCCTATACTTTTCCGGCACTGACTGAAACTGCCATTGGAAGACTATAAAAACAATTTCTTGCGTTTACCTATGCATATTCATCTTTAAGCTCCGCTAGTGCATACAAGAGTTATTACTAATCCCCTTCTGCCTACACCAAAGCCATTCCTGCCACTTGCCGCCAGGCATCGGTAATTAAACCAATTGTGAAATACGTCCTGGGTCGCATGATAATGTCCCGGCCCATATCAATTTATTGTCACCCTAAACAGGCAATTTGTTGCGGTCGGGCCCGTCACTCCAATTAGCGGTCAAAGTTTAATGTCTTACTAGCTTTCTGTCAAGAAACACTCTTGCATCTTTTTCTCCTACAAGGTTAAAGTCAAATATGTGATCAACCCAGAAGAAATATAGCAAATTCCTACGCTCTTGCGTCGTTGCGGTCTCACGCATCTTACCAATTTAGTATTTTATTATCTGTGCCAATGCTAATACTGTGAGACTGAGCTATTAACTAATAAAGGGACACCATTATTTGATAGCTAGAGTATCAAATATTGTTGTCCTTTTATTTGTTGATAGCTAATCTAGATTCTAATTGATATATTCTTAGTGTGCACTTTTGAATATAAAAAAAAATATTTGATCCCCTTTTTTAAACTAGTTGTTCGCCCCGAACTGAGATCTCGTGATGGTCTTAGGTATATAACGTTGTTCGAGGCTCTCTCTTGTTTGTAACTCTTATTATATACAAAGCCAGAATGAGAGCAATGCACCAGCCGTATGTCTGGTGGGCAGAATACAATAAGTGAATATTACCCCTTATTAACATGAACATGAAAGACCTTTGACGTTTTTGTTAAAAGTGCTCTCAAAACCGTTGTCTAAGACGTCGTGGTTGAAAGATCAGCCTTTAGCCCACGGATGTCGTTAAGTCAACCAAGGGGCATCACCAAAAAGGCAGCAACATTTTTCTGTGTGTAAACAAAACTTTAATTGTGAGCACCAATTTTTATCGACACCCTAGGTTTGGCAACCCTATTGAGTGAATAACGAAAAATAATTAGTCCAGTTTCGTTGAGATTCCGAATACCTATTATCTTGACCGGACCTAATCTTAAAAACCACCCCTAATAAAGGGTAAATTAACCAATTTTGAAATCTGCAGTCTAAACCCCCATTTCATATGGTATTTCACGTTTTCAGAATTTTTCAAGGCTTTGATCTTATTTACCCCTTTCTACCCCTTTTGTAACCCATAATGTCAATACAGGGAATAAAAAAAAGGTAATTGTGACGACAACCCCCTCTAAAAGTATTATATCCTACACGACATTTCAAGCGTTTTACCCTCTAAACGAACCCCTTTGTTACAAAAATCAACCCTTATAAAAAGTAAAATATGTATTTTTTTTATATGCACCCGATACTCTTTCAAATGACACCCCATTAGCCAAAAATCTTCATGTCACACTTAACACCCCTATTTCTCAAAAACTACCCTAGTGTCAAAAAAATCCTAATACCGATTGATGAGTATTAATATATTCTCTGCATACTAAAAAAATTGAATAGATTGGATCAACCATTCAAAAGATATGGACGAAATACTCTTTCAAATGACATCCCACAAGCCAAAAATCTTCTCGTCTCACTTTTCACCTTAATATCTCAAAAACTACCCCATTTATCAAAAATCCCCCGCGACAATCAATTAACCGCCTTTGTGGTCCAGTGGTTCAACCGACCGATTTCAGATCCAGAGGTCCCGGGTTCGATCCCCATGGGGAGTACAATATATTGTGCTTGGTTTTGTTGGTGGTAGGATTTTGTTTAAGTCCGCCTGGCTAGCTACCACCATCTTACCTAATTCTGTCGCCATAATAACAATTCTAAAATGGTGTTCCGGCATTCAGAGGTAAGATAGCCAGTTCCTCAGTTAGTTGAGAATTCCGGGTGAAGTGCGCCTCCATCTTCGGCCTTATCTCAACTTGTTACTAGGTGAGATGAAGGCCAAGCGCTTCCTCGTCGTACAATAAAAAAAAAAATATATATATCTATGGTATCTCTTTACGGTTTTAATTTCAAGAAAATCGGATAAACCGACAGCTATGCCGTCACAAACATTGCCACATACATATATCCATACATACATACATACAGTGCCGGATTTTCCAACTTAACTGAGAGATCTCGTTCGTTTCGTTTACTCGATCAATTATTGGTCTCTCAATAGCCTGATAATTGGAATCTTAGTGCGTACTCCGCGTCAGTGGGTTGTTACAGTTTTGCACACTTTGCTTTTTGACTTGAAATGCTTTAAGTGTGACTGTATTGAATAAACCGGTCTCATTTTACCCATTACCACTTATTTACGTAGTAGAAAATATTTAAATATCAATTGATTTGATTTTTCCTATGTTTCAGAGAAATAGGATCGATTATTTAAAAATTACCACTTAGATTTTTTGCTTGCTATTTTTACAAAATTAAAATGATCATTTATACGTGCAAATAATATAATCGACTAACTTCTGCTGGCGGCTTCGCCTGCGTAGTACTCAGATAAAAAGTAGCGTATATGTTTTCCTAACCCTGAACAATACATTTACAAAATTTGAGCTCAAAGCTGCTATTCTGTAGTTCTTTCGTGAAGGAGAAATTCGTTTCGTATCCATTTTGCAATGTTTGTCGGTTCTGGAGAAGCTTACAGCGAGCGTTGCTGGAGTGAGCTTTCCCGAATTAACGATTAGCAAACGGTTTGGCGCCGGACTTTGCCAGGAGAGTGGTCGCTACCCACACCTACACCCTTTTATTTTTTGAGATAACACGTTTATTTGGAACAAAATTTTTAGGTATTCACGTACTTACAACTAGTTGCAAAATTTTAGTAATAAGCAAATTAGTAGGTAAATATAGCATAGATATTTATAGTATAGCAATAAGTATTATATAGGGTACATTCTCTCCGTGCTAGTTTAAGAAACTGTGTTACGGCAGAGAAAAGAGTCCTGTATAATACATATATAATAAATAATTAAATAAATAATTAATCTAGCCCCAAACTAAGCATAGCTTGTAATATGGGAACTAGATTACCGATAGAATACTGAAAAACTTTTTGTAAATACATACGTACTTTAGATATGATACAACACAGAACAAACATCTATATTCATCACATACATCTTTGTTCTGTGTGGGAATTGAACTCACAGCCTACAGCGCAGGAGGCAGAGCTACTACCAACTGAGCTATGGGGCTTGTTAATATATACGGACAGACAACGGATTATTCAACTAGGAGACGGAACAAGCCAGAGCTCAACTGATGTTGTGCATCTATAGCCTATAACAATTCCTTACTGCGTGGGTCACATCCACAAAGAACATAGCCTACACGGCACTGCATTGCGCCCGTCAACTTGAGGCATAAAGGTGTTAAGCCACGCATGCCCGTAATTTCACCCGTAACCATACTCTTAAAACCGGTACACAGCAATGCTGCTTGGCGGCTGTTATAGGTATGGTAGTACTTCCCTGGACGAACCCTTTCACAAGGGGATCTACTCTTCAACGCTTAGGTGAACCTTCAAAGGTCCTACTACTAGTGTTGTGGTCAATCAGACTTAACCCCTAGCAAAAGACAGCGATTCCGTTGGCTGTGGTAGACCACCAGAAGGTAGATGGCCACTACTCAATCCTACCTATCTAGAAAGGTTGCTATTCAAAAAAATAGTTCAGTTTCAAACATCAGAACCGCCTTAATTGACTAATTAAGGTGCATCAGAAGGGGAAGTCATTGATAAATATTTTCATAGCAAGCCAATTAGATGAAATGCCTATAAGTACAGCCTACGCAACAGATAGGGGCTCCCGAACGCAAAAGCCCGTTATTCTATTAAATTAAATATTCCAGGCAACTTCAAAGGAGATGCGCTTTCTAAAGCAAAACGAAGCAAATAACTTCATAAACAGAAAGGGAGAAAAATTTAAGCGTATTCGCTGTATGTGTTGGTGAATAAAGAGGCTAATATCGATATCTGATTATAAATTCATTTTTAGCTAGTTTAGGTTTCGAATCGAGCTTGAATTTACATAAAGGATTTTAACAACTGCTCTTTCCAAACTTAGTGACACTTTAGTGCGGTCAAAATCATTCAAGCTTACAAATATGTAATGGACACTTTTTCAACATTAATAATCTCTATATCTCAGAAATGGCATTACTCATAATAAAAAAAAGTATAAATGGGTACAATTTTACAGATATATGCTAGACAGTCGTTAATTTTTTTAGCACTTCTTTAACGACAAAACCAGGCTGAAAAATTAAAAAGTCTCATATTTGCGGGCTTTGGACCTTGAAGAGTTTGTTTTTGCCTGCTTGTGATCTATGGTGATTTTTCAATTTTGTTTATGAAGATGTTTTCAACATTATATTATGTATATATTTGAATATTTGTAAACTTACCACTGTTTATGAGCTACCTAGACCGGACTACTTAAACAAGGAGTCCGCTAATATAGGAATAAAAGTAATACACATGATGATATACTTATGGGTATATTATGGGTATACTCATCAGTATACAATTATCGTAATGTTGTACTGTTGTGTTGGTGTACATACGATAATGACCATTTCTAAAGTCATTCCGATAGCCACGAAATGGGTAGCTTCGTTATTATTGTTCCGTATCCAAAGGATGTCAACGGGGCATATTTATAATTAATCGGGATTTATAAGGCTCCACTGGCTGTCCGTCTATCCGTTTGTCTGTCTGTCAACGGGTTGTATCTCATAGGTTCGTGAAATACGCCCGTCAGTTTCGACTGCGTTACAAGAGCCGTGAACTGTCGAGAATGTTGAAATATACCTACATAATACCCTTTTTTGTATTATTATGTATGATAATCGCAATATTTAAAAATAAACTTCTTAAAAAAAACCATCGACATCGTATCAGCACATCTCTTGATGGCAAATCGCCGCGCAATGGGTTTCAAAAAGGGGATGCAAGGTGCACGGCACAAATTAGAGCAATTTAACTTTAACGTGTCGCGACCTACCTACGTGATACAAGTATAGGATAGATAATTGAAGAGCCGCGACTTTGTTTTACAGCGAGTTTTCTGAAATGTTCAGACCGGAATGCCTCTGGGCGGAGCAAACTTTGAGTGGAACAATCGTGAGACGCTATTATTATACAAAAGTTTATTTTTCAAAGTGTATCTTCATAAAAAAAATGTTTAACACATTATTGTACACAGAAATAATACTATAAAATATGATCATGTAGCACAAACAAACAAAAAGTGTATAAATATTAAATTAGGTACAGATGCTCTTCAATTAAAATGTGGTCTGGAGTTGCACACACACAGCTTTAAGTATATTTTACAATTATTGAACAGGCATTAATGTTTGTACAAAATATGTACTGATAAGTACCTACTCGGTACATATTTTGTACCTATCTCATCATTTCAGCCCACTTACGTTCACGGCTGAACATAGGCTTTCATCCATCGACTCCCCGCAGCAGCCACAATGTCGTCGGTCCATCGAGTCTTCCCCCACTCCGTTTCGCATGTAATCGTGGTCACCACGCAAGAACCTTTGCCTCCCAGCGGTTATCGGTTCTGCGAGTTATTGGGCCTGTCCATTGTCACTTCAGTTTGCTAATTCTGAGAGCATTCAGGTTCCTATCTAATTGTATAAATGTATACATATTTTGTTAACCTATGCCATATGTACCGTGGTTATGTACCTCTCCAAATCAGCCCGCGGTTATCTTTACACGACTAAGGTTTCTTACCAGAAGAATAAACCTTAACTACAATCGCGAATCCACCTCAAAGAGTGGTGAAATGGCAAGACCAGTTTGTTAGTGGACCCTGTCCAACAGTGGGGAACATAACATTGAAGGGCTATTGATCCTAAATCGTACTTCAAATGTTGTTGTTGTTCCGTTTGTTCACCTTATTCTCGCTTTAGTCGAAAAAGCCTATAAAAAAATCATTATTTGGCGAATTATGATTCTTTCAGAAGTTATTCGGGTCGGTTTCTTTCATTTGCCCCCGGGTGTTTGTGTAATTAACGAATTATCTTGGAGCGGTAAAAACATCCTATTCAATAGAGATAAAATATTCCTTCCTTTTGTTGTATTTAAATGATTGGTGTAAATAACGAACACGGCTTTTTATTGTACTGCTTCAGGGTTTGCAGATTATTTCGCCAAAAAAATATTATAATGAGGGTTTTTGTTAATTTTTGAGGGTTCCCGTTTCCATACCAAAAATGTGCCTACGGGACCTATTTAAAAGTCTCCCGTGTCCGTTCGTCCGTTTGTTTGTATCTGATGAACCGTTATAGGTTTATAGAGTGCGTATTTCTATTCCCGCTATACAAACAAATAATAAAAATAAAATGGAGTAAAATAAATAATGAGGTACGTGATTCTTTGCCTCAAATTTTGAATTTTGAGTTTATTCAGTTTATTTATCCGATGAATTATTCAATAAACACACACCAAAAGCTATAAACATACGCAAAGGATAAACTATAATTTGAGTCGGAAATCCGAATCTGTCTGTAAAGTTACGGGAATCAAATTAATTCCGAAATCTACTTTGAATTGAATATCCGGAACTTTTGACTTTGTGTCTTCTTTCAACAGACTGAGCGTTGAAAGCTTTTATCAGAAGTACTATACAAATGAATCAGGTGCAATTAAAACTTTAGAAGATACGAGGGATAACTAATGATAGCCTGTGGTTTCATTCCATAATTTTGAACCTTCCCAAAATTTATGATTTAGTATAATATTTAAATTTTATAATTTTAGTTTTTCTAAATATCCTATCTTACCTATCTAAAAAACATAGACAAAAGATATACAAAGATGTACAAACGATTGCTTAAATTTACTTGTTTTATTTCAAATCCAAGGGAATTTTATACATTTTATGTTTTGACTTTGACTGTAATACCCTAGAAAAAACGAATGAAATGAAATATCTGGGTGTAATCGTAGATAAAAACATGTGCTGACTTCCCCATATCAAACTAGTAGCTAGCCGAATGAATTTGCATGGCTCTATGCTAGTCTATTATTACGTACTGCATTTCAATTTGGGGAGGGACCGCCAAAACACACATGTTAGGTGTTGAAAGATCACAACGATCAGTTTTAAAAATCATGTCATTCAAGCACTTTCTTCTCTCAACTTCAGACCTGTCCGGCAACATTACATCCTTAATATCATCCTAAGAACCCACGCCATGATTCCTACTATGCCTCAGCCTCAGCATTACACGAAAAAAATGATGTGACTTCTTACACCGCGAAAATACAGACCAGAATTCATACACTATCAATTTCAATTCTTCTCTTAATTCCTGTATAATAAACTATCAAAAACTTTTATCAATCAAAAACTTTATTTTTTTGTGCGACGGGGAAGCGCTTGGCCTTCATCTCACTTGGTTACTAGTTGAGATAAGGCCGAAGGTGGAGGCGCACTTCACCCGGAATTCTCAACTGACTGAGGAACATTGGCTATCCTACCTCTAAATGCCGAACACAACAATTGTTTTTTAAGAATTGTTACTATGGCGACAGAGGTAGGTAAGATGGTGGTAGCTATCTAGGCAGACTTAAACAAAATCTTAACACCAACCAAACCAAGCACAATATTGCTCCCCCTGGGGCTCGAACCCAGGAACTCTGGATCTAAAATCGGTGGGTTGATGAACTAGACCACAGAGGCGGTTTAAAATCAAAATCATAAAAAATCTTCAGCTTATCCAGACATGAATACAAGCTAAAAATCTTCATATGTTAGACTTGGCTTCAAGATGAAGAGACAGAAGGTATGATGAGACCCCTGAGGTGATCTCTTCAAATATTATTAGTACATATATAAATTACTCCTCACTACAATTGAAATTAAAGGATTGGTAAATGTTCATCATCTTTGTCTTTTTATGTAGTAGTTTAATCGGTGTTAAGATGCCATAGTGCAATATTTGTTTAGTGTAAAATCATAATTTTCTTACCCGGTACCCAATGCACTACTTAGTTTTAAAATTGTATGTCCTACATATATTTAGTCATAATACTATTTCAATTAAGTAACCATAGTTTGGTTACAGTAAAATGATCAAATTAAATTAGCACTAGTATCTAGATAAGTAGTAATGCAGATTTAATTTTATCATTTTGGCTGCTGGTATAAAACAGTTTTAAGTTTCGAAAAGTCTACATAGCCTTAAACTAAAAATCCAAATTAAAATAGTATCAAATCAGCACCAAGAAACCAAGTTGACATCCGAACTACATAAACTTATATTTTTTATTTCGATACGATATTTAAAAACTGGTAAAAATAGACTTATAACATTGTATTACCTACATTGTTTGTTACAAGTGAGGCTAATAAAAGCGTGTTTAAAAGTCTCCATTTCTTTGCATTCTAACAAACAGTATAACTTATCTAGTCCTTTCCCCCAAACTCGACAGTGCATAAAAACATCAAGAGTCCGACTATAAATCGCCGGGTATTTAATGAGTTTCCTCCGTTTAACGTTCGTCCCCTGCCATAATGCATTGTTATCATCGCCCGGCATTAGGTCGTGAAACATACGTGAGAAGGCTTTATTTTATTGTGTCAGGAAGAACCTATTTCAGAGCTCAGGAGGGGAGCATTTTGAATGAAAGTGTTATTTCCCATGGCGTCATAGTCTGCTGCATTCTACTTTTAAATAAAAGGCTCACCCAATTTCGCACCTACCTCTTTCATGTTGTGTTCAATATATATATTTTAATATGAGAAATATACAGTAGATGATACAAAAGAACAGCACTATAACCAGCCAAGGTTCCCCGATAAGCTTCCATCCATACCTTACTTTAATAAAAATAATACAACTACACATCAAAATTTATTTACATTATCTTTTAACAGTTTAAATTTCATGAAAATCGGATAACCCGTTGAGTTGTGCTGTCACAAACATTGCCAGTGCCGGATTTCCTTACATAACTCAGAGATAATAACGCTAATCCTGTATATTCAATATTAAAACTTTTGTCTAATATACCAACTCAAATAAGGTAGAATATAATATATTTCTTTTTCTTTAATAATTAAATTAAAATATCATTGCTCAAGTCACACGTAAAAATATTTCAGTAATTTTGTTACAAGATAGAAAGCTATAATTTCAGAATATAAAGTCGCAGACAGGAGACAAATTCCTTCAAAGTGCAGATTCCTGATTAATTTCAAAGGTTCTCTTCTGGATTAAAAGTTGTCGAGCCAAAGGTTGCGTAGCTTGTTATGAGGATTAATTAAGACGTAATAAACTGAGGAATGCCTTTCAGATTAAGATTTTACCTGTAAAATTATTCAATGAAGGTATTCTCGACTAAATTGAAAATAGTATTTGTAGGTTTTTGGAGATATTACATTCTTCCCTGTTTCTGGCGTCTTATCATTAACCTTTGTCATTGGTAAGAAATGTACGCAACAATGTTATGCAAAATCTTTAAGTTCCCATCCTTATACATAAAAAGGGCGTAGTAGTAGCCTACACCCACAGAGAAAAAAAATCATGTTTTTGCTCTCTTTATAATAATAATAATAATCAAATTTAATTCAGGTAACTTAAGTATAGTACAGAATGGTCATTTTATCAAAGACCTTGCTCTGGCCTGGAGCTAGATAAGCCTAGAAACTAAAAAACATCTAGCGATCAATTTCAGGGTACATATTTTAAAATTAGAACAATGACTGCAAAACTGGAAAAAAAACTTTGCAGCAAAGTAAGCGCTCACCGCGAAATAAAAAAGATCCACTAAACGAACTCGGAACATTTTGGAAAAAAAAACCATTTATAAATTTAACTTAGCCTAATATTGTATTTTTTTTTATTGTATGACGGGGAAGCGCCTTCATCTCTCCTTCTGGTTACAAGTTGAGATAAGGCCGAAGGTGGAGGCGCACTTCACCCGGAATCCTCTACTGAGGAAGTTGCGGTAATTTTTTTTTAAGAATTAACAGTTCTTAAAAAAAAATACTCTGTTATGGGGTATATATACGAAATTAGGTAAGATGGTGGTAGCTAGCCAGGCGGACTTAAACAACAACAACAACAACAACAAAATCATTTATTGCTAAATAAATACAACGAGAATTAAACAAGTAGCAAAGGGGGTAGCCATCAGCACTATTCTGCGTAAGTAAAGGTCTACGCAGGGCTGGTTTTCAGACTACCCCTAATAAAAAGCTCGAGCTTCGATGTTAGTCGATAGCCGCAAAAGAAAGGCGGTTAAAAACGTAAAGAGTAATCAAAATTAATAAAATGAAATTAAAAATGCCAAAAATAAAGAGTGCCTACTGTTTCAATGATTCCGCAACTAGTAGGGAGTGGGAAGGGAAAGGAAGGAAGAAGGGTGGGAGGAATACGGTATACTTAGTCTTTTTTTGGTAAGAGCTGGCCCAATTTAAATTAGATAAAATACATTGAACTAGTCACCATTTCTTTTTGTTTATGTAATAATATATATTTCACTTGAAGGAAACTCACTGTATTTATTCAATTGCCAATTGTCATCGTCACAACAAATGTCAATGTCAACTTTTAGTGTCCAACTTCAATAATCATAAGCTTGAAGTTAGTTTTAGAACAATGCCATTGAGAAATTCAAATCTTGTTTCCGGAAAAATTGTTGATGTATTATTTAGTAAAAAACGAACTATCCGTTACCTCTTAAACAGTAAACATAGCACACAACATTTTTGTAAAATGTTGATGTGTTTTACTAATAGATTAAACATTGATTATACACTTTTATTCGAAAGTTCAGACTATAAGTTAATGTAATGAATAATTGTTTGATGCCTTGATATTTCATTGACTTACCGTGTAATGATAAGAATATCATTTAATGACAGCAAAAATTGTAAAACTCATAAATTAGTTTATAAGAAAGATTGAATTACACTTTCAGTCTTCTTCAGTTAGGTTTCAACACAATATTACTACATCACCTATTGTTTTTAACAATGCCAGGAAAAGATAATATTTTCTCGTATATGATTGGCTGAACATAAATCATAGAAATATAAGTAGATACAATACAATTTGATAATTAAAAATACTTCCAAACTTCTCAAATTAGGTTTCAACAAGATTTTACGATATCACTTGCTGTTTGTAACAATGCTAGAATAAGATAATTTGAGTTTATATTTACTCAATTGTGATTGATTTAAATTCTGTCAGCTTATCTGTTTTATTTTAGAGTATAAAAAGGGCAAATAATGTTCAAGGAGCACAGTCATATTTCTATCGACGGATCTCAAACATAAGTTAAGTACCTACCTAGTTATCTTTGTGCCTTGTGATATTATAATGTTGTGTTTTGTCGTATGTTTACCTACTTTAGTCTACTTATGTGGGTCCGTGAATATACCTATTAAATTAAAGTAAATATAAAATGTAAGTAATTTTTAGTAATTACCTATGTACTTTTTGATTTTACTCCATATATCCGTGTTTGTTAAGCTTTGATTGCTAGCTAAACCTTTAAAGTAAAACATTATCCTTATACCCTCATTCTGATATTTTTATGTTGTATTGGTAAAAGTTTACCTACGGTTTATTCACGTGTATATGCAAATAGTTAAACATTTGGTGATTTGCTTATTTACATTTATATCACCATGTTAGTAGCTTTGGTAACGAAGCCTAGCGTGAAACAGTAATATACCATAAATTAATAATTCGTGTTTTTCTTACATTATAACATTCAATTAATATGATTTATTTTTGTTATCCATTAAGCAAGACTTTAAAAAGCTCTCTTAGAGATGCTATTTATTTATTTAATGTTTCTAAATAAAAAGTGGAAACGGCATCTACCATTTTTTTTAGCACTTTGTATATTAGATTCATAATAGTTTGGTGAGACTCACGGAGACTCTAAACGTGTTTTATTTGGCATATCTATTTGAAAATTTGAAAGGTAATTCTTATATAAATAGTTAGGGTTTCCTACTCTTTCTCTCAAACGTGTTTTTTATATCGTGACATTCCACCAGACCACTTCTGGTAATTGGGTCTCTCTATTCTCCTTTATTCCGTAAGCGTCAACGATAGAGCATTATGATAGGAGATAAGCACCTGAATTTTGAAACTTTAGTTGCACTCGCTAAACATTTTTACTACCATTGCAGATAAAAACCATTCCAAAAGCCAAAATTTTTATTGGTTTAATTGAAACAACGATTGCAACAATGATACACAATAGTTCAGCAGAACCCACCCACCCACTAAGAACTCATCAACTAAGTACGATTGTCAATTCGTGAGTCAAACGTCGTGTTTTTTTTATTAGAAATGGGTTTCCTCTTGACTTCGCGATACGTCTGGGTAAAACATAGATGAGGATGAGAGGTCTACGAAGGAGCTTTTCTAGAAGCTGCCTATTAAAGGTCACAGAACTCAGCAAATTGCTTGACACCGGACCATGCAGAAGGGTAGTCACAAGTCAGGTGGCCAGGTGAAAGGATCATAAAGCCGTTTTCCTTTGCCCATGGTAGACCACTAGGAGGTAGATAGAGCGAAGGTTCATATCCTGCAGTGGACTAACTTGAACTGTGATGATGTCATCATCATCAAAATCCAAATTAGTCAACATCATTGTTGACAGTCATAGGTACTTATGATGGTATTGAATAGCAAATAAACGGTTACAATACAATGTAGCGGGAGCTTTCATTACGAATGTTTTCATGTAAATACATTGAGTAGATAGGTATATTCGCTACATTATTTATACACTTTACGCACCAATTAACCAATCAAGTGATTAATGAACTGGAATAATAAATATTCGACGTATTTTGTGAATGGAATATGATATTACTCACAAAATTACATATTTTTTAAAACTTGCAAAACTTTTAGATGTGTATAGTACAACTGCTACACATTATAAACCGTTGCTGCCTACATCAACTCACGCATACGCGCTGTTTTTACTTACGTGTACACGTGTATACGTAAGTAAAAACAGTGTTTTAAAATGTCGAATTACAAAATGTTTTCTAACCATTATCATATATTTTAGTGTTCCAGTTCTCTGGGGATTTTACCTCCTCACCTGGTCTCAAGTTTCAGGCCAAAGAAGCGTACTTCATCAAG
Organism: Venusia cambrica; assembly: GCA_951394065.1. Lineage (NCBI taxonomy): Eukaryota > Metazoa > Arthropoda > Insecta > Lepidoptera > Geometridae > Venusia > Venusia cambrica. The sequence continues at coordinate 9,028,360 of OX596035.1, forward strand.
AATCCTTGTCAGTTTGAGGAAATTGCTATTTTAGGTACCTCTATTTAGAGGTCCAACTCTTGAAAAATTTTACAACATGTCGTTGTTGCACATTCGAAAATTATAAAACGCGGCATGACATTCGGCATGGTAAGTTATTTATTTGGGATTTTATTGGGGCAAAACGAGTCCTCTCCATTTTATCCTTTTTACCCCGCCACACATTTATTTAGGTTTTCCAATAAAAGACAGAGTGCGCGTCAATATTTCAAAATGCTACACACTTTGTTTTTATAAAAACAGCATTTTTTAAAAGCAACAGAGTACTTTCAACCCTCTAAGTATTTCAAGGGTTTTTTTTACGGAGTTTGTTGTCCTATGTCACTATGTGTGTATCATGTATGACTGCTACCATCATCATTAACAGATCATCTGTTATCTCACTAATGGGCAGTCTCCTACAAGCTTATGGGTTTTGCCATTAGCAAGCCGATTGGTGATCGTAATCAAAGTACTAGATAATACACAGAGGGCTGCTGCTTTTTTTGTAATGAGAGCCTTTAGTCGAAGTGTATAACATCCGTGGATTGAGTTGGAAGGGACAATCCTTAAGCCACGACCTTCACGGCAAAGACATGACTGTCATTGCTATCGAACTAATAAAACTTTCACTATTCGAATCTGTAACCATTTTGTACGGAACACTATAAATAAACATTGGAATAAAACATTGGGATCGCTTGAAATTATTCAGATTATTTAATCTGTAGGCTGCTAATAAAATATCTGAAAGCTCCCGGGAACGGTATTAATTCTCCGAAGGCTTTTATTTACAGTGGAACCGATATCAGATTTATCGAATGCGAATACATGACAATTAAAATATGGAATTACAGTAGTTCTGTTAAACTGAAACAAATGGCTTTTGAATGTAAGAAAAAAAAAACGATTATTACTAGATTAGTTTACTAGACTTACTAGTAAACTACACAAGCCGTGGCTGTCAAGGCTTAAGAATCGACCCCTCCAATTCAGCCTATGGATGTCGTAATATCCGACTAAGGGATGAATTGTTACCGTCTGCCCCAAAGAATGACCGCCACGTGGGGGCAGATGGTAACACTTATAGCTATCTGCCCCCACGTATGAACAGTGGCGGCACACGGTAATATATTATCACCGTGTTCATACGTGTCATACGTGTGGTTTCTTATAGGTGGGGGGAGGGGTATGACAACATACGAATTAATATTCATCTTGAAATAAAAACCACCTTCCTTCTGTGTATTATCTACACCTTTACTGCGACTCACCAATCCGCCTACCATGCGTGGTGATTATAGCAAATACCTCTGTTTATCAATGGACACTATCGACTGTTGATGTGATGTTATAGTTTAGCGTTTAGCTTAACTAGTAAAATGTACAATATTTGCTCGCTAAGCATTTGCTTGAGACACCGTTCCCACCATCCTGTGAAAATTTCTCAGCATCCTTTCTAGCTTATGCTGGTGACTTAGTGCGGATACGACTGATGTATTGACTGGCGATGCTGATCTTTCTTGAAATAGCTTAGTAGGTATTCTTTTCTCTTTTTTTTATTGTACGACGGGGAAGCGCTTGGGCTTCTTTTCACCTGGTAATAAGTTAAGATAAGGCCGAAGGTGGGGACGCACATCACCCGGAATCCTCAACAAACTGAGGAACTGGCTATCTTGACTCTAAATGCCGGAGCACAACAATTTTAGAATTGTCATTATGGCGACAGAATTAGGTAAGATGGTGGTAGCTAGCCAACCAAACCAAGCTTATATTGTTCTCCCCATGGGGATCAAACCCGGGACCTCTGGATCTGAAATCGGTGTCTTGAACCACTAGACCACAGAGGCGGTTATATATTCATTCGTAATCTGCGTCAGGACTAGTGTTGCTCAATCGGAGCTTGGCTTTAGAAAAGAGAGACGGGTAATGGCTTGGCCTTCATCTTAACTGGTTTCAAGTTATGATAAAGCTGAGGCGCACTTCACCAGAAATCTTCAAGAGTCTGAGGAACTGGCTATATTACCTCTAATCGTCATAAGGCCTAAGTACCACAAGTTACTAAGTAAGGCCGTCATGTATTCCTACCATGTAAGTATTACCGTTTTTACCATAGAGCTAAAATAAAAATGAACAATCTTAAAAATACACGAGGTGAAAATAAAATTGTTTAAAGAATAATTATTAACATTAAATGTTACTTATTGTATTAATATATGTAATTAAATTTAGACCAGAAGCCTACGGTACAAATAATAAAGCCTTTTTTACACAACTAGGAGACGAAACAAGCACGTAGCCCACCTGATGTTAAGTGCTCTTGCCTATATCAATTGCCTTACTGCGTAGGTCACATCCACAAAGAACATAGCCTACATGGCACTTGAGGCATTAAGGTTTTAAGGATTGCGTGCCCGTAATTTCATCGGCAACCATACCGTTTAAACCGGAACACAGTAATGCTGCTTGGCGGCTGAATAGAGCATGGTGGTAGTACTTCCCCGGACCATCCATTACACACTACTCTAAAAATTCACTTAAGGAAAAATGGACAGACCGACGGGCAAGGAAGTTTTTAGATAGCCCATATCTAAGGCTTTTGGCACCTTTTGGGTACTGAACCATAAAAAGTAAGCACAACCAGGAAATTCTAACAAAATCACAGACAGCTAAACGTTTTCCGTTTTTCCTAACAAAAACTTACACAGTCAGGTCATAAATTCTGTCACAAGTTTAATATAAAATAATTGAAACAAGTTTATTCATTATGTAACCATTTATATACCAAAATGAACTTAACGAAACATAGATTCTTATGACAAAAAAGTTTATTCAAAATGACATCCGTGATTTTGAATACAGGCCTTCAATCTGCGCGGCCAGTCGTCTATCGCAGCACGAACGAGGTCCATGTCAATATCGGCGGCTGCCTTAATCAAGGATGTCTTGAGTGACTCCAAATTGGGATGAGGCTTTGAGCACGCCTTTTCCTCCAAGTGTTGCCATATCTTGTAATCTAACGGACTCAAATCTGGACTGGAGGAGGGCCAGTCTTCGTGCCGGATGAAGTCGATTTCACGCGCCGCCAGCCAGTCTTGTGTGCTCTTCGCTCTATGAGCTGGCGCCGAATCTTGTTGGAATACCCAGTGCCTGTTATTGAACATGGTATGAGAAACAGGTTCCACGAGGTTCGTCAGGACTGTATTTTGATACACAACTGCATTCGTTTTTACACCGTTCTCACAAAAATGTACCTCTGTTAAGCCCCAATAAGAAACTCTCAACCATACCATGAGCGAGGATGGAAAATGACCTCGTTGGACACGCGGAATACGGTTGCTCGCTTCTTCACTACTGTGTGCGTACACCTTATCATTTTGTTTGTTGTAGCTCTCTTCTACGGTCAATATTTTTTCATCCGAAAAAAGAATTTCCCGATATTTTTTTCCCGCGTACCGCTACAACAAAGCGCGACATCTCTTCAGTCTCAGGTCCATTAGACGAGCATTTAAACGATGTCCTGTTTTTCTTCGATATGCCCGAAGCCCTCTTCATTTAACACCCTTTTCACCGTGGTTCTGCTTAACCCCATCTGAAGGGCCAACAGTTTCTGCTTACGTTTGGGATTTCTTTGAATTCGCGCCTTCACAGCTTCTATCACTGCTGGAGTCCTAACAGACCGAGGGCGACCACTTCTTGACCTGTCATCTACACTAGAGTCTTCATTGTATCGTTTGATGGAACGAATCTTTTGGTTATATTCAAATTTTTCAGTATGTCAAAAATTTGAATTGGCGCGTAACCGCAACGATGCAACGCAATATCTGCAACACGGTCTTCTTTAAGCGTCCACTCCATATTTAAAAATGAGTAAAATTCTAAATAGTATACATTTTTATTTTCATGAACAATTCGAAATTCGAATTCAATAAACTTTTTTGTGACCAGCATTCTAAAAGAAAAGTTTTTACTGTGTGACAATACCTATGACCTGACTGTGTATAAAGAATTATTTAATGTTCAGTGAAGCCGTTTGCATAATTAAACTGATACCTTCGTTGTGACTAAACTGTCCCATCATACGTTTAGCCAGCCAAAGTAATTACAAGCGGGGTTGTATTCAACTAGTAGTGCAAGAGATCAAGTGACTTTGCACAAAATAATAGAACTTATATGGAGCTATTAAGGTATATCATAGTACGAGTAGGACTATATACCTACCTGTATTTATTTTCATAAGGACACGACACGGTAATACTGATTTTCGTCCTGGTTTAGCGGTATTTTTAATAAGAAGGTACCTAATACATTATACTATTTATTTAGATTTCTTGTGTTATTTTGCATGGTTAATATATTTTTGATGAATATTACAGGACATTAATTTTACACAGCGCCATCTAGCCTCAAACTAAGCATAGCTTGTAATATGGGAACCAGATTACGGATAGAATAATAACATACTTTTGTGAATACACGTACTATATGATACAACACTCAAACACAGAACAAACATCTGTATTCATCACACAAATGTTAGTACTGGGTGGAAATCGAACCCACAGCCTACAGCGCAGAAGGCAAAGTTACTACCAACTGAGCTTTGCGGCTTGTTAATAATTTTGTAGATTGTACTTGATCAAAACACTAATAAGAACATGTAATTATAACATTCGTGAACGTATTTAAAAGTTGAGCACTTTATATTATTATTTCACTGTTGCGCCCTTCAAATATGTGATGAACTTCATCTTGAATCTCAGCATAAAAAGCGCAAAATATTTATCAAGCTTTTATTTTCTTTCGAGTGAGCTGTATTGTATAACAGCAGGTGTCAGACATTACCAGCTGCCGCCATAGGCTAGATTTGGTCGAGCTGTCATCTCCATACATCTCAATGGTAAGGTGCCTTATTTTTGTATCAGGATTTTTAAAAAGCGTGACGATTAGCATTGGCATAGTACTGCATGATCATGATCTCTGGCTTTTTGATATAGGCAATTGCAGATGACTCAGGTTATGTCAAAACCAAATAGGTACATTATTGTTCTGTAGCTGATTGGGTAGGACCATAAACCATGAACATAGCACATAGAACCATGTTTATTAATTGGAGACTTTAATATTATAAAGCCACCTTAAAATATGTGGTTGGTAACCTAGCTGTCAGTTTTCTAAAATTTTTGCAAACATGTATGATTAAAACATTTAGATGAGTGTAAAACTGAGTAGCTGATCTCTCAGGCTATTCTCATAAATTTACTGTTCGTTGCAATTAAGCGCAGGATATGCGGCGTGTGAAAGATTACCGCGACAATGTGAGCGCACCTTAATACATTTCAAAATAGTCTAGTCATATACTCGTAAAATGTGATTTAGTGAATTAATACATACCTTAAGAAAGTCTCTTACTACGTAAGCTAATTACCTAAATGGGTTAGTGTTTAAAGACGTTTAGAGAATGGGTTTTAAGCCGGGAACTACTCCTTACACTACCTGCAGTCCTGTTATTAATGAGAGAATGAATGAACACTCAATTGCACACAAATTATGCCATATTGGGGTCGAACGTTACTGGAAAATGTACGCTGGCAGTTGATTCCAAATGTGTGCAGTGCTTAAATGAAAATTTTAAAAATATTTGGTTTATTTTTTCTTATCTGCCTGGATTTGTAATCCTGCTAACATTTGCACAAAAACTCATTAACCTTTGTGTTTAGCTTTGTTATATTCGCCGCCAGTTTTGTAGTTCTAAACACGTACTTTGGGTATTTGCCACGACTCAAACAGGGTTTTATCTCGTAAAAGTTGTGTGGTTAATTAACCCAAAAAGTAGGTGTACTCTAGTTTTCTCGGCACGATACGCCCCGAGCTAAGAACTTGTTACCGTATTATTAGGTTTTCCTCTAAAAAGGTTCTGTGTAGCGAAACTTGTGGGAATAATTTTGTTCCAAACAGAAAATTAAATGTTAACAGACTTTTGTTATCTGGCATTATATCGCAATAGTTTCTGCTATCGGCTTCGCCTGCGTGGTTCACAGAGTAAAAGAAGAATATTTATTATTCTTCATCTAGAATAAATTTTGTGCTTAATTTCACCTCAATCGGAACAGTGGTTCATGCGTGAAAGAGTAACAAACAATTTCACATCCTCACATCCGTATAAACTTTTCTTACTTTTCAGTTACAAACGCATCATGTCGTGAAAAACCTTTTCAAAAGCTGTAAGTGATTTACCATTATCACCACTTTTGGCAGGCAGTAGGAATCTTCTTAAGGTGAGTTCTTCAGATTCATTGGTGAGCGCTACATCCAAGGGCTGAGCTGGAGGGTTTGATTCCTAAGCCACGAGCATCGCGGCGGTTGAGATGCAAGCTTCTATTTTTTTTGTGAACGATGAAATAGTATTTTTTTTCTATTAACAGGTCATCAGGCTGACCTGATTACCATTATTACACTGATGTAATAATGGTCATACAATTGGTTGGTTCACGTCTCATCACTGCTAGTAATAATGTTCCTGTTGTGTAAACCGGTTTTGTGCTTTAATTTCATGCTAAAAACATTTGTTTATGCAACTATCTTATATGCTATCTATCGAACTCATTTTGTTAATTGCGTTTGTGCATAGAGTGTAAGCCTTAGGGGTTCCAGTGTATCGGTAGCTTCAGATAGGAGTTATCGGTACACTGGCGCGGACAAAACACAGTGGAGAGCCTCTCCACGTATCCCTCTGAACTAGCAGAGGGCACAGTCTGATGAGGCAGGATGGGCAGCAGTTAGGGGTACTGTACCTGGACGGCGAGGTGATTAATTCGCCTCGCAAGAGTATGGGATCCTTTAGGACCTGGGGGACAGTGGCAGTGTTTTTCACGCTTGCCTGATGGAAGTATAAGCTGTCGTGCGGTGGGTGGGAGACAGACAACCTGATGAGGTCAATGGTCAAATGGAGATCTGATGAGTCAATCTCAATGCGGTGGGGTATCTTGTAGAGGATTTCTCTTTGGATAATTAAAAGAAAAAAAAAGAAGCCGGCCAAGGGATCTATATACTAAAGCATTTGTCAGCGGCTTTTCTCGCGGTGCACCCATATAAAAAGTAGCGTATATTCTTTCCCATGCCGTATACTACACCGATGTCAAATCTCATTCTGTCGTTATTTCAGGTAATAAAGAAATAAAAAAGTAGCATGAGAAAATGTGTGAAATTCCTAGAGTTTGAAATATCGTTAAATGGGCCAGTTGATGACACTTTTTGAGCTACAGTAATTCTGTGCATATGTGATCTTCTTTTTCTTTCTTGTATACAACTATCTAGTTAATTAATTTCCTACATCTATAAGTAAGTTAAATTTAACTTGTTTTTAAGAGACAAATAAATCAAATTTTATTATTATTATTTTATTATCTTGTTCATTGGCATCCTGTGGACAGAAATTGACATGTACCCTATCCATTAGGTTTTAAGTTTGATAAATGTTTTTTTTTATTGAGTAAAGAATAAATATGGTTTGAATAAAATCCATATTCAAACCATAAAAACATAGAAATGAGATAAGGTACCAGGAAGAAGCGCAAGGTGACGCTCATTTTTCAAACTCGCGTGAGTTCAGCTCTATTTTCCACGTTTCGGAGATATATCGCTGTAGCATTTTTTTGCGACTCAGTTTTAGAACGAATGGCCAAGCAGACAATATACAGATATGAGGCACAAACGTAGCTTTATTAATGTTATGAAGAGCATGAAAGGTTTTAATTTACCTTGTCATGTAAATATTTGTTTTTACAGCGTTTCGTTATTATTGTTAAGGCGTATTCTCGTGTGGGTTTCTGATTGTATTCATCTGTATTGTTTGGAAAAAATATTATTTGCGTAGCGGAAATATTCTGTTTGGATTTCAGTAGGTAACTAACTGAAAACTCAATCAATTATACTGTTTTATTTTAAAATTATATTTCGTTTGCATATACGGACTGGTTCTTGTAACTTGTAATTAGAAGCCGTATTTAATTAAAACTAGTTTCGAAGATCACCAAGGTAGTTAGTAGGTATATTAATCACCGTATTTAGCATGTTATAATGTCTCTAGGTAATGAACAAATGATATGGATTTTGGTATAGTTTATTTATAGCTTCAAAACATTACCGTGGCTTCAATATCTAAAATACAACAAATGCTGATTCGGCCGAGGATTACAAAAGGCGCAAATATAGTGGTCTCGACAGAGCCTATTTGAGCCTTTTGGGGTGGGGAGCCGATGCCCTCCGGGTTTTCAAAGATATTGCGGGGCTTTTGATTGAGGTGACACGTGACCCAAGGGCTGGCTCTTATTTAGGCCAGCGAATTAGCATAGCTATTCAGCGTGGCAATGCAGCCAGTGTCTTGGGCACGCTTCCGTCTGGTACTGGTCTGGAACAGTTGAGTTACCTATAGGCCGTTTGTAACGGTCCTTAGGTAATCTGACTGATTCCTTTGTACATAGTTAGTTTAATTGTACTTTTATTGAATAAATGATGTTTATAATATCTACAATCAATTTGTCACTTCATACATATAGGATACATCTAACTAACTATGAACATCAATATTTTTTAAGTCGAATGCTTAAATTTTCCATATTGGTTCCCATAACTAACTGACTCTTAACGAGGAAAATTTTAGTATGGGAAATTTAAATTTATAATTTAAATATTTTTTTTGATAAAATATCCTCCTCTTAATAATATAAAATTAGGCATATTCAAAATTTTCGTAGATAAAAAAAATATAGAAAAGGTAAAAAAAAGTGAAATTTTTACTTTTTTGTGTTCACTAAATGTTTTGAAGCTTCAATTTCAAATATTGTCTCATTCGTAGCAAACCCTATGGACCATGAAAATAAAAATTACTAAATGACAATGGCGTAAGTAGTCGTCTTTTTTAACCTTTTCTATCAGAGAGTTCAATATCATTTGATTAAAAAAAAACGGGCTGAGATGAGTCTGCCCTCGATCACGCTTGGTGCAACCCCGCCGAATCGTCGTACGTGTTATATACCAGTTTTTTTATAAAAATTACGTAGGTAGTTACAGAATGCGCAACTAAATTATTATCGACATCTGGTATATTCCATTCATAATTCATAATTTTTGGAATTAAAGCAAATGCAATCGCAACCAAAAATAATTTATTATAACTTATTATATTTATTATAATAGCAGCTGGTATTGTCAATTTTTCTGCTCTAGGCTACCTTCGAAAACAGTTAATAGGCATATTTTTTAAAGGCTTTTTCCACCCTCATCCGCATATACCTTTTAATAAGATCGTCTTAGTTATTTTGCATAAATAAGTTAATCACGAGAAGGAAAGGCCCTATTCATTTCCATCCTTACATTGCTTAGTTTTCCGAAAAAGTTTCTCGTTGTGCGCTTGTTCAAGTATTTTCCAGGAATTTCGTGGGTAACCGTTTGACCCATTTTCAAAACTTTCTTTAGACTTTAAGAGCAAGATTGATGTTGAAGAAAAAGTGCGTTTTTAAAAGAGATTTTCTGCTCTCGTGAAAATTTTGGCCGATTTTCAGCAATTGTTTCATCAAAATGAATGTATCCATATAATACAAAGTGGTCAGATGAATGGGTCACTGACGATAATTTACGATGCTGAAACTACTGGATGGATTTGAAAGAAACTTTGTATTATTAATTTACCATTAGCTAAGATCTTGTATAATCTTTAACTTGGGTTGCAATTCTTTTTTAAATAAATGGAATATATTGACGGATTGACTTGAAAGTTTTGAAAGGATTTAATGCTCGTCATCAAGGGCATTGACCATGCTGAGAGGTACTTAAATTTACGCTCACTTTCAACCTCTCTCAGATGGTTGTTGAGGCCACTCGGGTTCTTGATATTGATGACTATTACTTAAATTGAAAAAGACCAAAATTCCGTATTAAAGCAGCTACAGATTCCAAATTTAAAATGTGGATGATTATTAGCTGTGCCTCTAAAATGTATATTAATGGTATACGAATGGTGAAGGCGAAATGTCTGCTCGAAACAATACTTGAGCGTCAATGATTTTTTCTACGTGACCGAAACCGATGTTGCCAGTAACGGAACGTTTTTCACGCGCTGTAGATATCTCACAAAGATCACGTAGAGCGCTGTCAGCACACTGGGGGAGTAATTTGATGTTATTACGGGTGGCAGATGTTTCCTTGGCTATTTTTCAATCTTTGTATCACGTTAGGCTATCAGATGTTGCAATTTACCTGCTAGTACAAGGATGCCTCGAAGATTTTAGATCGGCCTTTTTTTGTTTTTTTTTTAAATAAGGTCACCCGTTGGTCTCATAAATTGTGTAATTTATTAATGTGTAAATGAATTACATTTATTCAATAAATTAAACTAACTAAGTACAAAGGAATCAGTCAGATTACCTAAGGACCGTTACAAACGGCCTATAGGTAACTCAACTGTTCTAGACCAGTACCAGACGGAAGCGTGCCCAAGACACTGGCTGCATTGCCACGCTGAATAGCTATGCTAATTCGCTGGCCTAAATAAGAGCCAGCCCTTGGGTCACGTGTCGCCTCAATCAAAAGCCCCGCAATATTTTTGAAAACCCGGAGGGCACCGGCTCCCCACGGACCCAAGGTCTCCACCCCAAAAGGCTCAAATAGGTAAGCTCTGTCGAGACCACTATATTTGCGCCTTTTGTGATCCTCGGCCGAATCAGCCGCCGCACCAGCCCTAACTGATGTCCCAGGCAGATGAGATGGCGCTAGGGTGTCGACGCAGGTAGCGTCCCACACCAAAGGCCTACCCATTTCCCAAGGGACAAGAGTAAATGTGTAAATGTGTAATGTAACTGTGTAATTAATACCGCCTCTGTGGTATAGTGGTTCAACCCACCGATTTTAGATCCAAAGGTCTCGGGTTCGATCCCCATGGGGAGTACAATATTTTGTGCTTGGTTCGGTTGGTGGTAGGACTTTGTTTGGGTCCGCCTGGATAGCTACCACCATCCTAACTTATTCTGTCGCCATAGCAAGAATTCTAAAATTGTTGTGTTCCGGCATTTAGAGGTATAAGATAGCCAGTTTATAACAACAATTTAAGAATGGTTGTCATGGCGACAAAAAAATGTTTAATGTAATTAATGTGTGCGATAAAGTGTTCGTTCATTCATTTATTCATTTGTACTTATAGTAACACAAAATATTCTAAAATTACAAAATTTTCGATAAGTAAATCAAAAGTAATCAAATGTGTTATATGTGGATGTTTAAAGGTATGAGCAGCAGCATCCACACACCAATCGACGATTGTGGTGGTCGCGGGAAGTCAATGGATGGTGGCGTCTATTGGTAGCTATTTGTGTCGTAACTTGGGGCGAGACCTATGTTCAGCAATGTACGAATGTGTGCCATACACGCCTGCCACCTACTATTTGCGTGTAGTGAGCATGCTTAATTTCCAGTTTTTGTCAAAAGGCTAGCCTTTGGACAAAAACCTTCAGCCATAGTCACAGCTTGAACCTGGTGAGATGAAGGCCAAGCGCGTCCCAGTCGTAAAATAAAGAAGTTCTGTAGCAGTCTTTTTTGAGTGTGATGATGATCAATCAATCAATGAGTTTTTTAGCTATTCATAGCTATTCAGCCATGAACTACTATGCTTACTATATTACAAGATTGAAAAATGTATATTGGTTCCAACTAGCGCAAAAATCCGTTTTTTATGAGAGCTAGTTGGAAAATGTCGGTAATTATCTATAAACTTCGAAATCTCTAGTACTATAATTAATATTTCAGCAATTATAATGTAAATAATGTAATATTAATCATAATCGCTTACAGCATTATTTTCCTTCGAGATCAGCAAGACAACGAGTTTATTTTTAACATGGGTACATGATAATGTGGCGATCCGATACCCAGTTTAATTCTATTTGCATAGCGATTCAAAGCATGTTTTCAGTTTTTAAGTTAATCACATTCCGAGTCCGAGATACAATCACAAAGGTTAGAGCATCCTTTGTGCGAATTGATGGCCAAAGAGTGCGATCACAAAGAAACACGATCTCTTTAAGTCCGATCTATCAATTTGTTTAATTGGATTCTTTCTTTGTGTATTTTTTCTCTGTTTGCGACCTATTGAGATTCAATTTTATTCCATTTGTTCGTGCGCGCTTTCTTTTGATTCTTTGGTTTTGATCCGCTTTATGAGAGGAAAAATGAGATGTGATTATATTTTGGCTTACGATCTAATGTTTTCCGTATTTAAAATAAGTTACTTAAAAAAATTGTGCATCAGGCGATTGGAACCGCGGTCCTTTCTGGGAGAGGTCTCAATCACCAGTCATCACGACTTTTTCTCCTTCGAGAAAACCTCTGATAACTCGACACGTAAACGAGCAGCATAAAGAAGTGTTGAAGCTGTAATCTACTACTGTAATCCATGATTCGTTTTTCACGATAACCATAGAATGCCTTTCTATGGTAATTATTTTGCCTGAGCAGCCATGACTGCGATAATTACCAATCTATCATTCAATATTGTTACAAAAACTAATTATCTACCAACCTATTCTATATATCTTGAAGAAAGAACAATAGATTCTGAACTTATTGTTTGCCGAAATTGGCTGTCTCACAGATTGATGTATCGTTCGTGGAATCGCAAAATCTGAAATCCCGTGATAATACCTCCCACCTGTATTTTTAACAGAAAAACGTCTATTCATACACATTATTTAGCAATCCATATTTGTTTCGAAGTTGCTGGTTTTTTTTATATGATGGTCTTGAGCTAGCACAAAAAAAACAAACCCAGAGGAGGTTTGTCTAGCTCACAAACACAGAGGGGTTTTTCTAGCTCTAGGCTAGAGAAAGGATGCGGTCTTCGATGGAGCTAGCATTCTCAGAAAGCACTGCCCATCCGAGCACCGGCACAGCTAGGTAGATGTCGATACGCGGTAGTTGTAGAAGTACCTAGTAGTAACAGTGGTCGTAATAGTAGTAGGAATCGTAGTAGTGGTAGTAGAAAGCGGACTAGGTAGTCTAGGTATATTAAATTACACTGTGTATGAATGCTCATGTTACAATAAAGTAGGAGCTGTTAGCTAAAAACATTTAATTGATCAAATTTGAATTTTGTATCTATGCAAACGTAAAAGACATTAAGAAGTTTTGGAGTTCGGACCAACATCATTTGTATTGTTAGTAATCATATCCAGTTGTCATTGCTAAAAGCCAAATATAATATTATTTAACTAGTGATACGCTCTGCGGGATGAAGTCTTATCATCCCATGGGAACATAATAACATATATCTTATTATTTACTAGCTGTACCAGTGCCGTTTCACTTGCACATAACATAGGACGCCGTAAATACATATATACCATGTAAACTTCGATCTCTACTGCCTACCCCACAGAAAAACGAAGTGAGATTTTACATCACTGACATTAAATATTACCTATCTAATGCAAAGTGTTTGTGGCGGCAGCAGCGCGGTAAAGACTATTATAAGTTCCTAGCAAAGGGACTTATTGACCCCTTGAGTCATTAGATTGGACTAAGGGATTTTATACAATGGGCGAGCAGCAGCTTCCATCCATCTATGAACCTACCTGACACCAATACTGTGAAAACCAACTCACCTGTCGCGTGTGATAGCGTGGTGATAATGGCGATTTGTTGGGAGATAGGAAACACACTCTTTACTAATAAGCACAAATATACTGCCATCATCAACTCGCCTGTCAAGCGTGGTGGTTATGGCAAATCCCCCAGTCACACTCGTTGAGACTTGAGAGTTGAGAGATAAGTGGCAGTATACACTTTAGTAGTTAGGTTATCTGGGTAGGTTCACTCCATCGTAGACCTTATCCTTGTCTATGCAAATCTAAAGGTACAGAGCATGGTACAAAAAATAAATCTGCCTCCCACGGTTGACATAGAGATACCAACACTACAATTTCTGACTCGTTTGCTACACTTTGCCCATATTCTGTAGTAATACTTTTTGAGTGATGATGATGATGATGATGATGATGATGAACATGTTACAAATTTCCTAAAATGATGCCAGATTATCAGCTTTCATAAAATTTAGAGTCTTCTATTAAAATTAATACGTATAAGCGCAATGGTAACGGCCTACACGTTCACATGCAAGGAATCAAAAGTATAAGATTCCAACAAAGTAACTTTAGAGCACCAAAGGCCCAGGAAATAGCTGTACCCGTGCAGTATCACTTGCATATAAAATAAAACACCAACAAATAATCTTTGATCTATCCTGCTTGCCCTTCAGAAATAAGTACAGTACTTAGATTGATTTTACACCACTGACATCGTTAATTTCCAAAGCAAGCTTTGGTCAGTTTTTTTTATCTTAGAGTAAATGGTTTCCAGTTAATCCCTCAGCTGCAATATTCACTTATATATTAAATAAAATACAAATAAATGGAATTTTCCCCTTCGAGGATTAACCTCTGATCACTATTCAGAGTGTGGATCTTATGAGGATTACCTACTATATATACCAACACTGCGATTACCGAATCGCTTGCCAAGCGTGGCCCATGTCATGCAGTGGTACTTTTTTGGGCTATGATTATGACACGAAAACCTGAACACGACATCAGAACAAAAATTGCTCATACTATATCTAGTACCTACTTTTACATATCGTAGTAATGACGGTCGTTCTGTACAGAGCAAGGCCAGTGCATGGTCTAGTAAAAAAATAGTTTTACATGCTTTTGCCTACAGAATCAGTAGCACCACCTTTAAGGCAAACGCGATGCAGAAGTAATGAGGTGAGATGAGATGCATTGCTGTGTTCCGGTTTTAAGGGTATGGCCGGTGAAGTGCGGGCACGCGAGGCTTAATACCTTTATCGTCTCATGTTGACTGGCGCAATGCAGTGCCGTGTAGGCCATGTTCTTTGTGAATGTGACCTACGCAGTAAGGCATTGTTATAGGCAAGAAATGCACATCAGGTGGATTACTTGCTTGTACCGTCTCCTAGTTGTATAAAAAATAAATAAAAAAAAACCCACCCTTCTTGCGGAAAACTGTCCGCGCTACAAGTAACAAGTAAGTAAGACCTGTGCTGGAGGAGAATGGAGGAGATTTATTATACGATATATTATATATATTATACAGGATATGTTGTGGCGACTCCACTTAATGATGGATAAATGGCAGGTAGATGATGATTCGGCAGTTGACTGTAAACGCCTACCTACCTACCAAATTCAAATGAACCTATTTCTAAAGTCTGGTGTCGGTAAATGTAGGTAAGAGAGCGATGTTGTTTTCACAAAGTTTAAATTAAAAAGCGCCTCACATTATTCACCCGCTTATCTGTATCCTCATTATTTCAAGAAAAGATAATTTCACGTCCAAAACGACGTCGCAAAGTCCCAACAACACCCGAGTGGCACAAACCTTAGCTTGGAAAGTTACACTGACGACGTAAAAAGTATTTAAAACTTTTTAATGTCCTTCCTAAACTGGAAAAAGGTCTGTTTGTGTTGGTAAATGCTTTTTAGGGTTTCGTATTTACAGGGTGCCAGTGGAACCCTATTACTAAGTCGCTGTTTGTCCGTCCGATTTTAGCTTATATTTGTATCTTGAAAGCCGTGATAATTAGCCAGATGACTATGTTTGTGAATTTAATTATGTACGTACCTATGATAGTGTTTCGAATAAGTATTCATCATACTTATCATTATCTGAATCTATCATCAATATTGTGTACCAAAAAACGTCAAATTTGGAGTGGTTATGGTGCATATTCTATATTCTAAGGCATAATACCAAGTTCAGAGTAGTAGAGCTCCTTGTGAAAGGGCTCGTCCGGAGAAGAACTATCACCTAGCTATTTCAGCCACCGAGAAGCATTGCTGTGTTCTGGTTTGAAGGGTATGGCTGCAGGTGAAATTAAGGGCACGCGAAGCATAACACCTTTGTGCCTCATGTTGACGGGCGCAATGCACTGCCGTGTAGGCTATTTTCTTTGTGGATGTGACCTATTCAGTAAGGCATTGTTATATGCAAGAGATGCACTTAACATCAGGTGGGCTACTTGCTTGTCCCGTATCCTAAAATAGATATAGCAAAAATTTACTCGAACTTCTTCCAAATATATTTTTGTGGACGGATGGAACCACTGGTGTGCAAACCGACTTGTTCTTGGCATGGTTAACAAATGTTTAATTTTATTTTTATTATAATATTAGCCGCTTGCTGAATGTAGGTCAATGAGAACCGGTGTCTTGATATTAGATATTCTCTTCGAAGGCTACGTTCAGAAACATTAAATGAAACGAGTGTTTTGTGTTTACCTTTTTTATATCAATTTCTTTTTTCCTGACCGTCATAACAGTTTACCCTAAAAGAAAAGTACATTTTCAAATTCTGAGTTAGGTTAGGTATCTACTAAATTCATTGCATTCATTTGACTAAATTACACAAAAATAGCTTTTGTTTATCTGTTACTATGTTCTGTTTTTTCTTGTGTTGAAGGGCTTGGTTGATGGTAGGACTTCATTTTATTCTACCTGCATGGCTCTAACTAATTTATTCTCTAACTAATCAAACTAACTTAGTCTGTCGCCATAACAACAGTTCTAAAATGTTATGTTATGATAGTCAGTTTCTCAATCAGTTGAGGATTTCCATCAATTCAGGCACGCTTCCGTCTGGTACTGGTCTAGAACAGTAATGTTTGTAAATTATAATAAATACAATCTACGGTAATAGTAATTCAGCAGGTATATAATAATTCAGTCTTACAATAAATTCACAGCACCTATTAATGATCAAGATTTTTTTTTATTCATTCCGATTTGTAGCCGCCGCATTCTCTCCCAAACTTTTGGACGAAAAAGATAGACAAGACTAAAATAAACACTATTATTCAATAAAATTTACAATTAAAGTAACTAACTATGTACAAAAGAATCAGTCACATTACCTATGGACCGTTACAAACGGGCTATAGGTAACTCAACTGTTCCAGACCAGTACCAGACGGAAGCGTGCCCAAGACACTGGCTGCATTGCCATGCTGAATAGCTATGCTAATTTGCTGGCCTAAATAAGAGCCAGCCCTTGGGTCACGTATCGCCTCAATCTAAGGCCCCGCAATTTGTTTGAAAACCCGGAGGGCACCGGCTATTATTAATAATAATGTACATATACATAATACTATTTTTTTTTTAAATAATAATTTATGTATTTCAAAAAACACTTGATCTAGGTTGTACATTAAATTTAAAAATCAAAATTAAAGCTTTAGTGAACCTTAAAAACTCTGACAACTGTGCTAGGGAAGTCCCTGTGTTACAGCTGTCACACTTCCTAGTTCGATACAAATAATTATAATACAAATATTATACAAAACAATATGATGTTTAACATTTCATTTCTAGTAAAAAATAGGTAGGTAGAATGAGTTGGCTTGATATGGGACTTTGACGTTGGAAAGAAAAATAAAAACGAAAAAATGAGGGTGTGCATGTTATTTACTCAAATAGGGGAGAGGAGGCAAAACAGGTATCGGGGTTATACTGTGGAAAGATAGTGAGTGTGAATGTGTTGTTAAAATTTTGCTGCGATGACAATACTAAGTGTTAACTGTTTAAAATATAGCTACACTGAACCTACTTAAAGCCGATACTATTTAATTGATTTTACCTTTAATGATAGTAATCTTCGTAATCGTATGTAAGAAATTATTCGGCTAAGTAAGGTAGGGAGAAATGTAGGTTTTATATCAATAACGGGCCAATAGAAGTAGGTGATCAGCAATTTATATGTACTTGTAAATACAGTAATATAAGTGTAAATAACGTAACATAATAAAAAAAAAAATTAAGGATAAAAAAGAGAAAAATAAAAGAAGCCTCTCTGTGTCATCATAGTTCAAGGTTGATAGTAAGGAGTTTATTACTATTTTACATTTATCGCGAGTTAATGGAAATATAATGTTAGTTTTACTGATTTTATTATAAAGATGAGGACCAAGATTACAGATATAGAGAGATACATATATTACCTATTACCTAATTACCTACCGTTTGCAGAAACTTTCTAAAGTTTCATGTTCTACTAATTACCGTCAGAACTCATACTTATAACGCACTATGCATACATGCAATAGCAGTTACTCATCGTTCATATTTTTAATACGCCACAATGCATTTTTAAAAGTTTAGTTTAGTTATGTTATAATTAATTTTGTTAGTAGGTATGCCAGAAGGTAAAACTACCTGTTCATTTGTCTCTTTCCAAGCGATGCAACAGTAAGCATGTCTTTTACTAATCATTCTTTTTTTTCTATCAATATGCAGAATGTTAATCTTGTAGTAATTTAGACTTATTTTTTCTCCGAATCTGTTCTTATCTGTATTCTTTGTGAAAACTGTATAAGGCTTTAGGTTTTAATGTTTCTGCTCCTAAGATGTTAGCTATAAGATGTTTTATTTCGATGTAGCATAAAAATTAAATGAATTTCAGTACACATTAAAAACAGCAAAATATAGCGTCACCATTGTCAGATCCAGAGGGCTTGGGTTAAATCCCCAGAGGGGTACAATATTATGCTTGGTTTGGTTGGTGGTAGGATTTTGTTCAAGTCCGCCTGGATGGTGGACTTGAACAAAGTCCTTCCTACCTTAGATAAGTCTGTCGTCATAACAACAATCCTAAGTTATTGTGTTCCTGCGTTTAGAAATATGATAACCAGTCTGAATAGGATTCCAGGTGAAGTGCGCGTCCATCTTCGGCCTTATCCTAACTTGACACCAGGTAAGTTAAAGGCCCAGCATTCAGTTAGATTTCTTATTTGTGTAACAGCAATTCTACGACCTGCTTAAAATTGCGATCAGCACACAAAGAAAAGAAGAAACTCGGACATGTTAGTTTTTGATGATCCATTCAAAAGATAGAAACAATATTACAAAGAAAGACAAAAAATGTATACCTCTATAATACAATTTTAGTAGACCTATTAACTAAAATATGTTACGTTCTCTATTTACAGAAAAAAAGTCAGCAGTCTAAGAAAAAGTTCAAGTAAACCAAACATTGACAGGGCAGTTTCTCTTCCAAAGAGATGTAATGACCAAACTTATCCCATCGCCTAATGTTTCTTTAAATACTTCGCTCCCATTACCGAAGGCTATACGGTAGGTATATCTACCGTATGTCGCTTCTCACGTTTATGAGAAAACTAAGAATAGGAACAGATTAAGAAACTTTCCCGCGAAACCTGTTAGTTGTAATGGGGTTTTGTCTGTTTAAATTAAATACTGGGATTTAACTTGTTCTGGTTCTTGTCAGGTGGGTGGGTTAAAACTAGTTCTAGGTTGATTGTACAAAAGATTGGCAGTTGCAAGATAATTCTTACTAGATTACTGTTCTTTTTCTCTGTGATCTATTAGTCTGCCTACCGGTGTCATGTCCCGGGATCGATCCCCGGGAGTATAATATTGCGCTTGGTTTGGTTGTTAATATGACTTAGTTTAAGTCCGCCTGACTAGCTACTACCATCTTTTTTTGTTGTGAAAATGTTAT
Source organism: Venusia cambrica (assembly GCA_951394065.1). Lineage (NCBI taxonomy): Eukaryota > Metazoa > Arthropoda > Insecta > Lepidoptera > Geometridae > Venusia > Venusia cambrica. The sequence goes on from OX596035.1 coordinate 9,047,962, forward strand.
ATGTTCATTAATCTTGAATTGTATCTTATTTTAATTCAGTTTTTTAAGATTTTGTTCTTGTTTCATTGTTATTTCATTTGTTTTTGTGTAGCATTTCTGTGTACTTAACATTTGAATATTATTGACTTCAATTAATTAGTATAATTGGTTGCTGAGCCGTTCTAATTAAATAAATAAAGAAATCTTGCCTAAGTCTCTCGCTGTAATAACCATTCTAAATTGTTGTGCTCCGTGCTCCATTAATTTCACACAACGCCATCTAGCCCTAAACTAAGCATAGCTTGTAATATGGGAACGAGATTACGGATTCTGATTATTTTTTACTTGTAAATACATACTAATAAATACTTATCTTATCTTCTTCTATCTGTCTATCTTTTTTCTAAATATATAACTCCAAGGTGACTGACTGACTGACATAGTGACCTATCAATGCACAGCCCAAATAGTATAGGTTTTGTCGGTTAGACTTTTTTAAAATGGCTAAAGAAAATCTGAACGTTAATGGAGAAGTTGAAGAATGTACTATCGTTTTTAAGTTTTGTATAGGCCCTAATTTTTTACACACGCTAAACAAAAGTAAAACCGCAAAAACTATAACTTATTAATAATAATACTTCTTAACGCGAGCGAAGCCGCGAGCAAAAGCTAGAACTAATATAAAATGGCAGCTGACTCACTGATAACAACGTACAGCCTAAATGGCTTATTGTAGAGACATGAAATTTAGGGGGTATGTTTGTCTTGATGCGAAAATTATTGGTAAGAAGGATATTTTTAAAATTCGTACCCTAAAGGGTTCAAAAAAGGGTCGGAAGTTTTCATGAAAAGCATGCCCCTTTGACTATAACTCTGAAACCGTGCACGATAAAAGGTCAAAATTATCATTATAGATTCCTCATATGAAACAGATAAGAACATGATTCATGTTTTTTTTTATAAATGAAGGGGGTCCTTTTATTAATTATTAAAAAAAAACAAAAAAAAATGTTATTCAACAGAAAAAACGCGATGTACACGTGGTTTCTATAATAAACTGGTGTATTTTGAGTGATCTTCATGCAGTGGGTGAATGTCAAAACTACCAAGATCTGATGATGGAGTGGAATCAATATAAAAGGGTTTTTTCAGTAAATAGCAGTAATACATATTAAGAGCGTTGCGCATTTGAAATGATTGTATGTGTGATACTCTTCTACGAACCATGTAAACCAGGGTCTTACGATTATGACAGCGGAACTCCTGAAAAATGCATGGTACAATAGTCGTGCTTATACTTTTTGAAATCGGTATAACGAGGTATTCAACGACAAATGTTTTTTTTATTTACCCGGACGTAGCAGTCGCCGCTTAAGAATCGACCCCCTCCAACTCAGCCCGCGAATGTCGTAAAAACCGATTTAAGGGATCTCACCAGAGGAAGCGGCAACTTCCTGCTGTATGTTACATAACACCTTTACTGTGATCACCAAACCACCTGCCAAGTGTGGTAATTATGTCAAAACCCTCCCGTTTTTGGATAAGGCTCTGTCCAATATCCAATTAACCACTACATAAATGTGCTGTTAACGTGACTGTATTTACGACCCTTGACTAATGTAACTTGACTACTAGAAACACAGTAATCTGCTTTCAGGTTTCAAGGGCATGTTTGTCTTGGAGTGTAAACGCCTGCTTAGAAAGGAATTTTGGCACTTATAATAATAGAATAAGTTATGGCATATTTTCGGTTTTTAATAATTTTCAGAAATAAAGGGTGGGGTGTCCAATATTCAGACCTGACTAATAATTAACAAAAAAAATAGGGGGTATCCATACATGAAACGTTTTTTTAAATTGTCATTTTTGACCTGTATAAAAACAAAGTTGGTGTGAGTATTTATAGTGCTTACTTTTTGGTAAATAAATAAATGAATAGTAAAATCTGGCCAAACGTGAGTCGGACCGGCACTAAGACTTCAAAAAGCCTACATTTTTTGTCTGGGAATGTGGGTCAGAACCCTCGGTGTGCGTGTTTGCATACCATGTAAGAGCTATTCGGTCAAATTTATTCAGATATCTAAAAAATATTTAAATTTGTAATATAATACTTGCACTTATTTCAAAAAACCAATACGTGGACGAAGTCGCGAGTAAAAGCTAGTCATACAACACAATACCCAACCACCGAACAAACATCAATATTCAACAAACAAATGTTTGTCCTGGGTGGGAATCGAACCCACAACCTACAGCGCAGAAAGCAGAGTTAATACCAACTGAGCTATGCGGCTTGTCGGTATTAATTAATATTAATAAGAAGAAACACTCCGGGCTTACGAATATCTTGCGGGGCATTTGATTGAGGTGATACGTCAACCAAGGGCTGGTTCTTATTTAGGCTAGCGAATAAGCTATTCAGCAAAGCAATGCAGCCAGTAAGGGCACGCTTCCGTATGGTACTGGTCTGAAATATTTAAGATATCTATAGACCGTTTGTAACAGTCCTTAGGTAACCCAACTGCTTCCCTTACATAGTCAGTTTAATTGTTTATATATATTTTATCGTTTTTTGTTTATATTTATTTATAAATAATATAATGAATATTAATTTTTAAATAATATAATAAATGTTGATTTTTAAATAATATAATAAATACTTGAAGTTAAAGTACAGGTGGGAGGTCTGATTGCGAGGCAGATATCTCTTCCAGACTTCGTTCGAATTGATATTGAACTTCATATTTCTACATTTTTATTTAAATAAGAGCTATTGAAAAAAATGAGGTAAACTACTAGAAAATATTCCCACAACTCAGTTATTATTGTTTCTTTTATAAAGGTACGATTTTTGTGCAAAGGAAAATAGGTCCGAACAATGGGTAAATATTTTCGGATCGTAAAGTTTGTCGATTCAATTACTGCCACAAAAACAGGCCACTGTAAAATAAACCTTTTCATACTCGCTTCCACAATAAGGGTGCATAAAGACTGTTGGCAAGCGTCGGCTAGCGGAATGGCAAATTTTGGACCCACCTATAAATTGCCAAATGTGGTCGCTGCTGGCTTAATGAGTACAAAAGGTAAAGTATTAAAGGTTTTCATTAATTATTTCGGTGGTTAAAAAAATATATTTTGTTTTATGACAGGCTGATCATGTGTGACAGAGAAAATATCTTAAAACTACTATTCTTGAAAATGGAAAATGTTGTATGCTATACATTCAAACGAAAATATCTAGATATAAAAAATGTATAGGAAAATATCACGCTGTGTGAAATTATTGTCCTGTATTTTTTTTATTCACAGTTACAAACATTAACTTACAAAAGTAGTATAGCGTATATGTGCTTCTTCTTCTCATTTGATTCACTTGATTTTGTTAACGAGCATGTAATTGTATAGGTGACAGGTGTCCTCTCTTGCCAAACTTCTTAGTCATCCAGTTTTTATACTTCCATATAAAACGTCTAAGAATGTCGCCATGCCATGACGTAACCGCATAGCCAATGCGACATGACACATGTACATAGATATGTCATGTTTTTTTTTGTACCGTCCTACAATAAAATAAAATTGTAATTGGAAATGCTAATAATTATAATGCTTGGATATGGACAGAGATAGAAGCGCAATTTTGCTGAATAAAGAACGGAGGGACTGACTTTTTAACCGAATTCAAAAAAAAGGAGGAGGTTCTCATTATATTTTTCTATATTTTTTTTTTGTTTTTTTTTTATGTATGTTTCCCTATAACTCGAAGACGCCTGGCACGATTTTGAAAATATTATTTTGTTTGAAAGGGTTTTTCACAGGTGTGACCACCTGTGTCATCAGTTCAGTATCTGATGATGGAATTCTGGAGAAATCGAGGGAACTCTTCAAATGTTAGGCACACTTGAAGCGATTTGGGTGTATTACCTCAAAAGTAAAGAAAACACGGACCCCATATAGGATCACGCGTCTGTCTGTCTGTCTGACCGTCCATCTGTCGTCAAAATAATTGGGAAAAATACGTCATCCAGGTAAACGAAATTGTATCATATTCTTCTTCAAGTCGGTTTTCTTTTTAGTTTTTAAAACGTAATTATTACCTCTTAAGTCCGAACACTGTTGTTCGGGTCACCTCTGGGTCTGATTCCGGTAGGCAAACTACTAGACCATAGATGCGGGGTAGCGGAGTCTAGTTTGAACGCACCTTAAATGTATCGACATATTTTTGTTGTGTCGCCTCAGGCCTCCGGCGGTTTTTATCCATTCGCTGTGCACTTAGCGCGGATAATTTTATCAGGCGAGATTTTTGTTTTGTTTTAATCAACCAATCAAGTGCATCAATCGCTCGCATAAGGTTTTTATGTTTATTTTTCGATAAAAGCAATTTTATTTCAACTAACGCATGCTGTTAGCACTAAAACATTGTATATACCTTTTAAACGCGGGTTTTACTCACTTATACGAAGAAAAATATACTGAAATAATGGTACAATAGGCGGTCTGATTGCGAGAGATTTCTTTCAGACTTCGTACATATATATTTTTAGTACATATTCATACATTTATATTCAGATCAGAAAAAAGTCGTACACGATAGTTATGAATAAATGTAATAGGACATTAATTTCACACAGCGCCATCTAGCCCCAAACTAAGCAATGCTTGTAATATGGGAACTAGATTACGGAAATAGTATTTCTTTTTTGTTAATACATACTTCTGATACAATCCGACACCCAAGCACAGTAACATCAATATATCACACAAATCAGGTTCACATATTTCGATTTCACTGCGTTCGAATCCATCACAGGTTGGAATCGAACCCTCAAAAGAGCTCAGAAGGCAGAGCTGTGAGGCTCACCACAACAAAATTGATGAAGGCATCGACTTTGTTTCAGTTCTCCCCACTATCTTAAAGTTGAGTGTGATTCCCAGATGAGATCGCAGTCGAGAACCATACAAACAATCCGTTCGTTGTCGCGTTTCACACACACAAAACACCATTTTGAAATGAAATACTATTACAGGTTTCAACATCTCAAAAGTATCAATAAGGCTATTACTAAAACTTTGTTGTTAGTCCGTCTGTCTTTAATACAATTTTTTTTTATGTAATTTGGATGTTATTATGGCGAATTAACTGACAACTATACAAAATGACTTAAGACTTTAAGTATTTTTTCTATTGCTGAATCTTAAAAAATACGCACAACGCTCAATGTGATTAAGCTAAGCCTACCCTGAGGTATAACAAAAAATACTAAAAACTGGCCCAGCAGTATATGGATCGATGGCGAAAAATCCTACATTTTATGCCTTGAAATGTCCTTGACATATAAAAACTTGAAAATATTTTTACGGAACCCTTGGAACGGCACGGAATAGCAAGTGTGCAACTCGCATTTGTTTTTTTAACTTTGAGTAGTACAGTGGACAGTGGTCATGAATGTAAAACACGCATACTAACATGACGGTGGTGGTAACGAAATATTTATTAAATTTAAACAGAAACAACGTTTAGTACCCGAAACAAAACATCTCGGTAACATTAACAACCCGCCATTTTGTTAAAATAGTACAAAGCGGAATATTAGATTATGTTGGTACTATGGCAAGGATAGATTATGAGCAGGCTATAGAATAAACGTTTCAGTATTATGTTCAGTTCAACAAAATCGATCAGATCTAAGGTCTATGTTAATACCTATCTACATTGATTATTGGAATTATTTGAGCCGATACCTAGCTCTTTATAACAGCGCTTTATAAGAGTGCCAAAAATTACATCGATATTTTCTCCATTAGCCTCTTCTGTTTTAAGAGGAATGTTGGTCTGACTTTTTGATTTTATTTTTATTATGTCGATAGGTTTTATTCTAGTTTTATAATTAAGATACAATTATTTTTTTATTATTATTTTTTTAGTTAATTTTAATTTTAGTTAATAGATTTTTAATTTTTAATTTTATTGCAATTTAAATTTTAAATTAGTATGAAATTTTAATACTATTCGATTTTCAATTTTATTGCAAATTAATTTAATTCAATTAATTATGAAATTATATAATGTATGTTTTTAATTTTTTAATAATGTTGATTGAGTATTTAATTTTATTGCATGAGGTTTGAATAATTGAGGTCGCAATTGGCCTTTGTGTGTGCTTGTTCATGTATTACTTGTTTTAGTGTACACCTTGTTGGTTCAACATATAAATAAATAAATATAAATAAATAAATAAATAAATAAAAAAGATCACCTTGAAAGTGAAAAAAACATTTCAGTAGGGTAACTGTACCCTGTTTCTCGTGTATGGTTATTATATTTACCACACACCCTATTGCCGCACATTCAATGATCGTGACGCGTGTGGAACAACTACTACACTGATAGATCATACGTTTCTGTGGTCGGAAGGAAATTGAAAAGAATTTGATGTAGAGCTAAATAATATTCACAGGATCTTATTTTTATATTTCAAGTGATTGCACTTGGTCAAAGCATTCACAAATGTTATAATGATACAAAAAAACACAACCCGAGACGGGACTCGAACCCGCATCTTTTCCTAAAGCTGGAACCGCTCTATTCAATTGAGCCACGGGGGTCCTGACGCAGATTCCGATTTATTGTGTAATGTTGATACTCAGCTTGAGCGTTTTTTTGTGTCATTATAACATTTATTCACAGGATACGTTGTTATTACTCTGTGCATTTGAAACTGAATTTAGTCGTGAGCAAATGGACTGGGCTGGGATGTTTTCACGACCCTGCGGGTTTGTTTATTTTAAACTATAGAACGGCTATTAAATTTTGTTAGAACTTAAGTTTCAAACAGGAGGTAGATTTGATTCCACTGAAATAATTTAATCTAAGACATATTAAGGTTTTTATAATTAAGTACATTTATTCAATAAATTAAACTAACTAAGTACAAAGGAATTATTAATATTAAGGTTTTTTGATAAGTAATTGCTAGCCAACCCTGCACCCCATATTGAGGAGCGACGACAGAGCGTGCTCTCCGAAGCTCGATATCATCTTACTTATCCGACTATCAGGTGATTTAAGCCTGCAATGTACATAAATACATACATAACTGAACCAGTAATAAACATCTCAAAGATGTAACCCACGAATTGAACCCAAGACCTCCGGATTGAGACCTACACGCCCTTCTATCAATGAAGACACCAAAATAGACTATTATGATATGCAATATTAAAAAAACAACTGAGTCTCGGTAAAAAAAAAATATGTAACACATTACGAGAAGTAAAATAAAATGACTTCAATAAAACTGTTGTATTTTTTTTTAATAAAATATAATCTTGTTGGTACTAAAAAGAAGTAGATATTTCCAGAAATAGTAAATGCTTATAGATAGAAGACCTTTATGTCCACATAATTACTCAACTTTGCGGTTAGAAAGGGTCAAGTCTGCATATGAAATATGAATGGACTTCTTTGTCCTTAGATAACTTGGATTCGTATTGTCGCTTTATTACATTAATCATTCAAATTAGGGCTTAGACCTCAGTTGGGTCGGGAACAGTTTATTTCGGCAATTCATACATAAGAAGGGACTTTATAACAACGCTTCATTTGTTATTTAAATGGATTAGGGATCCAGAATACAAATTTATGGATGTGGATGGAAATAACTTTCCTGACCCGTGTGTTGTACAGTCGCCTTCACGAATCTACACTTCATAATTTTCTAAATTATTTTGTATGCACATCTGGTAGATATTTTATTAATTTTGGTATATTGAAGTGTGATAGTACGTATGCATTTAAAAAAAAAGTATTCAATTATGCTTTCCGTAATCTACAATGAATAATCTGAAAACAGAAAGATATTTAGTAACAAATCCACTGAATTCGTTTGTTTTTTTTTCAAATCGACACGTGTTTCGCCTCTATACGAGGCATTCACAGAAAAAATAGTCTTGCTACTAAATTGACGAGCCGAGCGCTACTCTTTCAGATTATTTATTTAGAACATTGAATTTCCGCAAAATAACGCCTGAATCAATAAGTTTTCCGTAATATAGCTCCCATATTACAAGATATGCTTATTTTAGGGCTAGATGGCACTGTGTGAAGTTAATGTACAGTAATTATTTAATTATTAATATATCTTTCTAAAATTACCTCCATCCCCCCCAGTTTATCTCCGAAACTACGGAGCCTAAAATTTTGAATAAATATGATATATTGGCCGTCACATATATTTTACAGGAAAACCTGAGAGATCTGTAAAAATTCTACGGAATCGATAAATACTAAATTAGAGCAAATACATACAATATAATGTTCAAACAAAATCGATCTATTTTTGTGCAAACGCATGGCCTAGTGCGCACTAGTAGGTACTACACTGTCTGTTTAGGGAAACGAGAATTCAACGTCTTTTTGCTTAACATTTTTTTTTTCTATATCGCTTAACACGGCCCTTCTAGTGTAAGATACCGTCGTAGTATGGAACCCTATCCACGAGCGTTCGACTCGAAGTTGACTATTTATTGTAATATAACTTCTCTTGAGGCAATGTGATCCATTCACTCATTTGTTTTGTCATGAAAAAAAATTATTAAGTAATGGTTTATATAAAACAAACAGGGCTTTATTCGAATCCATTTTTTTTTATTGTACGACGGAGAAGCGCTTATCCTTCATCTCACCTGGCTACAAGTTAAGATAAGGCCGAAGGCCTTCCGGGTGAAGTGCGGGAGAAGCGCACTTCATCCGTTTAATCGTTTTGATCGTTTTAACTTTCTTGTCCCTCGTAGTGTGCCGTGCAGGTAGACATAGATATCTCCCTCTCATTCCACTAGTCGTTCTTTTACGATCAAGTCAGTAAGACCTTGGAACTCCCTTCCTCATGACATTCGAGCTAGTGCATGCCAAATATTTAACATAAAGTTAAAATAATACTTATTGTCTATGCAAACGTACTAGATCTATGTATGTTAAGTATGTTTATTTTATTGTTGTTATAGGCAAGTATAACATATTATTATTGTTTGTGTATTCTTATTTATATTGTTTTATTTAGCTTTATATAAGAAGTTTTCGTAATTTTTAGAGTAGATATCAACTTTTCACTTTTTGATATACATATGTAATGTATATATGTACACATTATCTATCAATTTTATTGCAGCCTCTCTATATGATCAAGGGTTTGCTTTTAGAAAAGCTGAAGCTCGCCTACGTCTATAATTTTTCTGTTTTATTTGTTAAAATATGTGTGTGAAATAAATAATTACAGAATTCAGAATGAATAAACCTATTCTCTAACATTTTTGTCATAGCGAACCAATTCCTTATCAACCGAATAACTGAGTTTTATTTTTGTTTTTATCTGAGCATAGAGGTATTGAGGTCCAATATTTATATCGACGAAAGTAGGTCAATGTTAAGATGACCCGTACCCGCTACTCATCTCGATCAATCGACAGAGCCTTAATGGAGATTTTACACGTGATTTCCGGATCCGGACATTCCGATACGCACCTGTTTATGAAACCCATTAAGGGAAAATTGGTTGGTTGAAAAAAGGTTTGGGATTAGGAACGATAAAAACGGATCAGATCGTTGGGTGTCGGATTTATTTCCGAATTTGATGAAGAGTTTTATTTGTATCGCGAATATATGGATATAATAATGGAATATGGATGGAACTGTGTCTAATAGTGATATTTCTTCCAAGGAAATATATTCCCGAATTGGAAACTAAGGCTGTGTCACGTTACCAACTTATTTTTTTGATGAAAACTTATTATGTAACACTCAGGCTTTGGAAGGCAATTTTTATATAGGTTCAATGTGTAGGTATATTATGATCTTCTACTTAGCTGAGTGCGAATTTACAAAATGACTTTTTTTAACATTAAATTGCAGATTAGTTTCACGCAGAATAATTTATAAACTTACTACCGGTCTGGAACAGTTGAGTTAACTATAGACCGCTTGTAACGGTCCTTAGGTGATCCGACTCCTTCTCTTGTACATAGTTAACTGTATATATTATTTTTAATTGTTTGTGAATAAATACATAAAAAGGATTGATTTGATTTCAACTATCATTTTAAGTGTCAATTTGGTAAAATACTAAAAGGATGATAACACAACTTTTCAGATTCTGTCACTTCAATAATTGTCAAATTAACTATCGATAAGCTTACTTGATACATTGTGAAATATAGGTTGTTTAAGATTTCAGACAAATTAAAACATATTAGCTGGTTATAGGTTGGTGGTAGGATTTTGTTTAAGTCCTGGCTTATCTAACATCTTATCTAATTCTGTCACCATAATAACATTTATAAAAAAAAATGTGTTCCGGCATTTAGAGGTAATGAAGTCCTCTAGAATCTTCGCACTTCACCCGGAATCACAAACACAAACTGAGCAGCTCCTCAGTTTGTTGAGGATTCCGGGTGAAGTGTTATCAGGTGAGATAAAGGCCAAGCGCTTCCCCGTCGTACAATAATAATAAAAAAAAACTGACTGTTGTTTTTACAAGTGTGTAGATATGTTTCTTTAGCAGTTCTAAAATAAACATAATCATACATATGATACATACACTAGACATTGAGTGCTGCTCTCACATGTGTATAAAGCATTACATTGTAACACAGAACTCTACGAGTTTGGAGTAAATTATAACTGTTATTCTTTGGCTTAAATAATACGCTTCGTCCGTGAATATATTTGTGTAATCTCACCTAAAAGCCCAAAAACAGGCAATCTTTCCTCTAATGTGCAGATTTCGCAACATCATGGCTCGCCGTGAATGACGTTTTGTTTCTAAAAAATATACAAGTAAAGCTGGTCGTCGGTTACCGAATATAAAACAAATATTTAGGCTATCAAATTAGCATAGTTTTTCAGCGTGGCAATGCAGCTAGTGTCTTGGGCACGCTTCTGTATGGAACAGTTGAGTTACTTCTAAAAAATATACAAGTAAAGCTGGTCCGAATATAAAACAAATATTTAGGCTATCAAATTAGCATAGCGTTTCAGCGTGGCAATGCAGCTAGTGTATTGGGCATGCTTCTGTATGGAACAATTGAGTCACTTATACACCGTTTGTAACGTTCCTTAGTAACCTGTCTGCTTCCCATATAGTTAGTTTGAGTATTTGTAAATTATTTATCATGATTTTACAGTATAGTATATTAAGCCGGAGTGTCCCACTCCTGGGCATCCCATTACTCCTTTAAGACTTTTAGATCTTGGGCATCACAATTGCTATAATATATGTAATATTTCAAAAACATAACGAAATTTCTATTCGTTTTCGATGGCCTTCAATATGTAAGGAATAGAAAACCCTTCAGCAAGAAGAACATGCCACAATATCTTAGCGGTACGAAACGCCTAGATCTGAAGGTAAATCTTACCTTTGTAAATATAAAAACCGCCTCTGTGGTCTAGTGGTTCACCTACCGGTGTCAGGTCCAGAGGTCCCAAGTTAGATCCCCAGGGGGAGTACAAAATAGTGCTTGGTTTGATTGGTGGTAGGACTTTGTTTAAGTCCGCCTGGCTAGCTACCATTATCTTACCTAATTATGTCGCCATAACAACAGTTCTTAAATTGTTGAGTTCTAACATTTAGAGGTAAAAGTTCCTCAGTTTATTGAGGATTCCGGGTGTAGTGCACTTCCACCATCGGCCTTATCATAACTTGAAAAATCAGGTGAGATGAAGCCAAGCACATCCCCGTATTACAATTATTTTTTTTAATCAAAAAATGGCGCTTTAATTATTTACTAGCTAGATTTTTTCGTGATCTCTTTAGAGGATAGCTTTTGTGCTTGGCAAGCACTATTTAAACGTCATCCAGGTGGAAAGAGGAAAAAAATATTAAAGAAGCGAGATAAGAAATAGCAGAAAGCTAGCGGGCCTCCAAGGGCCTCTTCAGTAAAGCACTTAGAGGAAGGAAAAGTTATACTGGTATCCTTGCTCAACCGTGGGCAGCCTGCTTTCTACGGAAATAGCAATAAGCCACGCTGCGGCTGACGCAGATTTGGGCCTTTTTTCCGCGCCAGGTGATGGATCGTTCGCTGTTTTCTTGTAATTTCCGGACACTAATTGCCGTGGGCATCCGTCACGGTACGGAAAATGAAGAAAAAAACCCGTGTTAAGCTATGGACCGGACGTGGAGTAATAATTTTAGATGCTCATGAGAGCTGGGATAATATGTTACCTTTTCAAACACATCATGGGGTCAACCCATCGATTTCAGATCCAGGGGTACCGGGTTCGATCTCCAGGGCGAGTACAATATTGTGCTTGGTTTGATTGGTGGTAGGACTTTGTTTAAGTCCGCCTAGCTAGCTACCACCATCGTACCTAATTCTGTCGCCATAATAATAATTCTAAAATTGTTGTGTTCCGGTATTTAAAGGTAAGATAGCCAGTCCCTCAGTTTGTTGAGGATTCCGGGTGAAGTGCGCCTCCACCTTAGCCCTTATCTTAACTTGTAACCAGGTGAGATGAAGGTCAAGCGCTTCCAATTGACCTTCTTGAACTTGATAATTGGTAGAGTTGGTGGGATCTGCCACCTTGTGGTATACCTCGGGAAACGGAATTGCTGGTTATTATTAGCAGTTATGGCATAATGATTCAACTCCTAGTTAGTAGAGGACCTGCTAGCCACCACCCTCCCGCCGAAGCTCAGTGCCAAGAAGTTGAATGTGTTCCGTTGGAGCCTGGGAGAGCCAAATCCTTTACAATTGCCTGTGCAAGTTTTGAGATCAAGAGCTTACGCAAAGCTTTACAAATACATATATAAACAAAAGAACACAACCTTTGAAAATAAATTGAAATAAGTACTTTTTCATTCATAAAACCATTGTACCTCTACATAATTAATGCAATAAGTGACTATGACTATGACTGTCATGGTCATAGTCATTTACACCTACGCATTTCATGTAAAAAAACCACCTACAGCTGGTTTACTTACTCTCCAAGACTGAAAATGGAGATAAATAACAGACCGCAGGTATTGCTGAGCAAAAAATTTAGGAAACAAGGAAACTGACGTAATTATATTGTTCTTGCGTGTCCAGAAATTTGTCTAGCTCATGGTGCATTCGTGTTAAGCAACCAAGATACGGGTTCCGCTAAATGGTCACAACACAACATAAAAATGTGTGACGTCTATTCAAACTTCTTCATTGAGTCGATTGTTATACGAATCAAATCCGTAGCGCTACACATCATTTTGGACATCATAATTTGATTTTCTCAAGCTGGCACAAGTAAAAATAAATGTTTGGAACAAGTAGTACTAGTCATATTTTTTTTTCTACGGTAACATTATTTCAGAGTAAGCTTCTCACAATATTACTGAGGGCCCAGACCGTCTCGGTCAAGCCTAATATTAAAAGATAACATCGGGACCACGATATCAAAATATTTGATTGGACGGAGGGTGGACCGAAAGTTGGCCCTCGTATCAGAGGATGATATTATTAGATTATACGGCTATAATTATAAAATCGCTATATACATAGAGCTTTTACTTATTTACAGGTAGTTGATTGTAGATAGCAATAGATAAATAACGATAACATTCAGGGTGCGGCTAAGGAGTTGAATACGTTGCTTTCATCTGTTTTCCTAGAAAATTACAAGGGCCTCTTCAAAGCAAAAAACAAAGAGTTAATAGGTGTATTTTAGACCGGCGTGCTACATCATAGACCACAACGTCGCTTCCCATCTGGCAAGATTGTGTTTTTTTTTTATTGTACGACGGGTAAGCGCTTGTCCTACATCTCACCTGGTTAACATTTGTGATAACACTGCAGGTGGAGGCGCACTTCAACCAGAATCCTCAACAAACCGAGTAACTGGCTACCTTACCTCGAAATGCCAGAACGCAACAATTTTAGAATTGTTTTTATGGCGACATAATTAGGTAAGATGGTGATAGTTAGCTAGGCAGACTTAAACAAAGTCCTACCAAACCCAAACCAAGCACAGCGTTGTACTACCCCTGGAGATCGAACCCGGGACCTCTGGATCTGAAATCGGTGCGTTGAACCACTAGACCACAGAGGCGGTTAGCGGTTAGCGGTTAGTTAGTACCACAATATCCTGATAGGAAGCGTTGTTGTGGCCTACGATGGTAGCAAGCCGGTCTAAAAGGCACCTTTTCACTCTCGCGTATATTACAAAACTATAGCTATTCTGCAGCGAGTTCCTGACTTATTCTGACTTCATTAAAAACTTCCATCATTTATGCCTTGAAATTTATTATCGTACCAACTTATGTGAATCATAAACTCAAACAGAAGTTTGATGTAAACCGTTCGGAGTTTCAGCGGTCAGGTTTAAAATATGAATATAAATTGAGAAACTTTAGGGTTGCTCAAATCCTCTAGGAACTCTAAAATTATTAAAACGTGACAGTTTGAATGAACGCCCTATAAATCTTTTAAATTAATTACATCAAATACAACCCCCATCCCACTCGATGAACCGATGACATTGTGGCGCTCTTTAGGGTAGGTGTAATCTATCTCTTAATGGTTTACCCCGGGCAATGGAGTCACTGGTTTCTGCAAGTGGTTCCGGCTGAGTGACCACAACACAGTGGTTAGATTTCTCAACGTACACATGGCTCGCGACTACCCTCCAGCCGAAGGAAGGACAAGGAAGCGGTCAAGAGCAAACCCATCATTTATTTAAAAAAGAAGCGGCTCAGGATCGCTATCTGACGTCGACTGGAGGAGGCCTACGTTCAGTAGTGGCCGTATATAGACTGAAATGATGATGATGACTTCATGATGGCCCTCAACATAAACCTCAATCAGTAAGGAATTAATAGTAAGGAAGACCCGAAAATCAACAAGTAATATGTGGTGTTATATATCTTCGTAACTATTTAATTACTTACTTTTTGAGGTATTCAAGCTTGTAATATGTATGGGAACTAAATTATGGATAGAATACGTATATTTTTTTTTAATAGATACTTATCATACAATACAACACCCAAATACCGAACAAACATCTATATTCATCACACAAATATTGGGTGGGAATCGAACCCTACCTTCTGCGCTGTAGGTTGTTCAGCGCAGAAGGCAGAGTTACTACCAACTGAGCTATGAGGCTGGTCTACGCTTGAAAGCCAGAACCATGAATCAATGTTCTCAAAATTTTCTTATATCTTGAATTCCGGTCACGACTTGTGTGTGTGCTTTGTGCGGAGACGTTGGCGAATTTATTGAGTCTCCAATCAGCCTCTCAGACATTCGGAGACAAAGCGTTACTAGAATTCTCTTATTATTCGATCTTCATTTTTGTACGTTGACTATTTTTATAGATCATCATCATCAGACCCAGTCCAGAACATATACTCCTTTTTTTATATTACAGGAAATTTCACACAGCGCCATCAAGATTCAAACTAAGCATAGCTTGTAATATGGAAACTGTATTACAGATATAGAATACTTTTATAGTTTTTTTGTAAATACATAGGTAAATACTTATTACGTGTATATACTTATCATACCTCGAGCCCATGACCTACAGCGCACATTTTTATAACAGGCCGTTAACATTACATCGACCTGTAGTTTCGTAATCTGATCATCTTTTCAACGAAAATATGTTCATTAATATCAATTTTTAAACAAAAGGATAAAGAACTAGGTCACTCACTGAATATTTCTTGTCGGATCTCGTTGGGGTCTTAATATTTCATTTTCTGACGTCCAATTTCCTTCAATTTCTTTCTTAGTATTTTTCTCATCTCATTTACTGCCGATGAAATCAAAATAAGTGTAAATCACTTACTTCCTTAACTGACTTTAAAAAAAGGAGGAGGTTTTCAATTCGGTTTTTTTTTCTATGTATGTACCACTGATTATTCTGTGAGTTCTTAACGTATGCGTAATTCTTTATTGATCGATAGAGGTTGATAGGGATTGCATCCATTTTAATTTGGTGGAAATCTGTTTAAGATCTTCGGACCTGGAGACTAAAACTCCTCAACAGACTACAGTAAATCATTGATAACTTTGCTAAATGAAATGGTATAATGTCACGAAAATTCACAACTCGCGACGGAGCTTGAACCCGTATTTTTTTCTCAAGCCGGAGACGCTCTAACCAATTGAGCAACGAGCGTCCTGACGCAAATTCTGAATTTTTGTGACATATTCAACTCACCTTAAGCGCTGATTAACGCCGCCTAGCAAAGATTCACACCACATGAAACTGCCCTAGTATCTGAAAATACGTTCAATTCACTAGCAAAAAATAACGTTTTTGCTTTTTAATCGTTTTGTACTATTTTCGTATTTCAAGTGATAGCACTTGGCTCCAAAATTTACATAATGTTAGTTGTAAGTTGCTGAATAAAATATGATTTGCTTGATTCTTTTAAATTATACATAAACAGCCCGTTATCATCCAATATTAGACATGGATGTTTTCTAGCCACAGAGCTTTTTCATACGAAGAAAAGCAAAGAAATGGAGTAAGAAATGGAAACTTGATCAATCATAACGTTCAAATGGAGGACTAAGATAATTTACAAACTTAATTTCTTCTGAAAACACTAAACTAACTCAAACAACAGCTTGACCGATGAAACAGTAACGTGGGTGAGAACGGTTCTCTGTAATAGGATTACTGGTTTTATTACTAGCAGCAGAAATATCGTTAGGAAGCCAATTTTGGCGGCAGATATTGGCTATTAGCGATCGGGGTAATACCTCCTCGATTTTCATGTAGGTATAACGACCTAAACTTGGGCTTGTTTGGGCTCTTTACCTCGGTTTATGATTTTGGTATGCAAATGGTGTGTAATGTCGATTTCGCACAATATTCTGTAACAAATTTTTACCGTGGTCATAATTAAGGCAACCCTTTGTCGGCTAGAAATTACTAGGCGTGTTTGTTTTAGTGCGCGTGTTTGGTGCTTCTCTAAATACTATGCATCTATGGCAAGTTACTATGAAATATGCGTTTACTGGTAAAACGAATAAAGAATCCTGTGGCGTAGTTCAGTGAGATTAGTTTTTCTAGACTTGGTTGACTAAGTTAATGAGGATATAAAGTACTGGCGCAAATCTTAAGTAGTAGAGCCCCTTGTGAAAGGGCTCGATCGGGGAAGTACTATCACCACACCTATTTCAGAAGCCAAGCAGCATTGCTGTGTTCCGGTTTGAAGTGTACGGTTGCCGGTGACATTACGGGCACGCGAGGCTTAACTGCTTTATGCCTCGAGTTGGCGGGCGCAATGCAGTGCCGTGTAGGCTATGTTGTTTGTGGGTTCGACGGGTTGCAAAAGGGATAAATAATATTGAAGTCCTATTTATTATTTTGTCCATAAGGCCTTTTTATGTAGTAACGGGTGTCTTATTTATTTATTGTATTTACCCACCTACTTTGACGTTCAGTCGGTGCTTCGATGCTTTGCTCTGTGAGAATGAGAGAAAAAAGGGTTACCAATGAGAGAGAGCATCAAATACTCCGGTGAATAAAGAGAGATTGAGAAAAAGTGTACTTATGACAGCATACTTTGGTTTAATACCTAACACAAACCAGACATCACGAGATCTTAGTTCGGGGAAACCTACTAGTTAGTAAGTAGTCCCTAGATTACCTAATCATACCAACATTGTCATGATATTTTTATATGTATATAGTTATTATTAGATATAGTATGTGAATACAACATATTCATATGTTATTATTATTTTCATTGTCACCTTCGTGTTACTTTTATCACAATGTAAACTTAATAAAAAAAAGTATAGTTTAGTGAAAAAACAACGTAGAGACGCTGCAGCCAGCTCGTAAGTCAGTCATTACTCTGAGCATTATTGTACAGAGCAGTCACTTTAAATGCAAGCTTATTTGTAATAAACCTATTCTTAAAATCCACTACCGTAAGAGTTTCGGCCTGTATTCCAACAATAATGAACATTGTTAAGGAGGTCAGGTCAAAAATCGTTGCCTTCCTAATTAAGGGAAAAGAACGTGATTGGGGTGCTGATGTAGTAAAACATAGTGAAAAGTCTGTTTTTATCGTCGATAGCCTTTTATGGCTGGGATATTATCAAAAGGAAGTAGGTACAAAGTATGTAATGTTGAAATAGTACCAACAGTTCACCGAGGGCAGAAAGTGACCAACGATGTTATAAACGATACACACGAGTAGAGAATAGCACTTTTTTCTAGGATATAGGAGTGCTTCATTATTCTTCTTTTATTCTTCTATTTCTTCTTCAATTTAAATTTATATTCCTATTTATTTATATTTGTGTTAGATACCTGTTTTCGAGATCGCATTAGCTAAAAATGCTTAAAAAATGCCTAAAAATGTAAAACATGATTAGACATAGAAATGCACAGTTATTAAATTCAAATTTACTCCAAGTCCATTAGATAAGACCTCAAGAAAGGGTCCCCTTCTAACACAGGTTTGCCAAAATTTAACCGAAAAAAGAAGGATTCCCACCCCTAGTTTAAATAATTTAACTTGTAAAGAAATAAATACATTTTTATTTATTTTGTTATATTGTATGTATGTTACAGTTATTAAAACTTTGTATACTAACGTGTACAACGTTCTTTTTAAAATTAATACTCAGAAAAGTCAAGTAGTCTGCAAAATAAAAGTTCTAGTAAATCGTTTTGCAGACTTAGTAATCATAGTATAACTTATTGTTTTCTGTAATTATTTATGTTTTAATACTGATATGACCTAAAATAAAAGAGATACTTTTTATGTCCGCTCATCGTGTTGTATTGCATGGATTAAATCAAGTAGAAGGCAAATTATAAAATCATTATTTTTTTATATTCGGTCAGGAAGAAAAATCAGTTATTTTCTTTCAATAGCATATAATTTGAATTTATGGCGGAGTAAGTCTGTTTTATTTGTATCAGAAACACTGTCTTTGCTTTTAGAATTGACTTGGTTTGCTGACAAAGTAATTATTGGAGCTGGGCAAAACCTCTTTGATTCGTAAAAAGTCGTTAACTGTTTAAATTATAGCCATAAATATAATTTAACCAAAAAAAAAATGTTCTTTATTTGATTTGTTTTATATGTTTACTGTACGATAAAGATTTTACTGAAACAGTATTATACATTTAACTTAATGCAATGGGCGGCCTAATGGATTTTTTACCGACTTCAACAAATGGAGGAGTTTCTTAATTCAATTGTTTTTTTTTTACGTCGTGGTTTTGTAGGTTTTACAACGAAAATTAAGTAATTTTTGCAAAAAAAAAAGTAACTGACTAACGACACTAAAATCTTAAAAATAACTCTAAGGGTTCATTTAATTTGAAGGCGGTTCCCGATCAATAAAGATGTGCTTTTGCTTGGCAATTGGTTAGTAGTGAAGTCGGTTCCAATATATTTTCAAAATTAATTAGCAATATTTTGTGTGTTTGGATATAAAAGTAGTCTTAGTGATAAACAGTCAGTTTTGTGTGTATGAATACAACCATGCTGTACACGTAAATAGCTCTTGCTTGTTGAGGAGCGGTCAGTGGAACAGTCGATTTACGATAATTGTAGTTTGGTGTATTTGTATTGAAATAACCATTTTCACAGTGTATTTAGTCAGACGGTGTCCACAAACAAACAATTTCGAGCCGGGGATTGAGCGGTTGCGACATGGTCATGTGAGCCAATTAGTGCGGTGTGTTGAAATCTGTCGGGAATTCCATGCGATTGGTTCTTACTAAGCTTTTTTTTTAATAAAGCAAGCAACCGGCCATCCTGCTGCAATGTATAAATAATAGGTATTTATTTATACATGCTCAACGAAATTAGTAAACGCGAGTAGAACCCGTGCTTAAAAATAGATTAAAATTATTTTTAGATGGTTACTATGGTTTAGATGGCTTACTAGATATACAGTTAAATATTCGGCCTAAGATGTACGCTTGTCTAAAAGTCGCCTTTTCACTATTCTTGTACCTATGTACCTATTTTAAGGAATATCACCTATGAGGCATTGCATTGCACTCACAAATTGAGGTATTCAATTGTGACTCTTCGTGTGTCCGTAATTTCCAAATCAAACCAAAGAAAATATATCATATTACTTGCTTGGCAGCAGAAATATATCCTAGTAATGCCGTTTTGAGCCTGCAAGTAAAATGATATTAACAAAGGTTTCCCACGGTAGTCATTGTGAAATTTCGTGGGTAAGCTCTTGACCTCAAGGCTTATGCCAGAGAAAAGAAGAGGCCTATAATGGATCAACAATAGAACGAGCTTTCCCAGAAGGAATTTTAAACGGCAACATATAAACATATAATAATAATACTCCGTCAAGTCAAAGTCAAATATTTTTATTTAGTAAGTTTTTTTTAGGATCTCCTTGAAACTTCAAATCTACCGCCTGTTCGGAATCGCGACCAGCACATAAGGAGAAAGGTAAGAACCTCGGGCTAGTTATTTTGGTTTTTCGTAGCAGAAAACGTTAATCGCAAACGAGCTTATTTGAGTTCTATGTACCTAGTGGTAACGCTGTTTTCAGCCTGCACGTAATCCTACATTGACAAAGGTTTCCCACAATAGTAATTGCTAGGTACGTGAAATTTCGTATTCCTCTGTCCAATCAGTTATGGTAATGAAGTGTGGGTATTGATACTGCGTTGGGATTTTCTGTGTTCTATTGATACTAACGTGATGCACTTACATATCTATACAGTATATAAATTCAGAACTATTGTTATATTTATATATATGAATATTATATTAACTATTATACTGTATAGCAATATATACAAGCAATCGTGTTCCGGCATTCAGAGGTAAGATAGCCAGTTCCTCAGTTTGTTGAGTATTCCGGGTGCTGTGCGCCTCCACCTTTGGCCTTATCTTAACTTGTAACTAGGTGAGATGAAGGCTCAGACCTTCCCCGTAATACAATAAAAAAAAAGCTTCGACCATCAATTATTCTGACAGTGCCGTTCAGTCGATGTATAGGCCAGCAAAGGTGCATATATTTTTTTGTCTTAACGTTTTACCATGGAATCGATTCTTACCCTACTAGCTTAGGGGGGTAATGATTTTCGAGAATTGTTTCTATGAATTTCTATTACTTTGACACGATCTTGTAACCAGGGGAGATGAAGACCAAGCGCTTCCCCGTCGTAAAATAATGAATCTGCAACCTTAAAGCCATTTTTTACTTCACGTGTATGATTCTCGTATGACGATAGGGCCGTAGATAAGGTAGGTAGGATTAAAAGTAGATGATTAAAAGAGGGTTTAGCAGCCTCAATTTCAATGTCGTTTAAAATTACACAGCTGCACAGATTGCGCACTCCCACGCAAATTACTGGCCTGAGCATGCAAGTCCCCATTAGGCTACTTCCGGCCGTTCCAGGTCCCAGGGTTGTTGGAATATCAGAAATTAGCTACGCCTAGCAGCAGTGTAGCGTGCCAACAGCCGTTCGGTATCAACAACGAACTCGGCAGGTAGGTAGGGAAGTCAAGAACTTGGATCTCTCCAATTCCCTTCCAGGATTCTGGAGCAAGGAGAGTCTTAAGGTCTGGTCTTCTTCTTGCTATGCCGCAGGAAAAACAGCTGATTCTCAGTAGCGTGGGAGCAAGGTCCAACGATTCGGGTGACGATGAAACTACCGGCAGTTTAGCATGAATCAGACAGCCTTACAATGGTATGTTACTGATCTACAATGGCTACGGCAGGTGATAGTTCTATATGCGATATAAATATACGACACATGAGCAAAATTTTGTGTGTTTTTCTTTCTGTGAGCGCGATGTTAGTATGATACTTTGTGAGTTTTTATGTAAATGGAGTTTTAATATTATTTTTATGTGTGTATTTTATTTTAATGTTTAATTTATTTTCTATTTTAATTGGCTGTTTAATTAATGTAATTGGTGTTACCCGTATTAATTAAAATTAATAAATCAATCAAAATCAAATAAATAGTAAAAGTAGTAGGTATAATAAAAACTCACTCTAGAGGGATCCTGAGCAAATTTGATAGATCGTAGGTACTTTAAGTAACGAGGTGCCTCGGTACGTGCACACGCGAAGGCGGTAGTGGGCGATCTCTCAGTGCATTGGCAACAAATGGAAGTGTCACGTGGTACATCGAAGCCGGTTCGATTTGGCATACCGCACAACTGCAATTGTCGCGCAGAAGACCCTTTACTTTGAACTATTATTTTTGTGGTTCCGTATTACTAACATACTTTTTGGTAACGGCGGCGCTAGACGCAACGTTACACTAGGTCAAATCCATTTTTGTTGTCTCTGCTAAACAGAAATCAATGTACCACCCTCATCCTCACATTTAGAACTAAATAAATAGCTTTGTATAGATAGGTACGTAATTTATTTCATAGACTGCGACCAAAAGGACATTTGGTTTGTCTCAATGATTGTGTGACAGAACCTTTATTATTTTAATGTGGGTGGTGTCAATCAAATATTATGAGGAAAGGTTCAAACATTTTTTTTTATCACTACAATATTGATACCAAATGAAAGCTAGTCAATGCTTATTATATATTAGCATATCAATGCAAACTATGTAAAGATTAATTTAATTTAAGGCACTGTTTTCGTAAACCATTTAAAATGTTAAGTCGACTTTTTGTTTTTTAAATTCGATAAGTTTCTTTTTCTTTTTATTTTTAGTTAATTTATTGTTATTTTAATTTTACCTGTTGTTTGAATTATGGTCAGAAAAAAAAGTGGATCAACACATACTTAAGTATGTTATACACTAAAATACAACACATACCTGAGCATGTGTTGCATATAAGTGTAATTCAATGAGCTTACTTTAAAAATGATCATAAAATGATATAACGAAACTTCCTCCCTATATAATACTCACCACTGAACCTATAAGCAACTCTGTATGTGTACCGTCATAAACATGAAGCAACTTATCATCCAGTGTACTGCAAACACACATCAACGTCAGTGGAATTCCGACAAACATCCCGATCCCAAGGGCGCCCTTCCATATAACGGCACTAAAGTTATCACACGATTCGTTGAGCCCTCGCTAATGAAATTAACCCCCATTTACCCGGGAACGAACGCTGGTAATGAGATGTTTCTACTGTAACTACCTACTGTGTTGGTTTGGACTCGTTAAGTCGAACTACTTTGACCGGGTTTTTTTGTCACATTATTCGGATGAAGACTTGTGGGATTATAAGGGCAGGAAGTAAGATCTCTAGCGGGGGTCTAATTTTAGGGTTCCGGTCCCAAAGGCTGTAGAGGGGAGTCTCTACTAAGCCTACGCTGAGACGGATCAAGCAAGCAGCCCATCTGATGTTAAATGTATTTCATGCCTATAAGGCCTTACTGCGTAGGTCACATCCACAAAGATCATGAACAACGCGGCACTGAATTGCGCCCGTCAGCTTGAGGCATAAAGGCGTAAAGCCTCGTATGCCTGCTGTAATTTCACCGGCAACCATACCCTTCAAACCGGAACACAGCAATGCTGCTTGGCTTAAATATTTTATAGCTCTATAGTTAAAACGGTAATACATAAGTATATCTTGGTGTGATAATAGTCCTGACCTTGATGTAGATAACGAATACAAAAATGCAGCCAGAGAGTGGTTCTCCATAATCTGTCCGATATCTGGCCGAAATCTCGCTCTTGTTGCTATTGTCACAAACATCATTCTTCCGTGAAATTAGTATCTTCATCGCCCCGTGTCCACTAAATTTACTACATTTACTTTATCCTTATTCCCTCATTCCTCACAACCGAGTATCCCAAAGAGTGTTGACGTCAGGTATGGTTTAACAATTTCAGCCAAAACTATAACCGCCTCTAAGGTCTAGGGGTTCAACCCACCGACTTCAGATCCAGAGGTCCCAAGTTCGATCCCCACGTGGTGGTAGGGCGAACTTTATTTAAGTCCGCCCTACCACCATCTAACCTAATTCTGTCGCCATAATAACAATTTTAAAATTGTTGTGTTCCGGCATTTAGAGGTAAGATAGCCAGTTCCTCCGTTTTTTGAGGATTCCAGATGAAGTGCGCCTCAACCTTTGACCTTATCTTAACTTGTAACCAGGTGAGACGAAGGCTAAGTGCTTACCCGTCGCACAATAAAATAAAAAAAACAACATTGTCTTGAACAAGACACGTTGTGCTGGCTCCGCCTAGGGTGGAATACCGCACAGGAAGAGGATGACTAAGAAGCAGCCAAGCATTAATCGAACCCATGCAAATGCTCTTGAACAAAATGAAAAAAGCCAGCACTTTTTGCTTTGAAATGTGTTTATGTTAATTTACAAAAAATATATATTAAATACTCTATCCGTAATCTAGTTCCCCTATTACAAGCTATGCTTAGTTTGGAGCTAGATGGCGCTGTGTGAAATTAATGTCCTGTAATATATCCTGTAATCTTGTAAGTACAAAAAATAACATATAGGTACATATTCTATCTTTAATCTTGTTCCCAATTAAAATAATACTACAAATAAAATGCGGTATGTTTTACTAATTTTATCATAATATGGATCAAAGCATTTGCTTTATGAGACAATCTTCACAATGCTTACGTTATATTTATCTAAAATATAACTTAAGCTTTGAACGGTACCAAAACTTACCACCTCTTTCTCTTTCGAGCACTCCCCGAGTATTCTCTTTATAGTTTTCGACAAGTTTCAACGTGATTCCACTTCAGACGCTCACACCACGAGACAATGAACTTCTTGAGGCTTTGTATCACTTAGGTCAGTTTCAAATGTTGCAAAATTGAGCTTTATCTCGCGAACTATAAACTCAATACCGCGGGTATACAAAGATTTACCGAATTTACGGTTTACGGACTGAAAAATGTATCTATCTGGTATATATCAATTGACAAGCCTCATAGCTCAGTTGGTAGTAACTCTGCCTTCTGCGCTGTAGGTTGTGGGTTCAATTCCCACCCTGGACAAACATTTGTGTGATGAATATAGATGTTTGTTCTGTGTTTGGGTGTTGTATCATATAATACGTATGTATTAAAAAAAAAGAGTATTTAAGTATTCTATCCGTCATCTAGTTCTCATATTACAAGCTATGCTTAGTTTGGGGCTAGGTGGCGCTGTGTGAAATTAATGTCCTGTAATATTTATTTATTATTTATTTATTTATATCTGGAACTACATTGTCCAGTTTTATGCTAATTGCCAGATTGTATCTATACCTAAATATTTTATTATAAATACCTACATACTTATTTATATTTACACCAAGATAATTATAATTATTGACACATAAAACATCAAGTTATTTTAATCGAAGGCACCTATACTATTTGGTCTTCTGTTAATTGATTTTATATTAGGTTGGTAAAAACCTGGGTTTACTAGTTCGTGTTAAAAATTGAGATCGGTCTGGCGATAGTCTTTATCTGTTATGTTATGTATCAACCTCTTATGAGTTGAAGGACCCAAAAAGTCAAATAAAGGATCCAACACAAGAATAGTAGCAGCTTTCTTCTGTCTGGCACCTACTGCGATCATCAAATCTGCCTGCAGTATTGTTTTCTGAACAGTACGTTGTGGGTTTGATTTCCACCCAGGATAAAAATTTCTGTTATAAATTTACTAAGATGCTTGTTCTGTGTTTGGGTGTTGTTTTTTTTATTTATTTATTTTCTAGGTAAACCAATAGCAACCTATAACATAAACCTAAGGCCAATAAGAAGTTTTCAAGAAGCAGTATAGATAAGGTACATAAAAAAGTGTGATCAAATGTCAACAAATCACCTACAATGAAAGAAGAGTAGATAACAGTTAAAGATTAAAAATAATGCAGGAAGAATACATTCAAACATTCATCATCTGCCACTAAAGACACACAGAACACACAGAAAAATACATATACCTACAGCTAAGTATGTACTTACAAGAATGAGTACAATATTTGTATTTTCTCAGTAATCTAAATAATGAAAATAAATAGTGAGTCTCCATATCACAAGCATTGTTTAGTTTGGGGCTAGATGGCGGCGCAGTGTCACAATAAGATCCTGTTATATATAAACACTTTAAAACTATATTATACGAGATTTAGAAATGCTTTAGTGTTTAATTTTACGTAGTTGGAGTGAACATCTGCCGCGTGGAGCTGATGATATATTCTGTGTTGTGAAGTTAAGTTCACTAAGTCTTCCGGAGGAGTATTAAAGTCAAACCACACTCACAAAGCTAAAATACTAATATTAAGTTATAATGGCTGACTGTTATTTTACTTGGTTAATTTAATATGCTGCAAAAGATAACTTTAGTATCGTAGTGGTTTTGTTTTTTTGAGTATTGTGTGAATACTAAGAGTATCGAAGATCTGTTTTTATTGTTTGAGATCTGGTTACTTTGCTTTTGTTTTTCCTGTACATGTAAGTAATACGTAGACAGGTTAGACAAGGAAAATAGAGACTTTTGGGCAGTAATTCTAAATGTTTCTTTCATAGTATGATCATTGGGCCGGAACTGAAACCTTTGAGGGTAGATAATAACGTTTCAGTTGCAGACACCGACAGCCAACCCGACTGGATTTGGAGGGCAAGTAAACTATTCTTAAATCACACGACTTGAGTTCTTGTGGCGTTTGTGTTTTTTTTTGTATTTTGTAGTGAAAACTTCTTAACGCTCATTTTTGCTGTGGAGTTAACGTAAGTGAACCGTCACGCTTAAGTCACCAGCGTCACCAACCTAGCGTCACCAAGCTTAATTCGATCTTTCTCTCTCTTCTTTCCACTCTGCAAAATATAATTTCATCAGCCAAGCAGAACGTGGCTGATGAAATTATATTTTGAAAATATAAAATATTGGTTTTCAGTTCTATCGTGTGGACCTATGCACACACCAGCTTTTTGAATATGTCGCATTAAACTCGAGTGTTTCTTTAACTCTCTATTATATATAATAAATATAAACCAGAAAAGGATAGTGGCACATTCAGCAAGAATGTTGTATGATTATTACATAGCTATTCATTTAAGTACCTATTTATTTTTTCCCAATTTCCAATAATCAAAATATTTCTACTTTTACCGTATACCTTATTGCACACACATTTCATTATACACATACAAACACAGAATTTAAAAGTATAGCAAGGTCGAGCCTAAAGAGTTCTCTTCCAGCAAACCGAGGTAAAATGAGAAACAAGATCAAATATAAGGGAAAAGTGTAGAATATTAATAAGTAACGTACCTAACATAATACGATAAACTAAATTATATTATACATATAATTACACTGATATTATAATTGTATACTGTTTAAGTGATATAATTATGCATATTTTATTTATACGTAATTTATAACATAATACAAACACATAAATATATATACCATAATCTATATGGAGAGGTTTGTCTACATACAGATACTCTTTGTCTCTGCTCTTGCACATTGCAAGCGAGGGACTAGCGTATTTCGCATAGTGACTGATTTAATGTCCTGTAATATTTATGTATTATTTGTTCCTTAGGATTTAGTTATTACCAGACTAACTGGTAGGTAGTACGGTTTGTAATATTTGGTTCAAAATACCATCATTATTTATCATCTTTATTTATATAACTTTCATAACTTGCGTGAGTGGTACTATACATTTTAAAACACGGGTTTTACTCACGTATACTTTTTGATGATTATGTTGATGTAGGTACCAACGGTTTCGATTCAACAGGTGAATCATCATAGTGTGAGTGTGATTCGCCGGGTAGGTTGCGATGCGCACGTGAGTAAAACCCATGTTTTAAAATATGTCTTTATTTATTTTCGCATTTTATCTTTGTGCAATGCGCTTTGCAAATTAAACATTTATGGAAATATCGAGTGATTTCAGAATAGCCTCCATGGGCTCAGACTGTGACCATGCTCCGGGTACTGCCTTTGTTCTTGCGGATTAACTGCGCCTTATCTCAACCCGGACTTATCACTACCTTTGACCTGACTACGTAATTGTAGTTTCAATTGTAGCGGGCTTCGGGGCATTTGTGAAGTGGCTACTTAATTGACCCCTTGACAACCTAAAAGCAGAGCTTATCGATGTTGAGTATGAAAATTCCTCTTTTTTAAATACCGATGTCGAGATCTGAGAGCTTAAATGTTTAATTTCCTTATTGCATTATTGATTAAAATATAATATAATTTTAACAACATTTACAATTAAACGAACTATTTACAAGTAAAGCAATTGGGTGACCTAAAAGACCGCTACAAGCTGTCTTTAGGTAATTCAACTGTTCCACAGGGAAGCGTGCGTAATATATCTACTGAATGCATGGCTACGCAAAAGCATTGCTGATTGCCTGGTTAAAATAAAAGCCAGCTTTTGGCCAGACAGGGTCGCATCAGTCAAAAAGCCAAGGGGCTTTTTGACCCAATTTTGAATTAAGTTATACCAAATCAATATTCAAAGGTGAATTTATTCATAAATTTTATTCAGCTTCGTATAACAATAATAAGAACCTTTTTATATCAGATTCCCTTGTTTTAAATATATCATAAAAAAATGTTTCAGATGTATACTCTCAAAATGTCCAGTACCATTTTGTTCATCAAACATTAATTACTTGTTCTGCTCATGTGTGATCGAAACCACAGCATAAGTAAGAAAGACCGACTCGATTTCAAAATGTCTTGTTTTATTAAGCAACACAAAAATCTTTTGATTAATTTCTTAGAAACATTATACTCAAAATATGACGAAGTTTAACGATAGTGATCCGCGTAATATCGAAGGTGAACCGAGAATTCCCGTGAGAACCTTCAACTTGAACTAAACAAGCTTCCAATTACATGAGGAAACATATCTACCTATACCTATCTAAGCTTGTGAGTTATGTCTGTCTGTCTGTTCAATATTAAAGTGTAGAACCGAGATATTGTAACGGCGGATTACCTGATAAATATGAAATTATGGTGGTATCTCAAACAAAATACAGTGTTAAATCAATGATTTTAGCTCTGTCATTATAACGGTAATACGTACGAGTACAAATTTCAAACGTGGTGAAGCTGTAGTCCATACTTTGATGTATAATAAAAATATTAAAAACCGGTCGAGATGAAAAGTACCTAAACCTGTTTTTTGCTGTGGAATGTGGGTCGGAACCCTTGGCATGCATGTCCATCTCACGCTAAGTTTATTTAAAATGGATTGGTTTAGATCCCGAGGCTTGCCTTGACAATGATTAGCTCTACGACGGACTCAGAAAATACCTACCGTCTCTCTTTTTGCAGGCTAGTGGAAAACGGATGATGACAGCTGATTCCATTCTGATTATTTACAAAAGGTTCACGATATTAATTTGTGATAAGTAATGCATTTTTTTTATAAAAGTTAACAAAATATAGCATCGAAAAACAATATGGTCAATAAAAAAAGAAAAAGGACGCTAGTTCCTCAGTCGCTACTATGGCACCTAAGTGGTGCCTTATGATTTAAAATTAATTTTATAAATAGGTGTGTACCTAAATTAATAAAAAAAAATACTTAGGAAGGGTTACTGATGTTATGAAGCATCTGATAAGAAGCTTGAAGCAATGGCATAAGTTTCAACCCTTTACGTTATGAGGCGCAAACGTTCAAATTAAAGTTGGAACATTAGCACGTCCCGTGCAGTGGTTGAGTTACATACGAGTACATGTGGATTATAAATCATCAGAGTGCGGTTACACTACCAGTTTCAATTTAACTTTTGTTCCGACGCGACGGGTAGCCTGATGGTAAAATATAGCTATAGTATATTAAATACTCTGACATCTATATTGTCAAGTCCATGGAATCGTTGATTAAAATATGAGATTTTTTTATTGTACAACGGGGAAGCGTTTGACCTTCATCTCACCTGGTAACAAGTTGAGATAAAGCCGAAGGTGGAGGCGCACTTCACACGGAATCTTTAATTAGCTGAGGAACTGGCTATCTAACCTCTAAATGCCGGAACACAACAATTTTTAAAATTGTTGTTATGGTGACATAATTAGGTAAGATGTAGCTATGTGGTGGTAGCTACCCAGGTGGACTTAAACAAAGTTTTTTTGTTTATACTACTAGGAGACGGGACAAGCAAGTAGCGCACCTGGTGTTAAGTGTACTCTTGCCTATGACAAAGCATTACTGCATAGGTCACATCCACAAAGAACATAGCCTACACGGCACTGCATTGCGCCCGTCAACTTGAGGCATAAAGGTGTTAAGCCTCACGTACCCGTAATTTCACCGGCAACCATACTCTTAAAAAACGCAACCATACTCTTCAAACCGAAACACAGCAATGCTGCTTGGCGGCTGAAATAAGTATGGTGGTAGTCATTCTCCGGACGAGCCCTTTCACTAGGGGCTTCTACAACTCTTAAAAAAAATTAAAAGTCCTACCACCAACCAAACCAAGCACAAAATTGTACTCCTCTTGAGAATCGAACCCGGGACCTCTGGATTTGAAATCGGTGGGTTTAACCACTAGACCACAGGTGCGGCTTTAAGGGTTCCGTGTGATGAATATCGATATTCGTTTTGTGTTTGGGTATAGTAATGAATGATACGAAAGTGTAGCTTGTAATATGGGAACAAGATTACGGAAATAATACTTAGATACTTTTTTTTGTAAATACATACGTATCATGTGAATTTTTACCGTCTGCCCCCACGAACTACCCCCATGTGGGGGCAGACGGTAACACTTAAGGCTATCAACCCCCACGTGTGAACAGTGGGGGCACACGGTACTACATTATTACCGTCTGCCCACATTTTTCATACTTGGGGCAATATAGTCAATTATATAATTGACTATATTTCCTACTATCTAGCATAGTATTTTATTTACAAAGGAGTACCTGAAGTAAATTTTGTCATTAAAAGATTTAGTTGTGGGGGCAGATAGAATTACAAATTATCGTATGTTATCAAACGTATGAGAAGCCCCACGTATGAGAAATGGGAGCAGACGGTAATAATGTATTACCGTGTGCCCCACTGTTCACACGTGGGGGTGGATAGCCATAAGTGTTACCATCTGCCCCCACGTGGGGGTCGTTCGTGGGGGCAGATAGTAAAAATTCGCATGATACGTATGTATTTACAAAAAAAAGTATCTGAGTATTATTTCCGTGATCTTGTTCCCATATTACAAGCTACCCTTAGTTTTGCCTAAATGGCGCTGTGTGAAATTAATGTTCAGTAATATTCATGTATTTTTTATATTTATTGTCGATTTCAGGTACTGCGTCTTGTATTTGAAGTTATATCAAACACCTATTTGTTTTATTCATCTTGTAGATAATAATTTATAACATAGAAATCACCTTCTAGCGTCCTGTGTATAGCGCTATGTTACAAACCCAAAAAAAGTTATCAGGCATCTTCTGGATAAGCTAGCTATTGAACATCACATACATGCCTTTTTTAAGTTTGAGATCAAGATCTAACCCATTTTAAATAATAAGATCACAAAAGGCGCAAATATAGTGGTCTCGACAGAACTTACCTATTTGAGCCTTTAGGGTCCGCGGGGAGCCGGTGCCCTCCGGGTTTTCAAAAATCTTGCGGGGCTTTTGATTGAGGTGACACGTGACCCAAGGGCTGGCTCTTATTTAGGCCAGCGAATTAGCTATTCAGCGTGGCAATGCAGCCAGTGTCTTGGGCACGCTTCCGTTTGGTACTGGTGAATGAATGAATTAATTAATTATAATTCTTTTGTACACCTAAAACATATAGAAGAATGTTAAAACTTAAGTTGACAGTATAATGGGCGGTCTTTTTGCTTAAAAACGATATCTTCCAGACCTTAGGATGGAGAAGATAGTAAAAGTACGGTTGATGGTAGGAGGGTGCACAAAATAAATGTGAATAAATAAATATTTAAAATTCGTCTACTTACTAAAATATATTCCTTTACCAAAATAAATTTATAAACATCATGAGTTATAATATACTATTACATAAATTATTATTTATAAACTAATAAATATCTGTAATACCACGAGAGGAGATGATTACGGTTACACAAATAATTAATGATTATGAAAAATCTGACAAATAAAAAGGTTTCACTCGATTCTTTAAAGTAGCTATAGATGGAGCTTGCCTAATTCATAGCGGCAGAGCATTCCACAGTCTTGCAGTTTGAACTGTAAATTATTTGTCATAGAAGCTGGTTCTATGGGCAGGAATGTTTAACCGCCTCTGTGGTCTAGTGGTTCAACCCACCGATTTCAGATCCAGAGGTCCCGGGTTCGATTCCCATGGGGAGTACTATATTGTGCTTGGTTTGGTTGGTGGTAGGATTTTGTTAAGTCCGCCTGGATAGCTACCACCATCTTACCAACGCTTCCTCGTCGTATAATAAAAAAACAGACGATTCTCAGACGAAAAGGAACTGGTCTGGAACAGGTAACTCACCTATAGGCTGTTTGTAACGGTCCTTAGGTAATCTGACTATTTCCTTTGTACATAGTTAGTTTATTCGTACATTTTATTGAATAAAGCATCATTTTAAATAATAAAAGCTTATATAGTCAGTACTACTAACAAAGAGAATGATACATCGCATACAACAAAGAAGTATTGGTAGATGTTCAATTGTGCTGAACCCATAGATTTCCCACTTTCATCATAAGTAAAGAATAGACTTCGAAGCGCTATTTTTCAGCACCAATATGATTTGGAGTCTTCAAATTAAGAGTAGATAGTT
This sequence comes from Venusia cambrica, assembly GCA_951394065.1. NCBI lineage: Eukaryota > Metazoa > Arthropoda > Insecta > Lepidoptera > Geometridae > Venusia > Venusia cambrica. The sequence goes on from OX596035.1 coordinate 9,080,667, forward strand.
TATTTTATCCTTTTCACAAGCGTGCTTTATCTTAGGCTTTTACTTGTTTTTCAATTTTGGGTTAGGTGTGCTTTATCTTGTGTGATCAACCTAGGGCAACGGAATGATTAGAGGTAAGATAGCCAGTTCCTCAGTTTGTTGAGGATTCCGGGTGAAGTGCGTTTCCACTTTCGGCCTTATCTCAACTTGTAAAAAGGTGAGATGAAGGCCAAGCGCTTTCCCGTCGTACAATAAAAAATAAAAACACCTAGCTAGCAAGCAACCGCCTGCCGAAGGCTGACAACTAACGGTTCGACGCGTTACGTCAGTGCGTGAGAAAGCCAGTGTTTTCTGGGAAAGCTCGCTCAATCGTAGTTCTTATCCTAGCTCTGGCCAAGAATTATACAAAAACATGGAGGTCAAGGGCAAACCTAAAATAATATGGCGACCAGGATTAAACTAGAAACGGGGTGAGAGAAGACCCCCCCCCCCCCCACTCGATGGACCGGTGCGTCAATAACTTATCCTTAACTAACTCTAATAAAAAGTGATTTAGTTCTCAAATTCATGGCCAATAATCATAATAAAGTGTATCAAAAAAATGTGTTTTCTGCAATAGAAAAGGTGTATAGCTTTGAGATAGATCATCAATAGACTTCAGAGCAAAGCGGTGCATAAATATGTTTGCATGTATCCTTGTGTATCAATGACCGCAGCGGTAGTTCGATATTCGCAACAAACCAACGCGGACGAAGCGGCCGGCGGTCGGGCAGTGCATTACACCGGAAACTGTACGATTGTTGCGGTCCCGTCGTAATGGGCTTAATTCTGATGCGGCTTTCGGCTTTTAGCCATTGTTTACCTGCGTATGGAGGCTAGTTCGGGAGTTTGGATTGCTTAATCACGTCAGATCATTATTGACAAGACATTTAAGGGTATGTTTCCTAATAATTGGTCAGCAAGGAAAATTAACACCCCTTCAAATATTTTCGGATCAAGTTGGATACGTTTTTGAGAAAAGACCTCTAACCAAAACGTGAACAGCGTGAGATAACGAAAGTATGTGTGTTTTCTTATAGATTGTGTTATCATATTTTACCACTGGAAAACCGCAAACATCTAATGTGATATTTAATTTTTCTAGTTCCCTTATTCTTAGTTTTGCTTATTTTGGGGCTAGACGACGCTATGTGAATAGTCCCACAATAGGTTTTTATAACAAAATTGCGGGATTATTTAAACATATTATAATATATATATAAAAAAACTTGACTTAACGTAACTTAACGACATACTTCCATGATACTGTAAACCATTTAGTTTAATAGACAATAAAAGATAATAAAAAAATATGATTGTTTCATCACGTCTTAAAATATCAGTGGACAGATATAAAAGAGCCAATATTCTTTGTTCGACTTACTTTATAGCATTCTTAGTTATCGAGATCAATATGAGATAAAAATAAGTTTTAATAATATGAGTGAGAAAAATGACATTAGCTCTGATACTACGAGTACTAGCTCAGAGCTCTTTTGACACATACATTTGAAATGAAGCCTTATTGTTGCAGTGTACAGTTGATATTACAGTGTCGTGACTGAACTCTCTCAACGTTATAAATCTGCTTGTTATTGGGAAAGGCTTTTTGGGAATGCGTATGAAAGTTTGACGAGCATTCGAGGAATAATTTGATGTTCTTATATTAAATACTTACTAGAAATAGTCTGTCTCGATTTTTTGAGATGGCTTAGATGTGACTCACGAATTTTTACCCTTGAGGATTCACCTCTGATTACTATTGTGAGCGTGGCACGTCCAAACTTTCGTTCAGCACATGCCCACGGCTTGCTCGTAGATAGTATTCAATATGTGACAGGTTGCAATCCCATCGCCGCTTAGCGGTATACTAGCCATAGACACGTGTCGTTCAGATTGTTGGTCCTAGGGACATGTGATTCACGATTTGACCTTCACTAAATCTTCGAAACATCTGAGAAACCGAATAGTTAATTGGCGAACGACTGGATTTGAACCACCAATTAAAAATATCAATACGATATTATGTATCGATTATTTTTTAATTATTTAAAATAAATTTTATTGTATAATTTTTAATACATACAATACTAATAGATATAATGGATGCTATGGTTATAGCGCAGTGCTTTTGTCAACTGTCTTAAGAGACTTCTACGAGCTCTTATTATTATCTACAAGATGAATAAAACAAATAGGCGTTTGATATAACAAATACTAGATGCAGTACCTGAGATCGATAACAAAAAAAAAATTGAATATTACTGGACATTAATTTCACACAGTACCATCTAGGCAAAACTAAGTAAAGCTTGTAAATGGGAACAAGATTACGGAAATAATACTGAGATACTTTTTTTTTGTAAATACATTACAATACCCAAACACAGAACAAATATCAATATTCATCACACAAACGTTTTTTCTGGGTGGGAATCGACCCACAATATACAGCGCAGAAAGCAGAGCTACCAACTGAGCTGTGTGGTCTGATAACGTGTATCACTATGCCAATTTAAAAAAATCTAGCCAATTACACCCGAGTATCGAACCCGCGGCTTCTAGATCGAGAGCCTCACGTTTAAACGTACCACAAAAGCATATAAGGTTATTTATATTTATTTCTGAGAGTATAATACGACCAATAATACATCAGGTAATAATTTGGAGCTTAAAAGTTCATCGAAAAATGAGAATGAGATCGTTTGGCAGTCACAACAACTGAACACAGTTGCCCCAAATTGTAAGATGCTTTTAGAATACATTACTGATGGTCATTTGCTGTAATAAAAAGTTGGCAGCAAACTTTTGAACATGCTACAGCATAGAGGTGCTACAGCGTAGAGGTGCTACGGCGTAGAGAGACTACGGCGTAGAGAGACTACGGCGTAGAGGGGCTACGGCGTAGTGAGACTACGGCGTAGAGGGACTACGGCAGTCCGGTGTGGTAGTTCGCCTGCTGGTCATGACAAATTGGCCGCGTCTCCATCGTGTCGCCTCGTTAATTACACACGCCAAATAACAACACCAATTGTGAGAGCGTGTTACGCTTTGTTTAGTCTAGACTGACGTTGTTTTAGGGAATTGAAAAGGAAAATGTTGGTGGGTGAAAAGTGATGAATGTGTATGTAACCATAATATATGAACAGTTAAATATGTCAACAATGTCCAGGTTTTATTAAGGGAACATAATGCTGAGAGTTTATTCAAAAATATTATATAAAATGTTATAGACATTTTCTTCATATTTCTTTGCATATCATCGAATTATTATTTTTTTGAGACTGAAATTATATTTTTTTGTGATTGAATAATTATGCTTTGGATTTTTTTTTTTTGCACGAAAGGGGAAGCGCTTGGCTTTCATCTCATCTGGTAACAAGTTGAGAAAAGGCCGAAGATGGAGGCACACTTCACCCGGAATCCTCAACAATCTGAGGAACTGGCTATCTTACCTCTAAATGCCGGAACACAATTTTTTTTTTATTTTTAAGAATTGTTTATATGGCGACAGAATTAGGTATATGGTGGTAGCTAGTCAAGCGGTATCCTACCACCAACCAAATCAAGCAGAATATTGCTTCCCCTGGGGATTGAACCCGGGACCTCTGCATCTAATATCGGTGGGTTGAACCACACGACCACAGAGGCAGTTAAAACGGCGGCTTAACTTTAGTAAATCTGTGTTTATTCAAGAAATGTTAATAAAAATCAACAATGCGCATCTTTCTATTTTTTGGCAATCCGTTCACAATGGAAGTAATGTCTTGTTTTACCAGCTATCTTATTTTACCTAGACCTCGGACGAACTATGGCAAACAAATTATTACCTTTGAAGGCGCAAAGCTTTACAACAATCTACCCTCTGAAATAAAAAATGTACACGCATTTAACGCATTTAAATCTAAACTCTCTACACATATTATGCAAGACCACTCTTTACTTATGAAATAATTGCGTTAGATACGTTTAGTCGACGACATACCTACCCACTGTATATTGTTACCTAAGATCATACTGTTCATAAGTAAGTGACATTTGTCTTTTTATGAATAAATGTATTAAACCTAAACCTAATGTAAAGTAATGCAACAGAACCTTCAGCACCTATTGATCCACAGGGTGTGTATCAATATAAAGTTCAATAAAAGTCCCCTTGCGATAGGAAGTCCCAGATTTATCGGACTAACCCGACGTAAATAAATAAAGTAGAAAAGCATGCATTTCTTATGAGGTAGGGGCGAGCGGGTTAGCTATTGATTTCATCGTAAAAAAAACTTTATTTGATTAACAAGTTTGACAACAGAAGTGCTTTGTACGTTTGTTTTACTAACAAAAGTCATTAAAGTTTACAAAAGCTCTCTTGTGATGATTATATTATACAAAGTACATTTCTTATACCATGATAAAGAATTTAATCATGAGGCTTTATTTTATGATTGGTCGCCATAATTCTTTCAACTTCATAGAAATAGTGAATGATAGTAGGTGCTAGAAAAGCTTACCTGATATTGATAAGCAAGCATCAAGCACTATATAGGTACATGAATACCTATATCTTTAGACTTTTAAGAGTAGAAGAGCCTTTTGTAAAAAGTAATAACCCCAGCGAGATAAAAAGGCTACTAGTACTATTGTACCTCACCCTTCATTCACCATAATACATATTTCGGCCGCCAAGCAGCATTTCTATGTTCCGGTTTGTCGGTAAAACAGGCTCGCGTGGCTTAACAGCTTTATGCCCTAAGTTGACGGCCGCAATGCAGTGCCGTGTAGGTCATGTTCTTTGTGGATGTGACATACGCAGTAAAGCTTTGATATAGACAAGAGCTGCACTTAACAAGTAGGCCGCTTGCTTGTTCCATCTCCAAGCGTATTAAAAATATACAACTCAATACAAAATAAATAAATATATCTAAATCTAAATGAAATAACCAAACGCCGACTAGGTAGGCGGGCTCGCCTTCCAATCCGGAGGTGGTGGATTCAAATATAGTCGTGAGTTCGTCTTTTCGGTATTTCGGAAGTTTATGTGCGCATTTAATGCATACAAATGCTCGGACGGTGAATCACATCGTGAGGAAATCGGCTTAGGAAAACAGATTGAAATATCTAGCCTGAGCCATCCCTAGGAACAACAATTCGAATGGCATGTGTCATTGGCTAGTATTTTATTGAGCCGCAAGTGGTTTGCAACCTGTCACATTATTGAATAGGTTCTAGCAAACCATGTGCTGAACAGAAGTTTGGACGTGCTTCTGACTATTTCCTAGTAGGTGATCCTCATAAGATCTATGCTCTAAGTAGAGATCAGAAGTGAATTCTTGAAGGGGAAAAAATCGTGATTATCACACTTTTTCTTTGTAAATATCAGACCTTCAACAGTGCCCATTGATCGCCGATACAAAGTCTACCATTTGCTTCGTTTAAATTTAAAATGTCATTTGGTGCGAGCGCAATTTATTTAAGTCGTAAGTTCAATCAGATTAAGCACATTTAGTAGTGAGTTAAAGGAAAACCGGGGTAAGAAATATCGCAGGTAGCGGGGACCGAATTCAATTCAATCAGCTCCATGGGGCATTGCTATAACAACTTATTGTCACTGCAAATGAATAAACAAGCGTTTGACTATTGTACTTCACCCTTCATTCACCACCATACATATTTCGGCCGCCAAGCAGCATTGCTATGTTCCGGTTTGTCGGTAAAACAGGCTCGCGTGGCTAAACAGCTTCATGCCCTAAGTTGACGGCCGCAATGCAGTGCCGTGTAGGTCATTTTCTTTGTGGATGTGGCCTACGCAGTAAAGCTTTGATAACTGAGACCATTTGTTGTTTAAAAAAAAAAAAATCATTAAAATAACTTACAATGTTTTATATATTTTTTTTTGAAATTGGTAAACTCCTGATCTGATCCGCATGGATGAACTCTACGGATAGAGAGTTTGAAATACCTTTATATACTCTCTATTAGGCTATTTCAAATATAAAAAAGGGTTATCTGAACTGTCTTTAGACATGACTTCAAATTCACACTGCGCCATCCAGCCCGAAGGTAAACTAAAATAAAAATATATTAAGACCTGTGCAACAAACCCTTCCAAACTCTCTCCTTGCCAGTATCCCACTAACCATGATAAAAAAATAAGACGGAAGCGCCTTCATCTTAGTTGATTTCAATTTATGATAAGATTGACCGTGCAGCGCACTGAACCCGACGATGTTTACAGATATAGGAACTGGCTATATTACTGGCCACCTAAATACTGAAACACAATAATGTTAGAATTTTTGTCAAGGCGACAGACTTGGGTAAGATGGTGGCTAGCAAGGCACACTTAAAAAGACCAAACAACACAAATTTGTACCTCCCTGGGGACTAAACCCGAGACCTCCGTGTCTGATACCGAAGTAACTAGCCTACAGAAGTGGTCACCCTATATATTGCCATTAAAAAAAAAGGGATCATTCTAGTTATGATGATTTGATGACGCATTTGAGAAAATGATATCTCAACTGATACTAAAAGGTCATGGTAAAGCTTTTGTACCTTGCCTTGGTTCGATGAGATTGTTCAAAATCAGAATACGTTGAGAAAAACTCGCAACATACTTTGTAAGGTAATGGAAATGTTGTGTTAGTTTTCAGCACTGGCGCTGCCTATATTTCGAGATATCAAGAATATCTCTAAATATAGGCAATTGATTCCATGCTTGAGACATTTTCGTTTGTAATTTGGTGTGATCTCCGAGTTATGTTGGGAAATCTGGCAATGTATGTACGTGTATGTGACAATGTTTGTGACGGCATAACTCTCGAACGGGTTATCCAAATTTCATGAAATTATAAATGTGAATAGAAATTGATTGTGGCGGGGGTTAAGATGAGTGGGGCAGTTTTTGAGATACTGGCGTGAAAAGAAAAAAAAATTTCGCCCATATCTTTTGAATGGCTGATCCGAGACTAATGAGTGGGAGAAATCTACCTCCTAGTGGTGTACACCGGCAATGGAATTGTTGACCTTAAGTCAACGGTTACGGTTGAATGATCTTATCGCTGAATGATTCTAGGACAATAATGTTGAAAATGATATCTATGACGAATATGTATCATGAGACGATATATGTTGAATTATTATAGGACTTGTAAACTATGAACGGTGTGACTGGACTACTCTCCTGCCAAAGTCTGGCGGCTAGCAATTCGTTATGCTTTCCATTGCTGTGCGGGAGTGCCGTGCAAGTCCTTTTTAACACGTTCTCTGTCTATGACTGCATTTGGAGTAAAATTTTGGTAAAACTGTAACACCATGTATTAGCCCCTTGGTAAATGGTACTTTTGGAGTCATGATTCTCATATAAAGTTCGTATTTTTTATGGCAAGGGACGTACGAGCATGGAATTATTTGTCATCGTCGACGTATCAATAGGAACATAAGCAAAAAAAATATTTGGACGCAGTGGTAGCCTAGCCCATTTTCGTCTAGGGCAGATAACGTTTATTGGCAAACTCAAAGAATAGGAAATAGGAAAACTCGCTCCCTCGAAACTACATCTTTGCCCAGGTGATCCACGAGTTCAAGAGCTTAACATTGAAAAAAAATGAGACTAATGAGTGAATATAAAACCACTTATTTTCTTAATTAAAAAAAAAACACCATTATTGTCAACATTGAGGAGGATTTATGTCCAATGTCCAATTGGGCCTCCTCCAAATAAAAAGAGAAGGGGACACAATCAAAATATAGTAATGGGAGAAAAATAAGTGTAAGAGACGGAACAATCAAGCAGTCTCTCCTAAATTATGCTTCTGATAAAACATAAGTATGCTTGATAAAAATCTTGTCTCCATGACAGCTTTGGGGCTAGATGGCGTTGTGTCAAATGTTTTGAAAAATTTATTCATAAATTTTCTCGAAAATTATAAAGACTTAACATATACTAGCTTTGTTCTTTGATACTCTCTGGTTTTGTGCAGTGAATAATTGCCCTGATCAATCCCAACTGCTAAAAGATCAAACATCAGAAAGGCGGGCCGTAGTTCGGTCGATTTGTCAACATCTATGCGGCTATCCAACTGTCGTATAAATAAATTGAATGTGGTTTGAATGTGCTTCGATGTTACAAAAGGTTTAATACGCTATGAAACGATATATCTAGTCTAACCAAATCGATAAATAAATTTATTAATAAAAAAAGTGTGTGAATATTTACATTTATTTTTTTAACGAGGATGCGTTTGATCTTGATTTAATTGTGATAAGATCAATAGTGGAAGCGCACTGCAACCGGAACCCTCAACAGACTGGGGATCTGAGGAATTACCTTTTAATCCCGGAATATTTTTTTGTGTTCATGGCGAAAATGTAGGTAAGATGTTAGCTCGCCGGACTTAAAACCAGCCAAACCGAGAACAAATTGACATTCTCCTGGGGATCAACCCTAGTAAGAATATAATGTTGTCTTCAGGCTATGTAAATGTAAACTGGCCAAAACACGCACACCAACCCACATTTCAGAGAGCAAGAAATTCAGTTTCTTGGACTATTTTTAATCCATATCCTTTAATTTATTATATGTTGTTATAGAGCGGCAATAGAAAAAAACAGTGAATATTTCGACTGTGTGTGTTACTGTTCATTCGATACAGGCAAATAGACGTATGGACAGTGGAGGCTTAGTACTAGGGTCCCGTTGGCACCCTTTCGGTACGGAACCAAAAATTGTATAAAAACAGAGCTCTGAGATTTTCTGAGATTCTCCATTTGGACACATAGTGTAGGTTAACTAGGTTTTTTTTAGTTAAGTTGGCAGTAAGGTTTAGTGTAGGTACTTAGATGATTGCTTTTAGGAAATGTTCAGTATCATCGAAGAATAAGTTCATGACTTAGAGATGTCTTTGAAAAAAAATGTGTCTGTGTCTACCTCTCATACCCGGTTTAGCCTCTCAAAGTCCTAGTCAAAGTCAAAATTTCTTTACTTATTAAGATTTTATAGAATCATTTAGAAACGTCATATCTACCCTGTTTGGAATCGCGACCAGCACACAAAGAGAAAGGCAAGAAACTCGGGTCGGTTAATTTTTTGATGATCCATTTAACATTTAGATATATCATCTCATAGCCGGTCTAGCGCAAGAGATAATATTATCTTAGAGAACGTTACAGCTCAATTCGGTTAGTACTAGAACTACTAACCGAATTGAGCTATAGCATAAGAATATAGCATAAGGGAGGAAAAAATATTCAAACTAATTCATTTTCATATAAAATATTAGATGATTATGTATTCGTTTATAGCAATATACATAATGCAAATCCTACATCACCGTGTAGCAGACAGTATGAAAGCAAAAACACCCCACATTGATTTGTACATTTAATATGAGCCACACGGCTGCACTCCACACACTATAAATTACAAAAACAACAGACACTGATACAAATACAAGTATATTTGGCGAATTCCGGATGCATCGTCCGAAAGGGGTTGTAGGTCTGCCCGGGGGTCGTACGTGGTGTAAATGTTTCAGCTGAATTTACATCCGCTTGTTATTTGCAATATTGATCCTCCATTTATCTTTATGTCTGCGAAATTAACTTGGACTGTGATTTGAACTGTACTACTTGTAATGGAAAGGAATTGGTAGTGGAATGGTAGTGGAATGGTAGTGGAATGGTAGTGGAATGGTAGTGGAATGGTAGTGGAATGGTAGTGGAATGGTAGTGGAATGGTAGTGGAATGGTAGTGGAATGGTAGTGGAATGGTAGTGGAATGGTAGTGGAATGGTAGTGGAATGGTAGTGGAATGGTAGTGGAATGGTAGTGGAATGGTAGTGGAATGGTAGTGGAATGGTAGTGGAATGGTAGTGGAATGGTAGTGGAATGGTAGTGGAATGGTAGTGGAATGGTAGTGGAATGGTAGTGGAATGGTAGTGGAATGGTAGTGGAATGGTAGTGGAATGGTAGTGGAATGGTAGTGGAATGGTAGTGGAATGGTAGTGGAATGGTAGTGGAATGGTAGTGGAATGGTAGTGGAATGGTAGTGGAATGGTGATGGAAGATGTACAACTAAGAACCCTTCTTAGTCCCTTCTTAGTTCAAACGAAAGCTGTTGAAGTGGTCTATATTTTTGATCACAACTGTCATCTGAAATATAGATCAGGTCCGTGCTATGATGTCACGTGAAAACGGGATGTTTAGAGTAGTTTCAAAATGACATCTGTCATTCTGAAATTATTATATTTTCAAAATACATTTTTACATACATCCATACACCCTAAATTAATGAATTAATTTACTGATTGTGAATAGTCAAAAAGAACTTTCAATTAAATGTGTTTTGCTGAATATTTTAAGTGAATCGTAGCACTGACTAACTGGACACAGTCATATACAAACATTATACCAATTGATTTATATATCTACTGAATGGTCGAAGAATCATATTACGTGAAATGTAACAAGTTGAAACATGTATCGGAAAGGCGTAGTGAACCCGTAATCAACACACACTATTAAACACATACCTAATAACGTAAAACTGACACGGAATATCGAAACCCTTTCAATTCTAAATATATATTCCTTCGCTTAAACTCTATCCAAGTCGATCGATAGATATCAATGGGTTTATGAAGCTCAGTGCCCTTTATAAGCCACACATTAGTGGATTACAAGTGAAAGCTCTCACCGTCTCTAAGGCAACCTGTAATCGGCTTTCTGACCCTTTTTCATACAAATAGTTGAGATATAGTGATTTACGGAAATATAATAAGCTTAAGCTAAAGTGATGGTGGTTTTAGAGTGGCATTTTGAAAATATTCGCTTGATGAATGAGCGGCCATTCTTATACTCAGGTCAACTGAAAATGTTTTCCGTTCTAACTCTGAGAAATTGTTAAAAGTACTCGAATTAGACGAACAAACATGATCAAATTTCCACACTCCGTTTCGCGTTTAATCGTGGTCGCCATGCGAAAACATTTGCTCCTCAGTGGTAAATGCGAGCTATGAAACCTAATCCTGAGAGCTTTGTCAGTAATCTTGGTTCTCTTACGGATTTCCGAAACGTGACGATGTTATCACGTAGTGTAACTCCAACTCAGTGTATGTACTTAATAATAATTTAAGTAGGTACCTATGTATGCAGATCGGAGGTTTTACATACTTTATAAACCACAATGTAAACAGTCACACGTTGAATATCAAATAATGTCACGTGAGCGCTTGTACGGGAATTTTACTAGCGAAGTCTACGTGAGAATCAAAGCAAGTCGCGGTAGTTGCGGAAAATGCCTTGTAAATAATAAAAGGATTTCGGGCGCACGTGGATGTCTTTTCGTTATGTTTTCCCTTTCAACGAGCTTGCGTGCTCTGTTTTTAGGTTAACTACTTATGTATTGTTGTAATGAGCATTGTACGCTGACTCTTTTTAGAAAAGATAATAGTAAAAAATTAAGGACACAATAAATGAAAACACAACAAATGAACACAAAATAAATGAAATAAAATAATTTACTTACAAAATTTTTTTTTTGTACATGCTTTTGACTACCCCTTATAAGGCGATCCTCATAATATCCACACTCTGAGTAGTGATCAGATCTCTGGAGTGGTAAAAGTCGTGAGTACTTACTCTATTAATTGATTGAGTGAGCGCAGCGAACGAGATCTCTAAGTTAAGTTGGGAAATCCGGCACTGTATGTATGTATGTATGTATGTCGATGTGACAATGTTTGTGACGGCATAACTCTCGAACGAATTATTTGATTATCATGAAATTTTAACTGAAAAAAGATAACGTAAATAGAATTTGACTATCGCATGTCGGATTTTTTATAAGAGTGGTAGTTTTTGAGATTTTGGGGTAAAGGGGTAAATAATATTGAAGTGTTGAAAATATGTTAAAACATGAAATATCATATAAAATAGGGGTTGAGACTGATTACAAAATAAGTTTATTTTGCCCCTATTAGGAGTGGTTTTTATGATGCAAGGGGGCAAAGGATGATTAACAGGTCTTTTAAGATAATAGAGCGTATTCGAAATTTCAATAAAACTGGTCTATTTTATCTATTGTTATTTACTCAATACGGTACGGTACGGCCATTATCGCCACGCTATTCAGACAGATTGGTGCTCACAGTTAAAGCTTTGTTTACACAAAGAAAAAAGCTGCTGCCTTTTTGGTTGACTTTACGACATCCGTGGCCTCGAGGGGTAGATTTTGAAACCACAACTACTAAGGCAACAGTTTTGTGAGCACTTTTCAAAACGACATCAACTTTTGTTTCATGTTAGTAAGGATACATTACGTTATCAACAAGAGAGTGCCTCGAACATTCAAGTGAATAAAGAGAGTTCGAGAAAAAGGCTTAAGTAAGGTGAGAAAGGTGTAATGAAAGCACACTTATATCGTTTGTTAATTACGTTCTATTTGTTCGTCACAAACCAGACATCACGAGATCTCAGTTCGGGACGAACTACTAGTTTAACATAAGACATTTAACACAGCGCAATCTTGTCCCAAACTAAGCAATACTTGTTACATTGAAGTAATGTGTGTTCGGATGTGAAATCATAATGTAAGTATTTACCAATAAAAAGGTGTATAAGTATTCCATACGTTATTTAGTTCCCATTATAAGCTATGATTCGTTTGGAGCAAGATGGCGCTTACGTTTTTCCGTAGATATAACAATAAAAACATAATAATGTTTTAGCATATTAAAAATAATCAGAAAATTAGTGACCGCACTATAGTTACATAGGAACTAATTTAGGCAAATTCTAATTGGAGTTAACTTTTTATAGATATTAAATATACTTAGTTAGTCAGACATCAAGGGAGTGAATGAATGCAAATTGGCTACAAGAGCAACAATAAAAGTAAACAAAACTAGCGCTCTGAGGAAACTTCGCAGATTTAAAAACAAAGTTGACTAGGTACTTGAAACTCCTTTAGAAAACTTAAAAGCTGGTTAAATTTCGTGTACACACGGGCCGAGATTTTATTTTATTTAGTACCCATACAAGCCAGCTCTTGACCTTTAAACTTGCGCATGCAAGGATGAGGTCTACTTTAGAGAAAGCCTACCAAAAAGGTGTCTATTTACTCATTTCTGAAGACATTTACGTCTAACGACCGGTCTATGGTCGTATCATAGCGGCAATCTTAGGGGTATATTAACCTCCATTCACGAAACGTGCGTGAAAATTGTATGACACGTGGCTCGGAACCCGCAAAAGCCTTGGCCAGCTTATTTTGCAACTTTTTAATTAATACAAGACCAAAAAAATTGAATTTTATTGAAATCAAATAATCAACCAAGAATATACATAAGTCACAAAATAGGCATAATAGATTAATTTGTGTTGTAACTGCAGGAATAATTTTATTTAATAATTAAATATAAATAATGTTTATAATCACTATCATCCCCTGGTGTAAACTGTAAACCCGTTAAAAACTACGGAAGGAAGGGCCAATTTTTTTGCCGGAGCCTCCCGGTATTCTTGTAAAATGTGTGAATCATCGCAAGTTCTGATGAAACTAGCTAGTGGGATAAACGACCCGTGTGTTTCATATTTTAAGCCGACATCAGACAACACGTTGGCAGGCACTCCGTTGAAATTGGAAGCGAAAATAAACAGAAAAGTTCACGTACAAGATTACACCTGAGCAAGAGGTGGGCGCAAACACGATTCCAGCAAAAGCCTGCTGTCCCGCGTAAGGTGGGAGTGTTTCGATTAACTTTCTGTAGCTGTAGTCATTTTGAAGTTCTCTCTCAATCAGATAGACTGAGTTCATGCAGTACCCAAAATCAATACACTAGTATATATAAGACTACGTATATACCCCGTAAGCGACGCGAGTGCGAATGCGAAGACTATGTTTCGAAAAAATTGAAATATCACTAATTCTAGGGCGTCCCCAGAAGCGACGACCCCCTTGACAAGAACACGCATTCGCATAAACACCTTCGAAGAATAAGACTAGCATGGAATTTGGGGTCTCTTATAGGAAAAAGCCAGGAGTTAAGTCAGACTTAGACAGAAACCGCCTCTGTGGTCTCTTTACCGCCTCTGTGGTCTAGTGGTTCAACCCACCGATTTCAGATCCAGAGGTCCTGGTTCGATCCCCGTGGAGAGTACAATATATTGTGCTTGGTTTGGTTGGTGGTAGGATTTTATTAATTCTTAAAAAAAATGTTGTATTCCGGCATTCAGAGGTAAGACGCACAGTTCCTCAGTTAATTGAGGATTCCTGGTGAAGTGCGCTCTTCGGCCTTATCTCAACTTGTTACCAGGTGAGATGAAGGCCAAACGTTTCCTCGTCGTACAAAAAAAAAAAAAAAAACGTAACATAAACTTCTGCTGTATACATGAGACAAAGTGGAAAGGCTCTAAATCTAAGGATATATAATATATATATGTATAATCAACATCACGAGGAAAAGTGACCGTCTGATTGCTGTCAAATTAGCTATGGATCATCAACAAATAACCAACATTATATCCGCTTATGCTCCCCAAACCGGGTGCACCCAAGAGGAGAAAAATGATTTATGGGAAGATTTTGACGATCTTTTACGTACTATACCAGCAAATGAATTAAAAATAATCGGAGGTGACCTAAACGGCCATGTTGGACACACCAATCCCACACCGGGATCCTCACATGGTGGATTTGGTTTCGGGTCACCAAATAAACAATGCGAAGAAATTATAGACTTTGCAGGAAGACACTCTTTATCACTAATTTTAAAAAGAAAACTGAACATCTAATCACTTATAAGTGTTCGGGAAAGACCTCGCAAACAGACTATTTTTGGCAGATATGGCTGTAGGCTAAAAATTCAAGGACTGCAAAGTAATACCAGGAGAGTCATTAACATCTTAGCATCGGATACTCGTCGCCGTCTACGACCTCCCGAAACCAATTAAAGCCACTATCGATAGGACGCCGCGAATCAAATGGAAGGAACTCCATAACAACAAAGGTGAAACTTTACTGAAAATGGTGAAAGGCTATATTGAAAGTGACCTGGATAATGAACATCAACACGTCAATGATATGTGGTCCAAATTTGAAGCGTATGTCAAAATCAAAGCCACGGATATTCTTGGGATCTCGAAAGGCGGCCCTAGCTCAGGAAGAAATCCAACCTGGTGGAACGATAAAGTGAAGGGAACGCTGAGAAACAAGGAGTAACTGTTAAAACAATGGCAAGTCACGTACTCAAAAGAGGACCACGATTCATATGTAGGAGCAAAGAAACAGGCAAAGAGAAGAGTAGCACAGGAAAGAACAAAGTCAAACCAGGCCTTTTACGATATGCTAGAAAACGCTTCAGGTGAAAATGAAATATTTAAAATTGCACGAAGTAAACACAGATCAACTATGGACATTAAAACCAACAAATACACAAAAGATTCCAACGATGTGCTTCTAACTGAATGCAATGATAAACAATCACTGGTTTAAATTCTACAAAACGCTCCTAAACGAGGAGTTCCCTAATGAAGAACCGATTCCTCAGTAACCCACTCTGGAACCCATACAAGAGATCACGCTAGAGGAGGTTAAACACGCAGTGTCTAAAAGTAAGCACCGAAAGGCACTTGGTCCAGATGAGATTCCAGCAGATATATGGAAGAAACTCGGGCCAATTGCCATCTCATGGTTGACAAAGCTATTTAACATGATCATAAGAAATGAAAGAATCTCAGAGTCTTGGCGCCAAAGCTATCTTGTACCGTTCAACAAAAACAAAGGTGATGTTTCCCAGTGTAGAAACTACAGAGAAATAAAACTGACTTCACATCCCTTAAAAACACGGGAACGAATTGTAAATAAGCGCCTTATCACGCTCTCTGATATTTCACTTTATCAATTTGGCTTTACAGCATCAAGATCAACCACCGACGCTATACAAGCAATAATAATCCTGATGGAAAAGTACCGCATCAACCAAAAGGACCTGAACCTTGCCTTTATCGACCTCGAAAAAGATTTTGACCGGGTTCCAAGAAAGTTGGTTTGGCATGCTCTCAGAGCCCAAAACATACCAGCAATATGTCACCATTATAAAAGACATGTGCAACAACATCAACACCAAAGTACGAAGTTTAGCAGGTCTCAGCAAACCTTTTGAGGTAAAAGTCGGAGTTCACCAGGGTTCTGCACTCAGCACATTACTGTTCAATCTGGTTATGGATCGTCTGACATTATATCACCGCTGCCGTGGAGTACTTTATATGCCGACGATATTGTACTCGCTAGCGACATCGTACAACACCTACAGGATACTCTAAACACGTGGACACATGCCTTAGAAAAATTTGGCCTTCGGGTCAGCAGGACTAAAACAGAGTAACTGAAGTGCCCATTTAGCGGAAACCACAACCCAGATACAATTGACATAGGATCAACACCAATTCCAGCGGTGAAGCAGTTCAAATATCTGGGTTCTATGCTAACCAGCGATAGGAACGTGGACGCCGATGTAACGCAAAGAATAAACGTTGAAACTAAAATGGAGAGCTCTGACAGGCGTTCTATGTGACTCACGCATGCCTATAAAAACCAAGGGTAAAACCTACAAGACGGCAGTACGTCCAGCTGTAATATACGGATCAGAGTGCTGGACAGCAAAGAAGACGCATTAACTAAAAGTACACTTCAAAGAAATGAAAATGCTAAAAAAAAAACCTCCAGAAAGCCCAATTGCCTGAACCGACAACCCAGGATAGACCTGACATGATAGATCCTGGCCCAGAAGTGTGAGGAGACCCTACCCCAAATGACGGGAAAAGGGAACATGAACAAAGAATAAGAAGACAAAGAAGGAGTATATATAAGACTAGTAGAGCCCATTGTGAAAGGGCTCGTGCGGGGAAGTCATACCTATTTCAGCCGCAATGCTGAAATAGGTATGGCTGTGTTCTGGTTTGAAGGGTATGGTCGCCAGTGAAATTACAGGCACGTGAGGCCTAACACCTTTATGCCTCAAGTTGACTGGCGCAATGCAGTGCTGTGTAGGCTATGTTCTTTGTGGACGTGACCTACGCAGTAATGCATTGTTATAGGCAAGAGATGCATTTAACATCAAGTGGGTTACTTGCTTGTTCCGTCTCCTAGTTGTATATATATACCAGTTCATACCAATGAAACTTATAATTTTTTAACTAGCTTCTGACCATAGCTTTTTCCACAGGGTACCTGAATAAATGGTAGCCTATATCTTTTTCCTAGTCTTTTTTTTTTGTACGACGAGGATCGCTTGGCCTTCATCTCACCTCACTCAGTCCAAAGCAATGTCTGGGCATAATTTTCAGCTCAATCAATTCAATAGTTTTTTGCGTGAAGGAGCAAAATAGAACTAAGTTGTTCATTTTTAAATTTTATTCCCACAGCACTGAAACTGATTTATGTGATGAACAGTACCCTATGTCTCATGCGCGGTCTTGAATAACCTAACGTGCAAAGTTTCAGCTCAATCCGTTTAGTAGTTTTGACGTAAAGGAGAAACAAACATGCAACATCCAAACATCGAAACATCCAAGCATCCAAACAAACTTCGTACTCATCATATTTGTGGTGAATGTCAATAGTGTGATACAGGATGGGTTTGTGCTGTTGAACTTGCCTGTCTATGATTGGCGAGCTTTTACAGAAGGCTTCTAGAAAAGCTAAAGCTGAGAAGCCAGTGCTTCTTACGCACGAGTGACGATTTACCGTGTACCGCGATTGGTTCTGGATTTTGGCGGGATTGTGATCAGCATAAACATGCAGCCGTAACCACTAGCAAAGGCCAATGGTTCCATTGCCTGCATTAGACCACAAGCAGATTCTTAACCACCTACTCCTGCTTCAGTGATATTTTATGTGTTTTGCGGGTAAAAACATGACAATCTTATCTTTATTTCCAATTGGTATATTTCCATTCGTGAAACATTTCAAACCCGGGTGCAAAAAGAACTATTCATCAAGCTAAGACAACATGGTCAGGAGAAACCTCAGAAATCCAACCGAGGCGGACTGCTCTGGGGCAATCCCCGAGGGATGATGGAGGCACGCAATTTACCGCGTCCCCGTTACGGTGACAGATGGGTAGTCGCATGCCACGCTCGTGGGAAACGAGGGTTCGGATGTGGTTTTAAACGGAGCTAAACCAACTTTAGTGGCAAAGCAGTCTCTGGAAAGGAACTACCTAGTTGTTGCTTCAATTTTCACAAACATGTGGGCATGTAGATATATTTGCTAATCATAGTTCCAGAGTAAAAGCAAGTTTTTTGTATTTTTAAGGATTTTAATTTATTGTTATGCCTCTTTTATCATAAACATGTAATTGTAGTAAGAGTCGAGATGTGATATATCTTTTAATGGTCTACCCCAGGCCAACGGAATCACTGGCATTTGCGAGCAATTACGGCTGAATGATCGCAAAACTGGTGAAGGGGGGGGCTACGGGTAATCTCGTGCCAAATAGTTTGCTGTGTATTATCGATGCTAGAGAGAGCTAGTGCTATCTAGAAAAACTCCTTGCTCAGGAATAGAGCCAGACAAGCCTATGCCTAAGACGATAAGAAATATCTCAGAGTTTTGATTCTTGTACAAAACATATGTGACGCGACTAGGGAGGTGCTATGACTTCTACAATATACTACTGTACTGTGCACCTTTGTTTACCGCATCCAATTAATGAGTGCACCTTTTTCGTAGCTCTTTCAATTCAAAACGGGCTCATTTACTAAAATATCCGGAACATCTGCGACCTTATGGCTGTTTAAGAGATATTTTATCACGCTGAATTACCCATAACACGTTATATTAGTAGCATATAGAATACCAAATATTGCGCAAAGGCAATTTACTTACCGGCGTTACTTAATCCAATTTTAAGGTGTTGTAAACGAAGGCTGTTAGAACATGATAAAATGTGGGACACTTCTACTCAGGTTTTATGACACTCTTTACAAAAAAGGGTATCGCCATTTGGATTCCCTTTTATTTTTATTTCTGTCAAGTAGTCATTCCTATCTGACCTGAACCTCACTATACCTAAAACAGTTGGTAATAAACTATCAAACACTGTGGCGTAAATGGTTGCTCACGGGAATGTTACAAATAAGAATCAAAATGCTTGGCAGGCAGGTTGATCAGCGTTATAATAGTGTCTGATACTCACAGGTGGATACTGCTGCACTAAGAAATGGATCTTGGTGTAATAGTCATCCGTTACGACAACCTGCCTATCTGTAAATACGGGAAGAGGAGTCAAAGAGAACTGCAAGAACCTCAGGCTACATCGTTTTTATGATTTGATCATTCACTGTTTTAAATGTAGTACGTATTTAAAAAGTTTAAAATAACATAGATAGCACTAATAATTTTAATTGCAAACCTGAATTCCTAAATCTTAGTACATCGTTATGATTATTTTTAATATTATGACTATTATTTATATGTTATGATGTTTTGGGTTGCACACAGATATGTTAAGACAAATCAGACCACTTCGGAACAAAACAGATAACACGCGAAATTCCATTCGTTTATTTCCGTGATACAATAAATAGGATTTGATATACAAAACAGAATAATTTCCTCTTTCAGAGACAGCCGAGTGTAAAACTGTTATATTAAAATGCTACTTGAAGGAGCCGAAGTAATTGGATGTTCCGCTTTCGTCACTTCGCCTTTGTTTTTATCGATGATGTTGGGACGAATACTAAGGAGGATTTCTCACTTCCCGACATCAAAACTGGAAGCAATTTTTTATGCACATTATTGGCTCTTGGCCTCTTGCTTATCTAGCTATAGGAAGAGCAAATAATGAGGTCTGCAATAGAGTGAGCTTACCCTGAAGGCTAACTATCTCCACTGAGCATCGACGGAGCTCAACCAACCTTTTTGCGTTGAACTTTGGCTGGAAGTTTTTGGTCGCTCGCCAGGTGGATCTTTACAGGTCCACCTGTGTTGTGATCATTCAGCCGTAACCTGTTTTATTGTGTTCTTGTGATTGACTATTGCTACGGCAATGAAATCGGTGGCTTACACTGTAATGACGTTGATCCGACCTAGGCCGGAATCACCTTGAACCCATAATGTATGTCATTTTTTACACTAGGTGAGTAAGTTTTGTCACACATGTTCAACTGGTTGTAGTAGGTGATATGCGGTATCAACCAACACTTCCTGGTGTTACAGAATAGAATAAATTATATTTATTTTCGAACAAAAGGTATATTTAATTTTTGTATTTCAAGTGATCGCACTTGGTCACAACATTTGAGTGGGTCGTGAATATACAGGCTTGTTTTGTGTTTGGATATTATATCGTATCAAAAGTATTAACTTACAGAGAAAAGTATCTAAATATTCATCAATCAAAATGATTGACTTACAAATAAAAGTATATGAATTTTCATTAATTAATTCTACGTAATCTAGTTCCCAATTACAAGCTTAGATTTGCTTGTGGTAAGATGATGTTGTGTTATGTTATCTGGTAATATTTATTGATGAGTTGATAGTAACGTAGGTATAGGTGTTTTTAAATCCTGTTTTAACGAGTTGCCATTTTAAATAATGTTTACATAAAGCTGTCTTAATCATTCCTCTTACTTCAAACACACCAACTTCACCCAAACTGTCTCCACCACAGCCTCAATTGTTTAATTCTCTCACCTAAATAGGATTAATTTGTCTGTGGCTGTATAGGAAGCGATAGTAAACGTTGACAAAATGCTCAGTGTTGCATCGAAAAGCTTCTCTATCTCGTATCTTCACTCAGCGAATTATCCAATAAACATAATGAAAATTTAAGCTTACAGACGCTGACGATTCCCGAGACAGGGAGACGTCCTTTGCAGATAATCCGGCCTGGCTGCGATGGAATAATGGGTGTGTATTACTGGAATAAGTCGCTATGATAAATTAAATGTTGGGTAATTGTATTTATATAAATAAGGCAACGTTTTAAATCTAGAAAATACGCTTTTATTCTAAGGTAAGTTGCTGTGTTGAGGTATTTAGAGGTGAGATAGCCAGCCATATGCTTAGTTTGTTGATGATTCCGAGAGAAGTGCGCTTCCATCTTCGACCTTAAGATATCTTCAAACCAGGTAAGATGAAGGCCAAGCTATTCCGTCGTACAATAAAAAGATTAAAAATGAAGACAAAATGTACATATTTGATAGCGCATTTATGTCCTATAATAGTTTTTCAATAAATTAGTTTGAAATAATAGATATTTATGATGATAATACTATGGCACAAATCTCGGAAGAACGCCATCAAACAGGTGTGAATACACAGGAACGCTAACCATCAGAAAACGGGTAACCAATTAAAAATTTGCAACAATTTAATTACCGAGCAGAAATTGATTACCGCGAATTAATTTCAAAGGTTCCTACACACGACGTGACATGATTACGGCAATCCGTCTACAGTCGTTAACGAATAAAACATTTACAGGAGCCGGGCGGCTCACTGCATGAATATTAATAGCGTACTTTCTACCTGAAAGTTTATTTCATTAGTGGGACCCGTGCTTGGTCTAATAGAAATGTTGATGGTAATATTTTGGAGTAACTTTACAAACGGATCTATACTTGTATTGGGGATTTAACAGATAACAGTGTGTATAACATGACTGTATTGTGATACAGGGTAATATTAGCAGGGTAGATGTCTACTTCCTATTTAACCCCTGAATGATCACAACTAAAAATAGTAGAGCCCCTTGTGAAAGGGCTCGTCCGGGGAAGTACTACCACCATACCTATTTCAGCCGCCAAGCAGTTTAGTGGTGTTCCGGTTTGAAGGGTATGGGTGCCGGTGAAATTATGGGCACGCGAGGCTTAACACCTTTATGCCTCAAGTTGACGGGCGCAGCGCTGTGCCGTGTAAGTTATGTTCTCAGTGGATTTGACCTACGCAGTAAGGCATTGTTATAAGCAAGAGTGCATTTAACTTCAGGTGGGCTACTTGCTCGTTCCGTCTCCTACTTGTATAAAAAATATATATATAATTGTGGAAGTCACCTACGCAGTAAGGCTTTATTATAGGGAAAATAAGGGAGTAGACAACAGCTAGACAAGCCTAAAAGTCAACTAATCCAGCATATATAAAAAGTGTTTTGAGCCTACGACTGGTCCATTGATATTTTGAAAGCTCATCAGAGTAGTATTTTTTGAAAGAACAACAGAATCAAACTCCTTGATTCTTAGGCTTCATATTAACTAGAATTTCCTACTCGCAATATGCAAATCTGAAAGCTGCTAGCTTCGCTCTCGGTGACCCAGCAAATTGGAGCTCTTCTATAGGCAATTACGTTAATAAGCCGTATGTACACTACAAGCTATAATTAAATATGTTGGTATCGCAGCGGGCACGCTTTTGCTATTTCCGCCACGTCTCTAAGTTTGTAATGCTGAGGCTATGAAGCGGGCGCGGCAAATCCTTACGTTTTTTAATATAAGTTTTTTTTATTGTGTTGTTTGGGTTCCGTACCTCCAATGACAAAACGGAACCCCTATGAGATCACCCGCGTGTATGTTGGTCTGTTTATCTAAGACATCCCATTTTCATCGAAACTAACTGACGGTAAAGGTTAAAGTTTGTGCGTGTATAGAATTTGGTGGTGTTAGCATCCACGAGTAGCTAAAATAAGTGAATTCAGGTTTTATGGAATGAATTTGGGGAGTCGATTATTACAAAATAATTAAAAAATTAAGGAACTAGACAAAACTTTCTGTATTGGCTCCTCTAGTGTAAGATATATAATAATAAACTCTCTCCATGCGAGTATGATTAGCAATTGACCGGTTTTAATAATAATGTTATTAAAACCAGTCAATTTTTCGATTAATAGCCAGCACCAATCAATAATTCAATTAATGAAGTTAATAATTTAATAATAAGAAGAAAGATATTAACAGTAAAAAGTATCACATCATGTCAATCTGAACTTTTGGCCACCTTTTGTAATAGTCGTCGAAGTCACTTTCTATGCCCTTCACCCACATTTTTTTGTTGCCTGATGGCATTGCCTTTATCTCGCGTGATTTAAAATAATTAAAAAGCTAAATGTGTAAACGCACTTCACCCAGAATCCTCAACGAACTGAGGAACAGGCTGCTCTTATGGCGACTGACTCAGGTAAGAAGGTAGTTTGGCAGGTGGAACAAAATCCTACCACCAACCAAACTAAGCACATATTTGTACCTCCTGGGGATTGAATCCGGGGTCTCTAGATATGATACCGGTGGGCCAACCATTAGACCACATAGGCGGTAAAGGTTACAATCGAAATATCTGGTGGTGAACAAAGTGCTTTCCCATCGTAGAATAAAAAGTTAACTAATTTTCTTAAAATTCTTGTGGCCCTACATTTGTAACAACGAAAGTATGTTTTACAAAGCACGACCCCCCGTGCACTGTTTTGCACGTAGAGCAAATAGCAAAGACCGGCACATATATGAGTTACATTAATTTGTACTGTAAGCTCGTGCATGAGGTAAGGATACCAGAAAATGTTTATGAAGCTGGCGTATCATTAATAGGGAAACAGGTAAAAGTAAAGGACCGCCAAAGAAGAGTGACTAGTAGATAACCAAACATCTAATAAAGCGACCAATACACTTGTATGTTGTAAGACAATATCGTGAGTGCAGTTTTTCTGGGGCTCACTGTAGACTCAAAATTGAAGTGCGAAACTCATATCAGGTGTTTTTCTAGTAGTCTGAGTTCTGCCGCCTAAGCTATGCATAAAATACGTCAACTGACAAATGTTTCTACTGCATGCCTTGTATACTATAATTATTTTCATAATATTATTTCATGTGGCTGAGAAGAGAGCACTGGGGTGGGGCAGTCGGTGTTGAGACCAACTTCATTGTACAAAAAAGAGCAATAAGGGCGATACAAACTCAACCCCAAAATATGTCTGAGAAAAAAAAATACAATAAGTTTTGTTTATTTATTTACATTCATGTACATGAATATTATGCAGGTCTAGTACCCTACTCATACTAGAAACAGAAATAAGATTGCATGTGCAATAACTAGGCTAGATAAAGTAAGTTAGTCATTTTTGAAGACATTTTAAACAGAAAATAAATTAAAAAAAACTATGAAATGTGTAGGTACTATGTAAAAAGGCATACTATGATATTAAATACTATCTCGAGGACAAAGAAGCCTGGGGGTTCAGCATGGCTGAACGTGATAAATAAGTTCCTACTAAGGTTTTAATGTACAATAGAAAATGATTTTTATGGTGTTTAAATTATTATGACATTAGATAATTCAAGTTTGTATGTATATTGACATAATAATACAAGCTTACTTAAATATAAAAAGTATGGCGAGCTAAATTAATAAATTAAAAAGTTCAGAATAAATATGAGAACAGAAAAATATTTAGTTATAAATCCGCTAAATTTCTTTGAAATAATCAAATAAACACGTGTAATGCGACACAAGACATCCTCAGGAATTATATATATAGTCTTGCTGCTAAACTGACGAGCAATCTGTGGACGTGTTGCCGCTCCGAACGCTGAGCTGCAATTGCAACGGCCGCTCGTTTTATAATTAGCTATCTTAAAGAAATTGTTCAATTTAATTTAAAATGGATAAGATTTCGCCCTCGAAAATTGCATAAGCATGAAGTCTACGAATTAATTATCTTCCAAATACATTCACAACGATCTTATGATAATAATAAAAGATTGTAAGGCACATGCTCACGGTTTGCAAGTAGCTAGCATTCCATATGTGACAGGTTGCAAGGCCCCTTATCGAAATACTAGCCAATGATATATGCCATTCGGACTTTGGTCCTAAGGACATGACGGTTTCCTCACGATGTGACCTTCACCGTCAGAGCATGTGCATATGTCAGTTGCGCACATAATCTTCTGAAAAACCGAAAAGTCTATTGGTGCAAGACTGGATTAGAACCTACAAACTTCAAATATACTGCTGGCATACCCACTTGGCCACACAGCTCTAAATATATTTAATATTGCAGTGTAAATAAGTATTTTTGGCGTAAATACATTGTTTTGTTCCATAAAATATAGTCATCACCTATGGGAGGGCAGCTTTCTTATTTTATCCAATACTTCTACTGCGATCAATTATTTGCCTGCCAAGAGTGGCGATAGTGGCACCGCCCTCCAATGTGGGAGGAAGCTTTGTCCAGCAGTGGACGTAATTTTTCTGTTGAAGATCGAAGAAAACAGATGGTAAAAAACCCAAAGAAGAAATCGGTTGAACTAACTCCACATACAAACATAGCAAAGGTTGCCGCTGCATGCAAAGGAAACGCGCCCGTGTTTCACTGGCTATCTGTCAGATAAATCTTGTAGGTGTGCGCTGTTAAGGGTTGGTCTCAATAATACGGGCCCATAGATATCATGAGGCACACACTAAAAAAAATGCTGCCAGTGTTTGTTTTTCCACTCACGTATGCCTTCAAAAAGCGAGTTCTCTGCATCTGCATCATAGACTTCTTTTTTTTTAATATTACAAAATATTATAAATGTTACATTAATTTTACATAGCGCCATTTAGTTCCAAACTAAGCATAGCTTGTGGTAACTAGATTACGGATACAATACTTAAATACTTTTGTAAATACATACGTACTATATGATACAACACCCAAACACAGAACAAACATCTATTTTCATCACACAAATGTTTGTACCGGGTGGGAATCGAACCCACAACCTACAGCGCAGAAGGCAGAGTTATTACCAACTGAGTTGGTTCTCTCTAACTCTACCAATGTGGCTTGTTCCTTCCCAGGCAAGCCTCGAGGTGAAGAGTTAAACCATCGTAAAAAAGCACTGTCCTATTTCAATGGAACATTAATAATAGGCGCATACGTTAACACACGGCTAGATGAGCTAGAGAGGCAAACGATATCAATACGGACCTAACGGGCCTGATAGGTCAAATTTACATGATCGCTTGGTTTTTGGATTTTGGCTAGTGATAGGACTTTGGTTAAGTCCGCCTGGCTAGCTGCCACCATCTTACTAATTCTGTCAACACAACAATTCTCAAATTGGTGTGTTCCGGCATTTAGAGGGAAGATTCCTCAGCCAGTTCAGAGCGTTGAGGATTCCGGGTGAAGTGCGCTTCCACCTTCGGCCTTAATGTAACTTGTAAACCAGGTGAGATGAAGGCCAGGCTCTTCCCTGGCGTACAGTAAAAAAAAACGCCTGAAGTGTTATGCAAATCGGACTGCTTGTTATGTCAATTAGATTGGCCAAGTATTTGCGGTATTTCCTTGCCCTCAATCTACTTTCTCTTCCTTGGACGCAATAAAACTTTTTGGAAAATCAGATAAAGCTTTGAATAAACGAATAACAATCGCAGGATATTCTTATGAGTTTTGTATTGAATATATTTATAACGGCCCGACGGTATGACTCTTGTCCCTTGGGAAATGGGTAGGCCTTTGGTGTGGGACGCTACCTGCGTCGACACCCTAGCGCCATCTCATCTGCCTGGGACATCAGTTAGGGCTGGTGCGGCGGCTGATTCGGCCGAGGATCACAAAAGGCGTAAATATAGTGGTCTCGACAGAGCTTATCTATTTGAGCCTTTTGGGGTGGAGGCCTTGGGTCCGTGGGGAGCCGGTGCCCTACGGGTTTTCAAAAAACTTGCAGGGCGTTTGATTGAGGCGACACGTGACCCAAGGGCTGGCTCTTATTTAGGCTAGCGAATTAGCATAGCTATTCAGCGTGGCAATGCAGCCAGTGTCTCGAGCTCGCTTCCTTCTGGTACTGGTCTGGAACATTTGAGTTACCTATAGGCCGTTTGTAACGGTCCTTAGGTAATTTGACTCATTCCTTTGTACATAGTTAGTTTAATTGTACATTTTATTGAATAAAGTTTGATAAATTAAAAAAAAAGTAAACTCATAAATATTTGTTCTGTGTTTTGTTGTTGTAGTGTAAAGTATTCAAGTGCTATGCTTAGTTTGGGGCTAGATGGCGCTGTGTGAAAATAGGTAATGTAAAAAAAAATCTCTGAAGTAGCAACAAATAATTAGTTCACGCTGACGTCATTTAAGTATAATGGCGTTCATCAATAGATCATGAAAAGTTCATGAAAATCAAAGCTTAGTATTATGAATAAATACACTAAATAATAGATTAAACCTGATTTGGAGAAGAAGACTTCATTTAATAAATCTCTTCACAGCAATTGATACATTTTCGATCCCGGTTTTGCATTGACATTAGTTTTGATAGACTTAACAGTGTATTACACAATTAACAAAAAACTGTTATGATAATTCGATGAAAATCAAAAATAGACCGGAAGATGAAGTTATAAGAATCTGGATAAGTAACAAGAGGTTGATTGCTCTTTTCCAGTACAGGTGTACCGAATAACAAAAGCCCTACAACTTAGCGTTCTACATTAACAACGTAATTATAACGTAACATCTACATTACAATGCAGAATACTGCATAACTCATCACTTCAAATTCATTAAACTTATTTCCTTGTAAGTCAATATTATTTCTGCATTCAGCTCGAGACATTACTAATAAATCATAAGTTCGAAAAGTATACTTTGCTCCGTGTTAAAAGACCACGTCTTAAGTTCTAAGCGTTTCGTTTCAGTAGTGCACTTGCGAATGAAAAGATTTCGGTAAGAGATTCCGAGCGGGTTAATATCGAGGTTTCCCAATAGGTACTTCTTACATAACAATATATGTAAGGTTCTATATATTTTTGAAACCCTATGGTGGAGTTGCTAGATTAAAGAGCATAAGTATGATTGTGAGATCTTTTTTTTTGTACGACCGACGGGGTAGCGCTTGGCCTTCATCTCACCTGGTAAACAGTTGAGATAAGGCCGAAAGTGGAGGCGCACTTCACCCGGAATCCTCAACAAACTGAGGAACTGGCTATCTTACCTCTAAATGCCGGAACACAATTTTTTTTTTAAGAATTGTTATTATGGCGACAAAATTAGGTAAGATGGTTGTAGTTAGCCAGGCGGACTTAAACAAAATTCCACCACCAACCAAACCAAGCACAATATTGCTCCCCCTGGGGATCGAACCCGGGACCTCTGGATCTGAATCGGTGGGTTGAACCACTAGACCACAGAGGCGGGCTTTCGTCAATTTAAAGCTCATTTAAGATTTAACTGTACATTCCTTACTATTATAAACATTCATTGTAGTTACCTATTCTTGTGTGAGTAAGCAAACGATAACAAAACCAAGTCTAGGCCCTTGTATTCCTCGCAACACGGATATAAAAACTTGAAATTACGCTTCGCCTATTGTGTGCGAGTGGAGTGCTCTCCAGCTCCTTGCGGCAGACAATATGCATATTCACTGCAGCCTGAGCTGTGCCGTGCATGTATATATACGTGGGATTAAAAGTCAAGAGGATAATAAGAAAGCAATCTGTGGAATTCTCATCATATGAATGAGTTCCATTTAACGTCACGCGCTTGCTTCTAATAAAATCTCTGAAATATTTACAACCACTCAACTCGTCGGGTGCTAGGGTTGATTTTAAAGATGTTTGCCAGCATCCAACGAGTTAAATAACTCATGTTGAATTATTATTTGTTAATTTATACAAACCATTATTATCTTTGAACATTTTTAACAATTATTTTCACATTCATGACTTTGAATAATAAATGAGGCCAGTAACTACTAGATGTTTACAAGAATACACACAATTTATTAACATATTTAGCACATTAACCGTACTAAGTACTATCGCGCGTACTAGATTCTAATAAAAAGGCGCTTCACTATGCGGTGGGATATTTTACTGTTACTGCTTAGACTTCCGTGCTGCGTTCACAGCTAGGTATGCGTTTTCTATAACATAGGTGGACATTGTACATTAAATTATTGCAGTACACTAAAACAAGCCTCATAGCTCAGTTGGCAGAAACTCTGCCTTCTGCGCGGTAGGTTTTGGGTTCGATTCCTATCTAGCAGCAAACATTTGTGTGATTAATATAGATGTGTTTTCTTTGTTTGTGTGCTGTTTCATATGGTACGAATTAATTAAGAAAACAAAAAAGTATTTAAGTATTCTTCGTCTAGTTCCTATATTACAAGCTATGCGTGAAATTAATGTAAAAAAACGAAGGTACAGTCGCCTTCACTTATATATACCTGCATAGGTAATTCTTAATTTTCAAAATTGAAACATCCAAGAGTAATTTATAGTCTAACAACCTTGGTTTTATCCTTTTTAACTTATTTATTTTAAATTTACTGGAATAATTCAAGTTACAGCACAAGTGCAACGTATTTATGAAATTAGAATTCTGGACATTTCATTTTGGGGTTTTCCAAAATCACGTGTCCGCTATCAGATTTCCCGAACATATGCCTCCCCTAAAGTCAAATTTCTTTCGCGTACCGGCGGCCACGTAGGCCATCTACTTATAACACATTTATATTCATATCACCGTGTATTTACATTTCGTCCGGAGCCGTATTTTCCGGGACGCTTCCTAGATTTCTCCCTACCAATTCTAAGGATATTCGGTTTTGAAGGAAACCCCTGGCTGGGTGGCCGTAGGAAACGTTTGATGTTTATGCTGATAAGAATTTAATAGACAAATCGGGCCGGAAATAATAACAAAGAGGATAAATTTAAAATTTACCAGTGCTTCCAACCCAGGAGTTGGAATTAGACAAACCAATGAAGCAAAAATGTTGTTGTAAATCGTTGTTGTTGTATGTTGCGTGCATTCTGGTGATACAGAAAACCCGTCTCCGTCCCTCCTTCTGCCATTCTTACAGATCCGCACATGGATAAGACTTCACATCCGGGACCAACTCTACCGATCGTCGACAGGCTAGAGAAGCGCTACCGACTCCTAAGCTTTTGGAGACAAGATCTCCGAATCATAGTTGGGACACTAACGGGCCACTGTCCATTAAAAAAACATTTGTTCACCGTTGGAGCAACGGACAGCCACCTTTCTAGAGGGTGTCTCAGCGAAGGTGAATCAGCTACCCACGTAGTCCTGGAATGCATGGGAATCACAGCACAATGCAAAGAAACCCTCAACTACCCGAGGTCTGTGAAGCCTTCGAAGACCCCAGGAATAATCTGTGCTTTTTGTCGGAATTAGGCTGGCTATACTAGCCGGATATTCCTCACGCAGTCACGACACGGGATTCATTTTTCATTACCTTACATTACGTCCACATCGATACAGAACGTAACTTACCCTTATGAATGTAAAAGTAACCTATGATAATTTAGCAAAATACTTGCAGTGCATATGCTCACCGTTAAGACTACTAACATATTTTAACTGCATAATTTATTTTAGAAGTACAAACTTCTAAAAGAAATAAAAAATCTGTACACATGTATTAAGCATTTTTTAACCATAAAAAAATAAAAAAAACATAAATAATGGAAGATTAGCTTTCTGCACTTCTACGCACAAATTATTGCTAAGCCAAATCTCACACTCTTTCGTTCGCATAATATTGGGAATATTCACAAAGGGATCTGAAGGTTCTTCTTACCGCAATAATATATAGATTGTTATATATTTATTCTAATCAACAAAATATCAATGGATTCCTTCGTTTGTAGGCAAAAATCTGCTCTGAACCTATTTCCTTCATAAAATTGATATCTACCAATTTATAGAGCAATAAAACATCATAGGCTTCTTGAAATAGCGGTTTGAATGATAGACCGGAGAATGTCGTAGAAAGAATTTAATATTGGAACTGAGAGCACTTTAGATATTCCGTTGGAGAATGTTGTATCGGATGATAAAAATCACATACCATCAAGTTTCACCAGTTTCGAATCCCTGTAGAATGAAAACGATGATAAAAAACCTGTTCTTTCATACAACTCGGAGACGGTACACGCAAGTATATGTTAAGGCGGGGTAGTTTCACTTTTTATCTTTTTGAACCTCTGTAAATCAAAATCTCTGTAAATAAAGCGACGTAGCGCCAAAAAAATAATATTTTAATTAAATCGAACATATACTCAAACGCTGTGCAAAGACGGAAACGTGAATTATAATAATTGTCTCGATAAAAAAAAAAGATGTGACATCTAATATAAATCAATATTTAAACGTGTAGAACTGAGAGATTTCTCGTTGAAACCATGTTAAAGTTATTACAAAAGATAGGGCTTCTTATTTATTAGGGCTTGCCGAAAGCAAATATAATAATATTGTTATTATTAATCTTTGAGAACAAAAACAAAGGAAATCTAGCCATTTTATTTAGCAATCTAGCTCTTGAACTGCCTCGCCTTAAGCTTCTCTTGCCTATAACAATGCCTAACTGCGTAGGTCATCCACAGAGAACCTAGCCTACACGGCACTGCAATGCGCCCGTCAACTTGAAGTTTAAGCCTCGCGTAGCCGTAATTTCACCGGCAACCATACCCTTCGAACCGGAACTGCGGCTGAAATAGGTATGGTGGTAGTACTTCCCCGGACGAGCTCTTTCAGAAAGGGGCTCTACTACTATTCTGCTTGTTTGCGTCTTGGTATCATAATACCTACAATTTATTTAATCAGATTCGTCAAATATACCGCCTGTTGATAAAGGTGAGAAACTCGGACTAGTTACTTTTTTGATGGTATTTAATGATAAAAAAGCCACTTCCTCAGTCTATTGCGGATTCCCTATCGACGGTCGTATACATGCATAGCTTGACGTCAAGTGAGATGAAGGCCAAGCGTTTCTCCGTCTAACTGTAAAAAAAAACATTTCAAATTCATTTGACAATCCTGGTTTTGTACAGAGTGAATGAAACACAATTTAGATTAGACATAAAAAGCAGTAAAACCGATTTCCATTGTCTTTCACAAAAGACAGCCAGTTGTTGCAGCCTTATTTAATCCTCCTTATTACCGTCCAACAACAAACATAAAGATGTTTAAGCTTCGAACGGCGTCTTTTCAACTTCGAAAGTACAATTTCTATGCAAAAGAGTAGTCGTTGAACGAACGGTTCCAAAGAACGAATTGAATTGTTAAAAAAAGGAAGCCGAAGACACGATGTCGTGCCATTAGTGGAACGAGAATTCTGAGAATGAACTCTCGACGTGGCTTTGGGACGTGGTATCGAATACAGCCCAGAATTTTACTTATACGAGGAAATAAATGTCCATGAGTACAATTTCCTGATGAAAATAATATCAACGTATACTTGGCACATTTATGGTAACAAATTTTCAAAACTATAATTATTATGTGTTATTCAAAACCGATGACTGTAAATTCAAGGAAAAGTAAATACAAAAAAAGGGTTTTCAAAAATCTTGCGGGGCTTTTGATTGAGGCGACAATGGCTCTAGGGCTGGCTCTTATTTAGGCCAACGAATTAGCATAGCTATTCAGCGTGGCAAAGCAGTTTCTTGGGCACGCTTCCGTCTGGTACTGGTCTGGAACAGTTGAGTTACCTATAGGCCGTTTGGAACGGTCCTTAGGTAATCTGACTGATTCCTTTGTACATAGTTAGTTAGTTTAATTGTCCGTTTTAGTAAATACATATATTTAAAAATAAAATGGCCTATCGTGAGTGTCTCACAAAGCTCCAAACGCTGATTTGGAGCTTTCTAGTCACTTACAAAAATATCAAAACGGCCTAATTTCTCATGTTATATCACTATCGTGAGGCCGACTGACAAGCAACACACAGCCCAAACTATTTTTATAGATGTGGGGGTTCACTAAAACTGAATTTAAAGAGATATCCGAATTTTCTGCAAAATTTTCGACTATTTTCCGATTGACAGGAAAACAGTATCGGGCGTTACACTAGCTTTAGTATGATAAGATAATACAAATTACCGGGAATGAGGCGGCCCAGGGGTCACCTCCGCTGTAACCTAACCTTGAAAGAAAAGAAAACGTTCAGTCATTCAGTCTCACGTTTCGAATATTAGTCGGCAGTTCCGATTATATTCACTAACTAACTAATGTATCAATAATGTTTTTATTTCACTAAAGCATAGTTTTCCGTTTAATTAAATTTGTTTGATTAAGCTAGGATAATTTATAGCTCTTCTAGGTAAGAGCAATAACAGCAATAAAAAAAGGAAAAACCATAAAAGCAAAAATAGCCTTTTGTCCAGGTGTGCCTGTAACGTTAAACGAAAAATTCTAGTATGGGTATGCACTTGGCCTTCATGTCCCCTGTTTTTTTTAAAGCTATAATATGCCCGAAGGTGGCGCACTTCACCCAAAATTCTCAATAATTTGAGGAACTGTCTTACCATATGCCGGAACACAACAATTTTAGAATTTTTGTTTTGGCGACAGAACTAGGTAAGATGGTGGTAGCCAGGTGGACGTAAACAAAGTCCTACCACCAACCAAGCCAAGAACAATACTGTACTCCCACAGGGGATCGAACCGACACCGACTGCCGAACTATAGACCACAGAGGCGGTTTCACGTTATGACAAAATATCATTGTAATTCACTATTGGTCAATGCCGCTATTGGCCTATTACTGCGCACGCTGCCGTCTAGTGATAGAGAAAAGAAAACATTTCTTTGCATTAATTTAATTCAAACGAAAAGTGCATCGTCACGAAAATGAATAATACATTTAAAATTATAGAAAAGTACATACCTATATATTCAATCGCAGTTTTAGTCAACAATTTATTAAATAAATAGTGTAACAAGTCCATCAAATAACTTCTACTTACCGGTGGAGTTTGAGCAACTACAGCTAATTTAAACTTCATTAATTTACTTCAAAGGTCTTGTCAGAAAAGTGCCTGCGGCTGTTTTCTCTGGCTTACCTTTGCATGGCGCTGGAGTTTGAAGAGAACCCATAGTACTTTCGAAGCAAACTAAAAGGAAAACAACTGCAGACTGTGGACAAAAATTAAATTCCAAATTATATTTCTATCAAGACCACTGTTATAAGATTACTAGACCACTGGGTCTAGATATGTTTTATAATAACTTAGTAGAACTACGTTTTTATTTTTTTACTTTTGAAAGTAAAATTTTGTTATACATAGTTATTTATGGTTATTCATGTGTTATTTAAAAGACATTTAACTCACATTTTTTGAAAAGAAAACACCGATACAAGTAAGCAAATAGAACCTATAGGTGACTTGAATGTCTGAAAAGTTAATGATATTAATGTCCAGTAATATTTAATAACCGGGAGAAATATCTGAGATATATCGTTAAAGCGTAAAATTATTCATCCAGAAACTCAACAGTCTAGTTAGAAAAAGAAACAGGCATCAAACCATCGATAGAATAATAAAAGCTCGCAGTAATAGGATTACTTCAATATTAGTTACAGGGAAAACAACGTTACGAAAGCAATTTTGGCTTCGCATATTGGCTATTAAGAAGTGCTTACGTTACGTTTTGTTTCAACTCTCCGTTGCTTTTGTGCTTTCATTTAGATTCTCATTATCAGGCACTTTGCAGAGCACAATTTTAGCATTTAAATCCATTGTATGAAGTGAAAATTATACATAGTTGTAAGTACCTATATATTTTTTTAATTTATCGTCGGAAGATCTTTGGTACCTAAGTACATAAACTTCCATTGCGTTCCATAGCGTACATGTTTCAATATGTTTTTTTTTGTTCGACGGGTAAGCGCTTGGTTTTCATCTCGTCTGGCATTTTCAAGTTATGATAAGGCCGAAGGTGGAAATGCACTTCACCCGGAATCCTCATAAATCTGAAGAACTGGCTATCTCACCTCTAAATACACAAAAAAAATTAGAATTGTTCTTATGGCGACAGAATAAAATAAGATGGTGGTAGCTAGCAAGGCGGACTTAAACAAAGTCAAAATATTGCACTCCCTCTGGAGATCGAACCCGGGACCTTCAGATTTGATACCGGTGGGCGAACCACTAGACCAAATAGGCGGTTATTGTGCCCCATATGACATTATAATATAAAAAGAAACATCTGCTTTCACAACTTAATAATTTATTACTTGAAATATGAAATTTTCGGGCATTATAATATGCACAAAAGGTTCTAACTCACAAAAATATGAGAGTTAGCAAATCGTCAGCACACCTGCGCTTGAATAACGTTTTTCCATTTCCCTGTAATATCTTTAATAAATCTTGCAAAAGTTGAGAACATAATATTCATGTGAAGGTATCTTTTATGGTTATCAATTGCCAAGAACTTTCAGTTGAAAAAAAACTTGCGTTAGATCTGATGCTCCTATAATGTTTAAGCAACTACCTCAAAAATATGTATGTATTTATATTTATGTATATTTCTTTGAATCTACTCTACAGCCGTCTACGGCTTGATGTATTTTCATATGTGAAGTGTTGTTTGGTTCCTCTAAAACCTACCAACCTACCTACCTACCTACCGCCTCTTGTCGCTGCCTGTATCTGTGTTATTATGTACCTGCTGTATTGTATGTGAGGCAAGTTTATTTCATGTCATACGTTTGACTGTGTCGAAATGGGTACAGCTCTGATTTGTTGCTGGCAGTTATTCACCTACAATCATGGTAGTATCATATTTTTTATATATTATTTAATATGCGGGGAGCGAATAAACTTTTAAATAATTTATTACTACAAAATGGGTACCAAATTAAAGGTAACATTTTGCATGACATATACAACCATGCTGAATCTGCATATAATATAGATTGTAATACTTTTTAAGGTCGTGTTCTTGTTAAACGAACTTTACTAAAATGACGTCACTAAGTGTTCCCTGTGATTCTACACTATGAATAAATTATAGAATTGAATTTTAAAATAAAATTGAGGTGACACGTGACCCAAGGGCTAGCTCTTATTTAGGCCAGCGAATTAACATAGCTATTTAGCGTGGCAATGCAACCAGTTTCTTGGGCACGCTTCCGTCTGGTACTGGTCTGGAACAGTTGAGTTAACTATAGTTACAAACGTAACGGCCCTTAGGTAATCTGACTGATTCCTTTGTACATAATTAGTTTAATTTAATTGAATTGAATTTGCAGTTGGATTCTGTTTTTCAACTTTCAACTTGTTTCAATAACAATGGTAAGGCTTTTGCAAACTGTTTGATTGCATATTACAAAGATACCTACTTCGCCGGGCTTGATGTAGATTTATCGTCAATAATTTAAATCAGTTGTATTTAATAAATGCATGACCGTTGACCGCGCATTTTCATCGTCCTGCTTGATTAAAAACCACAAACAGAATTCATTATGCACAAAATACAAATTATTCTCTGCAAAATTGTTTTGGATTATTAACTTTCGGTCGTTTGGTCAATTTAATATGCCTATGTTCACCTTTACATACGGCTAAATGCACACCGTTGCTATGACTTTTGGTAGATGGTAAACTTGTACTAGAACTCTATGGTTTCAAGGTAGCTGTCGTAACGTAGATTGAATCGTGTGCCAAAATATGAACATTGCTACTATTTCATTATATGCCACTGAAATAATACGACTTATATTTTCGGAGTAGGTGTGATCTGCCTCTTGTAGGTCGACCCCGGGCAACGAAATTGATGCCTTTTCTAGCTAAAGCAGTGACTACGACTGAATTATCTAAACACTGGTACTAGCAACTACCCTGCTGCCAGCGCCATACGAACGTTTTGCTGTGTTCCGTCGGTGAGCCAGTGTTTTCTCGAAGAACTCGATCTTCCTTGTTCTGTCCTAGAGCTAGAAAAGCGTAGAAGTTGAAGAGCTAACCTATATTTTTTTAAATGAACCACAACATGCTCTTCCAAAGATGTCTTTCAATTTGGCTGGCATAACAACATGACGTGATTGGTAAGATTGACCATTTTAGAGTGCGTATTAAAAGTAAAAAACTAGCATTCAAAATTGTCAACAACGTGTGCTGCGTACAACCACAACATATTAATCAAAAGATATCCGTTTTTTACACAGAAAGGGTGCGTTTCAATAGCACCCTTCCAAATATTGGTTTTTGTGAAGCCTGCCGAACGTCCAGTAAGAGCAAACCCGTGTGTTTGCCATTTACGGTGTGCGCGTTCACCATATCTTGCGTACGATGGCATCCGCTATAGTGCTAGTAGTGCTGCGTCATTACTTTGTGAATATGAAGTGAGGGAATGACAAAACATGAATTAATTTTCGAGATATGTCGCACGGTACGTTGCACACCCTAATGCGTGATACACACGGCTTATAAGTTCTGACCAGCTAAAAATTGATGCTCAC
This sequence comes from Venusia cambrica, assembly GCA_951394065.1. Classification (NCBI taxonomy): domain Eukaryota; kingdom Metazoa; phylum Arthropoda; class Insecta; order Lepidoptera; family Geometridae; genus Venusia; species Venusia cambrica. The sequence continues at coordinate 9,117,924 of OX596035.1, forward strand.
TTATTCATAATTATACATTAGACTCTCAGAAGGGGCTCTACTACTCTTAAATTATATTTACGCTAAGGATACTTATATTATACTTATATTACATACCTTCAGCCAATGGCTATTATATAAGAAAGAAGTAATATCAATTTGAAGTAAGGTCTGTATTTAAAAAAGTTAGTCTTTTCTAAAGTTTAGTCTTTTTTTGATTATACTAATATAAATACTAATAATTAATATTATAATAATATTTATTTTTTAATTTATAAATATTATTTTTTTAATAATCAATAATATTATTTTTTTAATAATTAATAATATTATTTTTTTAATAATTAATTATATTTATTTTTTAATAATTAATAATATTTATTATTGACCAACTCTGATAGTTTATTGTACACTGTTAGGCATATAATGTGATTTAATCTCAAGGACTTCTCGACGAAAGCACATTTTTTTAATGATTATTAATATTAAAGGACCTTGATTTCACACAGCGCCAGCTAGCTTTAAGCTACGCAAAGCTTGTAATATGGGAACTAGATTTCGGATATAATATTTAGATACTTTTTTTTTGTAAATACATACTTATGATGCAATATCACACCCAAACACAGAACAAACATCAAAATTCATCACACTAATGTTTGTCCCGAGTCCAATTTGAATATTGTATATCAAGACACATGTATCAATATCTTGACACACGTGTCATTCGTTCATGACATGACTTCTTACATGTTTCGTGGACTATTTTTTTTTCTTTTTAACACATATAACATCAAAGTGATTTTTCATAAACTAAAATTGCAACAATATACTTGTATAAGTGAGGTACTCTTTACGAAATAAAACCAGGTATTATATTAAATTTTTATTGTATTATTTGATTGTGATTGACGGTGTATATTTTGGTTATTATTACATAAATGGTCTATTTCGTGAATACTTTTACAATTTTGGCAGTACGTTTTATAAAAATAGTAGAATATTACACGAGGGACTAGACTGAACTATTAACATTCGAGGCTATAAGGATAGAGATCTGAGGCCTTAGTATGAGTTTCTGACAGCTACCTGAAACTATTTTCGTTTTCGTACAGGGCGCTTATTTCTTTACATTTAGCTAGCGGAATAGTAAAGCAACTGTAGTTCCTTTCAATGTCCGCCAACCAAATGTATGGAAATAAGCGCCCTATACGAAAACGAAAATAGTTTCAGTTAGCTGTCAGAAATTCATACTAAGGCGTCTGTGTACAATCTGTGACAATTTGAACAAGTGCCGCATTTTTTTAAGAATACTTAGAATCATAGCATCACGCCTATTAGTTTTGTTGATTGTTATGATTATTAGTTTATTTTTATGTTTTTATTTTACTTTGCAGCGATGCAATATGAAAGCCTTTATTTATGAATTCATATATAATATATGAATCCATAAAAAAAACATTGTTGCACAAGTACTCTGGGGTAAAAATTCTAGAGATTTCGCATAAAGCGACATTTTAGGCCCGTTATATGCTAGGCTTTAAAGCCAATTTTTGAAGAAAAGCAGTGAAAAAAATTAAAGTCATAATAACAGCTTTTACTAAATACATATGAAAGTATAAACGGTACTTATGAAAAACAAAAATCTTATCGAACTTTCGAAATTTAAAATACCATATTTTTTTAGAGTTGGTGCCTTTCGTGATTAAGGGTGCAACATAAACGGGACGAAGTCTCAAGCGTTTGCTAGTTTGAAATAAGAAACATCTTTCACAAACAGTCACAATTCTTGTACCGCCACTGTTTCAAGAATGTCGTCAACATCTTTTCGTATTTTCGATTAATGAGTGCCCTGTATATTTACCAGCTGTGTGTAGCCCTTTTTAGAATCGCGATAACAGACCGTATAGAACGTGAGGAAATTCGCTCAATTATACCACCCTCTACTGCTTTTTAGCTTATTTATCAATCAATCTCTAATTCAGGGTTGATATATAATGTTTCAATGTCAACAATGCGTTGTTGCCTCGATTCACGATAATTAATGGACTTTAATTCATTGGAGTAATTACCTGAATGGAAAATAATTTAATATGTGTATTTGGAATATGGAATGTCAATATTTTCTTCAAGCAATTAAAGGCAAAAAAAAATTGCAAAGGAACGTTAACTTACTTACATAGTAAGAAAAGAAAGAAAGAAAAATATGTATTTGGCACCAAGAACAAACACAGCGCATGAACACACACAAGTAGGTACTAACTTAAATCTAGTAACAATAGGTAAAGAAAAAATAAAATAAAATGAGTAGGTAAGTACGTAGGTAAACACATATTATACTGCGCCGGACTGCGGCCTTGGCCAAAAAGGTACCACCTCAGCAAAAAGCCACTTCATCATGGAGTGAAGAGGCGCTGATTTTCAGATGGAACCCTCTCGAGCGAAATCACGCATAACAATAGCAATTAAGATATGAATACATTTAAAGACATTATTACGTATATTAAACAAAATAAATAAGCAATAATAATAATAAATATTAAGAAGGAGTTTGGATAGGATTGAATAGGCATGTGTATGCTTTATGGATTCAGCTTTAATTATCTATGTTTATACACATTATTACATAAGTAATTATTGAACCCGAGTTGCTCATAAGAAACAGACAAACAACAATGAATACTATTTCCGCCAGAGCCTCGTTCGTCAGGTACGTCGGAAGAGGCCCATATTGTACTTTTCAGTAAAAACTGACGCAGACTATTTATTTATTATTTTACTCCTAGGCCGTTTGTATGATGAAAGTGGAACCAAAGCGTATACGGAGGACGCTCTCGAGGTAGGGATGGTAGTCCTCTTCAACAATTCTGAATGCTCTGCGCTCAACCAAAACGTTCAAAAAAAAAAGAAATAAGTTGTCCTGGAGCGAAGTACCATCGCACCTTATTGAGGATGCCCAACTTCATCAAAGCAGTTTTGGCTCTGGACTTGTCTGAAATTAAGCAAAGCAAGGATCATCAAAAAATTAACCAGCCCGAGGTTCTTGCCTTTTTCCTTGTGTGCTTGTGTTTCAAAATGATCCTAAAGATCTTAATGAATAAAGAAATTTTGACTTTGACTTTGACTTCGCAATAAGACTGTTCATCGTGTATGTGTTTTTATATTTGTGTAAAATAAATATTTTTATTCATTCAATCATTATGTTTGTAATTAGGATACATGAATAAGTCACAAAAAATTACATCATCGCCCTTTCAGCCAACATATTTCCACTGCTGAAAATAGGCCTCCATCCATTGACACTCCGCGACCGCCACAATGTTGGAAGCCGTCATGGCTAATAGTTGATGCAAAAGTCTATCGCGCTACTGTTTATCATACAGGCTTTCAGCCAACACGGAAAAAAAACTGTTCTCCTATGAAGAATAATTCATAGGAGTCAAGAATAATAATGATATAAATATAGCCTAACAGCATTTACTTGAATGTAGCATAATACAGATATAGATACAGACTAAACTACAGTTTAGACATCTGAGGCTTTTACATAATTTCTTAGATAAGGATCCATGTTTTTGTGCATCAGATATATATTTCAAAGCTATTTTTTTTATTGATTGATATCGCCGACGCTGTACCGAAATTTTCGTCTTCCTCGAGGCTTGTCTGGGTATGGTCGTATAGTGGTACAGTAGTGGTACCACTAGCGATAAGATAATTTCGTAACCATTGAATAAGGATCAACGATTCAATTGCCCGGGGTAAAATACTAGGATACCTACCTACACAATTAATTATCCAAAGGACCGGTGGATCAACAAGAGTCAAATTCTTTGATTAATAAATAAATGAGGACCTGTGTACCTACTCATTGATCAAATCACTAACCGAAAGGACTTTGAAACATCAAATCTCATCGTGTAAGTAGTGAGCACCCTCTTTATGTCCTCTTTAGCAATATTTCGACTTCCAATTTGTCAGATACTCGAATCTCTGCATCTTGGATTGCGCGTAATACATTAGAGGTTATATTGCCACGTGCTGGTCACGTGACAGGCGCGTCATTAGCTCCGCGAGCGGTCTGGAGGGCGCCGGGTATCGGTGCAATCCATCTAATGCAGCGGCGAGATATTGATCGTGCGTACGTAATGCTTGTCAATCAGGGTTTTACGGTAAAACTTCATACTCGTGGCCGATAAAAACTTCTACAAAAAGAAAATATAAGCTCAGGGAACACTGTTTCTTATTATTATCGATGGAAAGGTGAAGGACAGGGAGAAAACGGGGGTTAGAATATGCAAACATGTAAATTGACAAACAGCGGACGAATGTAGGCAATGGATTGCTTGTGTTCACATTAGTTGGTCGTTTCACCTGTCGTTGCCATTTCACGTGTGGGTTAAAATGTGTCTGATTTACTGTCACGATATGAAAAGTAGAGAAGAATGATTTCAAATAGGTACAACCGTACAGTAACTGCGAAAAATACATAACTTTTTACAAAAAAATAAGTAAATTTGAATAATGATGCAGGTGCATCGCTTCGCTTACTTCGCTTGTCAGTTATCAGATGTAAAATATTTTACTCATCTAATAATTAATAAAACAATGTAATAGACCTAGCGTGTACCAGCGTCCCATCCAAAAAATACAAGCTTAAGATTAGGAGTTGATACCTCTGAAATAAAAGTAAATAACTAATTTGATCGCTTTAATCTTTTAGCTCACACCAATTCTTGACGTCTATGGGGTGTTTAAAGTTTTCCGTAGGGATGCATTCATGAGAGTGTCGTTAAATTCAAATTTTGAAATTAGTGCTATCTATAATTGGCTTGATATAAGAAGTTATACTGTATTGAATCGTATGCTAGAAGAAGGATTTCTATGCCTTTTTTTTAAATGCTACATTAGTTCAGAGTTATAATTGTCTTGTTTAATGATAATAATCAGTAAGTACAGTTAAAAGCAACGAAAACAAAATAAGGCATATTTTTCCTGTACCCAATACTTTCTTAATCATATCTCTGAAACGATTAATTATAAGAAGGCTATTCACAGAAGGTATCAACGAAATAATAAGCTCTGATGAAACGGCCACGGTCCTCCTTCCTGAATAATGGCCAGCCACTTCCGGCGATATATTTCAGCTATCTCAACGGCAACATGGCGTCCTCACATCCGGTTGACCGTTATGGAGTGTTAATCGAGCATTATGTCCGAGATGAAAAACTACATCTTGAGGAACTAGTCGAGAGGATAATATTCATGGAGTGGTATTAATGGTGCTTGGCGGCGAATTATTATTTAGAACCTCCTTTCGCAGTGTAATAGTAGACATGGTATTATGTTCATAACCAGGCTACCTAGACAGGATGCAAAAGACAGTCAATTTCCACAATTTTCTCTTTTGTTCCTTCAACAACCCTTTAATGTCCACAACTGGACAGAGCCTCCTCCAAATTTGGAGGGTTGTTGCAATATTGAATTCCACAACAGCTTTATATTGTGGCATTCAAGTAAAAAGATTCGTATAGGTACTATAGTGAGTAACTTTCTCTAGGGTGGTTAGTTGAGATTTTTCGAGGCGTTCGTGGCTTAAAAATTTAACCCGTTGGCGGGGTAAATTTTTAACCCACGGATGTCGACTAAAAGACGACTGAGGTATTTTGAATTGATCAGAAAAAAGCATTAGCTTACTTCAGTGTATTATCTAACAGCATTACTGCGATCACCAATACCCGTACCAAGCGTAGTTTATTATGACAAACCCCTCTTATAATAGTGCAGGAGGCTATGTAAAGTAGTGGACACTTATAGATTTTATAGGAAGAAAGAAGTTAATAAAGATAGTTAAGAATAACAATAAAAGTGATCTGAAGACACATTTTAATATCACCTTGACTATCAAAGTAACACCGCGACAGAAATAAGTCTAACGTTGCCAAAAGTTTTTTTTATTTACGTAGCTGCTTCTCCCCAAAATCGGAATCAGCAAATTCAGCAAAGAACGTCAGTAAGAACTTATCAAATAATTAATTTAAGATTATTTCGCCTTACATTTACCAGCTCTGTCTAAGTTAGTAACAGATTCGCTTAGTTGTTAAACACTAGCAAGTATTATTTACATCATCTAACGACCTCAAGTTGTATAAAAGCCTGTCATTCGTTCACAAGTTCTCAATTATGCGTAATAAGTACCCACTAATTATCAGGTAGTTTTCAATTGATGACAGTAAAACGTTCTTAGGTAAAAGTGCAAAATTATAGGCCGACAACCTAGTAATCGAAGTGCAAGTTGCTTTGTATAAAAAGTTACCCACGATGCAATCATAGGTTGGTCACCCCTGGAATATGATTGAATTTTTCATAGGATTCAGTGTGTTATTTCCATGCTGTAAATAAGATTTTTGTTTTGATTTCTCGTTTACCGACTTTCTTCGGTATAGTATTATATCGACCGTCATATTTAAAAGTTGTGTTTTTCTTACACTAAAAAATATTCAAAGATGACAATGAGATTGTCCTGTTTGCAGATGATACGGAACTTTTATGGACACAAGGTATTCGTGACTTTTTTGTAGGTATTAATGTGCCCTCTAAAACTATGTTCTATCATCATCAATAGTTTTCGCAGAGCACGCGATGTAACGAATTTTATCGGTAATTTTCGGTTATAAGGTGAGTTATTGTATGGATCTCTAATGTTACATTAAAAATATTACTTATGTTACTATAACTGATACTATTACAATCTATTGGTGAAGTAACTTTTTTTTGAGCCTTTTCAATAATTTATCTTTATCATACATAATATAATGAAGATTTCTAAGCGATGTGATAAGTTTGTCAATTCATAAATTATTTTATTGAAACAAAAAAAAATTAGAAACAAAAATTAAAAACAAAATATTTGATTACCTATGATAAGAAAGACTGGCATAAAATAATAATTTGCTACAACGAATCAATTGTAAACAGTATATATTTTTTTTAACTCTTTGTAATGCATCAGAAAAAATAACTAGCCCGAGGGTCTTGCCTTTCTCCTTGTATGTTGATCCGATTCGGAACAGGCGGTAGATTTGACGAATTACTGAATAAACGAAAGGAGTTTTCTTAATTTTAAGCTATTTCATGTTTTTTTTTAATTCGTGAGTTTTACTTGAGTATTTTAACCAAGATACAATTTATTCAAACAAAGATGAAAAAGTTAATTTAGAAAAAAAAATGGAACCGACCATTTTTTTTGGCATTTCACCAAAAAGGCTAAACAAAAAACTCAAAAATATAATAATATAATATAATAATAAAAATAACTATAAGGGTAGGTTCATAAAATTTGAAGTTGAAGTAAACGAACGTTAAGAATCGGTTCCTGTTTTTTGTTTTAAAAGCAAAACTTATGAACCGATTTTGATAAATTTCTCTGGGAACAATCTGAATTCATATCCTTTCAAAGAAAAAATATTTTTTTCAAAGCGTTTGAGAAATGACGGAGTTCCGTAGCAAACATTAAAAAAACAACCGAATTGAGAACCTCCTCATTTTTTGAAGTCAGTTAAAAAGAGTCGTTAACTCAGTTTGCTTACTGAAACGATAAAAATATTAGCGAAATATAAGGTAGATAATCTTTGAAGCCGTACTTTATAATTTCACTTTTGTTCTCGCATAGCTCCATTGTTTGAAGGCAAGGCAGCAATAACAAAAGCCTTGAAGGCGAGGGTAGAGAAAACAATGACGTCTGAAACCCTACCCCGGATGATGCTTCCATTCATCTCATCAAAATCGATGGAACGAACTATGTAGAGTGCCTAGTAATTAGTAGTGCAATAATTTCCGTTGCCCAGATTCTTACAAAATTGATGCGACAGTTCTACATACCTTTTACCAGAATAAAACAGACACACACAGACACACACCCTACCGTACACTGGTCATCCCTTCAATTCCTTTTATATATGTTTGTATTTTATATTTTTTATAGGAGTACACACCCCTATAAAAAAGCTAGTCTCAAAATATCAAGCCTTTAGGACCTCATGGTTTAGGCTGTGCCTTGAATGTCAGTCAGTCAGCCCACACTTGTGGGAGTAAGATATTTTGATAGCATCTCAGCGCCGATAACAACGCACAAATGGCATAGTTCTTTATTTTCACAAGTGGTGGGTCAAGCAGAATTATAAATCATCGCACGCTCCTAGCCGACGTTCATAATATTCATACGTTAGGGTTATGTAACGTGGTCATAATGTGAGAGGCAAAAGGCAAAGTAAATGAAGGTTTTTTAGTGGCCTGAAAATTTAATATTGGCTTTTCATGTTCGTGTTAAAATTAAAAGGTTGCCTATGCTTGTTCATGCAATCGTTAAAGCCATAAATCATCATAGTACCTAGGTTGGTACCCAGTTTACAAAAACGTGGAAACAATTTAGGAACCTAACTGAACCTATCTTTCTTGATACTTTTAAGGTTCAAACTATATCTCAATCTCATAATTACTTATTTAATCAAGATAATAAGAGCGTTTATTTTATCATACTACGCCGAAGCGCTTTGCTTTCATATCACCTGACTTAAATTATGATAAAGCCGTAAGTGGAAGCGCACTTTACCAGGAATCCTCGACAGTCTGCGGAACTGGATATCTTATATACCTGGAAATGCTGGAGCACAATAAATTTGAATGTTGTTATGGCGACAGACGTAAGGCGGTGGTACCAGCCACACAAACCAAACTAATCACATCATTGTACTCTCTTGGGGATCGAACCCGGAATCTCTGTATCTGACACCAGTGGACGAACCACTGGACCATCATCATCATCATCATTAGCAACCTATCACTGCTGGACGTAGGTCTCCCCCAAGGTGCGCCACTGAGCCCGATCTTTGGCATTTCTCATCCTCTCTCTACCCGCCACTGTACGTAGGTCATCACTCCATATCGCATCTAACCAGAGGACGTCCTACACTACAATTGCCTAGACGTGGTCTCCACGGAAGGACTCGTTGACCCCACCGGTTATCGGTCCTTCGACAAATATGGCCAGCCCACTGCCACTTCCGACCACCTTGGTTCTCTGTCGGATAACCTCATTCCTGATTTTATCCTTCAGAGAAATGCCAAGCACAGCTCTTTCCATAGCAAGCTGAGTGATTTTCAATTTGTAGACTAGACTTATTTATTCTCTGGGTTCACGTTTTGGCAGCGTTGGTCATCACATGTAGGAAGCACTGATTGAAGACTTTAGTCTTCAGGCACTGCGGGATGGACGACGAGAAGACCTGACGAAGTTTCCCAAATGCTGCCCAGCCCAGCTGGATTCTTCGGTTTTAACTCTTTATCGGGGTTGTGTCTTCCTAAACGTAGAGTCTGCCCGAGGTAGACATACTCTTGCACAACTTCGAGAGGAGTCCCGGCGAAAATACTTGGTTATGACCATACTATACTACATACACACTAGACCATAGCCGCAGTAAATCTAATCGGTGGTCAAACGTTTGACACTGACCACGGCATTATTCTTAACATTACTATGAATAAGTAATTAAAAACAATGAATATATGACTATATATGAAGACAACAAATATATATCGAATAGTTTGTACAACAATAACAAATTTTAGATGAGATTTTTTCTAGTTTCATACATTGAAAGCGTGATTTTTCAGAAGCCTTAATTTCAATAATTAGTAATCTTTATTCATAGATAGCGAGGGGCTCAGCACCCAGATAGACGATACTTATCTTTAAAAATTGTTCGGTATATTATGTTCGGGATAGTTCGAGCTTAAATTCCGTAATTTTAGAACAATCTACAAAAATTGGACACAAGTATTTTTCTAAAATTATGAATCATTCTAACCTCTCAATATTTACCGACGGCAGGTCGGGTACAGTCAAGCTCCGGGTCTGTTTGCCCACGTGTGAACTCCCACGGAGTACCTTCTGTTATTCAGCAATATGCAAATTTTTGTGCACATTACAATAAAATAATGTGTTAATGCTTGACGATTCGTTGTTGATGGCGGTTCGTTTTATGAAATCGGTTCTGTTGTAGGTATTCTAGGTATTTATATTTAAAAAATAAACGGATATAACTTATTAATATTTTTTTAGACAAATATTACATTTATTCAATAAATTAAACTAACTAAGTACAAAGGAATCAGTCAGATTACCTAAGGACCGTTACAAACGGCCTATAGGTAACTCAACTGTTCCAGACCAGTACCAGACGGAAGCGTGCCCAAGACACTGGCTGCATTGCCACGCTGAATAGCTATGCTAATTCGCTGGCCTAAATAAGAGCCAGCCCTTGGGTCACGTGTCGCCTCAATCAAAAGCCCCGCAATATTTTTGAAAACCCGGAGGGCACCGGCTCCCCACGGACCCAAGGTCTCCACCCCAAAAGGCTCAAATAGGTAAGCTCTGTCGAGACCACTATATTTGCGCCTTTTGTGATCCTCGGCCGAATCAGCCGCCGCACCAGCCCTAACTGATGTCCCAGGCAGATGAGATGGCGCTAGGGTGTCGACGCAGGTAGCGTCCCACACCAAAGGCCTACCCATTTCCCAAGGGACAAGAGTCATTAATATTTTAAAATTAAATATAAATATAACCTACCTATATTGAGGCGACACGTGACCCAAGGGCTGGCTCTTATTTAGGCCAGCGAATTAGCATAGCTATTCAGCGTGGCAATGCAGCCAATGTCTTGGGCACGCTTCCGTCTGGTACTGGTCTGGAATAGTTGAGTTACCTATCGGCCGTTTGTAACGGTCCTTAGGTAATCTGACTGATTCCTTTGTACATAGTTAGTCTAATTGTACTTTTTATTGAATATATAAAATAAAATACCTACCTATATAAATATAACAGTTGTTAAAAATTTGTAGGTTTATGGATTAATGATACGAATTTCGGCAAATTGGATATACCTAACTTTTTTTTAAATTCATATTTTGCAATGCAGCCAATTTCATAGATACGCTTCCGTGTTATACTGCTCTGGATTAGTTGGGAGTCAAAGAGAAATAGTGGAGAGTCTAAGGCGCAGAGAACAGAACTGCTACCAACTGAGCTGTGAAGCTTGTTATACGTGTTCATTATGCATTTCACAGAAAAACGGTACTCAACTGCTAATCTTAAACGAGGTATCGTTTGAGTATATTCTTTTGTAACCAACATAACTTCCATGATAAGGGAGATCAATCACGATAAATTTCACATACCGCCATCTAAGCCCCAAACTAAGCATAACTTGTAATATACTTGCTTGGAACTAGATTTCGGATAGAATACTTTTTTTTTAAATACATACGTACTATATGTTACATCACCCAAACACTGAACAAACATCTATATTCATCACACAAATGTTTGTCCTGGGTGGAAATCGAACCCACAACCTACAGCACAGAAGGCAGAGTTACTACTTATGAGGCATGAGACTTGTCTATATTATCGAGAATACGAAGGCGAATTGTGATTCTTCGTATTAAAAGTAAAGATAAGTAATTTGACCGTTGTTTTGTTGATACGACCTGTTTTTGCTAGAATTCCACAATCGGAATTGACCGTTTCAATTTATTCAGCCAATCTTCTCAATCACTTTATTGGAGAGGAGCCAAAACAGAAACGGGATCAATTGAACAAGTGGAAACCCATGCACCATGAAACTTGTACATCATCATCATCAGCAGTTCAGCCTATCACATTTCACTACTGGTAGAGATAAGACTCTACCACTAGTGCCAGCTTTCTTGATCCTGTGGACCTACAAATTATATTATATCGTCGACCCACCCTGCCCATTTACATCGTCCTGGAAGTGCAGAGATTTTTTTTTTTTTTGCACTTGCGAATTTCTGTATTGAGGACTCGGTCAAAAAGCGTGATGCCGAGCATGGCACACCCATGAATCTCTGAGTAACCCTAATTTTGCTGACCATAATTTACCAATTATCAACCCATTACAGCCTCAACACATTACCTACGGTTGCAAGTACACTGGTAATGGCGGGTTTTCAGCCATTTTAGAATAATGAGACATGTTGAAATATGATCCAGTCTACTAGTCTACTACTAGACATTTCCAAGATAGAAGATGAGATCCAAGAAGAATGTACCGTTTACAGATTTGCGTTTCCAATGCTAATGTTTAATGAACACCTAGAAACGATCGACATAACTTTTGTTTTGGACATGTTCATCTCTCAATGGAGAACTCGTCGCATATTATCTTGGAGCTCGTTTTCGGCCAATAATCCAGATAATCCAGATTCACCAGATCATCTACAAAACATAGGAGACAAGAAGACACCGTTGATTATCCCTCAACTGTTCCAAGCATTTTTATGACGTCTTTGAGGACAGCCAAAAAAAGCGTGGAATGCGTCTCCCTGTCTGACCCCCTCCTCACTTTATGGGTGGTATTGGGTATGTCAAGCTATGTAGCTTTACTTTCATGGTAGCTGAGCTATATACATATATATATATATATATATATATATATATATATAGCAAATAGAACTCTCGAGTATATCCACAATGTTGCATTGAAGGGAGCCAAACACGGCCCAGTGCTCTATATTATCGAAGGCTTTTTCATAGTCTAAAAAAGTACAATAAAAATAAGCAAAACATTCACATAATTAAAATTACCCAATACATAAATTTGTTACCCAATAGCACGGCACTGATATAAAATCATATCAATGGCAAATTAGTTGTATACAAAGTAGACGTTATAATGAATTCATCTATTTAAATACTTACATTAAAACAATCTACGTATGAAATCAATCCACAATAACCATGCTAATAAAGCCATCTAAGTCTCTCTACCCCAAACTTCCCCTGTTCTCTAGTTTCTAGTGAAGAAGACAAACATACACGGTCAGTGTGCGGGAGAGCCTTCTGGGAAAGCTCGCTGTTTCGTAGACTCAACCTTGCCTGGACAAACTTAAAAGGTCAAGAGCTAAAGCATCATTTAACTAAATAAAACACATACACAACCATTATTTGAAAGAAGTTACATAGATAAAGCAACATACAGACCAAGCTATGGTATAGTCTTTGACATAGCTTGCATACTTTTTAGGTTTCCGTGCCCAATGGGTGTCAACGGGACCCTATTACTAAGACCCCGATGTCCATCCGTCTGTCAGTGTCTGATAGTTGATATTTTCACAGACTGAGAATTTTCAGTGTGTGTTTTTTGCTTTAGCAACAAAATTAAAAATAAGCGGCTACCTACATAGTTGGTTAGAACCCTGGCTACTTGGATCTCTACAATTTTTATTTTTTTACTGTACGACGAAGAAGCGCTTGGCCTTCATCTCACCTGGTTACAAGTTATGATAAGTCCTGTGGAACTGGCTACCCTGTACGGAACGGATATAGGTAAGATGGTGGTAACTAAGGTAGTAGAAGCCTCTGAAGAAGCTGAAAGGGCTCATCCGGAGAATTACTACCTTCATACTTATTTCGGCCGCCAAGCAGTTTTGCTGTGTTTCGGATTGAAGCGTATGGTGACCGGTAAAATTACGGGAACGTGACGCTTAACATTTTATGCTTCAAGTTAAATGCGCGCAATGCAGTGCCGTGTAGGCTATGGTATTCTTTGTGGATGTGACCTACGCAGTAAGGCTTTGTCATAGGCAAGATACGCACTTAACACCAGGTATGCTACTTGTTTGTCCAGTCTACTAGTAGTATATAAAAATTAAAATAAAAGAAAACTAGCCAGGCGGACTCAAACAAAGTCCTACGACTAACCAAATCACAATATTGTACTGCCCTGGGCATAAAACCAGGGGCCTCAGTATCTGACACCGGCGGGCGAACCACTAGGCAGAAGAGGCGGTTGTACATATAAACTAAATTTCGGCTTAGTGCCTTCTGCGCAAGTCATGTCCACGCAAAGTTCAACAGGCTAGCATATTATCTTTAAAAAGCGACTACTCTTATTAAGTCAATAACTGTAAGTACGTGCTTACATGGAGCTTGAAAATAACTTAGGTGAGCATCATGAATGCTTTAGTTTGTCAGCAGCTTATCGGAAATTCCCAAAACTTGACTTGCATTATACGGATACTGCGTGCTTTACAACTAACTTGCTGAGGTTGTGAATGATAAACACTTTGCAGTTACAGCACTCGATACCGCTACGTCTCACAGCTGGGATCTAGTGCTAAAGTTAAGTGTTCCAGTGATTATTATATAGTATATATCTTATATAGTGATTATATAAGACTTCTTCTATCTGATTTGCTTGCATGTAAAATATCCTTATTTGAATATGAAATTCGTTTTATACATAATTATTATTCATTATAACAGCCCGAAATAAGTCCAGACTTGCACATTAATATCGAAGGATTACAGAGGTTGAGCGGGTTGGAAAATGCCTACTTTTAGTATGTATTATTTCATAATTGTCATCATCATTGCAGTCCAGATAAGTCCACTGCTAAACAAAGGCCTCTCCCAACCGACGCCACACATAGAGATCCTGCCTCTATCCATCGATTTTCCGCGATCGCCACAATGTCATCGGTCCATCGAGTGGGTTATATACATACTTTGTTTCGCGTTGGTATGTATGTATTTAATTATATGCATTCAATGCCTAAACATTGAATGCATATCCGATATATTCGATAAATATTATCTAATTTATATCGGATATGCATTCAATGTTTAGGCATTGAATGAATATAATTAAATACATACATACCAACGCGATAAATATAAATATCTTATTTATATGAGCATTACTTCTGATAGCGGTCGGAATAGTGTTTTTGGATAGGTAATAGGATAGAAAAGGAATGGGATAGGAAACCATTTGGAATTTTCAATCGGAACGATTAATGAAAATTCACTTCGCTCTCGGATTTTAAACAGGCACAACGCACAAGTTAGTAACTCTTACGATTTATGGAATGACATAATTTAAATATTGCCCGCTAAATAATAATTAAGGTCTATATTTGAGGAAGCCACTTTTATTTTAAAGGAGCGAGTTATGCTTAACACTGCCAGTTCCGAATTTTCGTTCGGTTCGTAAGAGTTCTATGAATTATCAGATATTTGTTGTTTTTATCTAATTTTATAACCAATCAACAAAAATATCAATAAAAGCAAAACACCTTTGTGGTCTAGTTACTATTTTATTTCGGTTATTTGGTTTTTACTGATCTTTTTACTGATTTCTAATCTGCAGAGCGTTACAATGAACGTACGTACTTAAAACACTTTGAAATCGATCCAATGAAAAAGACATACTACATAAATACACTCGAAAGTGATCACCCACCTTCTGAGGCAGTTCGGTAAAAGTGTTCCAAAACAAATGAACAATTTCGTTCAAACTTTGGTTTTCGCAGTAATCGATCTTCGCAGCTTTGTTGCGATGTAAAGGCGATTGGTGCTTACTCAGCAGTTTGTCATTGCGCCATCACCGCGGTAACTGCAAGGGGCGCATCAAGGCGTCTCATTACCTATAGACATCGAATAGGCGGGCCCGCACCTGTCACCCAACTGACTATCTCCTCACTTATTTACGATAATCGACAACAGACGATATTATTTTCAGTTGATGGGGAAGCAAATATCAGTTCCAGGATACATTCCAGGTATTGCCAGGTAAATCATAGCGCTATTATTTATTCACTCTGATAGGGTTACGGGTTGAACGTTTTCTAATGTTTCGAGAATGTGATTGTTATAATAGAGTACAGTTACGTCATAAATTTAAAATATATATATTTAGAGCTAAAAGCTCAGACTGTTGAGGATTCCGGGTGAATTGCACTTTCACCTTCCACCTTATCGTAACATGAAACCAAATGAGAAGAAGGGCAAGAGCTTCCCCACCGTACACTAAATAAAAAACAGGAGCCTCCTACACATGGCATCTAGGTTTAATAAAATCTACGTAGATATATAGGCAATTGGTGCAAAAGGATCATAAAAAATAAAAACAGCTAGCTTCTGCCATGTCTTCGCCAGCATGGTATGTACCAGTTCGTCTAAAACATAATTAATTTATGTCCCTTGATATAAATTTTCGAAGAGGTAGGAACATACGATAAAAATATAACCGGCTCTGTGGTCTAGTGGTTTAACCAACCGATTTCAGATTCAGAGGTCCCGGGTTCGATCCCTAGGGGGAGCAATATTGTGCTTGGTTTGGTTGGTGGTAGGACTTTATTTAGTCCGCCTGGCTAGCTGGCTACCACCATCTTACTTTTGTCGCCATAGCAACAATTCTTAAAAAAAATGTTGTGTTCCGGCATTTAGAGGTAAGATAGCCAGTTCCTCAGTTTGTTGAGGATTCCGGGTGAAGTGCGCCTCCAACTTCGGCCTTATCTCAACTTGTTACCAGGTGAAATAAAGGCCAAGAGCTTCCCCGTGGTACAATAAAAAAACAAGTCAAAAAATATCAAGAGCAGCTTAAAAGGAACCACTAATAAAAAGTCAAAGTCATAGTAGAAATTTTAGTATGTAAATCCGTGCCGTTTCGGCATTACACTCCTGTGTAATGCCAGGCCTCCTGGCCTACTACGAAAATTAAAACGAAACATGACGTATCGACGGATTGCACGATTTTCAATAAAATATCTAAAATGATCAAGTTCTGTTGAATCCGACGACGTTTGATTTTTGTAGTAGCGCCACAACCGGAGTTTCGGAATTATATCTACAAAATAGAGATAGTACAAGTGGAAATGTAGACTGTAACTCAAGGCTATATATATTCAACATAACTATAAAACTATATGCTATTAGTGGTTGGGGTATTTTTATAAACCCACGTGGACAGTACCTAAGTACCTTTTAAGAGTAGTAGAGCCCCTTGTGCTTACACAAGTCTCCAAAACCAAGAGGCTCGTCTCTCTCGCTCGAAGTACTATCATCATACCTATTTCAGCCGCCAAGCAGCATTGCTGTGTTCCGATTTAAAAGGTATGGTTGCAGTTGAAATTAAGGGCATTGTTTCAAAATGTTTGTTCCGTCTCCAGTTGTATAAACAAAAAATCCTACTGATGTATTTACTAGATTTATCATCAAACATCAAACTCTAAAGGCTAACTAAACCTCTGTACATATGGGATAGTGCAGCAGTAATTTTAGAAGTATTCAGTCAAAAGTGTCTACAAGACTAGACAACTAATCTTTTGAGAGCATTGACGCTGTTGTCCTTTATGTCGGCGAATCCTATAATACACCTCCAACTAGCTATCAAAACATGTTCAATATAAACTGAACGTTACGGCACGTCCAACTTAGCTTCCTACCAGTCACAGATTGCGTCTATTATTTATGTGAAGTACACGCGACCCCCGCAATTTCGCTGCGGAACTTTCCCTTCCGTCCTTTTATTCCAATTTTGCGATGTTAGAAAAAATATGACGATATTATTGGACGAGTCAAGTTATGAGGTCCCGGTCGCGGTCAAGCGGAAGGGGTGACTTTTTATATGGACGTGACTGAAAAGTTCCACATTTGCGATGTGAGGTGGACTTGTTGTTTAAGTATGTTCCGGCTTTATTTGATGATAGTGAATTCCATCAGCCTCATAGATCAGTTGGTAAGTAACTCTGCCTTTTGCGCTGTAGGTTGTGTAGTGAATTCGAATTTGTTATGTGTTTGGGTATTGTTTTGTATACTATTTACAAAAAAAAAGTACTTAAGTATTCTATCCGTAATCTAGTAGGTCATATTACAAGCTATGCTTAGTTTGGCGCTGTGTGAAATGAATGTCTTGTAATATTTATTTATTAATTTCTTTATTCAGAATATATGAACACCTACCCCAATTGATTGCTCTATCCAAGCAAATAATTACTAGACACACATGCAAGCTGTTTTGTTTCTTTGGTGTATGACGAGGAACTGCTTGGCCTTCAACTTACCTGGTTTCAAGTTTTGATAATAACCGAAGCGCAATTCAGCAGGAATCCTTCACGGACTGAGGAACTATCTGACCTCTAAACATGGGAACACAAAAAATAGACTCGTTGTTGTGGTGACAGACTTAGGGAAGATGGTGTAAGAATAGCAAGACGGATTTAAAACAAGTCCTACGAAAAACCAAACCATGCATAAATTTCTACGCCTGAATCCCAATCAAACTCGGTATCACTTGGTCTATCGATGGGCAAACCACTATACCACAAAGGTGATTTTAACCGCCTCTGTAGTAGTGGTTCACTTACCAATATCAGACCCAGAGGTCCCGGCTTCGTTCCCAAGAAGGTAAATTTTTTGCTTGGTTTAGTTGGTGGTAGGTCTTTGTTTATGTCCGCCTGGATAGCTTCCACCATCTTAACTAAGTCTGTCGCGGTCAGATAAGGTAAGATGTTAAGGATTCCGGATGATGTGCGCTTCCACCTTCAACCTTATCATAACATGACACCAGGTGAGATGACGGCCAAGCACTTCCCCATCGTGTAATAAAATACTTAAATAGGTATCATACAAGGTATACTTATAATGTATTTTACGATGGATGTCTGTCACTATTTATCACCTTTCGCCTGGCAAATCCATTTATTAATAAAAAGCAGTAAGGGTATTTAATTAAGTTAAAACAACAGTGAATAATCGAATACGTTCCGCCGCGTCTCTTTATTTCGACAGTGAGATGAAGGCTAAGCGCATCCATGTCAAACATAAAAAAATAATGTGTTAACCTTATCAATCTGTCATAAAACTTAACAAGGTAGGTGATCTGGAAGAGACCGCTTTTAACCATAAGGCATTGTACCTAATTAAAATATTTTTCTATGCTTTTTTATCCTGTTTCCTTTTCAGTAATCGAACCCAGCCTCTCCGGACCGATGGCCCAACAGATACAAAATAATGCAACTAGCCGAGGAACAAAATCTAAATCCATATCCACCCACACTAAACTTTTAAATGTGAGTCTCTCTGTATGTTTATTCGTTTGTTTGTTTGTACTTTTGTCAGGACACGTCTGAACGCATCGTTATTTGGTATGGATGGGTATTATGGATGTGATGTGATAGATCATTAGAAGAAAGACTAAGAGTAGTAGATCACCTTGTGAAAGGGCTCGTTCGGTGAAATAATGGGCACGCGCGAGGCTCAACACTTGTATGCCTCAAGTGGCGGGCGCAATGCAGTGCCGTGTAGGCTATGTTCTTTGTGAATGTGACCTTCGCAGTAAGGCACTGATGCAGAGATGCACTTCAGGCAACATCAGGTGGACTACTTGCTTGGTACTATTAGTTGTATAAAAAAATATGTGCACGTCATGAGGAGGAACATCAGCTACTTAGTGTGATTCTTGGCAGCCACGTCACCAAGTCAATTGGATATTTGTGGCATAAGCTGAAAATTGAGTCGGAATTTGAACTTATTTGTACTTTCAAGATAGTATTTGAACGAAATAAAAGAGACAACAGACATATAATCATACAAAGGTACCAATTTTAGACGGGCGGTTTTGGGCGGACTTAAGCTTGAAGTCCAGTGCGATGCGCGCTCGGAAACGGACGCGTTTCGCTCTAGCACTGCCTCGGATTTATGAGTATTCGTGATAAGCGCGGCTCTCGCCGCTGCCCGCTACCGCCGCTATGAGCTCCAAGCAACTTATCGTGAATGAGTTATTGGCATTTATCCAGAATGCCATCGACACTATGGACGAGATCAGCATCATCCAGATTTGCAAGTCCAATTTCAAGGAAGAGGAAGTTTGCAGTAGGAAGGCGTTGATCTACCAAGCGTTGGGCAAAACTGCCACGCTATCTAGACGGAGGGGAAAAGAGTCTCCAGGACATCATAACGGTGTTGAAGGAGACCGATCCTGACGACGTGCCCGATTTCGTTGCAAAGGAGCTGCACAAGCTTCCACCGGTGGGATTCGATCACTTCGACGACCATCGGAGACCTACGTGTGGAGGTAGCATCACTGCGTGTTGCATCATCCATAACTAGGTCACCAGGCGTTTCTGATTTTGATGTGAATTTGCGTCGTCGAACGCATTCATCGGTGTCATCTTTTGAATCAGCAGTTTTGAATATGTCACTGACCGCTGCTGCTGACGCCAGTAATGATGCACTCGCCCGCCCCCCACTTCACCACCAGGAGTGATGTCACGTGCGACCGCGCCTACAACTACGCGCGGTTACGCCGCTGTCGCTGCCATCCGACACCCCCCGCTGAAGTCACGCAGCGTAAAATGGTTACAGAAAAGAAACAGAGATGTGGACCTTTTCCCACCGACAACCTGCACCTGTTGTGGTTCCACAAAAGGAGTCACGCGATGCGGAGGGTTTTATTGAAGTGGTTCGTAAGAAACGTAAGCCCTCTAGCCGTAATCAGTGCGGCTTCGTGCCAAATGGACCAGGCAACTTGCGCGTTGCTGTGCCCATGACGTTGCTGTACGTGTCCCGACTTTACCACTCCATGAAGGCTGAAGATGTAGTGGAGTCTGTGAGGCAGAAGTTCTTACTGAGGATCGAGCAGTTGGAATCTCGCCACAATGATTTAAAATCAAATGATTTAAAATCATTTGATTTAAAGTCAAAGTTGTTGCGAGTACCAACTGTACATTTATCGATCTTCAATAAAGAACTTTGGCCGAAAGGTGTTGTGTTTAGAAAGCATCGCGGACGATTATTGAACACAACACAAGTAAGTCACGTACAGACTTTACGTGCCAATAAATAGTTAGAGGTAATATAGTTAGTACGTATGTTAGTTTTTTAAGGTATATCATTACTATGGGCCGTAGACTAAGTTAGAATAAAAGTTTTTAGGTTTTCGTGGTTATTCACTACATTTAAATTGTCAAACATTTCGGGTTTATTACCACGAATTAGGATTAGAATTAGGGTTTATTCGAAATATCGAGGTAAAATTACATATTACCGTGGTAATAAACCCGAAATGTTTGACAATTTAAAAGTTAGAATAAGATCTATATTTTTTTCTATTGTTGCCTGAAATAAAATATTATTATTATTATTCCTTAATATTCGCTTAAAAGAAAGTTTATCATAGTTCTTGTTTCATAAATCCATAGATAGGTACACCTAGGTACCTAGATATCAATTACCATCCTCGCGTTATTCCCTCGCTGAGTCAACTCGATTTGCATTCCAAAGCTTCCGCTCTGAAACCCTATTATAATGTAAAAATTCATTTCTTTATCTACATGTACGGAATATTTAAGCTTTCATTAATGTTTGACTTTCTTTCCCCGATTCTGGGCTGAAACAAAACTCATAAATATGTAATAGCTTGGAGAGCGGGAATGCTAAATTCTATCGTCTATGTAAACAGGTCAACTGCTATTTTACGTAACGCTTGTTCAAATAAAATCAGTGCGATGATTTATGTCATGTTATTTGTTATTTAAATAATGTCTACTTTATCTTAACATATAAAATGTTCTACATAGTTGTCACTGAACTCCTAATGGCTGGAACGGTTTTGATAAAAAAAAATGTTGGGTTTTTCATGTTATGATACAGCAGAAGGTGCAAGCACACTTCAACCGGAATCCTGCTTTCTTATCGGCTTTCTTATCTCTATATGCCGGAACACAACAATTTTTTAATTGTTTTTATGGCGACATAATATTCGTAAGATAGTTGTAGCTAGCCAGGTGGACTTAAACAAAGCCCTATCACCAACCAAACCAAGCACAATATTGTAGGTACTCCCCCTCGAGATCGAGCCTGGGACTTCTGGGTCTCACACCGGTGGGCAAACCACTAGGCCACAGAGGCGGTTACATTTTACCCAGGAGATCATGCTTAGGAGGCACGTTGAAACCCTGGCCTCAAGTTTTCCACTGGTACCTGTAGCCGTCAAATACACACACCTGACACCTGGGTTGTAGTGTGTACAACACGGAAGAATAAGTATTTATCACCACCATGCGTGCTTAACATAAATTATGTATTCATCCATAAATTAATTCATCTTATTTTTTATTATTCTATTTATTTATGTGTGTATGTATAAAAATGTAAAATATATTTTATATATAAATATGTATAAAACATTGTATTGATATATAATAATTTTGCCTTATATTTATATATTCAGTAGGTAGGGTAGTAAACATATATATGTGTAGGTATACTTCTGATACATGCATGTATATATTTAATTTGTCTATTTAAATTTTATTTTAATTCAAATACACTTTTCTACCTTTTCAGTGTATCACCTTTCTCTCTCTCAAAGGTTTGCTGGTTGAAAACTCTTTAAGGGTTAAGCTCGCCTCTGTACATATGTTTTCCTATTATATGTTGAAATCATATTTATGTGTACAATAAAGAATTACAAGAATTACATGTTTTTTTCTACAACTTGGAGAAGGAACAAGAAAGCAGCCCTCCGGATTTTAAGTGACTTGTCCATAACAGAGCTACGTAGGTCTCATCCACAGATAACATGACCTACGTGACACTCGGGTGCCCGTAATTTCACTAGGAACCAGACAAACCGGAACACAGCATTGCTGCTTGGCGACGGAAGTAAGTATGGAGGTAGTACTTCCCCAGGCGTCATTTAGTTACGCCCTGTGATATGTAATTCACCTATCGGATAAATACTTTATATCCTTTTTAATTTGCTTGGAACAAGGCATTGTGATTTTTACGTATTACTTTATAAATGTAGAATAATGTAGGCATAGGTTAGGCTTGTGTGCAATGCTGATACGACTTGAGCCTAACAAACGGAACTAATGCATCAAAGCCGGGTAGCCAAAACCTAAAACGGTTTAGTACAAAACCGCTGATTAGCAATGATTCATTTGGCAATTAACTGACCATTGCAATCGGTGCACATACCGGATATACATTCAGCGGATGTGGCCGGCCGTAACTCAAAGGGAACATCCGGTGGCTCAACTGATAGTCGATTGACCTGTGAGTTTTGTTTAGGTCTCACCTTTTCCCCCTTCACACAATACTGAAAAATGCCTTCTGAAATAGTTCACGTGTCTTTTACTTCATGTGTTATAAATGTGTTTGTGTTTGAGTGATATGTATAAATTTACAAAGAAACAGTATGAGAATACTATCCAAATTTGAGTTCACATAGGTCCTTAAATTTCCTATTACAAGTTTTGCTTAGTTTGAGGCTAAGTGGCGCTGTGCTGACTCCTGTTATACTACTTGTAATTATACTAGACTTAGAAATGTATATTATATATATGTATAGAAACCTACGCAATCTATCGTTGTTAATTTTTTCATAAGTTTTCATCGGTCATTCATCAGTAAGTATTCAAGGAAATCGTTTTCCTATAAACCTTAAAACCTGTAGACGCATATTATTTAACGCATTGTATATCGATTTGTAAATTAGATTTTATTAAATGTAAGTATATTATATTATATCTAACTTTTAATATAGGTACCTATTCTAATCGGTACATTCAAATATAATTCTCAGTTCTATATCATATGAAGGTGTAGGCACCAGATGCAATATAGGTACCTTCGATAGATAGTCGAATTTTTCTGCCAAGCCGTAGATTCTCGCAAAGGAAAATTGCTTTCTTCTGCATTATCATTACAACAAAAAACGGCGCACGATGTTTTATGAAAAGGGAGCTTTAAATAATTACCTACGTGCTTTGTGACCCTCGTTTCAAGAGGTCCAAGCCAGGTCGTGCGGAACAGCTTGCTCTAACAGTTATTTATGAGGACCTCCAGATTTAGGCACTTTTAAAAGTTTTTCCATTACGTAACTTAACCGAAACAAGTTGGTCGCTTGCCTTGGTTGGCATGAATATTAATTATCAAACTATAATTGCGTTTAATTTTACGACTGCTTATCTGATATTATAAGACTAGCTAAGCAGCGTAAATATTTATTTAGTATTACTTCCGCACCTACCTTCAACTCAACATTGCTGTAAAAACACCTTATTCAACTGTTAAATTATCACCTGTAGCCCTGTAGGTACCTACCTACTTACTCATCTAGTTTTCTCGCGCTGCTCACGCCAGCGCTAACCGGTGTCAACGTAATATGAGGACAAATCTGGAAGCGCACTTCACCCGGAATCCTCAACAGACTTGAGTAACTGTTTATCTAACTTCGAAATGCCGATACATAATAATTAACATTGTTGTTATAGGTACTTAAGTAGGTACGTTGATGGTAGCGAGCCAGGACCAAGCTAGCACCAACCAAACCGAGACGGGGGTACAAAAACCAATTTGTAGGTACCCTACTGTCGGGACCAAACTCGAAACAACAGGGTTTTTCGAGTATATACTCGAAAAAACCTGGATAGCTAGGTACGTTCACCCTGTGCATTTACCTATCTCTGCGCCTTACAATAAAATAACAGCAACACATGACCCTGTCCCATATTGCTATAAACTCTGAGCAGGCGTACAAAGGACGAATCTGTCTAGCTAGTGCAACATTCGGTCGGGAATTGTGGTTCGCCTTCGGAAGTTGCTATGTCTTCGTTGAAGGAAACCAGATGTGCCCGCGGTACGGACCTTGCCTCCCTGTCACATAAATTACCGCTTGTCAGGCCTTCGTTACATTGTAAAGCGAATTAATAGAACGCCTATTTTAAAACTTGATGTAGGTAGGTACTAGGTTGGTAGGTACTTCGTAAATTGTGCGCCTTAATCGTCCCTTTTGGACAAGTACTTGTACTTATATGTACAAGGTATAGTTTGATATGAAATTGCTTCCAGCGTCTATATTCTCGCTAGGTGTAGGTCTAGGTCCTACCTACGACTTTAAGACCTACCTAATGTCTTAAAAAAAAGAGGTAATAGGTAGGTACCTCCTGGGTAGACCTCATTCTTGCCTGTGCAAGTAATGGGGTCGACAATAACAAATTTCCTTCGAAATAAAAAATACAAGACTTTTTCATGATATTCGGAGGTGTCTCGCGACGACGCGACAGTCACAAAACTTTCTAAGAAACCTAGTTATTCTTGCAACGTACTTTTATTATTTACTTTAAAGTGCTAACTTCTAGCAGGCAGTCTAGACTTACAAGAATGTTGTGTGCCTAATTGTATAAAATAACAAGAGAGATTGGACTAAATCACGAAATATATGGAGATGGCATTGAAGGTCCTGGAAATAGTGGGAATACAATGCAGATATACAAAAACCTTAACCTTTTGATAGGTACTTCAAAATAAAATACGCCTTTTCTTTGAGAAAACTTAGTTAAAGATCACAGTAGTTGGATTCTGTATCATCTTCATATTTTAATTTTAAGTAGTTTAGTTTTTCATACAAAACCCACGTAGGTACGTACCTTAAGTTGTGTGTGTGGAAAAACTGTCTATCGATATTCATAAACAACATTCCGTACTCAAATCATAATTCAGAATGTAAATCTTTATCCTAATTTTACTCTATATCCCACGTATGATTCGTGCTTCTAAATTTATGAATATTTTTAAGATGTACCTACCTAGGTAAATGAGTATTTTCTATCTTTGTTGTTTGTTATCCTTTGCATAACATAAACATATTTATTTATCTACAAGTATCTGGTAAATTCATATTACTTATTCATTTCATTTATAAACTTTAATAGTATGCCCATTCATTTATCTATCCATTCCATCCAAAAGTTGCCTGAAAAATGTTATAGCTTTCTCGCATTTATCGATGAGGTCGCCCACTGTACCTAGTTTAAGTGTTATTCTTTGCTCACAGTAGAGTGTATCTATCTTTATGTATGTTTGCATGCTTATGTCATAATATGTATGTAAAAATATGCATTCTATATAATTTAAGATTTATTTGTATTCAGGTAAGTCAATTTGTCTACCTATTCCGTATATTACGTGCATGACCTCTCCCATTAAAAAAAAATATGTTCAGTGTTAGGCTCGCCTTTGTACCTACATTTTTTTTATATGCCTTGGTTTTGTATGCTATATGTTAACAATAAGGAATAACAAAAATTTGAATAGTAATAAATTTTTTTTAGATTCTCAATTTAAGACACAATTATCATCTTTTCAGTATTCATAATGTAGTTAAAAAGTTTTAGTCTCCATGGGCTGCTCATAGCTCGGGTCGAAGCAACATGACGTAACTCCGGCTACGAAGTTTCTCAGAACTAGCACGGGGTTGTATGCGATAACTTACAGAGAATTAGGACTGTTGGAAGTTTCTCCTGTGAGAAATTTTACATTTACAGTGATAAAGAAAGAGTTTTATCAAAATGTAGAGCCTAGACTTGAACCTCATGCACTGATGGTAGGACCTCTGTAAAGGTCTACCTGGCTAGCGGGTCGTTAGTGTGTGGTCGACACTAACGGCCTGCTGAAGTTCGGCACCAAGGAGTTAACCCAACAAAAATCTATTCCATATTAAAAAAAAACAAAGTACATACCCTTGTTCATATTTTCTTTAAAATAATGGTCATGAGATCTGTCATCATCAAATGACGGAAAATAATTGGTTGAACAACTAAGCGGTAGGTACCTATTTGGTTCAGACGACCTGAAGACTAACTAGGAGACAAAAAACCGTAGCATTCACTTGATTACAGTTTTATACAAGCGGCAGCGTGTCAAAGCATGTTTTAATTTTCTAAACGATATTTCGATTTTCGTAAGGTAAATTTCATCACATATCGCTACGCACTGACTTGAAATATATATGAACTTCCACATTAACTTGTTTTCAAGTTTTAAGTAAAGTCAGTTCCAATTTTTGTTTATATATTATACACATTATTGTTCAAGCACGATTTTATCACCTGCACTAGTCACAATTCACTACCAAAAAGTTATTGATGTCCAGAATCGAACCCACGATCACAAATATTATTACTATAAACCACCATCAAATAAAAATAATCATGCATATCGGATTTTAATTGAAGGAATCGATTTCCTGTCTATTGATGAGTTTTGGTCACCAGGTCCCAGATTTTTCCCCAATTAAAATGGGGTCAATTTCAGATCTAAATCTTTCAAATGATAAAGAATTACACAAATCGGATGACAGACAAAGAAACAAAAAACGGTAATTTGGACTGTATTTTTAAAGTCGATAAAAGATAAAAGTAAATACAATAATACTATTCTTGGTTAAATACGTTTTTTTTTCATAGCTGTAGTAATTAGTAGTATAGTATTATAATCACAAATGTTTTTTTTCATTATTTATTTGGAGCCCGAAATAATAAGGTCCTTTTTAAATGAATATCATAGCTACACATAAAATTATACGAACATTAAATTCAATGCACGATTTTAGTACACACAAAATTCATTTGTCTAAACCAAATTAATTTTAGCACCATCTATCAACTCTAATTCATTGGCTCACGAACAATAATGTCTTGAAATTGTTCCCGCCAGTTTGTGGCTCAATTTGGTACTTAATTTAATAGTTTATCTTACATCGGTCGGTTTATGGGGCAAGTCGAATAAACTGGCGTTACTAATGCACAATGTGCTTAGTTCTGTGCCATTTGGGTCCAACTGTGTGTCCTCTGGAGATGTAGAGGCTTGATTCTACAACCGTTGCTGTATCACAATGTCTTCCATTCAAATACATAGAGATACCTGTCTAAGACAGTTAAGAATATAATTACGTACATCACACATAAAAATCCTTTACAATTACAAATACTGGTTACTTCAGAGTGAGGAAGATTACTGCTGATTTTCACTGTAGTTTACTAACAAAATTTTGTATTTGGAATTAGGAAGGGGGTATTGTATTATTTTCCAAAAAAACATTATGAAAATCAAAATACATACGAAAGAGTGCTGTATCGAAAAAAATGCATTTATTTCGATGTATGTTTTTAGAAAATTATAGTAACGCAAACCTAGATTATTCCTATATCGGAATAATCTAGGTTTGCGAAATCGGACACGCTATTTCTAAATGAACGACTGTATGAAGACGATCTGTACGGTACCGCTCTCTCGTGCATACTTAAAGCTGGTCTTTACATAAATGCGAAATAAACAAC
Source organism: Venusia cambrica (assembly GCA_951394065.1). Taxonomy (NCBI): domain Eukaryota; kingdom Metazoa; phylum Arthropoda; class Insecta; order Lepidoptera; family Geometridae; genus Venusia; species Venusia cambrica. The sequence continues at coordinate 9,145,896 of OX596035.1, forward strand.
ATAGTCCATTTACGCATCACATAGTAATGTTACAGCAAAAAAATCAGAAGGCCTTAAATTTTAAAAAATAATAGCTACCGTTTTGCCTTAGGTACAGACAATTTACAAAAACTAATGTTTAATTTCAGTTGAACTAATCTGAACAAGTCTACAGCAGAAAATCCTTTAAGAACACTTTATTAACCGTTCTACCTAATAAAAAGGTACTAAAAGTGTTCTAGAAATAATTTCTTGAGCGGAATATATTGTAAGGCTACGAAGCCCGGATCTCTGGGGAGTCGTAGCCGCCTGCTACGAGCCGTAGCACAGACGTAGCCGCCTACGTAGCGAATGTAGACCTACAACATTCGTAGACCTGAAAATGTACCTAAAGAAATGAAACGCATTAATTATGACACGTTCTAACTTGCATTCGACACATGCCCATGGTCTTCAAGTATTATTAGTAAAATAGGCTTGCAATCTGTCATCTATCAGGTTGCAAGCCTATTTTACTAATAATACTAGCCTGATTATCTGATTTAAGCGCTTGTCACAAGTTCCTCAGTTTGTTGAGGATTCCGGGTGAAGTGCGCCTACACCTTCGGCATTGTCTTAACTTGTTACCAAGTGAGATGAAGGCGCTTCCCCTTCGTACAAAAAAAACTTTTTTTTTTAATTGTACGACGGTAAAGCTTGGCCTTCATCTCACCTGGTAACAAGTTTTGCCTATGTTAGGCAAAATGCAAACAAATCTGCCAAGTCAGTTGTTTTTTTATATTGTACGACGGGGAAGCGCTTGGCCTTCTAAACCTTTTAATGCCGGAACACAACATTTTTTTTAAGAATTGTTATTATGGCGACAGGATTAGGTTAGATGGTGGTAGCTAGCCAGGCGGACTTTAACAAATCCTACCACCAACCAAACCAAACACAATATTGCTTCCACTGGGGATCGAACCCGGGACTTCTGGATATGAAATCGGTGGGTTGAACCACTAAACCACTGAGGCGGTTTGATTATTTAGCCCGGACTTTTATCCATCATTGAATTCACTATGATTTTAAATGTAGTACCCATAATTTCATGACTGGTCTTTATACAACTTTAAAACAGTTATTTGATGAGCTCGCGATTGACATAATAGGTGACTAATAAGTCTCTCAGGGTGGGCAGCAACATCCTTAACTGCAATTACCAATCTGAGTGTAAAATGAAAATGGCAAAACTGTCAAAAGTGTTACAATAGACGTGAAAAGATAATAGCTACTGGGAGGTAACCTAGTTTTTTTCACACACATTTTAATCATACAAGTAATAATAAACCGGCCAAGTGCAAGTCGGTAACGCTAAACGAAGGTTCTGATGCCAAAACTGCGGGGAGCTTTCGTGTGGGTCTGACTCACGCTTGCCCAGTGTTTCGTATTAGCTGTTATACTTTACAGTAAGTAATTAAATCCCATCTAGTTTGACCCTCATAAGTTTTACCGTTTTTACTGTGGAGATGAAATAAAATACGTTTAAACTATATTTTTATCAATTTTGTGATGTCAGTCGGTAATTTTCACAAAATATGCGATAAAATTTAAGAAAACTTGAAGTAGCTTTCTTATTAATAGTGTTCCGTTGGCACTCTTCGTGTACGAAACTCTATAAATTACCCAAATATTTATATTGTCTTTTAAGGTTCTGAAATTGTTGTTATGTTATTAGGTGGTGGCGCTATTGATACATGGTCGTAGGCTCGTAGGCACGTGAGGCTGTATATATGAGTTCTTGAAACTCGTTGGCTCTGTCGGATTCCAAGGCTCGCTGGGACGAATGTAATCAGTATCTTTCATCGCCCCACGCAACCGGTAGTTGGATTTCTTGAACCGTGAAATTTTATCAAGAGAATTAATCTGTGAAACTTCCCCCTTGGACAACGCACTTTTTATTTTTTAATTCAAATGAAATTGATTTCTGTTTTACGGATTAACTTGGCTTTAGAAGCCTTAGGTCAACTTTGAAAGAGAGCTTGATCAAAAAATTTTAATAATTTAGTTGACGGAGTAATAAGCTCGGATTAATACATTCAAACTATGACGATATTCATTAAAGCTTCCGTTTTGATGCAAGTTTACATTTGAAAGTACATAAAACCTTTTTAATTTTATTGTTATACATATTAATTTTAGCTAATTTTGTTAATTGAAATATTCATTTATTATCTTGAATTATGTACAACCTGCAACCGTCAACCAAACTTGTACTTGAATAGCATAGAAGTCAAAAGCAAGCCAATAGTAAAAAAACTAAGCTTACTTCCAGATAATGAATAGGAATCTATCCTAAGGTTGTCTGGAAGAAATAGTTATTTAGCTAGACTGCACATTGTACTTTAAGTTTTAGTTTTTGAAAATGCTTCGTATTATTTTTGTTAAATAATTTTCATGCATTCATCTCATTATTTTTAATTTACTGTGTAAATTAAATGTTATGCAAATGACCTGCATTCACACACTAGTCTTTTACAGGTCCTACTAGTGATAGGATCATTCATACATCATTTTATCAAGAAACTAATTAATAGCGGTGAGCACCAATCTATCTTCGTGCAGTATACTGCATGTACATAGTCATGTCTATACATAGGGAGTCATAGCTACCGTTATTGGAAATGGATGAAACATGTAATTACCTGTCGACCCTATCAAACCCTCAATGATATGCTTTCTACGATAATGATATCCATTGGTTCAGTAGACAGGTTTTCGTTCAAACTTGAAAGTATTGTTTTTCATTTCCTTTCTATGATGAAATAATAAAAAGCTTTAAATGCTTTTTCTTTCTCTTATTTTTTGATTTGCATATATTAAAATAAAGCCTATGAATATGCCAAAAAATAGCCCACAATAAGATGACGTATGCCGTATTGGGCACGATTTTACGGCACGAGTAAATTATGAATGGAATAATTTCTTATTCAAAATTTAATTCCACGAATGGCCCCTACGGATCAGTAGGTACTAGTATTTATTTTTTAAGGACGTCAAAATCAAAATACGATTAAAATAAGAAGCGAGCTAAATAACATGATAATAAAAATGTAATAATATTAGCTAATGACGTGGTCGCTAACTATAGGCCTTATGAATAAGTTCAAAGTCAAAGTCAGAGCTATGGAGAGAGCTATGCTTGGAATTTCACTACGTGATAGAATCCGAAATATGGATATCCGTAAGAGAACCGAAGTTCCGGACATAGCTCTCAGAATTAGCAAGCTGAAGTGGCAGTGGACAGGTTCCATAGCGAGGCTATTTAGCTATTTGTGGCGTCGATTGGAGGAGGCCTATGCTCTGAAATGATGAATCTATGGGCTGAAATGATAATCATGATTATTATTAGCTACTATATTCCAATCAAGACTTACCTAATGCGTAGAGGGACTAAGTCGCGTTATGTCAAAATTTACTTTAATAGCTTTATGTCTAGGACGGCCTTAGTCTTATTAGCAGATTGCTTACTTCGTTTTAAGGCTAATATTTATTAGACCTAATCTATATACTCGTATTTATTATAATAATTGGCTCTTTAGTCAGCTGATCGATCGACACCACACACGTCAAAATTCAACAAGCCGCTAAGACAATGGAGCGTGTCGATGAGATAAACATAGATACTTACATCGAAAATTGTAACCCTTCTTTTGAGACAGCTGGCTAAATATGCATCCGTTTGTTTAAATATTAAACAAATCCTTCATCATTATTAACAGCCTGTCAGCCTATCCTATCAGTTCATGAACATAGAGGTAAGATAGCCAGTTCAGTCTGTTGAGGATTCCGGGTGAAGTCCGCTTTCACCTTCGGCCTAATCATAGCTTAAAACCAAGTGAGATGAAAGCCAGCACTTCCCCATCAACAGTAAAAAAAATAAAATCTTAAAGGATTAGTTTTTGTCTCAGTCTCTACGCTTGGCAGATCGCAATCGCAATCAAATCGCAAAACCCTGCCATTTTCTTATTCTGGTCAACGAATACCCTAGACAGTCTACTCATACATTAATCGCCTTGTATGACATCCGTGAACAAATGGGATTGGTGCCATTTCTTCTTAACTACTAAAGGCATCCAAAAGGAGCAAATAGGTTTATGTCTAGGTCTTCGGAACTGCGGACTTGTTCAAGTTTGTAAGTCGAACTTGTTTTTACCTGCGTACATAACATACATATCTAAATATATCCTTGTATATCTTTATATAATAGGTACTGTTGTTTCTATTCACTGCCAAACCATACACAAGCTTTTGTTCCAAGCAACTTCGCATAAATAAGGTTGAGTTGAATATTTTATATCTTCGCCGCCATTATCGGATAGGGTAGGATGTCCGGGCTTCGATCCGGGAAATCTGTTGTGTCAGAGGTGCCTTGTATTGTAACGAGCAAGGAGTGTGGGTGAAGTGAAGCTGTATGCAACCACAGAATATATGATAGATAGCACGTTCACGTATTTCTAGAGATATGTTACGTACATATCTCTAGAAATACGTGAATAAGTCCATTGAATGGAAGAATTCACCTGCAACCAATTCTGATTCTTGAATGTTTATAAGCTTTGATTTTGTTTTCAATAAACAACGTATATTAATTACGTTAGTTGTTTTATTATTGATATCATCACGCTAAACGCCTGATCTTTACTTGTTTTTCAAGTGAATTGGTGGAATTCGCTTGACAAACAAGTAAAGATATGGTCTAAGATGGAGCACACTTTTCTAAAAGCTTCGCACTCTGACTTGAAGACTCTAAGATTGTATCGGAGTGGAAAAACAAACGAGGGCAAGGTGGTCCATTTCTTACCAGTATTTTAGTGATGAAGGAAGGCAAATCAATTCAAGTGAAGTTCCGATTGGAGACAAAAGTACATATTTTTTGTTAATTTGATCTCAGAATATGGTATAAACATTTTTCATATATATGTCACCGTCCGATCGTAAACACCGTCCGTTTGTAATATTGCTAACGGTCAGCAAATTGTCAACAGCAACTAACATTTGCAATTTTACGCTCCTCTAGTTCTGCCGCTTGCTTTAGCATAGACACAGACCTGCCAGACTCTCTCCTCAAGAGGGTGAGGTGAGCAAATGGCCTCACAGGAATTTACAATCGAATCCTGTAACGCTAGCCTAGTGGTTATCCTTCACGCGGTGCCCCCCGTTCTCGATCTAGTTCCATCAGAAGTAGAGTTAACTAAAACCACAGGACGACTTCTATCGGGATGGAGAGGTCATGTCTCGATGGGTTCATCATCGATCACCATTTTTGCCGCCTTTTACAATATGCAGAGGCATATTACAAACGGACGCTGCTTATAATCTTATGCTGACATGTGTACAATATGTCGAGGCATATTACAAACGGACGGTGCTTACAATCTATGTTAGAAATGACATATTTATGTTAGAAAGTATTGAGTTACCCTTTATTGATTACCATTTTTTTTATGTCACGATAGGCCAAGTTAAATAAAATATACCTGGAAAATACTAAATATGACAAATAATAACTTTTTAGTATTCCTGTCAGTTTCGATAGTTACAACTGACGTGTTCAAATTTTTTTCGGAATTATTAAAGGTTTACTGTGTTTGGGTGTTGTACTGTGTGTGTTGTACTGTATAAGTGTGTATTTACAAAAAAAATGTATATAAGTATTCTATCCGTAATCTAGTACCTACCCATATTACAAGCTATGTTTAGTTTGGGGCTAGATGGCGCTGTGAGAATTAAATTCCTTAATATTTATTATTATTATTATTATACGCGAGATAAAGACCCGTTTCGTATTAAAAAGAAAATAAATACCTATACAACCATTGAATATTGGCGTTCAGTGGAGTTCGGTCTGTGATGATGGTCTATCAGAGAATAATGGGCCACGGAATTGCTGGTTTTTGGTAGCGGTTACGGCTAAAAGATCACAGCACTGAAAGGTAGGACTGGTCCACCTAGCTAGCGACCACCACTCCCACAACACCCCATTCACACACAAGGCCTTCACCAAACTGTTTACCGTGTTGCGCGTGGGCGCGCGGAAGAGCCTTCTGGATAAGCTCGCTCTGATGAAGTCTATGATAGCATAGACCTCATCCATTCGTAGAGCAAAGCAATACAAAAACCTAGAAGTCAAGAGCATTTCATTAAAAAAACGTTTTCACCAACAAATGTAACAAAATCAGGTGACATTAAGGAAGTTGTAAAAATAACATCTCCATTCAGTCTAACAAGCTATCCGGGTGTGATCGGCCGGGTATCACGGCGAACCGGTTATAAAACATTCATGACCTCGGCTGTTAGTCATTCATGATGCTCGAGCGCTGTCGGGTCTCGATCACGGCGTCATCCGGGTAACGGCCGAACATCAGAATAGGGAATCTTTTTCAAATAAAAAGATAAGTCTAAAAAAGTTATGAGGTTGATGGGCAATGGACATCACAAGAAGAAAACATATTTTAATTGAAGATTTTTCACCGAACACTTCAAGTCACTTCTTTTTATATCGAGTCCCGGGTCGCGGGTTTGATCCCCAGGGGAGTACAATATTGTGCACTGTTTGGTTCGTGGTAAGTCTTTGTTTAAACTGCCGGGCTTCCACCATATTAACGAATTCTGTCGCCATAATAACAATTTTAAATTTTTTGTGTTTCCGGCATTCAGAGGTAGGATAGTCAGTTCCTCAGTTTGTTGAGGGTTCCGGGTGAAGTGCGCCGTCACCTTCGGCCTTATCTTAACTTTTAACCAGTGAGATGAAGGCCATACGCTTCTCCGTCGCACAATAAAAAAAAAACAAAAAATGAACAAGACAAAGTCAAATAAAGTCTTTGTTTATGTGCAGTAACGTTTTTATTGGTCGATGTCATTTCTGTGAACAATAAAGGACTTAGCCTGCAACTTTCATATTAATATGATGACGAGAGAGCAAACATTTTAATTCATTAGCACTTTCTTTTTGAGAGGCACTGCACCTCAAAAGCAATTTCATTAGAAAATGAGTCTGCGAATGAATAGAAGGCATTCCGAAATAAATGTCACCAGCAACTTCGTATAGGGGATGTGACTCGACGGCTAATATGGGTAATGCGTCGCTATTTTGTAATGCATTTAGTAATTTACTGAAGATGTCTTTGATGAAGACAAGTTTGAAATCATCTCTGTAGACGTGAAACAATACTTTGTAGTTGTTTTACGTGGCAAGTTGAAACAAAACGCAAGCTGAGAACGTCAATACATTTACATTTGTTTTATTCTACGACAGTGCTAGGTTTGGTTGGTGGTAAGTCTTTATTTAGTCCGCCTGGCTAGCTACCACCACCTTACCTAATTTTGTCGCCATAATATCAATCCTAAAATTGTTGTGTTCCGGCATTTATGTAGCCAGTTCCTCAGTCTGTTGAGGATTCCGGGTGAAGTGCGCCTTCACCTTCGGCCTTATCTCAACTTGTAACCAGATAAGATGAAGCACTTGGCTTACCCATCGTACAATAAAAAAAAAGGGACCACACGACCTTTATATGCCAGAACACAACAATTATAATTGTTTTTTGTCGTCATACATCGGTAAGATGTTGCTAGCGGACTCAAAACAAACCATATCACCAACCAATTTGTACCCCCTTGAGGATCGAACACGATCTTTGAGTCTAAAAATGGTGGGCAAACCACTAGACTATAGAAGCTTTACTACATATGTATAAAGTTATTCCACTTGATGCAACATATACGATGAAAAGCGATGCCTTTTGCTATTTACGATTTCAGCGAGCCAGTGTCCTTGAACTGACGTTGATAAGAAAGATAAGTATGAATTGAAGGGTTGACCTCATACATAACATTATTACGATGTTTTTTTATTTAGGAATAAACATGACGCATTGTGTTCCAGCATTTAGAGGTAAGATAGCCAGTTCCTCGGTTTGTTAGGGATTTCGGATGAGGTGCGCCTTCGGTGTATCTTAATCTCAACTTGTTACCAGGTGAGATGACGGCCAAGCAATTCCCCGTCGTACAAAAAAATATATCTTCATACCTGGAGAGCACATCTCCTCTATGCTTCTCAGCAAAACATTAACAGCTGATATTTTTTGTCAATTAAAGATTGATTGCATGATTATTTCTTATACCATGAAAGTTTTTAGGTATAGTAGGTTAACAACATATTTTATAACCTATCCATTGATATTTTTTTTAATGTGTTTGATTACTTCTTTTTTTAATATAACTAAGTTTAAAATATATTTGTCTAAACTTTAATCAAAAATCTGAACAAGTTCTATATAATATGTTCCCAATTGAACGTGTAGTAGAAAACATTATCTTGGCCATAATGCTCTATCATCTTCGTGCAGTAAGTACAGTAAAGACAAGCGATAACAAATGCAATTTTCCAAGTTCGTGAACAGAGTTTGGGCGGGGCTGATCCGGGATCACCACCTGGGAAGCCCTCGGCAAAGTCAGAGATAAGAACTTGAAAACGTGGGGTCGTAATGGTACGAACTCCAAAGTACGCCTAGCGTTTGTAAGCGAGTACCACCTACTGGGCAGTAGACTTATTAATATAAAATCAACTATTAGTTCAACCAACTTCATGCCAGGTTTTATTTGTTGCTATCAGTCATACATTGTTTCCTTGTTGGAACACGGTATGATGAGCTCATAAATTACTATTTGAACCCAATTTCAATGGTCGTGTCTACACACTATAAATGAACTGACTGATCATGATGATGATGAGTCAGTTCATTTATAGTGAAATTATAATGAAAGATTATAATGAAATTTATAGTGAATAGTATTCATTTGTAATGAATGCGTTACAAATGTAAATACACTTTTGAGACTATCATGGTTATACTATAACTAATAACGGGCTATTCACCATGATTAGTTGGTAAATGATTTTTCCGTTATATCGACGCAGTTGCTGATCATGGCATGCGCCATGATCACGGATACACTCATAACTCATTCACCAACCAATCATGATAAATATTCCGATTGTATTAGTTAAAATATAAATTAACAGACATTACCCATAGCTTTCAATCAACTTACTTGTAGAACACTCAATCGATACTCCCTAATACGAAGACCATTGTTCGATACATCATAATGGAACAAATGCCCATGGGATCACTATTTAGTACGGATAATCCTCTTTTACAGAAAAATGAATAGCCAGCACTTTTATGTAAATTAAACGTGGGGATCCGAGCTTTGCATTATAGTGATCGATTTTCCTAAATGGAAATGATAATAATCCCATAATACCCAACAACTGTGTCATATTTTGGAATACAGGACACGATTTTGAAATTTGTTCGCTATAAACGGCTGTAGATAATATTTACTACTGATCTTATTATGCGCTGACCTAAGCAAAGATATGTTTAATCCCAGGCCAAGCCTGTGGAATTCTAGCGTAATATCAAAATATGAGATGAGTATGAAAAGGAGCTGTATATAGGCTACGCAGTATCGTCGAACTTCACTGTTACTGTTACTTGTAGAACGGATCGGTTTCCGCTCCTTGGACAAATGTGGGCTCTTTTTGCGTGACGAGTTAGCAACGAACTTATCATGAGAAAAAACGTTTATTAATTAAAGAACTTATCATTTAAAAAACGATCACAACAAACAAGTTAAAATTGCATAAATTCTCAAACTTGTAACAAGCTGTCGATAAAGATTTAACGAGTTATCGCCTCGCACAGCATCTTCCAGAGAATTAAGCACGTTCATACGTACACTATATCACTAAAAGTGGGAGCTATAAGCAATCGATTGGGCGTCTGCCCCTCCCGAAAAGTTTCTAACGACATAACCGCGTGCAATTGATATGCCCCGAGAGTAGGCCCATTGTAAAGAAAGGAAAATCCCTATCCGAAAATCTTACAAGCTTTAGGAGTCTCGAGGCTGCATCAGTATTCTGTCTCCGTAGTACCTCGGTGTCGGTAGCCCCCTCCAGCCCTCGAATGCGGTAAACTCCTTCAGTAATTTGACTTTGTTGTTATAACTCAGTTTTAGTTTGTCGTCGTTGGCAGATTTATTACTTTAGTGAAATCCGCTAAACAGTGACAAGCATTGTTGTGTTTGTAAGATGTATTACTGTTAAGAACAATTACGGTCTACTTACATTATATCATATAAATTGTATCGCCGAAAATTCATTAGTTTGCTACAAAACTGCAACAATCAATGCTTTCAAATCGTAATTGTTAACTATTTTCGGTCAAATCACTTTTTCAATTAGTTTAAAAAGTTTAAAGTAATTTATAAAATAGTCTTACGAAAGTTTAGTCATGGTCAAAGTTACACTACAGTGAAATAAAGGCAAAATTTGAAGTAAGTAAAAGTAGTAAGTAAGTAGTAGTAAAGAACCTCAGTTAAAGTAATATTCAAATTTTAACCGCAGTTAAACTTCAGTTAATGTTAAACCACAGTTAAAGTTAAACAATAGTTAAAATTAAACCAGAGTTAAAGTTTAACTACAGTTCAAGTTAAACGACAGTAAAAGTAAAACCATTGTCAAAGTTGAACTCTAAAGTTAAGCAATACTTTTAAAGGGATTACTTATCCATCTAGCTTTAGTGAAAGTAATGTGGCTCAGTCCTACAAAGCGTTTTCATAATCTGTGCTAATGTTGTATTGCCGGCACCAAACTTTGCTATAAATATTCGATGACATTTTTGCTGGAGCCGTCAGACTGTTAACACATACCATAACAACATTGTTCGTATTCAAAATAAATTAACTTGCGCAATCTACTTCGCGTTTAACAGTTTTGCCGCCTGACCGAAGGATGGATGCCACTGGGAGTCTACTTTTGGTCTACCACCACCAGAAACAAGAAACTTGACGACCATTAGTGAAGAAATAGTCGTTTTATATCATTGCTAACAAAAGAGTAACTAGGTATTTTATACGAGTAGGATATAGAAATAAGTAACACGAAATTGTAAAGGTCTTCGGATTAATTGGTCAGATAATTATGTGTATGTCGGGCGTACCAAGGGTCAGAACAAGTGCCTATAGTCTATTTATCACTTATTACTATAGGCACTTGTTCTGACCCTTGGTACACCAGTCCACTCAAGTGAACTGATAAGGTGGACCACTGGTCGGTTAAAAGAATCGTTAAAAGTATGTCGTGTGTTTTTTACCCATGGAGTGGAAGGTTCTTAAAAAAATACCAATTTAGCACTTTTTATGAGTTTTGGATCCCAAAGATGAGTTGTTTTACAACTCAAAGAACCTTGTCTGTTTCCACGAGACTTTCCAGGTTGTTGCCGTATTCTCTAGCAATAAGGCTGAACAACTTCATTTAGTGCAGCGTCTAACTCTTGACGTTGAAATTACTTAGTATGGATGCGTTGGTGTGAAACACTGTCGTCCGTGGGCTACGAAGCATTTTACGTCACCATAGCTCAAAAGCCTCGATGCGCGATCGGCCTGCTTGGGCTCGACCGGGGAAGTACTACCACAATACCTATTTTGGTCGCCAAGCCGCATTACTGTGTTCCGGTTGGTTCCCGGTAAAATTACGGGCACACGAGGCTTAACACATTTATGCATAGGACACCTAGGGTGAAATGCAGTGCCGCGTAGGTCATGTCCTTTATGGATGCGACCTACGCAGTAAGGCTTTGTAACATCATGTGGGCTGCTTGCTTGTTCCGTCTCCAAGTAGGATAAAAATAACTCACTTTTTATACCAAAAACGATTTAACAGATGTGTATTTGTTAAATCATTTTTGGGGTAGAATACATTAGCTGTCATTTGTCTATTGAAATCGCTGCATCGATTCCTCGTAATGAAGTTATGCATTTACCCGCATTTTGGAATATTCCGGAACGCGAACACTGCGCGAGTGTAAGCCGGGTATTTCGCCGGTTCTATTAAATCACAGCATTGTCGTGGTCAATCCCATTCAGATTGAATAGCTGGCGTACACGGTAGCTTCATCAAATTGCATTGAATGCCCGTTAGAGCACTCATCGAGCGTACGTTGAGGGTAAAAATTTGAATGGAATATGCGGAGGGAGCGTGGAAGGGAACCTCCAGCCGCAGAATAAATAACACTACCATTAAAGGGGCATGGTTCTCTGTAACAGTGATTTATTTTTTGGCAGGCGAATGTATCAATGAGTTAAAAGTTATAGTAATAGACTCAAGTATACTCAATAATACACTCCAATGAGCTACGTAGTAAGGCTTTGTTGTAGGCCAGAAATGCATATAAAATCACATGGGCTGCTTGCTTGATCAGTCTCCAAGTTAAATATAAAAAAAAAACGTATAGAGAACCTCTTCCTTTTTTTGTATTCGGTTAAACGAACGTAGTTAGATAAAGCGTGCATTGTATAGCATCGTGGGTTTTGTACAATAAGAGTGTGACCTACACAGAATGGTAATGTTTGAATTTTTTATCGCTCTATGATTTACATGGACTTACTACCCCTGCTTGTGTCATTCAGATCCTTTATGCATAGCCTTTGAAAATACTCAATACACTTTGAAGTGACGTAGCATAGAACTAGGAAGGTTGTACCGCCTCCAACGAGCACACTTCCGAGTGCTCGGACTAGGTTTGGTCACAATAGACCTGCACGAATTCGATCTGATATTGAAATTGGACCGAACGCTATCTTCTTTTTTTCTTCTTTCTTTACCTAGTCAAAATCCAATCAGAAATCTACAAATAAATGGTTTTTGCTGTTTTTTTTTACTTTTAGCATCGTTTTATTACAAAGTTAAATTCAAAATTAACCTTAAGCAGGACTGAAAAGACCTGAAAAGGTCCACATGTCTAGCAACCCTGCCGAAGTCGAAGCCTAGAGGTCCATAGCTAGCTTATCATTATTTATTTAAAAAACTGTTCTAGGTACTTAATAAGTAAATTAATAATACTTGTTGGACACAGGCTCTCAGCATTAACCTAAGGAAGATATTGTTTTTAACCGACTTCAAAAAAAAGAGGAGGTTCTCAATTCGTTTTTTTTTATGTTTGTTACCTCAGAGCTCCGTCATTTTTCAACTGATTAGAAACGATATGAATCCAGATTGATCTCGTATAAATGTAATCAAAATCGGTCCAGTAGTTTGGCTTTTGAATCAAAAAACAGTAAAACAAGGTACTGGGAATGAAAATTGTTCCCATTATTCTGACATAATGCACCCCTACAATGCACCATAGTAGAAACCGATTCTTAACATTTGTTTAGGTCATTATAAATATCTTCGTTCCCATCATTGCGAAGATATTTCCCAGGATCTCATATTATTGCACCCTTACACGAATCTTACATAGTGTGTCGTAGACGCCGTGCCAAATAAAAATCGGACCCGTCATAATTTTTATTAGTAACTTAATTACATAATGATTTTTATTTGTACGTATTTAAATTGCTATTTGATTTCTATAATCTTTCGGAAACTTTCCGTCAACTTCAACTTTAAAGATTACAAAGTTTTGTCGCAGTAGCGAGGATTCAATGCATTCATAGTCACGGAGGGTAGGGTACATCCCCCAATAATGGCCCTTGATCATTAATGATGCCATCCCTCACGGCCTGTATGTAGGTTACTGTGCAAACAGATCTGGGGTAGTTGCCCTTTGGGATCTAAGACGCGGTTTAGCTAAAGTTTATGTCTGGTTTAATTAAATGCTTCGTTCGTATGTATAGTTCAATGTGAAATGACCTGATACGAAATCCAATATTACATTACACTATAAGAAAAACAATAGAGTAATCTTTATTGAGCACCAACAGTACATAATAATTAACTGAAATGACTAAAAAAAAATGCACAATTGGCGGTCTTATCGCTAAAATCTCTTTCAGACATACTTTATGTAGACAAAACCTGGAGGATATACAGGCCAATGTTAATAAAAATAATAAATAGGTACTTAACACTTGTCGCATCGTCCGAAAATTCTTGCAGGTAGAATCTTACTAAATCACTGAAAATTAAGCCCACTTAGGGTAAGCCCAAGTAGTGAAGCAAGGCTTCATTAAACCACCGAAATACTTTATATTTCGAGATAACGCGATGTAATAATAATAGCAATAAAAAATAAATTATAGCTTTGGAAGAGGATCTGTCCAGCAGTGGATACTAATGGGCTGTTCATGTGTAATGTGATGAACAATAACATTAGCATTATCTAATGAATACATGTTTAAAAAAATAATTAATGCATGTTTATGCATATATATTTTTTTCTAGCTTAACTTTAATTAATACCAAATAGCCTTAAGCTCATTTTACGTGAACTCTTTTACAGTTCTAATTGAGTTTAAAATTGAATTAACATTTCAATGAACTTAGTCACCTTATAGTATTTTTCTTATTCTATTTTTATTATAGTTACACGCTTTTCATAATTTATGAGAATAAACAAAGCGTGACCCGCACACTCTGAATTAAAAACATGCAAAACATATCCGACAGACAACAAAGAACCGCAAGGGTTTACATGCGGCGATCCCCGAACGCGATATCTTCAAATTTATAGTCGACAAAAAAGAGACTTAAATTGACCGTAAAATATTTAAGATTATGTTGACAATGGCTAATCCTGAGCACCCTTTCTTGGCCATAAATTAAATGCACTTCTGTACTTGGGCGCATGTCCCTACCATTAGACGCGCAAATGCAATAGATGCAAGCGCAAATCGGTTACCCCTCTTGTTTTTGCATTTTTGGATGCACTGGTCATTGCAAGGAAAATTGCACCCTATATATATATATACGTGGCTCAAAATTCAAAAAATAAATAAATAGAAAGTCTTATTAGCTGAATCATCAAAATTGAGCAGTATTATGATGAGTAAGAGTGTATTTTCGATTGCTACAGCTTAGAGCAAACACTGACCTACATCTCTAGAGAGACTAGGGAACGTTAGATCTGTCTACTGGGAATAATATTTATAGGGTGCATTATGCACATGACATTTTTATGTTTTCGGCATTAGGTTGATAGTGAAGTATTGTCCTGGCGTGCGTTTTGGCAAACTTAATGTATAGATATAAATTACATGAGTAAGACGATATAGAAAAGTGATTTTTTCGAGTACCTATAAAAAGGGGTATAATAATTATGTAAGTCTTTCGATCATCTTGAGGCTTCATCGATCATCAGGCTTGTGTGTAAAGAAAAGCAGTTCAGCTAGTAGATTATTCGTGTTTTTCTCTTTTTGTGTCAACCAACTACTTATTTTAAACTACGATTTAGAAAGATCATCTGTAAAAACATTAGTTTAACTTTAACAAGCTATGCAAAATCTAGATGAAATGAAGGTAAATTTTGTATAAAAGTGCCGCATGTCAATGTCAAAATTACAAATTCTCACGCTAATCAATTTTTCACCATTTGTTAACTAAAGCCTGTTCTGGAGCGATGGAGAGAATATTGTGAAGAAATGTAGAGTACCTAAGAGATTCCCAACCCAAAACCAGAGGAGTTAGAAAAGTTCGAACAAGAACCAGATATCTTACAAGCGGAAGTAGAACAGGCGGTAAAACGCTCAACTCATATCTAAAAGCTGAACTCATTAGAGCACTACCCCCCGTTGGTATATATCTACACAATTATGTAACTCTATCTGACGCTCAGGTAGCTTACTTTGAGACTGGACCGAGTCCGTATTTATTCCTCTCCATAAAAATGGTTCGAAGTACAAATGTTGCAACTATCGAACTATCGCCTTGATTTCACATGCTAGTAAAATTCTCCTCCACATCATCAACCGAAGGCTCAATAACTTTTAGACCGCGAGATCACCATCGAGATCACATAATCAGATAATTGAAAAAAGTCAGGAGTTTCTTTTTCGTACCACGGGGATGTGCTTTGCCTTCATGTCACCAGATTTTTCAAATGATGACAAGGCCGAGCGTGGAAGCGCACTACACCTGGAATCCTCAATAAACTGAGGAACTGGCTATCTTACCTCTAAATGCCTGAATACAACAATTTTAGAATTGTTGTTATGGCGACAGAATAAGGTAAGATGGTAGCTAGCCAGGCGGACTTAATCAAAGTTCTACAACCAACCAAACCAAACACAATATTGTACTTGCCCTGGTTCACATCACAAGTATACCTAACCCGTCATTGTTTTTTTTTTTTACGATGGGTCGGCTCTTGACCACGAAACTTACACAGGTAAGAATGAGATCTACGATGGAGCGAGCCTACCCAGAAAGTGCCTATTAACTCTCTTTTGTTTTCTTTTGTTTTTTCTTGTTTGATAGAATAACTAGACCTTGGGTTCAGTGCTTGTATTTCCCTATAGATTCCAGTCCAGTGCTGTGGCCAGGTCCAGGACATAGCCAACCAGGGACGCTACCGCCGACGGCGAAGCCGATCTCCATTGATGGCCTTAAATTAGCTTCATGAGAACTAGAAACGATTTTTACCGTCAAATGTACTGAACGGATAGGTTTCATAACATGTGTACACTTTTGAGATGGGAAACGCCATTTTGGATATGACACATACCCGGAAGGTAAAAATCGTTTCTAGTTCTCATGAAGCTAATTTTAAGCCATCAATGGAGATCGGCTTCGCCGTCGGCGGTAGCGTCCCAGAGTGCGAAGCTCAAATGGCGATATAGGCAGGGCACGTAGCTAGTCGAGGTGAAGGCCAGTAGAGCAGAGCTCTCTTTGATTGGTGTCCAATTGGGAGTATTAGGTGACCGACCACCTGATTGGTGGGTCACTGACATATAAACAATATATATTTATTTTTCTCACCACTAAGTACTAAGTAATACAAGATAAACAAGTTATAAAAAAGCATAGTAGTGACCTGTTTTGTGAGAGTCTGGTGCCTGAAATAGGTTTGTTTTTTTAAATAAACAGAGCAGGAAAAGCTTTGATGTGTTCTGCTCAGTGCTGGGACGTTTGGCAATCAATGGAAGAGGCCTATACCCAGCAGTGGGTGGATGCGTCGGGCTTAGGTTGATGATATACATACTAAAATATTTGTTAATAATTGATCCTTAAAATGATATAGGACATGCGGCGGAGCATGTTCTTGCTACTCTAAAAATACTTTGTAGACATTTTATAAAGGAACTCAAACCAAACAAATTTAACCTAAATACCTCACTCAAACGCTATAATATTATTTGTATTACGCTGAACAGCTCAGCGTTATTCTATCAAAGTAAGGGCGAACTTTCGTGAGCCATTTGAAAACTGTCTTGGAATGACAAGAAAATATTGTTTAATTATTGTCCCGAAGCACAGCTGGTTTCTATTGTCTACTTAATTGCTGTTTGGATTTCACTACGTTCTATTTGCACATGCAAATCAGCGTTTTGTTTTAATTTTGGCGTAGGAGAGAGTTGGGACTATGTCATCTCGAAATGTTTACGGAGATTTACATAAACTAGTAAGAAATAGCAGCAGCAAAGCGTTGAAGCTCTAGCACCCTTTGTTTGTCTATGTTCAATTTGAGAGTTTTATTCCTACATTTGTAGATAGGCTGCAGTCAAGAAGTAGGTACTTAAATTTTCTGTTCAGCGGTACCCTTTTGGTCGCGTTGAAAACCAAGTTACGCAACAGTAATCTAACTAAACAGTATCTAGTGTATTTTCTTTATTGACAAGTAATTGCGAATATCATTTGCAATAGATGTTAAAATGATGATGATGATGAGCCTATTACAACATACCAAATAATACAGTAGGTAAAACAAAGTTTTTAAAAATATTGGTATTGATTCAATTCTTAGTTGAATCAATAATGACAAATTATTACATGTAAAAACTAGATACTTGTTAAATTTAGTAAAGGTATCAAGTAGAATAGCTTGATAACCTATTCGGTTGTTCAAGTCATTTATGTTCAGTGGATTGAAAGCGACATGTGGCTAATCTATTCTCAGTTGGCAATATTTTACGACAGATTTAGAACGGATATATTCTGATTTCATTAATCTGATTTACTAGCAGTGCTTACAAACTATATATTTTATTTATTACAAGCTAGGATTGCATCAAAAGCTAATGAGGATTGTGATAACAAAAAAAAATAAGTTCAAATGCTAGAACCCGACTACTAAAATATCACGCTCTAAAAAGTAACACGAAAACATTGTCATTTGAAATTGTGACGTAAAAAACTACTCGATATTTTTCGTTTTTTAAATGAACATTAACACTTAACGCATTAAAATAAAATACATATTATGTATGTATTCATAATGGTGTTCAGAGAACAGCCGTTATATTTTGAGTAGGTTTGGAGAGAAAATATGTTTGGCTCACATCTGAGGCGTGATTTTAGATTTATTTTCTAATTTATCAATGCATGCAAGCAAATCCGCGAGCATTGGCTAACATTATTTTTGGAATATGCTTATTTGATACCCAACTCATCAATATTTTATTTTATTTTATTCATGTCTATATATCGTCAAATTCAATTTAATGTGACGTTACATGACCTATAACCAGCAAAAGATTAAGACTCTACCCAACGATATCTCATTACGAGCAAGATACTTCCACTGATTTAAAGTAAATTAAGATAAGTAGTTTAGACGTTATGAGGGAACATATGACCATACATACATACCGGTCAATATCAAAATCATTCTCTCTAATATATAAAATAAAAAAGGAGGTTCTCGATTCGTCGTAATCCTTTTTTTTATGTATGTTTCCCGATTACTCGAAGACGCCTGGAGCGATTTGCGTATTTTTTTTTTGTTTAAAAGGGTATAACTTCACAAGTTATCCCATTGACATCAGGTCATCAATCGAGGGAACTCTTCAAATATTATATAGGCACACTTGAAGCCATTTGGCTGTAATACCTCAAAAGAAAGGAAAAAACGGACCCCATATAGGATCACGCGTCCGTCTGTTTGAAAAAATACGTCCAGGTGGTGAAGCAATAAGTACGTTTTAATACCTAAAAAGAAAAACTGACTTCAATGACGAAAATAAAAACTTTAAAATATAATTATTGCTTCACCATAATGGGGTAAAAATAACTGGAAGTTTTGCCATAGCCACAATACAAGTGTTATGATAATACACAGGAGGTAGCTGCTGCCCTTTCTATGCTGGTATCTCATAGTTGAGTAGTAGTTTTTTTTATAATGGGTCAACTACTGACTTGAAGCTTACACAGTCAAGGCTAAGATTTACGATAAAACATGCCCATCCTGCCCCCTCAGCACGGGGCGGGGATATAATTTTTGTCCTCTGTTTTTATCCACCTTCGAGAGCATTTTGTCTCCCGATGGATGAAAACATAGGACAACATTTTTATCCTCTCCCCGTGCTGAGGGGGCAGAAGGTGCATATCATCTCCCTTTAAATACTTTTTTTTGTAGATGCATACTTATCATACAATACAACACCCAAACACAGAACAAACATCTATATTGATCACACAAATGTTTGTCCTGGGTAGGAATCGAACAATGATCTATCTATCATAATGAGTAGGTATGTACATAGACCGTTGAACATTTTGGTGATGCGAATTATTGTTTGTGACATCTCTAAACAGCACACACGTTTAAACCAAGTTTGACCGGTGACAAACCTCGTTTACGTTTTCAGGAACAAAGTGGCTAGGGTGAACGAAACAAATATTGGTGGAAAATCAATAATCACCCCCTCTAATGCAATGATGGATCGTGGCCCGCTATCTTCCGGCGACATCGCTGACCAGAGTAAACAGTTATTTTCACTCTTTTGTTATCGAAGCACCTTGATGAATGGGCGACAAGTAATCGATGGCTTGTCATAAACCATCAGTCCATCATTGGTCATGAAATATTGAACGCGTTATACTTTAACATCCGACAAATAACCAAAACTGCGACTAAGTTTTCCTTATTATCTGTTAGTCAGACATTAAACGTGTTATAGTACCACCTCCCTATTTTTATGTAAATTTAAAACATAAATTTGAACGGAAATCGGTAGGGTATTTCAAGAAATGTTGCCTTTCATAGGTACTAAATAAACATCACCTAGTCGTGTGTTGTTTGCTTACGTGTCTGCCCACCGTAGATAGGACTCCGTGACAAAATGGTCTCCCAACTGCATATAGAGGCATTTGCCTGTATTTATTAGCACAAAGCACGAACACGTTCAACTTTGACTTATTATTTAGGGCGAAGAAAAATGCCTTGGTAAAATTAGTAAACAAATATAGGTAACAAGGCAGAGCAAGGATAGTCATTGGGCGACTCTCTACTTAAAGTATGCCAACGGAACCCTATCACTAAGCCTCCGCTCCGTACGTCCGTCTGTCCCTTTGCTAAGGACTTATAATTCTCTGCCATGCTGCCTAATTAGATAATATATAATGTCTATGACCGAAACTGCACTAGTATCACATCACATCAACAGTTCATTAGTATCTACTACTGGACAGAGCCTCCTCCACAGCTGCAGGGTTTTGTAATGATCATAAAAAACAGCCTATGTGGTCTAGTGGTTCAACCCACCGATTTCAGATCCAAAGGTCCCGGGTTCGATCCTGAGGGTGAGTACAATATTGTGCTTGGTTTGGTTGGTGGTAGGTCTTTGTTTCAGTCCGCCTGACTACCACCATCTTACCTAATTCTGTCGTCATAACAACAATTCTGAAAACTTGTTGTTTTCTACCCAACGATATCTCATTACGAGCAAGATACTTCCACTGATTTAAAGTAAATTAAGATAAGTAGTTTAGACGTTATGAGGGAACATATGACCATACATACATACCGGTCAATATCAAAATCATTCTCTCTAATATATAAAATAAAAAAGGAGGTTCTCGATTCGTCGTAATCCTTTTTTTTATGTATGTTTCCCGATTACTCGAAGACGCCTGGAGCGATTTGCGTATTTTTTTTTTGTTTAAAAGGGTATAACTTCACAAGTTATCCCATTGACATCAGGTCATCAATCGAGGGAACTCTTCAAATATTATATAGGCACACTTGAAGCCATTTGGCTGTAATACCTCAAAAGAAAGGAAAAAACGGACCCCATATAGGATCACGCGTCCGTCTGTTTGAAAAAATACGTCCAGGTGGTGAAGCAATAAGTACGTTTTAATACCTAAAAAGAAAAACTGACTTCAATGACGAAAATAAAAACTTTAAAATATAATTATTGCTTCACCATAATGGGGTAAAAATAACTGGAAGTTTTGCCATAGCCACAATACAAGTGTTATGATAATACACAGGAGGTAGCTGCTGCCCTTTCTATGCTGGTATCTCATAGTTGAGTAGTAGTTTTTTTTATAATGGGTCAACTACTGACTTGAAGCTTACACAGTCAAGGCTAAGATTTACGATAAAACATGCCCATCCTGCCCCCTCAGCACGGGGCGGGGATATAATTTTTGTCCTCTGTTTTTATCCACCTTCGAGAGCATTTTGTCTCCCGATGGATGAAAACATAGGACAACATTTTTATCCTCTCCCCGTGCTGAGGGGGCAGAAGGTGCATATCATCTCCCTTTAAATACTTTTTTTTGTAGATGCATACTTATCATACAATACAACACCCAAACACAGAACAAACATCTATATTGATCACACAAATGTTTGTCCTGGGTAGGAATCGAACAATGATCTATCTATCATAATGAGTAGGTATGTACATAGACCGTTGAACATTTTGGTGATGCGAATTATTGTTTGTGACATCTCTAAACAGCACACACGTTTAAACCAAGTTTGACCGGTGACAAACCTCGTTTACGTTTTCAGGAACAAAGTGGCTAGGGTGAACGAAACAAATATTGGTGGAAAATCAATAATCACCCCCTCTAATGCAATGATGGATCGTGGCCCGCTATCTTCCGGCGACATCGCTGACCAGAGTAAACAGTTATTTTCACTCTTTTGTTATCGAAGCACCTTGATGAATGGGCGACAAGTAATCGATGGCTTGTCATAAACCATCAGTCCATCATTGGTCATGAAATATTGAACGCGTTATACTTTAACATCCGACAAATAACCAAAACTGCGACTAAGTTTTCCTTATTATCTGTTAGTCAGACATTAAACGTGTTATAGTACCACCTCCCTATTTTTATGTAAATTTAAAACATAAATTTGAACGGAAATCGGTAGGGTATTTCAAGAAATGTTGCCTTTCATAGGTACTAAATAAACATCACCTAGTCGTGTGTTGTTTGCTTACGTGTCTGCCCACCGTAGATAGGACTCCGTGACAAAATGGTCTCCCAACTGCATATAGAGGCATTTGCCTGTATTTATTAGCACAAAGCACGAACACGTTCAACTTTGACTTATTATTTAGGGCGAAGAAAAATGCCTTGGTAAAATTAGTAAACAAATATAGGTAACAAGGCAGAGCAAGGATCGTCATTGGGCGACTCTCTACTTAAAGTATGCCAACGGAACCCTATCACTAAGCCTCCGCTCCGTACGTCCGTCTGTCCCTTTGCTAAGGACTTATAATTCTCTGCCATGCTGCCTAATTAGATAATATATAATGTCTATGACCGAAACTGCACTAGTATCACATCACATCAACAGTTCATTAGTATCTACTACTGGACAGAGCCTCCTCCACAGCTGCAGGGTTTTGTAATGATCATAAAAAACAGCCTATGTGGTCTAGTGGTTCAACCCACCGATTTCAGATCCAAAGGTCCCGGGTTCGATCCTGAGGGTGAGTACAATATTGTGCTTGGTTTGGTTGGTGGTAGGTCTTTGTTTCAGTCCGCCTGACTACCACCATCTTACCTAATTCTGTCGTCATAACAACAATTCTGAAAACTTGTTGTTTTCCGGCATTTATAAAATAAAATAAATATTACAGGACATTAATTTTACACAGCGCCATCTAGCCCCAAACTAAGCTTAGCTTGTAATATGGGAACTAGATTACGGATAGAATACTCAAATACTTTATGTAAATACATACGTACTATATGATGCAACACCCAAACACAGAACAAACATCTATATTCATCACACAAATGTTTGTCCTGGGTGGGAATCGAACCCATAGCCTACAGGCAGAGCTACTACCAACTGAGCTATGAGGCTTGTTAAATTTAGAGGTAAGATAGCCAGTTCCTCAGTTTTCTCAACTTGTAACCAGGTAAAATGAAGCAGGCTTGGCAGGTGGATTGGTTATCGCAGTAAATGTTTAGATAATACACGAAAATAAGCTGCTGCCCTTCTTCTGGTAAGATCCCTTAGTCGAATATCTAACCGCGAGTATGCGTACACGTTCAAGTAAACTAAATAATTCAAACATCACCAGAGCTTACAACTGAACTGCTCTAACGAAGTATAACAATGGTTTTCATCCATTATGTTAACAACTCAAATCTAATTTACAAGCAAGTTTAATTTCAACAGGCGTGCTCATATTTCAGGACAAGCGGAAAACTTTAATGGCTCGAGTTTGGCTTCAGTTTGGCTCGTTTGAGTAATAGAGGATGCCGAGCAGCTGAATCGGGCAACTGCTACTTATTGTAATAGTGCTAGTTTGCTGCAACTTTTTTCAGGGATGAAACAGAAGAAACCCTTAAGTTTCATTTTCACTAAAAATATTAGTTTGAGGCTTTGGTTTCGTGTCGAGCCGGTGACTTTCAGGTTTTTAAAAATCTTGCGGGATTTTGACTAAGGTGACACGTGATCCAAAGAATGGATTTTATTTTGACCTGTGAATAGCATGGCTATTCAGCGTGACAATGCAGCCAGTATGTTGGGCATGCTTCTTCTCTGGTTTTGAGCACAGTCAAGTTACCTATAGACCTTTTTTTTTTACGGGGGAAATCTGTTCGTAGACACCCTAGCGCACCGAGGGATGCAAAAGGGTAGTGAGGAAGACAGACTCGTCGACTCACTAAAACCACCCCGGTGGTCGGCCTCGATGCATGTCGAGGGGCTCCGGCAACACTTAATAGAACATTTCGATGCCCTCTCACATATCGCTTTAAAAAACACCTATAGACCTAACTTAACCAAACTGCTTTCCTTGTAAATAATTAGTTCAAGTATCATATTGTACAATAAAATATCATTAAAATTTATTTGGATTATGTCGACAACTTGAAAATCCCATTTTTCACCTTTGAATAGAAATGAAGTTAAAATCAACAGTTCAACGATAAACCGGTAACTAAATTGAATGTATTGAAAATTATAATTTGATGGTGAATTTCCGCGAAAAGCCGTTACATTGGGGAGACATTGAGAAAATATGTAGATTGGTCAAACAGGATCTCACAACCCCTAAGGAATTCATAGAAATTTAGATAAAAAATATTTTCATCCTATCAAGATTTTATACGATTTATTACTTCAATATTTTTATTTATTACATTTCCATTAATTAACCCTCATTTATTAGAAGACTTACTTGGTAATTTTACAAAAAAAACATGAATTTTCACAATGAAAAACAAAGCAATTGGCGACATACCGCTTTCAACGCGATACTGATTTCATAGATGATCCCCATTCTCCCCTATTATTAACCCGTCCGAGCTAACGACTCCACTATCGCTCATGGGCACACACATGCGACTGACAGAACTGTTATTACATCATTAATAAAATTACAAAACTGTGCCCCATGTGCCATTCGAACTTTAGAGCCCATTCTGTCCCTTCTCCAAAGGGTTGGAATAGATCCAACCTAGAGTTGTAACGGATCGTTTATTGGAAACGATTTCACGAAATCCGTGGTTCCGTATTTTTGAATCGAAACAACGATGAGTGCCACCAATACTTTACTGAGAGTAAAAAGTGTGTTTTTTTTTACCTGACCTGATTATTCAAGCTATGATAAGGCCAAAGGTGGAAGCTCACTTCACCCGGAATCCTCAACAAAGTGAGGAATTGGCTATAGTACCTCTGAATGCCGAAACACAGCAGATCTTTTTCAATCTTGTAAGTATAAGTAAGGTTGAATAAAGTAAAGTATCAGTTTGAAACATTTTTGTTTTAATACGAATTTACTTTCGTCACTATCTGTCCAGTGCGGAAAAAGCAAGATAAAAGTAATTTAATATCCATAGGTTGTGGCCTCTGAACGGGTTAGCACGTTTGCATATCCTCACACTTATTGAGGGTAATCCTCCGTAGTTTGGGATACCCGAAGTTATGTCCTTATTATGTGAACTCTCTAACCTAACCTATGACTCAATATCTTTATATATTCTCATCATGAGAATTTTGTTGACTAGAAAGAAAATCTACTACAACCCTATTTTAAATGCAGTCTACATAATTAAATTTGGGCAATAGTCATCGTCGTTATAAAGACACAATGTCCAGAGTGAGAATTGAGTGAATTAAATTGAATCACGTTTGTGCGTTATCATTATGATGCAGCCATGAATATGTGTTATATTAGGTGCTAGGATATTTTTGACAGGTGTCAAAAAATGATCATCTTTTTAATCTGTGTTAATTTAAATTATGTTCAACTTTAATAAGTACTAGTTTTATTACGTCGGATGTATTAGTCCTAGTCATAGGGTAGATGCATTTCTTTTTAAATCGACATAATTGCATGTCTTTTGTTCATGTTTCCTGGAACAATATGGGAGAGACTGGTTCAAAAATATGTTTTAAGGCAATTAAAAAACTTTATTTTCTGCAAATGCCATTAAAACGTTACATTTTACAAGACGCCGATAAGAGTCAGCTGTACTGAGGGTGCGATATTAAAAGGCTTAGAAGTGTTGGGTCTGAAAAGCCTCTGAACATTTCTGAACCGTGCTCACTTGAGCACAGTATTAAGGGCACTTTGGACTTGAGGGTGGCCATATATTATCGCTGCCTTTTGCTGTGGATAAGTAGATGTTGAGCGCATTGTGCGAAGTGATTTAGAATACTTATCAGGTCTGAACTGGCATTATGGTATTCATACCCATAAATTACCTACATTTTGTAAAAATATTCCGGGTTTTTAACTATAGCAGGTGGATTTAGAGCGTGTTTATTCCGGTGTATAAATAGTTGGTTTGTATTATAAGCTACAATAATAATGTTGCAACTGACATACCTGTATAAAGAAGAGTACCGGAATCACTGGCTTTTTCTTAGCTTGTGATTGACAGGTTTTTAGTTTAGCCGTATCTACTAAATGATCACGACACTAGAGATGGCCGTGTTTGGTGCGCGGAAAATTCAGTGTCTTCATTGAAAACTAGCTACATCCTCGCTCTGGCCTAAACAAGCCTATAGAGTGCAAGAGCAAACCTATCATTCATAAAAAAATGGTCCTGATAAAAATTATATTTCAATATGACTACCACCTAACGCCTACTACAGAAAAATACCGGGAACCAAACATATGATCGTCAAACAGCTCACGTACCTAAACTAAAATACCTAAAATACTTAAAAAAACACCCAAATTAGATTAATAAAAATACATATATCCATGTACTTATTAATATAATAACGACTATTGTATGTTTTACAATAGTCGAAGTAGTCATAGAAAAGATCACAATCATTGTTACCATTGCTATCATTGTGTGTTCATACTCGAACTACTAACGGTCTGAGATCACGGTAATAACTTGTGCAGGAGTAAAAATGTAAAATGGCACGCTTCCGTCTGGTACTGGTCTGGAACAGTTGAGTTACCTATAGGCCGTTTGTAACGGTCCTTAGGTAATCTGACTGATTCCTTTGTACATAGTTAGTTTAATCGTACTTTTTATTGAATAAAGATTATAGTTTAAATGTACAATGAACTACCAAAAAGGATCAGGAGTCGTGTCGTGGTCACCACGACACGACTTCATATAGCGTTCTCGTTTTGATATAACTCTACTTTTGTTACTATCTGTCCAGTAAAGAAAAAACGAGACAACAGTAAAATAACAAAATAATGAGCCCTAACAAACTGAGGAACTTACCACTAAATGCCGTAATACAACAATGTAAAAATTGTTGTTATGGCGACAGAATTAGGTAAGATGGTCTACCTTAAAATTCTATTACACTTATACTGCGGCATCGTGAACGAACCTGTTGTAGCAACCTGTTCCCCTTGGTAGACTTGAAGGTTGAATAAAAAAGGTAAGCAGATAAAAAACTGCGATACTTGCTTGCTTGCTTTTGGTTAGATAAGAAAAGCTTGTTTTGATATGAATGCATAATAATATATTGATAATTTTCAAATGTTATTATGACACAAAATTTCACAACCCACGACGGGACTCGAAGCCGCGTCTTTTCCTAAAAAAACGCTCCAACCAACTGAGCTACGGGAGTACCGACGTAGATTTCGAATTTGTGACCAAGTGCAATCACTTGAAATACAAAAATTATATTGATAATACCAGTATTTACATTTTAACGTAGGACATATTTTTTATTATTGCTGCTGTAACTTTCTCTATCAGCTTTAAGCTTTCCCGCTACTTGTTGTACGATGCTTTCTGTTGAAGCACTTTTAATTAAGCACATAATTTAATTAAAGGAATCCTCAAAAAGAAAAAGTCGTGCATCTGTGTATTTTTTAAGCTATGCAAGATAGTGATTTTTTTTTGTGAGAATAAAATATTCTCCTTACTTACCTACTTCGAATATTCTTGACGGTGTCGAGTGACGGAATTATAACAAACCTATTCACTAATATTCATCTCTGGGACGGATTCAAATCTGACGGCAACCAATCACACTAATACAAATGTTTTTCATTACCCTAATTGGCAAAAACACACCTTCGCGTCAAAATCATATTTTGGGTGACGAGCGGGGGCGCTCGACGCAGCTTAATTTACCAATTAATCTCTAATTGAATTACATCCGTCATTGGGTGTGAGTGGATGGACCCGTTGGAGTCCACCACAGTGGATTCAAATGTCAACAAGTTCCGTACTGAAGTAGACAATGTTGGGGAAAAGTGATGGAAATACATAGAATGTCGGTGAAAAGTAAGTAAGTAATGTGTAAGTAGGTATTTACGTAACTAAAAAAACACATTTGCAGAGTAGTAGAGCCCCATGTGAATGGGCTTGTCTGGAAAAGTACTACCACCATACCTGCTTCGGCCGCCAAGCAGTATTTCTATGTTGCGGTTTGAAGGGTATGATTGCCGATGAAAATACGGGCACGCGAGGCTTAATACTTCAAAAAAAACATTCAATACTGTGTTTGTTATTGTAAGCATTATTGCAGACAAAATGCAACTACTGGGCAGATATTAAATACCAAGTTGGCAAATATTGAACAACATTTCCAGGTATTCTTCCACTATGAAATCGTATAAGCAAGCTGTAATTATAGTGTGTGATATACTGTGAAGAATTAATGTCTCAAGTACGACACTGGTGTGACTTTGATAAAAAAAAATCTTCTGTATCACACTGGTGTAACAAAATGGTGACGGTGAATCTGCCCCCATTCCTTTTACCTGTCTTATTTTGTTGAAGGAACTAGCAAATATAACCCATCATAATGTATATAGGTCGGTAAAATCAACCCCTCTCCAACTAAGCCCGCGGGTGTTGTATAAGGCGACTCCCTTAGTCGGCTTTTACAACATCTGCGGGGTAGGTTTTATCTCACCAGTCGAAGGGCAGCTACCTACACCAATTTATATGTATTGTATAATATCTTTATTGCGATCAACAACCGCTCGCCAAGAGTGGCGATTCTGGAGGGTCTAGCCCCTCCAAACCTAAGTTTGGAGGGTCTAGCTATAAAATATAAAATAAAATAAAGAGGCACTGTCCAGCAGTGGACATTAATGGGCTGTTGAAGTAAGGCAGGTGGACAAAGATTTTGAAGCCATAATTTCGCGCTAATGAATGAAAAAATGCTCATAAAAAAGATGGTTACAATAACTCTTGCTGCTCCATTTTTGACGTGGCACGTCCCAACGAGGCCGAGATCAGTTAACTTGTAAAGCTCATTAAAATAGATGGTTCATTCATTCACTGAACATTTTCATGCTGGCGGAAAATTAAAACGATACCCGCGGCGAGTGAGCCCACATGCGCACAGCCATTGTAAAAATGCAGAAGTGGAATGAAATAGGAAAAACTTCGAATGTTTTCATACGTTTACTTTGCGGGTTTATCAGGCTCGCCCGACGTGGACTCGTCGACGATGTAAATAACGCAAAAAATCCGGCATCGGGTTTTTCTAACGGATTTTTATTTTTTTTATTTTTGTTGTACGACGGGGAAACGCACTTCATCTCATCTTGTTTTCAAGTTAAGATATGGCCGAAGATGGAAACTCACTTCTCCTGTAATCCTCAACAGTCTGAGGAACTGGCTATCTAACCGCTAAATGCCGCAACACAACATTAGAATTGCTATTATTTAGTGACAGAACCAGAGGTTTAATTTCTTTACGGATTTTTAGCAAGACAAAGCGATGGCCCCCATCGGTACATTGTACCTTAATTTGGGTATGGCGGCTGGAATATACCGGTTATCTGGCTGGTACAGACGACCGGTGGACCGCAAGCCTTACTAAATACCCGCCAATAATATACTTATGGCGAGTGTAGAGCAGAGATTTGGTTTATGAATTGCAGCCTGGTATTGAATACGCTCACAATGGCTTGCGGGGCCTTTGTTTGGTGCGATTTAAATTCATTCAATACATGATCATAATACTGCCGCGGCTATTTTGATATCCTATTTCCAATTTTGATGATGTGCAGCGTATACCTTCTGGATAATATTGAGTCTGACCACATTTAATCCACACCTTTATGTATTTTTTTCTTTATAGACTTTTTGCCAATACGAATGTTGATCTCCGCATCCATTTGAGCGTCATTTTCAATTAGTTTAATTAATACAATTAAATTAGTTGGCATAGCCAACAAGGTGAATGAATGAATGGATGAATGAATAAATGAATGAATGAATGAACGAATGAATGAATGAATGAATGAATGAATGAATGAATGAATGAATGAATGAATGAATGAATGAATGAATGAATGAATGAATGAATGAATGAAAATACTTTATTGCACATCTTAAAAATAGAACTAGATAACAAAAAAAAAATTTAAATACAATGGGTGGTCTTATCGCTAAGAAGCGATTTCTTCCAGACAACCTTTGGATGGAGAGGATTTTATGGCTAAAGTGGTGGTGAATATCAGAGTGTTCTATATCTAAGACATGAATTCTGCCCTGTTCTGCCGCGACCGAAACATAATTGGTGCCTTTATCAACTATTGCATATTGAAGTAAAATTTTAAATGTATTAATGTATCATACTCCTTTAAGTTTTAATTTTTTGAATGGGTATTTCAACTTTCTGATCCTCAGCCAAAACTTCTTAGGAAGAGGGACGTTTGTTGCATTATGCATTTATGCATTTAGATCGGACGGCTATGGGCTTTTGCTGATTTGTTTACCTATAGAGGTAGGTATATTTATAAGTTCATATGGATAGGTATATTTTTGGATAATATCTTATAATACGTTTCGATTCATTTGTAAAAAGGTCGAATCTAAATCGTTCAGGCAGCGTCCGGGAAGTTTCAAAAAGTCAAAAAAGTTTTCAGGAAGTTTCTCGTCAAAGATACAGCAGACTTTAGAGACAAAAGTCTCTATTTAGTATGTATTACCAGTGATGACCTACGAATGTGTGTCTACTACGAAAAACGAAACATGACGGATTCGTTGACGGATTGCACATTTTTCAATACAAAAATTACAGAAGTTCTTTCGGATCCGACGACGTTCGACTTTCATAGTAGGGCCCAGTGACGTAGTCGTAGGCTAAGTGAATAAGCCATGCTATGCTTAAAATTCTACTACCTTCGAGATAAAATCCGGCATATAGACCAATGGATATCCTTAAAAGAACAAAGTTACTTACATAGCTCTCAGAATAAGCAAGCTGAAGTTTCAGGCCGCATAGCACGCAGAACCGGTTACCGCTGGGAAGTAAAGGTACTCATGGAGACCACGATTAAACGTTAACCGGAGTATAAGAAGAGCTTCCTCGATGGATCGATAATTGTGTCGGTCGCCAAGAGTCAGTGGATGATGGTGGCTCAGCTAGCTATTTGTGGCACTGATTAGTGAAGGAGTATTTACAGCAGTGACTATATATATGTGGGCTAAGATTATGATGATGATGTAATATGGGACTTGTGGAACGCCCAAAACTTCCCTCCAGCATCAAGTTAGAACTTGTACAATAACTTTCTTAGTACACCCCTACACCTTAAAGGGAATACATTCTTTATTTTTAAGTCACTAGAATTTATTTTTAAGTAACTAACGGCTTTATAGGCTGTGAGGTTTTTGCGTTTCTTGTGTGCTATCTTGATTTATACTTTATTTTCTGTACGTGATAGTAGCATGTCCGTCAGTCAGCAATCTTTCGCTCCCTTACTCACGCAATGTTATTTTACCTTCTTTTAACTATTATTATGAGTATGGTTTTAGGTTTTAGGTTGCTTCAGCGCCAATTATACCCGATGTGTTCTAAGACGGAAGTCTGTAAAAAATAATTAAAACACAACAGCAAGTTTAAGTAATTTTATTAAAAAATAGGTACTATTCAAGACAAAAAGTAAAATCCGTCTGAGATTTGATTACGATCTATTTGAGATTGTTCTTTGTTAATAACTTCAACAATAATAATATTATAGTGTTTTTGATTTTGACCAAAATAAGTACTCAATAGCATTCATTCGCCTCAAATTGTATTTTATATGTATTATATATTCATTTATGAAAAGCACTATGCATGCTACTTTTAGAATTAGCATAAATATTTATGAATAAGTATTGAAATGAGACTTCATTAGAGACCATACCGTCGCGATGGTATGGTCTAAAACAGAAGATGAAGTTATTTAATACCAGTATTATGATACTACCGCTGAAAATGTACTGTAGGACGACCTCGTTAAAGTTTTATCTATACTGTATTAGCCCAATATTTATAATATTAATTTCAACTAATTGCCAGAATAGGAACTACAACTGTTTCAAATAAAATTAAATATCTAAAAGGTACTTAGCTCATTATTTTTACTGAACTATTGAGAAACAAGGTAGAAATAATTGAAACTTTATAAGGTATAAAACTTTACAATATTTACAAAGGACGATGTTTATTTCGTAACTACCAGTCAGATATGGAAGCGTCCTATTCGTTACATTTTATAACTACTTACTAAACGCCTATACAGATGATATGCAATACAAGACGTGCGATTAATTTAATATAACAAGTGGCTACATTATAACTCATTATCACAATATCTTACGTAGATTATAACTTTTGTTTTTGTAATGCTTCATTTGAATATTATTTCACAACTCCAACGTTACGTTAATTATAATTTAGCTTTAGATATATTTTAGCTGAAATACCTACTTATGGCACATGAAACAAAACATAAATACTCTAATAGTAGCTAATAATAATACTATTTGAACTTTTATGAACAGAAATACATTAGAAATAAATAGAACTATTTGTCACTCTACGGATTAAATCAAAGTTTACTAGTTTTTCTATCTA
Organism: Venusia cambrica; assembly: GCA_951394065.1. NCBI lineage: Eukaryota > Metazoa > Arthropoda > Insecta > Lepidoptera > Geometridae > Venusia > Venusia cambrica. Next base: position 9,178,421 of record OX596035.1, read on the forward strand.
CATTAATGCGAATGCATCTTTGTAATTTCAAATTATTGCCAAGCGTTAATTTGTTCGGTACGATTACTTATTCTAATGATATATATTAGGATTACAAATTCGATTATCGATATAAGACGGATTATATCAATTTGAATTCTGTCAATTCCAATGATAATACTCAACACATTTATCAGAATTGATATTGTTTACAGTCAGTTTCTCATACTATCGCTATTATGTACAACATTTTACACACTTTATACAACAGACTAGGAGTACTTTAGATTTAAAGTTATTAGGTATACGCGGTATAGAAATGCGTGCACAGCATAAACATAGGCCCAAAATGTAGGCCTCAAACTTTTATACGCTAAAAATGTTCCAGTCACCAATAAAGTTTGGGTGTTAGGTGACGTCACTTCACATACACTAAAATCGGTCTATACGTCCGTTTGGCACAAGTCACCGAAAATCGGCAAGGCGTGATACTACCGAGTCACAGAGTCGACCCGTGGGTGGGGCGCGGGGGGTGGGTGCGTCGGCGCATTGGACGGCTTCACAGCGGTCAGGACCCCCTGGCCGTGTCTGAAAGACGTCAATCGAGCCAGCGTCCGCGTACCATCGTGGTCAAAGTTAGGCCTCTCGTACTGATGCTGCGGTCTCCGCGACTGCATAGCTTGCAGCTCGTCGTAGCCCGCATCATCGCCGTAATTATCGTCATCTGACTCATCTACCGCGAAAGCTCTGTAAGTCGTTTCTGTTACGGAATTCTTCCTCGAACTTACATAAGTCCTGCCAATAAGAGATTGCGTCACGTCAGGCTTTCCTTTATCGAGCTTTCCTTCTAGACTTTGGTTGTACCTTAATTGAGCTTTTTGATTTTTGTCCATTGATGGTAAATCGTAAAACTTCAACACGTTGGGGTGTCCTTGGAAGTACTTTTCGCTGTACACGTTTCTATTGTAATATCCCCCGTTACTTGCTGGGTATATCTCCTCATCCGGAGCGTAGCGATTTTCATACGAGTCCACATTCTTGCCCGGGGGAAACCAACCCTGTAAAACAAAAGCAATGTCACGCTCAAAGGTTGAAACTGTGCGAGATAAATTCACTTTTGCAATTCAATTTAAACATTTTGTGACCGGTGAAAATTCACTTACCAATGAACTCACACACTGGCGAGTGTTAGCGACTAAAGTGACCGAGGCGTAGGCAGCCGGCGAGGTTGCGGTTTTGCTCGTATTCCACTCGTTGCCATTCACGCGAGAAGATGTCACTTCCGCGTATTCGGGCAACTGTTGAGAAACTTTATCGTATTCGCTGTTTGCTTTCTCTTTGCATTGGCTTGTTTGATTCCCGGACATGCAAACACCCGGCTGGTTTTCCATCCAAAGGAGTGACTCAGTTTTGGTCACTGTGTTTTTATTGTAGCAGCTGCTTAGTGGATGAGACAGAGACACCGCGGCTTTTATGTTCATTTGAGTCACCAAACTTTTTCCGTTTGAATCTAAAAGAAACAGTCCAATGTCAATCGAAAAATGTCATAGCAAACTCGATAAAATCAACAAACTAAGCACTTAAAGGTTAGTTTGAGAAAAAAATAAATAAAACGGGTAAAATAAAATTGGCTAAAGGTGAGTGAACAAACGTATTGTTTCGAGTGAACAAAATAGAAAAAACATTTACATTTGGGTCTTTATTTCTCGGATTTGTATCATTCCTTTGTGCCCCGAACGTGAATGCAAAGTGAAAGAGATCCAGTGCGCTCACGAGAGGGCTCGTGCTACCTTTCAACTCGAAAGTAATCTAGCCCCCTCCGCCCGCGCGCAAAGCCTCCGTCAAACAAACGCGCGCCCTGCACCACCCCTCGACACCCGTGGAATGTTTTTAATTTTGAAATTCTGATGCTGATTCCACGGAAAAACGTTTTGAGATAAGCTGAATAACTGTTACTTTACCAGTTATTACACATTTTTCGAATGCGCTTCAGGCGAGCTTTAATAAAATAGACGAAATATAACATAAATAAATATAAATTATGAATGACACTTACCATAAATATTTGGAAGGGCTGTTTTTTTAGCGAAAATATTGTGCTTCCGAATGTAAATTATGCCGCCAATCACAATTACTTTGAACAAAACAATGGCTCCAATCAAAAAGTAAAACCATGTTTCCATCACAAAGTCCCCAGCGACTATTGACACTTCCCCGTTAATCGGATATCTGAAATAAGAAACATTTGTCAGAATATGTGTTTCATGTTTTTTTTCAATATGTATTAACGGTATAATGCTTACCTCGATAATGGATCCAATCCGACCGAGCGCGAATCGATATTCAAGTAGACTTTTTGACTAAAAGGCCCCAAACCCACAATGGTTTCCGCAGCTATTTGAACCGAATAACTGACTCCTGAGGTCAAGTTGGTCATTATAAGTCTCGTCGCTTGATGGACAGTTGTATTTATGGCTACCATTGATTTATTGGCAGGTATGTCCAGCCAGTTTACGACCACATTGTAACCAGTTATAATCCCGTTTTGTAGGTAAAGCTCTGGTGGTGACCATTTCAAATGCACAGTAGTACTATTTAGTATAAACATTTCAATATTGACTGGTGGACCGTCAGGAACTGAAAAAAAGATTGGTTATTCGTTATAAGTGAACGAGTTCTTGCTAAAATATCATGGAACAGAGGATTTAGATATTTACCATCATCCAATGTTTGAGCCACCCTGGAATTTGAGGGCTTACCCTCGAATTTTCTATAAAAGGGTATCAGGAAAAACTCGTATTTTGTGTATTTTTTCAAAGAGGTTATTTCAAACCCGGATACATCGTTGGAATGCAAAATAGTTTTCATTTCGTACTCAGTACTCACATTGACGAGGGGACGATAATATATAAAAAGTCCTTCTAGGTAGTAAAAATTTAAAATCTCCCACATCAGTTTTATAGTTTTTGCGTCTATGGGCGTTGCTTCTATGAGCTCGACAATGTTGTCTGTGAGAATGTTGTTTCTGAATTCAGTGTTATTTGAATAAGGGCTTGTCTCCCACAAATAATTTTTATCCTCTCCAATAGTGATCGCGTCCGAGACTGGACTCGGGCCAGACAACCCATGAGAATTTTCCGTTCTTACAATAAACATGTACGAAACACCCGGCACAAGAGACTTTACAGTGTATTGTGTTTGATAAACCCGTCTTGCTAGCACTACCCATCCCCGAGAATTTCTCGGTGTATTATTTCCTTGAAGAGTTTCTCTCGAAAATACTTCAACTTGATATCCAACAACTGAAGACGATCCGATCTTATTGTTTTGATTCCAAATTATAGTGACACTAGTATCGGTTGAGTTGTATATTTGAGGCTTAGTTGGTTGGCCGGGTAACGAAGATGTATCAGCAGCTCTAAAGAAATGAATATTTGGATTCGTCGGACTATCTACGAGCAAAACGCCACTCCATACATATTTTCCATGGTGCGACGAAGCGACACAAGTATAAGTACCGCTATCGCCTTTATCCAAATCTTTTAAAATAAGAGTGCCGTCATTAGAGATGTTCCTTCTGTGATTTTGTATTATTGCTTCCCCTTCGAAATACCAGGCAATGATTGGTTCAGGTGTGCCGATAGCTGTGCAGGGGAAAACTGCCATCGATTTTATAGGTAACGTTTGGTTAGAGGGCCCGTTTGTTATGATTGGCGGTGGGCGGTCATCCTCTGACGTCACGGTCAGTTTCCCTCTGACAAACGAACTGCCAGCAAAGTTTACCGCCGAACAAACTATCGTGTTTCCACTATCGTTTTTGTATGTGTCATTGATCGTTAGCACCGATACTCCATGTAGTACTGCAGTGGCATGGTATTTTTCCTTCGATGTCCCGGGAAATATGATTGTTCTGTTGCCTTCAACGCTCCAAAATATTGTTGGTTCGGGTTTCCCGTATGCTGTGCACGTAAATGTTGCTATTTGACCCGCTTCTACATTTATTGTACTTGGTCTTAAATTAATGGATGGAGGATCTGCAACAAAAATATACTAGCTTAGGAACCGATCACACACTCACACCCATCAAGTACCTACTAACAGCAAAACAAACTGTAAACATAAACATTTTTTTTTAATATAAATTGAACCGACTTCATAACTAAAAACTTAAAAATAACTCTGAGGGTAAGTTCATATAATTTAAAGTTGGTGCCGAATTGCCAAGCACAACAACATGTTTATTTTATGGCACCGCCGATTATTGCAAAACCTACGACACCACGATGTCTCCGACACCCTATTTCAGAGTCGTGTGAGGGTGCAATGATACGGGATTCTGGGAAATATCTGCGCAATGATGGGAACACAGATAAATATAGATGACCTAAACAAATGTTAAAAGTCAGTTCTTACTATAGTGCAGTGTAGGGGTGCACTATGTCAGGATAATGGGAACGATCTCTCGTATTGTCTGATACCAGAACTGTTACTCAGTCCACACGAAGAAAGAAAGAATGAAGATATGTTTTTACAAAAAAAAGTATACAAGTATCATTGATGCGATTACCAACACGCCTGCCAAAAACCATTGCAAAAGTCCATTGCTTTCTTTAGCATTGGGGGAGGCCCATGTCCTATGCAGTGGACTTTTATGGGCTGTAATGATGATGATAATGATGATGATGATACTGGAAGGTTAGCAGTTCAATAGGCAAAAAGCAATTTCGTTTACTTTAGTTTACGGATGACATATTTTTCCAGTTATTTTGATATAAAAACCAAACTGCTATACCGATTTTGATAAAATTTCTATGGGACCACCTCGGAAGTATGACCTACCAAACATTATAAGAATCAAAATCTATTTCAAATTGGCGGAGAAATCGAGTAACAAACAAACAAACCATACAGCCGGATTGAGAACCTCCTCCTTTTTCTGAAGTCGGGTAAAAATGCCATGCATCTTACCGTATACAGTTAGGAATCCAGTAGCGCTTACAGCACCGACTGAGTTATCAGCCTCACACGTGTATTCTCCCTCATCAGACAAAACGACATTGTCAAGTCGGAGGCTTCTGTCGTCTAGTACTTTGACGCGACCGAGTGGCATGTTCCCATTTCCCGCAGTCCGTTGCCATAGCACGTCTGGGAGGGGGTCCCCTCCCACTCGGCACTGGAACGTCACACTACCTCCGTTCAGCGCCACCACGTCCTCAGGTCCCGTGATTAAGTACGGCTTGACTGCACAATGAGAACAACTATGAATAACGTGACAAAAGAGGCCTCCACGAAACGCTCACAAATAGCTCGCAAACCAGAAATTTGTCCAACTTAGTAACGGGATAGTTTCCGCGGGAATCTTCAGAATTAATTTGCATTTAAGGTACTCACTGTGTATTTTCAACGTGGCGATGGCAGATTCCCTGGTTCCCGCTGCGTTTCTAGCGATGCATTGATATCTGCCGGCGTCGGTTTGTCTGGCGTCTTGTATTACGAGATTCCCGCCATCTACTAAATGTAATCTGCAGCAATAAAATATTGTTATTTATAGCATTCGCCTGTATGAAACTGTTACAAGCAAATACACAATTTTATTATAACCGTGCAATATAACAAACTCTTTGTAATAAAGGGCGGAATATTCTATAAGAAATAAACACTTAATAAGGGGTCCGGCGAGTCAGAACTATGGAGATTTTTACTTGATTGCTTGTTGAGCTCTTCAAATATCCCCCTTCTTTACAACTTTGATGTACCCCTCTCAAACTGTTAATTATTCTCATGCTTCACCATACATGCGCCCTCATAGTATCTACTCATAAAAATTCATATAGTTAAAATGAAATGCAATGACTATATTGAAAAATATTTAACTGGATTTAATGTATTGGGTACTAGGTATTTTGAGTTGAAAAAGTCAGCAGTAAAAGTCTATTGTTTTGTAAACTGAACCGCGACAAAGTGTAGAGATCATTAAAGCATGCAGCGAGGTCGGTAAACGCTGCATAAATTAGTCGCTTTGATTGCTCGTGAAGTCGCAAACTATTTAAATACGGCAACAAGATATCAGATATCAAACGAGTCTACTCAGGATGCTATTCACAAGACTATCGCATTTCGACCAACTCACTCAAGTACTCACAAGTACTCACAACTACCCTCAAATTTACTCCTGCCAGGTTTTATAAAACTGACAATCGATTCTCTTGCCAACTTTTGGTTCTTATTTTAATATCGTAACTGCCAAGTTTGTTGGACTCCCGCTACCCAAAAGTTTCACTGATATGAGTTGAGTTTTGTTCAAGTTTGAGAGCTCGGAACCAAGTTTATTTATATCAATGGAAACTGTAAATTAGATATTTGCGTGCACATCGAACAAACCTAGAATCTCCATCGAAGTGGAGAATTTGTCCGTTCTTTTTCCAGTAAACTGTAGGTTCTGGTGATCCTCTTGGCGGTAAACATTCGAGTATCACAGTCTCTCCTTGAGCTGATTGCGTTGAAACCGGCTCAAGTCTGAATTCCTCTCGAAGAACTAAAAATTTAAATAATTTATTTTGATATTTTTAAAAAAATATTTAATTACCGGTGTCACAAAGTCATGTGTCAAAGTCTTACCAGCTACATGAAGAGTAGCGTTTCTGCTCCTGGCCGTTCCATATGGGTTAGTAGCTTCACACCAATATACTCCTGCATCTGAATGTGCTCTTCCATGCGTCGCTCTTAGAAAAAACAGCCCACCAGCGGGCAGCAGACTTCTGTGCGTGTCAGAGACTACAAGCACTCCAGCCTTGTACCATCTCAATGTCGGAGGTGGCGAGCCTCCAGCTCTACAGTTGAGAGTAGCTGGCTGATGACGCGCCACAGTGACGTCAGTAGGCTGCTCTATAATGTAGGGTGCTTCCCCACTGTTCATGTAGTCATCGCTGAGTCCACCCTCCACGTGACCTGTTGACAAAGGAGATTTCTATTACCACAATGATCCTCAGAGCTGTATTGATTTCGGAACAAATGCTTCAGTAAGAGTGCTGTTGCTGCTAGCGTGTTGGTCCGCAAATGAAAGGCGGCCGGCTCGCATGAACCCTCCCACTGCAATTTCCTACTAGCTTTATTTTAAATTTACCTAACAAAAGACCCTTTCTAAGCCATGGTTTATTTTAATAATAGGTGGAGTATGTCATTTGCAGCTACTCTAAAGCGTCGCACAATAATAATGAGCCGTAAACATAGGCTTGCTAAAGCATGGGATGCTGTGGTCCCCTCCACTATTTAATGTTTACAGCGAGCGCGCAGATGTTAGTTTTTGACACTCGAATTGATGTATGGATGTATGTCTATTGTTGTGCTTTGCTGTTATTGTTGCAAAGTAAAAAATCTATCGGTTGCAAAAAATTCGATTCGGTGTCCGATTATTGGCAGAATGAACCTCTAGGGATAGCCCGCGACTCGATCGAGCTGAGCCAGTGTTTTGTGAACGGAATCAATAGAGATTACTCTTTGTGCAAAGTAATTGTGTTTATTTATTCACGTGTCCCGACGTTGTGAATGCGGTACGATACAGGACTAATCTATAATTGAATCTCCATTCGATTTGCTATCGCTCAAATTTTGTGCGGAATCCCTTATTTTCGTTTATATTATTTTTATTATTGCCCTACTTTTATACCCCTAGAAAACCAATACGTAATAACCGAATGAATGCCCAACATTTATTCACTTTATCGTTAGTTCTCTTTTACTAACTCAGCCCATGGATGTCGTAAAAGCTAACTATGGGATCTCGCCAGAAGAAGGACAGCAGCTTGCTTCTGAGTATTATTGTCATTTTTACTGCGATCACCAATCCACCAGCCATTCGTGGTGATTATGGGAAAACCTCCAGCTTTGGAGGAGGCTCTGTTAAGCAGTAGACATAATTGGGCTGTTTTTTTTTGTCTTATTCGAAATAACAAAAAGGTTAACTAAGTAATTTAACATAACACATTAATCCACTAAGGTTTGTCTTGTGCTAATCGTGAGCCACTCTTATGATTAAACATAAAAAACCTTCTATAAATAATAAGTTACCTACTTACACGAAATTACTGCATACAATATTTCTTTAATTAATTTATAATTTTATTTGGTGTTAATTGGTTGATGTGTGATGTGTAAAGTTCTCTTACATAATCTTTTTTAAATATATAAATTCGTAAATTTAAATTATTTAAGTGATAATGTACAAACAAATTGACATTGTGAACTACTAAAATATAGATCTAAACAAACAATGTTGTTTAATATAATTTAATGTTTTTTTTTATTGTTCGACGGTTAAGCACTTGGCCTTCATCTCAACTGGTTACAAGTTGAGGCGCACTTAACCCGGAATCCACAACAAACTGAGGAACTTATGTATTCATAAACATTATGTCATTATAATAACCTACAATAGTTAATTTATGCTCTCCTAGTTAATCTGCATTTATGTCTCTCACCAAACCACGTCAAACCAATCAATGTCACATATCTCTAGCACATTTAATTTTACTACACAGTTTCATTCTTCAGATAGGATTGAATGTAAGCCATAAATCACATCATACATTTTATAGGGATTGTGCGTAAAAACACCTACATGAATGGATGATACTGAGATACTGGATGTGAGCAAAAAATATTGACTATACAGCTGAGATGACAACCTATAAATTAGCTGTCATCGTCTTGTGAAAAAAATAATCATATGTGGGCCGGTTTCACGAAATAGGAAAGTTGCTCCAGCTATTGTATCAAAAAGAAGCAACACTTAATCGAGGCAATAAATTGGCCATGATCGAGTCGGACACGCTCACCGATAGTTGCAACACATTTGAAGGCAAAACATGCTGTTTTTTGCATTTCGTTCTGGAGCATTCGTGTGGGTTCGACTCACGCTTAGTATTTATTTTTATTTTTTGTTAAACATCAAAGTAAGGAATGTTATCAGACTAAGCTTGAACAACTTAGGTATTATTGTTTCCTCGATAGTGCTTAAATAAAAAAATATAACATATAGTTTCATCTTTTTTTGTAAATTATGGCAGCAATAGATATAAACACTGAAAATTTCAACTATATACCTACAACGGCTCATGAGATACAACCTGCTGACTCACAGACGGTTGGACGGACTGACAGAGGCTTAGTTATAGGATTCCGTTGGTATCATTTAGGTACGAAACCCTAAAATTTAGCTACTTTACTGTAAGATTAAAGTGCTTTAGATTTTTTTATTTCATTAATGTGAACGCCCCATGTCACATTATACTCACGCAAAAATCTGTGTATTACTTTTGATTCCGGGCTCTCTTGGGTGAACCATGTCAACGGTATTAGTAAAAGCGTTTACTTTTTATTTTCTAGGCGGTGGCGGTCGCGGCTTAAGAATCGACCCCTCCAACTAAGCCCATGGATGTCGTAAAATCCGACTAAGCGATTCCACCTGAAAAGATGCAGCGGCGTCCTTCTGTATTTTATCTATACTTTACTGCTCACTATTTCGCCTGTCAAACGTGGTGATTATGGAAAAAATCTCCAATTATACTGTTATATATTAAATATAATATTGATGGGCTGTTAAAAAAGAAGTAGTTTGTCTTTGCCATACTTTTTAAGTTTCAGTAGCTTCTTTATTACTATGTGTGTGTACTTACATGTGAAGAACAATGTTCGCTGATATTTTTTTAATGTACCTACTTACTAAGGGGAGGTGCTTTCATCCCACCTGATCTTCAAGTTACGAAAAGACCGAGGGTGGAAGGGCACTTCCCCGGAATCCTCAATAAACTGAGAAACTGGCTATCTTACCTCTAAATGCCGGAACACAACAATCTAAGAATTGTTGTTATGGCAACATAATTAGGTAAGATGGTGGTAGCTAGCCAGGCTGACTCAAACAAAGTCCTACCACCAACCAAACCAAGCACAATATTGTGCTCCCCTGGGGATCGAACCCGGGACCTCTGGATCTGACACCGGTGGGTAAACCACTAGTCCACGACTCACGGCCACATAAAAAAAAATCCTTCCTCGTATAACTGAGACTTGCCTCTTCAGTAGCAAATATCTCATATAAGATAGTAACGTTAAAAGATTTTACTAAAGATATCATGTTATTGATTCCAGTCATGGCATGGCTACCAAGACATAAAAGTTAGATTTAGCAGATTGCATACACATAAAATATTGTTATGTGTATCTTACGTTATTTTATAGGGCATAAAGCTAACTTTATCGATACAGTTTTCCGTTAGAACTGGATCGAGTTGATATTGAATATTGAAAACAAACTCGTCTTTGATCGTATACAAAGTTACTATTTATTTATTGGTCAATGTTTTTAGAGTGACAGACTTTTTATGGAAATTAATTTTGAGCAGAGCCTCTGCGTTTATTTACATATTTATCATATGACACTATATAATTCTGTGTAAAATATCTAGAAGTATGCATTTATATATTCAGTCGTGTTTCACATTTGTTTAACCGCCACTGGGCGCCCACTGATCCAGAGTCCTGGACTCGGTCACCAAGGGAGTACAAATTTGTGCTTGGTTTGGTTGGTGGTAGGATATTGCTTAAGTCAGTAATAGGGCTGGCGACATATTAGGTAAGATGGTGGTAGCCAGTAATAAAAAACAAATAGCAACAATACAAATTGTTGCGTTTAGAGGAAAATTAGCCAATTCCTCAACCTGTTGAGGAGTCCGGGTGAAGTGCGCTTCCAGCTTGACACCTGGTGAGATGAAGGCCAAGCAATTCCCCGTTGTAGCATAAAAAAACGTCTAATAAGGTACCTTGACATTGACAATATTTAATAAAAAACTCGTGGCAATGTTTATGTATTAGTATTTAAAACGTAATCTACATAGTAAATACAATTGTACAAAAACAAATCGTGCTAAAACTTCACACCAGTGCAAGTTGCATACGCGCCGACGACGCCAAAGGGCGTAATTTTTCAACTCACACGCGAGTATAATAGTTACGCTCCATTGTTCAAAAATCTTTGTTAAAAAAAGTTTGCGAGGGCGCTCCGTCTCCCCTGCTAATTTACACTGGAGGCGCATGTTGACACGCGTCACAAGAAAAAATAATAAAAAAAAACGGATACAGACATGGCTTTCGCATTTTGAACGACACGCGGACGACGTCCGAATGTCGCAAGTCCTACAGCCGTATACTTTTCTTTTGCTTTGAAATTGATAGCTCTCATATGTCCGTGAACTATAAACTTTTGAAACCAACATTGAATTCCACTCTCATGAGCGAGGATTGAGGTTTATGGTTGTGTTAGACCGTGATCCCTTTGATTTTTATTTTTATTTCTTCTAACCGATATTGCAGTTACTCTGTCATCATAGCAATGATATTAGTAGCCCCTTTGATCGCATATATTTGATTTGTTAAGTCAAAAGTGGCAATATAATGTCATTCTATACCTACTTACGTGATATAGTCATCATTTTAGTGATTTAGTGATGTTGTCGTTTTCGTGAATTCGACTTACTCCCCACGTAATTCGATAGCCGTTTGAACTTAGAATATCTAATTCGAATGGCAGTGATTGGCTCCCTAAGGAGGTAATCATGATTTTTCGAATTTTGAACACGTGTTTAATTTTGGGTACCCCTTTGCAATGCGAAGCGTTATTACGCGCACTCGTGACATTTTTCCTCTAATTGGCAGTGACACACTGGTTTATAAGAAAATAGTAAAACGCCTAGTAGTTAGCCCGTTATCCCGTTTGAACTTTTTCTTTTTCAAATCCATTCTTAGTTACTGTTCGTCTCAACATTACAAAAGGTAGATTTGAAAAATTTCAAGCTGTGCGTTGATTGTTGGTCAGCTAGCTACATAAAGATTGTATATGCTACATATTTAGTTTTAGAAAAAAAAAAATGTTTTTGTTTGGAAAGCACCTGTGACAGTCACAGATATGGGGATTGAGGCCCGCATAAAGCGGACTCTTTCCCGGTTCAAAAACAGGCTAGCTTCCTTGAAAAAAAAGTATTTTTAAGATACCGCTTCGGGAACATGCCTTTGATGGTGTGGGTACTGTTACAGTTTTTAGGGTTCCGTACCCAAAAGGTGTAGACTCTCTCATGAGACGTTTGTCTTGAAATGTGATTCGGAACCCTTGGTCTGCCCTTGGCTAGTTTTTTTTTAGTTAAATTGACCGTTAAGTTTGCAATTTACAGCCACATGTGGAACTGACACAAAATTAAACTCGACTGCAGCCGGGCACGAGAACAAGAAACAATCCAAGCGACACGGCTAATGAAATAGCACTTCAGCTTTACGATGCAAAAAATTGAACGAACTTGCACATGTGCCAAGAATTAGCCGTCTAAGGAAAGTCGGATTAGTTTAATGTGAGTTTCGTGAGACAGTCTGTTTGTGTTGTAAGGCGGCTTAATGCATGACGGAACAAATTGTTGACACAGTGTCATCTTTCATAGGGTCCGATATACCTGAAAGAAATAGGGTATCCTTCGGAAACACGTGACAGCTGTCTTTCAATTATATCCCTTATCAGCCCACTTTACAGTTGATTTTTATTTGTCACTGTTGTTTGTAACTTCTCAACCATAGTTTACGGAAATTCAAACAGTCGCAAAGGTTGTTTTTGTTATATGCTTGGCGCGTGGAGCCGTGGGCAGTTGGAATAATAGTAATGGATAGAAACTTCTCGATGTTTACCCGACTGCCCCAGAAGGAGGGTAGTACTAACGAGAGTATATGTATGTTTATATGTAGGCACGCTCTACAGCCTAAACGACGTGTATGGAGAGTCATTTGGTTGGTAAATGTGGAATGGTGGTGCGAAGGGGAGATTTACAAAAAAGCTTTACCAATAAGATGGGTATCATGTGAAAATTAGTGACGTGCCGATTTTAAATATGAAGATAGTTTTACTTGTTGCCGCGTGTTTTCGTAAAACCACGTTTAGAATTTGCAGTTGAGTTTTAGTTTACTCAACTTTTAAGCTATTTAATTTTTTGACACTTTTATACGTAAGGCTTTTCTTGAACTGCGAATAGTTTTAATTCGGCTTTTGTGCATGCAAGCATCTTCCGTGTTATTAATTTCTGATAGTCAATCGTTTGACCACCAACAGACAATGGATACATGTAAAACACGCATATGTATGTAATTCTGGTAAATAGTGTTTATAATAGAAAAAATCTATTTTTTAACTCTGAAGTAATAATTACATATAATAAGAAATCTTACTAATAGATTGATGAAAAAATTAGAATTTGGTGCTGGAAAAGATTGAACAGTGACAGTTAGATTTAGCGATTCCTGCAAAGAGAGATTGTAGGTACTGTGGGTTCCGGAAACATGGCTTTATAACATGGCTTTACGATAAATTCTGAGCCAATCGGCAAAGTGCCACTCTACAAGCAAAAACGATAATATTTGCACCAATGGATCCCAATCATTCAATATGTTGAGAACTGGCAACACGTTTTTGTAGACATTCCTATGTTTATTGTTTAAAACAATATATTACAAAGGAAGCAGTCGTGGTAACTAAGGACCGTTACAAACGCTCTGTAGGTATATCAACTGTTCCAGACCAATACCAGATGGAAGCGTACCCATGACACTGGCTGCCATGCTTAACTATGCTAATTACTGGCCTAAATCAAAAGCCACGCAAGATTTTTTAAATCCTGGAAAGCACCGGCTCTGCTTCTTACTTACCTACGTAACGTCAAAATAAAGTAATAAACGTCTCTAAATAAAGGTCAGAAAAGACGCTACTTAAAAGGTGTTTGATAACGTACCTACTTTGCTTTTATTAACTTCCGTTCTTTAGAATCCGTAAATAATGGACATTTTATAGCGGCCATATTATCAGTATAAATTTAGTTTATGTTGAAAACAGGCAGATATCGAAGATTTTTATATTTCTTGATTCTTTGTCGACGATAAGCAAATAATTTGAAAATGCTGCCTTGGAGTTTTAAGTAGGAATCTTTTTTGTCAATGCATTTACGCAACATCCATCACACATTAGCCACAAAAGAAAGGCGTCGTTAAACATTAGCTTAACTTCTTTACGGTTTAATTCTGTAGGGACTCTCATTCAGATAGTAGGGCTGTCACGGTTTCGATTTATTTTTAGTTAATATTTAGTTGTGTGGATGTTGAGTGAGACGGAACCTTAAAAATATATTTTATTACAACAAATATGTAATATTTTTGGTACGAATCAAAATTAGCCTATTAACAGACTTAAAAATGCGCGTTGCAGCATATTATTTTCTTAATTTGACAACCCTGTTTGCGATTCCATCAACTAAAATCACTGTTCCTAGGGGTTTGACAAAATGAAAAAACAGTAATTTTATAAACTGCCGATTGTTTAAGTTATGCTACAGGCAGATGTGAGAACGCATGTGTGTTTTGTTAACATAATGAGATTTGTCAATAAGTTACGGTATCAATATTAGCTGTGGTATCCCAAAAGGATCATTAGTAGTATTTTGTGAGCACCGTTTTCATTACTTTTATGTGTTTTATGTTTATGAGAATGTTTTTTGTTGCATCCATAATTACGAAGGAAGTGGAATAGCGGATGGTTTACGTTTTGCGGCTTTATCGCAAGCCGCGTTTTTTACTATTTTTTAACATAATGTATTTTTTCTGTACGTGTGTTTGTCAGTGAACTATCTAAAATGGATGGACCGATTTTGACAGAATTGTGTGTTCATGTTTGAGTGGGACCTTTAATGGTTTACATCTACTATCGGAGCCGGTAGGTGGCACTGCTATCGTCACGAGATGACGAGAACGAAATCCCAGGCGTTTAACTACATTGTTATATTTGTTAAAGTCGTTATTGTCGAGCTATAAACAACGTTCAGCCAAGTCCCTCTGAAAGTTGTGTGCTTTGGAAACGAAAAGAGTGCCTGGGAAGTATGTAAGCCTTGTGGATGCAAAAGTATAGAAGAGCAAATATGAAATGTTCGGACAGAAGCTGGTGTGACCGACCAGGTCGATGTAGACTTGCACCAAGAATCGGCTTCGACCCATCATATTATACCTTCTACTATTCTACTTCATCATGTTATACCTTTTACTATTGGTTTCACGACAATAGCGTAGTTTATAAAATTTGATCAAAATTACGTGAAATGAGTTACATTCCCCCGATCTCTTACCCCATTTTTCCCCAGTGACAAATAAAAGCAATAAAACGCGAGTGACACGGTTATTTTCAATGCTAAGTGTTGCCACAAATCTTAGATGGTACGGCAAGGCACTAAATATCAAATTGAACCCCATGGGAGGGTGAACTTAGGGTGCATGCTAAGCCATTAGCACCGGTTCAACTTTGACTTGTGGTTATTTTATTTTAAGTAGAAGACACTGATGACATGTGACAGTTGCAATGTTTTTTTTGTTTTAAAGCAGTATGTGACTCGTATGAGTTTTAGTTACTAACTTACCTGGACATAAGCAGATGACTCCTATTAAAGACGTCACCACTGTCAAAATTTCCATTTTGGTGGTCGCTACCACATCTTCAGAATGATGTCTCGCCCTTTTCGTAAATGCTCTTAATCCTTTTCATTATTCAATTTTTATCTGTAACAAAATAAACCTATTACAGCTTAAGTTTTTTACGAAATCAATAGCAAGATGGAAGATAATACAAACAGATAAATGATACATTTTATTCTAGTTTCATCTGTTAATAATATATTGTTTTCTATTTACCATTAACAGGGTTAATAAGCAAAATCACATCACAGTACATCATTAATCATTGCTGGACAGAGCCTCAACTAAAGCTGGATTTTACCATGATCACCACACTTGGCCAGCGGATTGGTGATCACAGTAAAGTAAATATAAATATATATAGTACACAGATGGAAGCTGCTGCCCTTCCTCTGTTGTGATACCTTAGTCAACTTTTACGACATCCATGGGCTGAGTTAGAAGGGTTGATTTTTAAACTACGACCGCCACGGAAATAAATAATAAACAGTATTTTATTATAAATACTAATAATATTTAGAACACAAAATGGAAATTATCTATTCAATCATTATAATTATAGACGACATTTTTAATATTATATGACATGATATTATTATCACTCAGCAAATACTATTCAAGAAGCAAATGCGTCGTGAGAAATATTTATCTCAGAAACTGGCTCAATAAGCCCTCCTCATGGTACTTAATCAAATTAAATATAAACAGCTAACCCGCTCCCGTCAGAGGCGACACTTCCTGGACTTGCATCAACGTAAACAACTTGAAAATATTTATTTGGACTTCAGAGAGTGTCGTAAACATGTGTCATATTAAGATTTTAAGCTATAGTGTGTGCTCCAATCATAAAAACTGTCGAAAATATCAAAAATAACGAATGAAATGAAAATAAGGACTTAAATAACTGGATAATTCAGATATGATTTGCAAATATATAAACAATATTTTTCTTAATGCTAAGACTCGTTTTCAACGTGATTATTTTGGGATATGATTAACCAGAGGATTTTTTATTTGAAAAGTCATGCACTGAATGAAAACAAATTATTGATAAAATATGGGCATCGCGATATTAACTATTTCATTGCTGTATCGTTGAAAAGTAACACAAAAAAAGTGTGTCACTACTTTATTTGGTTTTTTTTTTATTGTACGACGAGGAAGCGCTTGGCCTTCATCTCACTTGGTAACAAGTTGAGATAAGGCCGAAGGTGGAGGCGCACTTCACCCGGAATCCTCAACAAACTGAGGAACTGGCTAGCTTACCTCTGAATGCCGGAACACAACATTTTTTTAAGAATTGTTATTATGGCGACAGAATTAGGTAAGATGGTGGTAGCTAGCCAGGCGGACTTAAACAAATCCTACCACCAACCAAACCAAGCACAATATATTGTACCGGGACCCGGGACCTCTGAAATCGGTGGGTTGAACCACTAGACCACAGAGGCGGCTAAAACATCATATATATGATATCATATTAAAATATCATATCGGATATCATATTTTTCATTTAAAATGTTAATTTATGTCTGCATGGTTTTTCTATTTTAAGATTTATAACATATTATTAGTTTTAACATATATTATGTGGTAATTACAGGTGAATCCTCAAAGCGGAAAAAGTCGTGAGTCTGCTACTTATTTTTAATTCCGAACTTAATGTCAATTTCAATCGACATACACAATTAATATCGACGGTTTCCTCCACAAACTGATAATTGGCCATCAATTTGAAACATATCTCAAATGAAAAACCATGTCAAGCTACTTTAATCTCTATGTCAATATAATTATGGCTTGATGTAAACCAGGATTTGGCAATGTAAACAATCTGCGGGTAATATTATAACTGGGGCTGGATAAGGATTGGATTATAGGTCGTGAGTGCATGGCCCTGATATAACTTTTGACTAGTTCAAATTAGTTTATCTCAGCTCAACTGCTCTTGACAACTTCCGTCCTTTGAGTGGGTTACGAACGTCCATTGATTTGAACTAGATATTGTTAGCAATGATAGCCATGTTGAAATCAATCGGTTGCTAGACGGTTTTAAACAAGTTCTACCAATCTATTGTTTGTTTATATTAATGTGGATTATCATCATATAATTTTGCATTATATCAAGATAATAATTATATTATCTTGATCAATTGCGAAAAATATTTTTATTGGCTTCACCGGAATTTAAATATCGATAACATAAGTTTGGAAAATTAAATTAATTTACGTTAGTTGAGTAGAGGCTTTATATAATAGATAGGTTTATTGATATGCTGAAGGCTTGAGCCTTCAGCAGATCAATAAACCTATCTAGTAAATATCAGTAAATCTATCAGTAAATATTGCTAATAGAGATTGCATATTGGTAAATAGAGAAGCTGACAATGTAACATGTTCAAATTCAAATTAACGAAACTGATAATAAGCAAAGATTAGATCACTGTACAAGAGTATTTGACCAATACATTTAATACATTTGACATTGCTTTTATTTATTTTTTATTCCGTTATTTTGTGCTGTCATAAAGCTGCCTGGAAGATGGCGAGATATAGATGGACTAATTTAGAGTATTTATATAAGACCTTTACCGTACCTATGATTGAATTGAGATAAAGGACTCCTAAATTGGAGGGTTTTGCCATAATCACCACGCTTGGCAAGCGTGGTCAGTATCTATAATGCGATATACCTAAACCTATTTAGATAATGATAATACACATTAGAAAGCTACTGCCCAATTTCGGCAAGTATTTTTTTCAAATCCACCTCGCTTTGAAAAAAGTCGCCATAACAACAATTTTGAATTGTTGCATTTAGAGTTAAAACACCCAGTTCCTCAGACTGTTGAAGAATCCAGGTGAAGTGCGCTTCCTTCGGCTTATCATAGCTTGAAACGAGGTGAGATAAAGGCCAATTGCTTGCCGTTGAACAGTAATAAAAGAACGTTCGTAAATTATGTTCTAATTCTCTTGAAATAAGTTTTCTCACGGTGCACATGGTGCTCCAAAACTAAATTCTTAACAAAACAAAGTCAGGCCAAGGTTAAGTTTATAATTTATCACCACTTCAACGACGACAGAGCATACTCGAAAAATGTTTCACGTTACATAAACAATAGCTTCATAGAGTTCGATACACCATAAAACCTACAAAAAAAGAGACGCTTGATTGAACGAGGCAGCGAAAGTGGTATGGAATTTACAAAGCGCTTTTACGAAAAATGCAGATGATAAAACAATCAATACAGCGTAGATACACGAAGCTTTTACTTGCACCATCTATAAACTAGGAGGCTCAAAGCCGTAATAAGGTTGTTTACTTTTTACTTTCAAGGCGCGGCCGAGATACGTTTAGCAAACGCACTAAAGCTTGAAGCATCATGATGTTGACTCGGTACATACACCGAGTCGACACATTTTATTAACGTCTCAAGATTATACGGAACCACTTACACCGAATGTCATAACTAATATTAGTGTCACGTCGAAGTATTTTGCCAATTGTTAGAATGTTTATATTCTTGGGCTTTAACCTTATATGTGTATTTGAAGGTAGCCTTATAAGTCTAAAATAAACTCTCACGCAACTAACGTACCGTTTTGATCACACGCGGTAGATTTTTCAACCGTGGGTTATTACAAAAATAAATGAAAACGTACTTTTCAATATAATGTTTGTTTTGACGACGGCTACCATATATATACGATGTTGTTAAGAAACGGGTGTCGACGTGCGTTAGACCCACACAAAGAGGGATTGATTGCTACGATCTTGTAAAATATGAACCATGCTCCACTTAAAGGAATTGATTAATTGCTAGTGGGACTTCTCAGACGCGAGTCCATACGATCCAATTTGGGATCGTCTGAGACGCTTATTTGTCGGCGCTGCTAGTTTTTTAATAGTCTGTACCATCAATCGTTCACGATGTAGATTTACAAGTTTACGATTGATTCATTTGATGAACATAATGATATGTTTTTTTAAAGAGATCCAACGTGTGAAGTATGTATGACAAGGATTTGGATTACGCAGTTTCGTTCAGCGGCGGTGCGTATGTAACCGAAATTGCACAAGTTTTTGCTAAAGTTTCGGACAATGCCTGGCTGGCTTTACAATGGTGTATTTTTGTTCGTGTGGTCTCAACTGACAGTTCGTGTGATGTATTGGGCTTGGGTGGAGGATTATTTTTGCCCATTCCACAAAGTTTGCAATGCATCTATTGTACCTAAGGGACGGAAGCGGCTTTACAAAGAATAAGAGATTATTGTCGACAGAGACTTATGAATCGTTTAGAAATTACATACTAAAACATAAGATTTTTTTCTAAAAAATAATAAGAACCAATCGGAATCCATCTTACCTAAGTCTGTCGCCATATCAACAATTCTAAATTATTGTATTCCGGCATTTAGAGTTAAGATTACCAGGTCCTCAGATTGTTGAGAATTCCGAATGAAATGCGCCTCATTCTTCGGCCTTCATGGCAAGCGCTTCATCGACCTACAATAAAAAGTACAAAAAAAACAACTTCTTAGTTCTTAGTCTTCATGTATCTTTTTAGTACACGAAAACCGTTTTGCACAGTAAATTCTACAGGTGGCAATATTTACAAAACATTGGGAACTATTTCGATTAAATAGCTCACGTTAAGTTTGCAAACGAACTGTGTTTTGAATTTTGCAAGTCGCACGAGCCCAGACCAAACAGAGTGTATAAATAATGCATGCCACCAACTTCAAAGCTCAATATAGAGATGTCAAAACGGTAAAAGAGCAGCAAAACTTTCGTGTACCTAGCTCCCGGTTTGGTGATCAAAGCTTAGCAAGCCATTTTTATCGTTTCCTTTACATTGCTTACGTGTAGATCCGCAATCAAAAATTGTTTGCAATTTCACTCATAGCATCTCAAGAATAATACAGTGTCTCAAAATTTTGTATGGATTTACAATAAATAATATGAATGCTCAAACGTTGAAATTCAACCATAAGCACGAAGATTGTAAATGTTTACACAGTTTTACATTTTTTTATGATTGATTTTTTTAATTCTATGGCAGAGAAGCGATTGGCCTTTATCTCAGTATCCAGAGATGATAGGTTTTTTATATGATGAATGATAATAATGCCAAAGAAGCACACGGCATCGTCAATAGACTTAGATCTTACTGACTGCTATCTTACTAAATGCAGGAATATAACAAAATTGAACTGTTTTTATTGCTATATTTATATATTTGCTATATTTACGCAATTTTATAACTGATTACTTGCAGTAAATGTAATCATTTAATAACAAACATTGACGTAATAAAAGCCACTTGTATCGATGCCTGCGATAAGTGCAAAATGCTTGGTTGTTGGTGGAAATAGTTCCTATTGATAATTGATCTAGTATCAATGATATCATCAACTAACTGATGCCTAGTATTCATGAATGTAATGAATAGTCCTTTGTTCATGTGAATTGTTTAATTATTATTAAAATTTGATAACCTTTTTAGCAGTGTAGTACCTAAATTCAACATTCCTTTGATAGTATTATTACACAAGGTTTTTGTCCACGTCTGAGTAGAGCTGTCTAACTGCGTGGGTGTAGGCATAAATCAATATTAAAAGGGCGTTATTTTTCGTACCTAGTACGTCTAAATGTTAAAAATAATACAATATTTAGTTGCGGTACGTTTTATGCTTGTGCCATTGTATTCTGATGCCTTGATTTTACATATTGCATAAAATAAAATGTATCTGAAACGTAGTGCCGCTTATGGGCAGTGGGCTTGTAAGTCTCGATCGTCATTAAATGTTTGAATAATTCTCCCAACGCCCACCAGCCGTGGGCGAAGTGTTAAATTTTACAAGTCATTACACCGAATTTTTACTTTCAAAATATACAATGGTTTACCGATGGGTATTGGAGCCAATGAGTAATCACGCGCAGTGGTATGGGCACCTAATCAGTGCTCATACATAGTAAGTAGTAAGGCGCTACCAGTTGACAGCTAAGTAATGATTTCACAATGTAGTTATAAATATTTGATAACAAATTATGTACTGAAGTATTAAATTTAATATTAAACTCTGTTACTATTCAATGTTGATAAAATTCTCCGTTTATCACGACGTTTTAGCGGGATTGCTAAAATAATGTGTTCATGAAAGTTACAAAATAGAATTGAATGGATCATCAACAAACTAACTACCACAATTTTTTGCCATAATTCTTGTGCTGCTCGAGATTATAAACAAGTGGTAGATTTGGCGTTCCAAAATGATCCTAAAATTATTTGCAGTAGTTGGATGTGTGGGTTTTGATGATTATAGGTAGACAATCAAATAATTAAACGTTGATTTGTAAAAGACAGACCACAAACTCGTTCCGCGAAAGTATTTCCTTTGATGTTCGAGAATTTCTCGAGTTAGCAGCTGATTCATCCGCGATCTATTTCCAGATTGTTCCTCGTGACGTGGAATGATCGCGGCGAAAGCTCGACTACATTTGTTTTGCCGAAGGAGGATGTTTCACATCCCACAAACGGCTACATTAGATGTTGTCGTTGCACAATGTTTGATCACATGTTTCTTCCGATGTACCGAGCACGCGCACTATCAAAATATTGACCCTCTTATCCGCATCGAGGTTGCATTGCGCTTTTAATACACACAAGTGTCTGTCTACTTTTATTTGCTTACCCCATTAGCCGGCACTTATTGTGGAGCCATGAGTTGAAAAAATATTGGCTGAGTGCCGTTAATGCGGCAACATTTCACTTTATCAAATCGTTATCTACGAAGCTACCTACAAACATGTATTTTTTGCTCTGACGGTGTCCTAATGTGCTCGTTAGGCTCATTTATTTAGGTCCATTTTTTGTTGAAAGGGCCATTCTTTACCCTAAAGGGTGTTCTGTAACAATTAAGGAGCTGTTATAGCTAAAAAATGTCACCCTTTGAAGGGCTATGGCGGTCACTGTCCAAAAAAGGTAATGCTTTTTATCACCTGGTTTGGAAGTCACAAAATGTTTATCACCACTCACCGGGTTGTTGATTTATGCTTCCACCCCTTCAAGGACCGTCCGAAATGAATTAGATTGTTTAATTGGTCATTCATTTTAGACGATAACGCCAGTCACAGACGAGGTCGACCTATTTTAGGTCACTGAAGTGGTTCTTCATCCAAGAACTCTATCTAAGTCGTTTTGTGCGATCAAAGTGGTAACAGTTTGCTGCTGTCTAAAATGTTATTATTTAGGCATTGGCTGCATAACTAAATTAAGATTTATTACACATAATTGCTATGCTATCTCGTGGATAATGGATAATGTGTAAGAAATATGATGTGCTTCATTTAAGACATAAAGTAAAACGTAAAAAAAGAATATAATGACTGGTTTACACTTTTCCTGGGCCCACCCGTGACGTAAAAATTAAAGGCTTATCTTAAATTATGCGTAATTGAAGGGTCTGAAGGAACAGATTGAATTTCAAAGGTTTGATTGATAGCTATACCTACTCTAGGGTAATGTTTCTGATTAGGCATTAACATTCGGATAATTATTAGATATTATTACCATGAATATAAAATGATCTAGTTACATTTTGCTTCTGTACAGGGTGAAACTTGGATGCAAAAGGCCAATAATAGTATACTGTGGCGTTTGGTGGAGGAGGCTTACACCCAGTAGTACCAAATGTAACCCATATATAGACAGTAATAAAGACCAGAGCATTTTTTTCCCTATTCCCTACAAGTTCCTATTTTTTTCGTATCTAATAAAAGATGGTTTATTATCTACTTTAGTCTAGGGTTTTATTATATGCTTGGTATATGTTTATTCTATCCGTAATCTAGTTCTTAGATTACAAGCTTTGGAGTTCGTTTTCGTTTGGGGCTAGATGGCGCTGTATGTAATTATTGGCATTCTAAGGTTGTCTGAATTTAATTTATTTTATAGGAAAGGCCGTCTATTACTAGTTTAAGTATTATTCGATGATATATTGTGTGCAATAAAGTGTTCATATGATTCAATTTAATTTTGTTCTGTAATCATTTACTTATTTTATTTAGTAATGATACAAATGTGTCATGTAATTATTTGTAATGGGACTAATTAATTATAATGAATACTTACTCTTTATATAGGTACCTACCAGATATCCGATTCTGGTTTAATAATGTCGTTAAACTGTTATTCTTGATGTAAATTGCTTGTTGTAAACTGTTAAATTAATACGTATCTGGGGATTTCAGCTTCCCCATAAATTGATGGAATTTGGTTTAGCTCTATTACTCGATTTATGTGTGCCTTCGATGCCATAATATTTATGGTGAACCTAATTTCAATAAATTTGCATTTTACTGTTCACGGACGGCGGCGTGCCGGTCCCGGCATAGAAAATTTGCCTCTCACATACATTTCGTAAGAGGCAATTATAGGAAAAAAATTAGAAGATAGACAGCTGCATCCACCTTGGCTTGCCCACCAACCTGCAAAAATGTATTTTGTCAGCAAATTGAGTTAAATAAGCAAAAAAATACCTTCTTGCTGACCTAATATAACAACTAAATACCATATAATGACTTACCTTTAAGTTTTCTATTCGTAATTATGTGTTTGGGGCTAGATTACGCTGTATAAAATGCTTAACTTTTCAATGTGGTTATAAAACTACTTTTATAAATATATCAAAAACTTTTGTGTAAACAAACAAACCCAAACCATGAACAATATTTTATCCTTTTTATTTAACATTTGACGATTACTACTTTGTACATAACAAGAAAAGCAATCGGATTACCTCAGTACCGTTACAAACGATCTATATAATAGTTTCTGATTAATTATTTGTTACTTTATCATAAATAAATCAGCCGTGGGTAATAAATGTTGAATTTATCAAATTTATTACCAAGATCCACATATACAATGTTTCTTTACACAAAGCAAACATAAGACCGCTACGAAATTTGAGACCCAACGTGCTTATGAATCACAAAAGCACCGCTACATATAGAGCTAGGTTCTTAGACACAATACTTTATTGTTCCCTGAAACAACACAAAGCTCTCTGTTCTCTCATTCTACTTAATTCTCACAGAATTTTCTAAATGAAGAGCAATCTGAGTGGCAATCCAAATTTCAATACCAACACAGTAACTGTTCTTATATACGTACCTAGTTTTAATTGGTAAGCAAAAAGTTTTGGCTCGCTAGAAAAGTGGATTTCTTGTTCTTATTTTTTCGTAAACAGATGTTTTGGCAAAGTATCGCGTTTTGAAGCACTGTTTCAAATTTATTTTTTAGGTCCTTACATAGCTAACCCAACTTTTTTGTTATAGACATGTCTGAATCCACAAGTACATATAAATTTTCGTGGTCTTTTTATAAAAACACTTTAGAAGAGTGAACGAACATACTTTTTTGTTCCCATTATTATATTCATGATTTTCTATCGAACTGGATAATGTAAAATGAAAGGGTATGTTTATAAATATGCCATTACATATGATAAATCTTACCTAATTCCGTCGCCATAATAACGATTCTTAAAAAAATGTTGTGTTCCGGCATTTAGAGGTAAGATAGCCAGTTCCTCAGTTTGTTGAGGATTCCGGGTGAAGTGCACCTCTACCTATTTATATGGCCTTATCTCAACTTGTTACCAGGTCAAGGAAAGATGAAGGACAAGCGCTTCCCCTTCGTACAATAAAAAAAATACATTAAAATCATATAAAATAAACTTTATTTTTTATAATTATAATGAAGAAAATAGTTTTTTTTTTGCACAATATTTGCAAATTTTAAGCAATGGCTAAATGATATTTGTTTTTTTATTATTACACCAATATTTACAATTACTAAACCTGCAAAAAGTTTTTTTTAGAGCAAATAATTCGAGCATATTCTTTATACCTAACTTACTTTGTTTGCTGACAAAATTGATTTTGGAGCTGACCTAAGCTGACTATTTTTTTATTACCTGTCAGTTAAAATGATAGCCTAAATAGGGTATCTAGCTTCCGTTCGTGTTTCAAATCGTCTATGTGGCGAAATAGCCAAAATAGATATGTCCATGGGATGTGGGCGGGAACGAAACAGTTAATTCTAATTATCGCCGTATTGTGAGGCGAAATTTTATTGCTATCTCATTGGCGCACTCATTACGGCCAGTGTCGGTAATTGTCCCCATTGTTATGTCCCACAGACGTTTTTCCTCGAATCCGTGAGAATCTGAGCCGAGGGGATATTTTGAGTTTCTGCAGACTAGACGGAATTCATTTAATCGATATAATCTTGCTTCATTACATCGATGATGTTAGACACATTTTGATATTTTTTTACAATTAATGAATAAATATATAAATTCTTACATATTTGAGCTGAGAGATTTGGTTGAGACATTCAACTTTGTGTCTGGGTTTTCATAATTCTTGCGATACTTTTATATGAGGTGACTGTTGACTCTATTCAGCGCTGCAATGCGGCCAGGTCTTGGGCACGCTTTTAACTGCTACTGGTATATAAACCAGACAGTTTCCCTTGTAAAACGTTAGATAAATTAATAAAACACAAAAAAAAAACATTTACTGACAATTTAACTAACTATGTAATATACACAATTTTTTTATGATAAGAATTAAAAAGAAGGTATTCATTAATTTAATTTTTTGGAAAACATTTTTGACATCGATAATTTCACTTTGTTGCTGGACTTTAATAGATAGAATATAATATATAATAAGTATACCATTAATTAAAAAAATGCAAGATTTCCACAACAACTTTCTCATGCAAACAACACCATTTATGTTATGTGTGTTATTATATCAATCGAAAAGAAACGTTGATCGATAGGGATTACAGAACTGAAAGAACAAAATCTTTGAGCCAACAACGCATGCAATGAAGCAATGTTCGTTAAAAATAACGAGCCTCTCTGGGGCTTTGCTAAAACGATAACAAATAACTGACGTTATTGTGTATCTATTTCTGTTAGAACACACGTTGGCCTTTCAGCCAACCACTGATGGAGTCTAAAGTTTCATCGTGGCCTGTCGGAGCGATTAGCGCCCCGACAGCTAATTTATATACTCAACTTACTGTTCTATTCCCGGAGGGATGTAAGCAGCAAGAAGTGTAGACATGCCATTACTTTGTTTATTTTTAAAGAAATTACGATCATCATCATCCGCGCTAGACTTCACCCACTGAACTGTATATAGGTTACCGCCTCTATGGTCTAGTGGTACGCCCACCGGTGTCAGATCCAGAGGTCCCAGGTTCGATCCCCAGGGGGAGCAATATTGCGCATTGTTTGGTTGGTAGTAGGATGTTGTTTGAGTCCGCCCGACTAGCTTACTACCATCTTACCTAATTCTGTCGCCTTACCAATACTTTTTTTTTATACTACTAGGAGACCGGACAAGCAAGTAGCGCACCTGGTGTTAAGTGTACTCTTGCCTATGACAAAGCCTTACTGCATAGGTCACATCCACAAAGAACATAGCCTAAACGGCACTGCAATGCGCCCGTCAACTTGAGGCATAAAGGTGTTAAGCCTCACGTACCCGTAATTTCACCGGCAACCATACCCTTCAAACCGAAACACAGCAATGCTGCTTGGCGGCTAAATTATACTTAAATTGTTATGTTCCGATATTTAGAGGTAAGATAGCCAGTTCCTCAGTTTGTTGTGGATTCCGGGTGAAGTGCGCTGCCACCTTCGGCCTTATCGTAAATTGAAAATCAGGTGAGATGAAGTCCAAGCACATTTCCGGCGTACAATAAAAAAAATAGGTCTATAGGTAGGCCATTGTTGACGTCACGTTGTTCAGTCTCGCGATTCTTGCGAAGATATTTCCGACTATTTGGACTTTAATTATGATAGGTTCGAGGCTTGCTTGGCCAGTAATTAGTATAAGATACACTTATACAATATATTTTAGGCCAACAACACAACCCCTTGTCATCATTGCTTAGGTTAACTAGGTAACTACTTTTGCATCAAAATCGAATCCATATTTCGCATTTTCAAGATTTTTGTTTGCAAAGTTTGTAATTAAACGTTTAATCAACTTTATCGCGAAATAAATAATTATCAATTTCACAAAATAATTCCTTGCATTTGCAAAATTGAAAGCCCCAAGCAGCCAATGTTAACATTCCATTAAATGGATTGTTTTATTTATTGTAATAATGTGCATTATGTATCCGCAATGGGTGGATACAGTCATGTTCGCTTATTTCAATTTAGTCGAATAAATCCTGTTTTATTTTTTATTGTTGCCATAGCGAAAGACTTAGGTAAGATGGTGTTGGTTGTAGCCTTAAATAAAGTCCTACCACCAACCAAATAAATGCTTATGTATTTTTATACTTGTTTTTGTTCGCTATTATCTGCAAATATAGAGGTACATACAAACAATGTAATGGTACACGTTTTATATTTTTGGATTCCGTACATATTCATAAATAGAATTGATAGCTGTCAGATGATGATTTTAGAATCTTAAGTCGAACTACAGCGGTTTGAGGTGCGAGCATCCAACGATAACGGATACCGTCGACAATTACTATCTTTTTTATAAAATTATAAAAAAACCTCCGGCTTTATAATAATCCGGCTTTTTGACGATCCAGCACTTACGACATCATCGCCAAAGCCAAAAAGCATAAATTTCGCTAAAACCAGTGCGTTGTGCAACAAACAGTATCATTATCGAGCATAATGCCGGCAGCTGCGCGTCCTTACACCTCATTGCCTCTTCCATGACATTGCGCGATGCCATAAAAGATATTGAGTTTTGTAATATAAAAGTATCGAGAGAGGACTGTCGATATTTATATCGCAGTGACTTCAAACGAGGAGGTGAAACTTTCGGAAACTTTAGTTAGTATGGGAGGGAATGTCAGCCATCTATGTGATAGGCCATTTTATGCCAGAGAAAACATATTTCACTACACCGAACGAAAATGTAGCACTTTAATTGTTCACTTCTAACAGATTACGAAGCTTGCACTCCTGACATTGTTTCAGATCGGAATGCTAAAGGCGTCCCAAACATACCCTTTCAACTCTATATCTGGAAGCAATTTTCGGAATGAGCTGCTCTGACAATAATTTGAGGACAAATTGCTCGAACATTCAAACAATTATAACGACATGTTAATGTTTCAATGTTTGGATGCAACGAAGCATTGTAAACTCGAGTTTTCAGCTTCAACATCTCATTAATATCCATTGCTGGACGGAACCTAAATCACCAGGCTTGGTAGACGGATTGGTGATTATGCGCAGGTAGGTAATACACAAACAAAGTAAGATGTTGACCTGCTGCTGATAAAATCCCTTAGTGGGCTTTTACAACATCCACGAACTAAGTAGGAACGGTTTTAAGCTAAGACAGCCAAAATATACTAATATGTAAGATATCGTTGATTTACTGTACCTACTTACAAAGATAAGCATCAGAATCTTAGTTGCCTCCAGCTAACTTCTAAACTGTTAAAGATTGTAATTTAAATTAATATTTTGATAGTTATCAAGATAATAAAACAGGAGAGCGTTCTCTCAAATTAATTTGTTTCTATCTGCAATACAATCTGACTGTATATTTCAAATGAAGACACTTATCATGTTTAAGATGCGATAAATTCACGATAAATTTACAAAATGGTTTCAGAACATCTCACCCTAAATGCAGGACGCGCATTGTACGTGGTCCATAAATTACCCTTCGACGATACACTAAAATAGCGTAACACCCCATCGTCATGGGAACCAAGGACGACCCCACAACCTATCGCTAAATGCCTACAAATCCATCGCCAGAAATCAAAAAGGCATCGAGACGTTACGATTAGATACCCGCTCAATAAACAATTTGGGGCTCGGAGTAATTCTCAAACGAATGATAATGCATCAGTCACGCGATGAATTCGCGCGAATCAGAATGAAACCCAACAATGTGATGGAGACCCCACACCGGAAGCTCAGAGATTTTTTTACCGGCATCAACAATAGCAGCCATTGCAAAACTCACCTAGCCAGCATGCCGTCTTTGTTTTAATTAATTATCCAGCGGATGGAATAATTAAGCTCAAATTCGAGGCTGTGATTAAAGCGGCCTATTCTAAATATTAATAATATCAGGTGCACATTGTTTTGGTGTTTAATGGAAGTAATTATCTGCGTGCTTTACCGAAATTTATTGCACTGCTTTATCTATGGCCCCCTGTGTAGCTGTATTGCAAGTTCAAGATTGTTCTATAAATGTTTGTGTTGAACGAATGAATGGATTTATGAATGAACACTTTTTGCATAAAGAAATTACATTGAACAATAGAAACATTATATAGGTGACTAAGTGTTCATGTAAATATGGCGTCCTTATCGCTAAAAGCTTAAATGTTACCATGGAAGGAAAAAGAGAAGGAAAGAAAATGGTAGCGCACGTATTGTGGCGTTTTGTGGCAATGTTGCAGATGATTTAATCCATTGGTATCGATATCGCTATGAATTGAATGTGGATCGGAGGCGGAGGGTGATCGGTCACTCTGACAGAAGTCTCTGTGGATTGGGAGTGGGAACGTTTCGGTTTCATGGCACCAGCTCCATCAATCAGCAAAACGGCTGATAATAATGTATCATCAACAACCCAGCATTTAATTGGTGATGGATCGCTTGGTATAAACCGACGCAAATTCAATGAATCATGTTTTTGGCGAAAAAAAATTCATGAGCTCCGATCGCGCATATTCAATACGGATTTATTATTTTCATCTTTTCGACTTTCCCTCCTTTGACTCGGAAGTGATACGTAAAATGACGGAAGATATGAAGGGCGGTAATGGGGAAAAATTGGGCTTTATTCAATTTTGATAGACTTGATGGTGAATTTTGGCCCCAATGTCGCTCAAGGGTCACGATGAACCTTTACGAAGCTTTTACCAATTTTTATGTCGTTTTTATTTTAGCAATGTATAACATCCGAATTTGAAGCAGGTGATTTCAGACGGTCCTTAGGTAATCAGACTGCTTGTATTAATTACCGACTATCTTCTTAATGTTACCTCGTGGGTGTGGAAATATAGTGAGAATGTTTTTAGTTATGAGAAGCAATATGTCTATAAATGACCAATATTTTATAAAATTAACCTATTTAAAAAGCTTTTATGACATTTAAAATAGGTAGCCCATTACTATCTTATTTTTTTGTTTTTTATTATTTTATTATCTTATTTTTTTAGTATAACAGCCAAGAATTTGGCTAATCAGACTGCTTTTATTGAGCACAGACAAGATATTAATGTATTGGAAAATATTCCAAGTAATTTAAATTAGTTCATAAGACAATAGAGGAAGCCTCTAGCATAAATGAGCCACCAAATATGTCACATAGCAAACATAGCTTAGTAAGGAAGTCAAAAATGTGTTTAAATAATTTGCCCAAATCAAATAAGTCAAATAGGTGTACTATACTGGTAAATAATACTAAGAAAATATGCCCTAAACCCAAAAATTATATCAAATTGTTAAGTCAGAACATTGAAGGCTTAGAAAACAAGGTGCTTGAACTGGAATTATTCATGAACTCTGATCATATTGACATCATTTGCATAACTGAACATTGGCTTAAACAACATGAGCTCATGTTTAATTTCAGTAATCACCAGATTGGCAGTTCTTTCTGCAGAGTGAATCACATCCGAGGTGGCTCAATAATATTGTTAAACAAACAAATAAAATTTAAAGATCGGACTGACATTGTTAATCATTCAGTTGAAAAGGAAATTGAAATAGCTTGTGTAGAGCTGGAGCAATTCATTATCATAAGCGTATACAGCCCACCTTGTGCCAAATATTCAATTTTTGAAAATGTTATGGAACAAATATTGTTTAAAGTGTCACAATCAAAAAAACAATTGATAGCTTGTGGAGATTTTAATATTGATCTATTGACCAAAGACACATATAGCAAAAAAATTACTAACCTGTTTAACTCCTTTAATCTAAAACCTATGTTTATGGAGCCTACTAGAATAACTGAAACCTCAGCTAAATGTATAGATAATATATTTACAGATGCCAACATTATATGGAAGAGTGTAATAAGTAAAATAAAATCTGACCATCTAGGAGAAATGATTAAAATCGAAACACAATGTAAAACTAATATAAAAAGGAAAATTAATTTTGTACCACTGACAGCTGATAGAGTGGAAAAATTAAAATCAGCACTAATGTCTAAATTACCTGTTTCATATAATGGCAACTATCCTGATTGTTTATATAATACATTTTTTACTAAATTTAGCAACATATTTAACTCAATATATACATCCAAAACAATCACAGTCTCTGATAATGCAACATTTAGTGAGTGGGCAACAGCGGGAATACATAAAAGTAGAAGAAAATTGTATGAACTTTATGGTGAAAAACAGTACAACTTTAGTGAAGAGTTTAATGATAAAGTAAAAAAATATTCTAAAATCTTTAAGGAAGTTTGTGTGGCCGCTAAATCCCAATACTTGAGAAAACAGATTGTAAATAGTAAAGATAAAATTAAAGCTACTTGGAAAATTATTAATAGTGAGACTGGAAAAGGGAAAAGCAGCAACACTAACGAATTTAATTTAAAAATAGGAAATCTTAACATATCCCAAAATATTGATGTTGCAACAGCTTTTGAAACGTTTTTTACTGATATACCTGTTTCTACCACAAAATCATTGAACTCTTCAAATATTATGGCAGAGTCAATACTGAAAAACAATGTACCATCATGTAATAAACCATTTTATTTCAAATATGTTAATAATAACGATATTATTAAAGCATTTAAACTTATAAATGAAAAGAAGACCTCTGACCTCTGGGGCATCTCTGTAAGCATTGTTAAACCTATAATAGGCGTTATAGCGCCTGAATTAGCTTTTATTTTCAACGAATGCATCGACTGCGGCGTATTCCCTAATTTAATGAAATATAGTAAAATAACTCCTCTTTTTAAATCTGGTAACAGTTCTGATCCAACAAACTTTAGGCCGATATCAGTACTACCGACATTTAGTAAAATCTTTGAGAAGATTATTCTTACACAGTTACATAGTCATTTTTATGCTAACGCCCTATTTCATGACAAACAATTTGGATTTACAAGAGGTCGCTCAACTGCTGATGCCGGTATTAGTTTAGTATCGCATATTTTCGAGGCCTGGGAGAAATCACATGATGCGTTGGGAGTCTTTTGTGATTTGTCTAAGGCTTTTGACTGCGTGCACCATGAAACACTGATTATGAAATTAGACCACTATGGTATCAAGGGTGTTGCACTAGACTTACTCACGTCTTACCTAAGTGATCGCATACAGCATGTCGACGTGAACGGCCAGCGTTCTTCAGGATCTTTGGTTACCATGGGTGTGCCGCAGGGTTCTATATTGGGGCCTTTCTTGTTTTTAGTATATATTAATGATCTGCCCCAAATAATTAAAGATGACCATGAGATTGTTCTGTTTGCAGATGATACGTCACTTCTATTTAGATTGAAGCGACAAATGACTAACTTTGACAACGTAAACAATGCAATCTCAAAAATTTTTAACTGGTTTAATGTAAATAACTTAGTACTCAATCAGAAAAAGACCAAATGTATTCGATTTATTTTACCAAATGTAACTGAAGTTAAAGCTAATGTAAAAGTTAAAGAGGAAAACATAGAATTAGTCAAAACCACTGTATTTTTGGGATTAACTTTAGATAATAAACTTCAATGGGGCCCACACATAGATAAACTGGCGAAGAGACTTAGTTCTGCAGCATATGCTGTAAAGAAGATACGTCTTCTCACAGACGTTGCTACAGCAAGACTAGTTTACTTCAGTTACTTTCACAGTATTATGTCATATGGCATAATACTGTGGGGAAGTGCTGCAGATATAGACACCATATTCGTTTTGCAGAAGAGGGCTGTTCGCGCTGTTTACAAAATGGGTCCCAGAGATTCATTAAGAGACAAGTTCAAAGAAATAAATATATTGACTATGCCCTGCCAATATATTTATGAAAATATTATGTATGCGCGTAAAAACATAAGCTTATTTGACAAAAACTGTGATAAACATAATTATAATACTAGAAATAAGAATAAACTCGCTGTTCCCACAACTAGGCTCCATAAGGTTAATAAATCGTTCATAGGGCAAACTGTACGCTTTTATAATAAATTGCCAAGTGATGTGCTAAGCTTGTCAAATAATAAATTCAAAAATTTTGTAAAACAAAAGCTATCCAGGAAAGCTTATTATAAAATTTCAGATTACCTAGAAGATAAGAAAGCCTGGCATTAAAAAAATGAATTTGCTCCAGTGAATAAATTGTAATTAGTATTAGATAATTTTAAGCTATTGTAATGGATCATGAAAAAAAAAAAAAACTAGCCCGAGGTTCTTGCCTTTCTCCTTGTGTGCTGGTCGCGATTCCGAACAGGCGGTAGATTTGACGTTTCAAAGTGATCCTAAAAAATCTTACTGAATAAAAATATTTGACTTTGACTTTGACTTTGACTACTTACACGTTAATGCTTTCTATTCTTAATCTAAGATATTTTCAAAAAAGGTGCCACATGTGTCCCCATAGTAAATGCAAGTTGGGTGTTCCGTTCTGTCATAAAGTTTATTATATTTTTTTAGGGAACGCTATCTCGACTTATCAAAAAACTACTGAAGAAGCTTTTTTTCAATGTTTGTGCTTCCGATAAGGTTATTTTAAACATGACACATATTTGACTTCTTAATCAAATTTAAACTGGCAGTGAA
Source organism: Venusia cambrica (assembly GCA_951394065.1). NCBI lineage: Eukaryota > Metazoa > Arthropoda > Insecta > Lepidoptera > Geometridae > Venusia > Venusia cambrica. The sequence continues at coordinate 9,212,767 of OX596035.1, forward strand.
GGCAAGAATTAGTTTATGGAAATTATATGGCCAAGTGCGGACACGCGCTTCCATATTTCAAGGTAAAAAAAAAAACACTTTTCACGTACGGGCACTAGAAATACTCACTCTGTCAAAATTTTAACAATCTACCTGTTACGGTTTATGGTTTACGGATGGACAGCGGAGGCTTGGTTAATTGGGTTCCGTTGCCAATCTTTTACCTTGTTGTATGACAACTTATAGTAAAAAAAACGGCCAAGCATGCATCAGTCCAACAAACAAAATGCATAGATCAGCATGTATTGCCTCGAAATGATGTCTATTCACATTTCAATAACATATTAATTTTAAAAACAGGTATTTTTTGCACGTCCTTTTGATGTTCCTGTATTATTACTAAGCATCAAATTTGCGATAATTAAATTAAAAAACCTTTAATTTAGAGAGTCCATAGTTACAAAGTCAAAGTTACAAATTACAATAGATAATAACAAAATTACAACATAAATATATTAATAATAAAAATACAAGTGAACAAAGTTCATACAAAAAAATTGTAAAAAAAACCAACGATATAATAATTGTTGTACAAAATATGTTCTCATTACATGTTTAATTCATTTGTTGTAAAGTTTACTTCAACATCGTGTTCTCATTGATATTTTCACAAGTTCAACTAATTTAATTTATGGTCACGTAAAGATAGCGCTTGGTTGGAAGCGGTCGCCCACATCACCAATTACCTAATAGATAAGGATTTATTTATGATCCTTGGTTCGTATTCTGAATTAAAATTCATTGTTTCTCTTATCCTGAAAACGATACGATACCCGAGGTCAAAGAATTGCTTTATCTGGAGACATGAAACGGCTTTTAGACGGAGTGATAATCGGGAGTTGAAATACTTAACCTTCAATTTGAATTCTATTTTATCCTTACTTCACGATGCTATATCGGATTTCTCGAATGTAAGATTCATAGATTAGAATTGGGTTTGACTATTTAAGATACGGAGTTTTGTTGCTTAAAAAATAAACTGTTTACTTGAAATCCCCACAATAAGAACGCTTTCATGAACTTCTTATTATGCGTACTGCATGAACTTAGAGTCAGCTCCCATCCTCTATTTTTCCGCTGTATAACGACCCCAATCTCTTCAAGACAAGTCTTAAAGAGAGATAAAAGACACAAGGATAGAGGCACAGGAATAAAGAGAATAAAGAAAGATGAACTTAGAGTCAGCTCCCAGCGTCTATTTTTCAGCTAAATATCGACCTCAGTCTCTTCAAGAGAAGTCTTAAAGAGTGATAAAAGGCACAAGGATAGGGGCACAGGAATAGAGAGAATAAAGAAAGATGAACTTAGAGTCAGCTCCCAGCGTCTATTTTTCCTTGAATAACGACCCCAATCTCTTCAAGAGAGTTAAAAGACACAAGGATAAAACTTGTTACTGATCTGGATCAGTTGAGTTTCGAGACCGTTTGTAACGACCCTAGGTAACTCAACTGCTTACCTTGCAAAAGTCAGATTTTACATACTGTTTGAATAAATAATTAAGTACGAGTACTTATACTGTATTATATGAATTGTCTCCAATATTTAAACAATTTGTCACGCTTTGGGGTACATTTTATGAATAAGATATATTATAAAATGTACTCCTAGTACAAGACAAACAAGTACGTAACGCAAATAAAAAGTAATTGTGGTCATTATTTGTCGAAATAGCAAACATCATGTGTGGCGATGTTTTTGTAAAATAATGTAAGGCTAAAGTTTACATATTCCCGTTTCGCAAACGATGATCCAAGTAGGACGCTGGCTGTTGTAAGTATGCGCATACATATGGTATTGTATGTTAAACTACAGTACAGGCAGGGTCAAAAGTGCTACAATATCTCTGGCATCAGGAGATGGAACAATCATCATCTTGAAGTACTGACGGAATGGCCATAGACTACTAGACATAATTATCAGGTAATGTTCTATATTATCTATGATATATAATATTCTATTGACGACGATTATGTACGATTACGAGTAACGCTAATATGCGACGTGTGATCCAAAGGTTGGCTCTTATTTAGGCCAGTGAATAAGCATAGCTTTTCAGCGTGGCTGTGCAGCCAGTGCCTTACGCTTTCGTCTGATACTGGTTTAGAACAGTAAAGTAACCTATAGACCGTTTATAATGGACTAAGGCAACCAGATTGCTACCGTTGTAAATAGTTGGTTTAATTAAATAAATGAATAAAATATTACAGGACATTTTTCACACATCGCCATCTAGCCCCAAACTAAGCAAAGCTTGAAATATAGTATCTAGAAAGATGTGATACTTTTTTTTGTAAAGACAGAGTAGGTGCGCCAAAATGGACTACAATAAGGATTGGTCAACTCCGTGTTTTAAAGAATAATCAACCTTATTTATTCTTAACAGTTCGATAACTATTTGGTATCAATAACGATTCATAAAATCGTTAAGAAACAAACATAATCTTAGAAATAATCAACTTTTTCTAAAATATGTCATATTTATGAACCAGCAAAAAGTAAACATAATATGGAACATATTATGTCTATATTATAGAGGTACATACTTGTACTTGGAACATAGTTTTACCCCGTAGTTGGGCTGACACAACATGCCACCTACCTCCACTTGGAACATGACTTCTAACGTCAAAAGGAAGTTTTAGGAAAGAGTCAAGGTTGGTGGTAGGACTTTGTTTGAGTCCGCCTGACTAGCTACCACCACTTACCGTATTCTGTCGCCGTAACTTCAATTAAAAAAAAATGTGTTTCGGCGTTCAGAGTTAAGATTACTGAGAGCTGAGGATTCCGGGTGAAGTGCGCTTCCACTTTCGAACTTATCATGACTTGGAAACCAATTGAGATGAAAGCCATGCTGTCCCATAGTATAAACATAAAAATAACGGGATAACTGTAGGCTACAAAGTACCCGTACAACGACGGTCAGTCCCTTTGTACAACATAACTAGGCTACAAAAAAAAACCTATGAGCATCATATTTGAATACAGCCCAAATCCATTGAAAGAGATGCCTCTATTAAAAAATCCAGAGGAAGATATACAATGCTTAGCCGAGCAAAACAAATCAAAAGAAAAATATAAACAACTGCGATCATGGGTGATTGTAGTTGATTTATTTTTGTTCATAGCTAAGCGTAACTCGCTTTGAGAAAAAAATAAAGTTGTGGTCTTATATGGAGCACTTGCCTTGAAAGGTACCTATTCAATCTGGACTTGACCAGATTGTACTATTGCGGAAAGACTGACCAGAGAAAGGAGTTCCATTCCTCACCAGTACTAATGACAAAGGTAAAGGCGAATTGGATGCTGCTTCGTCTTTTTTAAGTACGTATTCCTAAGTCATGGTGTAAGTTCTAAGTCACCTTATAAGGTGACGAGGGGGTAGTCTTTGTCGGAATCCAAAGGCAATGTGGTGCTATCTGTACTCTTAAATATTTAGTAGAAATGGAACGCATCCGTTCAGTAAGCGCTGACCTCTCGCCTCGCGGCAGGATCCGAGGCATTACGTTGTCTTTGCTGTTATGGAGATAAATATTGTTCTGTGAGCTATGGCTGAGTCACTCCTTTGTAGACAACACCAATGATTCAGAGAATTAGCTTATTAAGGTGTTAACCACAATATTATATCAATAACACGCAGACACCATAATAATTATCGAAAGAAAATGATGTTAATATGGAAAATTAAATTTATAAATTCACTATTAGTTAGTTTTTATGTATCGGCGATAAAACGAATGAAAGGATTTGAAACTTGGTGAGAAGATATATATGCAATTAAGTTATTATTTTTATATCGTACGACAGGGAAGCTCTTGACCTTCACCTTGAAATCAGGTGATGATTTCAAGTTTAGATCAGGCCAATTGCTTAAGCGCTTTTCATCAGGATTCCTGGCGCAAAAGAGTCTAGTTTCCTCACGATTTAACATTTGCCGTCAGAGCATGTATATTTCAAATGCGCGCATAATCACCGAAAACCGAAAAGTCCAATGGTGCACGACTGGATTTTTTTTTTTTTTTTTTTTTTTTTTTTTTTTTTTTTTTTTTTTTTTCTAACATACATACATGTTTCATGGTTTGAGACCCTCTTTTAAGTATGGAAATACCTGTGTTAGAGAGTCCCGCTCTTCCATAATTTTTAAATTAAGTTAAAATAAATTAACAAAAGAAAACTTAATCAACAAAAAATACATATATTTATATAATATCCAAAGCTTAAAACAAAAAATGTGTCTGTGTGTGTGTGTGTGTGTGTGTGAGTGTGTGTGTGTGTGTGTGTGTGTGTGTGTGTGTGTGTGTGTGTGTGATGGTGTGTGTGATGGTGTGTGTGTTTGTGTGTGTGTGTGTGTGTGTGGTGTTTATTATGAAATAATTTCCAGGAGTTTTTCAGTTTCCTCGTAGTTAAGTGTTAATAGCCATTCATTCAGAGTTTTTTTGCATTTATAATTGTTTAGAGAGTAGATACTTAAAGTTCTATTAATACTGTTGTAGAGGTAAGCAGATTGCGTGGCATACTGCCGCGATGCAAACTGTGACCGAGCAGCTATTGTAGTAGCTACTCTATCTCTTCTGCGTTTATGTAAATTTTTGGTGTTGTATTTAAGAGTTTTATGTAGCTTCATAATTGCGTTTTGGATATAGAGTTTCCTGACTGATAGTAGTCCTGAATCACGGTAGAGCATAACTGTAGCGTATCGGTAGGGCTTAAAATAAATCACTTTTAAAAGGGATCTCTGTGCTCTTTCGAGTTCTAAGAATTTTGTCTTACTAGCTCCTCCCCAGACTGGTATGCAATAATTTTGAATTGATTGGGCCAAAGATATATAGATTTGATTGATTAAGTCCTTTGGGGCAGCATGACGTAATATTTTAAAAATCCAGATTAGCTTACGGATCCTGTTCATTAAAAGTTCGATGTGAGCATGCCAGGACAGACGTTGGTCAATCATGATACCTAGGTATTTTGTGGTCGCTACTTTGTTGATGTTTGGGCAATCACATAAAGCGTCAATTAGCTTACATTTGTGTATTTTAATGTCATAATCAAGATTGGGTTGGCTATTATTGTATTTAGAAAAGGTCATAAAGTTTGTTTTAGAGACATTAAGGGTTAGTAAATTCATGGATTTGAACCCACAACCTTAGAATCGGAAGGCGGGCCCATACCATTTGTATATTACATGGTAAAATAACTTTCCTGACATTAAAACCTTTCAACTTGCATTTCCCCGTTCACCGTACTTCTACTTACAACTCGAAGCGAGTAAAACGCTACCACAAAATGTATCAGATGGCACGATTACAAGAACTAATGTATCTATTTGTAACTGCCTTGGTTTCCGGCTTTTTGCTACACGAATATATCAAGTAAAACGTTTTGTACCCTGAGTTTAAATTAAACTAAGATAAAATTATGATGATTATAGCAAAACTCCATTCTGAGCCTCCTCTGAGCAGTTCTCTCGGTCTCAGCAGTTGTCATTAATGGGCCGTTAGAATAAGCAAAATAATACAAAAAAGGCTAGACAATAGATTTTATCAGCAACAAGGATCTGCCCACGGCTTCGTCCACGTGGTAGCTAGATTAAAAGTAGTCCATGTGTTTCTTCTTTCGTTCTATGAATAGATAACAAACAATCAACTCACAAATTGAGTCAATTTCGAATTCATAATTGTATTTCTTTCATTTATTTATACTTAAGATACTGGTATGTTATAGAAGTACCTATGGATTAACGTGATGCAATAGAATTTCGATTATAAATTTTATATCAAGATTTTTTGAGAAATCTACTGTCGTGTGTCTTTATTTCTTTGGGTGCTGCGCGTTCCACTATGTAAAATGTAAAACACACCGTGATTGTTTTACAATAGTTTTACAATAGCCATCGACTATAAATACTTTTTACCATACAATAAACAAACATCACAAAACGATATTTACTATGCTTGGCAGGCATATTATTGATCCCAGTAATGGTGAAAGACACTATAAAAAATCCATTTTGCATTATGCTTATCAGTTGTGCACATTTTTTTTATGTAATAGGGTACCATAAAAACAATGAAGGAAGCTGCTAAACCTCTTCTGGTGAAATCCCTTAGTCGACTTGTACGACATGCGAGCAGTGTGAGAGATCGAACGTGACGACATAAAAAGGCTAAACAAAAAAATAAATATAGGGCATGATTATTATAGAATCAACGATATTTTGCGAAATATTTATTCACTGTTTTAAAGGAAAAATATCAGACTCTCAAACAAAAATCTTATAAAGCTCAGATTCCTTAAATCAGAGTACATTTTTGCTAATTCATCTCTTCGCCCTGTGGCGTCGGTAAGTGGTGGACGACGGAAGTCGCTTTTTTCATCCGCAAACCCTTGAGAGCACCGTAAAGTGTCTTCGAAATGACTTTTTCTCGTTGAAAGTACATACATTTCGACATCTGTTTTTGTGCTCTACACTTAAGTTGACTTGAAAATTTTCGCATTGAAAATTCTAATATTTCCAGTCAAGATAATGTTAAACGATAACTGTAACCTAAGTAGGTACCAACATGCGGTCACTATACAGTAGAATCCTTGGAATATATCATCATTATTTTCCTGCCCGCTAGCCCATGTTATCACGTAAACAAATACACTGGGGATGTTATTTAAAAAAAAATGTAATGTCATAGGTTAATGACATTACATTTTATGTTACTTTTTTATAAATGATAAAAAAGGCAAGCTTTTGATTACCAGCTCACTTGATGTACAAATATGTGGCCTAAGATGCCGTATGCTTGTTAATAAGCAAGCTGTAGAGTACTAACTAGCTGTTTACTTAATTGTACGAAAGATTATATTTAAGATACGACCTAATGCTACAAATACAGTCACTTATACGCCTACTTTTCCTCGACCAACTTGTAATTGTCTCGTTCGCTACTGCTGTTAGTTTCTATTTTTTTTTCTTTTTTTTTTTATTCTTGTAATCATGTCAGGGGTCATAGACATAGAGTTTTTGGTGTGCACATGAGGAAGACAGATTACTTAATACTATTAGAAATAGTAATGTTGTTAACTAAGTAACCACATAAAACGCAAATAGAAACAATTGTTTTAACACGACATACATACAAAAGAGGAAGTAATGACAGCAAGTATAGGCAGGGATACAAATTATAGAAGCAAATGTAAGCAAATTATGAAACAAAAGACAAATACAAGAATAAATACCCTGGGCACTATACCTACCCAACACCCGACTAAATATGGAAAAGATCCCAACGATGAAAAAGATTCCAACTCAGCAAAATGTGTCAAATTAACAAAATGTTGGTTTATGACCATTGTGATATATACAATGCAACATTTTTATTCAATATAATGTGCATTTAAACTAACTATGTACGTAACCTTAGGAAATTTTACTGATTTCTTTGAATCAGTCAGATTACCTAAGGACCGTACAAATGGCATATAGGTAACTCAACTGTATAATAAAATACAACAATAAATAACCGCGTCTGAGGTTCGCCCACCAGTGACAGATCCAGAGGTCTCTGGTTCGATCCCCGGGAAGTATTATATCAAGCTCGGTTTGGTTGGTGGTAGGACTTGTTTGAGTCCGCCTGTCTAGCTACCAGCATCTTACCTGAAGTCGTCGTAATAACAAATAATATTTTGTTGTGTTTCTGCACATAGAGGCAAGATGCGCTTACACCTTTGGTCACCATAACTTGAAGCCAGGTGAAATGAAGGGCAAGCGCTTCCCCGTCATACAATAAAAAAAAAATGTTTAAGTCTACTTTATTCTGTATATTCCTATTATATTCCGTGCAGTCAAACGTTAAAAAAAATTATACAAAAGATTTTCTTACCACGTGTAGTGTCCAAATGTATGTAACAACTGCAAACTTCACCACAACAAATAATAACCACAATTTTCACTTCGATGTTTGAATTTCGCGCCACACGCTGGCAACATATTACGCGCTTCTCTCGCAGAAGCTGAGAGGCAACTAACTTGACAGCCGGGCCGGGCCTGTCTAGCCAGGGAAGGGACAAGGGACGGAAGGGGAGCGCACAACCCCTGCAAACATTTTCCCAGAAAACGGCCGACTCAAACATCAATAAGGAAACACCCGATTAAGTATTAATAAAGCCTTGTTCTTCAATTAAACAAATTCATTTTGGTGGATATCCAAAACACGCTGAGATTTACCAAAACGATTTGACGTCTATTCGCAGGATAATTAAGTCGCTTTGAAATTCCAAAATTCTAAAGTTTCACCGGCCTTCGAAGGTAAGAAGTTCCCGAACTTTATTTATCTTCGGGGCATGGACTGCGGGAAATCTTTGGTTTTCTCTTTTGAAGTAAAAGCAGGTCTGGACATAATTCTTCAATTAGGTCTTCTTCTGCGTTTGAATGTTCAAACTTTGTTACTTTGGAAGTATCCAATTCAGACGTTTTAATTTATTGGAAAACAAGAAACTTCGGGTTCAGTTAGTGTTTCTCAAAACTGTATAATTTCACCCAGCTAAACAAGCCTTAGATTCTTCTATAAAAATTCTAGATAACCTTTATATCTAGATAACATCTCTTCAAAATCAATCCATTTGAATAATCAAACTAATAAACGGCTTGACATTAAAATTTCATACAGAAAATCTTTAAAATCGAGGTTGGGTTTTGGAAACACAAACACTCGATTGTCATCAAACACTAAAAAGGTCTATGACATTAATATTTTTTTCTCGTGTTCGTAAAAAAGATAGTGAAGCAACTTGCTATGCACAAATTCACGCGACGCTCTATTAAATGTTTATAGAGATCCGTTCGAATAGCTAATCATGAATCTATAAATAAGGCTGCATCGGCAGTGCAATGGGTACGAGAATAATCCGTATTGATCTAGTTTAATTTTAGTACACTCCCATCAGCAGACGCAGATGTAGACAGCGAAGCGCTGTTTTATTTATCAATCTGTGTGGTGAACTACGTCCGATATTAAATTTCGATGAAATATTATTTATCACATGAAAATTACAAGGTATACACGGACTTTCGTGCACTAGGTTTGCCGGCAGGATATTGTGCTACGTGAGCCTTTTGAACCGAATGGTAACGTGATGATGGTATGAGGCCCGATGGTATGACTCTTTTCTTTGGTAGATGGGTAGGCCTTTGGTGTAGGACGCTACTTGCGTCGACAACCTTGCGCTGTTTCATCTGCTGAGTTATCAGTTTGGGCTGGTGCAACGGCTTATTCGGCCGAGGATCACTAGAGCGCAAATATGGTGATATCATATAAATATCTTACCTAATTCTGCCACCATAACAACAATTCTAAAAATTGTTGTGTTTCGGCATTTAAAGGTAAGATAGCCAGTTCCACAGTTTATTGAGGATTCCGGGTGAAGTGCGCTTTCAACTTTGGCCTTATCATAACTTGAAAAAAATCAGGTGAGATGAAGGCCAAGCTTAGCCTGCCTGACTCGTCTAGCTAAATATATGCGGTTTAAATGTTTTATCATATAATGTATGTATAATACTTGCATCCTACTGACTTCTGTGGCTTTCTGCTTCATGAGATGCGGGTAGAGTGACAAATTGATGCGATTTTGTCATATCATTGTAGGACGTGGTACCTCTGTTAACTGACACTGAATAATAGCGTCGAAATGATGTGTCTCTTACATTCATAGAATGACTTGAATTATATGTTTTTTTAACTCAGGAGTATGTTACATAACCGTTGTAATTTGATCGGTCTGCTAATTAAAGAGCTTATGGTCCGCTTCACAATGTAATAAATATTTTGTCGTTTAAAACCACATTGTTCATAAAAAAGTGAGATGTTTCTGGATGAAAAAAAAAACTTAAGTGACGTACTTTACCACAAATTCAAATAATATGCTGCCAAATACATTATAGCAGATTTTTCTTTGTAACTGAATATACCAAGATACTATTTAATTACTTGCCTTACCTTACAATGGCCTAATACAACACAACTTAATTTTATAAAGGTGTATGGTAGCTATAAGTGTTAGACGTCTCAAAATGCGATAATTAATATTTAAATTAAGAAATGGATTATGTATTAATATAAATTAAAATGAGGGTTTGAATGTATTCTTTAAAGGTATCGCCCAGTATCTGTTGGTATAAAGAATACTTGGCAAAGCAAGATCGTGCCATGTAGGTACTAATAATGTTATTTGATATAGTTATTACTGATTGTTAATCGGTCTTATTTGATTAATGTAACTGGATTTTATCCGTGTTAATCAAATTAAAATAAATAAATGTATGGGTAGGAAGAATCCGCATCAAGCGATCTGTTTATTATCACTGTAATAACCACGTAGTCGTAGGTACTAAGCGAATAAACTTCAACGAAGAAAGCATGACCCATTTATCCTGTAAACAGAGCATCGTCAATAGCGTGCTAGTTCCCGGGAACTAGTTAATCCGGACTAGATAAGCTCACGAGATGTTATGTCAAGAGCTTTCAGCTCGGCGCCACGTTTTATCATCGCAGCTCATACATTTGGGTGTACTCATAAGTTTGTAAGTAAGATATGGACTTTTCCTAACTTGGATATGGTAAACACAGATACAATACAAGTATATGGAGAGTTTCGTAAAGCTGAATGTTAGCTTGCTCCATCGTAGACCTCATCCTTATCGACGCAAGTTTTGGGTGCAAGAGCTGACAATTTAGTGCGGACACGCACACCAGGGTTCCTTCCCACATTTCAATGTAAAACATGATAGTTTATTGCATTTCATTCTTTAGCACTCACGCTTGGCCGTTTTTGTTGTATCACACTATTCATACATTCATTCAATTCATTTATTTTCTCTTAATTATTATACAACTAGCTTTATATATATCTACAATAACGTACTGTTACTTAAGTTATATCTAGAACCTACTAGAAAATTGCTTGCTTTCTACATCATTAGGATCTACACTGTCATCGACTTGTGTTGCAGATCCTGCTTGCCTTCTGTTTCTTCGGTCTTATTTGTTGTTATAAATACAGAAAACTACTGTTATTACATCAAGAAATACAGATCGCTGACAGACAGACAGACCGGAGTCTTAGTAATAGGGTAGCGATAGCACCCTTTGGGTACGGAACCCTAAAAAAGGAGTTGTATTTTGTCAAGGAAGCTATTTTACGTAACTGGGTTTATTATACAAATGCTATATTGAGCCAGGTGTTGGTCGTATAGCAAACCCAATATTGAGACCCTTTTTATGTCCAGCGGAATGACGTCTTTGTATGTTTACCCGACTTCAAAATAAGGAGGAGGTTCTCAATTCGGTAGAATTATTAACCAAGTCGGTTAATAATACATTTTTATGTTTCTTACCTAAGAACTCCGTCATTTCTTAACCGATTTGATAAAATATTTTTTAGCTTGAACGGATATCATTCCAGATTAGTTCCATAGAAATGTTATCAAAATCGATCTAGTAGTTTGACTTTTAAATCCAAGAACAGGATAATGGGAACGAAAAATCATTCCAATTAGACTTAATGCACCCCTAAACTACACTGCGGGTATCTGTATGTCTATCTTCGTTCCCATCATTGCGTAGATATTTCCCTGAATCCCGTGTTATTGCACCCTTACACGAATCTTAAATAGGGTGTCGTATACGTCTTGGTGTCGAAGGTTTACAACAAAAAAATCTAAACAAGAAAATCTAAAAATCGAATAAGTTATTTTGGAAACAAAAATGGAAAAACATAAAAATAAATAAGTATATGTTTAATATATATTGAAGGCGGTGCTATACAATAAACATGTTGTTTTGCTTGGTAATTCGGCACCAACTGCAAATTATATGAACTTACTCTTAGAGTTATTTTTAAATTTTTAGTGGTAAAGTCGGTTCCATTTAAATTAAAAAAAAAAAAAAATCTTTTGCTTCTCTTGCATAATGGCTTCCGCAAAAAAACCCCAGTGACCCAAGGGCTGGCTCTTATTTTCTAGCGAATTAGAATAGCTATTCACTTCAGGCACGCTTCCGTCTGGTACTAGTCTGGAACAGTTGAGTTACCTATAGGCCGTTTGTAACGGTCCTCAGGTAATCTGACTAATTCCTTTGTACATAGTTAGTTTAATTGTACTAAATTATACGTATTAACTAAAAACAGTTAGAATGAATCGCCCCTGTGGTCTAGTGGTTCGCCTACTGGTGATAGATCCAAAGGTGCCGGGTTTGATCCCCAGGGGGAGTTTGGTTGCTTAGCTTGTTTGGTTGGTGTTAGGACTTTGTTTAATTCTAGGCTACTTACTTACATAATTCTGTCGCCATAACAATTCTTTAATTGTTGTGTTACGGCATTTCGAGGTAAGATAGCCAGTTCCTCAGCTTGTTGAGGTTTCCGGGCTATGTGCGTTTTCACCTTCGGCCAAATCATATCTTGAAAATCAGATGAGATGAAGGCCGAGTACCACCCCATCAACAATAAAACAAAAAAAACAGTTGTGAATTTATTTACGGCTTTTTAAGGTATATTGGTTCTTCTGCTTCACGTCTTGATGAAAAGTGAATCCATCTGCACCACCTCCACATCCTCCGCAATTTAATTCCAATTTTACAAGCTTAGTTTGGGGCTAGGCTAGGCTATGTAAAATGTCTAGTTAAAAAATGTGTACATGAGACACCTCCAAGCCCTTGACAGGCGAGAAAGAGATTGCAGTATTGTAAAACAGACCAGCGTTGTGTTATAATTAATATTATAACACAGCATATTGCCGAGTCGAATGCCAATTTGATGCTTTTCTGTGCCTCAAACAAACGAATTTACTTTCTTTCATTTCATTCTAAAATCATAACAAAAACCGCATACTCATCTAGTTCTTGGACATTTTTGATCAAGTAGAAAAGCACCGACCGCTTCCATTCAAACGGTCTATCGATAACTCAACTTTTCCAGACCAGTCGGAAGCGTGCCCAAGACACTGGCTGCATTACCTCGCTGAATAATTATACTGAGTCGCTGGCCTAAATTCTCATTTAGGCCAGCCCTTGGGTGACGTATCGCCTCAAACAAAAACTCCGTAAAAAAAAAAAGCTAAGCTCTGTCTAGACCAATTTTGCGCCTTTTGAATTCCCGGCCGATTCTGCCGCCGTACCAGCCGAAACTGAAGCCTTAGGTAAATGAGATGGCGCAAGGACGTCGACGTAGGTAGTGTCCCACCCAAAGGCAGCGTTAATTCATAATACTCTATTATGTTCTTTATACCACATACTATAATAGTTCAATAAACAAAAAAAAATCCACTTTTACTCTTCCTACTACTTTAATCAGGCCTCAAGCTACAAAAATCAACACTTTCCCAAGTGCAATGTGTATCCTAGACAGTCGTAAAGAGACATCGCCTCCCGAAGCCCGGCTAAGGGATGTGAGTGTTGTATCAGTATTGAATCCAATGTGTAATCTTTACATTGTTTTATTACTCTGTTTGAGAGGCGAATCTGAGTTTTGATAGCCCTACTGGATATACGATTCAGAGAGTGTGCAGAAATATTGAAAACCAATGATTATTATAAGGAACTAAGATTTAACATCACAAATTTATTATTGCATGCAAATTCAAAAGTTGATTGTATTTATTATTTATTAATACCCAATTTGCTATAAAGGTTTTTTTATACTTTCTATCAAAGATTTAATTAATAATAGTTTTAGTTTAGTTTAAAAATGAAAATATTAAACTAAACTGGCCTTCCCCGGTTCATATAAGTTATTAAATATCTGACAGTTATAAAACAACATTTCAATTTAAAACATGTATAATTGATCAGTTTGAGTTACCTGTTAGAGCGTTTGCAACGGATCTTAGATTTCCCTACTGCTCCACTTGTCAATAGTTAATATAGATTTGAAAAGAAAAACCAGTTCCTCAATTCGTTGAAAATTTCTGGTGAAGTGCGTCTCCACCTTCGGCCTTATCTCAACTTGTAACCAGGTGAGATGAAGGCCAAGCACTTCCCGTCGTACAGTAAAAAAAAAAAAAACATTGAAAGTTGTTAATAAAAAAGTGTCAAATATTATTTGAAACACACGTATTTTTTATAGATAAACGTAAACACAAAAATGTGTGCACAGCTCATAAATTTATTCCGGTAAATTTTTCGGAACCCTCCTAATTCCGGTGAATCGGACTGTAGTACAGACTAAGTCACGTCCCTACTCGTCTGCTCCAGGCTGTGTACACGGTATTCTGGAACCGTTCCAAAGTTCCACTGCGTTCATTATCACAGTACTGTTAATGCCGTTGCCCGTGAAATCTTTTAGAGGCCACTCCATTTCGTTCTGTTCTGGCTTTCCAAAGCTTCGTTAAAACTGAGGGGTTATTTCGCTGGTTATTTGGACAAGTTATAAGTGGTCATTACTTTAATTTTAGTAAGTTTTCAAGCATTGCAAAGCCAAATTTTGTGTAATATTTTTGCTGGTTTCATAAATGGTTTTCATATACCGTAGTTCACAAATATTCCTAAAATGTATCTACACAATGTTCAGCTACGCTAATGTTAAAACACTTTGGAGACATTTATAAAATAGATAATCCATTTGATATTTTTCTACATAAATACTAGTCTATTAGTATATATAGTAAGTATGTTATGTTATAACATTTTTATTGTTCATGAATAAATGCTCCTTTTTTAACCGACTTCAAAGAAAGGAGGAGGTTCTCAATTCGGGTGTACGTTTTTTTTTGTTTATGAACTTTTTCCAAAAAGAGTTTTCTAGTACCTACACCTTTTGAGATTGAAAATATTGAGTAGGTAATTATCTACTTCTAGTATTATAGCTGTATAATAGTATACAATTTTTATTGTATGCAAGTTAGGTATGCTTACGGCAATCACATTTTTAATACAACCTTCCAGTTCCATTAAATTAAAAAAATTGTATGGATTGACACAGCACTATTATCATTGAGAGAAATATCAAAGGTAATATCCAACCCTGTCTAACACCTACACATTTAGCTACAAAACCCATACCTCATCCGGGCCAATAGACATCCTCTCATAAAAATATACAGCTGCCGGCAACAAAGGGCCTATTCTGATGGTCACTTATTGTTCAACGGCGATCACACACAATGGGCGACATCAGAAAACACCCCGTCTCGACAACAATACTTGGTTTTGTAATAAGCTCTAGGACCGATCACAACTTTATATAGATACAAGGGATATAGAATGTTTTTATAGCATGTTTATCATTGTCCGTAGCTCAACTTTTGTGGGACTAAACTTACATCAAAATACAAAATACTAAACCTAAGTGCACTGTGATTATTACTGCTTTCCCTCCAAACATGTAATGATTGAAAAGTTTTATTGTAATTATTAATTAAATTAAACTAAATTAAATGAGTCTAAGCAATTCAAAGACCATTTCAAATGCATCAGCAATTTTCAGTATAGAAGAAATGTTTATATAAATTGTCACTACATATTTCACTTACCTATAAATACATAGACGTGTCAAAAACACAAACAGTAGCTTGGAAATCGCGATTGTAAGGATTTATCCGTATCCCAAAGATCGTATATCGAAACATAGTCCCATGATCCCCATGTAACGTGGGTTGATGTCGTTTTATTTTGACAAACAGACGTGAATTCCCTTTGTTGTCTTTGCTACCATATATCAACGACTGACACATACTTCTGTGACAAAAAAATGTTGCTCTGAATGGGAATTTTAAAACATTCAATATTCAAAGTTTATTAAAAAACGCACTGTAAAAACATGACAACTCGACTGGTTTTAAAACAGTAAACACATTCAGAATCCAATTTACATGGAAATGTCACTTGCAGTTATCAAGACAATTATTCGAATGATTTCTAGTAATAACACGGATAGGTGATAATATATCACGTCGCCAATAGAATTTCAATGCACACGACCACCCGCTCACTTACTAACGATGTCGTTTTGTAGACAATACAAGTGGCACAATGCAAGAATAACGACCTTCCAAGACTGTACCCATTGATACCGGTGCAGGCTAAATAGCCAAAAACAAAAGAAGAATATAAATCACTATCCTATGCCCCACGCGTCTCAGATACCCTGTTAAAACTGAATGCTGATATACACCTTAATGCAAAGCAATAAAGACAAAGTTAAAGCGAACATAAGCACCGTTGAAATTACCACTTCCATGTAAACAATGGTCGTTTACTACAGCGTTAGTATTTATTAGTTTACGACCGCAGTAACGTAATCATTGGGGTCTATTGTAGAATGTAAAGTTCTTAAAAACGCTCTGGGGTGCTGAGTCCATACAATTATCCAATACGGGTGGACATTATGAATAGATACAATATTGGTACCGCGATGTGTTTCAAATTGATTGTTTCTCTGCTATTCAAATTCAAGCTATTCTAACAATATTATGATGTACGTACATTTCTTTCAAATCGCACCAAATTTTGAGAGTCCTCTGCATACTACTTGTGGCTATAAGTAGGTATTTACTTACTTTATTAAATTTCTAAATACGTCTGTATTTATCTACGAAGACGAGTTGAATCATAGCGAATTGAAGATTAGTTTACAGGTTTTTAAATTAAGGCTAACTTACATCAATTAAAAAAACCTTCATGCCACTACAACAAAATTCATGGATTATATAAATTTACATCTCATTAAATTCGTGAAATACCAAAATATACAGCACAAACAAATAATAAATAAATTATTGATTTCATAGTCAATATTATTTTTGCCTATATTTATATAGGCAAAAATAATATTAATCATTGCAAACCGAATTGAATTGAGTTAAATACAAATCTCTCAGAAGACCTTCAGCATTAAGTAAATTTTACGCATCAAAGATTAACATTATTATGTAAAAATGGTATTTATATCGCGTATTTTTCTAACGATTTTTATGCGATAAATTCCCGTTTTGTCGAATCAAACCATTTAAACCGCCTCTGTGGTCTAGTGGTTCAACCCACCGATTTCAGATCCAGTTCATCAGGGTTTGATCCCCAGTGGGAGTACAATATTGTGCTTGGTTTGGTTGGTGGCTTTTGCTTAAGTCCGCCTGACTAGGCTACCACCAGTTCTACCCAGTTCTGTCGCCATAACAACAGTTCTAAAAATTGTTGTGTTTCGGCATTTAGAGGTAAGATAGCCAGTTCCTCAGTTAGTTGAGGATTCCGGGTGAAGTGCGCTTCCATCTTCGACCTTATCTCAACTTGTAACTAGGTGAGATGAAGGGCAAGCAAATCCCCGCCGTACAAAAAATATTATGAAAGATTATAAAATACTATGTTTGTTTAAACTAAGCCAGCTAATCAGAAGTTGAGTTTATCAAATTAAAAACTTAGCAATCCATGGTAACTTTGCAGAGTCTTGCAGAGAATTATACAATAATAAATTCTAACGGTAATGTCAAATAACACCAAAACAACTCCCCCAAAGTCATTATGCAATTATCCATAATTGGTTTATCAAGGTTCCAATTTCCAACGCGAACCGTAGGCATCTGCAAAGTAAACTCGTAAACTTGACCACGGCCCTAGCTTAATTACCCTAATATTTGTCTCTTTCTCTCGTTAGTTGTTAGACAGTGACAAAATCATTAATTAACAATGTAAAGAAAATACAGAAGGCTGTAAAATGTACTGCATCTAAGTAGAGCACATGTTCAGCTTATCCGCATTATTAGGAAAAAATATTTACTTAAATCATATTCTTTGATTACTTGCTTCCGCCCGTGGCTTCGCTCACGTAGCATTTTCATAAAAATATGTAGCTTCTATCACTTTCCCCAGACTTCAAACTAGGTCCATTTATAATTTCATCACATACAGGTCATTGTTGTGTTCCGGCATTTATGGTAAGATAGCCAATTCCTCAGACAGTTGAGGATTCCGGGTGAAGTGCGCTTCCACCTTCGGCCTTATCATAACTTGAATCCAGATAAAATTAAGGTCCAGCTTTATTTAGTCTTATAGTAATTTAGTCTTTAGTAAGGTCGTCTTCTCTGTTGTATACTTACACAAAAAAGGTAATTTATTAGTATTATCTTGAAACAACAATTTGTCGGACCATGATATTTTAATACTGTATTATGCTGTATACTATGGTGTTTCGTTGTACAGACAACCCTCAGGACAATTTACGGACATTGAGCGTCCCGTTAATCTAATTGGCGCTTTCACGTTTAGTTTTGGTGTTGCCTTGACCTTTGTAAATGCATTTCGTATGTTTGACGCTCTGCGAAAGTTAAGGAATGTCAAGTGTTTTCATTGCATAATTATTGAAATGAAGTGACATACGCTTTTACGGTGCTTACTTGAATTAAATTTCTAATCTTATTTCTAATTTTGTACATAATTTTATGATTCAAAATATAGGTTCAAATATTGTGATGAAACTAAAATATTTGTGAGACATGACTAATTATTTTGTCAACAATATTTAGAAGCACAAAATAGTTCGACAGCAATTCACTTCTTATTTAATTAGCAAACAAAAATGGCGTGGCTCGCAAGCTTACCTGCAATATCTGAACATCCAATTTCTTTTGTCCCTCCCCACTATACAAACATTGCTGTTGCTCCTCATCGCATGACAGCTCAAATTAACACATGCAATGCCAGTTCCCTAACCTAACACACGTATCTCAATTTACTAGCATAACTTTTTCCAGTAAGGATAATTTATGGTGCCCCACAAGGAAGCACGCTAGGGCCCTTATGTAATAATATATGTATGATGAAAATGAAGCCCCAATGAAGGCTTACTCGGTATAAGATTCATCAAGTGTGTAATATGTAAATTGGGAACGCTTACTCGGCTTACATAATGCTCGTACAACCTTAGTTTCTCATGAAAGCTAGCAGCGTGTAAACATAGAATGATCTAATCTAAAGAAATGTTTGAATTATGAAATATATAATGCTCTTAAACTTTATAGCAATATATACCTTTATTATATATAATAACTTTATAACTCTTTCTAGCTCTGCCTTCTGCGCTTTAGGTTGTGGGTTCGATTTTTACCCGGAAAAAAACATTTGGGTGGTGAATATTGATGTT
Organism: Venusia cambrica; assembly: GCA_951394065.1. NCBI lineage: Eukaryota > Metazoa > Arthropoda > Insecta > Lepidoptera > Geometridae > Venusia > Venusia cambrica. The sequence goes on from OX596035.1 coordinate 9,231,913, forward strand.
AGTTATGTGTTTTTGCGTTTGCGGTTAGATGCGTTGTGTAAAATATCTAGTAATATATATCATGAGATGAAGGCTAAGAACGCTTCCCAGTTGAACAATTAATAAAATCATTTATTTTTACTTTTTCTCAAAAAACTCGTGAAAATAGATAAGATTTTCACAAAATAATACAATAATATGATTTTTTGCGTACCACAAGAATGTTTTCGTCAGCGATTTTCATTTCTATATTAGCGTGACCAGAGCCGTAGGTTACGTGATCCTGCGAGAGTAACGTCTAAGCATTAGAAAATGTAGGTATCGCGTGCGAAAGACGGGCACTGGCAGACACCGTTGGGCACGCGATCATATTTCCTTCAGGGAGGCGAAACACGGGAAATACAAACTCATAATTTACAGTTCAGGAGAAAGCGACCTAAAACAATATCGCATGCGACCATCATAGATAGTTGCTTTCGTAAGATACTTTCAAGATTCGATTATCTTGCGTATGAATATAATGTCGGAAGTTCTATGACACGAAATATCTATTGCTACTATTAGTTACCAATTTAGATATCGTATAAAAACACCACTGGCTTCAGAACTATTAATAACAGTTTCGATGTGGTTGTCATACAAAACAAATAATTTTAGATACAGGGAAAATGTTGAAAGCTTTTTCGTGGTGGGAAACGAAACTTATTGTAACTTTTTTTAGTCTGAAGGTTTCCCTTACCTAACTTTATGATTGGTAAACCAATAGACTATGTGTTTGAAACACTGCTTTGTTTATTTAAGTATACCCATTGTTTGCCTCAGTATAATCCAATCTTGTCTCGAAGCTTGTCATCAAGCAATAAACGAGTGAGTTGGTGGTCAAGCGGCGATAAAATATTACTGAATTTGAATAAGTTTATGGTATAGGTTGGTGGTAGGACTTTGTTTAAATCCACCTGGTTAGCCATTTTACCTAAGTCTGTCGCCATAACAAAATCTCAAAGCGTTGTGTTGTGTTGTAAAGATTTCGGGTGAAGTGCGCTTCCACCTTCGGCTTTATCCTAACTTGAAAAATCAGGTGAGATGAAGGCCATGCAGTCATAGAATAAAAAAAAAACATGACTCAATCAAAACATACTTAATACATACGAAGGAACAATGTAATCTTTATCTTTTAACCTGACTTTTACATTAACGCATTATATTAAATTTAATTTATTACAAATTGCAATAAATCATGTTTCCTATTTAGATTTCACCTAAAGCAGATTTATTGACCAGCTTCCTGGAGCATATTTTCATCTAATATTGTTCCATTATGTTTTCTTATAACATTGTGAACGTTGATTCTACTCCATAGCTGTTTTAAAGGATATGTTGCTCTAAGCTTTGAGGATACGGTGTATTATTTGAAGTCGTGTTGATCCGTCACCGTCGCTTCAAGTTGAGTGGGTCCATTTCTTTCGCCGCCTTCAATAATGTTTGGCGATTTATCAAAACGCAATTTCGTAATAGATACCCGCTTGATACGACGGATGAATGTAATAAATCAAGAATTTTCGTATTTAATGAAAAAATATATCTAAGTATTTCTCGTATCTACGGAAGAGATGGGAAATTCTCGTTGAAATGGACCAATAATTGTTCCATAATTCTTTTATCGTTCGATTTTAGTATTGTAGTTGGTGGTTTATTGAACTCAGTTCATAAATGGCTTGGTTAACTGGGAACAGAAATTGTGCAGGTCTCAACCGCTTTTGCAATTGCAAGAAAGGTATCTCCTATGTGATTTCATTAGTCGTTTTTGGGGTAGGTACCTAGGTTGATAGTTGTAAAAGTGTGAAAAGTTCCAACGAGAACTTGTACAGGTTGCGACTGAATTAAAAGCTGGTGACCGCGTGTATATAAACGTAATAATGACTTTTGTTATGGGTCTTTGTAACGCTCCCGCTATCTGTTTTATCACAACTCTTTGTATTGTGCTACAAACGGAAACAGTCATAAAACAAAATATGACCATACTAGCTTATAACTTAGTGATAATAAGGTATACATTCGAATTAGTTTGGGTTGAATAAATGTAAGGATAGGTTGTTTTCTTAGTACGATTCTCGATATCCCAAGGATGACAATAGATTTAAATGAATCCATGATGTCTCTGTTCGGCATTGTTATGTTATACAAAAAGTAATTTATGTTAGTCTGTTTAAATTCCTTGTTTGGTGATGTTGATACAAGTGGCCCGATATCGTGGGCTTGCATGTCAATGTTATTGTATTATACAATACACTAAACAAAATATTTTTTAGTTTTTTTAAGTTCTACTGAAGGTTCTAGAGTGTAAGGTACTATGGACTAACATACACGGTGTATGTTAGTCCATCCAAAATAGTATACCTCTATTTACAATTTTGCTCTTTTTTATTGTCTTAGAGGTTATATTATCATATGATTCACATTTGTTTTTTGGGACTCTTAATTTTTTTTGTTGTAAATTTGAACTTGACATAAAATAGAAAAAAAAAAAACACAATAAAATTGTTCTTGCGGTTTTGAAATTTCGTTCTTTATGTATTGGTTATTGATTCATGTCAATAATTTTCATCAAAAGTGTGCAAATTAATCTTAGAAGATTCGTATCTGAATAAAACTAGAAAAAAATGTCCAATACATACCCACAAAATCCATGTAACAACTCAACAAGTCCAAACACTTTCCCACAACACACACAAAAATGTTCACATTGCTATTCTCGTCTCGTCGAGGGCGGGGGCCGCCCAAACGCGTGCTCTCGACCCGGCGGCTGAAACTTCACTGAGGGGAGGGCTAGAGCCTCCCGAAAGCCTCCCTAGACGCGCGCATCTCATGCTCAAGTACGTATAGTGCTGACATTGGAGCCCCAACGCAGGGACTCATCAGGCACCAATATTTTGAACATCAATAGTTTCTTTACACACTACGAACACTATGCAATCTTAAATACATTTGAAGTATGTAAAAGTGGAAAACCTAGTTAAAGGAGATTTAAAAATGATATTTAAAGATTCATTTGTTTTATTGACTTTCATTAGGGCTTTGAAAACAGGAACTGTAGAGATCAGATATTCTAGTTGGAAGCGTTTCGACCCCGGTCGATAGAGAGGGTTACAACTCCCCTTTATACACGTAAGCCGGTGCAATATCGGAAGCAGGTAAGATATTGTCCTCCCGAGTTAAGAGGGTATGATGGCGGATGATGGTAATAAAATAACAGCTGTTTTTGTTCTTGGTACGCAAGTACGACGTGATTTTTATTTGAGGTCTACAACAATTTTTTCAAAGTTTACAATGACATGCCTCATCGTTATACATATAAAAATAAAAATAGGACGAATGTAGTGCTTAATATACCCAACCTATACAGCTTTTGTTACCCCATGAGAATCCTTCGTTATCGTATTTTTGTTGGTTAACTGCGTGTGATAAATGCATTACGTCACATCATTCACATGTCGCCTGGGCTACATTTCCCGAAAAAAAATTGCCTACAATAAAAACTCCAGTTCCCGAAAAATTAACGATGTACGAGTTGACAGTGCCCCGGCTTATCTGCCGGTTTAATAGGGAGGGAGATCTACTATTCCGGGTGGATGAAAAATAAAAATAATATATGAGTGAATGACTTTTGTCTTCATAATACTTCAGTCTAATATATGATAACGAAAAAATGTAGTTTTGATGCTTAGGATTTTTTTAAACAACTATAATATTATAATTATCTGAGTAAAAGTACTATGTACTAAATATGGATACAAAATACCGTCATACCTATTTCTGTCGCAAAGCAATATTGTTGCGATCCAGTTTAAAGGAAACAATTGTTGGTGAAATCTTTGAAACGCTTGTAGGTAGGCGCTGTGCTGCGTTGGCGGTGCTTGCTCCTTCGTAATATTGTTTAAAAAAACCTGTGAATTGAAATCAACCATAAGGATTGATTACGTACTAAGCTCTTTTGTTCAATGCTGCTAATAATAAAATTCTCGTTCCACAATTATAATACGTAACGAGTAGCCAAATCAGTCTGTACTCAGTATTCTCATTACATTTAATCCAGTGTTTTTTCACATTTTAATGCACATGGGACATGTTTTAGTCAAGGCTTTTTAGATGTTATGCTATAATGATTTTTCTCAGATACCTTGTAATGGTACTGTAGTTTCATGAAGGTTGAAAACACAATACTGTGGTAAACAAAAATCTATTCTTATAGTAAAAGTAAGTACTTTGAAATACTATAGGTAATTTGAAGACATAACAACAATTCTGAAATTGTTATGTTCCGGCATTTGAGGTAGGATAGCCAGTTCCTCAGTTTGTTGAGGATTTAGCGTGAAGTGCGCCTCCACCTTCGGCCTTATAGTAACTTGTAATCCGGTGAGATGAAGGCCAAGCGCTCATCCGTCGTACAATAAAAAAAAGGTAGGATCCAATCAGAGGAACCATCAGTCCGGAACCAAAATCATTGAAGTTACATAAGTGTTAAGATTTAAACAGTAAGACCAGTAACCAATAAGACAGTAGCCTTCCGAGCTACTCTTATTGAAGCGGTCAGCTTGATAAAGAGGTTTTGGTCAGCTCTAAAATATATTTATTTCAGCAAAAAATGTAAATGAATACGCAAGGTATTTCTGGGTGCAAAGGAACCCCAACAACTTATTGACTTACTCCGCCATAAGTTCGAGTTATATGCGGTCAAATAACTCATTAGCAGATTTTTCTTGCTGACCAGCTGAAGCTTATTAAAAAAATAACTTGCTTACTTAAAAGTACAGAAGCTTAACACGTAAAGCAAAATATATATTAGCGTTTAAGAGTGTACATTACGAAGTAATAAGCGTTGGGCAAGAGTGTATATTTCCACATGTTAGGTATTCACTCTATGAATTACTTAAGTATTCCTCTCCGGTAAGTAAACCATATACTTAACCATACTAAGTAGTGTAACATATTCCGTGGCTAAAATAACTTGACCTGGGAAAATGTGTTAACTTTCGTTATAAATGACTCATTTCCATTGCTCTCTATAAATAAGACGGGGATCTTGTAGCACTGGTGGTACAAGATACATTTTCCTTCGTGGACTATTAATCAACGTTCTTAAAAGCCCCAGTGATACAGAAAAAAAGTATCTCAGAATGCACACACTTTGCTGGTAAAAGTACGGAAAATTCCTGAGATTGAAATGCCGACATTTAATAATTAGTCGGAATTTTGTCAAAGAATGATACTCATTCCGAACCGGCATAAGACAGTATTTCTGCCTTTTGCAGCAAATCATTTTATGAGTCAAAGCTTGTAGAGAAGGCGACACGAAATGTGATTTGGCATCCTTCCATGTAATGTTATACAACTAAAGCCTAAGTCGAAGCAATCTCGAGGATTTTAGAGGCATTCAGAAAAATTACATAAACGAAAATGTAGTTTCAGAATATATATACTGTTACGTTTAAATCGAGTTGCCACCCAAACACGAGTAACCAACTTGCGTGACGTCACTCGGCCCATAAGAACAGTGCGCGCTCTCGCCGCAAGGCAGGATCCAGCCAGTCGTTGAAGAGTGAACTACTCGCTATTTTGTAACAGTTTGTGATAATAAGGCGCTACCATGCCCAAATCGGTATCGAGGTCGCTATTTTTCTAATAACCTTTAAGAACAATTCGGATAAAAATACGGTATTTTGGTAAAGATTAGCTTTTCTAGATGCTATAAAGCTTAAAAAAGCTGCTTTGGCAATTAATCAAAATAATTGATTACAGGCCTTATCCGGCTGTTCCATTTATTAGAACTTGACGCTTTCAAAAATATGAACAAAATTACTCATATAACAATTAGAAACTCACAAAATACGTAGACTTAAAGACGAGGTTATGCGCATGTGGCGATTACAAAAATCATACAGTCGTTATACCCAACCAATTATTGCAGTCAAATCTTCCTGAGGCCTTAGAATGAGTTTCTGACAGCTAACTGAAACTATTTTTGTTTTCGTACAGGGCGCTTATTTCCATACATTTGGTTAGCGGAATAGTAAAGCAACTGTAGTTCCTTTCAATGTCCGCTAACCAAATGTATACTTCATTAAAAGAAGGAAATAAGCGCCTTATACGAAAACGAAAATAGTTTCAGTTTTAGTATTTGTGCAAATACTAAGGCCTCTGAGCATACTTTTGCCCTGATGGCAGAAGCAGGCAGTTATTTTAAGCACTTGTAGAATTGTCAGAATGTTTCTAAGTACTGACTCGCCTACACTTGTCAAGTGTTAACCTTATTATGTGTCTGATCAAAACATCCGAACGGAGGAGCACTTAACTTAGGACTTCTGTATTTTTCTGGCCTCGAGCCGAGATGATGAAAATCTGTAACCGTATAATATATATTATTAACAAGCCTCACAGCGCAGTTGGTAGTAGCTCTGCCTTCCGCACTATGCTGTGCGTTTGATTCCCACCCAGGATAAACATTTGTGTGATGAATATAGATGTTTGTTCTGTGTTTGGGTATTGTATTGTATGATTAGTATGTATTTACAAAAAAAAATACTATTTTTTTTGTAAATACTAGATTACGGATACATACATACGTATGTATCCGTAATCTAGTTCCCATATTACAAGCTTTCCTTTGTTTGGGACAAGATGGCGTTGTGTAAAATTAATGTCCTGTAATGTTTATTGTATATTTCAGGCAACAAAAGATCTTATATAACTCATTCTACCATAACAAGATATACATTAAAACTAATAAATACAATATAAAAACTTATTGACTAATATGAATATACAGGATGTTTTTTTTTTCAAGGCCGCTGAAGCCAAGTTTGGAACCGTGAGAGTTATCGAAAAGTAAAATGAACGTTTTTTAATCCAATGATGAATAAATTTAAGCTCATCACGAACAGAAAATACAGCAAAAGTGGTTTTAATAGCTTAACTTATGCATAGTCTGAACGTATACTAAAAGCATAAAGTTGAATTTCTACATTTTCAATTTTGAAAGTGTTCCATAAATTTTGGGCACTTAGTCATCATACATGATTTATTTTATTATGAAACTCGCAAAAAATGCAAAAAAAAATATTTCAAAATCTCAATTTTCTAAAAAAACTAAACAACAAAAAAATTATCCAGAATTATTTATTATATAACTATTTTTTTTTCAAATCGTGCACGTAATTCCTAACGTGACTTTTCAATAACTCTCACGGTTTCAAACTTGGCCTCAGTGGCCCTGGAAAAAAAATCACCCTGTATAGGATTAGATGCAATCTCGGTGTCTCGTTGCGAACAATGCGCGAGCTCAAGTTGCAAGCATCCCGCAAACCGACGAAACATGACACCCCAGACGCGCTTCACTCATGAAGGTAGATAGATTTTTGGTTGGAACTCTCACCATAAATGAGTTAAAACTCACATTATGGTGAGAATCCAGCTTCTCGACTCAAGCCTAGCCTTATCTTCGAACCTCCTTTTCCACGGCCACGGTCTACACGTTATAATGAATGCGAAAAAAGGTATCTACAATTCCGCTCTAATATTGCAAGATTTTAGTTGAAAAAAATAGTCTCATGTGACATAATTGTCGAGATGGCGGAACGAAGTGATGCTACTTTGGATTGAAGTTCACCGATGATGACTTGGATGACCTTCAACCAGACCTGCCTTCAGAGACAGTATGTTTTTCAACAGTCTGGTCACATCGATGTGGTTGAATGTTACTAGGGGAAGTTTGTGCAGCCTTAGCAACAAAATCGGCACATCGGCTCGATATGTCTGATCCTTCAACAAGGTGATAATGTCTTCAAGACTCTTCTCATGCCTAACGCCGAGAAATTGGATTTGCAGATCTGAAAAATGCTGACTTCATCCATGGTATCGATGGCGTTCTAGATGAACGTCGGTAGTTCATTAGCGATAAGCGGTTTAGATGATATCACAGTCGCGGGCATCGGCGTGAGCTATGCGTCACATGAATTATGAAATTTGAGACTGCGCAGGATACACTTCCGATTCCGATCGCTTATTGAACTGCACTGCAATGTAAGTTGACCCATTCAGAATTAAAAAAAAAAAGACGATTAATGGGACTTTGCTTGAGTCCGCCTGGCTAGCCACCACCATTTTACCTAAGTCTGTCGCCATAACAATTAATTTAAAGATAAAATATTTACTACCTACAAACTAACTACAAAGTACAAAGGAATCAGTCAGATTTCTTAAGGACCGTTACAAACGGCCTATAGGTAACTCAACTGTTTTCAGACCAGTACCAGACGTATTTATATAAACATGTATTCAAACCAATTCACGTGGTGTAAAAATGCAAAAAAGTGATCAGATTATTATTTGGAGGACATATTTCTCCCAACTTTTCATTTTCTGTCTACGTTGCGACTTCAAAAGCCAGTATTTCGGTGCTGCTGTGACATTTAATCCATTTGCTCGTGTGCTGTGGGTGCTGTTAGACTATTTATATTGAACTCCACATGCTCATGCATTATTGTCCTATGTTCGTGTTTGAGCCATCTGCCAGAAATACAACACGAGAGAATACTTTATCTTCCCTTACATATTTTTCTTAAACCAAATTAAGTAACTTAGAAAATAAAGGAAAGAAAAAGGAAAAATAGTTACTTAGCCCATACAACAATAGGCGAGTAGGATAATCGATTTCTCTGCGAGTTTACTGAAATAAATCTAGGCATAGGTAAGCCTAGTTGAATTTAAATATTATATCCGTAATCTATTTCCCATATTACAAGCAATGTTTAGTTTGGAACTAGATGGCGCTATGTAAAACTACTGTCCTGTAATATTTATTTTGTTTGTTTTTTATTTTTAGGAATTGTTATTATGGCGACAGGATTAGGTAAGATGGTGGTAGCTAGCCAAGCAGACTTAAACAAAGTCCTAGGTACCACCAACCAAACCAACCACAAATTTGTAACCCCCTGGGGATCGAATCGATATCTAGGTATAATACCGGTGGGCGATCCACTTAACCATACCGCTGGTAAGGTACTACTCGGCTGGACTCAAAATTTAAATTAGTAGGTAATCAGAAACGAGCAATTCTATGCTGCAGTTCACAGTACAAAAATATTAGAACATTTTACAAAGTGCTTTTAATTAAACATCACACAAAAAGCTACTTAACGAGCTAAGTCCTTTAACTTTGATTATAAAACTCGTGGATTAATTAATAAGGTGTGCGCTCAAAAAAGATCCTGTGTAAAGGCTTAAGTGGAAAGTTGGCAGAATCCCACTCCTACATTGACGGGCCCTAATCCCATAGCGAGCCGTCATGCCTGAAAAACCTATACAGCGTTCAGGTAAAAAAGTGTAGTAGCACAATACTGTTGATGAATGAATAATTTATTTTTCTCGAAAGTGGATCCCAAGGAATGTATTTTAGTGAACATTAGTTTAGTGGTTATTTAGTTATGAATTCTCACTTTTTTAACAAGCCTCATAACTCAGTTCGTAGTAATTCTGCTTTCTGCGCTGTAGGCTGTGGGTTCGATTCCCACCCAGGACAAACATTTGTGTGATGAATGTAGATGTTTGTTCTGTGTTTGGGTGTTGTATCATATAGTACGTATGTATTTACAAAAGTATTTAAGTATTATCCGTAATCCAGTTCCCATATTACAAGCTATGCTTAGTTTGGGGCTAGATTGCGCTGTGTAAAAATTATTGTCCTGTAATATTTATTTATTATTTTATTAATTTATTTCCTTTTGTATGTATGTATTGTATATATTTCATTTTGTATGTAGTTGCGGATTGGTGAAAATTGTGATGTTACTATTTAATTTCAATATTTATTTTTTGAATATGAATGATCATGAGTGTAAACGGGTAAACTGGTTGGTGGAAGGACTTTGTTTAAGTCCGCTACCATCTTTACCACAATCTTACCTAATTCTGTTGCCATAACAACAATTGGTACATTTTTGTGTTCCGGTATTTAGAGGTAAAATAGCCAGTTCCTCAGTTTGTTCAGGATTCCGGCTGAAGTGCACTTCTACCTATGGCCTTATCATAACTTGAAAATCAGGTGAGATGAAGGCCAAGCACAAACCCGTCGAAAAAAAAACAAATAATTATTATTACACTTTAAAAAATGAGACGTGTTTCATTTATTATTAAAAGCTCTTGACCTCAAAAATTGCATGGGTGATTTATAATTATGAATGAATTGCTGAGCGTAAAGTACGGGGCATAACTATTTACAAGACTGAATTATCACGCTGAATAGGAATGCATAACTTGATGGCCTAAGAAACAGCCTATGGGTCAAGTATTGCCTCAATCAAAAGACCCGCTTTTTTTTAGAACCACAGGGCACAGGGTTCTGTTTATTTAATAAAAAAAAATTGTATAGACATAAAAGTCAAGACTTGTAATGAGTACCTAGATTTCTTGTAAGACAAACTATATAAAAACATTTTTTATAAGTAGTAGATATTACTACATTTTATACAGCTTTTTACCATGGAAAACTCGGCTTACAGCTGTAATCTCAGGGCAAGTATTGCTGCGTCAATCAATGCGCCGATACTGAACTGAATATTTTTAAATGATTCATGAGACAGAGCTTATTTGAATATTAAAGTTTGAAGACTCGCGTTTGAGTTTGGTATCTGACTGTTGAATTGTAGCATGAAATAGTAGGATTCAGAGGAGTGTTTAAAAATCATCACTCCATGGCTGCCTCAAGATGGAAAACGGCGTCAGGGACGATAATCACCTGCTATAGAAAGGTGGTGAGGAACTGCGAAGGATCAAAATGGTTGCAGAGATTTTAACAGCACAAAAGACGAAATGCGCAACAAAGAACGTTATCAGCCGATTGACATTCAGTTATTGTAAGATAATACCTATAATGCATATTCGAGATATGAGTGGAAAAGTGACTTTCCAAGTAGCGAATAGTAAAAAAAAACGATTTTCTCCACTAGAAGGCATAGACCAGGGATATATGTTACAGTCGGGAAAAACAATAAAAGCATATTTCTATATCTGAAAAGGACTAAGTTGGGTCAGTGATCATCCCTGAGATCTAAGGGAGCTCACCGTCGTCGGATCGCCGAAGAGTCGTCTTTTTGTGTATTATCTGACTTTACTGCGATCAAAAATATGCCTGCAAAGTGTGGTGATATATAATGATATGGCTACTCTAATTTTGGAGGAGGCAACGTTCAGCAGTGGACAATATGGGCGGTTGAAGAAGTTGGTTTAAATATTACGTAGTTACACATCAACATTTAACCGGCTCTGTGGTCTAACAATTTCATATTGTTGTGATCCGGCATATAGAGGTAAGATAGCCAGTTCTTCAGACAGTTGAGGATTTCATGGCATTATTGTAACTACGTAAACTAATACCAAGTGAGATTAAGGCCAAGCGCATCTCCGTCGCATTATAATAAAAAAAACTGGGTAGATGAATAACAAAGACAAGATAGTCATACAGTAACATCTCGTTTTATATTAAAAGAATAGCTTCGCCATAACCAGCCATACTCGACATAAACACAAGATATTTAATTTAGCTCATCCTCACGTCTGCAATTAAAATTTCGAAATTCCGCCCTACACAAGTTTGAAGCACCGACGCCTACAACGAAGTAAGGTGAAAACTCGAAACAAATTGCGTTAAAGCGTAATAGAAACTCGTTTCCCGTAAAACTTTATATCAGATTACGACGCAAATTCAATATTTAAGATTGATTCGGGCAGATGTTTGAAGGGCATCCCCGACTCAAAAAGGGCTTCGCGCGAACGAAGAGGCTGTCGACGTATATAAGTACGTATACTGTATACGTAGAATGTTACTTCGTTGTTGTTCGAGTAGACCCCGCTTTGAGCAAACGTTGAAATGATAAATGTTGATGAAATTGACATAATTTTGTTTTATTCACCAATAAATACATTAACAAATATAAAGCAACGTCCACACCATAATATGGCTTAACCTGTGTACCAGGAACGATTATCATTAACCGATATTTACGAGAGAGAAATAGAGTAATTTTCAAAATAAATTTCAAGTATATTATAGTGATTACATTCAAAATTCACTTAACGTAAGCATCTATTACAAATTCTGGTTACAAAATAGTCGCGCCTGTGTTAACTTTGTAAACGAAACGGAATGTAAAAGCTTTTTTATGAGACGACCCGAAACCTGAAGAAAATAAAACGACTTTCATACTCAAACCAGGAAAATTTGCATGATATTACAGCTCATCTGGCGCTCTCCAGATTTTTGTGAACAACGGAAACGATCCAAAACACCAATTTGAATATCTCTTGTACATTTTGAATTTCTTACTATAATAGGGTGGTATTCACTAATATGATTTATCTCCTGGAACGTCCGAGATTTCGCTTCCGTCATCCCGTGACGATTGTGGTGATCCGTGCGTCACCTATCGGGTCCCATTGTAATTTTAAACATCTTGTATAAACTCAAAACCATATAAAAAAAGATTCGTCAAAATCGGTCCAGCCCTTGGGAGTTCAGAGACAAACACGTAAAGGAGTTATCTATATACTCAATGGAAAGATAAGGAACAAAATTAGCTCCCAAACAACACCAACCGAATTTATTTTCTTTTTAATGTATTTATTCCGGTCAAACCTTATACAAACTAGTTTGTTCTAAAGCCGGATTCATCCGATATTTCTATTCAAAATACCCCTCAACAATTCAACAAAACTACAAACCTACAAGACTCTTTGGTTCACTTAGAAACCTTGGCGACCGGAAAATGTATCTTTGAAGACGAGTATCACCCTTACAAATGAACCGTGCAACCAGCACATGTGTAAATACTTTCTAAGCCCAATTCTCCCTTTCGGTGACTAAACGCCCTGAGGCGTCCAATTTACAGAAAAAAAATCCCACAAACAGTACCTCGCTCGAGATCACACCATACACTATTTGAATTTTCTCTCCAGAGAGGGTGGAATCAATTTAAATTTTAACTCGCACTTAATACACCCTTGTTTGGTGTCTAAGTGGTGTGTTTGAGTCACCCTCTATTTGGGACGAATAATAAGTTGGGAAGACAACAAAGCTAAAGCCTCTGCGCATACCGCACCAGCCTTAGGAGGTAAGGTATTGTTTGGTTTGGTTGGCCTTATTTCAAAATCAATAAGTGGGATAAATTCATTCCGAATCGATTTGTGTGCTTACGAAAATAAATTGGAATGCCATTATGAGGATCCATTCGACATTTGGAACTTAGCTTAGCGAAATCTCTTGAGTTTTGTTTCGAAAGAAGAAAAGCCATCACAAAACTGCGAAAAGTACATGCGCATACACAATCCTATTCACCAAGTCGTATTTGTTGAAACGTTCAGAAACTTCTGAATATCAAGTACTCGGAAATGAATTCACCAAATTGTTGCGAGTGTTGCACGCTGAATTTGTGGTTTCATCCAAACAGAAATGGAAAATTTTAGCACGCCACACATGCCAACCCAGTCTCTAAGATGACCCCAGTGTAAATTACATGCGATTGTAATGAAAATGTCAGTCTAAATTGCGTGTATAGTTAAATGCTTGAGAGATAGTGTAACTAAGTAATAACAACGAATAGAGATACAGTTGCATACGTAATGTACATTTTGTATTTGTCGTAATCATAATCTAAATATATAATTTTCGTGACTGACTAACAATCAAAGCACAGCCCAGACCCCTTTGGCTTGGGCTGTAATCATGTAATAAAAATGTAATCCTCCGTTGGTTTTAAAATACAAAGTTTACGGCAAACTATCGTTAAATAGAGGACACTTGCTCCAAAGCCGTTCCAATTTGTGCAGCAGCCCCAAGCGATGCCGTAAATGCAGCTAATTCCATCGTTCAATTTTGTGACTGTAGTTCAGAGTGCAAGTGAAAACTACATGGAAACAAAAATAAAGACTGACTAGGGTAAATAACTTTATGTCGTGAAATTCGAACGTTATTTTATGACGTTCGTTCTATTCTTTATTTTCATCTCACCTGATTTTCATGCTATGATAAGGCAGAAGGTGGAGGTGCACTTTACCCGGATTCCTCAACAAACTGAGGAACTGACTATCTTACCTCTAAATGCCGGAACACATCAATTTAAGAATTGTTGTTAAGGCGACAGAATTAGGTAAGATTAGTCAAAGTCCTACAACTAACCAAAAAGTCCCTTGTCTAAAATGTGGTTATAACTAAGAATTATTGGAATCTATTAGCTATAAGCTATTATAAAAATGTATATCATACGTCATACTTATGAAGATTTATTGAGTTATTGTTTTTTTTTGTTGATGATAGCTGAGCATTTAATTACCATCTCACTTGGAAAACTAGCAAAGATGTGGGCCGAGATGGTGAACTCTTGTTTAAAAAAAACCTATACGCTCTGCACTCGAAGACTCCAAGACTGTCTTGATGCGAAAAAACAGACGAAAGCAGGGAAGTACCATTCCTAATTCTTTCTATAGCTAAGCATTTAGAGAGAAGTATTTAGAAAGAGCTTACGCGGATGCGTTTTGCGCAGTAACCTTTTTTAGGCAAGGGTTTTAGATACGCTACATTTCCTGTGATCAAGTTACGTTTCAAAAGTGAACCTAACGTAGGTACATTATAAAATCTGACGTGTTTATTTTCGGCATTTCCGCACAACTTGAGTAAAGTTGTTGCAACATTTTGCCACATCTTCGTATCGAAATAACTCCTGAATTCTGCTGAAAATAGCCCATTCAGGCGCGGAAAGAGCAATGCAATTGCCCCGAGATGTTTAGCATAATACGATGATACCATTAGGTAGTGCACAAAAGACGTCCTCTTCGCAGTCGGGACTCGACTCGTAAATAGAAAAACTAAATAAAATATTTGAATCATGTAATTCGGACTTTATTTCTTGCTTGCAATTGACCTCTTATTTGGTGTTACCTATCTTTACAAATACACATAAAAACCTTCGTATATTGTCAGACTGACTGACAATTGACGCACAGCCCAAGCCAGAGGTCATAGAGATTTAAAATTTGTAGAGTAGCTTTTTTTGTCTTCACTATATACTATGTATATACTATGTCAGTAGGGATGCACTAAAAAGGATTTTGTGAATGCTCACAAAATGACGGAAACAAAGCTCCTAGCGTGTCGCAAATATGTTTTATACTAGCTTTTACCCGCGAATTCATCCGTATTATTTTATTATAAATATATTTATTCGTGGATATCTGGATCAATTTGACTGACTTTGTTATTACATAGGTCGAAAATAACAATTAATAAAAACATTTCATGTATGGGAACCCCCCCTTCTATTGTGTATATTGTATGTTTATTATTAGTCAGGTCTGAAAATTTCAATCTGCTACCTGGTGCAGTTCAAAAGATATAACTCTTTGAAGGTTGTTTCCTTAAATATTTGACCCCTACCCTTTAATTTTGAAAATTATAAAAAACCTTTGCTTATTTTTTATTGGCAATCTACATAAGCATTTTCAAACGTCTATTGTGTACGGTTACAGAGATATTTAAAATTTCACTCTGAACTTTGATCATTCGATTTTCGCTGAGACTACTCGCGGCCGCGTAATCGCGCTCCGACAGTTTTGCAAAGTGCTGACGGCATCACAACAAACCTGCCGTCGACAAATGGCTGACCGCGGTGATGACCTACATTACTCATCGCGTGTAGGCATCTATGTCGATATCAGACTAACTTGTTAAGGCGATAACATACTTGCCGCAACAATGTCTACAAAAAAAACTCAAGTCAAACTTGTAACAGAAACCGAACATTTTCTGTTCCAAGAACATAAAAAAATATCTGAGCGCTACGAATCAGAATACCAGCAATGGCTAGAAGAAAAGCAAGAAAGAATAAAACTTCAGAGCCTTGTAGCGGACTTGAAGAGTCAAATTAATATCCTGCAGCAGCAATTAAAATGCGCAGTAGAACCCCAACCAATTCCATCAACATCTTACACGGAAACTCCAACGGAACGTACTGAATACGCTACAGATGAAGAAGAATTAGCCAGAGAAACAGAGTGGATCAGAACGAAGTCAAGGAAAAAAAGAAAATTGAACACGTCACCTACACTCTCGCCCCAAGAAGAGAAAGCAGCTTCTACCACCGAAAAAACAAAAAAGGTTCCTCGGCCACCCCCCATCATCGTGGATGGCGTGAACAATTATCAACATTTTTATGACTCCTTGACGATGAGCCAGCCTGCAGGCTCCTTCGCCACTAAAACCCTTAACGGTGATAGCATTAAAATAAACGCCTACAACGATGAAGCGTATAGATCTATTACCAAGTCGCTGTCGGAAAACAACTGCCTTTGGCATTCATATGAAAACAAGCAAGATAGACCGATTAGAGTTGTAGCTAAGAAGTTGCCATCTTCCTGCCAACCAGAGAGAATAGTTGAAGACCTTATAAAACAAGGATTCCAGGTTAAAGAAGCAGTGAACAAGCTGAGTTGGAAGACAAAGGAGCCTCTCAACTTGTTTATCCTAACCTTCAGCAACGCTGAAGAAATCAGCAAAGTTTATGCAATTAAGCACATACTGGGATGCGTTGTTGACATTCAATCCCTGCGATCCACAAAACTTATCCCGCAGTGCAAGAGGTGTCAAGTCTACGGACATACACATAAGTATTGCGCCAAAGAACCTAGATGTGTAAAATGCACAGGCAAACACCTTACCAAAGACTGCACCAAACCCGCAGAACAGAAACCAAAATGCGTACACTGCGGAGAGCCACATCCGGCTAATTACAGGGGATGCATGATAGCTAAAGAAATGCAAAAGATGCGTAATAACACCAACAAAAAACCAACAATCGTGCGCCAGCAGCAGGCAACAACGGTTAAGACGACATCTACTCAACAACAGACTCGTGGGCCGAGAGCTACGCCTAACCCACAAAGTAAGACAAAAAACGTTTCTTATGCTCAAATAGCTGCATCCGGAACTAGCCCAACTGTTCAGTACAGTAAACCTGCCAAAAGCTCTGACAACAATAAGTTAGATGAAATACTCAAGTTTATGACATTATTTGATGAGCGTCTTAAGAAAATAGAAAATAGCGCCAAATTAGCTATTGCAAGGACTAAAAAATGATTAACTCAATAAAAATCATGGCCTGGAACTGTAACGGGCTTCAAAATCATCAAAATGAGCTACAAGTAGTTCTTGATACGGAAAATGTAGATGTGTGCCTCATATCAGAAACACACTTTACAAAACAATCCTATGCAAAGTTCAAAGGCTACAAAGTATACTACGCAATTCATCCAGATAACAAAGCCAAAGGCGGAAGTGCTGTAATTGTTAGAGAACACATAAAGCATCATGAAGTAAAGAAACATGAACAGCCAGATATACAATCTGTAGCTGTCTGCATCTATACAGAGAGGTATCCTGTGACTGTGGCTGGTATATACTGCCCACCGAGGTACAATATAAAAAAAGAATCCTACCTAAGCTTGTTACAATCACTTGGGGAAAGGTTCATATTAGGAGGTGACTTTAATGCTAAAAACACGCATTGGGGCTCCCGCTTAACGAATACCAAGGGAAAAGAACTGATGAATGCCATAAAAGAACTCAAATGCGAGGTATCATCGACAAGGTCACCAACGTACTGGCCCACCGACCCACAAAAAAAACCGGACCTGATTGACTTTTTTATACATAGAAATCTATCAGCCAATTATCTTAGTACAAAGCAGAGTTATGATATGAGCTCGGACCACTCTGCAATCTACCTAGAAATAAGAAACAAAGTATTATTTAAGGAAAACACTCTGACCCTAGTAAATAAACACACTGATTGGGAGAGTTTTAAATTAGAACTAGACGATAACTTAAATCTAAGAGTACCACTTAAGACTCCGGAACAGTTGAATGCCGAAGTTGAGCATTTTGTAACTCTAATACAGCAGACTGCCTGGAAAAATACACATTATTTGAGAAGCCGGATTGCCAGAAACCATTATCCAAAAGAGATTTTGGAACTCTTACATGAGAAAAGGAAACAGAGGCAGCAATGGCATCAATCCAAATGCCCACAAGACAAAACTAAGCTGAATAATTTGACAAAAAAACTAAAAAAGATAATACAACACTTTAATGATACCTTAACCAATACCTACATTGGAAAGTTGACTGCTGAAAAAAGTACAAATTACTCACTTTGGAAAGCTACCAAAAATATGAAACGACCAATGGCACAGATCCCACCATTGGGATCAATGATCAATGGAAACATGAAATGGGCCGTAAGTAATGAAGAAAAGGCAAAAGTGTTTGCAGATCACTTGGAAACGATATTTCAACCAAATGAAGGTCAAACCCAAACAGAAGACATCAGTAAAATAGAAGAAGAACTAGGTGAAATATGTATCAAACACGTTTCGCCAAGAGAAGTTTTTCAAGAAATCAAGAGAAACATCAATCCAAGAAAGTCTCCTGGATTTGATCTAATTCCGGGTGAAATATTACATAACCTCCCTAGAAAAGCCTTGGTCAAACTGACTAACCTTATTAACGCGGCTTTAAGGCTAAAATATGTGCCCGACTTATGGAAAGTAGCTGAAGTGATTATGATAGCGAAACCAGGGAAACCATCAAATGATGTCAAATCATATAGGCCAATCTCACTCTTACCTATCGTATCCAAACTTTTCGAAAAGCTACTGCTTAAAAGACTTAAACCGATCATAGAAACAAGAGCGATTATTCCAGACCACCAATTTGGCTTCAGGGAAAAGCACTCGACTATAGACCAAGTCCACAGAATTACTAATGTAATTGAGAACGCCATTGAAAACAAAAATGTTTGTTCTACAATTTTCTTAGACGTAGCCCAAGCATTTGATAAGGTATGGCACGAAGGTATTATACAAAAACTAAGAAAACTTCTACCCAAACCATTCGCCGATATTCTGCAATCATATTTGACGGATAGAGTCTTTAGAGTAAGGCAAGAAGATGCCTACTCAGAAATCAAGAAAATTAAAGCCGGAGTGCCGCAAGGAAGTGTTTTGGGTCCGGTCCTGTACCTATTATACACCAGCGACATCCCTCATCTAGAAAATAATACCCTTGCGACGTTTGCTGACGATACAGCTATAATGGCTGTTGGAAAAACACATGCAGACGCTGCAGAAAAGGCTCAAGATGCAGTCAACAAAATTTGGGACTGGACGAAAAAATGGCGAATCAAACTTAATGATTCAAAATCGGTGCACATTAACTTCACAAATAAAAAAGATCAGTATTTCCCTATATATATCAACAATGAGCCTATACCGTATGAAAACACTGCGAAGTACCTAGGCATGACTCTTGACGCAAAGCTACGCTGGAAAGCTCACGTCAAGAAGAAAAAGGAAGAGTTAGATATTAGATACAATAGAATGTACTGGCTCCTAGGAAGGCAGTCAACATTGTCAACACACAACAAAATTCTGTTGTATAAAGCAGTCCTGAAGCCAGTATGGACTTATGGTATTCAGCTGTGGGGCTGTACCAAAAAAAGTAACATCAAAATAATCCAACGCTTTCAAAATAAGGTACTCAGGGATATAGTGAATGCACCTTGGTACATCAGGAACGACGACCTCCACAGGGACCTTAACATAGAGTTCGTTGATAAAGTTATAAAAAAACATGCAGAAGCTCATGAACAAAGACTTCATAAACATGTGAACCTTGAGGCAATCCAGCTGCTAGACAACACAAAAACAGTGAGAAGACTGAAAAGAACTAAACCTTTTGAGTTAGTGTAGTGTTAAATAGTATAAAGTAGTGTCAGTGTAAGTGAAAGTGCTACTTCAAAGAACACAATAACGCAGTGTCTCCCCTTAAATAGAAACTGTAAGAAACGTGACATTGGACACATTCTTTAAAATAATTAATTTTATAAAACTAAGTTAGCATAAAATTACTCATTAGCCTACATAGGCTAGATTGTAATATAGTTTTAGAGCATATACTAAATTAATATGCACTAAATATATAAAAAAAAAAAAAAAAAAAAAAACTCTGAACTTTGAACCCTATTTGATTTTTGATATTTGTCTTAGCGGACCCCTGCATATCAAGACATTTATACCCTCCAAATTTCAAGCCTGTAGGACCAGCGACTTAGGCTGTGCGTTGTATCTAGTTAAATCAGTCAGTCAGTCAGTCAGTCACTCAGGACCTATCCTTTTATATATTAGATTGGAGCGGTGACATACCACCATATGTCTTAGTAGAAGCTTAGCATAAAATAAAGTAATACGCTACAGGTGATCTAAAATTTTCACAGTTCAAGTTCGAAGTAGGTATCTGATCCATGATGTCGATACATTTTATATGTACCTAAAGCTTAAGCTGTTTTAGAATTGATGTAATTATATGTAACATATAAATACATGAATTATAAAACAAGTGATGTTCCATATTTTAGGCATTACTGTATCACTACAGGGCAAAGGTATCCGCCACATCCTACCAAGACTTGCGGACATCCAATTTAACAAATAATATACCATAACTATTGTTAGTTTCGTTTTTCAAAGGAATCGAAAACAATTCTTCGGACACAATAGGCACCGCAGCGTTCATAAAAACATGGGTAATTATAATATTCTTTGCATAGTAATTTCTAGGAGATAACGGGCACTTAGCTGTCACGCGCAGGTGTCTGAGTGTTTATTTATTCAGAAACGACCGGTCCATAGTGTGTGCACAGTTGCAAGTAATGTCGTGGGAGGAGTCTTGCTTTCATTGTGGAGGAATGCAACTTTATAAAAGGTTTTTTTTATTTTGTATCGTGATTGTTGTCTATTCTAACAAGCATCGTAACTCAGTTGGTAGTAACTCTAGTAGTTGGTGCCTTGTGCGCTGTAGGTTGCGGGTTAGATTCCCACCGTGTGTTCTGTGTATGGGTATTGAATTGTATGATAAGTATGCATTAACAAAAAATAAGTCTCCTTAATCTAGTTCCCGTGTTACAAGCTATGCTTAGTTTGGGACTAGATAGCGCTGTGTGAAATTAATGTCATGTAACATTGTTTATTTTATTTTAACATATTTTATTCTCTCAGACAACTCTCTATCTCTATAACAACTATTATCTCTTTTCCAACACCGAATTATTTAAATGTGCCTAATATAATTGAACAAGTCATGTATTAATTTAAAATTACATATTTTATGATCATACCCAGTTATTTCCTTGGTTTAGTAGGTATGTACCGCCTGTGGCGGTGAAAGTCTCCTCCAAATCCTAACATTATATCTTTTTCTGGCAGTTCTGTCATGTACATGTCGTCACTCCATCTAGTCATTTGTCCGCCTCACTGACCACCAGCAAGTCAAAAAACGGTGATGATTTTATTGGCATTGAATAAAATCATAAAAAAGCTGAATTGTATACGTATTTACATTCCCTAGTACATCTTTTTTTTTAAATTGTCCTACGGGCTTGGCCATCACCATCTCACCAGATTTTTTCAAGTTATCATAAAGCCGTAGGTGCGGAAGCGCACTTCACCCGGAATCCTCAACAGACTGAGGAATTGGCTATCTTACCCCTAAATGTCGGAAACACACATAAACACAACATCTATAGTCAATGGTTTCTTTACCGGGATACCAATGTTTTTTAAGGTTTGTGATCCATAGGTACTACTAAACTATATACATAGGTTTTTTATATATTTTATACATATATTTTTTTATACTACTAGGAGATGGGACAAGCAAGTAGCGCACCTGGTGTTAAGGTGCTACATACTACTGCCCACACTGTTTGTCTGTCCTACCTTTAGGGTAGTCGATTATCCCGAGATATCCCGAACAAAACTCGTGTTTCTAAAGATTTTTATCATAGTATTTTCGTGAAAATGTTAAACCTTCAAAAATGGTAATACCTACGAAATTAAAACTGAGTGTAATCTGTCGTAGTCATCAATGTTAAGCGTGAAATGGACCCACAGGAATGTGCCAGGCTTATTTCTATCTTTTTTTTTTTTGGAACATTTTTCGTTGTCCGAATATGCCAGTCCCGTAGTGGCTTACAAAATTTAACAACCTAATCTGATTTTAAAACATCCTATGGTGCACTGAAGCTCAGATAGACTCATTGAGTTACCTATTATAAGGATAATGTAGAAAAACTACGAAACGTATTATTCTTTAGAGTTTGTATAGTTGCCTTTCCGATTGCAGGAAAGTTAAATAAAGAAAAATTTCATCATGACAGTCCTATTACCAATTATTGTGAAAGTATACTTACCTAAAACAAGAAAAATATGAACGTAAAAATAGTTTTCTTCAATTTTCTCAATTTAATGCAAAATAAATCAAGGAGATTAACTCTTTGAAACCCGGAAAATGTTTGCCTAATAAAATAACGGGTGTATATCGCACAAACCGTATGTGTTCTAATCGAGTACCACTATCGTAGTCTAAACTAAAACTGTAGGTGTTTTAGTTCAGACTACGCAAGTCATATTTAATCTTACATCTATCATACTGTAAAGGAATGCGTCTGAACCGTTAAATTTAAAAATAAAAAAAATATTTTTATGCAAAATGTATACACTAATGTATTTAAAATAAATCTCTTAAATAGTGTACGTTTAAATCTATTCAAAATAACAGCGATTTACACATCCCTAAAATATATGAAAAATAATGTGCAAGAAGTTGTGAGATGAGATTACGGTTATGAAGCCTAACATTAAGCTGTCCATTCACGCGCCTGTCTGGTATGAATATCAAAATAAACGTGGAGTATAAAATTTTTACAAAAACGTTCCTTTTATCGCGAGTCGTTCGTTGCTGAGTTGAATGAACCACAAAGACAAAAGCTTCTTTCATTATTTTGCAGTAAAAATAAGAAGTTAATGCCTAACTGAACTTACGAAATCTTATTGGTGTTATTATATAACATTCGTATATAGGTAATGTATTTAATCCAGAGTTTTTTTTTGCGTAAATCATGTACGGCGAGATAAAACTGCATCAATATCAATAAAAAAAATAAACAAATAACTAGTAGTTCGCCCCGAACTGCGATCTCGTGATGTCTGGTTTTTCTTCGGTGTTTTTTTTTTACCACGGATTTTTTTTCTCGAAAATACGAAATTAACAAACGCTACATAAAAGTAGTAACCTATAACAGTATATCCTACAGTACAAGCCACCCTCTTAACGCGCCCCTTTGATACAAAAACTACACCTATTAATACGTAAAATATATATTTTTTGAATGTTAAGCCGATTCTCTTTTCAATGACACCCTACAATCCAAAAAATTTCCTGTCTCACTTGACACCCCTATGTCTCATAAACTACCAAAGTGTCAAAAAAAATCTTATACCGATTGATAATACATTCTCAGCAAATTCAAAATTTTGAATTGATCGGATCAACCATTCATAAGATATGGGCGAAAATTTTTATTATTTTTACCCTAATATTTTAAAATCTTACGCATCAAAAATCCCCCGCAACAATCAATTTTTATTAATGCTATCTCCTTACATTTTCAATTTCATCAAATTCGGATAAAGCGTTCGAGAGTTATGCCGTCACAAACATTGCCACATACATACATACAGTGCCGAATTTCCCAACATAACTCGGAGATAATCATAACGTCTAGGCAAGCGTAGTGTAGAACATCTGTATGAGCGTCGACCTCCGTACAATAACGGGCAGAGAGTGTATGATAATAAAAGTTCGGGAGTGACTTGGAAGAAACCTACGATTGAACTTGGATTGGACTGCAATAGGTAAATGATGAGAACTGCAATTATTTAATAAGGTTAATGATGATGATGCTGATGATGACTATGGCAAGAACCGTTAGGTGTTATCAGATCAGTTTGTTAGATTGATCTGACCACGGCCCCTGTTTAGGGTCCTTGGTTAGACTGATTAAATAATAGTGTCCGTTATTAGACTGGTGGATGTGGTTAGATGGCAGCCACTTGTGTTGTTTCCCTAGTCAGACCAACATTAGGTCTTGGAAGAGGTCATCCTTGGTTTGTGTTTGTGTTATATCATGGTTTATAATTATTGTTTAGTAACTCTACTGAACATTTGCTAAACATTCAGCGCGGTTGAGAATAAGCCACATACTAGTAGTAAAAATATAATACTACTTACAAAATGAGTGTTTGTTTTCTCAAGTGAATGATTGAAGGACTGTGTCTGAAGTGGTGCTCAGTATTGTGTCTAGGGGTGAAAGTTTGCAGCACACTTAAGCATGGCTTACGAGCCAGCCCAATAATCACGAGTAAGATTGATTCACGATATTATTGTTAATAATATAATATAAAAACCTAATATGTACAGTATACAAAGGCAGATAGACCAACTCGCCTGGATGTGGTAAAAGTTACTTAGGAATTTCACCAGGTGATGGGCAACAGCATCATACCTAACTAGCTAACTGGCCTCAAGCTCAGTTGGTAGTAGCTCTGCCTTCTGTGCTTTTGGTTGCGGGTTTGATTTTCACCCGTGACAAGTATTTAAGTATAGACATTATATTTGTGTTTGGCTATCATAAATCTATACATAAAAACAGGTTTGCTTAGTTTGGGGCTAGATGTCGTTGTTTTTAGCAAAATATTTTATTTTAAATAATTTGTTATTTTTTATTAGCATTTTTTTGAATGAAAACTTTTTTTTTGAGATGGGACCATTGAACTTGAGTGACCTTACCGACACTACTTTTGACACTTTTGACTTTAAACACATTGTCACGTTATCTTTACGTAAGGACCGTTCGAAGACTGTCTTAAGAATTAATTGTGTCAGTGGTGTTGCAAAAACTACCCTCATTAATAAATATCGCGACCAACGCGACAATATTGATATGCAAAGATCGATAAACATCAAATTTTCACTTCTGTCGACACAACCAGAATACCACTGTTTTTTGTTTATTTAAAAAAAATACAAGATTTATTAAATCAATAAGTTAGTAAAAAAATACTTTTCACTAAGCACTTGAAAATAATTCATACCCATTTAATAATTTTAACCGCCTCTGTGGTCTAGTAGTTCAACGCACCGATTTCAAAATTAAAGGTTCGATACCCATGGGGAGTACAATATATTGTACTTGGTTTGGTTTGTGGTAGGACTTTGTTTAAGTCAGCCAGGCTAGCTACCACCATCTAACCTAATTCTGTCGCCATAATAACAATTCTAAAATTGTTAGTTTCCGGCATTTAGAGGTAGGACAGCCAGTTCCTTAGTTTGATGAGGATTCCGGGTGAAGTGCGCCTCCACCTTCGGTCTTGTCTCAACTTATAACCAGGTGAGATAAAGGCCAAGTGCTTACCCATCGTACAATAAAAAAAAAATCAAGTACAGAATATAGTAGTTATATAGAAGAAAAATATTACTATAGGAGTTCATAATATTTTTATCGTTTATTTAGTCGTAAAGTAGGTATTAAAAATAAGCACCATCTTCCAATATAATATATCCACAAAATTATCTTCAAGTCTTTAGATTGATAACCATTGTTCTGAAATTGGTTCCATTTAATTTGGTTAAGATCCGATGAAGATCTTTGGACCTGGGAACAGAATCTCCTCATTGGATGGGTACCTATATATTATATCTAGGTACCCAATGGTTATTAAATGAATTAAAAACCCCCCTCCTTTTTTAGGTTGTTTAAAAAAATACATTTTAGACTTATTCAAATTGTGCCATTCATGCTTCGCACAAAAACTTGTTAGTTCGAAAATACATCTCCGTTTTAAAAAGGGATCATTACGGATCACATTTAATTGAGATCGCAGCGTGATTGGGTTCGTTTAACATTAAGTTGAAATTGAATTAGTATCGTTAGCTTGTCTGTAGGCATTCGTAGCTTGTAGCGATCGTGTTTCGAAGGGGGCTACGAGCGATCTACGAGTTGCGTAGGGGACGATCTACGGCGTAGCTCTATCGAAGGCACGTATGAAATTAACTATACGTTGTACTGAAAAAAATCTTCTTTACAATACACTGTTCCATTATCTACTCTTCAATAGCCCATGCTGCTAAAGAGAATAGCCTAATGTTCACTCAGCCACTGCTGGACAGAGCCTCCTCCAAAATTAGAGTGCTTTGCCACAATCCATAATTACCACGCTAGGCAGGCAGATTGGTGATCACCGTAAGTTTGTTTGATACTTTTTTTTTCTAGTAAGATCTCTCAGTCAGCTTTTACGACATCGACGAATCGAAGTAAACATTTTATAACGGTTATGAAAAGATAGACCAATTTTCAGCATTTTCTGCTTAGTTTAACTGTTATTACACATTTCCTATACTTGACTTATAACATGTAAATGTTCTGTCAGAATATCAGTCTAACATGTTTTACCGTCGGAAACTTCTATCATTGCATTATCATCAAACTCCTTGCCAAACATGGTAATTATCGATTTAATATCTGACAGAATCTCTTTTGTAGTTTTGTCAAATATCTTACGACTTTTCTCTTCACCGTCGCTTATGTCAATTTCAAATCCTAATTGGTTCAATAATCGAAATATATAGTATTCTATCATCTATTGATCTATATCTTTACACGTTTACCAAATCAACTCCTTCTGTATATATCGTATGTGCTTGTATAGAAGACTTCATTACAGTATTATCCTGTCTTCATCTTAATACAAATAAAATAATGTTATGTTGGATTAATAAATAACGTATGAGCTCAGAAATACAAGCGTAGAACGCGAACACGATATCAGGCGTACTCAGCGTAATGAAGTTAATTAATCCTCCATCCGTAAGCTATGGCTAGCTGTATGTATATAATACACACCCACCTAACTATAGCTGCTGTAGGTAGATTGTATATGAGGAAGAAGGCTGAAAGTCTAAACTATTTGGGTGTTGTAAAACACACATGGGGTTCTTCATAGACAGCTAGAGGTTCAGCACTCAACGAATTAAAACTAATCATTTTATTTTATCAACACAAGTTATATATACAGGCAGTCTATATAAACCAAGTATTCTATACAATATCTAGGCAATGTACAAAATATTATGAATATTATTATCCATTTCATACTTTACCTAGGTAATGTATATAATTCCCAGGGATTGTATAGAGTACCTTGGTCCACCGACAACGTGTAAAGTAAATAGATTTTGGTCTGTATTTATACGAATAAAACACATAGCATTTGTTTAAATTAAATAAGCCATTAGGTACCTATACAATTTGGCAAAATTTTTCTATACAATTTTTCTGCTAAATTGAATTTAGCAAATATAAAAAATTTTATTCGTCGCCTCGTGCATGTTTTACTCACAGTTCAAACATAACCTAACCTAGTAGTAAACTTTTTCATGGTCTAACACCTTCTGGCTACGCTTACTCTATAGTAGACCTTATTCTTGCCTGTGAAAGTTTTAAGATATGAGTTTCGCGAAGACCATTTGAGGTCAAAAAAAAATTCATTGATTATTTTTGAAATTCACCGTTTAGAATTTTCTTTTGCCCGTAAAGATTCAGGTAACCAATATAATAAACCCAAGCATTAAATTTAAAAACAAAAGCTTTTTAATCCACGACTTGTTATATGGTAACCCTTATTTGAATCGGAGTTTTTATTGAAATGTAAAAAATACCGCGGAACGATCGTGCCGTTTTCAACTAGCGGATAAACTAGGTGCCAAAAAACAATGAATTTAAAATTCCAGCACATGTTTTTTAGAGATGGAGAGAACTGATTATTTTTTGTGTGATTTTAATTGCTTTTAGTATTTTTTTTTGTAAAA
Organism: Venusia cambrica; assembly: GCA_951394065.1. Lineage (NCBI taxonomy): Eukaryota > Metazoa > Arthropoda > Insecta > Lepidoptera > Geometridae > Venusia > Venusia cambrica. The sequence continues at coordinate 9,259,754 of OX596035.1, forward strand.
AAGACAATTTACGTTTGTTTATTTACGGTAAAAGGCTCACCTAATGCATCTCGTTATAAAATAACAAGCCAAACTTTAGACTAAAAGCATTGATAAAAGTTTCAAAACGGGATGCACCGTTTCCCTTTTATTCCCTGGAGAGCTAAGACGCCCCTAATGAAATGAAGACGTAGCCAGTTTACATGCCGGTTTCACAGCCAGCGGTACCTATTCAAGTGGTTAATGCGAGTGCCTCTGACATTCGCGATTCCACATGTCTGAAGTTCTGTTTTCAATGCTTAAAATTGATGTTTAACTGTCGAGTTAGCTTATTATTGTTATTGAGAGAATAAAAGTACCTAGAAAACTGCTTTTTCGTATGTGTTTCGTATTATTTACTCACGGTAAAAAGTTTAAAACCTGACAAAAAACACACGAAAGGCGTTTGCCCTCCAAGCGTCATAGCTCAGTTGGTAGTAACTCTGTCTTCTGCACCGTAGGTTATGGATTCGATTCCCAGGACAAACATTTGTGTGATGAATATTGATGATTTTTCTGTGTTTGTGTGTTACATCATGTTGTTCGTATGTATTTACAAAAAAAAGTATATACGTATTCTATCCGTAATCTAGTTCCCTAATATAAGCTATGCTTAGTTTGGGGCTAAATGGCGCTGTGTGAAATTAATGTCATGTAATATTTATTTATTATTTATTAATCTCACCATCATGGTGTCAAGTTCTTGTAAGGCGGAAGCGCACTGTATCCGAAATCCTCGGCAGACTTGTTATCTCACCTTTAAATGCAGACACACTACAATTATAATTGTTATTATTGCGTTAAGATTATGAACGAAGGTGGTGGTAGGCGTACTGACTTAAAACAAGCCCGACCACCAACCTAACCGAAAATACTTTCTTAACTCCCCTGGCGAGACTACTGACTAGATAGTCGGTAGTCCGGCCACCGGTATCAAACTTAGATAAGTTTGATACCAGTGAGCACACTTTTAGATCATAAAAACGGTTAAATGGATATTCTTAGCACATACTTAATTTTTTGGCTTCATCTACAGTACTACTTTATAGACAATCTTTGCAATTGCTCTCGAAATAAAATAGGATTTTTAGCTTCCACCAAGGTAGGGTATGGAAAAGAGCTCAGCCAGATTTTCCACCGTATAATTTCACCCCTGGCTGCATCCTAGAGGGTAAAATAATTATATTTTGCCTTCTAAAACGTTTCTTAAACATTTTTATTTAAAAAAGAATGATCCGCTTTAATACATTCAGATTTTCATCTTGATCATTCGTATCAAAATGCTTTTCTAATTGTTTTGTTTCGTTGAACATATAAGCTTTGCTTGTATTTATACTGCTTGAATGCACTATTTTTTTTTGTTAATTTAAATTGACTGAATAGAGTAATGAACGAATAAATTAATAAATCAATTATTTGATGGATGCAAGTATAATTTATTGTACATAGAAATAGAATTGATTGCGAATTCCATACACATTACCGCCTGTGACGCTCGTGGCAGCTAGGAAATTGTCCCAGTATTAGGAAATAATGTCATTAAAACATAGCCTCGGTGTGATTGATGTGATTTCATTCGTTGTTCATTACCGACGAGACGCGGTAATGCGATTTCCATTGATGGATTCTGTGCAACTAACGTTTGGGATCATTAATACTTTTTTTTTTGTTTATTGTACGATGGTTTATCACATGGCCTTCATCTCACCTGGTAACAAGTTGAGATAAGGCCAAAGGTAGAGGCGCACTTCACCCGGAATCCTTAACAAACTGAGGAACTGGGTATCTTACCTCTGAATGCCGGAACAAAACAATTTTAGAATTGCTATTATGGCGACAGAATTAGGTAAGATGGTGGTAGCTAGCCAGGCCGACCCATACAAAGTACTACCACCAACCAAACCAAGCACAATATATTGTACTCCCCATGGGGATAAACGCGGTACCTCTGGATCTGAAATCGGTGGCTTGAACCACTAGACCACAGAGGCGGTTAATACTGTATCTAGGTAACTACTCATATAGATAAAGATAATTGTGAGTACCTACTAAAAACACCTCAGTGGTCTAGTGGTTCACTCAACCTTAAGCAGATCAAGAAGTCCCAGGTTCGATCCCCATGGGGGTACAAATTTGGTTGATGGTAGGGATCGATTTAAGTCCGCCTGGCTAGCTATCACCACCTTACCTTAGTCCCCAAAATCAATTCTAATTGTAGTTTTTCGTCATTTTGATTTAAGAGTAGAGATAAGAGTCAAGCCAGAATCTGTGAATTTCGACTTTATCATAACTTGAAACCAGGTGACATGAAGGTAAAGCATTTTCCCGATAAAACAAAATTGAACAACAAATACATTTTACGGCTACCACTTTAGTTTAAATCAACGATTAGAGAAATATGGCAATAATATCCGCTTTATTTATTTAATGTTTATTAGTACCGAAAATTTCATTTGTCATACAACTAGCCCGGTAAATATTTTAACGGAAAGGCTTGATCAGAGCAACATTATGCAAAGAAAATACATCAATCACCTAGTCACAGCTTCTTTAATACAGCTGGCTTATTTTATCTTTAAGTTTGTTCTTGTACGAGTATATATTTTAGTGGGTTTTTTTGGATGTGGGCAAGATCTTACCCACTTCTTCGTGATGAGATGACGTCCTAATAGAGGAGAGCGGGGGAAGAAGACATGTTTTGCCGACCCCACCTAAAGTCAAGACTTTTCTATGTGCCAAAGATGATATGTTCGATCGAGACAAAAGATATTAGAGTTACAAACAGCACGACAAAGTGGCATTGTGTCTTGTGATTAATCATCACTCTCATCTTCATTCTCCTGTCCTTATCTTACGCTAGGTGGGGTTGTTACATGTTCTCTTCTTTCACTCACTCATATTAGCTTTCAACTTTACATCCACGCGTTTCATACCTATGTCCTTTTTTCACACAATCCATTCATCTTTCCTCAGGCCCTCTCCTGCTCGCATCTCCAACCTCATATTCAAATTTGGTCAAACTCACTCATGTCGAATCTTGTGGCCTGAACCAGTGACCTAGTGCGATGGATTCTTGCAACCCTTTTACTGATATTAAAAACCCTTATGTGACTAAAAGATAAACGATGACGCCATGGAAAGTATTTCCCTCGTTCTCTGTTCTGTTTATCTGTTTAGAAGGTAGGATCACTTTTCCAATTGTGCTTCTCTCAAGACTGATTATCTTGGAAGAAAGCTTCTAGTAAATCTCGCTCCATCGTACACCTATTTGCCTGAATAGGCAACACGAACATTCCCAAAAGATGCCCTTAAACATTTTCTTTGAAGTACACAAGCATCACAGCTTAGTTACTAGTAGATCGATGCTAGGTGGTACTGTATGATAAGTATGTATTTACAGGAAGTAATCTAGTACCAGTAGGGGTACAACACACAAGCTTAGTTTGGGGCTAGATCGCACTGTGTGAAATGAATGTCCTGTAATATTTATCTATACATTTATATATTCAGCGTGGCAATGCAGTCAGGGTCATGGGCACACTTCAATCTGATCCTGGTTTCCAGACCAGTATTGTTCGTTTGTGGCCTTAGGTAACCCGACTGCTTTCCATTTTTGTGAATAAAAATAATATTTATCGACATTTATATCAATGTGTTAATATAGTGATTCCATGGTTTTATCACTGGTAAATAAGCAATACAAGTAAGTATATAAAGTAATAAGTAAATAGGTAAAAATGTTTTGCCTTATTGAAAATAAAGTATGGCTAGTCATTAATTATTAAAAACCCGAAAGGAATAGTACCGCTTCGGTAAATAGAACAATCTAATTTATGTTATAATTGTGTAACAGCTCAGCTTGGCTATTAATACAAACCGAGGGCTGACTGGAAGACGCAATCGGTAATATGATAAAGTGCACCCTCCGACCCTCTGAGCCCAATTTCCCCCTAAAAATTGAATTAATTTCTGCCAAACAGTCGATGGAGCATCAATATTAATGGGTGAGCATTTTTTGCCCTCACTCGTTCCCTCTAAAACGGGTGAGGTTGGATAACATGCGCGTATTGTTGCTCATTACGATTCGACAAACAAAAATCAAATGAATTTATTTGAAATGCTTTGATCTTTCGCTTTGTGCATTTTAAAATGGTTGAGCTACGTCTGCTTTCCCGCACCAGGTCTTGTTATAGGCACGTAGTCTTCGTCACATTTTTACTTGTTTTTCCAATTGAACTAACGCTTGGCTTTAAAAAAACAGACAAAAAACGTCAGATATTCTCACGTCTATAGAATCCCAATATTACAGATTGTCAATACTATAGATTCCCATGTCTACAGTTTCCTATTTCTACAGATTCCCATTTCTACATATTACCATTTCTACAGATTCCCATGTCTACATATTTCCAATATTACAAATTCCCAATATTACAGATGCCCATGTTTACAGATTCCCAACACTACAGATTAACATGGCTACAGATTCCCACGTAGACATGGGAATCCGTAGAAATGGGAATAAAAGCTTGTTTGGCAAACTGTAGAAAAATAAGAGGAACATTTGATTTTTGTTCTTTAATGTTCTGTTCTGTACACCAAACAAACGTAATTTATTATCAGTTAAAGCTATAATATCAAATTATTTATTGTGCATTATTTTTGATCGGTTCTCTATTCCGAATAAGCCATTATTGTCTGTATAGCATAATTTATTTTGTGTCCCGTCAATGCAATGTCATTCAGATGTTAAGTATTTATATTTATTTATTTAATATTATATGTCACTGAAATACGTATAAGCATTGTTAGTGAGTTGCCGGGAAATTGTTGTCTTTAAAGTCGTTTTAAAAATTTGACGACGATTTTTCGAATTACTGGATTTATATAATTACCATGGTCATTCTCATTGGCTCAACTAAGTACATCACTGCAGGGACGTACTTACAAACAATTAATTAGAAGGACATTAATCACAGAATAAATAAAAAAAAATCGCGTAATCCAAGCATTTTGTTTTTTATCAGCTTGTTAAAAAAAGAAGTCAAATTCTAAGACCGCAGAATATGGCAAAGCCAAACGCAAGTCAAATTATATTTTAAAGAACATTTATATGAATAAAAAAAATGGATTACATCGCTATATTATCTATTTTTAGTTTTACATGGAAGATTATTTTGTTTCTGTATGAGATAGTTCTATGTTAAATGCTTAAAATTACATTAAATAGGTAAGTACCTAATTTAAATAAAACTGTCGTTTTGTGAATCGGTACTGGGGAGAGTTGATCATCTCTTTTTAACTAGGCTTATTTTTTTTTCATTAAACTTTGTTATGTTGGCTTATGGGAATCTGTAGTGCTAAAAATCTATTGAATTGGGAATCTGTGAAGATGGAAATCCGTAGAATTACGAATCTGTATAGTTGGGAATCTGTTGATTTGGGAATCTGTAGAACCGGAAATCTGTAGAGTTATAATTCTGCAGGATTGGGAATCTGTAAAATTAAGAGTCTGTAGAATTGGGAATTTTACAGAGACAGTAATCTGTAAAAAATCTGTAGAATTGGGAACAAACCTTCTCGAGGTGGTTTTGATAGATTTTGAGAAGCTTATTACACAGATATTTGAAAGTTTGACAGAATTACCCAAGCTTGAGTACCTACTTTGCATGTATTAGTATCAACATTGGTTACGTAACGTAAGAATTTAAAAATGAATTGTTGGTAAATAGTAAACCTCATTTTAATTTATTGTAGGTAGGTATTCAACGCACAATCAGACACCGTGCCAATAAAGGCGAAACCACACGACTCAATCCCCTGAGCCAACTATCATTTAGTATAACATTGTATACAGGGCCTTATCTTTTTGGCACGTGGCTCGCACAGATAGTGTTTAATCCATCACCCCTATCGCGAACTCTTTGAAGTTTACACAAATAGTGGGTGCCGGTTTTGCGTGTATTTCAAACCGGACTGCAAATATTATTTTTGTTTGAAACGTGGGTAGTCCGTAAACGTCCTTTGTAAGCTGATCCATGCCATCCTTCTAAGATTATTTTGATATTAAAAAACGTATAAACGTCCAAATATTATTTATCCAGACGTTGCAATGGGGCAGACACTACTTACAACATAGATGCGTAGATTGTTTTAATTATGTAGCTATGAGTTATTATTAACCGACTTCAAAAAAGGAGGAGGTTCTCAATTTGGCTGAATGGGTTTTTTAACCGAATTTCAAATCAAGAAGCAGGTGCTCAATTCGTCGGAATCTTTTTTTTATGTACGTTCCCCGATTACTCGAAGACGCCTAGACCGATTAGAAAAAATATTCTTTTGTTTGAAAGGGTATACTTCACAGGTGGTCCCGTTGACATCAGATCAGTATCTGATGATGGGATCCTGGAGAAATCGAGGGAACTACTCAAATATTATATGCACACTTAAAGTGATTTTGGGTATTTTTGGGTCGGTGTACTTCCTAGGTGATCCTATCGTCATCAGGTCAGGATCTGATTATGGGATCCTGGAAATTCGAGAGAACTCTTTAAATATTATAGGCACACTTGAAGCGATTTGTGTGTATTATCTCAACAGTAAGGAAAAAATGGACCCCATAAAAAATCACGCGTCTGTCTGTTTGTCCGTCCATGTGTCATCAAAATAATTGGAAAAAATACGACATCCAGGTAAACGAAATTGTATCATATTCTTCATTGAAGTCGGTTTTTTTTTTAGTTTTTAAAACGTAATGATTGTTGTTCCTGATAAGTTTGGTTTACTTACCAAAAAATCAAAAGTCGGATTAGCGGAGTAATCAAGTAACAAACAAAAAAATATAATCCAAATTTACAGAAATAGCTCATTTCAAATTCCTTCTTCTTCATCTTATTGTCCAAATTGGTGAAGGTGTTTCGTGCACACCGATATAGTAAATAGTCCATAACTATAATATAGTTCTTGAGGATTGTAATTATTGGTTTGGCAGATATAGTTCTTTATGTTCTCATCATTATCTCAATCAAGCTTCAGCACACAAACACAATCAGTAATTAAATGGTCGGAAGCAATAGGTATGCGTGCGCATATGCGTGGGATTTTTCTAAAACCACGATGCATGTTTTCAGAGCTTTTTCCTTGGTCGTCAGACACCCTATTGTTAAAAACCCCGATGCAAAGAACTTCTTTAACAGTGACTAGTTTACTGAAGCTGTTAGGCTGTGGAACGCTTTGCCTGTAACTATTAAAAAGGCGACATCGCAAGGCACTTGTTGCAAATTTATCTCAATTACCTATCAGTAGGTATATACAATTGTATAAAATTGTTGTGCGCTGGCATTTATGGGTAAGAGATGCAGTACCTCAGTTTGTTGAGGATTCTGGGTAAAGTGCGCCACCTCCACCTTCGGCCTTATCTTAACTTGATGAGAGAGGTGAGATGAAGGCCAAGCGCATTTTTTGCATTTTTCATGTATATTTGTACTTAGTGTTTCTTTATTTTATAATTAAGAAGCATGTATTAGTTTGTACACCGCCATTCTTGACAACCATTATATCTGTCCATCCAACAGTGGTCTGGTAGAGATGATTTTAGCGATAAGGCCCAGTGTCGCTTAGATTATGTTTCTTCGCTGTATTAGGTATGATTTTGTTAGTGGTGAATATTAAAGAGTTGTCTATCTATCTACCTATCGTGGATAGTATCAGCTGCCTGCTGTATAGGCTTTATTTTACGACCCGTACATCTTCAAGAAAGAGATGGGTAGGCTGTCTCCACTGTAGATATAATCCTTGCCTACACAAGTTTCGAGGTCAATAGCTGACCTGTTTCAAATAAGAAATAAATATGACTGTGTTGCAGGTTAGATGACCTGTATTACAGGTTTGTTTTAAACCAACCATAGGTGCCAGTCTCACACAAAACAGGTTATTCTAACTAGATACTAACACTACCTAGCCATGCTACTGATTTGTGTAACTGTGTATTAGGTAATTTATAAAGTGTTCTAATTTGAAAGTGAACGTAATAAAAAAATAGATGATAAAAAAACATTCATTGAAATAAGTGGTAATATTTATGAGTGAAAATAAGAATAGCTATATTACTTGTACCATAATTAAAGGAAGGGCTAGATCACAAAATACATCCCCATTCCTAAGATGTTTAGATGCCAACGCTAAATGTCCACAAAATAATGCTTTTATTTGATTTCATTGGGGTGGAAACTCGTAGGGTATATCGTGCGTCGCATTGACCGTCTCATGTCTGTCTATTAGGGAACATAAATGCCAATATTTACTGTAATTGGCGCCGGGACAGACGGAACTGAATTATTTAGGTTTTTGCATCATAACTTCCTCAGCTTATTCGAAATGAGTCGAAAATAAATTGCTGATTTGTAAGCTCTGCGTTTGACATTTATGAATACCGAGGAAACATTTTTTTTTATCTTCTGTAAAGAGACTTAAAGTAAAGAAAAACAACCCTTTGTACGTTTCTCTTGCTTGCTTGAAATATGGAAACTAGATTACGGGTAGAATACTAAAAAACTTTTTTTTGTAAGTACGTACATAACATTCTTGTAATGGGTAAGCTCTTGACCGCAAAACATACATAGACAAGGAGGAGCGAGCTTACCCAAAGAAATTCCATTTTTTTTTATTGTGTGACCCCCTGTCATACAATAAAAAACATAAGATGCTTGGCCTTCATCTCACCAGACTTTCAAGCTATGATAAGTCCGAAGGTGGAAGGGTTTCTTGCTCTTCAAATTCTTCATCTATCAACCAGTCAGCTACATCATGATTTACATCAGGATATCGATATATCCATAAACCCTTAGTAAATCATGAATTCCTTACTATGGCCACGGTTTTAACATGAAACATAGGTACAGTGAGGCTGCAGATAGTAATCAAATAATGCGCCTCGAGCCTTCCCCAAACAATATCCTTTGCTACACTATCCTTTTGCGTCACACCGAAGAGAAGCTCCTGACTACTAATGCCACTTTCAAGAGGCTCTACTCGGCTCAAACGTTTTAAATCCCCCACACAGTTACTATGGACATTTTAAGCGAGTGCAGTGAGATTTATATATCATATTTGATATTATCAAAGTCAAAGTTTGTACTTAACTCAAAAAGTCTCAAGTGGTTCTATTTAATATAAATAAAGAAGAACCGAACGATTTATTTAAAAACCTAGGCATTATTTAATATAGAGACCTAGACGAGAGATCATTTTTAAACAGTGCAAATTGTGCATCTAAGAAGGAATGTTTAGGAAGAAATTGATAATAAAGAGGAAAACCTGGAAACACCATTCACACAAAACAAACATCTATAATAAGTCGGGTAGCCAAAGCTGGAATGTTTCTATTACTTAGAACAACGCAATTTTATAAAAACAGCTAATATGCAAATGGCAAACATTTTGACAGTTATATGACGCGCGCATATTCACAGACACAGACCAAAAGCTCTCTACTCGTACGTGCCAGCTCTTTGCAACGCATCTATAGATGGATCGATTGTAATAGATGGTATGGTATTACAGTAGAGATTTTTTACTTACCTTTAGTGAATAAGAAATCAAGGAACAGCGATTCTATCAGTACGTAAATTTATCACACTGAAATAGAATGAAAATCAGACCGGTTTCGGTTCCGTAGCTCGCTTTCTTATGTAAACGTATCGGACCGCACTCCCGGTCTAGGACAGTATAACTGAACGTTGCCACGTGACTTGATTAACTGACTAGAACTAGAGGAAACCACGGCACTCCAATCCAGACATTTTGACTGTGAAACACCAACATTAATTTATTTTATTTGAAACGCTGTCACATGTCTCTCAAACGTGTATCAAAGATTCAAAAAACAAAGGCCGCGATCAGCCTATTTGTAAAGTGCGATCAACGTATCTGATATTGGTTCAGGTTATTATAGTCAGGTATACAATACTGTACGGTCCACGGTACGTGTACTAAGCCTGCACTCCTTCTGTCTCCGTCTTGGGCGGTATCTCATGAACCGTAGGCAATTAAATTAATTTTCAGTGTGAGATAATACTATTGCCGCTATTACACAAATAATAAAAACTAAGATACGATAATGCAAGAAGCGTGGTTTTTTGTCTTGAAATATGGGTTGGAATCCTCGGCGTCCGCACTTGACCGGTTTTTTTTTTAAATCGAAGAATAGCACCAACTCCTTAGTGGCAGACGTGTAGGACTTTCGTAGACCAGAAAAAAAAGTGTTTTATTTGCAGTTTTCCGATGTAAATTTCCAATATTGTCATCTACAATCCGTCTTCCATGTATGCTAAAATACTCTGCAACATAATAAAAATGAAGGGATAGTAATTAAAATACTAGGATCAGTGTAGATGTATACTCCCTTTGATGGATGGGGAGTAATATGGCGTTGAGTAAAATGTAAAGTAATATTTATTTATTTAAATAGTGTTTTAAGATTTTTTTTATGATCACACATTGTTACTGTTTTTTGGGTTATATTGGAGAAATTAGTAGATGGCAAATTAGAGGTATATGTACACTTTCACGGTTATTTTATATATACTTGAACTTGGGCGCAAGCAGGGCGCATTCTAACTAAGATTAACTGAAGCCAGCAGGCCAGTAATTACAGGCATTATTGGCATTGAACGTAGATTTAGTGCTCTCTCTCGGAGATTCGGCTCGAAGACTGCCGTAAGATTACAGCGCTGAATTGATAGGCGTTGTTACGTTTAATGGAGATTGGGAATTGTGTGGGGTCTTTAATATTGAACTCTCTATCTAGACTTCATTATGGTTAAACTTTCAGTCTATTACCAACAGACAAACAGGCCACCTCGGTTGGCTGGTTTTTTTTTCTTAACCGACTACCTATCTAGTTTGTTCGTTAGTAAATATTACATTTTCAATACTAACTGACCAAGTATATGAGGATGCATTAATGTTTTGTTGGTTGAACGTCTTTTACCAACTGACAATCATCATTTAATTCAGGAGTTCCCAACCGTGTACAAAATTAAGCATATCATAGCTAGCAAGTTTTCTGCTAGCGAACAATCAAGTTGTCAAGTAACGTAGGAATTCGAACAAACTGAAGCCAAACTCAGTACGCAACTCGATCGTAGTGTTGTGATCCGAGTATTTTTTTTATAATAAATAAATTCTGTTTATTTCAGGCATGGTACCCATATCACAAAATTTCAACATATAAAACTCGAAATACACAAAAATTTCAAATAAATTAAAATACTCCAGTGTTTAGATAGATACATAACCACGTAGGTACCCCAGTCACTTTTTGTTCTCGGCCAAGTGTGCCGAAGTCCAATACTTCAAGATTGGATTAGCCAGATTGTCCGAGACAGCCCTCAAAATGGCATTGTTGGAGCGGCTTCTCCTGTTCCAAAAGCCCGCTATCCGACTTCTCATGACAGCATAATAGTCAGGAACTCCTGCGTCAGAGAACATGCCGGACGCTCTTCAGCACCTCGGTAAACTCATAAGGGTTCTGTAAACATTTTTGATATTTGGTTCGGTACCCAAATGGCATCAACGGGAGCCTATAACTAAGCCGCCGTCTGTCCGTTCGTCCGTCTAACTGTTAGTGAGCTTATATCTCATGAGCCGTAATAGGTAGACAGTCCTTAAAAATTGCAAGAGTATTTTTTTCTTGTACTACACCGGTGTCTGCCCCACGGGTTCGATCCCGATATGTTCACAAATTTGTGATTGGTTTGGATAGTGGTAGGACTTTGTTTAAGTCCGCCTGGCTAGCTACCACCCTCTTACCTGAGTCTGTCGCAAGAACAACAATTCTAAATTGTCATGTTCCGGTATTTTGAGGTAAGATAGCCAGTTCCTTACTCTATTGAGGATTCCATGTGAAGTGCGCTTCCACCTTTGGCCTTATACTAATAGCTTGACGCTAGGTGTGATGACGGCCAAGCGCTTCCACGACGTACAACATAAAAGCCACAGTGGCAAAGGTGACACTTTTGCAACTCAATTTATAAACATTTAATCGCATCTGTAGTCTAGCGGCTCAACCCACCGATTTCAGATCCAGAGGTCCCGGGTTCGATTCCCAGGGGAGTACAATATTGTGCTTGGTTTGGTTGGTGGTAGGACTTTTTTTAAGTCCGCCTGGCTAGTTACCACTATCTTACCTAATTCTGTCGCCATAACAACATTGACTAGGTTGATTTTTTACATACCCTTAAATACCACTGAGAAGTTGAAAAGTTGACATAGTTCAAGTTATACGGAGGAAAAGTGCAGTAAGTTATTAAATATAATTTTACGATTAGATTATTACCACCACCGGTCCACTAGTTACTTATGAACTCAGTCCAATTCGTTTTAAAAGTCAAATTTGTTACAGGTGTCTTCTGTGTTATTCTTGGAAACTTTAAGTCTTAGTGATCTGGTTTTTACTCACCAAACGTGCTCTTACGTAGGTCAAATATTCCATTTATCTTTAAGTGGTGGTTAAAATTCAAACGATAAGACTATAAATATTGTTTTCCGAAATAAGGGGAAATAATGGTAGAAAAGGCATGTACATGCATTACATGCATGCCCTCTGTAATAATAAGATATCACATATCCCCTTGTTACTCGTACATTTGTACAAAGTTACATTACCAGCACTTCTTCTAACAAAACGAATGTTTCTTAGTACATTACTAATTAAAGTTCGATATTTGTATATTACTAATTACATTACCAGTTATGTACAAGGATGTAAACATATACCTATAATGATATTGCTAAACGTAAGAAGAGGCTGTGAAGAAGGAAACATAACAAACACCACTACTAAACATAATAAGACAGGAACATCAACAACCCACAACCTTCATAAAATTCGGCCCAATTTTTCACATAATTCATTACGGTCCACTTACATCCCTCGGCTATGTCCTCTCTGCACTTTATCTCTACAAAGGGTACTTCTACTCAGAAAGCAGGTTTTCGGCTGCAAGCTATCTGCTTTCTAAACGATGCAGCAATTTGTATGACGCTCTGGATGTGCTGATATTGTTTTTGTTTAAAAGCTTGCAAAAAAATGTATGATAAAGTATGGTAGAACTGCCTTCTGCGCTGTTAAATAAAAAAAATATATATATTACAGGACATTAATTTTACACAGCGCCATCTAGCCAAAAACTAAGCATAGCTTGTAATATGGGAACTAGATTACGGATAGAATACTGAAATACTTATTCTAAATACATACGCACTATACGATACAACATCCAAACACAGAACAAACATCTACATTCATCACACAAATGGTTGTCCTGGGTGGGAATCGAACCCACAGCCTACAACGTAGAAGACAGGGCTACTACCAACTGAGCTATGAGGCTTGGTCGTGGGTTTGATTCCTACCCAGGATTATTATTTGTGTGAATATAGATAGTAGTGTATAGTGTGTTCTTAAAAAAGTATACATTTATTTTTATTGTAACCCGTAATACAATAAAAATAAATGTATACTTTTTAGGCACTTGGACTTCATCTCACCTGGTTACAAGTTGAGTTAAGGCCGATGGTGGTAGCGCAATTCACCCGGAATCCTCAACAAACTGAGGAACTAGCTATCTTACCTCTAAATGCCGGAACACAACAATTTTTAGAATTGTTATTAAGGCGACAAAATAAGGTAAGAAAGTGGTAGCCAGGCGGACTTAAATAAAGTAGATATTTCTTTTTTTTTTTGTAGATAGTTACATCCTTTAATCCAGTACCCATATAAGCTTTGCTTAGTTTGGAGGTAGATGTTAAATATATATATTCTTCTGTAAAGTGATATTCTTGACCAATAATTGCTTATTCATTACAGCAATGTTTTTAAATTCAAAATTTTATTTACCGCTCGCAATACCAAAATTAATCCACGCGCGCTGCTGCAAGTAAGTTACTTTTACTGTTCAACACTGATTTACTTATTTTAAGAGATACGCAGTAGTACGCAGTTTGTGTTCTAAGACATTTTATAGAGGTATGAGGGCCAGTTTTCTTGGTGAACTTGGCTAAAGTCTCGGATATTATTCTACCCGCATCGCGGTCCAGCGTCAACCTTCATGGGTAAGTGGGCTCGGACGGACAAACGGAGATTAGGACCCCTACGTCATAGAACCTAACTGGTGACTGGGCCTACTTATTAGATTAGGAGCGATTTAGGCGAGGCGAGAGATAAGCTCGGGAATATTGGCGTGTTGGCTTTGAAAACTATTACAGTAAGCTCGTTAGACAGGTAATGATACATAGATAAACAGATGGTCCAATGATTAGACATACTTAGTATATATCATAGAGGAACTACATAGACGCTAATGATACATAATAAACTTTCTAGAAAGCACTTCGATTGGATTTATTCACACATTATTTTTATATTATTAATACCATTTTATTAGTACTTAGTAGTAGTTGTGAAAGGGCTCGGCCGGGGAAGTACTACTACCATATCTACTATGTATTTCAGCCGTCAAGCATGCCGGTGACACGCGAGGCTTAACACCTTTATGCCTCAAGTTGACGGGCGCAATGCAGTGCCGTTTAGACTATGTTCTTTGTGACCTACGCAGTAAGGCATTTGTTATAGGCAAGAGTGCACTTAACATCAGGTGGGCTACTTGCTTGTTCCGTCTCCTAGTTGTATTTAAAAAAAAAATACAAAAGCGTCGCGCACACAAAAACAACGCCGATCTAGCGTCCAAATGTGATTAATTATAGCTGTTGTCCATTTCCTAGAAATGATCCGTTTGGACTACTTGTTACTGTTTGGTAAATAAAGTTTACTTATAATAGTAAATTAAACTTTTGATGTGAACCGCGGCAAAGGTGTTAAAAATTTAATGCACTTAGGTGCATAAATTCAGGTGAATTAAGTTAACGAAGCGGTCATGTCATATATGACAACGGTCTATCAAAAAATGTCACAGGAATATTTGGTAGTTCTTTGGTAGGTATTCACAAACATTCGGGAAGCCTTATCGGATTCTAATTTGGAAGTTTCCGATGGATATTACGGAAGCGCAATTCTTAACTCCAAAATATTAAAATATTGAAATCAGAATTCGATACTTCCACAGACATTTTTTCTTAATGGTTTAATAATAGCGTTAAAATCTATAGTCGTATCCGATGTTATTTTACGTTTACGAAAGTTATGTTTCCGATCCGAAAACTTTTCGTGTGACAAACGAATTTACTGCCGCATTATTTTAATTTGGCACGGATTTAAAAACTGATGCCATTTAGAAAAGGTGTCACACCGAAAGCAATGCTTCACACCAAGAGCAGCGAAGTGCTCACTCAAACATTGAATTTGCCAATACTTTATGTACGCATGACTTATTGCAAAGTGTCAAAATATATAATAACCGAGGGAAAACGCTATCATGTGGCTTTTCCGGACCATTGAAGACGGTTCCTGACGCGAACGATGACGTGTGAAGAATCACCCTAGTAGAATCTGCCTGCTGTATTGGCTTCAAAGGGCATCCGATTTTGAGGTTATTTTATTTCTAGTAAGGTTGTCTAGTAGGCAGCGAACTCAACATCGTAATGTTGAGTTCACTGCCTTTACTTGATACTATTATTGCACACACATAATATATAAGGATACAAAAATATAATTTACAAGTATAACAAAGGCAAGCTAAAACAAATATCAGTAAACCTAGGTAGAGAAAAACAAGTTTAAATAGAAGCGAATAGTGTAGAAAATGAATATATAACATACCTAACATAATACAATAAACAACATTATACTATACACACAAAAAATACTGCCTGCTATTTTTTAGAGGTTCAATAAAAAATCTACCAACGTGTTTATTTTTCTTTCAATATCACATCCTGCCTTACATTATTTGTATTAGTTGTATACATTTTTGTTAGTCAGTTAGGTTTAGTATAAGTAATGAATTTCAATTTACTTTCAAATGTAAGGAATAAATAGTATGTCATAGTGGCGACTGAGGATGCTAGCACAACCCAATATTGTTTTTAAGTGTGTACGTAATGTTATTTTTTGTATACATTTTGTAAACCTCAATAAATTTATACATACCGGCCACTCTACGGCTCTACCCTAAAATCCCTACATAACACGGTTTTTGACCAGTGATGTGATCACTAAACGCCGTGACCGCTATAGAAAATCCAGCAATTCCGTTGCCCGGAGGGGGGGACTATAGGGGGAAGATCACCCCCACCCCTGTATGATTGTGTATAGCTTAAGTTAAAGTAGAAATGTAAAGCAGTCCGATAAATAGACTCTCAGTTCGATCCGCGTCAACATGATGGTAAGAAAAGGACGTGTAAATTGTTCACACGTTGTAAGACCGACAGGGTTGCTACTTAGTTCGACTGTGAACAATAGACGCATTTCCTTTCTACGGGCGATTGAGACTGGTTTATCTTACTACTAAAACAAACGTGTAAGTTCAAACCTATTGATCCCGTTAGCTCCGATAAATCACGCCCGTGATCACAGAATCCCATTACTTGAGCGTCCGATAGCTGGAGTGCTAGCTTTTTCTAGCTCTGGCAGTCTGAACAGTGAGCGGACGAATATCATTCCTCCTAGCTATATTACATGGAGTATGAATCCTCTCTTTCAAATGTTGTTTGAACGAGATCGCTCTCTAGTGATAAAACTTCACATTTTGCTGTAGTTTGAGGTTTCCAACAAAATTTAGAATATAAGTATTGTGTACAACAATAATTACGTTTTCTTTTAAGTTTTGAACTCAAAAGAAAACCATGTTTAATGAAGAATATGATACAATTTCGTTTACCTGTATGACGTATTTTTCAATTATTTTGATGACAGATGGACGGACAGACAGATAGACTAGATAAGGGGTCATTTTTTTCCTTACTTTTGAGGTGATACACCCTAAACATACCCAAATCGCTTCAAGTGTGCCTTTAATATTTGAAGAGTTCCCTCGATTTCTCCAGAATCTCATCAACAGATCCTAACCTGGTGACGATGGAACCATCTGTGAAGTAAACCCATTCAAACAAAAAAAAAAATTCCAAATCGGTCCAGGAGGCGTCTGAGTAATCGGGGAACAACGATTCCGACGAATTGAAAACCTCCTCCTTTTTTTTAACTCGGTACAGTGTTCATTCATCTATTCGAAAGAAAGAAAAAATCTATTGATGAGGTATCAATGTTAATGAAAATAAATATCACAATTTAAAGACTCATTTTTGACAATGTTTAAATAGGATTCCGTCTTTGGCTTAGAAGAAGGTTTACCACAAAGCATATCTCAGCTGTAGGTACTTCAACGGTTAGGTGTGCATACAGCTTGCAAGTTTTTTCGAATCTAAAACGCTCTTGGAAACGAGCCAGTTATCGTGCCGTCTTCTTGAACTTATTTATTGCCGGTTAATAATTTGTTTCAATATATAGCGGCTGAAACACTTCGCTTTCTCTTGTTTCTTTAGTGAAATTGAGAGAAAATCTTATTTCGTCACATTGTAATCATACATCATTTCGAGCAATCGACATGCATATTATAAGTTTTCGAAGATCTAAAATGTACCATGTCATACTTAAGAAGTAAATATGCCCGCACTAAAACTATCAGACCATTTTAAATGCCTATGGTGATTGCTGGTGTGGTTTTGCTTAGTTTAAATATTACTGGAACATAGCTTATAACGTGAGAACTGGATTTCGTGTTACTTACATATCTATATATATATAGATATATACTTAGATATATATTATTATTCATCTATAACCAGTTAATTTATCTAATCCTTATCGCTTCATCCCACACAACCAAGTATTTCCAAAGAGAGTTGACATCAGACAGGCAAACTCAAAATTTCAGCCTAAACTCGTAACAATATCTCAGAAGACATGTCATATTGTGTCGCCACCTAGTATGGGCTAACGAGCAGGAAGATGATGACAAACTTGTGGTACAATATTACACCCAAACGAAAGAAAATCTTATATAATCGACCGAGCAAGCGAAGCGTCTGTTTTGAAATTGGCCAAAAACGCTTTTGTCCCCCTGTCGGTTTGTACCCTCCTACAGGTCGCATTTTTTACCGATTTTGATGAAACATGCACAAAATGTTCCAAGATTTATTAAAATTTTTTTTTAGAAAATGTTTACCTACCTTTACTAATCAGACCACGCTATCTTCTCTGCCTTTGCAAGACAAATCTGTAGACACCAGGTTCGATCTCCTCAGACCAAGGGAACGCGAGTAATCGCTAAAACTTATACCACTATTTGGTCAAAAGTCTAAAAGGAAAAGTGAAAGAGGAAAGCATCGGTTATTGCATGGTTATAAGAGCTCACGAGGTCTACTGTTCTCACAGAACCACTAGTAATAAACTTATTTAAGCTGAAATTAATTCCGATGAAATAGTAAGCTCTAAATTAAAAGCAGAAGGTAGAGAACCGGGCTATGAGGCCAGTCAAATATCTCAATTATAAACGGTTGTAACACGGTCAGTTATGTAAGCACGGTCAGTAATGGGCAGTTTGTTTATCTTCGTTTTTACATGGAAATAACATATTAAATCCCTCGAAACTTACCAAATGTAATGACAAATTACAAATAAAGAGTTATTTAAATTTAGAATACATATTCAATAAAATGTACAATTGAACTAATTAACAATGTACAAAAGAGTCAGACAGATTACCTAAGGCCGTTACAAACGGCCTATAGGTAACTCAACTGTTCCAGACCATTACCAGACGGAAGCGTGCCCAAGTCACTGGGTGCATTGCCACGCTGAATAGCTATGCTAATTCACTGGCCTAAATAAGAGCCATCCCTTAGGTCACGTGTCGCCTTAATCAAAAGCCCCGCAAGATTTTTGAAAATCCGGAGGGCACCGGCTCAAATAGGTAATTTAATAAAATTTAGTTCCCATATTACAAGCTTTGCTTAGTTTGGGACTAGATGGCGCTGTGTAAAATGTATGCCCTGTATTTTTTTTTTCTTTAATGGGTAGTGCAAGTGACGGATGAAGTTATTGCCTTTTTGTATATGTCACCTCTCTCTGGATTCAGTCAACGCGGACGAAGCTGCGGGCAGAAGCTAGAAACATAAATAATATACAGTTTTTTTTTTACGACGGGGAAGAGCTTGGCCTTAATCTCACCATTTTTTTTTTTATTGTAGGAAGGGGAGGTACTTGGCCTTCATCTCATCTGATTTTGCTGAAGTTATGATAAGAGCGAAGGTGTAAGCGCACTTCACCCGTAATCCTCAAATTACTGAGGAACTGCCTATCTTGCCTCTACATGCAGGAACACAACCGCATCTTCTCCTCAGGCCGGAAACGCTCTAACTAATTGAGCAACGAGGGTCCTGAGGCAGATTCTGAATTTTTGTGGCACACCCAACCTCAGCTTGAGCGCTGATCAACGCCATGTAGCAAAGATTCACTAAAGCATGTGATCTGCCATGTCTCAAATTACATTCAAAGTCAAATGGCGATGGCGTCAACACTTTAGAATAGTTCTTACGGCGACAGACATAGGTAGGATATTTTAAATAATTTGATGAATAACTGGAACTAAATAATAACTGGCCATGTACATATACGCTCGGCAAGGGTTACAACCCACATTTCAAGGCACAATTACGTTTTTTTAGCGTGAGTTCTTGAATTTTTAGGATGTTAGTATAGCGACAATAGATATACACACTCTGTGAAAACTTCAACTGTATACATATTACGGTTCTTGAGATACAGCTAGCTGGCGGAGGCCTTTCGATACGGAACCCTAAAAAGATTCGCGTTAAACTCTTTAAAGCACAAAACTAAATTTAGCTACAGAATACCGAAACATGCTCATTACACGAATGTCGCGGATCGAGCCGGTTCGTGCCCAGCATTTCCAAGCTCATCCGATAAATCAAATTCTTGTAATGAAACGTCGGAATTTGACCGCCCAGCAACGTGTTACACACAAGTTCTTCAGTAAATTACGTTTCAGTATGGCTTAGAATCTGTAACATGGCTGGCTTTACTTTATGTTGCTAATAACAATTTGAGATTAATGGAATAATATCTAGTTTGTTATAGATACTACTTGGAGACCCAAGCAGCCCACCTGATGTTAAATGCATCTCTTGCTTATAACAAAGCCTAGATTTCATATTTTATTTACTGGCCACATTATAACAAAGATTGCTGTACAAGGCAAGTCACAATTTTTACATAAAAAGGCAGGTTAGATTAGTACCTAATATGAATCTGGTTCGAACAAATGATCAAATATACATAGTTAAATGACATAAAACTAATAAAATTAACTACTAAAACCATTTCCAAAATACGTCAAAATGGATTCATAAGCAATTCCAAATATGATTAGGTACTTAGGTACCTAATAATCGTAGCTTACTCTGTGGTCCAGTGGTTCAACCCACCGATTTCAGATCCAGAGGTCCCGGTTTCGATCTCCAGGGGAGCAATGTTGTGCTTGGTTTGGTTGGTGGTAGGATTTTTTTAAGTCCGCTTGGCTTGCTACCGCCATCTTAACTAATTCTGTCGCCATAATAACAATTCTTAAAAAAATGTTGTTTTCCGGCATTTAAAGTCAGTTCCTCAGTTTGTTGAGGATTCCGGGTGAAGTGCGTCTACACCTTCGGCCTTATTTGATTTGATTTGATTTGACCTTCTGGGATATCTTGCTCCGTCGTAGACCTCATCCTTGTATTAGCAAGTTTCGAGGTCAAGAACTGACCCATACTAATAATAAAAAAGCAGAGCATGTATACACATTTTAATTGAAAATGTGTAAAAAACTAAGTTGTCATAGGATCTATGACAACTTACCTATCTAAAATTTGTGATTTTAATCTTAACGAGTATAAAGTTAGTAAGTTTGGATTTTCCTCTGACCACTCCTAAGTGATCCTCATAAGATCTACGCTCTGAATAGTGATCAGATGGGAATCATCGGAGAGAAAAAGTCGTGAGTCTGTTACTTCTTACAAGTATTACTTTTTAAGAAGAAAATTCGTAAATTGTCGACCAATTACGGCTATTGCCACTATATTCTCGCTAACGTATTTGGTAGAAAACTAACGAAAATATCAGAATGCCTTCAATTTGGTATAACAAGGTTGAACCGTTTCCAAAAATAGCACAACAGGTATGGGATAGTGCGCCTGAAGCAAATCACCTTCGGCATGGTGCCATGTCTCGCTAATGGAAAACAGTTGTGAACCGATTGGTGTATCTAGCTAGCTAGAGCGTTGCTGGAAATCAGCCTATAGAACGATAGTATTTGCTTGCGGATTAAATATGTAATGTTGCTGGAAAACAGCCTATGGAACGTCGTTAGTATTTGCTTGCGGATAAAATATGTAATGTACATCAATCAGTCTGGCGTGACGACCTGACTGCATTTAACCCGGGCTGGTGGGAAACGGCGGATGACCGAAAGTCTTGGAAGGATATGGGGGAGACCTCAACCCTGCAGTGGGACAGTATAGGTTAAAAAAAACTAATAGGATTTTTGAACGTTTAGACTACGTTCTTTGGTATTTTAAACGCAAGCTATAAAACAGAGGTGATGGCAAAGCTAATTTTATGCTTATAAGATTTATTTTTGGTACGCTCTTGACCTAGAGGATCACCTAGGTGAAGCTGCTTAATGAACGCACTGACACGCCCGCACATCAACGAAACACAGCAAGCTGCTTGGCGCCGGACTTTGGCAGGAGGGCGATCGCAAGCCATGTAGACCTTTACAGGTCCTACAACCAATGACGGATAATTAAACTGTAATCATTGCGGAAAGGCCATCGATTCCGTTTCCTGAGGTTGACCAGTAGAAGGAATTCCCACCCACTCCAAAAACAGTGCGACCTTGCCTTTGCTTTATCTTCGTGTTCACTGCGTGGCCTGCATCCGGCTGATAGACTCAAGTCTTTTCCCCTTAGATCATCCGCATAGTTTTTCAATAGGTCCGCATTTACATGTTACAAGAGTATTAGAGCCCTTTGTGAAAGGACTCGTCCGGGGACTTCCCCGGACGAGTCTACCACCATACCTATAACGCAGCATTTTTGTTATCCAGTTTGAAAGGAATGTTTGCCGGTTAAATTAAAGGCACGCAAGGCTTAACACCTTAATGCCTCTTTAAGTTAATGGGCGCAACGTATTTCCACGTAGGCTATGTTCTCTGTGGATGTGACCTACGCAGTAAGGCATTGTTATAGACAAGAGATGCACTTAACATCAGGTGGGCTGCTTGCATGATCCGTCTCCTAATTGTATTTAAAAAAAAAATATTCATAACGTAACAAATTGAGGTACACAAGCCATACTTACAGATTTGGTGACAATATTCACAATCCTTATTTTACTCAAGTTTTCTCCTGTATGCTTGCACCAGCTTATTCTCCTTTTTAATTTTCACAGGAGATTTTAGCTTCGCGATACACTATTTTTGAAAATCATAAACAGGCTGGCCTGTTTACTTTAATGTGGTTTATTTTAAAAGCTTACTGTCCATGCAAATTATCCAGAAATCAGCAACAAAATGGTCACTCCGGTTTATAAAGTAATTTCAGGGATCCTCTACCATCAGGATAAATCAATGCTCGCCCGAAACTATCCGGACATTTATTATGGTTAAGGATGAAAAACGCCAATACGTTACGTGGTCAGATTTCTAGACAAGTGCTGTGAAAATATCATCGTGGCGATAATAATTGAGCGGTGACGGTTACAAAAATGCTTTTTTTTTATTATGAACGTATGAATAAAAATATTCAAGTAGGTACGTATGGCTTGTGATCAACTTCACGAGCTTTGAAAATGAGTTTGATAAGAACACCTTCTTTGAGCTAGTTATATCTACATCCGGTTCTATGGTCATTAAAAAGCTTACGCCATCTTGGAATTTAAAGTTGATATCATATTTGTAATACTAATATTAAAAAATCGAAAGTGTCTCCAGATGTTTGTTTATCTTAGCACGACCAAACGATTCTGAAGCTAGCCCTCAAAGTACGGATCTGAACTGAAACTAGTCTGAAATAAATATACATACTAATCAAAGAGTAAAGAGTTATGTGAATGATAGTTTCGGAAATTTAACTTCTGCCATACATCTGCCAAAATCTCTTATCAATAACTTCGAAATGTCCGAAGTTGTTGGCTTCTTCTCATATATTTACCGCCTGCAGTCGGTAAAATTGTACGTTTACTGCACTACAAACATTTAAAAATATAAGTTATTTAACATTTGTTTTAACGCTCCACTTGTCTTCGGTAGCTGTCAAGTAACACATGTGGACAGGTGAGTTACATTGTATAATCCCTTGAGCTCTACCATAATAAAATACGGGTTTATTGGAGGAAGCAGTTAGGTACGAAGGATTTTTCACTTTAGTACCTCGGGGCCTTTGTGTCTACAAAACAATACCTATTACATGCGCTCTGCATGGTCTGAACACCACTACCTACAAAACCTTACTTACAACGAAAGGGTATACACCACTGGTTTTACAAAGCAAATAGTTTTTAGACTATAGGTTCTTTTGTAGATTTTGTGAAAATAGCGTCATAGAGCGTTATTATCATTACGATATAGAATCACGTGTTTGACGTTAGCAATATTTGTCAGTCTCGAAGGAGGTGCACATGTCTACTAGCTACAAAATAATAAAAATATTTCCAATGTTTTAGGGCTTGCTAAAACTAAAAATAGTGCACACAAAAAAGTTTAAAGCATATCCCCAGCACCTAGGCTGTCCTGTCAGCAAATTCCATCAGCGATCGATCGCTCCAGCGTAGTCGCGACGCCTCGTTACAGCTACGTGATCGAAATCTAGATCACCTATTTATACACATCGCCGGCTTCAAGCACTCGACTGCACGTCATAACCAGCCCCGTGAGACCCGAAAAACCGTCCGTTTCCACGTCATTCCCTGGCACAGGAGGCCAACATTGGCTGGATTATACGTCCGCGCTTTCTAAAAAGTCGGATGAAACTAGTTGGACGGTAACTATGAGTGAATGGGAAGTCTTTATTTTTGTGTAGATTGCACAGCTATTCGCATTCATGTGGATTGAAGCGGAGCCTCTCGATGTTAATTAATTAGCGATAGTTGCTTCAGCCGGTATGCGTGCTTCGTATACATGCTTCTTGAAACTCGAGTAAGTTGTTTCAGTTCGCTACATCACCGACGTGAATAAAATATTGCTATCTAGTGGACTAAAGTTTCATGTTTATTTTTAGCCTGCAGTAACCTTTTGCTGGGCAGAGGCTGTTCTCTCACATTGTGTCTTAGATACCTTTACTTAGAATTATTGAAACTAAAGCGGTACCATTATTTTCTCTCGCCGTCGACAACTTAAAAACTTGCAAAGTATATGATTATATATTTTTCAACACGGGTTTTACTGACGTAAACGATAGTTGATGAAAGCACCTCCTTTATTTCGGTGTTTTCAGTGTGAATGGTGACGTTAAATGAGAAGACGCACCGAAACCGCGATCTCATCCGGGAATTGGGAATTACATTTACTCATATAAGGTTCCCTGGGAGAACCGATACACTGGTGAAGTGTTTAGAAATGTGAAATGTAGTGTCGACATATCTTTACATCTGGAACATAAAAAGGATCCTCATTATTACTTATAATATGTCAATAACTTCATTCCGCATTTGACATGGTAAATGTGATCGTGAAAAACCCACTGAAAACACGAAAAGCCATTCACCAATCCGGTTCCAATGGGTTCCTAAGGTGAATAAACTACCAATATGACGTAGCAGTAGTTATGTGTTTCACCAATAGGAACAGCATAGCTGATGACTAAGCCTGTGTGCCTACTACATGATCACAGAAGCTTTCTATACGTGATGCAGGATGCAGGACAGTTTACTTTACTGACTTTTTTCATACGTTCCCTCTACTATACTATACTCTCTAGCGACTGTAGTTGGCTTGTGGCAACGACACAGGTGTGGTGGCCTGTGTGGCCATGAGCATAACTATATTGTACCCGCGCGTTTTATTTGAGTAACTAATGACTAGTGCACAATGTAACAAGTTTTAATACAAGTTTTTTTTTTATTATATTACGGGGCGGTGTTTGGCCTTCATCTCACCAGATTCTCAAGCTATAATAAAACCGAAGATGGAAGCGCATTTCACCCGGAATCCTGAAAAAATTGAGGAACTTGCTATCTTACCTTTGAATGCTGAAACACAATCGTTTAGAAATTGTTGTTATGGGAACATATTTAAGTAGATAATATGGTGGTAGCTAGCCAGGCGGACTTAAAAAAAGTCCTACCACCAACTAAACCAAGCACAATATTGTACTCCCCCTGGGGATCGAACCTGGGACCTCTGGATCTGAAACCGGTGCGCAAACCACTAGACCACAGAGGCGGTTAAAAACATTTTCATTTTATGCTAACGAATGTGTGGAATAGAACCATTCACTGATGTTATCAGGCTTTTAAATCAATCCGACCATCAGAGTAATAACACGCTACAAAACGCGCATATTTAATAATCGGCTACTCGTGCATAAAGAGACAAACGCAGGGTTACCAGACTTGAATACTAAAATACATAATAAATTTAATGTATACAACCAATATGAGCTAAATACATTTCCTATGACAAAATTCAAAATTTGTAATTAAGGGAGATAGAGATGAAAGAAATGAAAGGGAGAATGTGAGATGAAAGCCAGCGCTTACCTTTTATATGATTAAAAAATGAGATGAGTGCAACAAAACAAATAAATAAATACAAATTAGAAAACAAGAAAAACATAAGAAATTATTGTTAATGACCTAAATATGTACATCACCACGGCAATGATGTAATGCAGAAAAATCATACGTATAGGTAGTTTCTTTATGTGTTTAATAGTAGATGACACTAAGATTAGATAGGCACTAAGCAAAGACATTTTTTGGATGAAAAGCTCAAATAAGATATAATTTCCTGTTCAATAAATAGTTATAGGTATTATAGTTAATAATGTATGTTAGTTTTTTTAGGTATATATTACTATGGGCCGTAGACTAAGTTAGAATAAGATCTATATTTTTTTCTATTGTTGCCTGAAACAAAATATTATGATTATTATTATTATAATAACATTTTTACTGGAAAGTTCTGTAGAAAACTTTTTAATGTTTTTCTTAAATCAAGATTTGCTACTGAAGTAAGTAGCTATTTGTGTTCCAACAAGCAAGTAGAGCCTGGTTTCACAAAACGAGGAGCCAAAGCTCTTACCCCAATATCTCACCTAAATTCAAGACATTCCAAGAACATAGGACCCAAACGCGCGGCCGTTCTAGATACGAATGCATCCATTGTTCGCATGTCTTCGTAGCATTATCTGGAGTCTACGAACCTCTTGGGAGGTGACCTACTTGGGAGCCATATCCCTAAGTGCTCACGCATCTAGGTTATTGTGCTATAACAGTATTGAAATCGATCGGTTGATATAAGGTATCGAATAACGCTTTTACCACAGATTGCGTAAATGGAAATCAGACTTTCCGGGTGAGTAGAAAAAACAATGTGAGCATGCCAAATGGATTCGGTTTGCGAATATAGGCATGATCGTTTTCTTTTTTGCTGAAATACTTGACATATATTAGTAAAATCTGCTATGTTGTATTAAGTAAATATACCTACTTGATAAGGAAACATTAATTCATTTTATTTGATTTGCGCAAAGATTTTTGATGAGTTCAACTTACCGAAAACCGAAACCGACTGAAATATAAAGAGGTCGTATACCACCTATCTCTAACAACACATTCTAACATTCTATACTCTTGGGGCGACAGCTAGGTAGGCTCTAAGCATCAATAGCCCAGTAGTGTGGACACTGGACAGAGCCTCCTTCAAAGCTGGAGAGTTTTGCCATAATCACCGCACCGCAGGCGGATTGGTGATCGCAGAAATGGTGTAGATAATACTCAGAAGTAAGCTGCTGCCTTTCTTCTGGTGACATCCCTTAGTCGGCTTTTACGACATCCATGGGGTGCGTTTGAGGAGTCGATTCTTGAGCCTTGTTTCAGACTTTCTAGAGCGTGATTTTTCAGTAAGTTTTTGCACTTACTTTTATACTTATCTTACGTAGTAAAATAGCAAAAGGTTAATCTCACCGCAACCCAAGCCGTGCATCTGCTTTCTCGTGTAACTCGTAACAGATATCTACCCTATTACACGGCAAATCCCATGATAGTTAAGACTAGTTGCATTGTCAACTCTCAAAATAAACCAACATAACTTATTTACAACTGCAACTACAAACATGCTATTTTTGACTGTATTCAGCCGTGATACGGTGGCTTTTAATTTAGCGGAAAGTAAAGCTAAGTTGGTGGTACAAAGCACTCTAATACTAGCACGTGGCGCAGACGCATCCTCATTTAATCTTCCTCCCATGCCTTTGAACTTGTCCCCTGTTTGTCTAAACACCCGTTTGATTACAGGCTCATTAATTTTGGATTATTTACCGTCGTCTGGCTTTTGATAGCAAGTCTTCTTATGTAGATAAGACGATGTGGATTTTGGTGCATTTTTTTAAATCGAGAATTAATTAATAAATGAACACTTCAGTGATCATAATATATATAAATAATACCTACATACATAGGACACAGTGTATAAGTACAATTAGTGGTCTTATCGCTAAAGGCTATTTCTTATGGACAACCTTTAAGGACAACCTTTTTTCTGCCAATTTGGTTAGCAGTTAGAAAATGCCTTGGCATTATGCTCACCATTTGTGCAATATTTACATATAAGTTTTGTACAATAAAGTGTTAAATAAATAAATAAGGACGAAGGATTTTTTTTTCCGAAGTTGTCCTCAGTGATTTTAAAATATTTGAACTGTAAATGAAACACAATCAAAAATAAAATCACAGAACTAACGTAGATACTTAAATTCTAGTACTTGGTACCTAACCGAATTAAATACCAAACAATGTATGTGAATACTGAAATCTGACTAATTATCAATAATCATTGAATATTTTTGACGTTATAACAACTCTAGATTTTTTAGTAAGAATACTTCTTTTTGGTATTTTGGTACCAAAGCAAAGCTATAAAATTGAACGTAAAAATGCAAGGCATCTCTTGCACCCCAAACAGGGAAGAAAACTTAAACAAATTCGACGTAATTATAATAGCCTGGAATCGGGTAAACAATGCTAATTCCTTGACATCTGGTGCTCTGTATGCAGGCTGGCAGACGATTACAGGGATTACTGGTAGTCGCGTCGGGGCCGCATTAAATACGCGTTACACTTCCTTCCTCTTTTTAGGGAAAGGTAAACAAGATTCGGCAGTAATTACAGTGTTGTTTTTATCAGTGCTGCTTTTATCAGATATCATCCGTATCATCTACAACCTTGGTGAATCTATTGATCTGGATATTTCATTTCATTTCAATTATTCCAAAAAAACAAAATACATTTTGTGTGTGGAGTTCATACAAATACATTTTAAACATAGACATAAGTTCAATTAGGTAAGTATTTAAAATTATAAAATAAGTATCGGGTATTGGTATTTTGAGGTAGGTATTTTATACAATTATCACATGTTATCACAAAATATATATATATATATAATATTACAAATGTCACTAAAACTACAATTACAAAAATAAAATGAATGTCAGAAAATATTTCAAAAGGAATCAAATCAGGTCAAAAACAATCAAAAATCTATGTCAAATCCATATACATGTCGAATAGTTACACATAATCACAATGATACGTCAAAAAATCCTCAACTGAGTAAAACACTCCATCTAACAATTTTTTTTAAGCTTATTATGAAAAATTACGGGACTATCTATCATTTTTAGTTCAGGCGGCAAAGAGTTAAACAGTTTGACAGCCTGATATCTTGGACCATGTTTTGCGATATTCAAATGTGGACAAAGCGGCGTATCTAGATCTTTACGTCTTGTACTTATTCTGTGTTGTCTTTTTTCTGCAGTCTCGTAAATAAAGTAAAATAAGATATACTTCACACTTGTTTGGCGAAATTGACAGAGGCTGCTACTCAGTTGATATGTACTCGTTTCTAAATGTTAATATTTAGCTTTGGTCGTATTATTGACTGCTTGTGTTTTTATTTTATTTCGGGTTTTTAAGCAGATTTTGTGTTGCTATTATTATATTTATGATTGATTTTTTTTTGTTTATGATTTAATTGTCATTTTGGTTATTACTGTAAAATACACGTAAATAAGTAAGTCATGCGGACTTGGTCCTTGATTTTCCTAGTCTATAAACAAATTAGTTTGTTATAGTAAAGTTCTAACTTTTCAACATAAGTTGATAACTCTCGAGCGGGTTATCCGATTTCGATAAAATTTTGTATACAAAGAGATAACACAAATAAAAACGAATTATGTATATTATTAAATAATAATATAAACTGTAGTTATTATGAATTATAATAATATTTTGTGAAAAAAAAATATGATTAATTTGTGACTAATTAATAAACAAATAGTGAATTGTAAAAATTCACAATTTGTTTATTTATTTACTGATGCCACCCCTGTATTGCTATTAAGGGTTGCAAATGTAAAGTAATACACATGTATGAGCACACACACCTTGGTCAACTCTTTTAAAACATCCGTGGGCTGGAGGCCTAGATTTTTAAACCACGAATAATTTTGAGAGCACTTTTAAAAAAATATATATCAACTTTGTCATTAGTATGGGGTGACCTTTTCATTCATTGTATTCTGCCCACCCACTATGACGAAAGTTCAGTGCTATGGTTCTATGCTCTTGTTCTGGCTTTGCATAAATAATGAGAGTTAGCAACGAGAAAGAGCCTCAGACACTCAGGTGAAAAAAGAGAGATTGATAAAAAGTATGCTATAAGAAAGGTGTATTGAAAGCACATTGTATCGCAGTGGCTTTGCTTTTGTACGATATGATAATCTCCGTGATTACATTATACCTCACACAAACCAGACATTACGAAATCTCAGTTCAGGGCAAACTATTGGTTTATTTGTGTCTATTTGATATACCTACGTCATACCTATTCATTTGTAAAAGGCATAACGCGAACGATTCAAAAACGTTTGACCGATAAAATGGCTATTCATTATTGCCCAATTATTAACCGTAACTGGCTAATAAATTATACAGATTAACCCGTACAAATTAGCGGACGAACTCGTATTAATCACAATGAATCAAAGCGCGAAACTGGGGCAACTCCTGAAGCGGTCATGTCCGACTGAAATAAGGTGATTTACCTTCTGAACGTGGTTTTACTTAAAAGTATCCATTGAAGAGTTCGTTTGGACTTACAACTTCAGATAAATCAAAGGAGTTGGTAAGTTTAAAAATTTCATTAATCAATATCCGTCATTCTGCCTTTGCTTTTTTTATCCACAACCATTGTATTATCTGTAACTAAAGTTACACGCTTTTGCAAAACCGTTTTCTTTCTGACCTTTAATCATAATTTTTTCATGTACTAAATCTTATTAAAATTCTCGGGTGTGGGGTGTTGGTCAAAGCTAAACAATTAGTAAGGAGTTTTGATTACAGAATCATTAAAAAACAGCCATAACTGCGTCTACTAGTGAAACACTCCTATTCCTAATGTGATTTCGTCCGGCTAAAAAAGTGGGGGCATTATCGCGTCAAAGCAGGTGACAAAGAAAATAAAGTTTACTCTCGGGCGCTGCGACATTATTCATGTTTATCGCCTCGCTGCCCGGCAGTAGGACACCGCAATTAGAGGATTTCTTCTTCCTGTTTAAATACGCAAAGCTTTTAAAGCTTCGAGTATTTTCGTGTTTTAACGGTTCAGCGTTTTTGCTAAATAGAGCATGAATGGTCTTTGTTGTTGGTTTCATTTTTGGCGATAATACGTGGCATTGTTCATAAGAGTGACGTTTAATTTTACTCATGTTTTTTTAGGTACGACGTGGAAGCATTTGGCCTTCATCTTACCTGGTGTCAATTTATGAAAGGTGGAAGGCCCTACATTCGGAACCCTCAACAGACTGAGGAACTGGATATCTTACCTATAATGCCAGAATATAATAATTCAGAATTATTGTTATGGCAACTTAGGTGGTGCGTGTAACTACAACCTACCACAGGTTGTAGTCAGGCAGACTTGAAACAAGACCGACCACCAGCCAAACCAAGTACAAGTACAAAACAAAGGGGATTGAAACTGAGACCTCTGGGTCTGATACTGATTAACCACTCGATAACAGAGGCGGTCAAATATGTTATAGATATATTTAAAACGCTACCTAATATTTTGTAAGACTACCTTAGGAACCGTAGCCCAGTGACTGAAATGATCAGGAGTAATAGCGTATTCTGTGGTAATAGGATAGGTTAGCAAGGTATGTCACTCATATGGAAAAAATCACGTAACAAGAAGAATGTTAGATATGAATGTGGACAGATGTCAGAGTAGATGTAGATCGAGGAAGAGGTGGATAAATGTGTGAGTGACGATTTTTGTGATAAGTTGAGAGGAGTGGACGCTGATTTGATGGGTAACAGGGGAGAGTGGATGAGCAGAACTTGCTGTGCCTACCCCGCATAAGTGTGGAATAAACGGAGGAAGAAGAAGATTCTACGATGATTGATATTTTTTTACTCGTGTTATGCTACTAAGCAATGTTCAATTCAATGAATATTTATTGAGTTCAAACAATATAAGTAAAAATATTTGCTGCCTTTATAATAAACAACGACCTATGAAATAAATCAGCAGTTGAATAAAACATTCGCGTTTTATTTTCGTTTCGTTGAAAAAACACTCCACAGAGCAAACATTCGATTTTGAAACTACAAAAGGAACGCAGCGAACTAATTAAAACAAAACAACGAAAACAAAACACGTTCGACAGTTAGAATATTAATGCGCCCGTGAGGTGTCCCCTCGTGGACCTCACTAATACCAAATGATCTCTAAAAGACCCACCTTGTGGAGATAAGCGTGCAAAACAGTCCTACCTATGTAGTTCGGAAGGGATTACGGGACTCAGTATTTGTTGGGTGAATTCATTTTGGACGTGGAATCGAATCCATTAGTGGCATAATCTATCGCTCTACTTTGTAGGTATGTAAAGGGTTGATATTTTGTTTAATTTATAAAATATAATTATTTTAATAATGTATCCGCAAAAAAAAAGAACAAATAAACTAACAATACAGGATGAGTTTTTTTCCAGGGCCACTGAGGCCAAGTCTGAAACCGTGAGAGTTATCGAAAAGTAAAGTTAGGAGTTAAGGGCTAGATTTAAAAAAAAAATCTGCATTTAAGAAAATCTATTCTTTTTTATAGTTTTTCTGGAAAAGTTAGTTTTTGATTAAAAATTGTTACCTATATGGAAAGGACCGTTATAAAAGGTCTATAGGTAACTCAAGTGTTCCAAACCAGTACCAGACGGAATTGTGCTCAAGACACTGGCTGCATTGCCATGCTGAATAGCTAATTTGCTGGCCTAAATACGAGCCAGCCCTTGGGTTCACATGATGCCTCAATCAAAAGCTCTACAAGATCTAATAAGGTTAATTTTGTAGCTATTTTTGAAAAGCATAGGTTTGAACAGTGTGTTATCATCTAATACCTTCTATTTAATATGGATGCGAAGATTTTACAAAATGAGCCTACTGAATATAACGAACCTTGCGTTGGGCACACCTAAGTTTGTTTTAAAACTAATTAGGTCAGTGATAGCATTGGACAGTGACAAACTAAATTAGGTTGTTCCGGCTTTCTGCTGTATTTTTCCTTGGAGTGAAGTATTTTAATAAAACATTGAAATATACAGTCCGAGTTGATTTTGCCACTAGTATTGTAAAGCTAGTTTTGATGTCTGTTACTCCTTCACGGTGATACTACTGATCGGAATGAGCTGAAATTTCGCACAAAATGATCAATCCTTGATCAAGAATATCATAAGCCACCAATTCATGTACTACGCGAAGCCGCAAGCAAAAGCTAGTAACTTATTAATAAAAGAGACCATTTTTTTTAGAGAGAGCTGTTTGGCCAATTTGGTATGGGGCCGCCTTCTGATCTATAGGTTGTGGGTTCAAATCCAGTCGTGCACCAATAGACCTTTAGGTTTTTCGGAAGTTTATGTGCGCATTTAACATATGCACATGCTCGCCATCAGGCGAAGGTCACAGGTCGTGAGGTAACCGGCATATCTCTAGGACTAAAAGTCCGAATGCCTTGTGTCAATGGCTGTATGGCGCTAAGCGGCGTGACCTGTGCCGAACGTATGTTTGGACGTACTGAATGCCTAGTAGGTGATTCTCATAAGATCTTAGTGGTAAACAGAGGTGAAGCTTTCCTTGAAGGGGGAAAAGTCGTGGGCAAACTATCAATTATAAACTTTAAAAGTTGGATTTCTGAAAGAACTCTACTTTCGCATTGAGCACTAGTCACATGAATATTGAGTAGGTAGCATTTACATTTTTAACCAAGACGAAGAGATCACCCCTGCATCGCTGTTCTTAATAGATTAACGGCAGGTACCTCGGGGTGGATAATATGATTACAGTCAATCGATGGCTCCCTCAAGATTCAGGGGCTGAAGACACCATGCTGTGATATTTATAGGTAGGTGCATTTTTTCCAATTACCCACTTGATTTTATACAAAATGCTGTAAACATGCAGCATTTTGTATAAAACACCTAAGGCAAAAAATCACGTCTCTATTCTGGTATTGGACCGCCTTTCAATTTTATTTTATTTAATTTTTATTACATGTGGCAACAGAAATGCTGTTGACGAAACTGACAGACAGACGGACGAACGCACAGCGCAAGCTTAGTAATAGGGTTCTGTTGACACCCTTTAGGTACGGGATCATAAAAGTGATTCTTCTTCATCAACAGCCCATTACTTACGTTCAGACAAAGTTTCATTAAACACAATCGTTATAAGAACAGAATAAAACTTAAGAATTGATAGTAGAGGTCATTAGATGTTATAAACCCACGCGGATAATGTCGCGGTTATAGAGCTGGCCTGCGGTCAACTGAGCTCCCAAGCTGAATGGGCTGTGGCCTGAGTGGACTATAAAGCAGAGTAGTAGAGCTCCTTGTGAAAGGTCTCGTCGGGGGAAGTACTACCACCATACCTATTTCAGCCATCAAGCCGCATTGCTGTGCTCTGGTTTGAAGGGTATGATTGCTGGTGAAATGACGAGCAAGCTAGGCTTAACACCTTTATGCCTCAAGTGGACGGGTGCAATGCAGTGCCGTGTTGGTCATATATTCTTTGTGGGTGTGATCTACACGGTAAGGCTTTGTAAGGCAAAGTTGTATATACATTCTTTTTATTTTTGCCACAAGCTAAGCTTTTGTAATAAATCATATAGGTATACTTACACCAACATAAAACTATCATACGGTGGTTTGTGATGTTACCACGTGTAAGATAGCCAGTTCCTCAGTTTATTGAGGATTCCGGGTTAAGTGCGCCTCCACTTTCGGGCTTATCTCTTGTTACCAGGTGAGATGAAGGCCAAGCGCTTCCTCGTCGTACAATAAAAAAAAAAACATGATCGGAAAATAGGGCTCATCTTCTCTAACAACTCGAACCTTATTAGATACAGATATTAGAAACATAAACAGTGCCACTTCTCAAGAGGGCTTTCTCTACTTTAGTATTATAAGAGGCATTTTCACAAAAGATTACGGTCCCGTAAATACGACTGAAGAATAACATCATTCATCATTCCAAAGCTCAGGGGATTGTCGGGTATATTCCATTCAGGATGAAACCAAATCTTTTTGCGCCTCCGGTGTTTGGTGACATGATACCCGCGATGACGAATGCGTGACGACTCTGTGAATAGATCTTGTAAGTGGATGTTTACATTAGTTATGGAAAATTCTGTAACTTTCTACCATTTAGACACGTAGCTACCTTTCATTAAGGACCATATTCGAATGTTAATATCACCTATACCTTTTCTGTTAACGATGGGTTCTTGACTTCGAAGTTTGCTTGGGCAATGATGTGAATATCTACGATATTTGTAAGAAAACAAATTTAGTTTTTCCAGAAAACGCCAATTTATTCTCTTATTGAAGGTTGGGTTGAACGTAACTGAAAAAACAGCTGGCAGTTGATCTGATTTTTTTACGAGCGCATTATAAATGATTTGTGGTAGCGCTTAGTCTAGGACTAAATGAAATATCAACCAAATGTGGATGATAATTAGCTGTGCGTCTGAAATGTATTTTATGTAATGATCATGGCGACCTGCTCTGTTGAGATTAGGTACTTGTGGATTATGCAGTTCAATCCAACGGTATACCTATACAATGTGCTAGAAGTATAAAAGTCTGATATAGTGCAGACTTTTGGACATCTGCGTTCTTAGCTAGATTAAAAGTAATTAGTTACAAAAGTTTGACTCGTGAAAGATTATATTCGGGCGGTAATGAACGCGGATGTCTAAAGGAAAATCTTATGGAATCTGGCACTAGCATTTATAGTAATTTATTCATAATTATCATTACACGTCAAAAACAATAATACCTAAGACTACAATAATACAATGTCAAGACAAATCGCTGTCTTATCGACAAGACTTTTTATCAATATAATGACTTCATATGTCATATTACCCGAAATACCTATATGCCGTACCATTGCTAGTAACGTACTTACTTATATACATTGTTGCAGTTTTATGTATTATTTTTTTTGATGTGATGTAATGATAATTAATAAATATATGACTTTAAATGTTTACTATTAATGACACCAGTGGTAGTGTCGTTAGTCGGATAACTTTTTCATTAACAAATCATGTTGAATATCCCGTTAATTACAGTTATAGTGTTCATAACCATGATAGTTTCAATAGTTATATTCTGTGTACCTATGTGGTAACTGCGTAGGTACCACGCGGGTGAAGCTACAAGAAAACGCTAGCTATGATGTATAAATATGGATGTATGAATGTTCTACACGATACATACAATAAACCAAGCTCCACGTTGTACACGAAGATACATTGAGATAACGTCGGTAGAGGAAGAATATAATTGTGCTACAGTCTGGCGCTGGACTGCTATTCCTGCATTTGATATCAAAACTTGAAACCTGATGGTAACTGTGACGCCAATTGAATAACACGTCTATTTATGGGATCGGTATGTTTGGTAAGAATATTTTGTAATTGTTTTCAAGTCGACGTACATACTCTTTATTACAACTAGATTGAATTCTAAGCATGTTTAGCTCTAGGCCAGAGCAAGGATAAAGTGGACGATGGAGCGAACTTTATATTTTATGGTACGAAGGGGAAACGCTTGTGCTTTATCTCTCTGCTTTTCAAGTTATGATAAGGCCGAAGGTGGAAGCGCACTTCACCCAGAATCCTCAACAGCCTGGGGAACTGTCTTATCTATAAAATACCGTAATCCAACAAATTATAATTGTTGTTATGGCAACAAACTTAGGTAAGATAGGTAGCTAGCTAGGTGGACAACGTCCTGCCACCAACCAAACCAAGCACAATATTGTACTCCCTGGATAGAACCCAGGGACCTCTAGATCTGACACCGGCGGACGAACCACGAGAACACAGAGGCCGTTAAACTTTCCGTTAATATCCGGACTTCGGCAGACGAGTGGTTTTTAGCCAGGTGGCCAGGCTCTACCACCGTGACGTGACAATTCATCCACAACCACAAGCAAAAGCCAACGATTCAGTTGCTCACACCTACCCCAAACGCACTTTAAACAGGCAATTATTCCAATGTATGGCATCAAGTTTCAGTCATATAATATGCTATGGAATGCAGAGCTTTGTCAAAAAAATACACCATGTGTACTAAAACTTCAAAAGCATTAAACTGCACTCACCGTAATTTAAGCTAAAATAATGAGTGTAATGTAAAACCATTAAATCCGACGTGGGATTGAAACGTCACATTAGGTTTTATATCCAATACATTAGCGTTTATTAACTATGTAAATATTGGTTTGCCAATATTGCTGGTATTTGTAAAGCTTCAAATCTGATGCCTCTATGTATTTATTCTGTCTGCATGTGTACTGCTACATCTATTTTTTGCACGACAGGGAAGCGCTCGGCCTTCATCTCACCTAGTTGCAAGTTAAGATATGGCCGAAAGGGTGGAGGCGAATTTCACCCGGAATCCTCAGCAGCATGAGGAACTAAATGTCTTACCTTTGAATTCCGGATGACAACAATTTCGAATTGTTTTTAAATTTAGGTTTACTGGAAGAGAACTCTTTAGGGTTAAGCTCGCCTTTGCCATGCTTTTAAATTTAATGCTTAAATATAAATGTGTGTGCAATAAATTATTGAATAATGTTAAGCTATTAAGAACCGCTCTATCATCTAACCTGTATTTAACCTGTGTGCGAGATAATATTATAATAGTTGTACCTTCTGTTGCATTTACCATTCATGTATGCGATTTGTTTTGCGACGCAAAATGCAAATATCGATAAAAGTCATCAAACTGTTATTATGGCGTTGCAGGGGTGGCTAATTTCATAATTTTGCAGACAGCTTTTGTAAGCTTTTATCTAAATATTATGAAGTTTTATGGTGCAAACAATATGGGATTAACGTATCTAAATATCTAAAAAAATTGTTCAACACCACTAGAATCTATAAAGTTTATTTGATTACCCTCAGTTGTTCAACTGTTCATATTTAACAAGCCTCATAGCTCAGTTGGTAGTAACTCTGCCTTCTGCGCTGTAGGCTGTGGGTTCGATTCCCACCCAGGACAAACATTTGTGTGATGAATATAGATGTTTGTTCTGTGTTTGGATGTTGTATCATATAGTACGTATGTATTTACAAAAAGTATTTAAGTATTCTATCCGTAATCTAGTTCCCATATAACAAGCTATGCTTAGTTTGGGGCTAGATGGCGCTGTGTAAAATTAATGTCCTGTCCTGTAATATTTATATATTAGCTGAAATTAAAGGTCAACGACTTTGATAAAACAAAACCCAAAAGCCAACAAACATTTAACGGATCCAACTTGTTTAATCAACCGTATAATTGTCCCAGAATGCAAAATATTGTGCAGACGTCTCCGTGTTCAAATAAAAGGGTGGTCTCTACCCTCGGAGGCTCGAAAGTGCCTCTAAACCCTGAATATACGGGCATGCAGGGCTCCTGCTTTATCCATTATTTACGTTCGTCAGTCTAAATAATTTTCACGGACCGGACAAGCCACAGGATTAATTCGAGAACGGAATCAAAATGGCCGACAGGTAGAAGTTTTCGACGGTGCAGTTTGTTGAGAATAACCCGGGTTATGAGGTGTTTAATAATAAATTTGTTTTTGTTTTGTTCTGTTCAAGATTATGGGGATTATCTGAGAAACAGGAGAACTCTGGGGCTAGTTTTTTTATTTCAAGATTTAGCCGACAACCGCGATAAAGGAGTGACTTTCAAATTATTATTTGTTTGAAAAATCTAGAACATTTTCAACAATTAACGCGTTTGAGTCGTTCGGAACCGATTATATTCAAAAAATCAATCGCCCGTCAGTCACAGAAGATCGGAATCAAATCAAAATAAACAAACAGTCACGGATTCGTAAAATCAGCCGCGTCACGTACCAGGCAGGCTTTATAGGGGCGAATGAGACAGCTCGAACGGTCCGCTTGATTTATACTCAGTACGCCCGTGGAGGTAGCACCTCGTCCGAACGCGAGCGTTTGTTTCGTGGAAGTACTTGTTTTTAAGGCCTGACTTTCGATTAAAAAGAAATAAATGAGCGATAAAGATTTGTTGATATCCTGGGGCAATGATCACGTTTTCACAGAAAGGATTCAGATATTTTATGTTCATTTACTATCGGAGGTGTTTTTTGGATTACAGCGTGGAAACGCTTGGCCTTCATCTCACCTGGTGTCAAGTTATGATAAGGCCGAAGGTGGAAGCGCATCTTCATCCGGAATCTTCAACAGACCGAAGAA
Source organism: Venusia cambrica (assembly GCA_951394065.1). Lineage (NCBI taxonomy): Eukaryota > Metazoa > Arthropoda > Insecta > Lepidoptera > Geometridae > Venusia > Venusia cambrica. The sequence goes on from OX596035.1 coordinate 9,298,837, forward strand.
CTGGCTATTTTATGACCTCTAAATGCCGGAGCACAACAATTATAATGATTGTTATGCAGCCAGTGTCGTTGGGCACGCTTCCCTCTGGTACTGGCACTGGTTTGAAGCAACTTATCAACAGTCTATAGTTAACTAGACTGCTTCCTTTGTTAATAATTAGCAAACATCGAATGTATGTATAGCTAGATGGCGCTGTGTGAAATTAATGTCATGTAATATTCATCAACATAAATTATGTTTTGTATATAATATGCATAGCACATAATATGGAATATTACTAGTTAATATATGTAAATATATGTTTTCATAAGAGAGACTTTCGCCCTGCATGGTAGGTTAAAATGAAGCTATAAAACACCTACACTGGGACGTATGCATTCAACTACATTCTTCAATTGAAAAATAGAGAAGATATGTAGAAGATATGTTTATTGAGGTATGAGGGTTGGTTTTGTACTTATGTGAAAAAAAATAACAGTATAGTATGTATGTAAGTTATGGTAGGTATTTAAGATGTTTTTTTTTGTTTCACGTTATGTAGCCCTAACGTAAAAAAAAACATTTAATTGCCTGATACCTCATAGAATATAAGAATATAATTTGTATAAGTATATAGTCCGCAAATTAAACCGTCAAAACGAGAAAACAAAATGCACAAGTAAAATTCATCTCATAAGGTTTCATAACCATCCGTTTCTCAATAACTCATAAACACATACCCGGCTTGAGCTAAGCGGTGTTTATGTCTAAATCGACAAAAAATCTTAGCACGAGTGTCTGCGCCCCTTATTTAGGGGTAAGTTTCCCCTTAGGTGGCACCTGCTGCTTGCAAGATGTCTGCTGATGTACTAAAGACGTTATGCTTTACTGCACATTAAAAGGGAATTTTCTTGCCTACTAGATCTTCACATTTCAAAATAGCGTCTAAAAGTAAGTTACACCGCCGTAACGTGGTTCTACTGATTGGTTCCACTAGTGGATCTACTAGTATTTTGAACTACTTGTGTTTTCATTTAGATGTTGGAGCTAACGGTCTTTGTTCTAACAAGTAGATACATTTTTGGGCTTGTGGCTTCACTGATACCTAAGTATCAACATAAACCTTTTTAGTTAAAAAAGTATCTAGGTATAATGTCAAACAGCTTCTATAGATATGTGTACTGAAAATTACAAATGTGTTAATGCTAACTTACATATTGACACAACATGTTATAGCAGGGGTGTGGTCGCTAGGTAGACCTTTACAGGTCCTACCCACCAGAGTTATGATCATTTAGCTTTAGCTGCTAGCAATAGCCAGTGATGCCGTTGCTCGGAGTAGAATACTAGGAGGTAAATCAAACCTACCGCAAACCTTCTGACTACCTAGTAAGCGCATAACATCATAACCACCCCTGTGGTCTAGTGGTTCAACCCACCGATTTCAGATCCAGAGGTCCCTAGCTCGGTCCCCAAAAGGAGAACAATATTGTACTTGGTTTTGTTGGTGATAGGACTTTTGGATATAGAATATAGGATTCTGTCGCCATAATAATAATTCAAAAAATTGTTGTGTTCCGTCATTAAGTGGTAAGATAGCCAGTTCCTCAGTTTGTTGAGGATTCTGCGAGTGAAGTGACTTTCGGCCCTTAAATTTGTAATCAGGTGAGAAGAAGGCCAAGCTCTTCCCCGTCGTACAATAAAAAAGCTCTAAAAGTATGTATTTACAAAACAACAAAAACAGTATTCTATCCGTAATCTAGTTCCTATTTTATAAGCTATGCTTAGTTTGGGGCTTGATATCGCTGTGTGTAATTATTACATTTAATACATTTTATTTATTTATTATTTAAGTGTAGAAGTGGTGTAACCTTGAGCACCGTACTTATCATCCACTATAAATCACAGTTTTTACTGTTCATTTTGTTACCAATTATTAAAATGCGTATAACAGATATTGACTATACAGATACACAGTTCTGCAACGCTTGCTGGAGCATAAGTTTCTTTTTCATCACCAGAAGTGTGTGAAGTGATCTTGAAATATCGCCACAGCGTTATGCCTCCATGTGAGACTCGAGTGAGATGGGGTGCAGCTACAAAGAGTTACCTGGTTAAACATCTATGAACAGTAAGCACTATTACTTTATTTTTTGTGAAATAGATAAATACATTTTAGGCACAGGAGCCATAAACTTTGCAAAGCTTGGTAATATGCGGACAATATCACGGATAAAATATTTACATACTATTTGTGGGTAACATACTTATAATTTAATACAACACAGATAATACAAATGTTAAATCACTGAACGAGTGGGAATTGAGATTTTGACCCCTTAGAATGCAAACTGCCGTTTTAATATTTGTGCCATCCCACAAATATTTTGTGGGATGGAATACTAAAATAAATATTTCAGGACATTAATTTCACGCAGTAACTTCTGTGTGAAATTAATCTTAAATTGTCATAGTAATGTGTGTGCATAGAATCTTCATGGTTTTCTTCCACCGTCACTAACGTATGTAATAAGAACTTCAGATAGGCACTGCAAATTATCACCCGCACCTGATTGATTGAGGACTAAGCGCTTCCAAGCATTTAATAATTCGCACAGCTAAAACGTTGTATCGGTTACCTGCGTCTGAGTTTCCGTTGTCTTTTGACCCTTTTGTATTCGAGAATACAAAAGGGTTAATAAGCATCTGGGTAAGCTTGCTCCATCAGACCTCATCTTTGCCTTCGCAAGTTTTGAGGTCAAACGCTGAACCATCTCTAAAATAAATAAATATTAGACTTATTTGATTGATTTGCATGAGTTGAAGGAGGCTTTTACCACGTCAAGTGGTCCTAACACATAAATAACGTTATGACAAATAGTTTGTAGCTTTAGTATATAATTGTACCAATGTGTGTTACGGGAAATAAAAGCTTATATTATTATAAGGTAAGAGTGCATATTTCCACTAGACTCCGGCAAAGACAAATCAGTGGGTTTGAACAGGCACGGCAACGGTGTTTATATAAAGCCGTCGGTATCTCCGACTGTCTAAGGTGTCTGTGTATATACGTCTTATTACTCTTTGGTACGATTTCTCTACCCTCAGCCCTCACCCTCGTGATTATGTAGCAGCCTGATATTCAACTATTTGAAAAATGACTGCGAATATTAAAGCCTTAGTCCGTATATTTGATGGGTTGATGATGAGAGATTTTACTTATTTTAAATTGAAATGCAACTGAAATTACATTAAATATAGTTTAATAGTATACGTATTTTTATAAGCGCACTGTAAAAAAATGGATTCACCTTCCAGCTACTTTATAATCCTGTGTTACGACTCTAATGTCTTCAAGATGAGAGTTGATGGTCTCGATTTTAGACCTTATCCTTGGCTGTGCAAGATTAAAGGTCAAGACAAGAGCTGATTCAAATAAAAAAGACAGCGACGAATATTGAAGTTCATTATATATGAAGTAGGTTATCTTAAAAACTTACCTACATTCAGATCATGGATATTTTGAGAATATATCAAAATATCCTTGAGTGTTTAAAGAGCAGGATGCTCAGCACCCAACAAGTTAAAATACGTGTCGTTTTCATTCTCTACAGGGTCATAGTTTGTGAAACGTGGTATGTTTCAAATCGAATACAATTTCAAGTTCATTCCTCGAGCTGTTTAGCTTTACTCGCTACGCCTCGATTGCACTGTCAATCAGCGCCTCGCGGGAAGCCTTTGGGTCTATCACAGTTTGCCATCAACCTGTATATCCCCACCTCACTCCCACGTATGCAGGTAAATAGAGAGGTGATTATGAACAGGTTAGTTCCCGGATATTCGTACCGGATCTTATTTACTGTGAAATTCATTTTCATGTGACTATTAACGTGTGCATACGTAAATAGTCTTGTTCTAGATTTCCATTGAGGTTTTCCGCGCATAACTCTTGCGCCAAGCTGTTTCCACGCAAAGCTGTTGTCTTACGGTTATGAACCAGGCCACTTCAAAAATATCCACTGAGATTGATTATTGTAGCATTTCCGACAGTTACATATTTTTAAAATCGGTGAACAAGAAAAATCAGCTTGAGCTTATGGTGTTCATTGTTAGGTTGGTAGATTTTATTGCACCATCTGACAATAGTCTCGATGTGACTAAAATCTCTTCAATTAGATGACCGATAAAATAATAGCCATTATTACGAGCGTTTGTCGAAGTTGGTACCTATATTATAACGCCATAGTTACTTTAAGGGAACGGATGGTCGTAACACTATATGAGCTCAAGAACTCACTACAAGAAACCCTACAGAACTCTTGCACAGCAAAAATAACATTTTAGGCTTTCTACTTATTATGCAGGGTAGAGCAGAGAAACATAAAAACATCGATCATAAATAGTCATTTGAATCGGAAGGTAACGTCGTATAAACACGAATATTGGTTGTCGCACTGCCTCGCGTAAAACCTGTCATAAAATCACACAAAAAACAGTTTTTATGTGAGTGACATTCTCGTTTTTAGGGTTCTGTACCCAAAGAGTGCCAAGCCTCCGCCTCCATCTGTTCGTTCCTCCATCTGTATTTAACCAGTCAGTATCGCATGAACCTTAGGTTGAAACTTTCACAGTGCGTATTTTTTTGCCGTAACAATAATTTTTATATTCTTTTATAAATGAAAAAAAAAATACCTTGAAATGTGGGTCGGAACCCTCGTCTTGCGAGTCCACCTCGTCTCGAGGCTTGCCTAGACATGATGATGTACATGTTTTGGTCGCACTTTGCCTACTGTCGCACTTAGTAGACTTTTAAATATTGTAATGATATCGGTAGCTGAATGCCAAACTTTTGAAACCTCCATTGCTTAAATCGCACTATGCCTACTTTTTATTTTTGTGGCACTTAGATCGCACTTTGCCAACTTTTTACAAAATGGGATTTGATGATAGCATTATACCTACTTTAGTACAGTTGTGTACAAAATATCTAATTAGTTTTTTATTTCCTCGGACCAAGGACTTTCCAACCTTCTAATGGAAAAGTTTGTCTACATTATCAAAGAGCATAAGATGTCTATGATGATAGTAAACTATAATTGCCATAGACACATAAATACGTTTTAAATACGAAAAAGAAAACGATGAATAATATGATACGATTAAGGCATACTTTTCAGTCTACAACGTTCTGTGTTACGAAGGTCCAATAATGTGCTGTCATATGGCATAAATTAGACATCTTAATCTGTAATGTATTTCAACTCTGCCTGTCGCCCCACGACTTGGTCGAAACCCACTAAATCGATGACAGATGGAATCCAAATAGAAATAATTTCGCATTTTCTGGTTTTATATTTGACGGAGGCGAGCTATCCCTTGAGCCCACCTTTTGAGGGGCACCTGATACCTCTTTTAGGCCAGTTTTCTTGTTATAATATATTTCTTTATTCATCCATCCAACTATACCAATTTTAAAAACGACAAGATTTTTTGTAACCTTTTCACGTCTAAACTGCTGAATCGATCACTACTGAATTTGGCATAGAGTGTATGTTATTGGGAGCAACTTTAGCTTTTTTATACGGGTTCGTACCACGACGGGGGGGTGATGCATACAAGAAACAGAAGCTAGTTAGGTCATAAAAACGAATTTTCTTTTCTTAGGTTGGAATACTAAGTGTTAGTAATAACGACAACTTTTGGGCATTATCTACTAAACATACTATCTACTACTTACTAAACAAAAACTGTTTCCAAACTGTAGTACTACGGTTTCTGTAAGTAAATACCTACAACATTATGCGAAGATCAGAGCAAATCGTCAACATCGTCTATATGCAGTTCTGCAGTATTTTTACTATATAAATATATTAAATAGTCATGAAGCTGACTGAATGACTAGCAATTAACGCACAGCCCAAACCAGAGGTCTTAAATAAAAAAAAAGCAAAAGTTCGGCAAGTTTCAGATTAATTATATTACATTATTATTGTCAGATATCGGCGCTAAATATTTGGTAAAACCCCGGCCGCCCGTCGATAACAATATCAGCTGAACACGAAAGACAAATAGCTGCGCGAGGAAATGAAATAATGCTAAATAAGCAATATGTAAAGTGTAGGAAAAGGAGCGCGGAATCAATACAAGTGGTGGCTGCGAGTGACAAGAGTCAGCGGGAAGAACCATTCAATACACAGAACATTGAGTTGAAGATATAAATAATAATATACATGTGCTTATATAAGAGGTGACCACGGGATTAATCTAAATAAACAGTTCACGCCGATACGCTATTTGTTAGATTGGTGCCTCAAACGCATTTCTCATCAGTAGGCTGTTTTTCCTAATCGCGTTTTGCCACGATCGTGTTTTGTCACATGTGCTACATAATAAATAAATACTACAGGATATTAATTTCACACTCATCCAGTCCCAAACTACGCATAGCTAATATGGGAACTAGATTACGGATAGAATACTTGTATATATTTTTTTTTGTAAATACATACGTACTATATGATACAACACCCAAACACAGAACAAACATCTGTATTCATCACACAAATGTTTGTCCTGGGTGGGAATCTAATCCACAGCCTACAGCTCAGAAGGCAGAGTTACTACCAACTGAGCTATGAAACTTGTTGTATGACAGTATTTTATACTACCTCAGCCTCACTCTTGGTATAAGTGTGATAATGTCATACCTCAGCCTTACGCTATCATCAATCCGACACCTAAGCGTGGTTCATTATAAAAATGTATGTTAACATGAACCAAGTATGAAAGTACGCAAACGTAAAAGTTTTTTTAAGCTATAGTAATTTTGGAGATTAGTCGTGTAAAGTGAGACGTTTGACCACGCTCGCGTCCGAAAAATAAGTTGTTTTGTTATAGATGGCTAGGAATCTACTGTGCTTCAATTTAATTAATTTAATAACTATTGAGTACTCATACTCATACATACTCAACGATTAATTGGATGTCCGTCCATGCAATTTATCAAATGGCATGAGATAGTGTGTCTGACTCACACTTGATAGAACTAACATTAGATAAAATGAATAAATTCATGGATGTTGAAGCTCATGCAAAACTTTTGTATATATTAATATAGAGCAGTTTTAATTTTTATTTGCTAGGGTTGCAATAATCATCATTAATAATATAAATATTGTTTCAGCCACATTTTAAACAACAAAATATCTATATATATGTATATAAGCTAGAGGTTTTATTATCAGAGATGATTGTTTTTCGTCTTTTAAATAGTTTATTTGGCCTATAACTTGGACACAATACCGCTTCAGGTTAAGGGTAAAGGAGCAAACAGCTCCAGGGTAAGCAAATATGCTGACGAAGACACGGATCCACCGTTTTATCTTTCACCGCCACTTGATAGGACTCCACCGTTCTGTGTTAACATTGGAATTTTCGTTTACTTTGCCTTCATAGTTTTCATGGAGGGCTAGTTACACTCATCCTGAGACACAGGTGACCACCGTGACCTGGCCTGTAGGCAAATAGTTTGCTAGATACTAAATTACTACTACTAGAAACTCTTTAGAACTCTTTTAGTTAGATTAGACCAAGAAATAAATCAATTTAAATAAAAAACTTAAATAAGAGGTGATACTGAATATTATGTACAATTTTTTATTGTCTTGTAATATCTTATGATGAATATTATCATCATCGTCAAGTTCATTGCAGGTAATTGGTCTACCCTAAAGCATTTTGAAGCGTGCTACGATCGATTTAAGAAAATCACCACGCTTCGCAAGCGTATTGGTTACTCAAGTGGTTTTTTTACCGCCTCTGTGGCCTAGTGATTCGCCCACCGGTGTCAAATACACAATTTCGATCCCCAGAGGGAGTTCAATATTGTGCTTGGTTTGGTTGGTGGTAGGACTTTGTTGAATTCCGCCTGGCTAGCTACCACCATCTTACCTAATTCTGTCGCCATAACAACAATTCTAAAACTGTTGTGTTCCGGCATTTAGAGGTGAAATAGCCAGTTCCTCAGACAGTTGAGGATTCCGGTTGAAGTGCGCTTTTACCTTCGGCGTTATCATAACTTATAAAACAGATGAGATGAAGACTAAAAAGGCTTCCACGTCCTGCTATATAAAATAAAATGTTTCCGTCCATCCACTGATTTAAAATAATAAATAATATTAAAAGTAAGTGGTACTTACTTAACCGGTAAAATTAAAGCTTAATCTTTTATTTTACTTCCTTACTCATCACGACTTAACAGCATTTTTTTTCTTTATTTACCACTGTGAATAATATTATACGTATAAAAAAAATATATACGTGACTAAACCAAAGACCTGATCAAAGCCAGGTTTTCAGTATGATAAGAATTACTTCCAACTAACATGTACTTCTCTGTAGCTTCTGACCAAAATGTCTATCCCGTTTCGTAATAGCTACCCTTTCAACATCCCCATTAGGGATCATCCTTGACTGGAGTATGCACTAAATGCCATGTCAGCGCGCGGAATCGAGAGGGCGTTGCTAACGTCAATCCTCGATGATAGAGCCTTCGAACAAGGGCAGAACAAGGGTGAATACAGCACCTAGCGGTTTTATATGTGCCGAATCAAATGAAATAAGAGGAAATGGTTCAAATAAATTAATATAGATATTACAGGACATTCCTTTCACACGGTGCCATCTAACTCCAAACAAAACAGAGCTTGTAGTATGAGAATTATAAGTAAATAAATATATATTACAGGACATTAAAATCACACAGCGCCATCTAGTCCCAAACTAATCAAAGTTTGTAATATGGGAACTAGATTACGGATGTAATACTAAAGTTGGTACTATTTTTTTTGTATATTCATACTTATTGTACACACAGAGCATTCATCAATATTCATCAATGTTTGTCCTGGGTGGGAATCGAACCCAAAACCTACAGCGCGGAAGGCAGAGCTACCACCAACTGAGTTGTGAGACTTGTATCTTACTATATACCAATGTTTATTACCACAAGCTACAGAATTTTACAAACCCTGATGATTATTTATATTATTAGGTATTCACACTTTAAAATTTAGTAACTTTACGAGCATTCTGGATCATACTCATCCTGTGCTATTCATATATTTCTCTAGAGGCGTTGAATTTTAACCAAATGTTGTATTTAAAATATAACTTTGAGACGGATCACACAAGCAGCCCATCTGCTGTTAAATGCAACTCTTGCCCATAACTGAGCCGTACATGTTCATAAGTTGGTCATTCAAGAGCTAAAAACTCTTTCTAACTTTTATTCATGTTCTATATCAAAACCCTTAAGGAATGTATAAGCTATGTTTAAGTGCTTTTTTGCCTATATGCGGGTCACTGATGACTCAGGGTTTGAACCCTGAAGTATGGACTCCCAGTTTGTGAAATGTAAATGATTTGATTAATACTAAATATTTTAAGCTCGAATTATTAACACCAACATTCCTTATGAAGACCCAGAAGGACCGCCATACAAACGTAGTTTGTGGTTCATTTCGAAACGGCATTGTCTGATTTGATAGAATTTTTCTTAGTATAATTGGATAAATAAATTCTGAGTCAGCAAATTAGAGAGACTACGTGTGCATAGAAGGTACTTCGGGGCCTTCAAACAGGCGCTCCAAGCTTATCAATATCTTCATAGCATAGAAAAGGCTGCACCGATTTCCATTTAACTGTAACTGAAATGGCAGTGGGCAGGCCACATAGGGAAGAAAAGGTTCTCGTATTGCGACTACGATGAAACGCGAATCGAAGTGTGGGAAGATCTTCCACTTGATGAACCGACGAAATTGTGGCAGTCGCAGGAAGTCGTTGCATGGCAGACTGAGCCTTTATTTTGGGGGAGACCTATGTTCAGCAATGCACGTGTGTGGGCTGATATACTGATGATCCCATACTATTCAGCTTTGTAACGAAAAAAAGACATTTAAATCAAAACTCCGAAGCTACAGACAGACAGACATACTTCCTCAAACTTATAAAACCCTTATTTTTAGTCGGGGCTAATAAAGAGTAGTACCTTAACTTCGTTCTGCAATATTTTCATTCAAAATAGTTTGACCGCGCTGTTCTATCAGCATGGAAACAACTAATATCAGCCTAACTTTGCTGTCCGAAACTGAACGTTCAGATATTTTGCGAAAAGAATTTTCATTAGTCTGGTGCAGGGTGACCACATGGCACCCGCGTCGTCCTCTGTCACTCGAAAACGTGCTGTTACCCTCGCCTCACGTGAAAACACGTTCACTAAATAGGTATTGAATTAACAAAAAGGTCTACGCCGTAGACCCATCGTAGCTGCGTTGTCGTAGGCATTAAGAGGTAGACATATAATACTGTGATATTTAGGTATCCGTATATTGTATATTTTGATGCTATTTTCTAAGCTACCTCTAAGTGGTCTACCGTAGCCAGTAAAATCGTTGGCTCATGCCAGCGGTTTTGGCTGAATGATTACAACACTGGTGGTAGGACCTGTAATAGTCTGCCTGGCTAATGAGCACCCTCCTGATAAAGCCATCGTAGACCTTTATTCTTGTCAAGCCAGAGCATGCTTCCAGCGCCTCCTACGGTGTAGGCACTGAAAGAACTCAGTTGTTTCATTGCTGTTTACTATCGCATTCCACTGGTACATGCATTTGAGTCAGCATCCAGGCCTTACTTGCTAACCTAATAACTAACGTATAGCTCAATTATGATTTACCTGTTCGTTACAAAATCAAGAACATAACACTAGCACGTAGGTTGAACCTCTGTAGTCTAGTGGTTCGCACTCCGGTGTCAGACCCAGAGGATCGAACCCGAGGTTCAATCCCCATGACACGACGGTAGGACATTGCTTAAGTCCACCTGTCTCTTCATAACAACAATTCTAAATCGTTGCATTTCATCATTTAGAGGTAAGGTAGCCAATTCCTCACTATGTTGAGGATTCCGGGTAAAGTGCGCTTCCACCGTCAGCCCTATCTTATGTTGAAACAAGGTGAGATGAAGTCCAAGTGCTTCCCGTCCTACAGAAATAAAGTAGTAGGTACTTAATCAACGTTGTTAAGACTAGATTGAATTTACTCGGCAATCTTATTATACTTAGAAGCATGAGAACGCAGCAAATGTTTGGTTATCCAACAGTAATATTTGTTTTGGTTGCACAAGTTCTGCAACCGATGTTTGAGTCATGGTTTGCTACACCAAGTTTCTCATTTACTTGCTAGGGGTAAAGGTTTACCTTGAGAACATCAAAGGGAATAGATTGCCGTGTTAGAAAATCTAGCTATTACATTTACAACATTGTGATTCTCTTGAGTAAGAAACGAAAAGTGCTAGTTCTTTTTTTTGTGATCGTTTTTGACGGTAACTAGTGGTAGTACCACTTACCACTTTTTACCGTCAAAAACGTTAGTTCGTTAGCTGCAGTAAAATACTGAGGAAGCGGGTAGATCGTATATGGCCAATTACTACCTTCATTCCAACTTACAAAGACATCAGTGTTACCGTATAATCGTATACCGATAACTCATTCATGTAACAAATCATGGTAAATGTCCTGTTAATATCAGTATTAGTAGCCACATACTTATCATTAAATTACTTTTAGCAATAGTAGTCACCCGTGGATATTTCACATCATTATATACATTATACCGTATCTGTGGTCTAGTGGATTTCAGATCCAGAGGTCCCAGGTACGATCCCCATGGGTAAATAATTGTAACCCAATATATTGTGCTTGCTTTGGTTTGGTGGTAGGACTTTGTTTGGGTCCGCCTGGCTAGCTACCACCATCTTACCTAATTCTGTTGCCATAACAACAATTCTAAAATTGTTGTGTTCCTGTATTTAGAGGTAAGATAGCCAGTTCCTCAGTTTGTTGATGATTCCGGGTGAAGTGCACCTCCACCTTCGGCCTTACTTTTAACCAGGTGAGATGAAGGCCAAGCGGTTCCCCGTCGTACAATAAAAAAAAATATAGACGGGCGCCTACTACCAAAGTGGGCATAATATTTCTTCGGCATTCTATCTCAACAACGGTAATACCGACAAAATTCAAACTTTGTGTGAATTTAGTGTTAACCCTGATGACACTTAGATACTTTATGGTTTCTGAACGAAATACAAAAAAAAACAATTTTTGCCCTTTAATGCGAGTGGGAACCCTCGCTGTGTGTGTCTGACCCGCACTTGACTGGTTTACTCGTTTCTGCCTAAATTAATGTTGTCAGTCTGCTTTGCTTTCTTTATGTCTTTACTTTATTCCAATCATACACCATCAGCACAGCAGCACAGCTCAGACGGCAAGTCATTAGTAATCGATAATGAGCCGAACGTGCTTAATGCCAACCAGAGCCAATCTAATTGGATCTGCAAACCAATTATAGTGAACATTCTCCTCATTATGCGAAGGTATTGTAAAGTCAATGAGGATTGGTTACTTGCAAATTAATATGTATATCTTTAACACTACTTAAGAGGATGCTATCACCAGTACCCCGATGACAGAAGACAATACAACATTCAACACTTTTTCATTTACAAAGACATAATTTTAGCAGCATAATTTGTTGATTTCGTACAGGATGGTGACGAAGAAGATTAGGGACGAAATCAAAAAGCGCATCGCTATTTTGATGCCATACATAAAGTACTGGAATTTGACATTTAGCAATAATATAAAAGCTATATGATGATGTTTGTCTGATGTTTAGCGGGAGATTTCAGAAGCCATCCAACGCCACCATGTCACCAGTATTCTGGCCACGTAACAATCTAAAATCAATCAAATCAAAATTTTGATTTGGTAGATAATCCATTTGATATTTTTTTATAAGTAAGATTATATTCATTTATTTAAATAATATTTTACTAATAAAATCTAAAATGATTACAGCTAAAATCGTCAATAGACATTTTTTAAAGGACAATACGCTGGCCTTGAGAGAGTAAGAAATGAGAAAAATGTTGGAAGTAGGACTTTGTTTATGTCTGCCTGACTAGCTACCACCGTCGCACCCTTAATGCAAGTAGTTGTAGCCGAAGATAACATTAAAGAACGTGCACTTAGCTAGGAATTTGAATATACGCACATGATTTAAAATAATGTATAGGCTGGCAGAACACAGGTACATTACTTAGCTTTGTACCTATATCTACCTTGGATTTCAGCACAGCTCTAGTCATTAGTGCAAGGCTCTATTCAGAGTTGATTACTCGACATTTGGCGAGAGGCCGAGACAAAGCAAACCTATTAGAGCATCAATATCCCATTGATTCACTTTGCCGAGTGATTGGTTTCATTGCTCGATTGAAATTGAGACATTATTCAAAACTAGGCAGATTGTGCAACATTCCTAGTTTGCAGATTACTTGTCGATCTGAAAATTTCTGCGACAAAGAAGACGTACTACATTTATAAAAGATTTATAAGATAAAAGAATTGCCAAGCAATGTACTTTAGTTAATATTTTAATCAAAATTAATACAAGGTGAATATTATGAATCATAAATAAAATGATATGGTAAATTACATGAATCAGAATTTAGCTGCGGCATACGCCACAGTAAAAAAAATCTATGATACTGACGCCTAATGTGTTCGAAGAATTCGAAGTATATTTTTTATTCATTAACATTTTTTAAGATCATTTTGAAACGTCAAATCTACCGCCTATTCGGAATCAAGAGAGATCCAAATTATTTTGCCACGTCCGACAAGGCTAATCCCAAGCTACTTTTGTCAGCTGGATACGGACTTACAGTCACGATCACTTGCCGTTTCAATGAACCGCATTGCAACCGCTGTACCCTCAGGCGCAATCAATAGTAGAAGCAATGTTTGCTTGTTTTGCTTAAGGTACTAGGTATTTGCTGACTTGATTTGATTACAGAACGCGCCCCAGCGATTTTCATGCTTACCTTGTCAACGTGTTAATGAGAAACAGAAGCTTTGCAGGCATGGAACTGTTATCTAAGGCCTCGCCCACAGCAAGAGTTTGAGACTGTAGCTGTTAGTTTTGGAAGCGTGTTCTCAATGACCTTGCTTATGCATTTACTGACTGATAAATGGTAGAGGATCTGGCTCCTCTACCACCAGTGCAAAACTAGAATAATTAACGATATAACGAACTTTCCTGTTCGTGAAGTTCTATCATAATTATATGAGCGCCGAATCTGAAGAGATTAGAGCTTCGTATATGCCACAAGGCATACATAACTACATGTGTAAATAATAGTACATAGTATACGAGAGTAGTACATAGTATACTATGTACTACTCTCGAAAGATGAGGCGCTCATATAATTATATTTTAACCGCCTCCGTGGTATCAGACCCAGATGTCCCGGATTTGTGCCCTCGGGGGTACAAATTTGTGTTTGGGTGTTTTAGTCTGCCTGACTTGCTATCACCATCTTACTAAAGTCAGCGCCATAACAACAATGAATAAATATTGTGTTTCGGAAAATACTAGAGTAAGACGTAGGTGACGTGCGCTTCTACTTTTGACCATAACATAACTTGATGAAATGAAGGCCAGGCGTTACCTCGTCGCATAGTAACAAAAAAAATCGAGCTTGGAATTGTTCTGTTTGTTCTCAATCGAATCGATAACTACGAATGTTTTTTTTTTTAATCTACTATTGTAAAGGCGACGATGAAATACGACGAACGTGGAAAATTGCTAGAAAATACTGCAATCCCGGAATACTAATAAATCCACAATCAAGACGATGAAGTTAGGACTAAAATCGATGATTTTATGGGAAATTTTGAAAATTTGTTTCTTTTCATGATGTTCTGACCATTTTTGATGACTTCGTGTGTTGATTGACCGGAAAGTCAGAGGACAAGAGTTCTTAGTCTGTACTGGGCTTTAGGATCATAGAAAGCCGTTAACTAACGTCATTGTTCAAGCACTGAGCACACAGAGACTGCTCAACTTGCTAAAATGATTTCCATAGCCATCAGTCTGCCGGCCGTTATGCCTTTGAACTGGCAATAATTTAATTGAAAGCTTAGCTTATGAGTAAGTTAGGTATGTCTGCCTTCATTGAACAAACTTTGGATTCAGATTGGTATATCGACCTACACTCTATATATAAGATATGGTACCCCTTGCCTCACAAATATGTACCATTTATGCAAAATTTATATCGAAATGCTATTCGATTGTTGTCTAACTGATTGGCTGTCTTACTGACTTTGAATGAATACAAGCATAACTACAATGAAAATATCCGCGGGAATTATCCTTAAAATACAAAAACATTCAGTCGATTATAAATAAACCGGCCAAGAGCGTCAGACACGCACTCCAAGGGTTCCGACCCTGCTAAACAAATCGCACGAATGAGCTTTTTTCACATAAGACCTGTGAGGGTCTTATATGCTCAGTTGGTAGTAGCATTGACTTCTGCGCTGTAGGTTGTAGGTTCAATTCCCACCCGGTACAAATATTTGTGTATTCTATATTCTCCGTCATCTAGTTTCCATATTTCAAAACTTTTCTTAGTTTGGGCCAGTGTAAAATGACAAGTAATGTTTGTATTTACTCTTTTTTTCATCTTTATTTCATCTCTCGAATTTTAAATAAATGAAATGAAATCTCAACAACCACCCGAAACAAAACGATAACGCGTAAAATTTTTTGAAGTGAAAACTTCTTTAGTTGGTAATTTTTGAGATGGAAAAAACCTTTGATTTGGTGTAGCGAAATCAAAGGTTTTTTTAACTGACACCACTTTTGACACATGTTACTTTAAACATATTGTCTCGTTATCCTTATGATCCTAAGAGGTACGAAGAGGTAAAGGCAGTTCGAATACTGCCTCTTACATCATCAGACATGAACCTATACTAAAACTTGTCTGCGCACTGTATTTTTTAAAACGAGCCGAGCGAGAAGTTTGAGAATAGTAGTTCATCTCGTTCTAATAGGGTGTCTACACAACATATTCATTTTCTTAGTATTGTAACAATAATAAATTATCAGTGTCTTTAATAAATTTGGTTTTTCTAAACACTTGCGCCTTTTCTTAAGCCGGAATTACTAAGGTAATTGATAAAAACTAATATTTTTGTGAATGCGTTAAGTAGGTACCTGAGTCTATCGCTTACATAGAAAAGTTTCTTGTCTCCAAAATCATTGCAGGATATAAAACAAAGATTATTTATTAAAATTTATAGGTACAAATTAAGAGTGACATAGCCTATTATTAGTTATAGGTTATTATAGTAGCAGGTGTTTTCATTCGAAATAAACGGCATTGTGTGCTTTTAAAATTCAAAGTCAAAGCCAAACATTTTTATTAATTAAGATTTTTTGGCTACGGGGACTTGGATTCCTTCTTTCTGATAGTTATTTAGCGGCCACGGCTCCTCCGGACGAGGGAGACAAAATACCATACATTTTCCGTAATTTTAAATTTGGCTCCCCTGTTTATCGTATAAATGTTTTTGGAATTGAATTTTTAATTCAATTGAAATAAAATATTGTTAAATTGTGTAAAATATGTGTATATTTGTTCGGTCACCAAATTTGGAATGCAGACATAGCATAGGTCCTTTTATTCCGAAAGTCTCACGAGAATGGGATTATCTTCTAGTGAAACGATTACGTAATACGTAAAATTAAAATATATATCCTTGAAAAACCGAAGTAGGTACATAATGTTTGTAATACATAATGCTTCCACAAAAGCAAATTAAAGCTATGAATGAGATTCTCATTTTAAATGACAGCTGTAAAACTCCAAACGGCCATATATCTGAAGCTACTCATCCTAGACTCTACGTTTGTAGTTCAAATTAAAGCTATTGAAGAGAACTACATTTCAGATGGTAGATGTAGTTTTGACAGCTGTTTCTAATCCAGTTTTAGTATAGGTTCATGCCTATAGTCAGATGGTTGACAGCCGTGACAGGTAATCAACGTCAGTTCTAAAAAGTAATTGTGTCAGTTGTGTTTTAAAAATCAATCCATTGATTAGGGTGATTTTGAAACGAAAAGCGCGACCAACGCGCTTTTCTCTTCGGCAAAAATCGATAATCTTCAAGTTTTAACTTCTGTGGGCACCCCCGGAGTTCCACAGTGTTTTTTTGGCGACACCTATGAGAAACACATGCATCGGACGTTACATCCCATATAGCAAATATTAATTTTGTTCTAAAGACATAGCGCATGCTGGCTTGCGCTTAAGCGTCTGAATACAGAGTTTGGCTGGTTTTTAGCATTGGTGAAGGTTAGGTCCTGACTGAAAATTGCACCGTTAACCCTGGTGCAATTATATAAAAGCGACGATAGCAACACCGACCGCACACATAGCACACATTTAGCCCACACATAGTAGATCTGTCTTTCTTTGTAAAAATAAGTTCCGTAAGTTTCTCCTTGTGTGCTGGTCGCGATTCCGAACAGGCGGTAGATTTGACGTTTCAAAGTGATCCTAAAAAATCTTACTGAATAAATATATTTGACTTTGACTTTGACTTTGACGTACTCGTAACATAAAAATCCTATCTACTGGTAGGTTTTTTTTTCGGTGTTTGTATGTTTTCTTTTTAATTGCTGTGTATGTGTTCTTTAAATATTCTATATGTTTAACTTGCGTTAACTACACCAATACCTACTTATATACATAATCACCTTCTTACCTATTTGTATAGTTTCTAAATTTGAGTGGGATAAATAAGCTTAACTGCCCCTGGTCTGGCCCTCTGGTATACTGGTTCAACCCACCGATTCCAGATCCAGAGATCCCGGGTTCAACCCCAGGGGGAGTATAATATTGTGCTCGGTTTGGTTGGTGGTAGGACTTTGTTTAAGTCTGCCTGGCTAGCTACCACCATCTTACCTAATTCTGTCGCCCTATTAACAATTCTATATTTGTTGTATTCCGGCATTTATATTTTATATAAGATATTGTTATATAAGATAGCTAGTTCCTTTTGTTGAGGATTCCGGGTGAAGTGCGCCTCCATCTTGGCCTTATTTCAACTTGTTACCAGGTGAGATGAAGGGCAAGCGCTTCCCCGACGTACACAAAAAAAGTCTCACTAACCTAAAATCCAGTAAACTAAAAAAAAATGTAAATGCAGGTTTACAATTGATATGTCTACCCAACTTGATAGTAAAGCAATTGCATTCCTTATCGGTACCTAACATAAAATACGCTTTTAATAAAATCGTTCGCAAAGTTTAATCCAATACTGATAACAAATTTATCAGTGAACCAGAGCTCAACAATACTGGTAGTTACGTGAATTCCTTCTATAAATGTATTTCAACTGTTGTAAAATTGCCTGACTGACTGACAGACTGACTGACTGGTAGGTAATCAACAAACAATTAATTGTAGTCTAGAGAGTAACTTTATATTCTTATGATATATGCAAGTATAAACCATTAAAAATAAAAATAAAGTCTTAAAGGTAGGTACAATATCAAAATAAAAACCACTTACATTATTATCTGGGTCTTTTTTAAATAATGTAGTCCAATGTATTAGGTAGGTATAGGTATAGTTACACGGAGAACAATTAGATCATTATGTATATAAAAGAATATATTGTTCTTACATAGTTCTGTAGAAATGAGGTCATGTGTGTTCAAATTAACTACTTTTCAGCGATATAAAGAAGTCTTTGAAAAATAAAACTAACTTTGTAGTAGTAAGGCTTCTTATAAAAGGGCTCGGCAGGAAGCCTGGATCTGCCGCCAAACAGCATTGCCCTGTTCTGATTCGAAAGGTATTGTTACCGGCAAAATTACAGACATAACATGTCTCAAGTTTACGGGTAGGTACAATGTAGCTGCGTAGTGGCTCTGTAGTCTAGTGGTTAACACACCGGTAATAGACCCAGAGCAGCCGCGTTCGATCCTCAGGACGGGTTTCAAGTCCGCCTAAATACCACCACCTTACCATTTTTAAGTCTGTCGCTATAACAACAATTGTAAATAGTTGTGTTCCGGCATTTAGAGGTAAGATAGGCAGTTTCTCAGCTTGTTGATAACTGAAAACCAGGTGAGATGAAGCCCAAGACCTGTGGGTGATTTGTATTTTCTAAATAGCAATTATCTATATTGTATTTATTTACATCCATTGACAAATTGTATTTTCTTGCCATGTTCTATAAATCAAATAAGAATGTTTTAAATATATCAAGCTACGTAGGCTTATAGACACAAAAATAGAATTTTAAAACAGAAAAAATAGTAACAATTCTACGAATTTTCTTTGAAAAAGTCAATCGACACGTGTTTCGACTCTACGGCGTGTGGAGGCGAAACTTTGATTCATCAAAGGAACGTGTATTGTTACAAATTATTTTTAAATCACAAAAATATAATCATATCAAACCTATATAATTTTACATAAGTATCATCAATTAATTGAAATATAAGGTCAATTACAGAATATGTAAAAGGCACTGTAGGTACATAAGAAAACGTATATCGAATAATGTTTGCAAACGTGGACTGCTACCTACAGCATGTTGTCTAAATAAACTTTGCATTAATGTTATCATTCTAGGTGGGTACAATTGCAGGAAATGTCGAGTTTTCAAGTGTTTATTATATACAGCTAAGTAGGTAGCTACATTGGTCCATGGTAGGAACTAGGTACTCAAAAAACACTCGGTTCATGTTACAGCTATGTCAATAAGCACCTACCTCCTTTGTAGTGCCAGTTGAAAATATTTAAAATCCAATGACTCATCAAGTGCCTTATCTTCTTATGACGTAGGTAAGTACCTACCTATGTATTGAGCTATAAGTCGTGGGAGTTTTATCAACCTCACATCACTTTGTAGTTGTATAATGTTACAAACTTCTGCTCTCGGGTTCGCCTGCGTTATAACCGGAGAAAAAGTAGCATAGAGATGTTATTCTTGCTCTAGAACCGCCTCTGTGGTCTAGTGGTTCAACCCACCGATTTCAGATCCAGAGGTCCCAGGTTCGATCCCCATGGGGAGTACAATATTGTGCTTGGTTTCGTTGGTGGTAGGACTTTATTGAAGTCCGCCTGGCTATCTACCACCATCTTACCTAATTCTGTCGCTATAATAACAATTCTAAAATTGTTGTGTTCCGGAATTTAGAGGTAAGATAGCCACTTCCTCAATTTGTTGAGGATTCCGGGTGAAGTGTGCCTCCACCTTCGGCCTTATCTTAACTTGATACCAGGTGAGATGAAGGCCAAGCGCTTCACCATCGTACAATAAAAAAAACAATATCTGTGCAAAATTTCAGCTCAATCCGTTCAGTATTTTTTGCGTGAAAGGTAACAAACACTTTCTTAGCAAATACCTACCTACTTTTCCTAACAAACTTACATATTTATAATCTAGATGTACCTACCTATGTATGTAAGATAAGATTGAAAGTATGTAATTCGCTTGAGTTGGTAGGTAGATGACGTATTATATTCTTGGGTACAACATAGAAACTTATTGGTAACTACTACTCATTTTCATAAAAACTACTAATTTTCATAAGAATAAGTAGTCACCATCATTCTGCTGCTCTTATCTCACGCTATCTCATCTTCTATTCTTCCATTTATTTTCAATTAAAATTAATAATTTTATTGCTTATTTTAAAATCAATGTTTCAATTTTAAACTCGGGCACCTCGAGAAAGCAAAACAATTGCTTATGACCTAATAGTTATTATTCCTGGCGCAGCCTTGGCATGATTTCAAATTATTTTAAGATTATCAATTGATAAAACACTTTGAGGCACAGGATGGTCTGTGCTGTTACAGACGTTTAATAGGAAATATTCATGACAATTATTGATTAATAAAACCATTAAATCAAAAAATAACTTTGTATCAGGTAGATATTTTCAACTAGATTACTAACAAACTATCATAAACCATCACATCGTAAAGATAGGAGCCACAGACTGCGGTTTGTGTCGAGAGTACGCTCAGGACATGGACATGTCTTGTCTTTGTTTTTTTTTTATGATAGCCGAGCGTTTGACTACCAACTCACTAGTAAAAAAAGTAAAGATGTGGTCTTAGGGGGCACCTTGTCGAAAAGGAACCTCTCACTCTGGACTTGAAGACTCCAAGATTCTGTTGATGCGGGAAAACAGACAAGGGCAAGGATTTCCATTCCTTACCAGTATTAATAATGAAGGCAAATCAATGTGTTCAGCACAATGGAACGGTGCAAGATGTAGCCCGCCGTACGTCTGTCTGCTTCTCCGGTAGTGGAAAGGGGAAGGAGGGATTAGGTCGAATATATCGAGCGCACACTCACCAAAGCAAAACCTGGGAACCCGCCGTCTGTGATCTAGACAGCGGGGCACGTCATTTTACACAGCACAGCCTCCAGCGAAGCTAGAACAAAATCTGGACTACATGAGCTCATGTAGCGTAGCTCACAGTCCCATAGCTCAAGTGTAGCCCCTGGAGCAATGTTGGCACCAACCCACTACTTTTTCGAGCTGGGCTGGCTGGGGTCAAGTTACCCCAATGCGAGACTTCAGTGAAGAACACTTTTCCCCATTACCAAATTAGAATTCGAATTTGAATTAGTTTATTGGTAATTATTTAATACGTTACCTTCAAGAAATAAATTCATGATTGACAAACATAGAGAAAACGCACATGCTTAGCCACCGATTTTATTAGGGACTTGAAATATGGAGGATCTGTAGTAAATTCATGAACGTATACTAACTTTCCTGAAGCAGTAAAAACGTAAATGAAAACATTTCTTACAATGAAAGCCATTCCTATATAACCGCATCTGTAGTCTGTGGTCCGCCCACCGGTGTCAGATCAAGAGGTCCCGGGTTCGATCCCCAATAATATTAGTACATTATTGTGCTTGGTTTGGTTGGTGGTTGGACTTTGCCAAAGTTCGCCTGACTAGCCATCATCATTTCATCTAGTTATGTCGCCATAACAACAATTCTTAAATTGTTGTGTTCCGGAATTTAGAGGTAAGATAGCCAGTTCCTCAGTTTGTTGAGGAATCCGGGTGAAGTGCGCTTCCACCTTCGGCCTTATAATAACTTGAAAAAAATCAGGTGAGAAGAAAGCCAAGCACTTCCCCGTGGTACAATAAAATGAAATAAAAAAATCTAGGCCCTTAATCTACCCTTAATATTCGACTTCATACATTTTATCACGCAAAAGGCTTGAGTTATAAATATGAATAAAAGGGATAAATAATCGAATGCAATTATATTTTTTTTTGTATTTTAATAGAAATAAGGTACTTGAAGAAATATACTTAGTCTACAAGGTAGGTATGTATAGGTATATACCCACAGGATACCGACAGGAAAGTGTAAACCTTAAAAGTGTAACGTAATAATATATACTACATTATATAATATATAAAAGTCGATGTGTGTTTGTTCCCTATGGACTCTAAAACGGCACTAGGAATTAATTAAGGAAAATAATATTATCCTACATTTTTCGGTTTTGCCTTGTGGTTAACGGTATCTATTAATTAATTGCATTCAAATTTGTTTATTGATATTATATTTAAATTTATAGGGATAATTAATAATTACCTTTACATATACAAGGTAAAACAGAATATGTGTACTAAGCAGTGGGGGGGCTTTTCGGACCAGGAAAAGTATTTGTTGTGGTGGGGAGATAATAGTGAATTCCCATTTTCAGTTTCCCATACAAATCTTTTTATTTTCTCAAAGACAATAAATAGTGACAACCCTATTCCTTTACGGCACTATGCATGTAGGTAGGTAGGTATCAGTTGGTGCAATTGTCTGTGTCAAAAAGTATTAAGGACAGATGAACCAATTTTAGTGTGAACTTGGAGTCATCACGTGAAAGTAGGTTATTAGATAGAACATATACATTGATAAATTACATAGGCACCTACAGTTACAAAAAGACGATAAATGCGATATTGGACGAACAAATGTATATTATAGGAACGATTATTTTGTATTTTAGCTAACAGACAAATTAAATCTTCTAGTAATGGATTGTCTCATTAGCAGCCCAGGCTTTTCGACGATTTTCCTCTGATAGTGAAAGCGCTTTTCGTTCTTTGTGATTGTGACCTTCTGCTATGTTGCCTCATCTGTCTAGAGCTGAGGTCATTGACACGAGTTAAGAAACAGCTGATTTTAGGGTAGTCTCAACTCAAAAAACCAGCTGTTGGTGTCAGAACTGTTTTACCAAAAACTTTGAACCAAAATTCAAAAGGTCGTAAAACAACGTTCCACGAGTCGGGTCGGAAAAACCCCGTTTTGGCATAGTACACATATTCTGTTACAGGTTGTATATATTTAGAAATCTGAATTAATTAATTTTGTCAGAAAATGCTGCAGATGTAATAACAGTTATTACACATTTACAGTTAACAGTTATTACAGATATTGTGGTACTTTACTATGGTGGTTACGTTCGCCGAACCAGTTCCAGTGGCTTTAAATCCCATAGATTCAATATCTAATGGATATTTCCCTGGCGGTTGATTATTTTTGATTATTCTAGGGGTTTACTAGTGGAATAGTAAAATATAATGCCCTGTTCTCATCATCTCATGAAGATGGCAGGGTCAACTACGGGGTCCAATTGTAAATCTAAACCATCAAAGCCCCTTTCACACAAAAAATATCATCAGAATCGGTTCAGCTGTATATAAGGACTTCAGTGACGCGTACAAAAGAGTTACTTAATGTAAATATCAGTCTCAATGTAAGTACTTAAAACATTACATATTACAATGACAAATATTTATATACAGGTAACACTATCCTCTTTAAAATATGTAGGCGTGAAGAGGTCTTAAAGTAAACATGATCGGAAACAAGCATCGGAAAAACTTGATTTTGTCAGTTGCAAAATATGTGTTGGGAATCAATTTTTGTAGGATCCTAAGTATGTATTGCAGTTAGGGCAGTAGTGTGTGGCATCTCGACACGAGTTGCAACAATAAGGCACACAGCAACAAGGCCAACATCTGAAACAAAACATATATTACATAAATAGGCATAGGCAGAGACAACGGATTTCCATTTACTACGCTCCTTGCCCATCTCTTTTGCCTCATTCACTCACATCACATTCTACATACATGCTCGTCAATTTATGGTACTTCTGACCTGACCTTTCTCAAGAACATCTCCAATTTGATCAGAGAACGTCCGCCGAGCTCTTTCCCTCCCAATAGCACCATTCACACTCGACATAATCGTGAACCTGCTTTCATCCATCATCCTCTATATGTCCAAACCATCTTAGCATTTCTTTCTCAATCTTTGTCACTACATCATTTTTCACACCACATTGTTCTCTCACCACACTGTTTCTTACTAAAACAACAATAAATAATTATCATATGATAATAAAAATAGGTTCAATTATAAGAAAAACCACGCTCTAAAGAGAAATGAATCAAGAAACTACTCTCATCTGAAATTACTATGCACAAACTATTCAATATTTTCTCCAAAACTGGAGGGGGTGCCTCTTCACCGCTCTTGGCAGACGAAGTGGTAATCACAGTAGATAATACACAAAAGGAAGCTGCTGCCCTTTTTCTGCTGATATTCCAGCTTTTACGACATCCACGGGATGTTTATCGTCTATTAAATGAACAGTATCTAAACGTTAATAGTGATGCTCAAAGGATATCCGTGGACATACGCCCAACCTAACAGAATAAAACATTACAGCATGTCATACATAATAAGCGATCATAAGCTTTGGAAAAAGTATATTTTTTATATTTATTCGTGTAACATCCACCTGTCAACCATCGGTCTGAAATCGGTGGGTTGAACCACTAGACCACAGAGGCGTTTAAGATTTTGCTAGCGGTTACGGCTGAATGATCCCAACTATGGTGGTAGGACCTGCAATGGTCCATCTGCCAAATTCCAGCACCAAGCAGTTCACTATGTACTGTTGGTGCGCGGAAGAACCAGTGCCTGTGTAGACTGGTTCCATCGTAGATCTCATCCTTGCCTTGTGCAAGTCCCTATGGAAGTTTTGATACCTAGACCTACCCATAACAAGTAAGAAAGCAGGCCAGTCCACTCCTTCCAGATCTGATATAATTGTGATATGCTTACAAGAAACAGAAAAGTAGCAGTGCTATCATGTGTGTTTTGGATGTAGCTTTGTGCTCGACTCGGGTCATGACAGAGGCATGACACGATGGGCATGTCAAACCGCAGGATTCCGGACCGACAGGGACCGCGTTCATAGTAATCTGAAACAAACAGTGTGTGTCGTAAAGATACAAGATGAAGTGTTGCCTTTCTCCTTGTGTGCTGGTCGCGATTCCGAACAGGCGGTAAATTTGACGATTCAAAATGATCCTAAAAAATCTTAATGAATAAAGAAATTTTGACTTTGACTTTTGACTTTGTGTTGCTAGCTTAAAGGATCTTCGGTCAAATCTAGCAGATTGACATGAGGGCTGTTATTAATGGCTTGTTATAATGCCCGTTCATATTTTAAGGTTTAATTATTCATGTCATACAATGCTTAATTATTTACAGATACCACAAGATTTTAATCGACGAGGTTTTCATAGGTATTTAGTGTACCAACACCCAAGCCTATAATTTGTATGAATGCCAACGGAACCTTGTTAATACTTTGATATACGTCAGTCTGTTAATCTAATAAACTTTTAAAAATCCTTTTTTAAATATTGTTTATCACAAAAGGTTTTTGCAATAAAATGCAATAAAATGGGTTGTTATCAGTATCAGTATTCTTTACAGGTGTTTGTTACAGGATTATTTGACAATTCATTAAAACAATTATTTTAGCTCATTCGCAAAAACGATAGTTAATGTTTACAAATTTCAAACTTTTAATGAACAGCAAATACTAGAAACCGGCCACGTTTGAGTCAGATTAGTGACATTTATACGCTTGGCCAGTTAAAAGAATGTAGTTATGTGTTACTTGTACCATACAGCACCATAGAAGCACATGAATATGAACTAACATTATCTTTATCGTCAGCATGAAGTTCAGAAACGTACCTATGTTTTGCTTGTAAGAGCAAAACATAGGTGCGTAATAATAGGTGCGTTTGACGAGGACTTAACATTGCGCTTTTTGTATACCTATTTTAGTAGCTATAGGTAAACATGTATATGTTTTTAGCTATACGGTTATGGTTTGAAGTAGACGAATGGTTAACGAAGTTTAAGAACCATTGGCACCGTTTGGATACGGGACCCTACATTTGAAAAAAAGGATAGGTTGTGTGAACATTTATTTGCTCCAAGAAAACACCTTTGAAAAATCAGGTTTTAACAATTATCAGGTTAACGTGCTGGCAGCACTAAATGACGTTTTGCTTGTTACTGTAGAAAATATGCCTAAAATGCTTTCAAAGTAGGTTTCAGCGAAATTACGTGTGTCAAAATGACGATCATACGAACAACGGATCGAACTACGGGCACGTAGGTAAATGTGCGATCCGTCACACGTTACTGCGGGCTTTGGTTTTGAAAGTAGACCTCCAGCGCCGTATTCACTATGACAAATCGTGTCTTAACGCGTGCGTTATGTTATCTGCATGGAATCATCGTATTGAAATATCGTAACGCGGGCGCGTTAAGATTGGTCATAGTGAATAAGGGGGCAGACCAGTCCAAACGGAAGCGTGCAAGACGATGGCTGCTATGCCACGCTGAATAGCTATACTAATACGCTAGCCCTCTTGGGACACGTCTCGCCGCAATGTATAACATCAACAATAATTGAATTAACACAAACTACCAGTAATAGATATCTACCTTTACAACACAACATTTGCATGCCATGGTAGAACATGAGAAAATTACTGTAATTATTGATTCGAAACGACGTATCACATGTGCACTGTTAGTAGGAAGTCAAGGTCCATGCAACTAGGTGGCTACCGAACAACCTGCTGACGAAGGCCGGCGCCGAGCGATATGAAGTGTTCCGTCAGTGCGCGGGAAAGCCAGTGCATTCTGGAAAAGCCCGATCCATCATAGACCTCATTCTTGCTATGGCCAAGAGCTAAATAATCCTAGATGTCAAGAACATATAATTAAAATAATTGCCTATATGTTGTTATCGTAAAAGAAATGTTTTTGTTCCTTAAAATATTGTTTTTGTTGCTGATAATATTTCTATTACGATTACAACATATAGACAATGATTTCGCAACAATATTTTTTTGCTACTAGAAAATTATATGTATGATAAACAAATTAACCCGACGCAAAGAACTTCTTTTTATAGTGGTTCGTTTACTTTAGGTGTGTTGGTACTGTTAGGCTGTGGAACGCATTACCTGATAATATTAAAAAGACGACATCGCAACACACTTTTAAAATGAAAGTTTATCAGTATTATCTATCAGTTTATTCTTAAATTATCATTTAAATTATCAAGGATAAACCTTCATTATTATCATTATCATGATTATTATTGATGTAATTTTATGCATGTTTTATATTCGTTATTCGTATAATCCGCCATCCTTGAAAGTCGTTATCTTATCTGTCCATCCAGCGGTTGCCTGGAAGAGATCGCTTTCAGCGATAAGGCCGCCCATTGTTTTACCAGTGACGCTTAGATTAAGTTTCCACTATCTGTATTTTGTTATGTTATTTGTAAATGGTGAACAAGAAAGAGTTATCTTTCTATCTATCTATTGACAAATTAATTGATTTATACCTACCTAACAAATCAAAATAATTATAATGGCTTTTTAGTAGCCATTTAATCACCAAGTCTAATTAGCGATGCTTCGTGATATGTTTTTGTGATTTTTTATTGTAAGACGGGGACATGCTAGGCCTTCATCTCAACTGATTTTCAAGTTATGATAAGGCCGAAGGTGGAAGGGCACTTCACCTGGAATCCTCAACAAACTGAGGAAATGGCTATCTTACTTCTAAATGCCGGAACACAACAATTTAAAATTTTTGTTTTGTCGACAGATTTAGGTAAGATTGTTGTAGCTAGCTAGGCGGACTTAAACAAAGTCCATCCACATTGGTGGTAGGCGAACCACTAGACCACAGAAGCGGCCTTCCTCCTTGTGTCATGTATATAATAATGGAATCGCTGGCTTGAGCTAGACAATAAAAATAAAAAGCAAAAGAAAATGGAATATGTACATACTACGAGTATATGCAGCGATTGGTGGTACAACAATTAGCGATGTAATAATTATGAATGCTTCTTAAATTCTCATTAATTTTACTAGCCTCTGTCTGGGTGACAATTAAACAATATTACTCACTTCCCAAATATTTCAAGGACATTCAAATCAACAGATTAAAGTTTAAATGACACCGTTGTCTAAATTGCTACGTTTATCCGCGAGTAACTTGAGCATTGCAATAAATGTTACACAGCAAAGAATACCTGGATAATATTCTCCTTTAGGCTCAGAACGTTGAATTCTCATGAAGTTGAATTCCCATAATGTATAATTTCCCAGAATGTTGATTAATTTTAGATTCTCAATATGTTGAATTCTTTAAAAGTTGAATTCCCATAATGTTGACTTTTTTGGGATCACTTAATTTTATCAATCACTAAATTTATGTACAATTGTACAGAATTTCCCTTCAGGAACCGAAAGTTACATGCCCACGCTCTACGGTAACCTTATTCGCCTTCAGAAATATCCCCTATAGTTTTCATTAAGAAAATTTATCATCAAATTGGAACATGGTTTTTAATACCTAGCGAGAAAAAAAAAATAAGCTACATTTTATGCTAAGCTGGTCCTACAGTGAGGGTGTTTTGATATAAGTAGGTACCTTTGAAGACAGCTGTCAAACTCCAAACGGTCATATCTCTGAAAGTTTTTGTCCTAGGCTCTCCGTTTAAAGTACAAATGAAAGTTATGACCAAAATCTATATTTTTAATGACAGCTGTCACACTTCAAACGGCCATATTTCTGAAAGTACTCATCCTAGACTCTCCGTTCTTAGTACAAATGAAAGCTATGACTAACATTTATATTTTCAATGACAGTTGTCAAACTGCAAACGAATTCCATTTCGATATAATGCTGTATTATTTATTATTATTGTCAACCGCTACCTAGGACCTATGCGATTCTGGCATATTACGCATACACGTCGAATATTATAGGTGTCACAGTCTACAACAACATTCAACATTTTAGGAATTAACAAATTTAGATTCAACATTTTAGGTATTCAACTTTTTGTAAACTCAACATTTTAGGAGTTCAACATTTTGCAAATTCAACATTTTAGGATTCAACATGCTGCGAATTCAACTTTTTGGAAACTCAACAATTTAGGAATTCAACGTACTGATCCTAAAGGAATATTCTGCATGCCCAGATTTAGGAATTCAGTCAGATTAAGCAGAGTAAACAATGCATTATAATATCTGTTATTTAATTATACATCCAATCTGAAATGTAGACGACCGGTGGTAGAACTAAAGTCACTGACATAGCTCTCAGAACCGATATCCGCTGGCGATTAAAGGTTAATGCGTGGCGACCACGATTTAACCCGAAACGAAGTATGGAAAAACTCGATGGACCGATGACAAGCGAGTCAATGGAGGAGGAGGCTCTATTATGGTGTCGATATGGGAGCCCCATTTAGAGCAGTGGATGTGTGTGAGCTCATAATATGATGATATTGAATTATACCTTTGGCTCTACCAACGTTATACTCAATGAAGGAAATAATTCCACTTACGATGGTCAAATTAAAACCCCATATCTATTTTAAATTAAAACGGTACGAATAAACAAACTAACGCCTGATAAGAACTACTAAATTATCCGGTGACCTTATCGTACGGATGCTACGGGCGGGTATGTATGAATGGAGTACGTACAGTACAACTACAAAAGAATGCAATGTATGTATGTATTACACTCTTCCAGTAGGTACCTATCAATACTCAGCGGAGAATGACATTGTTCACCAACGAGAGAGTAGTTTGACCTTAATACACACGAGTTGGGAATACTTTATAATAATTTTAATACACTTTCTTCAGAGGGATACACAGTGCTTTAAACTAAACCTACAAGGAAAAAATTACAAATTATTTGATCGACATTTATATTAAAATGGTTACATTTATACAAACTTTATCCTCGTTATTCTTGTTTTTTCATAGCAAATGGCTTGTATCATTTTGCAGACTTTGTGATATTATTATTTTTTGTTTATATGGCATTCGCATTAGATATGGCATTAGATTTCCATATTAGGTTTGATACTGATTTGACCCAAAATATAAAATAACAGCACGTTGATAATTATTTTTTATAGACTTTTTCTGCCTACTCAACGCGTCAACATTCAATTTCCATACACTTTTCCTTCCTGCATATTAGTACTACATTGATAACGTATTCAGACACATTTAAAATAAAAATTAAGGTACTTTCCGAACAGGTATAGTATAAATTATTTATCACCGTTTGTTCTTGACAGATAAGCTGGAAGCCACAGAGAGTGACATCAACTGGTTACCAAGCGATGCAACATGTCTCAGTGGGGTATTCAGAAAAGATGACTACTACCTCAAGTAGTACTCCTAAACCCGAATTTGTTCTCAGGAAACTTCAAAAACTAGTTTTTTAAAGGATTCAGAAATATTAATCATCATCATCATCATCATCATCATCATCATCATACGATGGACACCCATCTTACCTAATTATGTCGCCATAGCAACAGAATTGTCTTGTTTCGGCATTTAGAGGTAAGATATCCATCACTTCTATCTTCGTACTCATTATAACTTGAAAATCAGGTGAGGTGAGGGCCAAGCACCACCCCTACGTACAATTAAAAACTTTGTAAAAAAAATTGCTCTTCATTACAAACATAGTTTATCGTTCAATTCAAAATGACATTTCCGATTCAATAGAAACGTTTCCAGTATAATTGAATCGGACAGGGATAATCTCTAGGTTGTAAACCGAGATTATCCCTAACCAATTCAATTATATCGATTCGCTTTACTCTTTCTAAAAACAAAATTAAAATCAAAATATAAGCAAAATCACACAAACAAACAAACAATTTTTTTTTGGAAAATAATTTTACCTGTATTTGATTTTGTTTCTATTTTTAGATAAAGTAAGGCGATGTGATTTACTTAAAATGAGTAAGCTGAACGCTTTGTGTTGTATATTTAATGGAAAAGCTTTTTTTAAATCAGGTACGAAATCCACTCAAACAAATTCGGTCAACATTTAATTGTATAAAGGTTAAGCGTAACAGGGATAGCTATGTTGTTTGGTTCGTCACACCTTTCCTTTGTTTAATCCACTAGACCACCCTGTGCTTTGACCTTGTACTTGATAAAATCTAGGTTAGGACTACGAACAAATAAAACATTTGTTCGTAGGTGTTTTATTTGTTCGCAGGGTTAGGGTGGTTTCTCTGTTATAATCGCCCGATATGGATTTTGGTAAATAATAGCTACAATATATGTTTTGAAGCCTTCAAACGTATCGTGGATACGAAATTCACTACTGCAACATCTAACATAACATAACAACCATATTTTTATATTTAATATTTTGATTTCTCTGAGCAAACTTTGCTAGTCAAGATTCTGTCAGCCAGGGAGCCGATGTGGAAACATAATGTCTTGGTACACGAAGCCTGGTAGTGGGTAGAATTTCAATATTTTTTCAATAATTATTGTCCACGATGTGCTTTAAACTAAAGCTACAATTTACCAAAAGCTGTAAAACGTGTACCTAAAGCTTACCTTAAGATATAATCACTCTGATACAACTATTCTTATACTGTATGTATCGACGCACGACATTCTAAAATAACGGTACTTACCCGAGAATAGATCAAAGAACTTTAAAAGGGCACAAAGCACAACACGTCACTTCGTGTCAACTTATATTCCTGAACTGAAAAAGTCAACGAAGCTTGGTAATAGATATAAAATTAAATAAATGTTTAATGAGTAGGTAGGTATTGTTTCGACTGTGTGCGCGGGTTTTACGATAGGGTTTCCGGTTAAAATGTTTAGGTAATCGTAAGCCACGGCTCCGTTGATCCCCTATATCTGGTCTGCCAGGGTGCAGGTACAGGCATAGTGGGTAGGAATGTAAGTGGGCCATATCTCACCTTTCCTCTTTCTTTCTCATCTGTTTCGGATTTCGAGTGAAGTACGCTTCCTCCTGAAGCCACCTTGACACCAGGTTATGATGAAGGCAAAGCTCTTCCCCGTCATACAATAAAAAAAACCTGTACGCGGGGCCGTGTATGTGAGTGATGAAATCACCTAGTAGGCATTCTTAGCTCTCGCTAAACTTAGAAGCCATTTAGACATGTAATATATTTGATATCGGTATATCCTGTTAAACTCAAACTTGATTTTATCTGAAATGAATGGAGTCTTATTATATATTATATTGAGTTTTGTTAAATGTAGTTAAGCACATGGTACCGTACTGAAATAGCGTCGTCACAGTTATTTTTATAGTCAGAGCACATACAGTGTACAGTAGGTAAAGCGTAGGTACCAAACCCACAGTAGCTCAAGGACAGCAATCAACGTTGGAATACACCAAATAGGGTGTATTCTAATATTTTTTATATATATCGAGTCGAGATCAAGAGTATCAATCAACTTCTGTTTCTTCTTTTATTTATTGTGCGACGGGGAAGCGCTTTACTTTCATTCTCCTGGTTTCAAGTTATTATAAAGTGCCCGGTACACCCGGAATCCTCAACGGATTGAGAACTAAGATTATCCAAAGGACGTACCATGTCACACTAAACTATATTGCGTATGTGCCTAGATACGAGCCGCAGTTAGGGCAGTAGTGATTGGCGTTCTTGCAGGAGTCCATGCAATAGGGAACGAAAACACACGGCCAGCATCTGAAATAGAAAACATGTGTGCAGTGCAGTTCACACGCAGTAGAAGCTATTTTTTATAAAATGCTCAGAAAAACATTCATAAAGACGATACACATGCAAGTGACCAATTCTCCTTCGGCCACTTTCGTTTTAGTAGACACATAATTTATGAACTCATAAGCCTGAAGTGCGGCGGCATTTGTCATTTTTCAAGTCGAACATTCCATGTATGTGCAAGTTTTGAGTTACAAGAGCTAAATAAAAAAAACTCCATTGCAGCCAGATAATTATGATAATGTTGGTACCATAATTATCCGGTCAGGCCGGTAAGATCCCGGCTTTTACGACATCCATAGACTGAGTTGGCGGGCGATGTTTTATATGTTCAATTAAATATTTTTCGTCAATGAAATGAACATTATACACATATATTTTATTGTATTTAAATTTTATAGTGATGTTCAGAGGATAACCGTGGTCATAAGCCTACCCTAACTAAATTAAACGTAGACATAGCATGTAACAAAATTTTAATTACAAAGTAAGCGAGCATAAGAAATTTGAGAGCAATTAGAAAGTTTTTTTTTCACGTAGTTCTTCGTACACATAAATATTGACAGAAAAAAGCGGAATGTGTGAATATGTTCTGAGATGGAAGAATAACAGATGTTCCGGGTAAACAGAAACAGGTAGGCAGGTAGGATCAACCTCCTTGCGCTTTACGGTGGTGAGAAAAGTCTCCAGGACAGCATCACCCTGTTCAAGGAGACCGATCCAGATTACGTGCCTGACTTCGTCGCGAAGGAGCTTCACAAGCTCCCTCCCGTGACTTTTGACCACTTCGATGTAACCAGACTGCTGAAGGACATAACATCACTCAAGGCGAGTCTGGTCGAGGTGAATTTATAGTTGGAGGAATCGCAGAACACCATCAGTGAACTTTGTTCTGAGGTTGCATCGTTACGTTTCGTAGCCTTGGCAAGTAGGTCACCTGAGGTTCCATCGAATGTA
The DNA here is from genome assembly GCA_951394065.1 of Venusia cambrica. Taxonomy (NCBI): domain Eukaryota; kingdom Metazoa; phylum Arthropoda; class Insecta; order Lepidoptera; family Geometridae; genus Venusia; species Venusia cambrica. The sequence continues at coordinate 9,332,704 of OX596035.1, forward strand.
AACTTACGTCGTGGAGCACAAAATGCGTCAGTGACTTCACTTGAATCAGCGTTATTGGAGTCGTCACCGATTGTCGACACTGCAAATGCATCGAGCCATACCCCTCCTCGCCCTGCTTCACTGCTCGAGGGTGCATCACGTAGAGCGCCCCTGTTTCCCCCGCTCACGCATACGCTGCCCCCGCAGCCGCCACCGCCGCCCACTTGCCCGCGCCGACGGCTAATATAAAGGGAATGAGAAACTGTGGACCTCTCCGCAGCGTTGAGACTGAGGCTACTCGTAAGTGCCTTGTGATGCAGAGGGTTTCACAAAGTTGTGCGTAGGAGACGAAAACCATGTAGCCGAAACCAGTGCGGCACGGCACTGAACAAAACGAACTTGCATAGCTTGTTGCAAGCTGAGGTACCCACCACTCAACTGTACGTATCGCGCGTACAGTACAGCGTGAAGACTGAGGAAGTGGTGGAGTACCTGAAGCAGAAGACCGGGCTCTCCATGAGGGTCTAGAAGTTGGACTCTCGTCATAACGTTAGCTTTATGGTGAGTGTAGATAACTGGAGGATCGAGGTAGCTGATTGTAGAATTGATAAGTCGCGATCGCGATGCCAATTTCCCATTGGGATTTTATTCGTAGCAGTTACACATACAAAATGATCGTTGAGACTGCTGTCTACTCAATAATACAACAGTATATATGCTACTACCCAGGAGCGGGCGGTCCGTTCCCATGCCGATACCATGTTCTTTATGACATCGAGCGACGTATCTAACAAAGGCATACAAAACAATTACGATAATTATTCTCAGAATGGTCTCGTTTTTCTATGGACCAACTGTGAGCAATAAACTATAGGCCAAAAATTCTAAGCTTTCACAATGTTCCTTATTAGGTACCTACCTAGTTTTATGATATCCCAAACAATACTAATGCGAATACAAAATAAAGGGATGAAGGTTCTTCTATTTCACACTAACTTTGTACGGTTAACGTGACTCGACGTATCTAGTGACGATTCGTAGCGGACAGTGAGAGTCCCAACAGATTAACTATCCATGTTCATGGACACTAGCTTCTGGCCGCGTGGTGTCAAGTATCGTCGGTTCGTCACACGCCTGACACGAGACACCGGGATCACTCGTCGACATTACGTGTGCCTACTTAAACTCGCTTATATTGTATGTATTTTAGTTTAAGGTATATATATTTATGGGTCCTAGAATTAGTAAAATTACCATTCTGTACTATTCTTAAGTTACCTCAAATAAATGTTATTATTATTTTTATTATTATTTACCTCGGGCAATGGAATCTCTGACTTTTACTAGCCTTAGCGATTATCTGGACGGATCTGCAAAGGTCCATCCGGCTAGCTAGCGACTGGCTACTTCCTGCCAAAGACCGCGCACCAAGCAGTTCGCTATGTTCCGTTCGTGCGCGGAAGAGCCAGTGCCTGAGTAAACCGGTTCCACCGAAGACCTTGCCATCCTTGCCTTGTGCAAGTCCCTGTGCAAGTTTTGATGTCTAGACCTACCCATACCGAGTAAGAAAGCAGGTCAGTCCACTCCTGCCAGATCTGATGTGATTGTGATATACTTACAGGAAACAGAAAAGTAGCAGTGCTATGATGTGTGTTTGAGATGTATCTTTGTGCTCTACTCGGGTCATGACAGAGGCCTGACACGTTGGGCTTGTCAAACCGCAGGATTCCGGACCGACAGGGACCGCGTTCACTGTCACCTGAAAATAACCATGACTTAATAGCGCCACTATCAAGCCAAGTCTATCGCGCCTCAAGTAGTGAGGCGCGATCTAATCACAAGTCGATCGCTATACTGATCAAGCGGTGCTACGGTTAGTACTATTAGTTATTCTGTGGCTACGGAAACCATTCGCAAGCCAGATCAAGAGCATACTCATCAATAAAATGCAGCGATTGGTAGAAAATTTGGCGATTTAATAATAACGAATGCCTCGTAAATTCTAATTCATTCTAATAGCCTCTGTCTGGGTGACAATTAAACTTTTTATGGCACTTCCCGAATATTTCAAGGACCTATAAATCAACAGATTTAAGTTAAATGTGTGTGGACTGAGTGACTGCATGTTTTTTCATACTTTTTGTATGTTTGTGTGCAGTTGTTTAGTAAAAGTTCCAAAACATTTATTTAACGAATATAGAGTTTTAAATTACATCGGTTTCTAAATCGCTATTTTTATCCGCATCTAGAACATTGCACAGAATACCAGTGCAACGAATGCAAGCACAATAATGACTGGATAATCTTTTGCGTGTCCAGATTTAGGTAGTTACCTGTTCAGAATTAACAGAGTAAACAGTACATTATTATTCCTGTTTCATATCATTTATTCCAGTGGAAGAAACAAAGAGACTGACATAGCTATTATTATTATGCTCAAATGGTAGTGGGAGGCCATACAGATCGCAGAACCATATCCACTGGGGGGTTGATACAGAGTGTGGGAAGACCCCTATTCGATGGACCGATGACACTGTGGCAGTCGCGGGGAGTTGATGGATAGAGGCTAGCTTTTGTGCTATCAATTGGGTGAGGCCTATTTAGCCCAGTGTGTAAGCTGATAATGGTGATAATGAATTATACCTTTGGCTCTACCAACGTTGTACTCAATGAATGGAATAATTCCACTTACGATAGTCAAATAAAAACCCCTGATCTATTTTAAATTGAATTATATTACGCTGCTCTACAAAATAAATTCACTACAGCAATATAACATAACAATCATATTTTTATATTAAATGTATCGATTTTCCTGAGCAAACTTTGTTAGTAAAGCATCTTGTCAGTTAGGGAACCAGTATGGAAACATAAACTGTTAGTACACGTAGCCTGTGTATTGGGTATAATTGCACTTTTTTGTTCACGTTGTGTTTTAAATTGAATTATAAATTACGCTGCTCTACAAAATAAATTCACTACAGCAATATAACATAACAACCATATTTTTCTATTAAATGTATCGACTTTCCTGAGCAAATTTGTGAGTAAAGAATCTTGTCAGTTAGGGAACCAGTATGGAAACATAAACTGTTAGTACACGTAGCCTGTGTAGTGGGTAAAATTGCACTATTTTGTCCACGTTGTGTTTTAAATTGAATTATAAATTACGCTGCTCTACAAAATAAATTTACTACAGCAATATAACATAACAACCATATTTATCTATTAAATGTATCGACTTTCCTGAGCAAACTTTGTTAGTAAAGCATCTTGTCAGTTAGGGAACCAGTATGGAAACATAAACTGTTAGTACACGTAGCCTGTGTATTGGGTAAAATTGCACTATTTTGTCCACGTTGTGTTTTAAATTGAATTATAAATTACGCTGCTCTACAAAATAAATTTACTACAGCAATATAACATAACAACCATATTTTTCTATTAAATGTATCGACTTTCCTGAGCAAACTTTGTTAGTAAAGCATCTTGTCAGTTAGGGAACCAGTATGGAAACATAAACTGTTAGTACACGTAGCCTGTGTAGTGGGTAGAATTTCAGTTTTTTGCCCACGATGTGTTTTAAACGCAAGCTACAATCTACCAAAAACTGTATAAAAGAGAACTTAAGTGCATATAGTAATATGCTAAGTCACAAGTTAATATTACAGTTTAAGTGATTAAAACTTAGTAATAATGCCATAGAATAAAAAAATGCACTTTTTAGGATATAGTAATGGTAAAAAATTTAAGGGACTAAGCAGGTATCATTAATGTCTTTTTTATCTCATTATAAGTGAACTATGGAGTTTTAATGAGAAATAAACTTCTTAGAACCTAAAAAAGTGCATCATCCTCCTTCTGTGTCTGATGTAACGCCTATACTGCGATCATCTGCCTTTGCTGGTAATAATACATTCCAATGTGATAGAAGCGGTTTGGTCTGTTTAAGGTACGTATTATTTAGTTTATTTATGTAAGTACTCATTGGTTTGTCGATCATTATTATAAAGCAGGCACTAGTTTTTATGATTTAACTCTATAAAATTAACTACGAAGATTTTTTTGCAGATACTGTTTTATATCAAGCGATATATTGCATTTGTCATTTATTCATTGTGTACAATTAACAATACTTTTACATAAGATAATTAAATCAAGTCTATTATTGTCTATATTTATGATGTTTTTACTTGCCTATTTTAATGATTATGTTAAATCTATACCTATCACTTGTCATTGAACATGAAACTTATCAAGAGATACAAATAAATACAATCAGAAATCCATGTTCCAAGCGTTGTGGTTATGCACTGCGAAAAATTACATTTTGATGTTATAATAATAGCGTGACGTATTTTTTTTTTATTGTACGACGAGGAAGCGCTTGGCCTTCATCTCACCTGGTAACAAGTTGAGATAAGACCGAAAATGGACGCGCACTTCACCCGGAATCCTCAACAAAATGAGTAACTGGCTCTCTTACCGCTGAATGCCGGAACACAACATTTTTTTTAATAATTGTTATTATGGCGACAGAATTAGGTAAGATGGTGGTAGGTAGCCACCATACAAATACCACGTACGTCTAAAATAGGTGCGTTGTCTGAAAATAAGAAGATAATACGTTAATATTACACTGTATTGCAACGTATTATGCTATTATCGAATTGTTTGGGTAAATGAGGCAATATTATGATACTTGCCTTCGTAAATTAGTCACTTAGACTAATCATTGTCTTCTAAATATATTAACAGCACGTAATAGAAAAGAGCCAACAGTCCTATAAATTTGTATGATATAATTTGTAGATTATTTGTAAACCACACTGAAAGTGTCACCGAATTTATAAAGATTTCATAGTTTATAAGAAGAAGTATCTCTGAACACTGAAATATTTTGAGAGTACGTAAAAGTATCAAAGTCAAATAAAAGTCATCTTATTTTAAAATGAATACTACTAAAATACGAGATTATGGAAACTCCTACGAGTATGCATCAAATTTTGTATGATTCCTAAAAAAATATGATGACAGAAACTAGCATTCGCGCTTATCACTGGGTTCGTTCATTCAGTCACTACAGTGAGATGAGATTGTGCAGTTAAGTCCAGCATAGAGTACTTAACTAACATTGGAAATGGCAACTTATATTGGAGGCCAGTGCGACCAAGCGCAACACCTCTGGCTGGTTGGACCAAAAGAACTCGACGGTAGCAATTAGTTTCACTGGGCCTTAAAAGCCCAGGTCACGTTCCCGCTCCAAGGCCAGCCTAGACAGCACACCCTGGTATCGATTTAACCGGACTTAAAGAAGGTAACTCCTTTTCTGTACTTTTCTGTTTTCAGATTGAGCTAAATTATCTGTGACGGAATTAGTGAAAATGAACCGGCTATGTGCAGTGCATGCACACCGAGGGTTCCGACCTACATTTCAATATAATATAAGGTCCCGATGGCACCCTTTGGGTACGGAACCTTATAAATATGTGAATTAGCTTTATAAAATAGCTGAATCTAAGAACCGTCTCACTCTTTTTTTTTGTGCAGGTGACATGGAGGACCTTAGAGCAGCTGTCGAGTTCTTCAGCAGGTCCGCGGCAGGAGGTCAGCGCCCTCTGGTGGGAGACAGTGCGAGCCCACCCGCGGTACTTATACTGCGAGGAAGGGACATCACGGGAGTACTTTAATAAGCATCCCATCCTAAATTCTAGGGGTGACCGCTCCTGAAGTATGACTAAGAAGCACAGTTCCCTGATAATCAAAATCAAAAATATTGAAATGACTTCGTTTTTTTTTCTCGATTTCATATTTGTTCCCATGATGAGTACAATGACCCCTTTTTGGCTTAGTACACCGTAAGCTTATATAAGCTTGTCTTCATATAATTAGGTAGACAGGTAGTAATAAGTGCTCTATAAAATAAATAAATAAAATAAATATTTCGGGACATTATTTTACACAGCGCCATCTAGCCCTAAACTAAGCATAGGTTGTGCTTTATATGGGAACTAGATTACGGATAGAATACTTCTTTTTCTTTTTTAGTACATGTTTATCGTATGTGTATCTCCATTTCATAGTATAATGTATGATAGTGTTTTTAATAATTATAAATAATTGTTTATATAAAAGTAACAGAAAAAATAATGTAGGTAATCGTTAAGTATATAGGTACTTGTAAAAATATCATTATCATATTGTATAGAGACACGTTTATTTCCATATATTTTGTTCTTATTTTAAGTACACTAATCTGGTTATTTCCAATTTTCTTAATAATTATTGCCAAGGTAGGTACCCTATTATTATTCTTTCAATTTTTTTCATGTGCTTATGGGAGCTGTGCTACAGCGTTAGGAGCGAAATATTACGTAAATTTCACTTGTTGTATGCACAGTTTATTCCACATATACTGTAAAGTTCAGAGCAAGAGAAATAGAACAGACTCAGTAATTACGCACACAGAAGCTAATAGAAATGGTATAAAGAAAATAGGCATAGAATAGAGAGTAGGTATAACGTTTGAGCGCGGGAGCGACCAGGGAAAGCAGCATAGGTTTGACGCGGAACGGTGTCACAGTGCGTCTGCGGGCGCGCCGGTCGACTGGGAGCAGGTAAGGTAGGCGGCCGCGCGCCCCGTGCCTCGTGCTTCACCCCTCTGTGGCCTGGACGGATTTCGCACGGCGCTTCTAATTTTTTTAAGGTTCCAGTCACATTATTCAATTAGTGACATATTTTTTTTAAATGTTAATTGACACTTGTCAGCTCAATATTTAAATATTATGATGATGAGCTTACACGTGCCAATTAACATGCCTAAAAATATGTTTTTATTTATCAAAAAAACATTATTCGATCCTTTTAAATAAGAGTATCACGTATTGTAACAAGTAGAAAGTTGAAAAAAACTAAAACCCAACTGTCAAATATTTTAATAATGTACCTACGATATATATATGTATAGATAGCGACGATCTATACCTACTTGCTACAATTCTGAAACGCCTTTCTTGCTTCATAGGCACATGGCATATCAGATTGAAAAATCGCAGGCGTTGAAGCTCTTTCAGTTACATGGTACCGCACTGAAATAGAATGGTCACAGTTATTTTTATAGTCAGAACACATACAATGTACAGTAGGTAAAGCGTAGGTACCATACCCATAGTAGCTCAAGGACAGCAATCAACGTTGGAATTAACCAAACAGGGTGTGTCTATTCCACGCCTAGAAGTAAAAACACACGTAAGCATTTGAAACAATGTCCATGAGCGTGGTCAAGTAGGGTGTGTGCCTGCATTTAGGACTTTAACATTTCTTGGAATGCATATGTGAGCATAGTCTAAGAGAGACAGAGAACTAAGATAATCCAGGATGTTATAAAATCATAGTCACCCCATGCATTTATTTCTGATAACCAGGTAGTTAGGATCGTTGACTGGTTTCAATAGGTCTACTACGAAAAACAGAACATGACAGATCCGTTGACGCATTGCACGTTTTTCAATACAAAAATTACAGAAGATTTTTCGGATCCGACGACGTTCGATTTTCATAGTATGGCTAGTTAACTGGTTAAGATTGTCAGTCAATAAGATGAGTCGATCACAGAGACTGTAATAAGTATTGCAAACAGGTGCGCAATGTCTGTTTTACCTGCCTATCATAAGATGATAATGATGATTCAGTTCAAATCAACTAAGAACCTTTTAACCAACATCTCAAAAAAATATTTTTTTGAGCAGTTCAAAAACGTTATTATTATAGTCGGTTCGGAACAAGAACCGACTATACTACCATATATGCCGTAAGCTAAGGGATATTTGGTAGTATTTGCCTAGAGCTCCAACAACAGTCTCTGAAATCTTTGCGTGGTCCTTGGTCCTCTATTCCACAAAGGAACGAGTTGAACTAATTTCTTTTTTTATTATTTCAACTTCGTAACCTATTTTTAAAGTGTGTGCATACGTAAATAAACGCCTTTGAAGTCTACTACCACTCTAAACCTGCTACATGGATTTGAGGTTGTATTTGGAGGATTGATACCTGCTACATGTAAAAAAATTACTCACAAAAACAATGAAGTTTTTAATGCGGTAGTTGCGCTTTCGATAGAAGATTGTGGCCTCCAAAGACCTGACCTTAAACAGTGGAATCGTGATCACTACAACAATGGTTCAGCGGATCGATCACGTGCTACCAATGTATTAAAGGCTCTCTATCTCTCTTTTTTAATAGTACGACGGGAAAGCGCTTGACATTTATCTCAGTAGGTTTACAAATTATGATAAAGCCGAAGGTGGAAGGGCACTCCATCCGGAATCCGCAACGGTCTGAGGAAATGACTATAGGTTTATTCAACAAGCCTCATAGCTCAATTGGTAGTAGCTCTGCCTCCTGCGCTGTAGGCTGTGGGTTCGTTTCCCACCCAGAACAAACATTTGTGTGATGAATATAGATGTTTGTTCTGTGTTTGGGTATTGTATCATATAGTACGTATGTATTTACAAAAAGTATTTAAGTATTCTATCCGTAATCTAGTTCCCATATAACAAGCTATGCTTAGTTTGGGGCTAGATGGCGCTGTGTAAAATTAATGTCCTGTAAGATTTTTTAATTTTAATTTTTATTTATTAGCTCTAAATGATGAAGCGCAACAAATTATTAAAATCGTTGTTATGGCAACAGAATTAGATAAGATGGTGGTAGCTAGCCAGGCGGACCTAAGCAAAGTCCGAGCACCAACCAAATCAAACACAATATTGTACGTATTATATACCTAGGGATTGATCTGATCCTCTAGATCTGACATCGGTGGGCTGAACCAGTAGACCACTGAGGCTCGCTCTTTTTAAACATTAATCGTTCCATTCATCATTAATATCATCCTCTCAGCCTACAAAAGTCTTCTGCTGAACATAGACCTTCCCAAACGACAACAAAAATCTATTCAAATTATATATCTCTCGTCTCGTTGTTGTGTAGCTAACTGATTGACTAACTGGCTGATAAGCAACTTATAGCCCAAAACCAGAAGTCATGACCGCAACCTAGAGACATAGGAAGCCACCCTGTAAACATTTATAGGATTGCTTCTTTTTTGTGTGTGGGGGTGGGCTAAGAAGGCATTCCTAAAAATGGGATAATAAATACAAAGGGCGCTAGTCAATCATTAAATTAACAGCTAATACAAATCAATAAAAGTAACTTATGAAATCGATGTCCTCATACTTAATTTAATAATAATTTAAAGCACAGTATGAACAGTAAAATCATTTATTTAATAAGTGCACATACATTGTTATATACCTGATTAGTATTTAACATGAGTATAAAGATACAAAATAACTATATCAATCTGTGAATAAAATATTAATTTCATCCTCTATGGATAATAAAGTAAGTTACTATAAATAATTTTGTGCTTGTGTAATATTACATTTAAGGTGTCATAGAAATGGAAGTGTAATATAATTTTATGTAGCTGTACGCTTGCAAATAATGAGCGTAAGCGCATGTCTTACACTGTCTTATCACTAGTGACTTAAAATTATCAAAATGCATATAGTTTTATGAAAGTACCTGCCTACCCGTATTCTAGACAGAACATAGGTATAGGTAGGAGGCTATTTGATTTCGATTTCTTATCTACAACATAAATTAAATTATTTCTCTATAAGTGCATTTACGAAAACACGCCTACTACTTTACTACTTTGTTTGAATAGACACATGCGTAGAGATTGAAATCGCTTAGAATTTTATTCAATAAATATTACTAAGCTTAGCTATGGAAACTAGATGAAAGATAAAATAATAACACTAAATGCTTAGATAGAAATACGTTTATTAAATACGTACTTACTATACGATATAACACCCAAAATCAAAACAAATTTCTATGTTAACCCAAAATGTTTGTCCCGGGATAGAATCAAACTCTACTCTTCGCGCTGCTAAGTTCGGTGTAAACAAATGTATTCTATGAACTTCAGTTTGCTTAAAATTTGCTAATAAAAAAATATGTTCAATTTCTTGAATAATATTGCTCTAAGTGGCGCCTCTTCGTAAATTAAAGAAAATGAACAAGTATAGCGATAGAACGTACCAGTAGGTGTTTTGAGTTTGACAAATACCTACAAGAGTTCTAGTTAGATGTTGGAAAATGACATATTGGTGGTATCCACTGTACTACGACTGTGTTGTTTGCACTATACAGTGATAGACATGGTCACCAAAGGTTGGGCCTGTATTCAAAACCATGGAATATCGCCGTGAAGGCGACGACTTGACGGTGCCGTCTAATGGAAAACCACATAAAGAATGGAGGTGTAAGGTTGTTTCAACAATTAACGTTACCTACATATTAAAATACCATGTTATACTAAACTATTTTGCGTATGTGCCGAGATACGAGCTGCAGTTAGGGCAGTAGTGATCGGCGTTCTTGCAGGAGTCCATGCAATAGGGAACGCACACACACGGCCAGCATCTGAAATAAAAAAAAACATGTATACACTGCAGTTCACTCGCAGTAGAAGCAATTTTTTATTAAATACTTGATTAAATATTCACAAAGACGATAGACGTGCAAGTGACCAATTCACCACGGCCTTTTGCCATGGCTTCGCAATACACAGGCGCACGCACCCTCGTACACGCGCTAAAACATTAATATCTGTATTTTATCTCAGTCTGTCGTAGGTAAAATCCTATAGCTAATCCTCTATTTGTCTCTGTTTAGTGTCGCATATTTGTTTCATATGGTGTTGAAGAAGTCTCACTTTCACCAACGGATTATAAGCCAGAAAATCAGGGCATATTATGGCATTATCATAACTTGAAACCATATGAGATGAAGGCCAAGCGCTTACCTATTAAATGCTAACACTAACAATAAACTATCAATGTATAACTAATAACTAACAATGCTATTAAAAAATGTTTGACTGCACTAAGAAATGCTAAGCGGTTGTTGTGGCTTTGAGTGGCATGACGTCAGCTCCTACGCTTATCGCAAAAGTAAACAACAATTATTAATATGCTTTACTTTATGGCTGTTAGGTACGAGTAGGTATGTTCTCGGAATCTGCGGTGCACGATATTAATCTGTGTATGATTCGAGAACACCACTAGTTCAAAATAGAGCTACTAGTAGTACTAATTGCACACATAATTTATGAACTCATAAACCGGAAGTGCCGGCAGCATTTGAAAATTTTCAGGTCGAGCTCACCACCCTTGCATGTGCAAGTTTTGAGTTACAAGAGCTAAATAAAAAAAGTCCACTGCAGCAGGATCATTCTGGTGTTCCCTCGCCTATCATTTTTCTTACCATACCACTGTAAATAATGCTCTCAAAAATACCTACAGACTACTGAATACTATCAGTAGTCTGATTTATTTGCAAATATATAAATGACGAAATATTACAACGAATGCATTGCGTGTTTATTGATATAACATTTACTTTAAGAGCTGTATTTTTTTTTAATTAATAATGCCTGTTATTTTGGTATTATAAATCTATGGAAACATGGAAACAGTTGACCGATCCCGCCAAACATTGAAACCTTAGGTGCAAAATGAGAGACGAGCTGGAATTCTTATCTCAAAAAAAAAGTAAAGTTCACCATCAAATAGTGGGGAATATCCCGTTCATATGTGCTTTTATTATTCATTTTTCTACTACGGGGAAGCGCTAGTCTTTAATCTCACCTGACATTAAGTTATGATGAGGCTAATGATGAAAGCGCATACCTCATTCTGAATCCTCCATAGACTGAGGATCTGGCTACCTCACCTCTAAATGCCGGAACACAACAATTAGAATTGTTCAAAATGTTCAACACTATACGGAAGGACGGACAGTGGAGGCTTCGTAAAAGGTTCCCGTTGGCACCCGTGTAGGTACGTAATCATAAAAAACTAGATTTTTAGGATTACGACCATGAATGCGAGCAGCAGAGCAAAGGTGGCGTAAGCCGGTGCCGGCCTAAAGTCTAACGCAAACAACCAATATAAATTGAAGTGGCCGCAGCCAGTCGGCAACCAGACTAGAAATCGGTCACCGAGTAGGCCGCCTTAAAATAGTGAAAGTTTGCATACTACACGCATTCCTCCCAATAAAATCTGTCACCGGCATTAGTGCGTTCGCGCGCTCGTGCCAAGGCCAAGATCATAAAAAAGGGGGCAAAAATAAAGGAAGTAACGTCCTACCAACCAAGGCAAGAAACGTCACGTTTGCAGAAAAAAACAGGCGCCCCCACGTTTCTCATGGTCGTGGATAAACGTACGTTGTATTAGGTATTATCTACCATAAGGTATTTCCAACAGACATTGTTAAATTGTGAAATAAATCCTAGAATACATTCGGATCGAGTCCGTCATACTACTCTGAAACCGGTTTTAGATAAGTTTTATTTTTGTTTTCGATTGAGAGTGGTCATTTGTGCTACTAGCCTCGTTTTAGATTAGCTAGGTATTATATATATATATTCATACGTCTAGGCTAAGCGATATTATAGATAACTCACAGAAACAGACATAGAAGAAGAGCTATCACATGGGTCTTGGTTGTAGATTTTCGCTCAATCCTGGTCACGATTGACGCCTTGCAGGACGGGCAAGTCACACGCGATGGTTCCGGGCCCACAGCAACTATATTCATTGTAACCTGTAAACACCACGAAAAAAACGATATTTCACCTATATTTCAAAGTTTTCTGGTATATTGTTCCGTACTTTGGGTGTGCTATGATAAATTTGCACTCACTGTTTAATTTTGTTCTTTGAAGGTTAACAGAAAATTAACGTTCAACAGATCACGAAATGAACGTATCTACGTCTTGCTAGCACGATCAGCTCTACCGAAGCGACTAACAAAGTGCCGCCACTACCGGGGCGCCATGCGCCACCGCCGCCGCCTCGGCCAGTTGTCTCTATGACGCATCTTTCCTATTAGTGAAATGAAGGTTACGGTCACAGAATTAAATATACTTCCTACTAAAAGCTACTTAGAGATAATGGGTATCATTCATAATCCGTGTAAATACTAGGACAGATTATTCCATAATTATTTATAAGTCCAGTGGTCAACCTGGCCATAATTTGACCGTAAAAAAATTATGCTCTCTGCACTGGTTCCATACAAACTATAACTAGCCAAATTAACTCAATGTTGGTCGCAAAAAAAAACAATAAAAAAATTATTCGTTGTAAAAGGCGACTACGGGAAAAAAGGCAGCAGTTTGCTTAAAATCTAACTTACCAAAACGCCTGGTGGCCAAAACGTGGTGAATATGGCAACAGTAGGCATTAGGGCTGTTGCCGATTTATTTCAATGAACCTTACAACCAGAGGATTATGATGAAGTAAAAATATATTGAAAGGATTCTTAACTTTAATCCATAAATCCTCTAAATCTCTATCTCCAACCTGCAATCTGCGAACACCAACCTGCCTGTGTAACGTGGATAGCAAATTCCACCATTGAGCTCATTAGAAAGGCCCATTTTCTGCGATGATTTAACCGCCTCTGTGTTCTAGTGGTTCAACCCACCGATTCAGAGGTACCGGGTTCGATCCCCATGGGGAGTAGAATATATTGTGCTTTGTTTGGTTGTTGGTAGAACTTTGCTTAAGTCCGCCTGGCTAGCTACCACCATCTTACCTAATTCTGTCGCCATAATAACAATTCTAAAATTGTTGTGTTCCGGCATTTAGAGGTAAGATAGCCAGTTCCTCAGATTCCGGGTGAAGTGCGCCTCCATCTTCGGCCTTATCTCAACTTGTTACCAGGTGAGATGAAGGCCAAGTGCTTACCCGTCGTATAATAAAATAAAAAAGAGGATGATTTGTCGACCAAAGAGGAAGAATAAACAAAACCAGAGCTATAAATAAATATTACCTACTATTTTTTAAGTACAGATTACAATTCAATTCGTTTCATTTAAACTAATACATATATAATTCTATATTCATGATTTCCAGTATAATTCATTTATTTCTTTCTTTATTATTTTATTATTTGAATGCTTCCCTGGGACCGGTCTATTTAAGTATACAAATAGTATAGACAGTTTGTTACGGTATTTAATATAACCAGACAGTTTACCTTTAAGGGTAATTTTAAATGATTTTAGGGTCAGGTACCAATGGTCTAACTTCAAATTGTGTGTTCTGTAAATTCATGTTAATTTACCTATTGTATGTTTCAGTTTTGATTTTTAATTTTATTTTGTAAGTTGTACAGATTCTTGCAGTACCATTTGAAAAAAACGGTTTTACAGAACACACAATTTGAAGTTAGACCATTGTCTAACTTCAAATTGTGTGTTCTGTAAATTAATGTTAATTTACCTATTGTATGTTTCAGTTTAGATTTTTAATTTTATTTTGTAAGTTGTACAGATTCTTGCAGTACCATTCGAAAAAAACGGCCGATTCATAATTATAATTATTTTATTTTGTTTATTGACTTAAAGAAAAAATAAATAAAAATACTATGATTATTACAAATTTGTAGCATAATAATATAACCAACCAAACGGGTTTATTAAATCTTCTTTGTCTTAAAATGCGGATGAACCCTTGGTGTGCGTATACGCACTTGGCCGATTTTATTATTTTGCAACAGTCAACATCAGTTGTCTACGGTTATTATCCTACCGTACTATATAACTATTATTTCTACTCATGACATTTCAGCTAGTTGTATCAATGTTGTTGTGACCAAATTTTCTCTCAATATCCTAAACAGAAATCCAACATACTAATTATTGAAAAAAAAAACTTAAACAAACGTAATTTTTTTTAAAGATATACAAAGACTGTACTCAGTGTAGTACAGTCGCCCGGAATAATAATTAGTAGGTAAGTATATACTTCACCATTTTCAAAATAAAGCCATTAATAAAATTAACGTCTGGTAAATTTTGTTATTACTTTTGTAAATACTCTTGGTAGAGATATCACACTCGAATACCAAATTAATTACATATCTATCAGATTATGAACATGGCTAATCCTCGATGGTGAAAAGTTGTGAGTCTGCTACTTTTACTTTTTATCTACCTGATGTGGAAACATATTGAAGTGGTTACATATTATTGCAAGCGATTGTACCTACTACAGTTTCTTCATGTCAATTTATTATGTTAAAATGATAACAAATAATGTTTTTAATACTCCACAGAGAAATAATTACGTAACATAGTTATCTCTTGAAAAACAAAAGAAAATATTATAGGTAGTATTTGGAAGGAAAATGTACAAAATAACTACGGAAAAAAACATAACACAATTTCGTTCCTACAAAGGCGCTCGACTTAACAATAAGTTAAAATTGTATCAACTCTTTCAACGCATTCAAAAAGGTCTTGCTAAATAGGTATGTTAAAAGCAAATAGTATTTAACATTTGAAAACACGTACACGTATAATCTTATGTAAGTGACTTTTGGGTATTTTTGAGAATAAATGTATTTAAACCATAAAACAAAACGCAATAAGTTCTCGTTTCATTAAAGAAAAATGAAAAATAAATTGCTGTGGTCAGTTAGGTATTAATGATAACGTACACATATTATTATCATGAAACTATTATAACATGCACCAAATAAGTAACGTTCGATACATATGATTTAGGGTTATTTACACCCTGGCCGGAAATACGTGACCGGTGTCACGCCGTTTTTGGTTGACATCGTGGTCACAACAGTCCGTACGTACTAATATTAATATCATGTTTTATTCTTTAAAAAAAGCATTAGCTATTTTGACAGCATATTAATTCGAAGTAATGGTGAAGTTCGTCTATTGCATGTTAGTTTTTTGTACCTAGTAACACCGTGCTTATTTAATCACATTGTTTGCTGACAAAATAAGTTTTGGAGCGGACCATAACCTCTGACTAGCCTGTACCGTTGGCAGGGTACGTACCCAACACAAAAGTACAAAGCCTTACTGCGTAGATCACATCTACCTAAGAACACGACTTACGGCACTCTATTGCGCCCAATTTGAGGCACAATGCCCCGCGTGCCCGTAATTTTACCGAGAACCAACAATGCTGCTTGGTGGCCGAAATAGGTGTAGTACTTCCCCCGTTGAGTCCTTTCACTAGTAGCTCTACTATATAGAAAAGAGGGTACCTAGTAAATTAAAATCCACTGCCCACCCCTCTCGTAAACAGGCGTGAGATGCATGAATAAATGAATGAATGTTCATCGCACACAACGATTACATAACAAACGTAAGGTTATTTACATAGGTGTTAAGTATGGATTACACGCATAATGACACATTTAGGTGGTCAAACGCACAATGACTCATGGTGTCTACGCATAATGACATACGCAAATTGTAACATATGCTCATACGCAAAGAGACACATCGTGAACGATTACGCGAAATGACACACATGGTCGTGAACAATTACGTGAAATGACATACAAACATGAACTTCGACTTACTGATTACCTGTAGGACCTTTAGAGTTTTAAGTAAAATCGGATCGGTCGGTCGGTCGGATGGAAGGATGGATGATTGATGGGTGGATAGATGATCAATGATGATGATAATTGATGGATTTATCTCTGTCTGGTACTGGTCTGGACAGGTTGAGTTACCTATAGGCCGTTTGTAACGGTCTTTAGGTAATCTGACTGATTCCTTTGTACATAGTTAGTTTAATTGTATTTTTTATTGAATAAATACCTATTTTATCTCTCATTTATCATCCATCCATCATAACAAGACTTTTAATTTGGTCAACATTTCGGTCTAGTATCTGTAATTAAACTTCAAACGGCTACATTTCTGAAACTACTTGTCCTGTGTGATGTGACGTGAAAGCGTCACATTTTAGTCTATTTCCCGTTTTCACGTCACATTATATCTACGGACCGGATCTACATTTCAGATGACAGATGTCATTTTGACAGCTATGCGTGTATGTCAATATGCGTGAACGTCAAATGTGAACAATATCTGTCATTATGCGAGTAATCCCGTTCGGTACAATTGGCAATGGTTTTCAATTAGGTGTGGTTGCGGTAAATCATATTTTCTAGCTCTGGTAGGTGCCGATGTATGCGTTGCAATTCGGACAGTAATGGTTCGAATTCATGCAGCTATCCATGCAGTAAGGCAGACAAACTAAGGGCCAGCTGAAACAAGACAACAATGACTCAGTATACCTTACCTACCTTTTGTTTATTTTCACTTTAAGGATTGGTATGATAATTTACGACGTCTTATAAATCATCATCAAAAAGGCCCTCACAAGTATACTGCTGAACACAAGCCTCCCCCAATCGACACCACTAATAGTGATCCACCCTAAGCCTCCTCCATTCATCGACTTCCCGCGACCTTCGCGATATCATCGGTCCATCGATAGCGTTTAATTGTGGTAGCATTGCCAGAGCCTTTACTCTTACTCTAATCTTAAGTTTAGATTAAAATAGGACCGACTCCAACACACAATAATTTCATCAAAATAGGTCCATTCGTTGAGGAAGAGTTCAAATACACGATCTGAAGAATTAAAATTTGAATTAAAATGTACCTATCCTTACAAAAATAGTAGACAAGACAATTATTTTAGGATACCACCTCTGCAGTGATTTGCCTACCGGGGTCAGATCGACCTACCGCGCTTCCACCTTCGGCCTTATCATAGCTTGAAGCCAGGTGAGATAAGGAGGCTAAGCGTTTCCCCGCCATACAAAAAAAAATGTATGCACGTAAAAAAACAATAGAAAAGCATCTTTGCTCTGTGGCTGAGCTTCAAACTGATTCTTTGTTTTGTGAGCCGTAACAGTAAATCGTAAATATAGGGTATATTCCAAAGTTTTCAGCTTCCAGCGTCAAAATTTCCGTTATGTTACGACAGTCATGTATTCAAGAAGAAAAGTGTTAGTACCTTCTGCGTAGGCTCCTTCCATCGTAGACATCCTCGAGGGGTCAAGAGTTGATCCATCGTAAATTAAAAATAAGTAAAAAAGTAATTTGAGTCATACATACAATAATAAACATAGAGCCAGCGCGCATATATGAGTTCTGGCTGTAGGCTTTCCTTCGACTCTGGTTATGATTTCAGCGTGGCAGCTCTTGCAGGTCATATGAGTTGGTGACGGGCCCAGCAATTGCCGCGTGACGATGAGAGCTGGGGTCATGACCACTGGCTGGGCACCAGCCCCTGGGTAGTGGACGTGTATCGGAGTGGGCTGCACTATTTGAGGATGGGGATAGTGCCCAGGCTGGCTCGGCCCGCTGTACGGAGGTGGGTTTCCTTCAGGGATCACTGGATGGCCTTGGTAGACAGACGCCATTTTTGCTGAAATCGTAAAATTTTGCTAATTGGCGCTGTGAGCAATTAATGTCCTGTTATATTTATTTATACACTAGCTTTTGCTCGCGGCTTCGCTCGCGTTAAGAAGTATTATTATTAATTAGGTATATTTTTTGCGGCTTTACTTTTGTTTAGCGTGTGTAAAAAATTAGGGCCTACAAAACTTAAAAACGACAGTACATTCTTCAACTTCTCCATTAACGTTCAGATTTTCTTTAGCCATTTTATATTTTTCATATTCAGTCTAACCGACAAAACCTATACTTAAACCAAACGAAAACGAGTCTATAACCAAAACTACTTAACCGAAACAAAACAAATGCGAAATCTCAAAATCCTTTCTCAAGGGATGCCTACGTCATAGTAGCTTTATGCATGCAAAGTCTCAGCCCGTTCGGTTTAAAATTGACAAAGTTTCATACAAACTTTCATCCCCTATTTTATCCTCTTGGGGGTAGAATTAATTAAAACCCTTTCTTAGCGGATTCCTACGTCATAACATCTACCTGCATGCCAAATTTCAGCCCGATCCGTCTAGTGGTTTGGGCTGTGCGTTGATAGATCACTATGTTAGTCAGTCAGTCACCTTTGAGTTATTACTAAACCGAAACAAAGCAAATGCAAAATCTCAAAATCCTTTCTCAGGGGATGCCTACGTCATAGTAGCTTTATGCGTGCAAAGTCTCAGCCCGATCGGTTTAAAATTGAGAAAGTTTCATACAAACTTTCATCCCCTATTTTATCCCCTTGGGGGTAGAATTAATCAAAATCCTTTCTTAGCGGATGCTTACGTCATAACATCTACCTGCATGCCAAATTTCAGCCCGATCCGTCCAGTGGTTTGGGCTGTGCGTTGATAGATCACTATGTCAGTCAGTCAGTCAGTCACCTTTGAGTTATATATATTTAGATTATTATTTATTTATTTGCGATTAGTATGCTTATTTATATATTTTATGTGTGTGTGTGCAAAAAAGTATAAATAAGATAAAGGTATAGATATACCTTATAACGGAATACTCTATATTATAGAGTATTCCGTTTAATTGATCAATGATTACAACCAGCAATGGTTTTTTTTTTTAATTAAAATAGACATTAGTTAGACAAAGAATGCAATCTTGTTTGATGGGAAGTGATGATGTGGTCTATGACGTATCACGCCGGTCAAATGATTGTTTAAATATAGCAGAGCAATAAAAAGTGCTCTGTGGACAAATTATTATGTAACCCGCCTTCCGATCCGAAGGTTGTTGGTTCAACTAATGAACTTTTTGGCTTTCGTGAACTTGATGAGCATGCTCTGACGGTAAACGGTAACGGCAAAATTCCGAACGGCGCATGTGTAGCTGACTAGTATTTCGCTAAGCGGCTATGGGCTTCAAACCTGTCACTTTTGAACCCATTGAATACTAGCAAACCGTGGACATATGCCGAACATAAGTTTGGACGTGTCTCTGACTACCCCCTCGTGGGTGATTAACATAATCCACGATCTGAGTCGTAATCAGATTTGAGTCCTCGATAGGAAAAATGTCGCGAGATCACAGGAATAAAAAAAAAAATCATAAATGCTATATAACTGTTTTGATTTTATAAATGTTGTGGCTAAGTGTAATCACTTGAAATACAAAAACAAGTTTATCTATCTTTGTTCGCAAATGTGCCGTGAGGAATTTCTTACTATCTGAAACAGTACTTAGGTTTAGATTCCGGTTCAGTAGGTAATGGACTTTAGGTAAATGTCATACATTTTAACTTAATATATGTCACAGCGTTTCAACTCATCCCTTGGGATAAGTTAAGAGCGGGATCAGCTGACTAAAGAGCCTGTACTTTTAGGTGACTAGCCATGACAAATAATGATGAAAATGGGTAGGTACCATTGAATGAGTAAAATAATATTATCAACACTTACGTTGTGAATCCATTAAAAAGTTTATTCCTTAGCACTTTAGCTGGTTTTATTAGACAATATTATTTGCACTCTGCTTACACACTAAAGTATATTTAGCCGTCCAACTGAAATGTGTGACTGATAGTGAATCAGCGGATATTGATAAAAACTGATAAATCCATACTTAATCACCACCATATCATACGGTATCATATTATAATATTCTCGTACATGCCTGGTACATCAGTGTGCCTCAATCACCCCTAGAAAGTAGGATATGTTGTAAATAGTTGTATGAAGCTGATTGTATACATCTATATCTATACTATTATTATAAAGAGAAAAGATTTGTGTTTTTGTATCTTTTGTATCTACTTTGAAAATTATTTCACTGATAGAATGATATTATCATTCATTGTAACATAAGATATATAATTTATCAGGTTTTATTAGAAATACCTAAGAAAACAAAATACATTTATACCTACAAGAAGTCAGAAATAACACAATTATATAAATAGATTTTATACAACTTGGAGACGGAACAAGCAAGAGCCTAACTGACGTTAAGTGCCTCTCTTGCCTATAACAATGCCTTACTGAGTACGTCACAGCCACAAAGAACATATCCTACACGGCACTGCATTGCGCCCGTCAACTTGAGGCATACATTTGTTAAGCCTCGCGTGCCCGTAATTTCACCGGCAACCATAGCCTTCAAACCGGAATACAGCAATGATGCTTTAAAGTCTTGTCTGGGGAAGTACTACCATCATACCTTTGGTGGTAGTACTTCCCCGGACGAGCCCTTTCACAACTCTACTACTCTTAAAACGATATGTTCAACTATTATAGTAATGTCGCTATAACAACATTTTATTATTTTAAAAGTTACCACTATACCTTCTTCAGCCGCCAAGCAGCAGTTCTGTGTTCCGGTTTGAAGTGTATGGTTACCGGTGAAATACGGGCACGCGAGGCTGAACTACTTTATGCCTCAAGTGACGGGCGCAATGCAATTCCATGTAGGATACACAGTAAGGCATTGTTATAGGCAAGAGTGCACTTAACATCAGGTGGGCTACTTGCTTGTTCCGTCTCCTAATTGTATAAAATCTATATACCTATATATTTGTGTTATTTCTGACTTCTTGTAGATATAAATGTATTATCTTTCTTAGGTATTTCTAATAAAACCTGATAAATTATATATCTTACGTTACAATTAATGATAATATCATTATATTAGTGAAAGAATTTTCAAAGTAATGTAGTAGTGGGATGACTCCTTGGTTCACGACCATGGCTTGCTGGATGTGCAGCGGAGTCGGCTGCGCTGTATAGTACACTGAAGGTCCCGGCCCGCTGTATGGCGGCGGGTTCCCTTCAGGAACTATTGTAGCGCGTTGGTATAACGTATTTGCAAGAATAAAATAATACCGTTTAATTGAACCTTTGATATCTGTTCGAAGACACTTAGTCTTTGAATATCAAATAATCCGTTGTATTACTGATAAGCATATGGATTCAGTGTTTTGTAACAAAAATTCAGCTCCAATTTTAAATCAGTCAGTATTCTCTTTTATTACTTGTTTTAACTATAAATCGATAAGAGGGTTTTAAATATTTGTAAGTTACATTATGTTTGTGAAAATCTGTTTATAGGTGATAGCTAAGTAGGTTTCTAGCCCAAAATCTAATGTAGCATCCGCGAAGGTAATTGTTTTTTACGAAAAACCCGCCTCTGTGGTCAGTGATTCGCCCACCAGTGTCAAATACAGAGGTACCGGGTTCGATCCCCAGGGGAGTACATATTATAACGACAGCCTTTATTAAGATGGTGATACAGTTAGGCGGACTTTAGCAAAGTCCAACCACCTGCTACCAACCCAAGCGCAATATTGTACTCCCCTGGGGATAAAACTCGGTACCTCTGAATCTGATACCGGTAGGCGAACTACTAGACCACAGAGGCAGTTTCGACGCTTCATCTTTCGGCCTAATCAATATCTAAAATAGGTGTTATTACGTAGGTGGGGCCGATACGCAGAGAAGATGGAAAATTTGGAAAAGCTTATAGCGGAACCCAACATCATCGGCGAGACCAAAACTCACCGCCTTCGCTGGCTTGGCCATATAGAGAGGATGGGAGAAGATCGTTTGGTGCAGAGAGCCTATCTTGGCTGTCTCACAGGGTGCCGCCCCGTCGGGCGCCCGCGGTACCGCTGGAAGGACGTCGTAGAGGCGGACCTTCGGGAGCTCGATGCCGGGGACTGGCGCGAGCTAGCTCAAGATAGGAGCAAATAGCGTCTTCTTTTGTCGGAGGCCAAGACCCACTTCGGGTCGGTGAGCCAGCGGAGGAAGTAAGTAAGTAAGGTGTTATTACTGAAAACTTATAATTGGCTGACTGTCTCTAAATTATTATTATTCAAATTATTATTAAATATTTTTTAATTTTTTTTTATGATTTTGTATAAACTGTTGTTTTTCCGAATTAAATAAATAAATTACTTGAAACCAGGGAGATGAAGGCCAAGCGCTTCCCCTTCGAACAATACAATACATATTCTAATATATAAAAGTATAAGTCCTGACTGACTGATTCAACTATAGATACAACGCACAGCCTGAACCGCGGGTCGTACAGACTTGAAATTATGAGGATATGTTAGTCTTGGTGTGTAGGCGTCCGGTAAGAAAGGAATTTCTAAAATTAGCACCCTAATGTGTCCAGGGTTTAAAGTTTGGAGTTAAATGTCGTATATCTCCGAGACTATACATGATAGAGACAGTATTGTAGCCAAGGTTTTCCAGATAAGTGCTCTAAAGCCATTAAACTCACGAGTAAGAGTATGCCATACCATGACAAAGATAATTGGGAAATCCGGCACTGTATGTATGTATGTATGTATGAGGCAATGTTTGTGACGGCATAACTCTCGAACGGATTATCCGATTTTCATGAAATTTAAACTGAATAGAGATAGCGTAAATATATTTTGATTGTGGCGGGGGATTTTTGAAAAGTAGGGTAGTTTTTGAGATATTCAATAAAAATAAATACAAATTTTCCCTATTCAAAACGACATCAACCTTTTTCTTATGTTAGAAAGGATATTACATTTACGTTGGCAACAAGAGAACCTCGAACACTCAGATGAAGAAAAAGAGTTCGAGATAAAGTGCTTACGTAAAGTGAATTCATTACATTCTATTTGAGAATTAATCTCAGTCAAACCAGACATCACGAGATCTCAGTTCAGGGCGAACTACTAAAATATATGATATTTTTTATTTATTTAGGTACCCATATTTATTCATGAAAACTAATTCTAAGAACTACTGAACTTAATTTTGGTCACTCGCGCACTACACAAAACTATCTCACTGAATTTCCGCCAAAAAGTCGGTTCGAATAATTAAATTATTTCAATATTTTTACCGATTATTTGGAAACTCAAGAATTTCAAACTGTCGCAGCACTACTGTAAACAACATAATGACATAACATTGTATACACGTGAACCTCATTTACAATTTTACTGATTGTTTATGTTTTAGACTAGTTTTACTAGATTCATGTATAGATTAAGGAATGTTTAATAAATATAATTATTTATCTGAGTAAATAATTTTTCGATATTATAAGAATTACTGTTTGTAATATTTTGTGCCTTCGTTTGAACAAAGCTTTAGCGTAATAAGAAATGCGAAACGTCAAAATGTACTTCTTAGATTTGATGGACTGGAAATGGAATTTTTTTTTAGGTAGGTAAGTACTTTTTATTTTATCATCTGCACGAAAAGTAGAAAATACAGATTCTATGTTCTGAATACACAAATTTTGTTAAATGTGTTTTAAATGTGATTAAAAGAAATGTACGGAACCATTGTTAAAAATAATATTTAAAGTGGCGTTTTACTCAAAGAGACCGACCAAGAGGCGGCGAGCGCGCGCGCGCCGGCCGTCCTTCCTTTGACAAAGCCGCCGTGCCGGAGTGTCAAAGCTAGGCGCTTTCTTTGTCCAATTGTCTATGTCAAAGAATATTAAGGACAGATGAACCAATTTTAGTGAGAACTTGGAGTCATCTCGTGAAAGTAGGTTATTAGATAGAACATACTCATTGATAAATTACATAGGCACCTACAGTTACAAAAAGACGATGAATGCGATATTGGACGAACAAAAGTACATTATAGGAACGATTTTTTTGTATTTTAGCTAACAGATAGATAAAATTCTTATTGATTTGACAAATTAAACCTTCTAGTAATGGATTATCTGATGAGCAGCCCAGGCTTTTCGACGATTTTCCTCTAATTCTTTCGATTTTTCTCTTAGTGAAAGCGCTTTTCGTTCTTTGTGTTTGCGACCTTCTGCTATGTTGCCTCATCTGTGTCTAAAGCTGACGAGTCTCATTGTCGCGAGTTAAGAAACAGCTGATTTTAGGGTAGTCTCAATTTAAAAAAACCAGCTATTGGTATCAGAACTTTGATCCTGTTTTACCAAAAACTTTGAACCAAAATTCAAAAAGTCGTAAAACAAACGTTATTCCCCGAGTCGGGTCGGATAACCCCGTTTAGGCATAGTACACATATTCTGTTATAGCTTGTATAAACAAAACATTAACTGTGCGCACCAATCTGTCTACCAAGCGTGGTGTTTAGGACCAAACTTTACAGTTTCAGAGAAAGTTTTTTCTAAACTGTTTTTTCTTCTGTCTAGTGGACAATAATTTGTGGTTGATGTGAGATATGCGCAGGCAAACGCCTTGCATGACATCCTAAAGCAATTCTTGTATTTTATCGACACTCATGGTTTACCTAATTGATTCAGGCGTTATTTTGCGGAAATCCATTGTTCAAAATAAATAATCTGAAAACAGAGAGATATTTAGTAACAAATATCTTTCTGTTTTCAGATTATTTATTTGGTTCGACAACCTATTGAGTGAATAACAAAATATAAATAAACCAGTTCTCATGAGATTTATAATACCCTCTCTTGTCTTACCACCGCTATTAAGGGCAAAAATAAACTTATTTTGAAATCTGCAGTCTCAACCCCCATTTAATAAATATATTTCAAGTTTTCACACATATTCAATACTTCAATCTTATTCACCCCTTTTGCAACCCTTATTGTTAATACAGGGGTGGTTTCAGCAAATAAAAAAAAAAGATAATTGTGCAGTCAACCTCCTTTAACAGTATATCATACAAGACATTATTAAGCATTTTAAATTCATAACGCGCACCTTTCTTAAAAAACCACCCCTATTAAATATTTAAATCTGTATTTTATTAATGTGCAGCCGATACCCTTTCAAATGATACCCCACACGCCAAAAAAAAACTTGTCTCACTTAACACCCCTATTTCTCAAAAACCTCCCTAGTTTCAAAAAAATCCTAATACAAATATAATTATTGATGAGTATTAATATAATATCTGCATTATCAAAATGTTGAATTGATCATATCAGCCATTCAAAAGATATGGGCGAAAAATTGTATTTCAATTCACCCCAATATCTCAAAAACCACATATGAAAAATCCCTCGCGACAATCAAATTTTTTTACGTTATCTCTATTTATTTTCAATTTCATGAAAATCTGATAATCCGTCCGAGAGTTATGCCGTCACATACATTGCCACATACATATAAAAAAAAAAAAAAAAATTACAAGACCTTTATTTCCCAGCGGTTATCGGTTCTACGAGCTATGTGGCCTGGCCTGCCCACTGCCACTTCAGCTTGCTAATTCTGAGAGCTATGTCGGTGACTTTGGTTCTGCTACGGATGACCACATTTCGGATTTTATCACGAAGTGAAACTCCAAGCATAGCTCTCTCCATAGCTCGTTGTGCGACTTTGAACTTATCTACGAGGCCTACAGTTAGCGACCACGTCTCAGATCCATAGGTCGACTAGCAACTGACTTTCGTCTTGAGGCAATAATAATAGTAATAAGAATATTCGTACCATTTATTGAATAAAATAATTTTATTAACACTTACATTGTTAATACTTTGAAAAAGTTGATTCCGTAGCACTTAGCACTCTGTTACGTCCAGACCACTGAAATTTGTGACTGATTTTCCTGAGGATAAACTTGTCAATAATACCACTACATTGTTTCTGTACAGTTTATTATTAACAGATTATTCATGGTCTTTGAATAATCATACTCTTCCTTGTTAACACAATATTATATCCTGAGTGCGATATTTTATAAAGCAAATCAATTTCACAACAAATAATAACCTCCACTTATAATAATTTTCATGTTAACAAATCAGATTTATTCAGACGAAATAAACCTGAAATTGGATGGTTTTGGAGATACGAGGCCACAGACTCATATTATTTTCCTATAACATCTCGCATTGGGACTATGACTTTAGCTTCAAAGTTGAGGGTTTTTCCTGAGATTATAACATTTAATATCGCTAGTGGCGGCCGATGTATGCATTGCAATTGGTACAGTAATGATGGGAGCTCTTGCAACTATCCATACAGTAAGGCAGGCAAACCAAAGGCCAGCTGAAACAAAATAAAGTGTAAGGTTTGTTTATTTTAATAGGTGCCATGACGTTGAAATTTGCGTAACCTATGGCATTAAACTTGATGACATTAGAGTGATAACACATCGGACGTACGAGACGCTGGAAACAGATTCCATGTTTGTAGTATAACCTGTGTATGTATGTCATTGTATGTGGTACGGTAAGGTATGGTAACTAGGTTGGTAGTACAAAACGTACCTAGCTAAAGTACACATAGCGTTTCGAGCACTTTTGACTCAATGCCTAATAGAAACTCAGGAAACTAGACGTTTGTGGCTATTTATTTTGGTTTCATTGCAAAGCACTGCTTTAAAAAGCAGCTAGTCTTAAGACTAGCAGAGAAAGTCACAAGTCATCATCATGATGATCTGCAGAATCGGATTAATTAGGTTCACTCTCGAGGATTTCAGGCTGGTAACAATACCTACACTGAGTCACCTGTTGACGTATAGATTCAAAAACTCGTTAATATCCACTACGAAACAAATTTGCCTATACATTATATCATTGTGTTAAATAGTTATTGTAACTAAATCATTCGATTTATGTGATGGGTACGTACAATAATAGGCATATAAGAGCAGCACACAGATGTGTTCTGATTGTGGACTGTACTTCGACTCTGGTAACGATGACAGCTCCACAGCTTTTGCAAGTGATTTGTGTTGGATTTGGGCCCAACGGTAGCGAGATGATGACTCCTTGGTTCACGACCATGGCTTGCTGGATGTGCAGCGGAGTCGGCTGCGCTGTATAGTACACTGAAGGTCCCGGCCCGCTGTATGGCGGCGGGTTTCCTTCAGGAACATTTGTAGCGCCTTGGTACACCGTATTTGCTAGAATTAAATAATACCGTTTAGTTGAACCTTTGATATTTTTTTTAGTGTTTATGATTATCAAATAATCTTTTGTATTATCTGATAAGCCTATGGATTCAGTGTTTTGTAACAGAAATTCAGCTCCAATTTGGGTTGTTTGCAAATTTTTTTTTACGTTGACTGTATATATATGTATTTTTTCGGGTTTTAAATATTTGCAAGTTACTGGAAGTTTGTGAAAATCTGCTAATAAGCGATAGCCAAGAAAGATTTCTAATAGTGGTTTGTTAACAGCTGAAGCTAAGTAAGTTAGGCTGTGGAATGCTTTGCCTGTTACTATTAAAAAGGCGACATTGCAACACACTTTTAATGAGAATCTTAAAAGTTTTAAAGAATTCAACATTTGTAGTTTTTCAAATAATTCATGATTAAAATTAATTTTGAATTGGTATCACAAAACTAGCTTACCTTAAATGTAGATCAACATGTAACCTATCATTTAAAATAATTCGTAAGTCAATATTCACTGTAGGTTTCACAATATTTCTTTTGTAAATTTTGAAACGTACCATTTTCAATATATATTTTTATCGAAAGGTTTAGCAGCTTTTATGTTTGCAGCTTACCTTTAATGTAGATAGGTACCTGAAGTAATACATATATAAAAAATAGACTCGTGACTTGTTCAAAAGTACTATAATTTTCCATTGGAAAAAGAGGAAACATCTAATGACAGGGCCTTTTACGGTGATATTTATTGAGTATACAAACTCGAACTTACTAGATTGGGTAGGTATTGTATTCTTTATGTAGCTACATTTATAGTTTTATATTATATTACTATTGTTGTTAAATAGAACTACTACATTATGATGCATAAATATTAGTTAGTATACCGCCATCCTTGAAAGCAATTATCGTTTCGGTCCATCCAACGGTTGCCTGGTAGAGTTTACTTTCAACTATAAGGCCGCCCATTGTTTTTCCAGTGTCGCTTAGAATAAGTTTCTTGTATCGCCATTTCGCTATGTTTTTTGTAAGTGGTGAACAATAAAGAGGTGTCTATCTATTTTTGTCTAACCCGAAATCTATAATAGCATTCGTAGAGGTATCTTATTAGTATCTATTAGAACTTCAGAGATTCGTAAGAGATTTCGCCGGAAATTCATGACGTTATTCCGCCGTCGCCGTTGTTGTTAATGTTATACTCAGAATTAATTTATTGATAAAGATAATAGATAATATATTTATTTGCGGACGAAGCGACAAAAAATCCTTAATAATGCGCACTACAATAATTTGGGATCAGCTCCTAGCGTCCGTTTTCCACTAAAGTTCGACCCTTTACCTTCATAAAGATATAATAGACATTTTCTGGGTTGGGCCGCTCTAACGTAGACATCATCCTTGACCAGGCAAGACAAGGTCAAGAGCTGACACATCGTTATTAAAAAAAATAGGCTTTGATTATCATTAACATAATTAAAGCTACACTTACGCTGTGATTGCGAGTCCATAATAAAATATATGTTTAATGCACTACCACTTTGAAACTGAGTTGGTCACTATATCGATCATAATCGTATTTATATTTATATCAGCACCATATCTCATACGGAATCAATACGTAACGTACCTGATTTAGATA
Source organism: Venusia cambrica (assembly GCA_951394065.1). Classification (NCBI taxonomy): domain Eukaryota; kingdom Metazoa; phylum Arthropoda; class Insecta; order Lepidoptera; family Geometridae; genus Venusia; species Venusia cambrica. The sequence goes on from OX596035.1 coordinate 9,361,976, forward strand.
CTACAACTTTACCTACAGAGGGAGTGAGAAAATATTATTATACACTTTTATTATGACGTACTTACATAGTTTTATTTTTGTGTGATAATCTCCGTGATTTAATACACAATACAAACCAGACCAGAATTTTTGTCATTTCAATATATTCAATATATTTTTAAATTAGGTAATTTATATGAAAAAGGAAAGGATAGAGACAGGAAAGGAACTGAGGATTGCCTTTTAGGTAGTAGTTTTTGAGAGGCTGTTTTATTGTGAAGAGTCACTGATATAAATAAATAGTTTTTGTCAAATTCTGTCTTCTCATCTAATTAAAACTCAGACTGGAGTTTCATCCTTCATATATCCTGGATGTAGGTACCCTAGATCCTGTTTATGCTGGCCAAATATACCCAGAACCCTAGGATTTCTCTAAAATTCCATACTTAGGTATATACACCTATATTCTTTACATATACCCAGAGAACCTAGGACTCGAAGCTGCTAAAGTTTCAATGCACTTTTATAGACCAATTCAAGTTTAATATTATTGAAACTGGAAGTCAGTCCTCCTATCTTAAAGGCAATGTGCCGCTTAGAGTGTGAGAGTTACCAAATGGAGGCATAACCGATATCCTTACATTGTGCTGTGTCTCCAATGCATTCCAGGATTATTATGTATATCCAAAGATAAATCATCAGCCATACTTTTATGATTAGTTTTGATGTAGGAACTTAATTGTTGCTTTATTATTTTTTTATTAATTCATAAACATGTACATATATCCTTACAGTAACACCCAATCCAAATAGAGTACCTTACATTTTTAGTGTAGTCTTATCGGAAGTAGTTATTATTAAAATTAATTAAGCACATTAAAAACAGTCAGCTAAAAATGTAAAAAAAAAATACAATATATGTCAACGAAAATTAATTGAAAACTACAATTATAAAATTGCATTAAAAATCTTTAATTTTTATACACAATCAAAATATTATTTTACAAATGTGCTTTCCCGTCGTATAATAAGTAACAAAAAACCAATAACTAATAACAAATATTCTTTTAAACTCATTATGAAAAACAAAAAACAAAGCCTTGCCAATATCTTGATTTGTGAAATTAATTCGTGACACTTCTATCTATATAAGTATAATATATGTTAATTAGTGATAAAAGTTTATTATTTTATTTAGGTTCTTGTAATAAAACTGTTATGGGTCAAAATCTTTATATTTGTTATTATTATTGAAGGAAACACTTCTATCGATAAAGAAGTCACAATAGTAGTTTATTCAAAATGTTTGCAGTGTGTTTGTCTGCCTGTCTGTCTGTATTGACTTTAAAGGCTGAATTGAAAGGATGGTTTGACGAATTGACTTATAAATACTATGCAAATAAAGTAAAGAAACATTTGTTTTACAAGTTTATGATAATCATCGCTATAAAGTCTTTAAAAGTAACTTAAACAATATACTTAACAAGCCTCATAGCTCAGTTGGTAGTAATTCTGCCTTCTGCGCTGTAGGCTGTGGGTTCGATTCCCACCCAGAGCAAACATTTGTGTGATGAATATAGATGTTTGTTCTGTGTTTGGGTGTTGTATCATATAGTACGTATGTATTTTACAAAAAGTATTTAAGTATTCTATCCGTAATCTAGTTCCCATATTACAAGCTATGCTTAGTTTGGGGCTAGATGACGCTGTGTAAAATTAATGTCCTGTAATATTTATTTATTTATTTATTTATACTAAACTCTCTAACAAAGAGTAGGTATCCAACGCGCGAGTGGTCTAAGCAGGGTACTCTTTACATACATTACAATTCAACTACAAATAATTTAAGGGTCGACTGGAAAAATATAATATGAATTGGTAAAACTCCCTAGTTATTTCTTTAAAATATTTGCAGTGTATAGCTAACCTTATATTAAATGACAAGGTATGAAAATATTTTATTCACTTTGTTACACTTAGCAGACGAATTGGTTGTGACCTCACTGGAAGCTATGTTGTCAAGGTCAAGTGGAGTTGATGGATCGTGGCAGCTCATGATTATGTACGTAGGGTCAGCCCTGGATCTCGAGGCTTGCCTAGGCAAGAATACCGTCTACAATGGAGCAAGCCTTCCGAGAAAATTTGATAATCAGCCTTGGGCTTATTTGGCCCGAAACGATAGTGATGAACTTAGCACCTCGGCGCAAATGTAACTGCACAGGGTCAGCTAATAAAAAATAAAAATATCGACAAATTCATCACTCCCTTTCACGCTCCTTAGCTCTTCAGTCTCATCTGAAATGCTGCATCAGCATATTGGCCCACGTCGTTGTAGCTCAACAAGGTGACAGCTGTTTCATTGTTAGGGTTCGGTTGCCACCGGAACCGCGACATAATATGAGATATTATCTCATGTCATGTAAGAATAAATTAATAAATTGATGTTTTTTTTTTATTGAACGCCGGGTATGTGCTTGGCCTTCATCTCATCAGATTTTTCTCGTTATGATAATGTTAAAGGTGGAGGCGCACTGTACCCGGAATCCTCTATAAACTGATTTGGCTATCTTACCTCTAAATGCCGGACACAATAATTTAAGAATTGTTGTCATGGCGACAGAATTAGGTAAGGTCACAGAATAACTAATAGTACCACGTACAGAAGGATCACTCTCTAACAAAAGTCATGTTTAGGTATAAAAATGTACCTACTCTTACCATTTGCACGTGAAATCGAATCTTATAGTGTGGCACTAGCGTTCATATTCCATTTGACATCGCTGACTTGTAACCGGTTTCGCGGTCAGAGCATAGGGTTCCGACTCGCCGATATGAATATACTTAGGTAGCTGGCTAGTTAACAAACAACAAACAACAAACATATGCAACTATTACTGGGTGGGCGACTATTAGGTTGGTACCGCAGCGCGTGGTTCAAGTTCTACAAACATGTATTGTTCAGTTGATCCGCGCGGCTTGAAACAAAGGTAAATGAAACGATGGTAGGTAGGTGTAGGTACTTACTATCTATTCAATTAATAATAATAAATAAATAAATAAAACGTTTACTTTCACTTACAAAATTAGTAGGTTCTAATGGATAACATTTTAAACAATTACTGTCAGAGTTACATTGTGAGAGACTTATGCTTGAAGTAGGTTTTTGAGAACCTGTATTACAGGTCACCAGGCCCCCCTTTTTCAATAAAAAGCGCAAACTGATCAGTAGACTTTCAACAAAAAGTGTACTTAGATATAAATTATACATATTTTTAACCCTGATTTATTTACTACCCACTAAACGATTAAAAAGGAAATACGAAAATCTACATAAATAAGCAACTGGGTAGGTACAAAATTATTAACTAAGTTGGTGGGCACCTAAATAATAAAATTTCACACACAATTATTCATTCCTTTTGACCTCCTAAAATCTGTATGTACTTAGGTGTATATAACTATATTTTATATGATGTACCTAGGTACTACATAAGGTACATAAAAAATATAAAAATAGTTTACCATTCAATATCTGTCGGAATTTTTAAAATTTTACTGTAGTTTCCCGTAGATTACTTTTTGTTTATTTTAACACCCGTATACAAAACATAACAGTATCTTTCAAACGAATTATTATGTTTTGAAGTCATTATAATCGTTCGATCCAAAAATCATTAAAATAAAGCACGGTGATGATGACGCACGCGGTTAGCGCGCGACCCGAGACGAGAGCCGAGTGGCAACCTGCCGCCGTCATCCTCCCCGGGAGGAGCTCCGGCCAAACGTACCTAAACTTCGGAGTGACACCCTCCTGGCAAGGTGGTGATAATGAAAAAAAAGTAAGTAAGCAAGGCGGACTCAAACAAAGTCTTACCAAAAACCAAACCAAGCACAATTATGTACACCTCCTGGGAATCGAACCCGGGACCTCTGAATCTGACACCGGTAGGTGAACAACAAGACCACAGAGATCTAGTTTATTAGAAAATTCCTTATCTGGTGAGATGAAGGCCAAGAACCTCCCCGTCGTATAAACAATAAATAAAACTTCAAATAAACTTCGGCTTTCATCAATTTTAACTGACTTTGAATCTGGAATTTACAGTACAGCTAGGTTTATATAAGCTGCGTAGCACCATGATGAGCTCTCGACTGTATTCAGGACTGTCGAGCTCCACAAAGGGCCTCTATTTGTCCCACTCCCGAGCCCCCGACACCCGGCTCTGCAAGCAATCACCTAATTGAAATGCCGCTTTCCCCGCTCCACCCATCAAATCTGAATATATGTCAACAGTTTTCAATAAAATTAACGCTGTCTGGTGCAATACTTGTAAACTAACAATCATAGAGTTTTTAGCTTTGCTCTCAATGACCTGACAAATATTAACATTTGATACAATGCGGGTATGACTGTCGATAGATAGCTATCTGTCTATACCTATACCTATTAAAGGATACAAATAGGTAAATCAAATGATGTCTAATCGGATGCAAATAGCGAACCGTGGCTTTGAACTGGCTCTCTCGGTATAGCACCCACCGGATGATCCGGCCACGGGATGAAAGGGACTTTTCACAACTGTCCCGGTGCTAAGATAAAATATATCTCATCACCACCGGATCTGATAAGATATATTATTTTATTAAATAATATTTTTTATATAAACTATAAATGTTCGTTACTACGAAAGGGACAGTACGAATTATTCAAAAAATTGACTGCCTTTCAAATTGTACACAAACGATAAAGGAATTAAATTGAGTTAATAATTTTGTGAGGGTGATATGGCTATATCCATTTTGACGGGACTTATCCATGACTAAAGCCAGTTAATAACATATACCTACTTGACTTAGTTACATCAGACCCAGTAGCCCTGTAGCCCCGGGGACGGTTGGGAAAAAACCCATGTTTTGACTTTGCATAGAGTAATCTAGACAAATTCGATTTAGGGATTTTTTTATATCATAATCATATATTATATATATTTCTGTCTTCATAAACATTTTGTCATGCCACTAACTATTATGTGTGTAAACTTTTATACACGCTTATGATGCTTACCATGAAAACTCGAGTGTTTCTTGTGACTTGGATATTGCCTTCATTCTTATACGTTCTTATGCCCTCGTTAAATATTTTCTCAAGATTTAATAACGAGAACTTGCGAGCTAATAATATGCAAAAATTGCAGGCTCAGTTGGCAACTTTCCTACGTTGACATGACTAATAAAGAAAATCCATGGCTGAATAAAAAGTCAGCTTTTGCTTTATGTGACGTATACAACATTCACGTCATATAAAGCAAAGGCTAGTGATCCCTGCTGACATTTGCTATCGCTGAATAATGTCAACACCGGTCCACTTGGCTAACGACCCTCATTTTTTTTAATTGTACGACGTGGCACCTCTTGACCTTCATCTCACCTGGTCACAAGTAAGTTCAGGCCGACCACGGTGGCAGCACATTTCATCCGGAATACTCAACAAACTAAGGAACTGGCTATCTTACCTCTAAATATCGGAACACAACAATTTAAGAATTATTGTTATGGCGACAGAACTAGGTAAGATGGTGATAAATTGCCAGGTGGACTTAAACAAAGTCCTACCACCAACCAAACCTAGCACAATATTGTGCCCGGAACCTCTGGATCTGACACCACTAGACCACAAAGAGGGCTTAAAACTCCTGCCAAATTCCGGCCCCAAACGGCTTGGTTTGTTCCGTCGGTACGCGGTAGAACCAGTCAGTGCCTTTTGGGAAAGCTTGCTCCATCGTCGACCACATCTTTCCTAAACCCGCCATTTATCTATTAAAAAATACATTAAACACCACTTCTTTCGTTTAACAAGGTTAGTAGTTTTTTTTTTTGAGATTTAAATTATTTATTATCTTACATATTATATTTAATTTATATAAAAAGTACAATTAAACTAACAATGTACAAAGGAATCAGTCAGATTACCTAAGGACCGTTACCAACGGCCTATAGGTAACTCAACTGTTCCAGACCAGTACCAAACGGAAGCGTGCCCAAGACACTGGCTGCATTGCCACGCTGAATAGCTATGCTTATTCGCTGGCCTAAATAAGAGCCAGCCCTTGGGGTCACGTGTCGCCTCAATCAAAAGCCAGGCAAGTAAGTAGTTGCAAATTACTAACAAATATTTGTGCAACGTGGTACAAGCTAGTAATAGTATTTTAATGGCTTTGTTTTGATTCTAGCAATGTTCTGCTCTTCTGAATAATGAACGCTGACGTTCATGGAGCTTTCTTAATAGTACTTAGTTTACATAAGTAAGACTAACCAAGATTAAAAAACGAAGAACGTGCTTAAAGAATTATGTAGATTATACTCACTATTAACATTAAGAAAATGGAACACACGTCAGAGACTAAATTTATGATAAAAAGTTCTTTGTGAATATATTTTATAAAAAAATGTATTTTATAAAAAAATATGAAAATGTTTTTTTGACAGGGTTGAAGAGAATCACAATTTATATGATTTGTTTATATAATTTATTGCACACACAAACAACTACAAATTAAGCATACAAACTATAAATAAAAAGTTTAGCAAACGCGAGCTTAACTCAACTAATCCAGACCAGTACCAGACGGATGTGTGCTCTAGACTCTGTCTGCATTGCCAAGCTGAATAGCCTTTATAACTTTAACATAACTTTAACATAAAATAATGAATAGATATAAAATTAAAAAAATATATAATTTACAATAAAATATATTAATTAAATACATATATAACCGGATGGTAAACGATGAGTACAACTTTTAAAGTAAAAATCTAAGAATCGGTAAATACTAAAAAGCCTGTTACGCTCCACACTGGAGACATAAGACCCCATACTGGAAAAGATTAGCGTAGATTTATCTTTGCTATGCCAGTATGGTAGTGCCTGATCAAAATGAAATGGCAAGCACACAGTAATCAATGAGTGTAGTCTAATCCTATGTAGAACTATGCACCATGGACTAATACTTTCACCATACCTTCACTATATCAATCTCATAACTGGAATCTCATCATTTCCAGGACCCTACATTTTTAGGGTTCGGTACCAAGAGAGTGGCAACGGGACCCTAACATTGTATTTTTAAAATAATTTAAATTATTTTGTAACACGCCAAACAATGTTTGTAAAAATAATTATTTTATTATTATTAATCCATTATTGTACTAAAATTGTTCCGATAAATTTGTGATGTTAGCTATATTATTTGTTGTTGTGTATACATAACAACAAATAATAATTAAATTAAACTACCTATAGATAGTTTAATTTAATATAATGTAGGTAGGTACCTTTGTTTAGTGTTAAGTTACGCCATAAGACGAGAAATTGATCACAGTTAACTTTGTAAACGGACACTGTTAATATGTATTTCTTTTTCAATAAATGATTTCAATTTCAATTTCAATTTTCAATTTCTAATCCTCCACTGTCCGTCCTTCCGACTCTCAGCGCGCTGTATTTCATGAACCGTAATAGGTAGACAGTTGAAATTTCACAAAGTGTGTATTTTTATTGACGCTCAAACAACAAAATAATATAAGTCAAAGGAACATAAAACGTGTTTTTTTTTACTTAAATGTAGTTTGGAACTCTCTGTGTGCGTGTCCGCACTTGGCCAGTTTATTTATTCGTCAAATGCAAAATAAATACGGGACTTATCGTTTTTACACAGCCCCAAACTAAGCAGAGCTTGTCACATGGAAACTTGATTACGGAAATAATACTTACATACTTTTTTTCGTAAATGATACACATGATACAATATGTTTGTAACGGGTGGAAATCGAACGCACAACCTTCAGCGCAGAAGGCTGAGCTACTACCAACTGAGTTGTGAGACCTGTTAATACAAGGTATATTTAAATCTACTGACACGCATATGCAAATGGTTAACATCTCGGTCCCAACCTCAGGCCACGAGGAGTTAATGTTTTCATCCATTTACTCGGTGGAGCATTTATGAAATTCGTACCCACGATCTGAACGCGATTATGCGGGCAAGTGGCATGTTTTGAAAATCAGGGATGTCGCAAACACATTACCTATACAAATCCAAGTAAAACTGCAAAAACTTTGGACGCGTCGTACGTCAGACGCAAGCGCTTGGGTATAATGGAACCAAAAAAATAAAACGGGACTAGCATTATAATAACATAGTAATAATTGAATGTAGCGTATGTCTATCTGTCAGCAGGAATCTCATGAACCGTAAGCTTGAAATAGTATTCTCGTTCACGTTTCAAAATAAGGTGTCTTAATCGCGAAAGCTAAAAAAAAGCAACTCAAATAGTGGACAGATGACATTTTTCGTATTTTTTTTTATCATACTGTGTATTTCATTTTCAGCCATAGCAAAAGTTTGTATTCATTTAATTTTATTTAAATTTAAAATCTCCATAATGTGATTTTTTTGTTTCTAAATATTTGTTGGAACCCTCGATATGTTTGTCCGCGCTTTGTCAATATATTCATATTCGTGATAGCCAAGCCTTTGCTCACTTGAATCGAACAGCAAATAAAGATCTGGCCTAAGATTGAGCGCACTTGTCTAAAGAACATTCACTCTTGACTTGAATTTGAACTTTTTGATACATACAAAGTCTGCAAGTCTTAAAAAGAAAGGGAGCAAGTTGAGGTTGCGCAAAACATCTTAGCGCTCAATAAGAGGCGTTATAGAGGCCTTTTAGCATCGACATTTTAGCCCACACACACACACATAAAGTCAGACGTTAGTTTTTTTTATTATAGCTCCTACCCTCAAGACTTGTCTAGCTCTTGGCCCCGAGCAAAGATAAGGTTCTAGCAAGCTGGCTCGCCCGCACACCGACTGAATACCATTTGGCGCTGGACAGCTGGAGGGTCGCTAGCCTGGTGGAACTTTATTGGTCCACTGACGTGATCATTCAGCCGTAGCCGCAACCAAATGATTCCGTTGCCCGGAGTAGATCACACCTACCATAATTCATTTAACATGATCGAAATATTATCCCAAATAGTACCTTAGCTATTAAACTGCGTAAGATGCAGGAAATATTCAAGATAATCATACCAACCCTGTCTCATCTCAGGATGGCACCTGAGGCGTTTGTTGCGTCTTCGGCTCAGCCACTTTCATCAGAGCCCTGATTAAACGTTTACCCGGCCCGTATCGCGTGCAATTAAACAGCTAACAAGAGGAGTGGGGAAGGTCAATGAAGCTGGTATACCCGAAGGTAGGCTAAACCGTGTTTGCTAATGGAATACAGATGTGATAAACAACATTCCGCGGTGCGCGGTAAATGCCTACACCTTGTTACCATCCCCATCAATGAATTTTTACCAGCGTTTATGGAGGACTTAACAAAAACACCTATACACGACATGACTACATCAGTTATTGATATTAAGATTGTTTAGACCCTTCGTGCGTCACAATATTATAAGTCATGTGTGACACACACATGATTTATAATATTATACCTCTCTAGATTCAGATGAAGACTAAGGATTTTCCCGTTTGAGAATTTATCAATTTCCGGTTATATAAAAGATATAGAGACAACGATTGAGTTGCAGGTTAACGCTACAGCAAAAAAACACGATTGCTCGTTAAACTATTAAACAGCATAGTCTTCTAAAACGCTTCCCCGTCGTGCGATAAAAAAAACGTACTTGTTTCATATTTTTTAAAACACACCGTAATCGTTTTGGTAGGTACTTATTTTTCTTATCATTTAATTGTTTTATTATTTTTTAAGACTGAGCATAGGTAATGCTTATGTCAGGTGATGGCCAATCACAAGTTCCCACAAATAAAAAATAAATACCGTCTCAGCTTCTGCCCACGGATTCGCCCGCGTGGTACTTCTCTGAATAAAAAGCCTATGTTGTTTTCTATATCCATTCAAAGTTCTGTTCAGCCACTAATAAAAAAGTCTAATAAATAATTACTTATTTACCCACCTAAGCATTTATTTTTATAACATACCTGAAAATTTAATGCTCAACCATGAAGGGTCCTTAACCCTTTGTAAGCCCGTCCAATTGAAAACACAAACTGACTTCTGGGGTCGTCGTCGCTCGTGTTGACTCCTCATTTTGAGTCGAATAATTAAATTGACACTTATTATTGTTACCATAAGCAAGTTACGTCACTTATCTTTGAGCCCAGGCAACTGTAGCATACGTCACAAATCATTTCACGACATAGTCATTAAAATGTATTAATATTAAAACATGTATTATGAAGCTGGATCACATGGTAATGTTCAGCATGAGCTAGTAGCGTATCATTGGAACAGCAACCAAAAGTCAACCTTATACAAAAATCAAACACAGAAACATTTCTATCGGAGGGAAAAGGGCAAAAGGAAACCACCCGGAAATGACGTTGCAGGTAGATAATACTGAGGTCGGGCCCCCGCGTTGTGCAGCTTCCGGTCCGAGGGGCTCTGACAACAATAATCTCAAACGTACGTAGGTAATTTCCAAATTGAACTAATAAATCTGTGGAGTGGCGATCTGATAAAAAAGCAAAGATTTTTTTCCAGTGCCCCCTTTCATGTATAAACCTAACCATCTCAAATTCATAATTAAACGGAAAATCAAACAAATTTAATACCAGGGATATTAGTTAGGTTTTATTAGACACTATTAGTTGTGTTAAACCAAATTACATCTCAGGTACTTCTTATTCGTAAACTTGAAATACAAACATCTCATCATGATCGTATTAATGCTTATCGTGGGATTCGTATTTATTTTTTTCTTGCATTATGAGTAGGTATTTATCAGGAGGGTTCACAGACCACAGATGTACAGAAAAAGTAGCTGCATAAGGAAATGAATATCAAGCTAGGGATACATGCCAAAAACATATCTCCCCTTGATACAACAGATGGAATAGGCCACACAATATAATTATGTATAACAGTTTTAGGGTACGATATGAACAATTAAAACGCCACAGGAATTACAAAACCAAATGAAATAGGTCACTATATACTACAAATCGTTTCTATAGTTTCCTCTGCTCTATCACCCCAAGTTAGTGTAGTGACCCCGGGCTCTAGGCACCCCAGCAAACATCACGGGGTGACTTGAGACACCTGGGTGCAACACTCGACAACTTAAGTAGGTACCTACAACAAGGATACTAATGAAACATAAATATTAAGACTTGAGATTCCGGTCCTTCAAGTAGTACTGTTCATTATCATCTTATTTCTCATATATTTACAATAATAAGATACCCATGTACGTGTACTACATCGTCCGTATACAAAAAACAATTATCGGCCGTTTTAAATTGACCAACTATGATGTAGTTGGCTAGGTTGTTTGTATCAATACTCGGATGTATCAATACAAGAATCATCTTTCATCAGTCAAAATTGAATTTGAATATGATGCGTGTAAGCGTCAACTTTCAGTCAAAAAATGCTCAGTTATGGACACACTGAAAACTGACACTGTCAGTGTCATCTTCTTTTTTTCTTTTTTCTTTTGTACGTGTGTTTGCCACTGACTCCTAAATGGCTGAACCGATATTGTTTTTTTTTTGTTTGAAAGGACCCACTCCTTTGATGGTTTAGATTCACAATTGGATTTGGTAGATGGCGCTGTGATCGCCAAAGTCCCGGGCATTCCATTAGTGTATTTTATGTCCTAGAATCACATCTCACAAGACAACTTTACATGGCATATGGTAGGTATGAAGATGTTTGTTCAACCAGTTGTACCGAAGTTTGTAAATGCCGGGGCGCCCAAAGTGTTCGTGCTAAGATCAATTAGTAACTCTGACTGCGAATTTCAAGTGGCGAACATTGTTTAGATGCTATTGTTGCGCATTGTGCGGAAACGAGGTTCGATCCTGAATTTGCAACATGGGAAAACGCAGAGCAAACATACTGTGGCAGTGGCTGGGAACCAGGGTTTATATATATTCCAATAAAATAACATAAGTTTTTATACGAGGGATCATCTCCTGATCTCCTTATTGATATACCTAACTTAATTTGATAGTGAAATAATATTAGTCTTTTACGTCGTCTAGCTCTATTGCCTAGCTATGTATTAAATGGGGCCTTAAGACTTGGCAGAGTAAGGTGCAGCTTTTATTCCAAACAGTTAGTTATCGTTGCAAACAAATTGTAGTTATCGTTGTAACGAAAACCGTAAAAAACTTGCAACGTTCCTTGACAATTAAAAATTGTACGGCCATCTACGTGTGAGAAAGGTAGCGCAACTCAGACATTGTGCTGACTTGAAATTTTCGTGGCAACAATGTCCCGGGCGTTTCACCAGACATTCATAAGTACAAACACTCACACCTTCAATCTTCCATCATACCATTATAAAAATACCAATATTGCCAGGATGCATGCATAGTCATCCAGTCCACAGAACGTGGTCCGAATCAAGTAATACCGTTGATTAGCAAGACCTCCATCCGCTACGTGCCGGGACGCAAATTGCGTGGACGTAGGGGGTTCTCGCTAAATATCTAGGAACATTTTACAGATTAAAACAGTTCTTTTTAAAATTGGAGTGCGATAGTGATTCAAAAATGCACTGAAAACTGTAAAGTGGGTCGACTGATCACTAAGAAGTATATTTGTTCACATGACGATAAGTATAAGAATGGCAAATGTGCCATTGTTTTTTTTTATAGTGCTTTGCAGAGTTTAAAGTCTTGCAGTAGATTTTTGGCTTTCAAAATGATGGAAAATAATCACACCTAAAAAAACTGTAATAGATTCAAAAGTAGAGTGTTCTAAAAAGAGACATAGAGAATCTATGTTCACCTGTTTAACCTGTTTTTATATTAAATTTGTTGTCCTTATCAAAATGTAACTCTACTTCTAACTATCTGTTAGGAGTTTGCCTTCACATCAACAGCCCATTAGTGACCACTGGTGGACAGAACCTCCTCTAAAGCTCCTCTTTATCATGCGTGGTGACTACACCACACTTGGCAGGTGAACGCAGAAGAGGTGTAGATAATTCACAGAAAGAAGCTGCTGAACTTCTTCTGGTGAGCTTCCTATGTCGGTTTTTACGACATCCATGAGCTGAGTTAGAAGCGTCCATTCCTAAGCCGTAACCGCCATGGCAAAGGAGTTACTTAGTGGTTCTAAAATAGTCTGTAAGTAAAAGTGACCAAATAACTTTTTTAATTATAAGCTCAAGTTACACTAACACATCATTCTATAATTCACCTCGAACTAGCATCACACGGCCGGATCGCAGCAGACGTTTTCATTTCCCGAAAGTTGTGGGAATTTTAAAGTGTCTGAGCAAGTAATTGCTCTGCCAGTTACTGTGTGGTAGATTTGTAAACTTGTTTTTCGGACTTTCACTGGATTTAGTTAGTTTTCGAATAAACGTGACATATGATCCTTTACTAGAAGTGTTTTCCAATGTATCATTATTATGACGTGTACGTTGTTTATGTAATTTTGACGTGACCTCAGATTATAGGTATTTTACTTATTTCAACTTAAAGTTCAACCAGTTGAAGTAATTGGACACAAGTATTCCAATTACTTACATTTTTGTGGGAATGTTAAAGTGTCTAAGCAAGTAATTGCTCTCACCATACAGTAACTGGCAAGTAATTGCCAGTTACTGTGTGGTAGATTTGTAAACTTGTTTTTCGGACTTTCACTGGATTTAGTTAGTTTTCGAATAAACGTTAAACGTGATATATGACCCTTTACTAGAAGTGTTTTTCAATGTATCATTATTATAACGTGTACGTTGTTTCTGATATTTTGGATTGAATTTAAATAATTTTTTAGTTATTTTAACTCAAAGTTCAACCAGTGTAACTAATTGGACAAAAGTATTCCAATTACTTCAACTTTGTAAGTAAAATAAAAATTCACGAGTCACTAACTATCTAACTATTAGAAATATATTGTGCAATATCAGCACTTCCTGATAATAAGAATTTTATGACGGAGTTATTACGTCATTAGCATGGTTTTTTCTTTGCACCCAGAAATACTTTGTAGTTTGAATTTATGTTCAATTTGGTACATAAAAAAATGTAGTTTAAATAATTGGAATAATTCGTTCAACTGGTTGTTTTTTTGTGAAATAGAGGACCTTAGATGTTAGCTTCTTGCGCAACTGTATTTTTTTTATTGTAAGTACAAAAATATTTTTCATGTGTTTGCATTTATTCAAACAGGCTTATAAAATAATAAAAGCAAGGAGCAACAAGAAAAAATAGAATTCAAAGAGTCACATGGCTGAATAGAGCCCTGGGGCGAACCCAAATGATAACATGTGATTGTGATGAACAAAGATCATGGTATTCGTTACTCAGTTGGTAGCTCTACCGTTTGCATTGTTGGTTGTGGGTTCGATTCCCACCCAGAAATGTGTGGTATTGTTCGTACTTTTTTAGAATAAGAACAAGCCTTGCTTATTCTTGGGCAAAATGGCGTTGTGTGATATCAATGTCCTGTCCTGTAAAAATATATAGGTATTATAAATTGTACTATTGTATGAATTGTATTGTATTTCCATTTATTGTCCAGAACTTGTTATGTTACAACAGCATCATTATCGTAACTAAATTAACCATAAAACTATCTCATATTACGCAGAATAAGTATTTGCAATAATGGGTTACAGTTAGCTAAAGTAATTTAAATGAATGCTTCATACCATGCTCACCGGACAAACAGCCCTTCAAATGCAACTGTCACGTGTGTCCCTTTGATGTGGGACTTAGGGTCCGTCCGTAGACTTAGGCAGCATTTAATTGCTACCTCGTTATTTTTGGATTATTTACAATGCTCCCTACATACGTTTAATCACACTGATCTGAACTCGTTTATTTGTATTCTAAATGCGAAAAGTGCGAAGAATGCTTTTTTTGGCTACTGGCCAATCCCGAAATTCGTATACACTAGTTTGACCTAGCACAAACTAGTTTTTCCAAAGTCTGAAAAAACAAACTGGGCCAAACTCTAGTTTTTAAAATTACCGACGAGTGTATGTTTAAAACTTTAAATAAACACTATATATAAATTCCACATGTATATATAGTCTACCGTCGCAGCTTTTAGTCGCAGCCGTAACAACTACTTGGAGACGGGACAAGCAAACAGCCCACCTAATCTTTAGTCCATCATTTGCCTATAAGAAAACATGTCCTACGGGGCACTGCATTGCACCCGTCAACTTGAAGCATAAATGCTCCGGCAAAGTCAGCCCAGGTTTGTACCATAGATTAAATTTTCCAATACTCCAATAATTTCACACAAAGTATTCTGTTAAAAGGAATAAATGCATAGGTATATATGAATAGTATTTAGTTTGTTAATGGAACTGTTTTGTTAAATTTGGAGGATTGTGATACACGGTTTATTTGTATTTTTTGCAGTTTCTCGTTCACTTTTTGTTGACTAAATTTATAGCTCCAAAAATTATAATTATTATATCGGCCCTCCCTGTGCTCATGTCATAAGAATCGACTAAGGTTTTACATGGGAATGAGTACCAATAAATTGAGATGGGATACCCCGTGAGTAATTAATTACCACCAACACTGCCATCACCGACACACCTGCCAAGTTTGATGATTATGGCAAAACCTTCTAGTATTTCTTATAGTCTTATAGTCTTTTTTATTCACATGGCTAAAATGGCCATTAGAAGAGCGTCTGCGTTAACGATACGCTTTACAAAAATATACACGGAATATTCTAGGTACATACCTAGAATAGAACATTCCGTATGCGTTTTTGTACCGACAACCGAACATTTGTGTCCCAACTTCCCAAGTTAATTCGGGTTCATCGTCTGGCATTTTTCGCATGTAATCTTGTTAAGCAAATCCAGGGGCCGTGACATGGGTTGGATTGTGTTAACACGCATCGTTTTTTGTAGATATTTTGTACTATTGCTGTTTGTTTTTAACATAATTGTGAGTAAAACTGTAAAACGCTCAATAATAATAAGCAATAATATGAAAAAATACTATTTCATTAACAGGGCTCAGTTTGATCACCCGCCGACGCCCGGCGATGACATCTCTTTTGCACGCGTCGAATTTGTATTATGTATCCGTCAGTGATGAGCGGGCGTTGTCGGAAACTGAACCCAGCCCAGGCCGTAACATTAGCTTCAAGTCTTTCAACTCTCTGGTGTCATTAAAGCTGACCGTGACAAGGCAGACCGTGTATCAAGAAGAACCTCTTTTCCCAATTTAAGACAAGGCCCTTGGGTTAGAACAACAGTGGAAAGGTCGATTGCGGGTTGCTGATGATGATGATACATAGGTGATTCATAACCATAAAATAAAATATCTAAATAAATATAAAAAATATATAAATATAAATATATAAAATATAATATCCATAAAATTCTGTCTCAAGTATTTACGTTATTTTTGGTAGCTTTACAACCTTCAAAAAATAACATAAATCACAGAAATAGTGTATAATTATTATAATACTACCAAAATAAAATAATGCTTGCTAAATTCTTTATATTTTCTTTTTATTGTACGATTGGGAAGCGCTTGGACTTCATCTCACCTGGCTTACAAGTTATGATAAAGATGAAGGTGGAAGCGCACTTCACCCGGAATCCTCAACGGTCTGAGGAACTGGCTATCTTACCTCTAAATGCCGGAACACAACAATTTTAGAATTGTTGTTATGGCGATAGAATTAGCTAGCCAGACGGACTTAAACAAAAGCCTACCGCCAACCAAACCTAGCACAATATTTATCTCCCACTGGGGATCGAACCCGGGATCTCTAGATCTGACACCGGTGGGCGAACCACTAGACCACTTATTACACGATCTCTGAGTAACATTACCTGATCAATATATCCTTATTCCTGTGTAACATGTAAACAGACAGTGAGATTATGATTTTTTATTATCAAATAACGGTACTCAGACATCGTTAAATAGGGCCTAAATCATACAAAGCTGGGTAGGTCCTACCTAGATCATAAAACTCAGAGGTATTTTTAGCTTCCGTTTCCGCAAACGAATCCAGGAGTTCTAACAAATAAAACTTTGCAATGATACGAGTTGTAGGGGCTTTATTTAAAGCCTTGGTTTGTCTGCCATGTCATACCGAAGTCTCAAAGTTTCGGAGTTATAACAAGACAAACTTCAATCCTGTCTCCTAACAAGTCAGTGCGGGGATAGATTATAGTCTAGAAGCCACTTCTATAAGATAATAATAATATAATAATAATATAAGCTTTTATTTTTTCCATAACACTATTTAACTAAACTACATAACTACATAACTACTAACATAACTAACTAAAATATAATAAAAACAACATTAACAATTATTTACAAATAAAGATTATCTTAACCTTATGTGTTAGGACCACTTATCGTGGTAAAAGCCTCCTCCATCCTCCTCCTTCTATAAGATACAAATAGTAAAAAGAAATAAACTGTTAAACGAGTCTTCTGGATCACACTAATCGCGAACAAAATAAACATATACACATAACCTCAGACTTGATTTCCAGTGGAGTAGGCAGCGAAAGGATTTCCATTTACACAGTTACTTCTATACAAAAAAAAAAGTTTTATTTACCTGAATGGAAAAGGACAGATGGAGGAGGTATTACACCCAGCAGTGGGGTACAAATTTGTGCTTGGATTTGTTGTTGGTAGGACTTGTCCTAAGTCCGCTTAAGACACCATTAGCTATCACTATCTTACCTAAGTCTGTCACCATAATTCGAAATTGTTGTTTTCCAGTCTGTTGAGCATTCCGGGTGAAGTGCGCTTCCATCTTCGGCCTTATCATAACTTGACACCAGGTGAGATGAAGGCAAAGCGCTTACCCATCATACTAAAATATAGGTAAAGTAAGATATAACGGAGCCGGTGCCCTCCGATTTTTCAAAAATCTTGCGGGACTTTTGATTGAGGCGAAACGTGACCCAAGGGCTGGTTCTTATTTAGGCCAGTGAATTAGCATAGCTATTCAGCGTGGCAATGCATCCAGTGTCTTGGACACGCTTCCGTCTGATCTGGAACAGTTGAGATATAGCTTAAGTAATCCGACTGATTTCTTTGTACATAGTTAGTTTAATTATTAACAAGCCTCATAGCTCAGTTGGTAGTAACTCTGCCTTTTGCACTGTAGGCTGTCCCACCCTTCAATTCCCACCCAGGACAAACATTTGTGTGATGAATATAGATGTTTGTTATGTGTTTGGGTGTTGTACGTATGTATTTACAAAAGTATTTAAGTATTCTATCCGTAATCTAGTTCCCATATTACAAGCTATGCTTAGTTTGGGGCTAAATGGCGCTGTGTAAAATGAATGTCCTGTAATATATTTTATTATTATTATTTATTTATTTTCATTGTACATTTTAATAAATATTATTACATTATAACGTATATATTTGTTTTTAACTCTTGGTCTAAAAACAGTAATCGGCTTAGTTACTCGCATACTGTAACCCATTTCGAAGTCGTACATTCCTCAATTATTATTTGAGCAATTGCGAAAACCAAATCCCCTTTAGACTGCATAGGTTTAAAAAGTTGGACTGAAACCACATTTAAACAGAATGTAACTTAACAAAACCACTGATAAACCGAAACGGAGTTCAGAATTAATGTGTTGATATAATATGTGATGTGTGTATGTAGGCGGCTCAGGATCATTTCATCCTTATAGTCCAACACGACATTAATAAATATGTAATGATTTTTGGGTTGGCACAAGATTTAATTATTGTTATTGTGATTGATAAATTGAATTGAATACATATTATTGCAAATGAATACATAAGTCATAAGTTAGAAAAAATATTTTGTAACCCAAAATAAACAGCTATGAATATTGAGAATAACGGCTGAATGATTCAACGCACAGGCTCTTTTTTTATTGTACGCGGGTAAGCGCTTGGCATCACACTTGATCTCAAATACTCGGAAAGTTTTCAGATCGGAAACATCACTTTTTGTCGGATTCGACTTAGAATCCGATAGATTTCTACGCTATTCTCAAACCATTTATGAAAGTCATCTGTGAAGGTTCCAAAACATTTTAAAAGTAGGTTAGGTTAGAAAAAAGGTATTTTTTTAAATAGCGTTTCAGAAGATTCCAAGGAATGTTTGAGAATAGCTATACATGTCTCAAGTTATGCTTACTCACTACAATGACATGACGAGCTTATAGGCCGGTATGACATTTTTAAAACTGCTTATTTCCTTCAATTCAATTTATTGCTTTTTTGCTCTAAACAAGCTGAAGTTGAAAAAAAAATCCCGATACAAAAAATATACTGCTTTACGTAAACATGGCCCTAAAATGTACCTTTACTATTTATTTGTTACTAACATTTGATACATAAATTGTAGTACTCTTAATTTTGATTTGCTCGCCCATTTTTTATTATATCTTAAGCACATCTATAACAAACCAATCGATACATCACACGTCAAAAGCCTTTGAACCGTTTAAACCCCAAGCTTAAAACCTAAAATAAACATACATACATTATAAACAGACATGTCCTTGGGAAATAAGCCCTCCTTCAGAGGGAGTTGGGTTAAAATAATATTTTGGAAGTCTCCACGGAACAATGTCCGGTGTACGGTGTTCAGTATTCTGATAATATTTTCAACGCTCTTGGAAGTTTGTCGATAGTTCCACACAAATCTCCTCTCAGCAATGCATTACCATCGATCGATATCAACATTGCTCTAAACTAAGTGGCTGTCCTGTGTAGCCTAGGAATAGATAGGAGGATTGATATAAGTATTTTTGGAACAAACCATATCCAAGTATGCTTTGTCGTTGTTTTTGTGTACCTTTGTTAGAAATATGTATGTATTGAGACTAACTATAACTACATTATCCTCCGGTTTTTAGAAGATAATCTATACACACATGTATAAAGTCACTCATGTACAAATAATATATTAATCTTACGTTTTCGCATTACTATTGATCCTTAAAAAACACTTTAATGTAAGAACTATATACTATTGTATTATGAAGATGTTCATTGAGTTTTCTCAGTAGAAAACACAATGAACACTCAATGAACACCTTAATAATCCTCGTAGAAGAAAAGTCGTGATTATGTTACTGTTTCTGTAAAATAATCTTTCATTCATTAATTCAGTCAATAAATTAATGGAATGAACGAACATAAATTGCCTTCACGTTTTATATATAGAATTTTCAGACGTACAGCTTATTATCTTTTCCATCTGATTGATGTTCCACTTAGTCAGAACACGCGTTTTTTTTTATAGTGCGCGGGGAGGTTGCTTTTTCAAAAACATTTTACTATGCGTACTGCTAAAACTTGGAATCAGCTTCTAGTGTCTGTATTTCCGCTGTGTTAAGACCTACTCTACTCTACCTACTTCTCTTCTCTACTCTCTTCAAGAAGAGAGTTAATAGGCACCTTCTGAGCAGGCTCGCTCCATCTTAGATCATCCTCATAATCCTTGTAGATATCTTGAGATCAGAGCCAACCGATTCTAAATAAAATAAAAACATGTTATATTCTATTTGATTATTTTCCACTGTGATATGGAATATCTTGGCTCTCAGTCTGTCTAAATAAACTCCATAAGCTTCACTACCTCGCTACATCAACGTAATACAGCATCCCTCCAAGGCTTGTGATAAAAGTTAAGTGCGTTCCTCCCCTCCTAACCTAACGTGAGGTATTAAGAATTTAGTGGAAGCATCACGGCATCGGTTCTCTTTTATAACCTTGTCGTCGACAGGCGAAGTTTGAGATTTTCATTGCCAATGTTGTATTGCCTATTTCATGTCCGGTTTTATTGAGTTGGAACAGAAGGAGAGACGTAATAGGAAAAGTTTACATTTCCGTTTTATATTTTTTGTTTTACTCGCTCCGTGGTGACCTCATCCTTGTTCTGGCCAAGAGCTAGTAAAACCCAGAGGTAACCTTAACAAAAGAAAAAGTTTTTGAACACTAATCAAGTTTATAATGACACAAAAACTCATAATCCGCGACGGGACTCGAACCCGCATCTTTCCTAAGGCCGGAAATCATTTGAGCAAAGACGGTGGTTCGAGTCGCGTCGCAGGGTATAAAATGTTGTGTCTTTACAACATTTGTATAGGTTGTGACCATGTCCAATCACTTGGAATACAAAAAAAATGCGTTTGATTCCTGATTTCCAACAAAATATATAGGTACTTGGGTTTTTTGTGTTGAAAAAATATGGCTATAAGTCAGCTCTATTATATTGAGCAATTAATTTATGATTTGAAACTGATCATTTACGATAATTGCCATATAATAGCATGGTTAATCGAGACAGTATCATGCAGGTCACATGCTAATACAGAGGAAATTTTGCTTGATTCGTTAAACACTGAATTTTAGTGCAACCTTTGACATTGATCCAGCTGCAAAAGGGAGGCATGAGATCAGGAATTACATACATAAACAACAGTCGTTTCATCCCCTAACAAAGGTCGGAATTTATCGGGGGGATGCAGACGCATTAAAAAAGGAAAATGTACCTTCAGTGTGTTTTCAAGTAACCAACCGGTGGAGTGAATAATAATTGCTGAAAGGTGAAATGTTTTCAATTAAGTTACCCTACACAGTTTTTCATTACTTACAGATAACGTGATTATTGTAATTAGTTTAGATGCTCTTGAATAGGACTTAGGATTTATACTTAGTTTTTAATTGAATTGATAAATACCACATAAATAATTAATGTCTGCTAAGTTTTCGGTCTAGGTCCAATGATAAATGCTATATTGCAACGCCCTAACAGGGTCAATGTATCTACTTTCACCTTAAGCTACCTTACATCTAAGCTATAACATGTATATAAGCAGGACATTATGCAATAAATGAATTGTGAATTTATTTTTAATTAATTATTTATTTTTAAACCGCCTCTGTGGTCTAGTGGTTAAACCCACCGATTTCAGATCCAGAGGCTTCGATCCCCACGGGGAGTACAATATATTGTGCTTGGTTTGGTTAGTGGTAGGATTTTGTTTAAGTCCGCCTGGCTAGCTACCACCATCTTACCTAATTCTGTCGCCATAATAACAATTCTTAAAAAAAATGTTGTGTTCCGGCATTCAGAGGTAAGATAGCCAGTTCCACGGTTTGTTGAGGATTCCGAGTGAAGGGCATCCGCCTTAGGCCTTATCTCAACTTGTTACCCAGGTGAGATGAAGGCCAAGCGCTTCAATAAAAAAAAACTGATTTCAATGCACGTTCACACCAAACCAATAGCCCCTGACCGTTTTCAGTTGGTCATACCATAGTAACCTTGCTGTTATCTTTTTTTGGAAGGAGTTAACAAATTTAAACTCACTTAGGTTACAGGTGAGAAATAACTACAAAAAAATAATTGTAAAAAAAACGATATTTTACGTTTGTTGTTTTTTTATTCGTTTAAGGCTTATGACCTATGGTAATAGCAACAATGTTAGCTGGTAGTGTAAGCTTGAGCTAAGACGTTAGTTGGCTTAAACGAAACCTATGAACAGAAATGTTGGTCCAAGTCTTCTCTGCCAGAAAACATTGGGAAATCCACGTTACGGTATATATTTAACTAGTTGGGTGCTGGCGGCTGCGCTGGAATGCTGTTCATTTGCAGAAACAATTTCAATTCATTGTGTTATTAATTTTCAGTGTAAACCTTTACTTTAGTCTACTCTCCCTAAACTCAGTTTATAATTAAGCTCCAAGTAATGAGCTCAGTCGATCGTCGGATCGCGCCCGTAAAGCGGTTCAGAGAAAGGCAAGGAATACCTATACAATAAAATACTTTCCTAAGTGGAGGAATTTATTAGGGTTAACAAGTTTTATGATTTAATTTACGTTTATGAAGATTTTACTGTAGGTAACTTCTAGTTGAAAACCTCGGTATTAAGTTAAATTACTTACGTGGATGTACTGTAATAAGTTAACATATATTAATGCCTTTTATTAAACTGTAAATTAAAGCCCCCTGGTGTGTCAACAGTTTCAATTTCATTATTACTTAACTAGTAAAGGAATTTTGACATTTGAAGTAAATAAATAATAATATATGTTTATTTTCTCAAACAAAGGTACATACATATAGCTAGTTACATTTTGTAATTGATTTAAAATCGAATTGTATTGTTTTGTAAGAGACTGGTGTCTGTGCTGTTCCGGCTAAGCTCGGCAGCTTACGCAGTACGTACCATAAGGCATCTTACTGATGAAACCACGGCAAGGTTAGTTTATTTTAGTTACTTTCACAGCGTTATGTCCTATGGCATATTTTTATGGGGAAATGCAGCAGATATTGAAAGCATTTTTATCCTGCAAAAGAGAGCTGTACGGGCAATTTATAAATTGAAAACTCGTGACTCT
The DNA here is from genome assembly GCA_951394065.1 of Venusia cambrica. Taxonomy (NCBI): domain Eukaryota; kingdom Metazoa; phylum Arthropoda; class Insecta; order Lepidoptera; family Geometridae; genus Venusia; species Venusia cambrica. The sequence continues at coordinate 9,385,360 of OX596035.1, forward strand.
CTCAGGGAACGTTTTAAAGAGATTGGTATTATGACAGTCAGCTCCCAATATATTTATGAAAACCTAATGCACGCTCACAGGAACATTGATGAGTTTGGTAAAAGAAGTGATGTACACAGTGTTAATACTAGAAATAAAAATAAACTTGACATACCTAGGTATCGCTTAGGAAAAGTAAATAATTCATTCTTAGGAAACTGTGTACGATTCTATAATAAGCTTCCTCAAAGCGCCACCAAACTCTCTGCTCGTAAATTCAAATTGTATATAAAGAATAATCTAATTAAAAGAGCCTACTACAAAATAAGTGACTATATCGACGATAAGAACGCGTGGCCCGATGTTGCTATACCAGTTGACAGTTAAATGGCGATTTCTCAATGTCAAGAAACTGCCCATTAGATAGTTATGTAGTAATCAATGTTTTAAGATAATATTAAGTTTTTTGTTTTATGATGTAGGTAACACTTGTAATGTTATTAAATTATTATAAACAATGTACCTAAATGTTAAATGGATCATCAAAAAATTAATCAGCCCGAGGTTCTTGCCTTTCTCCTTGTGTGCTGGTCGCGATTCCGAACAGGCGGTAGATTTGACGTTTCAAAATGATCCTAAAAATCTTAATGAATAAAAATATTTGACTTTGACTTTGACTTTGACTGTGATAGGTTCAGAAAAAAACTACAAAAATATAAAATAAACAAATATTTCAGGACATTAATTTCACACAGTGCTATCTAACCTCAAACTAAGCAAAGCTTGTAATATAGGAAATATAGTAGGTTATAATGATGTTGTTTATACATCTTTAATGAGTCTACATTAATGTAAATACGCATACTTTTGATTAGGGCTTTGCGTTGACTGGTCAGTTATTCAAAGTTAGTCAAACGTAGAACAACACTGGGATAAACAAATATAGTGGCCCGAGTGAGCTCTTAACGCCGCAGGGGAAGGTTCTACTTCATGCAAAGCGTACATGACGGGAGAATATGTCATCTAAGGTCCTGATATATGACAGGCCACCGAGCTGTTAACTTATGGAGTTCCTTACCATGCTATAGAGGTGGGAAATCGTCGTTTATATCGATATACGGTCTACACCGTAATACCCACCAGCTGTTATTGTTGGAAAATGTGTCTGGCAAATAATAAAAACCTTTTTTTTCTTTTCATCACATACGTTTTACAACAAAGGCGGATAATAGTAAAACGTATGAGAGGTCGGCCCACTGGTGTCAGATCCAGAGGTCCCGGGTTTGATCCCCAAGTGGAGTACAATATTGTGCTCAGTTTGGTTGGTGGTAGGACTTTGTTGAAGTCCGCCTGGCTAACTACCATCATCTTACCTAATTCTATCGCCATAACAACAATTCTTAAATTGATGTGTTCCGGCATTTGGAGCTAAAAATCTAGTTACTCAGTTTGTTGAGGATTCCAGGTGTAGTGCGCTTCCACATTCGGCCTCATAATAACTTGAAACAAATAATCTGGTGAGATGAAGGCCAAGAAGCTCCCGGTCGTACAACAAAAAATATACGTCTCTACTAACAAAAATATGTAATAAATATCCAAAATAAGTGTAATGTCATTCAGTACATACATGATTAGGTGTTGTTTTCCACTACTGTGAAACCATTTAGCTACTTTTATCCGGTTATCACACGTGTGAAGCCGAATTCAGAAGCTAGTAGCCAAATTGACTTACCCTACCAATCCGTTTGAAGACAAAATAAGCGCATTATCGATACTGGTTGCCCATCCCTACCCAAACACTTTACATTCATCGCGCCGCTTGGCGGCAAACGACTAATCTCGTGATATATCGACGCTCACCTTCCTTTATCTGGTGGATATCTGAAAAAGTGCCCCATTATTACGGTAGGATTATGCCTCTACTGCTCCGGGAAGGAAGCTTAAGCCTCTTCCGATGAGTGTTTACTGCCTTCAGTGTATCGTATCGCAAATTAACTAAAATTGTTGTTTTTCTTTTATAAATGATGGGATAGTTCTTGACCTCAATGTCTAGCTCTAGGGCAATGCAAAGAATATCATATTATCAGTATATACCTAGTATTTTTTTTTTGTATGAAACATTTATTCAACAAAAAGTACAATTAAACTAACTATGTACAAAGGAATCAGTCAGATTACCTAAGGACCGTTACAAACGGCCTATAGGTAACTCAACTGTTCCAGACCAGTACGAGACGGAAGCGTGCCCAAGACACTGGCTGCATTGCCACGCTGAATAGCTATGCTAATTCGCTGGCCTAAATAAGAGCCAGCCCTTGGGTCACGTGTCACCTCAATCAAAAGCCCCGCAATATTTTTGAAAACCCGGAGGGCTCCCCACGGATTATTAAATATTAGTAAATCATATTATGAAACTGGAATTTCATCTTTTTTTTTATTGTACGACGGGGAAGCGCTTGGCCTTCATCTCACCTGGTTTCAAGTTATGATAAGGCCGAAGGTGGAAGCACACTTCATATGGAAACCTAAACAGTCTTAGGAACTGGATATCTTACCTCTAAATGCCGGAACACAACATTTTAGAATTGTTTTTTATGGTGACAGATTTAGGTAAGGTGCTATTTTTATTGTTTTTTTTTTTTTTTTATTGTACACATAAATATGATTATAACATGTCATAAGAAAACATATGTACAGAGGCGAGCTTAACCCTTAAAGAGTTTTCTACCAGCAAACCTTTGAGAGAGTGAGAGTTGCTACACTGAAAAGGTAGAAAAGTGTACTTGAATTAAAATAAAATGTTAATAGACAAATTAAATATACATACAGATATCAAAAGTATACCTACACAAATATATTTAATACCTACTAAATACATACAAATATATCTTTACACATTTTATACATACACATATAAATAAATACAATAATGATAAATAGCTAGCTATTAGCTAGCCAGGCGGATTTAAACAAAGTCCTACCACCAACCAAACCAAGTACAATATTGTACTCACTTGGGGATCGAACCTGGGATCTTTGGATCTGACACCGGTGGGCGGCATTTGTGGGCTGTTGGTGTATAAGTACTACAAAGTGTCATTAGAGCATAAAACATTCTTTCCACTCCTGTTTCTTCAAGTCTGTATATAAAAATGTAAAAGAAGAAGAAATAGACGTATTTTGAAACGGAATATCAAAAAGTTACCATAACAAAGTAAGGCAATCCTACTGGAGGAGCAAACAAGTCGGTTATCTTGGGCCGGGGAAGTTTGACAAAGCATTTATTGTCAGACTCACGGCCCACGGCACATGGAGATAACGACTTGAGTCTTGCAGCGACTGAACGGACTTACTTTACTTTAAAGTTCAATCTGTTATTATAGATTTGGAAAACGAGTTCTGACGTATAATTCTAAGATTGTGTGTTGATGCTCTACATGGGAGATTCCATAACTGATTTAGCCTAAAACGGGAACTCTGGAGCAATGTTGCCAGCAATCCAAGGTGTTTCTCTGTTATTTTAAGGTGTTTGGCTGGCTGTGATCAGGATAGCACAATACGCCAATGCATGGGGAACGTCAATGCAGAATATACTACCCCTATTTTAATTAGAATGAGCATAAAATGATTTTAAGATGCCGTGCTGTAAACTGTGGCGCCGCGGCTTGGGAATCGATCTCCAATTCAGCCCTGTGGATGTCGTAAAAGCCGACTAAGTGCTGCTCAGAGAGCTTCAAAAATTATTTTAAATATTTACGATCACCAATCCGCCTGCCAAGCTCGGTGATTATGGCAAGAACCTCTTATTTTGGAGGAGGTTCTGTCAAGGACATTAATTACTAAGTAGTAGTAGGTGTAATCGTTGAGTAGCGTATTTTATTTATACCGCAATGGATTCTAAGGTAAGTAGGTAAGTAGTAGGGTAAAAAGTATGTCTAATGTACCTTAGTATTTGAAATAGTCCGGCCCAGTGCCGTGTGCACTGGGCAGGATGGTTACGGATGGTTTCAACACACATTTTAAGGCAAAACATTACGTTTCCATATTCGCCGTCTAAAAATTTTCTTGACGTCTCGTCTTGTGGGCTATTTTCATATATTAGAATAGCGGCAATAGAAATACACACTCTTTGAAAATTGCAACTGTCTACTTATAACGATTCATGATGTAAAATATGAAAAAGAATGAAAATAGTGTCTGTCTGTCTATCTGAAGGCTGTCTTCAGATAGACAGACAGACACTATTTTCATTTATTATTATTATTAGGTACAATTAGGTGTATAATATATACTGCTTGGCACATTCTCCCCCTCCAACCAGAGGCGTTTATGTTAGCCGATTAATCAAATACTCAAATAAGTTTTGCAACTCAAAAACATATCAGACAGGCAGGATCAAACCCAGCGACTTTCTCAAACTATCCCACGATTAATAGTCCGAGAGCCGGCAGTATAAATCTAGTTAGATAACGTAACGATGACTGAGTGCATCGCATTATGCTAAACTGGAAGCCATTTCTTTGGGAACTATTCGAGGGACTAGATGCATTATCTGGTTTCATATTTCACGAAGCGCTGTTTCAGTATTCTGAACACGCCGTCGTCAACTTACTGATTTAGAACAAAGTGGAGTCAGCTCCTGTTCTATTATTTCCGTTTTGAAGTAAAAATATTTTGGAACGCTTGCACTGTGAGAGGTTGGTAATCTTGGTTTCAAAATATTGTATCCGTCTTAAGTTATCAAATTGGATCCTTTAGTAACACTATAATATACGCAGAAAAAGTATCAAGGGGAGACAAACGACAAATACTTTACGACAACCTTGAATTAGTATAATAATAGCAGTAATAAAATGTCTTTAAATAATTAGGTATGTAAACCAGAATGTAGCCCTTATACTTTTGTCCACTAAAACATTGAACTTTAAAACTGTTCCCATCTTTATTCTCATTATGTCAGTTATTCAAATTATGACCTCCTCAATCCGCGCCATTACCAATCTTATGCATAACAAAACGAGCAACAAACGCTCCCACCGAACAAAAGGCACAACTTCACTTAATTTAAAGTGTCATAAGCCAGCGTAGAATTATAAAACAATACAATAATTTAGCTGCCGGTGCGGAGGGATGAACAGAGAACACTGGCATTGTGCGTCTGCATCAAATCTGCTTTGCGATCCTTTCATGAAAACGTCGGCTTAAAACCTCATTTAGCGCGGCCTCAACGCCTCAACTCAGAAGCCAGGGCCAACAGAATTACTCTCTAGTCTTGTAATTTAAATAAGTTCCGAGTCTGTCGCATTGTATTCGTTAATTCGTTCATGACTTAGCGCACATCAACCGCCCATTAGTGTCCAATGCTGGACAGAACCTCCTCTATGGCAGAGAGTTTTTCCATAATCACCACACTTGGCAAGCGGATCATTAATCGCAGTAAGCGTGTAGATTATACACAGAAGGAAGCTCCTGCCTTTCTTCTGGTGGCATCACTTAGTAGGCTTTTACGACATCCATGCGCTGAGTTAGAGCCGCGACGGCCACTGCAATAATATAAATCATAAGATCTACGCTCTGAGAAGGTACTTGAAATATTATGTATTTTAGTGGCTATATAATTTTCATCTTCCTGCCCGCTATCACACACTAGGTAGGATCAGCACAACATGCTTTCTACCTTCACTCTTCAATAAGATTTATGAAATTTAAGCCATAATATTTTCGATAAACATTTGAAATCTCGAAATACAAAATATTTGCCAGGTAATATAATTCTGAAATCAACAACTATTTAAACTAAAGATAAAGTACCTCATTGAATCACATTTGCTGGAAATATGTAAAAGGATAAAGTCTTGATAATCCCCTTTGATAAGGATCTGATATTATTATCATGAATAATCATTAATTTAGAATTTAAAGAGATTCGCATGAGGTCATCCTTTGAAAGAACCGTCTAGGAGTGAATAAGACTATAAATGATAAAACAAACATAATAACGTTTTGCAGTTAACATATCAGAATATTATCACATAGATAGATAGATAGATAGATAAACTCTTTACCAAGAAACAAAAATAAACAAACAAGCAGAGAACACTTAAACTATGGGTGGCCTAATTGATAATAGCTATTTTTCCACATATTTCATAGCAGCATGGTATAGTTTTAATTATAACCATTTGAATTATCACCAGACTTCAGCAGAAGGGGTTCTGCTGAAGTCTGGTAGTACCAGAGTATAGATGAGCTGAGATAGGCATAAAAATATATCATCAGAATGAGCAGATTTGATGAATTACCTACCCTATTAGCTACCTGGGTAGGTTTCTATTTATTTTTTATTTTTGTCGGGGAAGCTTTCATATCACTATGGATTTAGGTTCTGATAAGGCCGAGGGTGGAAGCGCACTTCAATCGGAATTCTCAACTGTCTGAGAAACTGGCTCTATTACCTCTTAATGCCAGACCACAACTATTTCGAATTGTTGTTATGGCGACTTTGGTAAGATGGTGGTAGCTAGCCAGGCGGACTTTAACAAAGTCCTAAAACCAGTTTAATTTCCTCAGTTTGTTGAGGATTCCGCCACCATCAGCCTTATCATAGCTTGAAAATAAGGTGAGATACAATACTACTACTTTATACTGTCGTACAATATAAAAAATAACAGGATCGCCAACAGCTTTACTGCATCTATACATTCCTTTTCACTTTGACAAAGTTTTAGTTCTCGGGCCTAACCACTAAGTCTTATAGCATTCTCGTTTTTTCTACAACGGATAGATAGTGACAAAAGTAAAGTAATATCAAATCAAGAATGCTATATAAGAGGTCGTGGTACCCACGCATCCCTGATTCATTATGCCAATTATAGGTGACCACAACATTGAGATATATTATGTTGCTAAAAAGATGAAATTCTAATCTTAAAATATATTTAACTGAGACTAAATGCTTATTATTATCAGGTACTTACTTCATATTATCTGTACAAGATATAGGTAAGTATGAAAGAACTTTCAAGAAAGGTCAAACTTGCAACGGTTTATTGATATGTTTAATTGTTAAGGAATAGCTTCTGTTAACCAAACCAATCCACTGTTTTATCACGGAAACTTGTTTCTAATATTGCAATAAATTGTACCTTTAAAAAGGTCACGTAAACACACCAGACTGATCACACACGCTAATAGTTTTCAATTTGCTTCGTTTAATCAATGGTAAGTCCCAAGGGAGTGTATTACACGAACAGACAGACATCAAAGGCGCATGATACCTGTACAGAAGTCAAACAGTTTCTGGAGTTAATTGAAAACGACGAATGTATTTACACAGTGAGCTGGACTGTGTGCACGCCTCTTGTCCACTATCAAAGACCGGAGGCTGTGTGGTTAATAAACACTACGTTATAAATAATGAATATTAAATGAATAAAACTGTTTTTCAGCTGGTTGTTTTAATTAAAAGTCGCATCATTTTTTACCAAAAAATCGCGTAAGATTAACTAGCTAAAACATATAGCTAAAAACAGAAAACATTAGCGTGGCAATGCAGCCAGTGTCTTAGGCACGCTTCCGTCTGGTACTGGTCTGGAACAGTTGAGTTACAAATAGGCCGTTTCTAACGTTCCTTAGGTAATCTGACTGCTTTCTTTATACATAGTTAGTTTAATTGTACATATTATTTTAAATGTTTGCAAAAATATATTTTTATTATAAACAAAAGAAAACAAATGATTACCATATTTTAAAATGATTAAGATCATTTATGAGACAAACAAATGACTTATACACGATTGGGTTTTGAGTCATTTCCTACGAAAACATTGCTAGAGTCACTCGAAAATAACAATGAGTCATCTAATTGTAAATCTAACCAATTTCTCTAAAAGGTTTGCTGGAACTTACCTTATCAAAATTCAAAGACGCTTGACGTTTGAAACAGCCACTCAATTAACTCAATAGCTCCGAGAAGTAAACTTTAAACCGCTAAAACTCAAACACAAATCGGTTAATGGAGCTTATTGAAATCAGCCATCGCGCTAATCAATACGTATAAATGTCGCAATCGTGATTGTAGACGTTAATCCGAGCCTACTCTATGTAAGGGGAGAGTTCAAAGACTTTCGTAGATCCAGGGGTGTACTTAGGAGCGCGTAGCGCGTAGCCGTAACTCGTAGACGCGCTACGAGAGTGCTACGAACATGGCAGATTCCGACACGACGAAGGTTAAGTTCCTGTTTGTGAACAGTGATTACTCTGAGTATATGAAGCAAAGCAGCGGCTTAACCAGAAGGCAGGTCGCGCGATACCAAGCGATTATAGCTGAGGGCGTGCAATGAAAGCGCTCAAGGCGAGGTATATATCTTTAAGAAAGATTAACGATCTTCAGGTAGCGAGAGCCGGGTCGGGCTATAATTAAACGCAACGGATGGAGCATCCCTATAGATTTAGGGAGGGTTGGCGTCTTGCTGAGTTATGATTTCACACTAGACGATGTGATTGGCACTTTGGCACCTTGTAATGAGGGAGATGAAATGACTTTTTGATGTGAAGCGAGCATCGTGCTTCACTTCCGGTTCATTTCACTGCCAATGATAACTTTAATAACTGCTTCTACTAAAATATTTGAATATCGCCGATGATATTTCAAAAGTTTTAACCGCCTCTTTGGTCTAGTTGTTATTCCACCGATATCAGACCCAGAGGTCTCGGGTTCGATCTCTGTGGGGTTTCAAATTTGTATCTGATTGTTGGTAGAACTTGTAATAAGTTTGCCGGGCTAGCTACTACCATCTAACCTAAGTCTGTCGCCATAAAAACGATTCTAAACTGTTGTGGAGGTAAGATAGCAGTCTCAGTTCGTTGAGGATTCTGGTTGAAGTGCTTTTCCACCTTCGACCTTTTCACTACTTTACATCAGGTGAAATGAAGGCAAAGCGTCTTTACCGCCGTACCATGATATTAAATCCATTAGTACATAAACAGCATGCATCAACTAGCAACCGTCTACTATTGCATATAAGTCTCACTCACAGGAAGATTACGTTTATTTATGACCGCAATATACTAAGTATGTAAAATTCACAATGTCCTTATCCCTTCGAGAGGTCTCGCAGATATTAGAAGTCGCAAAGGTCACATATCTTCCATGGCTCGCCGAGCGTGACCGCACTGTCACATATTTTACTTCGCCCTTTCTTATCCCAGAGTTATATCAACCTAATATACTTCTTCAGTATTGTGGGTAGGCGGTTTGTGTGCTAAACTTCTGCAATTAGAAACGGAAGGGGAAACCGTAAAACATAATAATATATTTTATGGTACTCTAATTCAGTTATAAAAGAACCGTATCCGTGGTCTAGTGGTTCAACGCACCGATTTCAGATCCAGAGGTCCCGGGCTCGATCCCCAGGTGGAGGACAATATTGTGCTCAGTTTGGTTAGTGGTAGGACTTTGTTGAAGTCCGCCTGGCTAGCTACCACCATCTTACCTAATTCTTACCGGGCTCTTGTTTAGGCCAGCGAATCTGCATAGCATTCAGCGTAGCAATGCAGCCAGTGTCTTGGGCTCGCTTCCGTCTGTTACTAGCCTGGAACAGTCGATTTACGTATAGAACGTTTGTAACGGTCCTTAGGTAACCCGACTGCTTCCCTCGTATATAGTTAGTATAATTAATTGTAGAGGTTCCTACATATTATTTTTAATGCTTGTGAATAAAGACCAGTTGTAGTTATAAAACTAAATAAACCGCCTTTACGTGGTTGTTTGAGTAACATTCCATAATAGCCTCTACTGTAACTCTCCGCTGAATGTAGGTACATAGCATTCTAAGTGCGTGGGGACATTGCATTCTGTAATGCGCGAACAATGATACTGGCGTCGGATCGATTGTCCGTCTGCTGTTGGTATTCCACTAATCTCTACACAGGTACAGTCAACAGTCAAATCTATTAAAAACCTTGAATTCACCCAACCACTGAAACTGAAATTGCAAAAAATTAAAATCTTTTACTTTACCGCCTCTGTGATTGTGGTTCATCCCACCGATTTCAGATCCAGAGGTTCCGGGTTCTATCCCTAGTAGCATTATTTTGCTGGGTTTGAATGGTGGTAGGATTTTGTTTAAGACCAGCTGGCTAGCTACCACCATCTTACCTAATTCGGTCGCCATAATAACAATTCTTAAAAAAATATTGTGTTCTGGCATTTACAGGTAAGATAGCCAGTTCCTCAGTTTGTTGAGGATTCCGGGTGAAGTGCGCCTGCACCTTTGGCCTTATCTCAACTTGCTACCAGGTGAGATGAAGGCCAAGCGCTTCCCCGTCGTACAATTAAAAAAAACAACTTCCAACGTCTGCATTTCTGCTGTTACGATAAAAGCTAATAGGCACCTATTGGGTAGACTTGCTCTACCGTGGATGTCATCTTTAGTTTCGAAGTCTAGAGCCAACCCTTTCGAAAAAACAAAATTGTTTATAATTATACGATGCCACAAGCGTAGGAACGTTGCTATGAGCGTAGACACGTCGCTAGGAGCGTAGACACGTCGCTACGAGCGTAGACACGGTGTTACGAGCAAGATAGGTCCACCGTAACTGATTTTTTTTGTCGTACAAGGAACTAGTAATTAGGTGTTCTACATAAATTGCTTAGCATCGTAATTGGCAATTTCATGAATTTTTGTTACTGAAAAGTATATTATTTTTAAAGTAATGAAAGCCAAACCGCAAACTTGTCATCATATCTTTTATCGGTTTTCTCGTACAATCTTGATTGTGCAACAATAATTATTTATTACTATAGAATATAAATTACTTTCAAAATAAAAGCGAATAAAAATTTACGATCTTATGACATGAGAGCGATCTTTTCTGATAAACATTTTGGACTAGATTACTTCCACAAATTTGTAAGACGGTACAAATTAATGACACTTGTATTTGTAAGTACTATGTAGCACATTAAAAACCGTCCGGTGCCCGCCCTATGCATGTTCCTACGTACGAGTAGTATTGTGTGTACCTTGTTCTGTTTCCTGTGGACTGTACGTACACAAACCGATATGTCAATTAGGGTATTGGATAGCTCACGGCAAATTGCAAGGGTGGAGTGCTATGACGAACTGTTTAAATTGAATCCTTTATGACGTAAAGTTCTTTACATTACGATAAGTTGATCAGATTTCGTTTGCTTGTTCCATTGTTTATTAAGTTCTATGTTACATATTTTATTGGTAGTAGAACTGTGTCTAGGCCCACCTAGCTTAATCAAAGACAAACATCTTAATTAGTTAAGATGGTCGTAGATAGCTCCCACCATCTTACATAATTCTGTCACCACAACAACAATTCTGAAATTGTTGTGTTTCGGCATTGAGAGATAAGACAGCCAGTCACTCAGACTGTTAAGAAATCCGGGTGAGGTGCGCTTCCACCTTGGGCTTTATTATAATATGAAAAACCAGGTGAGATGAAAGCCACGCGCTTCCCCGTCGTACAATAAAATATATGTAAATATATTGATTAGTAATACTTTTTTAAGACCATAATGAGTGATCAAGTTAAAAAACAGTAAATTATGAGTTGAAATGCCCTTAAAAATGGCATATTCTTGTTTATTTACCAGTCCATTGGAGGTAATCTCTCTGATCTCGACTAACACAGCCCATTCTAGTTGTCACGTTCGCAAATAGACTGAACGGACTATCTGTTCAGTCTAATTTAATTTTCTGTTCGCTCAGACTGCCTAAAATATACTCATTTGAAATTCCAATGCAATTCCAGACGTGTCCTTTTTATAAACCCATTCGGATGCACTCCAGGAGGCTATGTTAACCAAATTAAAGGTGTATGTGTGAGCTTTGCTGGGGAATGTCGTTATGGGGAGGGGTTTTATTCAAGTGCGCATAATTTGGCATTTTAGAAAGCATATAAAAAGCTTCATCACTTACAACGAACGAATCTTTTTCAAACCCTTTTGAAATATTTTCGGAGTTTCTACTCTGATAGTTCTATTATAAACAATCGAACAATAATCAATTAATTTCGAGCATTAGCCAACAAAACGTAGGATATTAATTGAGGATACAATAACGGTGGTAATTATTAAATTATTTATTAAATCAATAATAATATGTTTCATGCAAATATGCGGGATCAGAAGCCGGCGTCCATTTCTCCATTTACGTTTGACCCCATTACCTCTAAAAAAAGATTTTTTTAGCATACTCAAGGAAGGCTCACGCCATCGTTGACCTCGAGGTCAAGATGTTGACCCAACGTACAAAAACATGTTTCTCGTGACGTGTAACTGCAAAACGGTAATCTGAGCATCCATCTATTTCCGCAATAAGTAACGAGCTGCCGACTCTCGACAATTCCGTTTATTTAAAACTTTAATAAATGAGATCCCTTTAAAACTGTGGCTTGGATCAGATAAAAATCATCACAGCATGAAACCTGGCTTCACCAATTCCAATAGACGTTGGTAGTAACCGTCCCGGATTAATATGCTTTCTCACAGACGAAACTGCATTGAAATCGGTGCTCTAGTTTTTGAGTTTATTGGTCATACACATACACAGACACAAACAGACATACTAAGGCCATAAACTTATACTACCCCTCTGTTAAGTCGGGGGTTAAAATCGACCTCAAATACTCGTTTTAATACTAAGTACACTTGAGAATCCAAATTGTAGAACCAATTGGCTATTAAATTACTGAGCCAACGAGACAGCTAAATCCCATTGCAATAGCTGTTCTTTGTCCTCTTCGATTTCCAATACCACAATGTCTTTTATTTTGGGTCTCAATTCTGCTCCACTGCACTCCCTATGAGAGTATTTATCGAAAATAATAACAAGTAATCGTCTAGGAAATTGTTTAGAGTACAGGCTTAGAAAACAGTTTAGTTCTTATCTTATTGAATTTTACCGACAAATTCAGCTAAAGTGGAAGCTCTCATATTTATTTCTCCTTATTTTGAGCTCTTCGCAGATACCAACAAGAATTTTGGTATATTTTAGTAAGGTACCAAGCTAATTACAGCACGTTAAAATTACAAAACGGTAAACTCAAAAAAACAAAATTATCGCTCCCCTCACGCGCTCTCTTTTGGTTTTTGAGGCTTTGGACCATGACAAAGTAGAATTGACTACAAAAATACCTCATGCATTGGACATTTATCACCAAACCACAGTCGTGTCAGAGGGTATTTTGGACGGTAATAGTCGGACAATCGGACAGGAACCTTGGAACATTGGATCCAGTGATAATGTGCCTTGAATAAGTGATGCTACTGCAAATAGCCGGTAAAAATATAGAGTAGTGGTTTTGCAGACACTTTTTATTGGAGCTTAGCAATAGAACTTATTTTTATTAAAAGACGTTAATACGGATTCCATTTCAATGCACTCTTAACACTATTTTTTTTCTAAACAGATGCTGATAATTTTGTGTCAATTAGTCTTTTTTGAGCTTAAAAGCCACGGCACAGAGCTGAAATTGCTTATTATGCTTGCCGTATATATTTTTGTGTGAACTATTTATCTTTTTCTTCCCACTTCTTAACTTATCTAACTTAACTATTACTTTTATTCAGGCCAGCAATGTCAGCATGGCAATTTAGTCAGTGCCTTGGGCGCGCTTTCGTCAAAGTCAAAGTCAAAGTCAAAGTCAAAGTCAAAGTCAAATTCAAAGTCAAAGTCAAAGTCAAAGTCAAAGTCAAAGTTGTTCTTTTTATTTATATTAGCGGTCAGAGCATCGTGTCTTTAGTATTAAGTTATATCTTCTAGAAATAACTAACTTAGAAATTAGAAATACCAATAAATAGCTAACTATCTTTTTGTGACCTTATTGTTTGGATAAATTATAACAACCATATACAATAAATTATATTATACAATAAAAAAGGATTCAATATTTTTGTCAGCTGCTCTATTCGATAATACCACTAGCTATTAGTCTCTGCGTTCTACCTGCTCTACGATCTGACCGCAAAGCGCTCTACGTGTACCAGGTTCCGGTCGGTCAGACGTACGAGAATAGACAAAATGTAATGGCTTTTTAAGTAAAAGCTACAAAGCTAAGTTATTACGCTTATTTTACTACATTTCTGTGTTCATCAACAGGGAAGCGCTTGGCTTTCATCGGTGTCAAGCTATGATAAGGCGCAGAAGATGGAAGCGCACTTCAGCCGAAATCCTAATAGACTAAGTAACTGGCTACCTAACCATAAACCTAAATGCCAGAAAACAACAATTGAGATACGATCAGACTTGGTTTGGCTGGTGGTAGGATTGGTTTCAATTTCACCTGTCTAGCAACCAGTATTTTATAGCGTCAGACTTAGAAGAGATGGTAGCTAGCCAGGCGATCTCAATCAAAGTCGTACCAATAACCCAGCACTAATGTGGGTACAACATTTGAGCTGGGTTTGTAGTAAGAGGCTGAACCTGGGACATTTGAGACAGACACCGGTGAGTAAACCACTAGACCACAGACCTCTGTAGTCTAGTGGTTCGCTCAACGGTATCAGCAATTACAATCAGGTACAATCAGGCTTGCAGGTAAAATTGCCAGTTCCTCAGTCTGTTGAGGATTCGGGGTGAAGCGCGCTGTCACCTTTGGCCTTATCATAACTTGACACCAGGTGAGGTGAAGGTTTCATTCAATAAAAAAACATGGCTATTACATATATGGCATATATATATTAAACCTACCTATATAAGTGGACTGGTTTTTTTTAGCTTGACATTTGTTCTCCTCCCAAAGTTCCTCAGGAAGTAATCGCTTCTAAGTAAAAAAAGGTAAAGACCACCCATTTAAAAGTGGTTGAATTTTGACTACGGGGAAACCACAAGTTGTAAAAAGTGATATTATTTCGAGCCGCGTGAATCATTATTTTGTTAATCGAGTCGCATTATCGTCCCGACAACAATAAAGATGGCCGATCGTTATATTCACATTACCATATATTATTTTAATGAGATTACAATAAGCAATGAATATTTAACGATCAGTTAATATACAAAGAAACCAACTAGGCAAATGCACCATACCAGGGATAGTATTTCTTAGACATAAGCAACATGGTATATACGTTATCATAACTTGATAGGTCTTGGTATGAGTTTCTGACAGCTAACTGAAAATATTTTCGTGTAGGGCGCTTATTTCCATACATTTGGTTAGCGGAATAGTAAAGCAAATGTAGTTCCTTTCAATGTCCGCTAACCAAATGTATGGAAATAAGCGCCCTATACGAAAACGAAAATAGTTTCCGTTAGCTGTCAGTAACTCATACTAAGGCTTGATGAAGGTCCAAGCAAAGTAGTATTTAACTTTTACTTTTCGGACAAGTGCCCAAACAAGCATATTCACAAACTCGACGTCAGAATGTTCTTCTCCACAATAAAGCAGCGCGGGTGCCAAAACATATTTTTTGTAGTTTCTTAAGGAGCTAAACGTCTGGTGCAGCCCGACTCTTCGTCGCCAGCGGTATTAAGTAGCCTCACTTGCATGCCTAAAATGCTGCCAAGTAAACAATAGGGCTAAGCGTTTAACCTCACTCTCTCTCTCAGCTCTCTTGGAAACCAGATAATTTTTTTTTAGAACGGGTCCGTCATCGTCATAATTGCTTGTCTAAAAAATTACTTGAAAATATCTAACCCCAAACTAAGTCTAGTTTACAATATGGGACTAAGATGAAGGATATAATACTTTAACACTTTTTTTACTGTACGACGGGGAAGCGCCGTCATCTCACCTAGTTACAAGTTAAGATAAGCAAGGATTGACTAAAATGACTGAGCTACTACAGCTTAACAGTGGGCAGCATTGTATGTATGTATGGGTCTGCAATTCTCCAGTGTAACGAACAAAAACCAATATAATGGCGGCTGAAAGCTAAAAAAAAAATTTTACAAATAACCAACTTCCTGTCCATTTCTTTGGTTGCATTCCCATAATGATTCTATACAAATATTGAACAGACAAAAGACAGTCCGTGCGCCACACTTATCGAGTGGGAATTTTAGAAAGGGCCATGATAAAATAGGAAAATGGACCTTGTTCTCATTTTTTCCTACCTACCACAGTCTTGAAACCTAAGCCGTTATAGTTATAGTTATAGTTAGAGAAGTAAATACATATACAGATTTGAAATGGATTTTATAGTCCTTATGGTCTTTACGTAATGAATCAGGTCTAAGACCAAATAAATAAATAAATATCACAAGACATTAATTTTACACAGCGCCATTTAGCCCCAAACTATGCATGGCTTATATGGGAACATAGATATATATATATGGGAACTAGATTACGGATAGAATATTTTTTAATACATACGTACTATATGATACAACACCCAAATACAGAACAAACATCTATATTCATCACACAAATGTTTGTCCTGGGTGGGAATCGAACCAGGCTTGTTATTAAATAGAGTCTGTAGCATTATATTTCTAGACGGGCTGCAGCATCTTAGCACTCATGTTTCGCCATCGAGCTTGTAATTGCCAAATTTATGGCGCCCTACAACACTAACGTAATTGTGGTCTGCGACGGCGGTGGCATGTATCACTCCAAATTAGATTTAGAGGAAATGCGCAAAATGGCTGTCAGTGAAAGTGGCTTCTTCACTCGTTATTTACTAGTCTAGCTTTCTGTTACGTAGTGTGACGTTCAATGGTTGTTTACGAGGTGAAAAATGGTACAATTTGTTGAGTAAAATCATTTAACATTGATCACAATGCAAGTAAATTATTTTATTCAGCAAATTTCCATTTCAAGTTAATCATAGATATTGCAATTTAAATCGAGCACCTAACTCCTAACATGACTTTTCGATAACTCTCACGGTTTCTGACTTGGCCTCAGTGGCCCTGGAAAAAAATGTGTATATCTTGTTATGTTTTTATGTGCTGCCTTGTGTATAAGTGTCAAATAAATGATTATTCTTTCTTTCTTGGTGTACAATATTATATCTGCATATTTTTATTATTAAATATTGTACAATATCAAGTTAGAAAATTTCAATCATTACGTTATTTTTACTGGATGACTCCTGGAGTAGCGAAACGGCACGGTGACAATTTTCTAAAGGTTCCCACCGTGCAGTTTACTCCGACAAAACAAACTTATGATGTATTAATGCCTTAAAGAGAAGCAATTTATTTATGAATATAAGCTGAAGATGTTTGTACTGCATATGGGTATTGTATTGAACGATAGTCTGTTTAGAAAAAAAAGGATCTAAGTATTCTATTTGTAATCTTGTTCCCATATAACGGCTATGGTAAGCTTGGGGGTAGATGAAGCCATGTGAAATTGATTTCCTATAATGTCTGCAAAATTGTATTTATACATAGCTCCATTTACGGGGTGTGCAAGTTGGAAATACAATCAAAACAGATAAGACAACAATCCCAACATTTCTGTAGCCACAGGTGAAAGTTGAGAACAAAAAGCTCACAGGCGTAGCATGCGGGAAAACCTTTGAAATGTCATATAAACAGCTCTTTAAACTTTATTGTACCGGTTTACCAGTTTGTTTCCAACTTCGTGACCCCGAAGGCATTTCTGTTTTGTTTATTTTCTAAATTAACGTCAAGCTAAGTTCGTAGATGATACGTACTGATAAGTCTTTACAAGGGTTTCGGAACCAAACCAAATCAGGTTCTAGTACCTGATTTGGTTTGGTCCCGAAAACCAAGGTATGTACCTAAGGTAGGTACTTACCTCCTACTAGTCTACTCTGGGCAATGGAATCGCTGATTTTTGCTAGCGATACATCACGTGGAAGTTCTGCACACAATTTGCCGTATTCGTCGGTGCGCAGGAGAGCCTGTTGGGAAAGCTTGCTCAATCGTAGACCTCATCTTTACTCTAGCGTAGAGCTAAAAAAAAATGAGAGGTCAAGAGCAAGACCCGATGGGATAGCTCTTGACCTCTCAAGTTTGATGAAACTTGTGATTTTTTTTCAACGAACGACGGACTTGCGGCATACCACGAAGTTGTTGGGGACGCGACATCGACGGATACCATTCGTTTTGGATCCATAAACAAACATACGGATGATTTAATTTTAGGGTCATGTTACTCTGTGAAAAAAGGTAAGGCTGATAAAAACAGGTTTCTAAAAAATTTAAGGAACTTTGGTCAAGTCTAGCAGATTTGCATGAGGGCTGCTATATTAATGGATTGCTATAATGCCCGTTAATTTCATTCCTTGCTTAATTATTCACAGTTATCACAAGTATTTTTAATCGAGGAGGTTTTCATAGGTACCTAATGGTACACCAAGGTCTTTAATTTGTATGAAGGCCAACGGAACTCTATTACTGAAACTTTGTTATTTGTCAGTCTGTTTATCTATTAAACCTCTAAACGGTCTTTTTTTTAATATTGTATACCACAAAAGGTACCGTTTCTAGAGAATGGGTTATTACAGTGAATTATCTGTCAATTAATTTAAACATTTATTTTAGCTCTATTGCAAAAACGGTAATGTTACAAAAATCAAACTTCTTTATGAATAGCAAATACTACAAACCGGCCAAGTTTGAGTCAGACTATATTTGCCAAGTTTCATACAAGTAACATTTATACGCTAACCAGTTAAATGAATGTACCTAGGTATGTGTTCCTTGTACCATAGAGTAAGCACATTAATGTGTACTTACATACAAGCAAAATATACGTTTCTTATTTTATAAGGACTACTGTTCTTCCCTACTAACCATCTACCCAATGACTAGTACTAAATGTAAATTCACTCTTAAAACTTGGCTATTAGAACTTAATTATGATGATACTGAGCAATTACTTATCGTATTGTCGTGATTACAATAATCAACAAGAATTAGCACCATAAATAGTAATCAATTTAGTTTTTCTCTCTTTTTATGGTCCACTTACATACTTGATAGATATATTCTGATGATTTGTCATATTTTTAAATAAAATAATAGGAAATATATTTATATTAATTAGATAAGAAATACTTAACTACCAACAGATAAATAACGTAATATTTATTAGCATGTGTTAAATCACGCTTAGTTCGGCGGAAGGTATAGGTATACCATGGCACAGGTTTATCCTAGTTTGGGTACCTATGTTTTCTCTGTGAAATGTGTACTTAGTCATAAGCCTATGAGAATTTTTTTTTTGTTTGTTCTAAGACGTTTGTAAATACGAAATAAATTATCTTATCTTGTTATTGAGAACATTGCACTTTTTCAATACCCATTGTAGTAGGTAGGTACACAAGTACATTAAAAAAAATACCCGTAATACCCTGCTATAGCAGCTATACGATTACGGTGTGGTAAACGAAGTTTAAGAATCGTTGCCACCGTTTGGGTACCGAACCTGAAATTCGAATGATAGCATAGGTTGTGTGAACATTTATTTGCTCCAAAAGACAACCTTTCACAATCATGTTTTAACAATTATCAAGTTAACCTGCTGGCAGCACTAAATGACGTTTTGCTTGTGAATGGATCGAACTACGGGCACGTAGGTACATCGTTCAAAATAAAATCTGAAAACAGAAAAAATATATGTAATAAATCCGCTAAATGTCTCCAAACCTCTCCCACTCCGAGCGCTGCAAGCGCAGAGCTCGGAGCAACACGTCCACAGAGGGCTAGTCAGTTAGCAGCAAGACTATATTTCCTGAGGATGCCTCGTGTAGAGGCGAAACACGTGTCGATTTGGTTTTTTCTACTACTAAATATTTTTTCTGTTTTCAGATTTTATTTTGAAATATGGATCACCGCAAAATAACGCCTGAATCAATAAGCTATCTTAGGTACATTGTGGTATATGAAATATGGATCACCGCAAAATAACGCCTGAATCAATTAGCTATCTTAGGTACATTGTGGTAGGGAAATGTGCGATACGTTACACGTTACTGCGGGCTTTGGTTTTGAAAGTAGATCTCCAGGACTGAACAAGAGTTTCACAATAATTTAAATTTAATCTGACTCGGTAGTTAGTAAATTTGATTTTATTCCTATCTCAATTATATACGCACATAGGTATACGGGCTGGAGTTTCGCAAGTTCGGGAATTCCTTGAAAATAGATGGGTTTCGAGGCGGGAATCAGCTGTAGACATTAATTTATTAGCGATAATATATCTAAACGTAAATTACCGAGGCAGGTACATCTACAGCATCGAGTTACTACTTACTAGATGCTTTATATACCTACGTCACGACGTTGATTAGGTAAGTACTTACTTTACAATTCAAATTTGAAGGTATTATAGTGATTTTTTTTTGCATAAAATTCATTTATTAACTAAGAAAAGAACATCAATAAACACTAGGCTCTAGGCCCAAATCCGGGTACCAGGGACTATTAAAATATACAGATATTTACAAACCGTCATTCAAAACCGTAACTACATTGAACGTTTTTAACTGTCGATTTAAAAATACAGATAAGTTAATCATGTAAGCAGAAAAGCAAGGACGTGTTTGGAAACAAGTGCTTGTGTTTGTATATAGATTGAGCAGGTACTTAGGTAGGTTTTTCTGTTCCTACTCGTATGTTATTATCTTAATATCTACATAATTTTCCTCTATGTGTGTTCCTGCGAATAAATTATTTATCTTTATCTTTACTTATGTGTACCATATACTTAGTACCTAATTCTGTCGCCATAATAACAATTCTAAAATTGTTGTGATTTGCATTCAGAGGTAAGATAGAGAGTTTCTCAGTTTGTTGAGGATTCCGGGTGAAGTGCACCTCCACCTTCGGCCTTATCTTAACTTGTTACCAGAAGAAGGCCATGCACTTCCCCGTCGTACAATAAAAATAAAAAAAAGTTAGTAGTTTTCCATATATTTTTGAAAGATAGCAACTCTTGGATGAATGTGTAATTCTTCTAATGAATTTAAAAGGTTCCATGATTACTGGTCCGAAAATACAACTAATCTCATGTGGTATGGTGTATACATGGCCGGAAATCCAGGGAGGTTATACTAGCCTACACAATCTTGTCAAATAGCTTCCCGTAAATCCGAATGTCGAAGGATGTTCGGATGGGCAGTATCGATACAATGTGCTGAGATTGGGCCCACAAGAGAACAAAGCTTCACTCAACAAAGGAAGAGAAACAGAAGCTAGGTCTCAAAATAAAAGGGCAGTCACGTGAGTTACCGGCGGCCAATTATTTCATGTTAAAACTGCATTTTCGAGAAGATACAGTTCTCAGGGAGCCTCTCGCGAGGCTTATAATCGGCTTGTCATGGTTGACTTTACTGTAAGTGGGCACATACCTATCTTACCTATTATGTTCCATCAATTGTCTGGCAAAACTATATTTTATGTAGGTATCTCTGGTTTGGGCTTATGTGGGCAATAAAAATGATAATGGTGGTTAAAATCGCGCTGAAAATGTATATTTTTAACAGATTACAATATAGCAACTTTTGCGCTATAGATAGTGGGTTCGAATCCCACCAGGAACAAACATTTGTGTAATGAATGAAAATAGATGTTTGTTATGTGTTTGGGTGTTGTATTTGATGATATGTATAGATTTTTTTCAAAAAAATATTTCTGTTAATCTAGTTCCCATACTACATCATTCTTTAAAAAAACCGAATTAGTTTAGGGCTAGATGGCGCTGTCTGGAATTAATTTCCTATCCTGTCTTGTTATGTCATAATTTATGTTTGTTTCTTTTTATTCTGTTTGTATTGTGCATTATATAATTAAGAAAATATGTTTTCGATTACCAAATCGCTGATACTAAAATAAGGTGATTGCAAGAATTCACCACAAATCCAATCGTCTATAGCAAGATCACGCAACGGCTGAAGGTAGGCCATGGTTACGTAATTCCTATCTACAGGAAGCTGCCTTCCTGTCCCACTAAGGTAGACACTACTAGACTATACTTTCTACACAAACCTAGTTACAAAAGAGTAGAAATTGGACTGTAAACTACTGTTTCATTTGTTTGTTTGTTGCTTATTTATAACCTTTTCAAGGCTAAGGTCTGGTAGTATTTAAAGTAAATTAGTAAGATAGCCAGTTCCTCAGACTGTTGAGGATTCCGGGTGAAGTATGCATCCACCTTTGGCTTTATCATAACATGAAATTAGGTGATATAAAGGCCAAGCGTATCCCCGTCGTACAATAAAAAAAACCTTATAGGCTACTTCTAATTAACTATCTACCTACTACGCGGAAAAAGTAATTATAGGAATGAATTACGGTATGTACAAGATATATTTTTCAATAACTTGACTAACACTTTCAAAGCCACAATAATTATTTTACGTTTTCAACTAGTTTTGCGTTTGGTATTGGTATATTGTAAAGAAAACCGTAAAAGCATATTAATCAACATTATTTGTATGAGTTCAAAGCAAATTACGTTTTTTTTGCCTCGAAAAGATAGAAGTACGGGTAGCCGCTATAACAACAAATAATAAAATAAAATTGTAGTATAGAAGTGGTATTTCTGCCTAGATATGTGGGTTAGAACTTAAGTTGTGCGTGTCCACACTTGACCAGTTTTATTTGCACACCTACGTACTCCACGTAAAAAATGTAAATGTCATGATACTATGTCACTAGAGTCATCAGGTATATCGGAGCCATAAAATATAGAGCAGCCCGTATTACAAGAATGTCTCCTTGGAATCAGTCGATTTCGCATGCAGTCGGGCGACAGGCGTTTTGTGAAAAACGTATGCGGAATCTACACGCTAATGTCGGGTGGTCACGGAACACAATCGACCTACATACCGGATTCCACCTTGAGGTTGTTTGGCAAAATAAATGGGTAAATTGACATAATACAGAGTTATCATTGTTTTGCTTTTCAGCTATGTTTCACAATGTTTGATTTTAATAAAATAAATAGATATATGGTGTTGTGCCATGTAGCCCCTAACATAACCGTCTCACACCAGTTCTCAAGTTAGCCAAATCGGAGAGATCCATTTTGATAAGGGATCATCGGTTTATAACAGTATGCCTAACACGATATGTGATACTTTCCACCAGTAGGTCAAGAAGCCGCTTCTTCAGAATGTTTTTGCGGTCTCAATTATTTTTATTTATCACCAGAATTTGTGACATTTAATTATGGAAATTATAATTTCAATTTAAACCATCGTTTTTATGACCTGCAATTAGGCAAAGATACCAACCTTCTTTTTTTTGTAAGTACATATAATGATATCATATCATAGCACCAAAATACTGAATAAACACGTATTTTATAAACACAAATGTTTGTTTTGGGTAGAGATCGAACCCGCAACCTATGGCGCAGAAGACAGAGCTACTACCTAACAGCTCTGGTGCCTGTCAATGATGATTGATAACAACTTAATGTGCCGCCAACGTGTGACATGTTAATTACACGTCTAAAAACATCAATACCGTCTACTGTGATACCCTCCTCCAATGCCGAAGTGCTTGTGGTAATTATCATACTTAGCGGGCATTTTTGAGATCATAGCTACTCGTACTATTAGAAATTCATACTACGCTTGCTATTTTCTAACCTACAGTGGTGGAAGGGTTTGTTGCTGTTCCCCTCTGTCGGATACCATACGGTTAAGGTCCTCGGGAGATAGCTAAGTCATCGAATATAAAAAAAAACATTGCAAATATTAAAATCGGTCAAAAATCTCCAAACTCTTGTTTATCAATAATCACAGCAGCAATATACAATCATCACGCGCACCACGCATATGTTATAATAATTTATTACCGACCTTTTTACCGCAGAGCTTTTTGTATTTAGAAAAACTCAGGGTCCAGAGAAAGGGCCGGAGTGAAATATGCTATGTATCTTTCAGCTGAAATTGTGATTGGGGTTTAGAGAGCGATAACCTCCATTTTATGGCCCAATTTTTGTCAGATAAACAATGGAATTTGAAATTTTATCGCGAATTTTGTTTCGGAGGTCGTTATTGGGTCGGATAATGTCGGATATTGGGCCCTCCGTTTTTATTTCGTAATTAATTTTGGGCATTTTCATTTATTTTGAGAGACTGTTATGAATTAACTTTGATTTGCGTTCTGTTGATTTGAGGTTAGAATTAATGTTTGTAGGAATTTTGATTGACCAAATTTTCACAAAGTTTTTATAATTGTATGTGACGGTGGCAGATCCGTTGTGTTATAGACCCAGTCAACTTAAACTGGTTCCTTAATAGTTATCATGTTGACATTGATAACAAAACTAAAGGCGCCCATACAGAATGATACAAAGATGCGATATCTTTCCCTAGGTATTCAGAAAAATTACAACCATCTAATAACCCAAAAATTGGCCTGCCATTTTTTTCTATTGACGTTGGGATATGACAGTGAGAGTTTGGTTGAGGGACACGTGACATTGTATTTTAATATTGCGCCATCGCCATCGTCTTTCTACCGTAGGCGATAGCGGCTGAGATCGTCTTGTATTTGACTTACCTTTTTTTGTTTAAATATACCTAATATAGCTACATATTTCGTAAGAAGGTATTGCAATGCTGATCAAAATTATTTCGAGATTGAGAATGGAATGTGTCCAACATTATTTCAAACTGCTTCAACCACCCTTCTCAAAATTGTACTTATTTCACGTAGGTAATTAATTAGTGCGGTAGTGTAGATAATAAAATATTTGTTTTATTACCTACTTCATTAATGTTAATACATCCAATGGTCATTAAAGTATGAACTGAGGAGCTGAAGTATCAACTATTTTAACGACAGTACATTTCTTGTTCTACTTCCGAAACAGCGTTACAACTGTCGTTAAAATTCAGAAATGGCTGCTAACTTCTGCATATTCATAAACGCTTACATAAACACTTCGCGGGACAACGCAGGACGTGATGCCTGAGGCATTCTTTGAATGTTTTCGAATGTTGCTCCAGAGGTCATAATCGTAAGTCAAAATCTAAATTAATTATCGTTTATTCAGTAATTTTTTGAAGTGAAAACTTCTTTAGGCGCATGGGACACTTTTTGAAATGGGAAAAAGAAAACTTTGAATCCGCGATAATATACACCTTACCGACACCACTTTAAACATATTTGACTTTAAAGACATTGTCACATTATCGTTAAAATCCTAAGATGTGCGGGTAAAGGGCCGTTTGGCATTTAATGAGGTGGGAAAAAACCATCGGAAAAAAACGATTGATCTCGCGATACCATACACCTTACCTACACCATTTTGTCATTTTGACATATATGACTTTAAACATATTGTCACGTTAGCTTTACGATCCTATGGGGTACGGGTAAGGCCCGTTCGAAGACTGCCTCTACTTATAGACGACAAACTTCAAGTTTTCACTTGTGTCGGCACTCCCGGAGTGCCACTGGCTTTTTTTTTTAAGAATTTATTAGTAAGACTACATCTGCAACAGGTCACACGTGCTTAGTTAATATTCTTACCGATATCAGCGTACTAAGTGCGTAGGTACATAATTCCATGATTCCGGTGAACTTCCTAAGATTATTTATTTAGAGCTACAACTTCATAGACTGAAGCTTTCAAGGTAGAGCTAAAGATGGTTTAAGTTTTCTCAAGTTGCGTTGGTAGGTACTCGTAAATAAACTGTGTATCTGGCTTAAGTTTCAGACGCGCAAATAGAGAAGTTCGTTTTATGCTTGGTTTGGGGAAGACTAGCTCATCTGTGGTTTATAATGCATTGTGGCGTCTCTAAGGCATTTGTTATATTATGAGTATCTCAGACTATCGAAACATCCAGGACTTATCATAACCAGATGAGATGAGAAAAAAACCTGTTCCTGTTTTTAGGTACTTTCTTATTGAACCCCACATCAGAAATCGGAGCTATGCTGGAAATTTCATATCTCTAGGACATCAAGTTCGGGCTGTGCGTTGAGCTTTGTCAGTCAGCAATAATAAATTTGTAATATAAATCTTTTTAATAACAAAAACAGGTCTTCATCGCGTACCTTTTTATATTGTCTACCCGTGACCACGGCCGTTGTAACACGGTCGAAACTGTAAACAATCGCTATAATTTAAAAAACGCTAAAAACCTTTTTATTTCCTTTTATTATCATAACTGTCTAGTTTTTTTTTCTAACATCTGCTGTATTTCTAAAGTTGTGATGACACTACTACCATCATTCTAAAATAGTACACTCCATTATTGACTAACCTAGCCTTCTCTCTTGTATCAACATTAGTTGGTTCTTTTGTGCCCTAGGTCCTGGTTTCCCTTTCAGCATACTCTCACCTTGCAAGCCTACTCAAATAACACGTCTTATTACAATTTATTAAAATGGAAATTTAGACAACATTTACAATGAATTAGTAAAATTTCAGAATGACTTCTTAGCCATTCTTATCAGAAATAAAATCATTCATTGTGAAATTATTTATAGAATTATTATTAATATTAATCTTTTTCTTTCCTTTTTTTATCTTAACACCGAAATGTCTAGTTTATTGTATGTAATCTTGCTGTGAACTCATTCTTAGAGATAGGTGTACGATCTAGTTCTAAGGTTATAATGTTAATTGTCTATGTTTGGTTTTCATACGGTTTTTTTTCTTCCCATTTCAGCTAATTTCAGAAACATAAGTCGTAAATATTTTTTACTTATTAAGTTTTAAGGCGCACCATACGTATATATATATGTCATCAGTGGTTTCCTAAATTATTTAAAACATATTTAGACCATTTAATTTCTTTGACATGGCGTCGCGCAGGGGCTTAGGGTAGCAAATAACGTAAATTTGTAAAGATCGTTGCGTTTCTCTAACCTTTATGTATTAACATTGTCATGGGCTCGTTACACCAGATTATCATGCCTCCACGGCGCAGTCAATTCTTTGAAAGGCTTATTAGCTCAAAGCATACCTCTTGAATAGATAATAAGACATTTCGAAATGCGTAACGAAAATGAAATGGTTTCCTTTGAATATGAATATGTATTTTTCCTATATTCATATTTCCAAAGTAAAATATTTAATGTTTCTTTATTTCAAAGCCAACTCTCATTAAAATGATCTACAATAGAAAACGTGAATAACACGTATTATATTGCTTATGTATCTATGTCAGCTTTTAGACAGGCGGGTTGGAATTAGCAAAGTTGAAAATACACTTGTGTGAACCATGTTACCGACTTTCTGTTCTGCATCTTATGGCCAACTGCCTTGTACGACCGTCGAGAGGTATCTTATACGAAAACAGAAAAATGCATTACAGAAGGTGAGATAGGTACAGAAAGGAAAAGCAGACTTCATAAATAAAACCCTTTAGGATCAGAAAGTTGAATTCTCATAAAGTTGAATTCCCATAATGTTGACTTTTTTGGGATCACGTAGTTTTATCAATTACTAAAGTTATGTATAATTGTACGGTATTTTCATTCAGGATCCGAAAGCTCCATGCCCACATATTTGTACAGAGATTTACTTTACATTTTAAAAGTGAAACTCGACGAAACGGTCCACCCGCTTTTATATCTACTATCGACAGCCGACCCACACTTAGAAACATATTGTCTGAGTATTATCGTTACAAAATAATGTTATAAACAAGTGTAAATTACCTTTTAAATTATTAATCTAATTATAATGCATTATTGATATAATAAACATTAACAATAACTCATAATTATAGTAATAAACCCATTTTGACTAAACCGCCAATTGCGGTAAGCAAAGAACGTGGCAGTCACACAACTATTAATATTAATAGAAAATCCCCGAAATAATAATAAAACAATATTTACTTAACACTGAAAATAATAAAGAAGCATCATATCTACTTCTATTATAATTTAACTTGTAAAATGAATTGAAGGAAGTTGTATAGTCGAGTTGTGGTAAGACACGTAGCACATAGTGCATCCTTTTTTTGGCAACAAATCTGCTCTAAATTCCTTTGCAAATTCAAATCGACACGTGTTTCGCCTCTACTCGAGGCATCCTTAGGATAAATAGTCTTGCTGCTAAGTTGACAAGCACTACAAGCGCCATCCAAGCTTTTTAAAGATTTTACGGATATGTTTTTAAATATTTTTCTGTTTTCATATCGAAATTCTAAAATTGTTGTGATCCGGCATTTAGAGGTAAGATAGCCAGTTCCTCAATTTGTTGAGTATTCCGCGTGTAGTGCACTTCCGCCTTCGGCCTTATCGTAACTTGTAAAATCAGGTGAAATGAAGACCAAGCACCTCCCTTCATAAAATAAAAAATAAAACCAAATGGTTCTCCACAAAATGACGACTGATTCTATTAGCTATCTTGGGTAGATAAATGTCTGTTACCTTTACTGATATAACTATGGGTTTAGTGTGTAGTTTTTTATGGGGATAGATTTAGGTAAAATACGCAATAAATACCTACCCGATTATGATATGAACATAGCTGTATTTATTTTTTCGCCAGTCAAGCTTTATTGTGTTACAAAATACCGTCAGATTTCAATCGATAATAACTACGAGTCAAACAATGCGATAAAAATGGTTGATGTGTAAATAGATAGAACATTGTCTGTAGGTATTTGTCATGCAGCATTTTGACCCATGACGTCATCAGGCTAGTAAAGGTGCTTGCGCGTGATACGAAACTCTTGTTACCAAGGATTTTATCCCGACGTTTTCACGGAAATTCTACGGCGTGGACCTGACTACGGTATTTTTTCGTATGAAAATTCTGTGAGTTAGGTCAAGTTAATATCTACTGAGAGGAATCACTTTATTTTTCATTTCCGTAAACGTATGAGCTTTTAACGGATTATATTCCAGAATAGAAAAAGAAAAATAAAGATTTCTGAGGAAGACAAAGTTCAATATTATTTAATGCTTTAACAGGTAGGAAGTAGGTAATCTCCTTTGTCAAGACTTATTGCTGCTGAAAGCTTTCGCCTTTTCACGCGGACTTATAAAAACCGCAATATTCGAATTATTTATTGTTCGCGTTTAAATTTTCTCGCCCCGTTTTGTAACAATGAATATTTCACAGAACAATTTTGTGGTTTGACTTCGCTTCTTGCGAACGATTAGTAACGGGGATTATGGAGGGAGCGTAAGTGCTGGTAAAACCCTACCTGTTTCACTTCTCTAGATAATGGAGGCGATTCTCTTGTCACGCCTAGCTAACTAACAGTAAAATTATACCAGCTAAGATCGAATTGCCGTGACTGTTAGCGGCTCCTAACCATTAAATTTTGTGCATTTTTTTTTACTTGACAAGGTTGATGACAAAACCGTTAATAAATAACAATACGGTAAACAAATAACCAAAATTTAAATGACGATATGCTAGCTACGTTTGAACCGCGGGCATGAGCTGAACATAAGTTTGGACGGTAGTCAGAGCTACCCTCTAGTAGATGATCCTCATAACTATCTACGCTCTGAGTAGTGATCAGATGTACACCCTCATAGGGGAAATAGACGCAAGTCTATCCTTTTTAGGATTCCGAATGGAAGACTTTTCGGTACCCTTTTAAGATTGCTTTAAAAGTCGTCACGGACCTTTTTCTTTACATAGCATAGTGACATGATATTTGGCATAGTGTAAGGTCCTTTGTGTGAAAAATGCTATAATGATGGAGGTCATGTATAATTTTTAAGGGGGTAAAGAGATGAAGAACACAATTCTTTTTTGAGCTTCACCATTTCAACCCAAACTAGGGAAATTCCCTTTTCTTGACTTAGTTTATTCTAAAGATTTTTTATATTTACCTTTACCGCGCAAAAAGAATACATCAAAGAATAATAAAAATTGTGTCAAAAAAAAACAAAGGAACAACCAACTAGCTTTAGAGCTGTATTATGTCGTTACCTATTCAAGTACCTATACATGTATTTTATCAGTCTTCAGACTTTGAAGGAGCATTTATTTAAAATTAGGTACCCAAACTTAAAAACAAAGTCAAAGTTTTTTTGGAATCATTTTGAGATAAATAATGTTGGTAAACATTAAAATATTCTATACACAGTCAGGTCATAAATTCTGTCACAAGTTTAATATAAAATAATTGAAACAAGTTTATTCATTATGTAACCATTTATATACCAAAATGAACTTAACGAAACATAGATTCTTATGACAATAAAGTTTATTCAAAATGACATCCGTGATTTTGAATACAGGCCTTCAATCTGCGCGGCCAGTCGTCTATCGCAGCACGAACGAGGTCCATGTCAATATCGGCGGCTGCCTTAATCAAGGATGTCTTGAGTGACTCCAAATTGGAATGAGGCTTTGAGCACTCCTTTTCCTCCAAGTGTTGCCATATCTTTTAATCTAACGGACTCAAATCTGGACTGGAGGAGGGCCAGTCTTCGTGCTGGGTGAAGTCGATTTCGCGCGCCGCCAGCCAGTCTTGTGTGCTCTTCGCTCTATGAGCTGGCGCCGAATCTTGTTGGAATACCCAGTGCCTGTTATTGAACATGGTATGAGAAACAGGTTCTACGAGGTTCGTCAGGACTGTATTTTGATACACAACTGCATTCGTTTTTACACCTTTCTCACAAAAATGTACCTCTGTTAAGCCCCAATAAGAAACTCCCAACCATACCATGAGCGAGGATGGAAAATGACCTCGTTGGACACGCGGAATACGGTTGCTCGCTTCTTCACTACTGTGTGCGTACACCTTATCATTTTGTTTGTTGTAGCTCTCTTCTACGGTAAACATTTTTTCATCCGAAAAAAGAATTTCTCGATATTTTTTTTCCGCGTACCGCTTCAACAAAGCGCGGCATCTCTTCAGTCTCAGGTCCATTAGACGATCATTTAAACGATGTACTGTTTTTCTTCGATATGCCCGAAGCCCTAAGTCTTCATTTAACACCCTTTTCACCGTGGTTCTGCTTAACCCCATCTGAAGGGCCAACAGTTTCTGCTTACGTTTGGGATTTCTTTGAATTCGCGCCTTCACAGCTTTTATCACTGCTGGAGTCCTAACAGACCGATGGCGACCACTTCTTGATCTGTCATCTACACTAGAGTCTTCATTGTATCGTTTGATGGTACGATAAACGAATCTTTTGGTTATATTCAAATTTTTCAGTATGTCAAGAATTTGAATTGGCGCGTAACCGCAACGATGTAACGCAATAACTGCAACACGGTCTTCTTTAAGCATCCACTCCATATTTAAAAATGAGTAAAATTCTAAATAGTATAAATTTTTATTTTCATGAACAATTCGAAATTCGAATTCAATAAACTTTTTTGTGGCCAGCATTCTAAAAGAAAAGTTTTTACTGTGTGACAATACTTATGACCTGACTGTGTATAATTGAATTGATTGATAAAATGTTTGCACTGCCGCCATTGTTAATGTAACAATATATATTGTTTTATACCTATAAGTGTTGTTATGTTAGGTAAATTAATACTGATTTTAAAAACTAGGGGTGAATCCACAACTTCTATATTATATAGGGTAATAAATACCTATTATATCTATTAAGCTATCAGTGTTTACTATTGTCGGGTTGTTTAGGGTTCTGTACCCAATCGGTGTCAACGGGACCCTATTAATAAACTTCAACTGCCCGTCCCTGTCTTTCTCTCTGCACGCTGTATCTCATTAACCGTAATAGGCTAGTTATTGTATGTAGTGTATTTCTATTGCCGCTATAACAACAAATAACTAAAACGAAATATTTAAAAAAATCAAAAATACAAAAATCGTGTATCGGCTTCGACATGTAGGTCGAAACCCTCAACGTGCGTGTCCTCCGCACTTGACCAGTATTTTTTTTTTTTACTATGTGTTTATCACTAAACGAGGACAAATATAGATACGAATGCATACAGAAAGTACACTGGGTACGATAACATTTTTTCTTACACGAAAAACACAAAAATATACTAAAATACCAAAAGATACAAACAAATACTGTGACACACGGTTTCACAACAATTTAAGCAGGTACCGGAGATAGTAATAAATCCTGCTTCATGAACGGGTAGGTAAATCATTGTTGGAAATTACGGGCCTTTTTTTCCCAAGAGGGTAGATTGACATAAAACACGGAAATTGGGTATAATTTACACGACCTAATATTAGCATTTCAGAAATATTACACTCGAGTCGACCAGAGACGTGGCGTGAAATTGGCTGAGGGCTGATGACTGACTCGGTAGGACCTCCTCCGTTATGATGAAGTTGTCAAAGATGCTTTTGATTTATAATTTGATAGCATCATCCATTTAAACATTATCATTGCGTTATTTATTTAAATAATGTAATGTAGTTGACTAACGATTACTTACACAGCACACATCTAGTTTGGAATCTTGCTTACTCTGAGGTCAACATTTCAAAGGAAGAGGTTCTACTACAAGATTTTGAGTGCCACAAGATTTATAGGTACTTTACAAAATACAAAAGTACATGATTAATCAAACATTGAGTTCAAGCAAATGATACGATAGTTTTTTGTTGTACGTCGGGAAAGAGCACAGAACGGAAAAAGCCTTCATCACACCTGTTTTCAAGTTATGATAAGGCCTAAGGTGAAATCGCACTTCACCAGAAATCTTCAACAGCCTGAGCATTTGGCTATCTTACCTCTACAACATCTTAGAATTGTTATGGCGACTGAAAAATTATCAATTACGATATTTTATACGAATTAATGTCCTGTAAATTTTATTTTAGTAAGTGATGTCATTTAAATAAGTATTGTTACCTTTGCTTGCACTAAACCTTTTATATTATAGCTAGTAAGATTATTTTCGGTCAAAGTCTAAAAAAAAATAGTTTTTCTTTTTCTGCCCAAGGTTAACCCAATGCGAGTCTAGAAGTTGTTTTTAGATATATTTGAAACGTCAAATCTACCGTCTGCGTAATCGCGACCTGTCATGAACCAAGATCATGAATGTCGAACGTTATCGTAATGTTAAGGTAAC
Source organism: Venusia cambrica (assembly GCA_951394065.1). Taxonomy (NCBI): domain Eukaryota; kingdom Metazoa; phylum Arthropoda; class Insecta; order Lepidoptera; family Geometridae; genus Venusia; species Venusia cambrica. The sequence goes on from OX596035.1 coordinate 9,418,258, forward strand.
GTTTTTACGGACCTTTACATTATAATGTAAGTAAAGTGATACAATAGTGCTTCGTGTTTCCAAGTATCACTCACGAAGCACTATTGTATCCCTCACGTAGCAACGATAGGTAAACGTGAGTGACATCGAGTGACGACACGTTAACGTTACCTTTACATTACGATACAAGTGTCAAAAGGTTCGTGATCGCAAATGTAGTTCTATTTACATACTGTAGAGGCGCTGTGCGAAATCCTATACAAAATGCTAACGTGAACAATACGCTTACCGTACGATAGCATATTCGTGATCGGGCCTCAGCACACAAAAAGAAAGGCAAAAACCTTAGGCTAGTTAATTTTTTCGGTGTTCAGGCTATTCGTCAGATTTTAAATCTAAAAGCTCCAAGTATAGCATCAAACTTTTACCCTTAATCGTCGAACAACTCAGTAGTTTGTAACAAAGTTGCATCAACAATGGAACAACATATTGCAGATTTCGAGCCATTACCTCTCAATTAGTTTCACTAGAGGCGAGCGTACTACACTCGCTCGCTACGTGCATTCGTGCATAAATTAGTCTTGTTAAGTGCAGTACAGGAATTTAATCCTCATATTTCGTCTGCTCTGGGGTTCGGCACATCTTTTAGGTCTAAAATGAATTGTACATGGCTGAATTTATACAAGCCACTATAAGCTTTATAAACCTTATGCTCTAAGGTCAACTTTGCGTGTAATGTTGTAAGAGCAACTAGAACCGAAACGCTGTAGCTCCTCGACTGCGTTTATTGGTTGTGTATTTTATAGTTTGGTGGTAGGGTGCATTTTCAAAGTTGTTTTGAATGTTTTCCAATCTTTTTCGATGATTATATTGGTATGTTTGATGGTGCTCATTACTTGGTGAATGAAATCGGATTAGCAGACGGCGCAACAGCTTGTCTCTGACTAAAACATGGGGGTTTGAATTTTTAATGACTATTATGAAACTTTTTGAAACAAACCTACCTCGTTACGGAGATTTGATCAAAAAGCAATTTCAAATCATTTGAATCTGGGAGTGATTTGAGTAAACTTTCTTCTTAACGAATTTAGCCATTTTCCGACCCAGGAAATTAATAATTAAGATTTGACCTATTTAATAGAATAATCAAATGTGTAGTATCTATAAATACCTATGGCTATCTGATGTAACTTTTAAATAGAAGATAGAGATCTACGATAGAGCAAGCTTTCGTTTATTATCCGTCGGGTAAGCGCTTGGCCTTCACCTCATCTGATTTCAAGTTATGATAAAGTCGATGGAAATACATCCCCGGAATCCTCAACAGTCTGAGGAACTGGCTTACATAGAAAGTGGCCTATTAACTCTGTTCTCATATATTCATACGTATGGAGCTGATTCCATGCTTTTACTGTGCGCATATTCTTGACAACTAAACAATAACGTTTATAGGTCATTAAATTAAATAAATAGGTGTGTACCTTGGTTTCTGTCATATTCATTTTATTTCTTAAACAATATTAACATGGAAAGTAGGTATGCACGATGTAAACTAACCATTTACAAGGGAAATAGGCGGGTTACTAAGCGTGCTCAATATAATGTAGAGCAATGCTAATTCGCTGCCCTAAGTAAGAGCCAGCCCTTGGGTGACTAACGCGTTGCCTCAATCAAAAGCCTCGCATTAATTTGTAAGCCCTTAATGCACCTCTTGTGATCCTCGGTCAAATCAGTCGCCGCACCAGCCCTAACTAATATCCCAGGCAGATGAGACGGCACAAGGATGCCAACGCAGGTAACGTCCCACATCAAAGGATCTCCAGCGTCATATAGTCCAGAGTTGTGGAACAAGACAAGAGTCATACCGTCGTCGGGTTTCTCCATCGTAACGTAAAAGACCATTCGGCTCGAGAAACCAACAATGAAGATTATATACCTACCTACCTAAATAGTTGGATGTTTTAAGCATATTATTCAGCCGCCAAAAGTTAGGCCTGTCTGTTAGATTCGCAACTTCCAAACAGTGAAGAAGCCTCTTTATTATACAAGTTGTAATTTTCTCGCAGAAGAGACGCGACAATCTCGACTTATCTTTGTTCCCCAACACTTTCCCTTGGGCCTGTGCCTATTCCCACCCAAAAACTACCAACTTTATTTTAAACACCATAAGGTTTATTTTAGATTTATTTTATAAGCCATTGTGATTTGGAAAGACGTAGCAGGATTTATAGTGCAACTTTACAACGTTTGTTGTCGTTTTCATTACAAACTACTAAGTCGACAGTATTTTTATTTCATTGTTTGCTAGTCGCTTATTTTGCTCATTGTTCCACTATTCGAGGTTTCCTAGACGTTGTTGAGATGGTAGTTTTGAACAAATAGTATCTACATTATTCATTTCGATGTAGCTACATTATATACCTACCTGCTGTTGGGAAAAGTCAATCGTTTACATGTAATACTCCATTATCCATAGCTATGGACTGAGATGTGCGGTGGCCAAGACGACAAAGAGCTAAACCTGTCCGATGGTCGAAAACATCGTAAAGGAGTATTAGCCCCCATTACGATGTTTCTCTATCTCTCTCTCTCTCATTAAAAATTCTCTCACAGCTAATTTGGTAGTAGCTCTCTGTTTTTTTTTGTGTGATAAAAATGTAGATGATTACTCATAAAAATATTACGAAACTAAACTATTAGTATTAGGTAGGTATACTATACTATCCGTAACTTAGTACCCATGTTACAAGCTTTGCTTGGAGCTAACATTTTATTAATCAAATTAAAAAAGGAAGCCTGTATCCAGGTATCCAGCAGCAAATAGGTCAAGGCTATGATGATGTTGAGGCATATCTTACATATATATATTTTAATTTTAGGATGTGGTGGTGCTTGGATTTCATCTTACCTGATTTTTTTACAAGTTCTAATAAGGCCGAAGGTACATGGAAGCGCACTTTAACCGGAATCCTCAACAAACTGAGGAACACGCTATCTTACCTCTGAATGCTGGAACACAAGAAATATATAAGTATCGAGATTTTTTTATGAAATGTTGTAATGGTGACAGAATTAGGTAAGATGGTAATCGCCAGCCAGGCGAACTTAAACAAAGTCCTACCACCAACCAAAAAAATATGTTTTTACTTAGACCTTATTAGACCTTAGACCGAATTCTTGATTCACGCGATGACTTCAGAGTTTCTGTAAATTTACAATTAGGTAGGTCGATTTACGGATGGCGGTAAAATAGTCTGCTCCTGAGACTCCAGTCTTAAGGAAAAGTGCTCGCTAAGATAATGTCTGCAAACCAAACCTCAGGAACAACGGGTGTGGCACTGAGGCGTAAATTAGCTCACACACTGTGGTTTTCTAATGCCTGTAACGTATGATAGTCTGGCTCCTACACCCGCTGTGAGAGACATATAAATTTCATACGAATGCATCCATGCCCGCATTGAATCTGTTTACAACATTTTCGGCAGAAAATTCGGCTGTTATAGATTATGAAACATTTTCGGTTCCAAAGTAAGCGTGTCCATTGAGTAGTAACTAGTTATCGGTAGTTAGGATATGTTAGTTTTTAATAAAAAAAATCGTAAATTGTGTAGTTATAATGGAATTATGGAGAGCTGGCATGTACAATAGATTAATTCATGCGCTTGTGAATGTGAAGCGTCTCTGAATAATTGCGAGTCATGTTATTGTCAAAATTATTGCCATATCTATTGGTCATAGTATGTAAATAAGAACCATCCATTTTTAAATACCTTGTTCGATAAAATTGCATTGATTTAGTAGTAAACGTTCCAGCTTTGGATAACCGACCGATACGAAAACATTGTTTCTTCTGTACCTATAGGTACTTACCTAACTGAAATAAGATAATTTTAGTGTTAATACGATATTTAAATTTTCTTTGGAGCGATTATTTAAGGAAAATAGAACCGCATTCCAACATACAGGTCATAAAACTATAGTAAAAAAAAACTCTTAATTTCGAATACAAAAATCTCGTTTCGGCTTCGGACTAAGCGGCTCTTTATCCAGACCCTAGTATTCACACCACACGTTCGAACTGTTTGAATGAAAATCACCAGAAAATGCAGTACCTACTACCATCGGGTATTTTCTGCAAGTTTTCAATGCAAACGTTTCGTGCAAAAATTGTTTATGCATTCACCCGATTCGTATAAAAGTATTTGAAACTCGTGAAAATAGCAGAGATTCCTGTCGAAGTGTTGAGGTTCACAGTATAACTCAATAATTTTGTTATTAGTTAATATTATTTTTCTCTTTTTTTGTATAGTTTTTTTTTTTCTCCACATCTATGAGTTCCTAAGATTTATTTTTGTTAATTGTTAGTCATTTCATATGTCTTATTAAATGTTAGTAGTTCTTTGTTTATTTCTTTGTACATAGCAACAAGATGGAACTGTATCTACACTTCTCCTTTGCAGGCAAGCAGTCTTTCTTAGCTTTTTATATGCGAGGACACTTAAATTGTTATAAGTTATTGTGTAAGTTTATTTATAAAGTGTGTAAAACTGTTTGTTCTCGGAATACAATAAAATAAAAATAAATAAATAAAATAAGCTTCGATACATTTTAGAACACGGGTTTTACTCACGTATACAAAACGTTAATGTTAAAAAGTGTTTTTTTTTAACCTCTATACAGTTACGAAACAGGCAAGTTTTAAAAGTGATATAAGCTACGATGTTATTGTTACAACAAGTCCTTGATTTTCTGTTGTAAATATTTAATTTACATGCTAAAAGAGTATTTTTTTATCATCGGCCAGAATAAATAGCCACATAAATAAACCGCCTGTCTCCAAGCATCTAAAACAAAGACATCACGTGCCAAGAGACGCTGAAATAAATTTTGAACATTCCCATTACGAAGCTAATGGGCTGTATCTGGAATAGGGAATAAAAGATCCGTCGATTAGAAACTTTATGTTAGCAATTTTCCGGAGTCCCCCAAGAGCTTTCGGAACCTTGAAATGAACGTTAGCACAGAGTGCCTTTCGCGGGATTAAGATATATAAAGATCTAGATTGATAAACGTTTCCGTTTTCTTACTTACTTTAACATGTTGATCTAACTAAAGTGTTGTTCAGGCTCCCTAGCCTGAATTTACCTAAATTATATAATACTGTAGGTACTCAGTAAAATTAAAAAACTTTTATTGCTACAGCATTAGTAAATAACCACATTCATAAAGCTATTTGCAATGGGATCGCCATGTTGCTTGCAAAACGGATAACCGCTAGAAACGCGAAACGGAGTTTAGGAATGTGGGGGATTCAATAAGCTCTTTGTGGCATCATTTGGGGAGGCCCATGCATTAAAGGACTGAATTGATGATAACGTAAGTAGAATATTATTTCGAGTAGGTAAGGAATAGCTATTCGAATAGTTGGAAGTAGATACTGATACTGGCTGTATTATAGACCAGGGTCAGATCCCCGTGAACCCGTGATAGAGATCAAAGGAGTAATTCCACTTGATTGGACTGATTATCGAGCTACTGTTAAACTTGGAAACCTGTGGAGACACTATCTATCTTATCTATGTTTTATCTTGAAGCCATTATGAACTTATAGCCATTTATAGAAACTTACCTATACAGTGTACATAGAGATTTCGGAAATTTACTGGCACAGTTGATAGTATTTCTGCCTTCTGCGCCGTGGGTAGTTTTATTTAGATTGTTTTAACCGACTTCAATAAAAGGAGGAAATTCTTAATTCGGTTGCTTTTTATATGTTTCTCAGAAATCCGTAATATCTCAACCGATTTCAAAAAATATGTTTTTGTTTGAAATGATACGATTCCAGATTGGTTCCATAGAAGTTTTATCAAAATCGATCCCGTAGTTTGGCTTTTAAATCAAAAAACAGGATACTGTGAATGAAAATTAGTTCCCATTGTCCTGACTTAGTGAAAGCCTACACTGCACCATAGCAGGAACCGATTCTTAACATTTGTTTAGGTCATCTGTATTTATCTTCGTTCCCATCATTGCGTAGAGATTTTCTAGAATCTCATATTATTGCACCCTTACACGACTCTTAAATAGAGTGTCGTGACGTCGTGGTGTCTTAGGATTGACAACGAAAAAGGTATAAATAAGTTATTTTTGAATAAAAAATGGAACCGACTTCACTACTAAAAACTTATAAATAACTCAAGAGTAAGTTCATATAATTTGAAGGTGCCATACAATAAATATGTTGTTTTGCTTGGCAATTTGGCACCAACTTGTGAAGTCGGTTCCATTTTTAGGGTTCCGTGCCTCAAATGAAAAGACGGAACCCTTATAGGACCACTCTGTTGTCCGTCTGTCTGTCAAGGCTCTTTTTTTTCAGGTACGCGTGGTATCAATCTGAAATTAATATCAAATAATCAAATAAAAAGCCGCAAATCTTCGATACCTGGGAAAGGGAATCAAAACCTACAGGGTATTTCCCGTGATCTCAGAATCTTGAAATTTTGTACGAAGCAACATCTTTCAGCACAAATAAAGTAAATATTGCGAAAAGCATACATATTTAGTTACATCATGTAATAAAAATATTTTTAATAATTTTGAACTTACTACCCCTTTCGTCATGAAAGCGCAGTGTATTATATTGAAATTCATATTAAATACTACGGACATTAATTTTACACAGCGCCATCTTGCCCCAAACTAAGCATATCTTGTAATATGGGAACTAGATAGAAACTAAAATACTTTGGTAACATACCATCTTACCAAATTCTGTCGCCATAATAACAATTCTTAAAAAAAAATTGTTGTATTCCGGCATTCAGAGGTAAGATAGCCAGTTCCTCAGTTTGTTGAGGATTCTGGGTGAAGTGCGCCTCCATCTTCGGCCTTATCTCAACTTGTTACCAGGTGAGATGAAGGCCAAGCGCATACTTCGTCGTACAAAAAACAATAAAAAAAAATGGAAACACATACGTTTTTTTTATTGTACGACGAGGAAGCGCTTGGCATTTATATGACCTGGTAACAAGTTGAGATAAGGCCGAAGATGGAGGCGCACTTCACCCAGAATCCTCAACAAACTGAGGAACTGGCTATCTTACCTCTGAATGCCGGAATACAACAATTTTTTTTTAAGAATTGTTGTTATGACGACAGAATTAAGTAAGATGATGGTAGATAGCCAGGCGGACTTAAACAAGATCCTACCACCAACCAAACCAAGCACAATATATTGTACTCCCCATGGGGATCGAACCCGGGACCTCTGGATCTGAAATCGGTGTGTTGAACCACTAGATTACAGAGGCGGTTAGATTACTTATTAATGATACAACACCCAAACACGGAACAAATATCTATATTCATCACACAAATGTTTGCCCTGGGTGGGAATCGAACCCACACCCTACAGCGCAGAAGGCAGAGTTACTACCAACTGAGCTATAAGGCTTGTTAGTTCCGTAATTGCTCACGCTTCAACGACAATTATGCGGCTCTATCGCTTCATAGACAAACACGAACAATGCTTGTGCTCAAATTAATTTACTATACGATCCATTAAATTAATTAATTAGCTCGTATCAAACAGATAGCCATTTGTATTGAATCGAATGCGATATGAATATTATGATAATTTCACCTAATCATGACGTCATAAAAATAATTCTGAGTGAGTGTTCCGGCCAAGAAAACCAAGCATAGATTTATAAAAACTGATTAGCGAACAAAACTACAATGTATAACCTACTACGTTACTAATATATTTTTCCGGTTTCTGTATTAGAATGAAACGCACATGATCCACAGTCCATGCGTGTCCACTGCTGATTAGAACGTTCATCAAAGCTGGAGGGTTTTAGCCATAAAACCAGGCGTGTCAGGCGGACTGGTAATCGCTTCTGTGTAGATAATACACAGAAGGAAGCTGCTCTTCGTCTGTTAAGATAGTCGGCTTTTACTACATCTATGTATCTGAGTTGGAGGGGTCGCTTATTAAGTCACGGCAATTAAATGCAATGAAAACACAAAAAATAAATCTGGTCGTTGGTCTTACATAGTACCTACGTGGCCGCACTTACCAGGTGAGTTTTTTATTAATTTAGTTAGGTGTTACAACTTAAATTTTAAAAATTCTCCGTATTTAACGGAATCGAAAAGCCATTGTCATTCAATTATCCAAAATAACAATCCCTTAAAATGTATTAAAGAAAAATTGAAACGACTGCTTTTTCAGAGGCAGTGTGGCGTTCAAATTAAAAATCGCGAAAATTGACGGGCGGAGTAAAAACATATAAATCTGGAGGCTAGCGGAAAATTAAAATGGTACCCGAGGCGACGAACCGGTGAACTGCCTTTCACCACTTCGACCTGGAAATAATCAACCAATCTCTCATTACTTTATTTTACATCAGTCTTTTGATTTAAAATTCATTTGATTGCTCCCAGGCAAGGAAAGTGATGAAATTGCTTTGGAAAGTGGTTTTTCAACTCTTCTGCGTTGCCTTTGAAGGCCCAGGAGTACCGCTGATTTTCGCTGTCACATACAAACGTAGTTTTTCACTTATTTCTGCAGATTCGATTCAAAATACATTTTTCATGTATTATCAGATAGCGATAATTTAGATTTGCGTAACTTTTTCCTGCAAACATAATTAAAATCAAATGATTACAAAAATGTGTAGATACCTGTATATTATTTATTCGTACCTAGACATTATATGGAATAAACGACAACTAGATAATTATGTGTGATACTGCTAGGCCTTCTTAAAAGCTAATGTAGATAGGTAGGTATTTTAATATACTACATATATTATATACAGTAGGTATTATATTAAAGTACCTACCAAAATTATTTAAAAACTTTAAAGACATTGGTATAATAAATATTGGTGTTTGCTCTGTATTTGGGTGTTGTATGGTATGATGTATTTACAAAAAAAAGATAGTTATAATTTCCGTAATCTTGTTCTCATAATATTACAAGCTTTGCATAGTTTGGGCTTAGATGCCATTGTGTGAAATTATTGTCCTGTTATGTTAATGTCCTGTCATTAATTGCAATGTGAAATGTTTTATTTATAAATTTAAAATATCATAATGTTGTTTGGAGATAAGTAAAAAATAGCTGTTTCGTACGCTCCGTGGCGAGGGCAGATATAACGTTATGCACGCTATAGTTTTGTGGACCTTTTGTCTGCGGGATATATTGGAAAAACATAGTTTCTGGTAATGATACGGTAATGCATTTGCACTGTTGCCATTACCAACGTAGGGGTCCGGTATTACCTCATTAGCAAAAACTATTAGAATGAGAGATCTCAAATATTGTGTATGTAGGTACTTACTACGGGTATTTAATCGTGTTATTCACCTTTTTATTATTTTCTCAAAAGCTATCGTCGAGAAGCGAAGGCTGTTAGAACTATTCTCAACTTGGTCTATTCATTATCAGAAATGTCATCCCCATATTAGGCTGACACAACATAGATTGTATCAATACACTTTGATAGAGAAACACACGATTACATCTAGCTATCATTGTATTCGACAAAGAAGAGAGTCTGAAGCCGTATTCATGATCAACATTAGGAATCTGATGAATTCATAACCGGTTCAAATTTGTTGTACCTAATCGTGAAAGTTTAAAAAAGACTGACTTTTCCACATCTTTTAACATCCAAAGAGGCGAAGAGGAAGAGGAGGATAATAATAATAAATAAATAAACATTACAAAACATTAATGTTGTATGGACAACGCCATTAACGCCAAGTTTAAACGCCTCTCCGCAGCGTTGAGACTGAGGCTACTCGTAAAGTGCCTTGTAATGCAGAGGGTTTCACCAAAGTTGTGCGTAGGAGACGAAAACCATCTGGCCGAAACCAGTGCGGCACGGCACTGAACGAAAAGAACTTGCATAGCTTGTTGCGAGCTGAGGTACCCACCACTCAACTGTACGTATCGCGCGTACAGTACAGCGTGAAGACTGAGGAAGTGGTGTAGTACCTGAAGCAGAAGACTGGACTCTCCATGAGGGTCGAGAAGTTGGACTCTCGTCATAACGTTAGCTTTAGCTCGTTTATAGTGAGAGTCCCAACAGATCGACTATCCATGTTCATGGACACTAGCTTCTGGCCGCGTGGTGTCAAGTATCGTCGGTTCGTCGGCCGCCTGACACGAGACACCGGGGATCACACGTCGACATTACGTGTGCCTACTTAAATTCGCGTATATTATATGTATTTTAGTTAAAGGTATATATATTTATGAGTCATAGAATTAGTAAAATTACCATTCTGTACTATTCTTAAGTTACCTGAAATAAATGTTATTATTAATATTATTATTAACCTTATTATTCACAAATAATAACGGAACACTGGCCTGTTTCTTATGCACGTACTCTATAAAATAAACAAAGGCGATTTATATTCTCGATTCTAGTATCCCTTCATAAAGAATTCCAGTCGTGCATTCGCGCATTACGACCATCTTGAGATTTATGGCAACCCGCTGTCGGCCATGTTGTTCCAAATTTAACAATATTTATTTTTAAACGTATACGCCAGTGACGTCAAATGATGGTTTGAGGGGAAAATAAATCTTTTGAATGGAAGCGATTCAGACCTTTTACAATGGCGGATTACCAATAAGTTAAAAAGTGGTTTTATTTTTTAAAATTTCTGAGGCTTTGCTATAACAACGGCGATACCTACTAGCAAACTTTGTCTAATTAGGAAATTTTGTTTAATTAGCATTTACCAAAAAACCTATCAGATTCTTGATATGTTTATAAAATATACCAAGAATCTGATAAAGTGAAATGGGACCACCAATGTGCACTTAGCCAGTTTTATTTAAAGTTGCAGTTTAAAGGTGCAGAGTAAATTATTTCACTGGTAGAAACTGATGGTCCAAGGGAATGTGAAATAAAATACATTCATTATCTTTCCAGAAATGTGGGCATTTAGGTAGGTACCTGCCGTGGCAGTCACTGCCTAAGACTCGAGTCCTCCAACTAAGCTCGCGAATCTCGTAAAATCGACTGAGGGATCTCATGCATCAGAAGAAAGGCCACAGCTTCCTTCTATGTATTTTTATCACTTAAGATACACGTGGACAATGGCGAGATAGACCACAATCTCGCCTGATGGAAGGCGACCGGAACTAGACCGAAGGAGGCTGGTCTAGAAAATACCTATTGACTGCCCTGAAGAGGTCTATATTGTTATTTTCATGAAAAACAGACGCATTCCACTCAGCTGTTTGCTTTAATAAAAAAAAATCGTTTTTGTTATCTAGCACCTTTCGCGTTATCCAATCCGCCAGACAAGCGTGGTGATTATGGCATAACGCTTCAATTTTGAAGGAATCCATCATCAGACTAGTCTGATGATGATGAGACACAAAAACGGATTGTTAAACGGATATGAAAAAAGTCAACCCCAGCAGAAATTGAAAAATAAAAGCCGAAAAGTTATTTTGGCTAGATACTCCTACCATAAATTCAAAGGATAGCGGAAAATTAAAACAACGCCTGCGGTGCTGTGAAAATATTGTCACGTAGATATACTTAGATATGTGCTGGTTACAAAGTTACCGACAGAAAACAACGCGGAAATAAAAACAGAGAGGTACCTATTTTGCCAGAAGCTCATAGGTATAACCCAAAGCATTTTTTATTATTGTACGATGGGGAAGCACATACCGTCCTTCTCACCTGGTTACAAGTTATGATAATGCCGAAGGTGGAAGCGCACTTCACACAGAATCCTCAATAGTCTGACGTACCTACTGGTTATCTTACCTCTTAGTAACGGAACTCAATAATTGAATTTTTTGAGTTCCGGCACATATATGGTGACAGACTTAGGTATAAGTCTGTCACCAGCCGGGTTCGATCCCCACGGGGAGTACAATATATTGTGCTTGGTTTGGTTCGTGGTAGGATTTTGTTTGAGTCCGCCTGGCTAGCTACCACCATCTTACCTAATTCTGTCGCCATAATAACAATTCTTAAAAAAAATGTTGTGTTCTGGCATTCAGAGGTAAGATAGCCAGTTCCTCACTTTGTTGAGGATTCCGGGTTAAGTGCGCCTCCATCTTGGCCTTATCTCAACTTGTTACCAGGTGAGATGAAGTCCAAGCTTTTCTTCCTCGTCGTACAGTAAAAAAAAATATATTGAGATATTTAAATATTTATACAGGACGACGTATTTTTTCAAATTATTTTGATGACAAATGGACGAACCGACAGACAGACGCGTGTAAGACCCTATAAGGGGTCCCTTTTTTCCTTATACTTTTGAGGTAATAGGTACACCCTAAAAATACCCAAGTCGCTTCAAGTGTACCTATAATATTTGAAGATTTTCCTTGAATTCTAAGGGACCTCATCATCAGAAATTGACCTGATGACAGGGGTCCGTTTTTTCCTTACTTTAGAGGTAATACACCCTAAAAATACCCAAATCGCTTCAAGTGTGCCTATAATGTTTGAAGATTTCCCTCGATTTCTCCAAGATCCCATCATCAGATCTTGACCTGATGACGATAAAGTCACCTGTGAAGTATCCCTTTCAAACAAAAAAAGGATTTTCTAAATGAGTCCAGCCGTCTTCGAGTAAACGGGGAACATTCATAAAAAATCCCCTTTTTTTTAAAGTCGGTCTAACCATGAATCCATTTTTATGTTCTGTTACTGCCAGAAACTCAGTTCAACTTAGCAGTAAGTCTCAATAAGGCAGTAAGGCTTTGATATAGGCAAGAGTTGCATTTAACAGCAGATGACCTGCTTGTTTTTTCCGCCTCCAAGTTGTACCTATATTAAAAACTCGCTTAAACACAGGTCAATCATTACAAATAACATTAATGGTCAACATTAAACATTAAACATTTTTTTTAAGTTTAGATAAAGTTGTTGCACTTACCTTATGGTTTCTTCAGAATCGACCCCTCCAACTAAGCCTGCGGATGTCGTAAAAGCCGACTAAGGGATTCCATAACAGAACCAGTACAGTATTCTCTAAACACCTTGACTGCGATCACCAATACGCTAATTTTAAAGGAGGCTCTGTCATTAAATGGGTGGTCAAATTAAGTGGGTAAAACTATCGGAAGCTGCGAATACCTAACATTTTCAAAAGTGTTGTCTGGAAATCTAATAATCCTTTCTGTCGAGTCGAAGCAACCGAGCGGGATCAGCCAATTGATCAATGACGGAGATTCGCTGAATTATAGAGAAATTTAATTTACCTAGTGCTCGGATTGGAATTTATTGATTGATTTATTACATAATTTATCGCAAACTGAATACTTTACTCAGAAAGTCGCTGTGAAAGGTAATTTGATAAACGTGACGTTGTTTCCATTTCAGTGATGTTTTAGCAACTACGGTTTAAGCCTATTTTGACCTTAGAATGTCGAAAAAAGGCTTTTCCGTTGTTAACCGTAAGCAAGGCTTAGGAGCCTTATTTTTTATAAAAAGTATGAATTTCAAATTAATTATGTTGGGCTCAAATGCTGCGATAAGATGCTAAACTATTAAGTTCCTGCAATTTAAAAGGATATAACATCTTCAAACTCATATTATATTTATCATACACACTAAACACATTGCACATGTAGTTTTAGCGGTTCAAATGAGTCAGGTATTTTTATACAAAACATGTAAAAATGTTATAGTGACACAAAAATTCAAACAAAACTATTTTCAATTATAGTTTTTTTTTTTTATGAACTTGGATAACCTCTACCACAAAACAACTACTTAGACCTTCGAGAATTCTCATAATTAAATGAAAATTTAAACACGCGTTTGATTTCTAAGCAAGAAATATGTTAGTATTTGATTATCTGTGGTTAAGGTAGTTATCTGTACGGTGCAGTAATACCCTTCTGCGTCTGCTTTCACAATGTTCACTATATCAGATCTATCAATCAATCTGTAGGTAATCACAGCAATGCATCCCGTGCATGCCAGACTACCAGTCCCTTCGAGGTCCGAGAACAGGAACTGAAACATGAATACATTGTGCCATAGCGAAGGCTTTCGAATGCGAAACGACTTGATCACGCGAACGAAGTACACACATTGCCGAGTTCGAACTAGGAGCCAAGGCGTCCATGGCAGGGCGGGAATTGATGACACCCATTTTGACTACTTTACCAGAAACGCAAATGTTTGTCCAGGAAGGCACAAGTTTTGAATAGTTATAATTTATTATTAATTTATTTAATTTCAAGGAACAAAAGAAAAGTTACAGATCTTACTCTAATTAAGTCCACGGCCCATAGTAATATAAACCTTAAAAAACTAACATAAATAATTAACAATACTATAACTACTTATTGGCACGTAAAGTCTGTCCGTGACTATCTTGTGTAATATAATCAGTTGATTGGTAAAAATATTACATGGCATAAATAATGGAGCAATTTAACAAGAATATTAATGCGAAAATTACGTTTTAAAAACTAAAAAGAAAACCGACTTCAATGAAGAATATGATATTATTTCGTTTACCTGGATGACGTATTTTTTCCAATTATTTTTATGACAGGTATACGGACAGACAGACCGGCAGACAGACGTGATCGCCATCACAACCATGTGTGTCGCCATAATAACAATTTTAGAATTGTTATTATGGCGACAGAATTAGGTAAGATGGTGGTAGCTAGCCAGGCGGACTTAAACAAAGTCCTACCAAATTATGTAATGATAATAAATATTGGAATAGTTCCCTTGATTTTTCCATTAGATCCAGATCTGATGACGAAAGGATAACCTGTGAAGTTATACCCTTTAAAAAAAAAAAAAAGAAAAAAAAAAAAAAAAAGAAATAAACAAAAAATGAACAAAAAAAGAATCTTCCAAATTGGTCCAGGCGTCTTCGAGTAATCAAGGAACATAAAAAAAAAAAAAAAAGATTCCGATTTATTGACGTGTACGTTGACATCTGTGGCATTTCGAATGGAATGTATCAACCGTTATTAGATCGACTGATCCATTCCATTCAATGGGCCACTTGGCCCTCGAGTTGATAACTATTTTTTCCTGTTACATAATCGTTGCACGATCTTCCCGCATTGACAAGCCCACTCACTAAGTAAGAACCTTCGATGAAGCGCTATAAACGTTCATAGTAAGGCTTATGTATGCTTCGAAGGTAGTTTTTTATCGAGAACCGAGATAAATATCCGGTTAGCGGGGGTCCAACGTTGATTTATACGGAGCGTCAGTCAGCCAACGAATTACAACGAGGCGATGTAAATCACCGGCCCGGTACGAATCGATACCCCTAATGCTTTCACTGAAAACGATAGACGTTTTCATATTGAAATTGTTAAAATCAGTTTATATATTACATTCATATTGATAAAACTGAGACCCGACTGTGAATTCTTCACATCAAGATTTTACGAAAACATTGCCTTTTAGAATCGGCATGTTACTTACCTTTCATCTGACTCACATCGCTTATTTGTATCCTCCCTCTTGTAGGTAACTAATAAAAATACCTTAATAAATAAATGAAACCGCACTCGTCAAAATCTATCACGCCGGCACGCTCTTTAGACTAAGACAGAAGTCTAAGAATGAATCAGACATAATAATTATAACACAACCCTCCTTCTGAGGCAGTCGCGTGAAAAGGTTTTAATGTCCTAAGTAATAGCATCAAGGAAGAAATATTTAACTTTTATGTAACGGTTTGTTTTTTGGGCACATTGTGGACCTGACTTAAAATCTCTGTCGACTCATCGTTTAGTGTATCTCACATCATTACTGGGGAGGTTATTTCTGTTAAAAGTTATAAGCCTACTTACGGGAGACGTGTAGCTAATAAGGCAGGGGTTGAACAATGAGTCTCTTCAAAAACCGAGGTTACACGTGGCACTCAAATCATTATATTCTGCATTATTATTATATATTGTCTAACTGCATTATTATTATATGTTATCTATTCATGTATTGAGTAGTTCAGTATTTTTTTACGATTCGGTCGTTTCGATACGGTCACGCGTATGGAGCGTAGCAAAGTGTAGAAGTAGATGTTCTACGGACCGTAGCAAGCGTAGAGGCGTGTAGACCTTTTTTTTTTTGTCAGACGGGGACGCGCTAGTACTTCATGTCATCTGGTTTCAAGTATGATAAATCGGAAGTTGGAAGCGCACTTCACCCGGAATCCTCAACAGACTAACGTACGGGGAACGTCTATATAGCTAGCACGGCCATAAGTTATCTACATTACTGGATTAGAATAGGTACCAGCGTCCACAATTTCTCTCTTTTTTTAATTTCACCGGTCTGTTGCTCTTATTAACTAACTTTCTCGTGTTCTAAGCCCATGGGTGCCAACCTCGTTATAGCTCTGATGTTTATTACTACAGCAGTCTGTGTTAAAACTTTTTATACCGAAAAAGTTGAGGCTCGTAAAACACGTCCAGGTGGATTAAAAAAGGGCGGCGAAGTTTAGGGGTGGTTCGGGGACCTTTGACATCTAATATTTTATTCGTGCTATAATGTTATATAATAGGATTACAGCTACAGGCATGTTGCTTTTACTTCTTTTCTTATTTCGTAATCTGGGTACTTACCAATTTCAATATACCAGATGACTCGCATTTTTTTTTATAAATTTAGACCTACGTTTGACGTTACTACGCTTTTTTTAATCTCGCCTGATGGGAAGCGATGATGTGGCCAATAAATAGCACGCCGGTCTAGAAGGCACCTTTTTACTCTTACCAGAAGAGGCACATGTGATTTTCAGGATAAAAAGACGCAGACAACGTATACCACTTAACAAAAAATCAAAAGCATAGTCTCTAGAACAGAAGTACTTTTGGGCAATTCTGCATGACGTCATAAACATGCAATATGTAAAGTTGTATCCGAAACATCAATGCACGAACGCCTAAGTTATGATCTAGTAATTGGAGCGCAGAATCTCTTTCAACTTTAACACTAACAGTATAGAGTTTAAATTTGTGCGTCTCTGTGAAAACAATGTTTTTGCTTTTAAAAACACCGGAGCGGAGGATACTGGAGTGCTTTAGGATTGGAATAGGAATGTAAAATAGAAATAGGTAAGTGGAGAGGTACTCCTATACCCTCGTGGAACTCGCGCATTCTAACGATATCGATAATGGTGTCTTCAATACAATGTGGTGACCAGCCAGACCATTAAGGGTGGACTCTAAGTTACCTAGTTTTTATAGGTAGACACGAGGAGGAAAAGACAAGCAATTGACTGCAAACTCACTCAAAAGCAGATGTTCCTAGGTTCCTACTAAAACGATAATTTTAGGGTATTAGGATTGCTACTACTGCTACTGCTTACATCTTAGAACATCACTAAGAATTAAGCAGTACCTAACATGAAGATTTATTGATCGAGTGAGCTAAGCGAACGCGATCCCAGTTAAGTTGGGAAATCAGGCAAGTACCTACCTCTATGACTGTATGACACCATAACTCTTGAACGGTTATCCAATTCATAAGAAATTCAAATTTATATATAGTTTTTGAGATATTTGGGTGAAAAGAAATACAATATTTTAACAAAAAAAAACAAGTTTTCGAGAAATTGTGTTTTTCTAAATACATATGTACTTATCATGCAATACAACACCACAAAAACAGAACAAACATCAATGTTCAACACACAAATGTTTGTCCTGGGTGGGAATCGAACCCACAACCTACACCGCAGAAGGCAGAGCTACAACCAACTAAGCTGTGAGGCTTGTGGTATAGCTATGGACGGTTGATTTTTATAACCTGCCTACCTAATCTTAATTTCGTCAGAAATTCAGTCATTATTGTTAATAACGTATGGATGCGATGCATAAACGATTTTTGCATCTGGCGGCCAGCCGGGTAGCTTAGTGTTTAAGTTTTAAAGACATTTTTAATAATTATGGCCTACAGCTTACCTACCGATAAATAATCACGCCACCGCTCTTTATTTCGTTTTATTCTGTAAATTTTGCACGTCTTTGTATACAGATCAGTATTTTTTAGCAGCAACTATGGTAAAATCACAGCCAAAAAGCACAAGATATTTGAGCTGTCGTCTCCATACCCATCATATGTTGTACTGATTATAAGCGCGCTCTCTTCTCTAAGTTCCTATCCTAGGTATCCAAAAAATGTGGAAATGGTGCAAGCTGCTCATAATGCGATCATTACTCGCATTATGGAAAGCCAGGTATCTCGCGCAATGCCTTTGATGTCGTTAGGAAGTATTTGTTGGTAAATAAATCAGTTGGTAGGTAAACCTCGAAATCCTTATCGTTAGTTGAATTTTGACAGGAACAGAACTAAGCGATAAGCTCATAGACACAAAGATTACAATCCTTTCAAAGGATGAGGTACTTGTTGCTGTAATCACAAAAAAAAACGTTTAAACTAATTATATACTAGTGTTTCGCCCCGAACTGAGATCTCGTGATTTCTTGTTTGAGTTAGGGCTTTATCATACTAGCGGATTGCGCGCAACGAGCACGCGGCGCATGCGCAGCGAATTTGTTGTGCATATGCGGGTGCGTGAGCGCATGTATCATCATGGCATCATTGGGAGATTCGGATATTGATACAGAGTTATTTATAAGTGAAATCCAAAATCGTTACGTAATATGGGATCAAAAAAGCAGAGAATTTAGTGATCGTAATAAAAAAAAAGGCATGGGAAGAGATTTGCAATATATTTATTCAAGGCAAGGAGAAAAATTAAGCAGGTAAGAAAAACACAATAAAATTATTTTATATATACTTATGCTGTCATGGTAATGCCCCTTCATTTGAAACAAAATATTCGGCATTTATTTCTTATCGCATAACCATTACCCAAAGTCTACAAACATTTCCATTAACGTGTGGGTTGCCATATAGTCCAAATACTTGTGGTACTTTCTTACGACGTCAGTCGTAAAGTCCTTACGAAAGTTATTACCATAACTTTAGATCGTACGAAATTATGCAATATAGGTACAACAAGTTTTGTCTATTTCTTCGCCAAATTCTATTCTAACATTTAATGGTCGATGAAAAATACGCCATTTATTAGTCATGATTCCAAAAGTGCACTCTATATATCTTCGTGCTCTGCTTAATCTATAATATTTTATTATTTTTTGTAGGCGTTAAAAAGTTGCCGGCATATGGTCGTTGCATGTAGTTTGACAATGGAAATGCTTCGTCGCCAATAAAAGTAAAAGGCAACGCTATTTCATTGTTCATTATTTGTTTCGGCTGTGGAATATTCAAACGATTTTCTTCTATATCCCTTCTTAATTGGCTTCTGTCAAATATAGTTGAATCTGAACTTTTTCCATAGGAACCGACATCAACAAATATATACTTGTAGTTGGAGTCACAGATGGCTAGCAAATTCATCGAGAAATACTTTTTTTAGTTAAAATATAGTGAGCCGCTATGACACGGCTTTATCATCCTAATATGTTTGCCGTCCACTGCACCTATGTAGTTAGGAAAATCTGCATTTTCTAGAAAGCCTTTATTAATGATTTCCCAGTCTTTTGTTCGCTTGGGTGGCATACAAATATATGCAATAAGTTTTTAATAATAGCTTGACATGTCTCCCGAACAATTTTTTGTATTGTTGAAAATCCTCTTCTGAATGAAAAATGCAGGTCCATTAAAGAGCACCCAGTTGCCAAATACCTGAAATATTTCTTTATTGTTACAGTTGTTAACCTACAAAAAAGATGGAAAGGTATCCGCGACGCCTACGTCATAGATAGGAATAAAAAAAACAGGAGTGGCTCCGGTGCATCTTCTTCTAAAGAATACCTGTATTCACCTTTGCTATCATTTTTTAATACTACTACGCGGACTCATCCTGCGAAAACCCCGCCACCAGCAATTTAAGATGATGAGAATACAATAAATATAAGCGATGATTATACAACAAATGTTACAAAAAGGAAGAAAAAATCTGATGATGCTGAGGATAAAATGATTACAAAGTTAATGCAAAGGATGGACGAGAGGATGAATAAAGACAGAAGAAGTGGTGAAAGTGACCCCGAATACAACTTTGCGTTGTCTCTGGTTGAAGATTTAAAATCAATTCATCCAGACTATAAAATGGATGCTAAAATGGAGATAACGGGAGTTTTTAAGTTGTATGTTTTAAGTGAATAAGTCACCCCGTACTTAAATGAAACACAGGTTAGTCTCGTTTTGAAAAGGGCTCTTAAAACCGTTGCCTTAGTAGTCGTGACTTAAAAATCTACCCTTAATAATCTAATTGACTTTACGACATCCGTATGGGCTGGAGCCTACGGATGTCGTAAAGTCAACCAAGGGGCTTCAATAAAAAAGCAACAGCTTTCTTCTAGTATATAAACAAAACTTTAACTGTGCGCTCCAATCTGTCTGCCAAGCGTGGTTTTTATGGCCAAACCTTACAGTTTTAGACCACATTTCTGTTGATGTGAGATATGCGCAGTCAAACCCCTTGCATGACATCCTATAATTATTGTTTAAGTTATCGCGATTATTATACATAATTAATAATAAAAAAGGGTATATATATCGCGTACCTTTGTATATTCCCTTATGTAATTCTTGGACTTTATCGACACTCTTGGTTTGACAACCCTATAGATTGAATTACAAAAAATAAATAGACCAGTTTTCATGAGATTTCGAATACCCCTTACCCCTTTACCTCTTATCTTACAAGACCTGATGATCATCTTTTGCCCCTTCATCTTTAAAAACCACCTCTAATAAGAGCAAAAATAAACTAATTTTGAAATCTATGGTCTCAACCCCCATTTCGAATTATATTTCAAGTTTTCACACATTTTCAAGACTTCAATCTTATTCATCCCTTTTGCAACCCTTAATGTTAATACAGCGGTGGTTTCAGCAAATAAAAAAACAAATTAATTGTGAAGTCAACTCTATTTAACAGTGATATACTGTCAAATAGAGTTGACTTCACTTCAAGACATTATTAAGCTTTTTACTTTCATAACGCGACCCATTCTTACAAAAACTACCCCTTTTAAAAAGTTAAATCTATATTTTATGAATGTGCAGCCGATACTCTTTCAAATGATACCACACACGCCAAAAACATCTTGTCTCACTTAACGACCCTAATTCTCAAAAACTACCCTAGTGTCAAAAAAATCCTCATACCTATTGATGAGTATTAATATAATCTCTGCATTTTCAAAATTTTGAATTGATCGGATCAGCCATTCAAAAGATATGGGCGAAAAATTGTATTTCTATTCACCCCAATTTCTCAAAAACTACCCCACTTATCAAAAATCCCCCGAGACGATCAAATTATTTTTACGCAATCTATTTTCAGTTTAAATTAAAAAAAAAACAAGCCTGAGCTATGAGGCTTGTTATTTTTTTGTTGGTTGTAACTCTGTCTGCGCTGTAGGCTGTGGTTTCGATTCCCACTCAGGACAAACATTTGTGTGATGATTATAGATGTATGTGTATATATGTTTGTTCTGTGTTTGGGTGTTGTATCATATAGTACATATGTATTTACAAAGTATTTAAGTATTCTATCCGTAATCTAGTTCCTATATTACAAGCTATGCTTAGTTTGGGGCTAGATGGCGCTGTGTAAATATGATGTCCTGTAATATTTATTTATTATTTATTATTATTATTTAATTTCATGAAAATCGGATAACCCGTTCAACATTGCCACATACATACATACAGTGCCTGATTTCCTAACTGAACTCGGAGATGTCAAAAAACAAGGGATGCGGGTTACCTGAGTAACTCAAGTGTTCCAGGCCAGTACCTACCAGACGGAAGCGTGCCAAGACACTGCATTGTTGTAATTATCTATATCTACAGGTCTGAAAGATGTTTATCTCAACGGTCACCAGAAGACTATTTCACTCTTTTAGCGAATTGAATTGAATAGAGAACAATTTCTGTTTTATTCAGTGACTGCGGACGGTCCGGCACCTGCGCCGGTCAACATCCGGACCGGCCGGACGTCATTTCAGAACCGGAAAATCGCCAATCTCCGCTCAGCAGGGTTTTTTACAATTTTGTTACCTAAGAAGAGTTTATCCGAAAATACTGACGACCTACCTACTAACCCTATAACTATTAACCTATATTACCTACCACCTATCCACACCACAATCCTACATTAGTAGGATTACCTAAGGAAAGCATAAATGTTTTCCTTTAAATCCCTTGCCGTTCCCGGTTGGCAATAATTCATGATTTATCGTACCGAGATATTTATTGGGCTAATAAAATTTGTCCTTAGCTGGGAGGTTCTCCACGTTTTTCATATTACATGCACCCAGTGTGCTAGGTGCGAGAGTGTAAAGTAAGAAGACGTAATTTTATTTATTGCATTGCTTAAATTATGAAAATATTCATTTGAATGTGATCATAGAATCACGTGTATTGGGTATCTACAAAGGTACGTAAGGTGAGCAAACGCAGATGTAGGTATGTTAGATACCTAACCTACAGCCCTACCCAAAATCTTGAGCAAAGTAGATAGGTACCTTACCGGACAATGAAATGAGCCACCCTAGACAGTAAGTACCTGGTACTGTTAGTAATTATTTTTAAATATGTGGTATAGTAGGTATCCTAGTGTAATAGCTTCGTGTTAGGCATCTTTTGGGATGGCTCGCTTCCTGGTCAACAGCTTATAAAAACACCCGGATACAATCTCCTACAACCATAAAAGTGCGCCACCTTTCGCGTAAACTTGGAACTTAGTGGCGACTGCTGCTACATAGAAGTTCAGTGAATACAGTGATCACACGAAGACGGCACTAAAGGATAGCACGAAGTTACAAACTTTTCAAACAGATGGCGCTTCGCAATATTGTGGCAAATCCCTCACACTAATGCTTTTCGTGGAGAACCATATCCTGCCTCTTTAACGGGCTATAAATAATGAAAAGGATAATTCTGGGAGGTGAGCAAAACAAAAGGCTCTATTTTGCAAATACATTAGTATTAGGTAGATATTCTCAAGAATATACCTAATGGTTGATGGTTGTATAGCATGGTAGTGTGCGCGAAGGCATTGCACACAACTCTAGGTAATATTGAGCATGAAAAATGCCGAGTTGCTGTGTATTGTTGTTTATAGGGCTTAGTTTACATCACGGTGCATGGTTCTGAGGGGTAGTTTTAAAGTTTGCAGTCAAAAATGTAAGTTCTTCATCATCACCAACTGTTTTTCTCCTGCATGTCTGAACCACCTATAAAGTGAGGGATATGGACTTAATCATCAGCATCGCAAAACGAAAAAGTATGCCATTATCACTATATGGGTGGTTGGTCATAATGATAAGGAATATGCTGATGGGTGGTTGGTCATAGTGATAATGTTAAGTACCAACATAGATGCTGCTGCTCATCTCCTGGTCGCCTTTTACGACGTTCAAGGTGGCGTATTCCCATACTCCTTCCATCATCTGCATTAAGTTTGCAGTGCAAACACTATGCAGGAGTAATGAAATGAGAGATAGTGCAAACTTTGCAGTATCCCTTAGGTACAGGTTGTGCTATTAATGATTCTGTTTTATTTTATGTAAAATCGATACTGCACTGGTACAGCTAGTAAGTAAATAATGCTGACATCTGACCAATCAGCTAGGTACCTTGAGTATTGCTATTGATCTTGAGGCTTGAAGCTGGGCAAGAATTAATATTCCAGCAGCAAAAAAAAAACTAATTGTAACTAGCTATTTATTTACTATAGAACTATTGAAATAACCTTATATTTATACTTCATCAACTAGCTTGAACCGTTGATGCTGAGGCTCTGGTATAACATTGTAATACTTTTTCAGAATGGTTTGTTGTGATCGCCCACCATACATTCTCTGCACCCAGGAGTGTTCCCAGTCTGGGTCAAACTTTTCACAAGTTACCACTACTTTACCAGGCTCCATGGCAAACAGGGTTCCATTGCGGCCAAATCCAACCTGTGAATCAAAACAGTTATTAACTAGGTCAATTGTACAAAACACTAAGAACACAGAAGCATGATAGGCCTTTATCTTCCCAAAAAGCCATTCCAGCCAGCCATTTAGTCTTGAAAACTTTATCAAACAGTAACTTTAGATATCAAATTTTGGTACAAATTATTTAGTATAATGCATCAAATCTTCAAAAGGATGGCAAGAACACCTACATCAAAATGACGAAAAGGTTAAGAAGACCCCATGGCTGCTGATTTTTACTTTCCAGTACAAACATAGTTTGTTGTTCTTTTAGAAATGGCGCATCCAATTCAAATTATGTTTGAATGGTAGTGTTAGTAGGAGGTCTTCTTGAGGAATGACAGCTGCCAATGAATTTAACATTTAATTAAGTACACTTAAAATCTTTTATCTGCAAATTCGAAAAAAAAAGTCTTTAATATTTAATCATTAGCTCAATCGTCAACATCTTGAAATAAGCCAGTAAACAGATGATGAAATTGATGTTATTGCAATAAAACATTTATTTAAATAAATTCTTGATATTGGCATCAACTTCACTGGTAGAGCCCCTGGTTTATGGTAATGTCTAGCTATTAATTATGTAAATCTGCACTTACATTCAAACCAGGGTGGAATCGTGTTGTACGCTGTGTTACAAGCATATGTCCAATTTGAACCGAATGCCCATCCTGGACCTTCCACCCTCTGTGTTTCGGTTTTACTTTGCAATTGGTGTTCTGTGTACTACCGCCCGTCTTTTTACTAGCATTACGCACAAATTCTGAGGACAAAACCAGTAAATTTATACAAGAAGTATTAAAATCAAATCAGTTAAGTACCCCATCTTATTTACAACAGTCCACCCCATCCAGCATGGTTATTATATGGTAGAGATTCTAGAGATCACTTTTAAGCGATAAGATCGACCATTGTAACAATATTGTACTGTTCTCCTTGTTTATTTTAGTGAACAGTAAAAAATATATATCTAGGTACCTATCTAATAGGGCTACGCCCTGACAGCTTGGGGAAACGCCACCGCCGCACGTTATATGTAAAAGTTTGCCATTTCATTGCGAATTTGGATGGTAACTATTATATTTGAGTGTAAATAATCTTGTAAACATTCTGAATATTTGAACTTTTATCTAACCTCAAAACATTCTCCACCCACTCACTCACCTTTTAGAGCTGTTTTAGCTTTATATGCATTTGTTAATAAACACAAAGACATTATTTTTGAATTTGCTTACTGACCTACAGCGTTGTTTTATCATAAATGGAATTAAGATAATTTATATTTTCTTTCAATAGGTACTATTTACAATTTTTCATGTAAAAATAGCGTCGAGCTGTTTTGAAGACATACATTATGCGACCAGTGGGCGACGCATTAAATGTAAACAAAATCAGTTGTTCGTAGTTGGTTATTGTAATTCTGAAGATATCAGTAGGTGCCAAACAACAAATACCAAACAACAAATGCAGTACCTACCTAAGAATTGAACACAGATCGGCGGAATTGCATCAATGCAAACTATCAGCTACCTCGCCTTCACAAAATTTGCAAGTTAGGCCGGTAAATAGGGTCAGAGACACATAAACCATGAGTAAATGACCGTATTGCATGCAAGTCGAATCCTTTGTTAGTCTTTTAAATGTTCGCAATTGAACACATTATTTTGTAACGAAATAAAAAACCAGATATATACATTATTCTGCTCGCGACCCGCGACCACGTCTCGTGCAAGTGCAACCCTCCAGAAATTTTGGCATAAACATACCTAGGTACCTAGGTATGATACGCCATAAAAACCCGCTTCTTTTTCGACTACATTCCCGTTATCGTTTCTAATTATTTAAAAAATGTATATTATGTGATGTAACAAAATTTTTTCATATTTTTTCCTTTATGACATATTAGTTACTATATGATATATTTAGAACGATGCTTCATGCCAAATTTCAAGGTTTTAACGATAACGAGTATGGTCGACTGGAAGTACCCTTTATGCTTTGATTCCCTTGCGAGTCTCAAAATATGCGGCTTAAGTTGCTGTTTCTTTTGATTGCATTGATATAGAAGCTTAATTTTGCTAAAGCTTAAAGGTACCTATTATAGCCTTGAGTATTTGATATGAATTTCAATTAAAATACCACTACGCGTTTATGAGGGATGGGGTAGTAAGTTTGATTTTTTTTATTATTTGATGTAACTTTTCGCAATTTTTCCTTTGTCTGTGCTATAAGGCGTTGATTCGTACCAAATTTTTAGTTAGTTAGTAGGTTTTGATTCCCTTGCGATTGCGAGTTTCGAAAATTTGTGGCTTAAACGGCGTAAACTGGGGCTTTTTGGAAGACTAGGGGCTATTTGCAATTATGAAATTATAAGATTTGATTGCTTGTAAGTATCTCTTTATCCATTTTCGTCGTAACATAGCAGCACTATGACTTGTGTTAATTTTAATGTAAAAACTTGATGTAGCTAGCGTTTCTCACAACTCTCAGCAATGGTCGCATACAATATTCGTCCAGCATATTGTTTGCGACCATTGCTGAAAGTGGTAAAATGTATGTATGTGTTAGACTTCTTGTCGAAACGCTTGTTTTTTGAAATTACATAAATATTGACAGCTAGTAGGGAGGGACGGGCAATGAATGTCGATATTTAATAATTCGATTATAATTTACTTATCGTTGATATTTTTAATCTTAAAAATTAACGTACGTATCGCTTTCTAGAATCAACTATTGTTTAACTGCAAATAGACTATGATTAGGTAGACGGTACCTGGGAACTTACTTTGCAGAAAAATAAACTTGTACCTAGTCTATTAAGTCATTTTTACTATTACGGGAACCGAACCCGCAACATCTTTTATCATCGAAATAACACATTTGTGTGATGAATATGTGTAAGGTATGTAGATACAAGAAAAATATGTATATATTATATCCCTAATCTAGTTCCCATATTACAAACTTTGCTTAGTTTGGGAATAGCTGGCGCTGTGTGAAATTAATGACCTGTAATATTTATTTATCTATCGATTCATGCAGTGAAAATCAATTTTAGTTCCATGTATTGGCATGTGTTGGCTTTAGGGAAATTTCCCTAAACCAAAGCTAGTTGATGGAGTATGTGTGTACTAATTACTCAATAAGTACACACATGTTTGTTTCTTCTTGAAATGTTTCCAGGTTTCCAAATACCTTAAAAAGTTGTTCGTTTTCCGAAATGTAATAATAGAGACATCTACCATTACCTATAAAACCATTTGTTTTGAAGGTGAATTGACTGACTCCGTGCTAAATTGGGAAATCCGCTACTGTATGTGGCAATGTTTGTGATGGCATAACTGTCGAATAGTTGCGGGGAATTTTTGATAAGTGGGTTAGTTTTTAGAAATAGGGGTGTTAAGTGTGACGAAACTATTTTTGGCTTGTGGGGTGTCGTTTGAAAGAGTATCGGCCGCATATTCAAAATATATATGTTTAACTTTTTAATTGGAGTGGTTTTTATTATAAAGGGTCGCGTTAAGAGTGTAAAACTATTGGTAAGTATGTCTTGTAGGATATACTGGTAATGGGGGTTGTCTTCACAAATGTTTTTTTATTTGTTTTTTTTTAAGTGGTGCAAAAGGGTTAAAAAAATTGAAGTCTTGGTTTGACAAAATGTGAAATATGGTATGAAACAGGGGTTTGGGCTGCATATTTTAAAATTAGTGTATTTTTGCCCTAAGTATGCACATTACATACTGTAGGAGGAATATTGTTCTAACACTTCATTGTCGAACTACCTCTAAAAATTAGTCATAATGTTGTAAAGACAACTGTTTCACATGAAAATGACTATGATGGGAAACAGTTGTTACTATGATAAAAAAATCATGAAATTGTTATTTCATCTCACTCACTATTTTTTACCTCTGTTATTTTATTTTTTTATTTATTTTGCCATATAAATTCTATTTTTATTATATTTAGAGTGTAATATCAAGATTAATCCATTTGCATAGATTTCTAATAATCATAAGCTGGGAGCGTAAATCTATGGACCAAATCTTAGTTCAAAATCGTAGCTTCATATGGGTTTACAGTTCAAATCGTCTCGAATTTCCCCCTTTCGATGGTACCTATACTGATAGATATACTTGATTTATTTTTACACAAATAGACGGATAGGTCATATTCATCGACTCATTATTGCCCATCACTAGAGCAAAACAGTAACAGTGTCATATACATATGTGTATAAATGACAATGAAATGTGGCACGATTGGCGATGAAATTGTGTCAACCCCACCCCACTTGCAACTCCTAAGCAAAGGCTACAAAAATGTTTGTAGGTACTTCACGGGTACCTACGCTTGTGATTTATAGTAGGTAGGTACTATAAATCACGGTATTCATGCGGGTACGTGGACCACATCAACATTGTAATAAATGATGAACAAAATTATAACCGCCTTTGTGGTCTAGTGGTTCAACCCATCGATTTCAGATACAGAGGATCCGGGTTCGTACAATATTGTGCTTGGTTTGGTTGGTGGTAAGACTTTGTTTAAGTCGGCCTGGCTAGCTACCACCATCTTACCTAATTCTGTCGTAATAACAATTCTAACATTGTTGTGTTTCAGCATTGATAGTGTACTAGAGGTAAGATAGCCAGTATCTTAGTTTGTGAAGGACTCAGAAAGTGTGGGGTTTATGTGAGCAAAAAATTATATACTTACCTACCTACCTACCTATAATTACTTATTTACTAGATTTTAACACCTACTTATTACCTAACATACAGAGAGGTTCTTTCCCATGAAGTACACCATACACCATATCGTGTCGTAAAATAATAAAAAGCAAACCATTTCTTTTGAATGTAGGTATATTGCACTGTTGGCGATCCTATAGGTTAGTAGGTAGGTATGTTATCATCAAAATTAGATATTCATCTCTAAAAGAGTAGGTAGGTAAGGTTTGGGCGATGAGAAAAGATATGAATGTAGTCATATTTATTATTACTTATTAGTAGGTATAGTATACTCGTACGTACGTATCGATATCGATAAAAATCATTCTGATCATTAAAAATCAACCTGGTATAGATAGGTACCTATGTTATTAATTTGATATTCAAGGGTGAAATACACACCTGGTATAGATAGGTACCTATCTATAAGTAAGTACCTAAGTACTTACACGTTACTGATAATATTTCCGGACGCGAATGAATATAAAAGTACCTAACTGGGTGTAGTGATATATATATTATTGCAGGTGACTGTAGGTACCTACATAACCTAGGTCGGTTAGATAATTATTATAATTTCAGGTTTATAAACGGTAGGTTCTATGTATATCTGACGTATAGCATCCCCACAAATAGGTACCTACGATGCAGTGTTGACCACACTTACCTACGTACCGCCAATGGAAGGTTTTTTAATTCATTTTTAGCTTGATCTTAGACCTATCGCACGCTTGCGCATAAAAACAGATAAGCAATAAAACATTTAAAACATTGATTTGAAGTGAACTCATTCCGCCGCGAAACGGGAAAATGTTTTTGTTAATATTTATTTCCATACTGATTATAGTATTCGTTTCTTGGGTGATGTTATTAAGTGACAGCAAAAAATTAAATCTCGCAGGACCGATACCATTGCCTCTGGTGGGTAATGGGCTCCTTTTCCTCGGAGATTCTGCTCGTAAGTAACCTACCTATACGATAGCTAATACTTATACCTACCCAAATACAACAGGTAAATAAAACAATACATACTTACATAGGTTTACACACCTTAGGTGCGTGAATCTAGATTTGCTGACGAAAGTGAAGGAATATACTAGAGCTTTTCAATTTCAAGCACGAATAATGTTTATGTAATAACTCCGAATAGATAAGTACCTATAAGGTAACTGTAGGTATTAGAAGCAAAACATCCAGTGGTTGAAATTCAACCGTCAAAAATAAAAATTAATGAACCGTTAGCTTTCTGCACTCCTCTCCCTATATGTATACTTATGTATCATGTCATGCCCTAGGTAGGTATGCCAAAACTTAAACTCCTCTGTCCACGTAAAGGAGGTCCAAATTTTTCTCCCATCCTTTTTTTATCTGATCTGAGCTTATCGTATAAATTAAATACCTAGTTGTTCCGGTACTAGGCTAGTTGGCAACTTCTTGTTAGAAAGGTTGGAATATACCTATACCTAAGCTATCCACAGTACCTACCTACGCCTTTATAGATAAACACTGATAGTTACCATATTATGTTGTATCTTTCTAATTTTGTTGTGTTGTCTGGCCCTGACGTAGAAGGTAGGCCGGTGTATACCGACCAGCCTACCTTCTTCTATCTTTATATTATTATGAGGTAGGTCATCCAGCAGGAACCCGTTATCCTTATCCCACACAAGGTGGGGTCGGCACTGGGTACGTGTCTCCTTCGAGGCCATTTTGTCGGTTTTAGCTGAAGAAGACCGGCCGCCTGCATGACTTCAACCGTCTTTGGGAATACTCGGTTGCGTGGGATAAGGATTTTGTGACACTAGCAGCTAGAGCAGCCTGGGTATAGATATATGGAGAACCTATGATGCTGACGTTCTTAGTGTACGTAAACTAAGTAGGTATACTATACATCCTCAAAACTTCGATTGAAACACACAGGACAGGACTGTAATGGTTGGTGGTAGGACTTTATTTAAGTCCGCCTGGCTAGCTACCACCATCTTACCTAATTCTGTCGCCATAATAACAATTCTAAAATTGATGTGTTCCGGCATTTAGAGGTAAAATAGCCAGTTGCTTAGTTTGTTGTGGATTCGTGGTTAAGTGCGCCTCCACCTTCGGCCTTATCTCAGCTTGTTACCAGATGAGATAAAGACCAAGTGCTTACCCGTCGTACAATAAAAAAAAAATAAAAATTTGCTCGTCGCCTCACTAGCTTTATAAAAATACGCACATACAATAAAATAATCTAATGTTGCAACGTCAAAAATAAATCCGTTAAAGAAGCAAAACATTTAGTCTACTTTATGCTAGCTCCACTTTCTTATGAGAGTGTCGAAGGAACACTCATATCAATAAAATTACATCTACCTACTTAATTTAAATGCTATTCGCTTATTATTTTAAAAAAAAACTCCTTTCTTAAAAGTACCGACGATCGTAAAGTTTTTAACAACAATAATACCGATTTCCTCGATACAGGCCTAGCCTAGTGAGGAAATCATTGGAATTTGTAATTAACCTGTAAAACTACAACAAACTCTCCTAGATTATTTAAGTATGCTTTGAACTTTTAGGTTTTACTTAATTGTAGTGTTGCTGAAATAAATAATTTTTACTTTAACTTTTTTACCACCCTCTGGACCACATCACTAGGTACTTAAAAATTGTACTTTACAGTATAAGTACTATTTTTATCTTAGCAAAAAACTAAACTTAGGTGCCGACCTAGGTTTTTTGCTATTTATATCTGATAAATATGACTAAATAAAAATTACCTTG
Organism: Venusia cambrica; assembly: GCA_951394065.1. NCBI lineage: Eukaryota > Metazoa > Arthropoda > Insecta > Lepidoptera > Geometridae > Venusia > Venusia cambrica. Next base: position 9,449,743 of record OX596035.1, read on the forward strand.
TGTATTCTATAAAGATTATAATAATTGCGTTTTAAAAACTAAAACGAAAGCCGACTTCATCAGAGAATTTTGATACAATTTTGTATGACGTGTTTTTCCCAATTATTTTCATTTGAAAATCAAACTACTGTATCGATTTTGATGAAATTTATGTGGGATCAATTTAAAAGTAGTTAGACATAAATAAATATATTCTTACAAATAATAAATATTTACAATCGGTTGATCGGTCCGTTTTTTTCTTACTTTAGAGGAACGTCCTTACCTAAAAATACCCAAATCGCTTCAAGTGTGCCTAACATATTTGAAGAAATCCCTCGATTTCGCCAGGATCCTATCATCAGATCCTGACCTGATGATATGGGTCCGTTTTTTTTTTACTTTTGCGGTAATACACCCTAAAAATATCCAAATCGTTTCAACTGTGCGTATAACATTTAACGAGTTCCCACGATTTCTCCAGGATCCCACCATCATATCCTGACCTGATAAAGATGAGATCACCTGGGAAGTATGGGTACCATTTCAATCTCAAAAATATTTTTTCAAGTCGGTCAAGGCGACTTCGAGTAATCGGGGAACAAAATATATAAAACAAAATAGGACCCTTGGAACACCAGGACTCGTGCGTTGCCGAACTGAAAGTTTATTCAGTAGTATCTCTACCTACCTATATCTATTAAATGCATTCATGTTTTGTTTACAGATTTTGTCGCCAGTGTCTTCCATCTCATGGAAAAGTATGGTGGTGTTTTCAGGATTTACCTTTTCTCGAACCGGTACATTTTCATAAGTCTTCCGAAATATATCGAGGTGAGTAGGTACCTACCGTACATAGACCACAGAACCTTCACGAACCCAGCCTGCCAAACTGAAAATCGGTGATCGGTCTACCAGACTTCCCTTCAACTCTATATTTATATATGTTATACTACATAACTTTAATTCTGAATTTGAAAATGTCGTTGTAGTTTTTATGTTACAGTACATTAGGTTTACACAGTAGCGCCATCTAGTTTTCAAACTAAGCAAAGCTGGGAACCTTATGGAAATATGATAACGGATATAATATCTAATACTTTTTTTTAATACATACTTACCAATACAACACCCAACCACATAAACTTCTATATTCACACAGATGTCTGACCTGGGTGGGAATCAAAGACAGAGCTACTACCAACTGAGCTGTGAGGCTTGTTTTTTTGTTTGTTACCTGTAAATTAGCATACTAACAGCATACCATGTGGAAGGGCATTTTATGCGGGTATCACGTGGGCAAAGCTGCAGGCAAAAGCTAGTATAATATAATTGATTCCTATTAGTGGATAGACATACCTACAATGCAATTTAAATTATTTAACCTACTGATGATAGTTCAAAACCTATATAAGCATATTTATGTCTATCCCGGAATAAACAAAATCAGGTAAGTTCGAACCTCGCATGTCGTGACGTTATTCTTGGTACCTACTAGAGAGCTAAGTTTATACAAAGACGCGTGGCGTAAATAGGAGCCAGCCCAAGGGCTGGCTCTTATTTAGGCCTTTCCTATTCAGCGTGGCAATGCAGGCCGTGTCATGGGCACGCTTCCATCTGTTACTGGTCTGGATGACTACATACGTACTAGCTATATACATACCGTTTGTAATGGTCCTTCGGCAGCCCGGCTGCTTACCGTTTATAGCGTTTTTACATTGTACATAATGTTTCTAATACTTACCAAGATATTCATGAATCGTTGATAATTTATGGACAGTAATCAGTTGCCAACTTTATTCCCCTTCGACAATTCACCTTACTTCAATAAATTTAATCACCTTACCTACCTACTTAATTTACTTTGTATGCAGCATACATACAAAGTAAATTATTGAAATATTCCAACACAAATAATCTTGCTCGTGAGTATATTAATACAATTTTGTAAAATGTACGTTGTTACATTGTTTTTCGAGGAGGTTGCTAGAAGACACCTCCAGACTTTACTTACGTGGTGGTAAACTCGTCGTTGCAGCAGAGTTTTAGACTACCCATAGTGACACAATGCCGATGATAAATGCCCTATTCCACGAAGTTCAACTCAAATTTCAACTCGTTGAACTATATGGTTAAGGAATTTAAAATTCAAATAGAAGGAAGCTTCCTTCCTTGACATTATAGGTAGGTACTTTACAAGCCTAATAGCTCGTGTAGTTACTCTGCCTTCTGCGCTGTAGATTGTGGGTTCGATTCCCACCCAGGACAAACATTTGTGTGATGGATATAGATGTTTGTTCTTCGTTCTGGTGTTGTATGATAAGTATGTATTTATAAAAAAAAAATAGTAGGTACCTATTCTATCCGTAATCTATTTCCCATATAGCAAGCTATGCTTAGTTTGAGGCTAGATTGCTGTGTGAAATTAATGTCATATTCATATTCATTTACTGCATTCCTGTAGATAGTAGTACCTACATAAGATGTTCAGAAAGTTACTGGTAACATTATGGACCCTGTCGGGCACAGCAATTTCCAGTAGGTAATATTAATTTTTTGTTGTGCTTACCATTTGCGCAATATTTATTTTTAAGTTTTGTACAACAAATTTGTTAAATGAAAATAAAAAATATAAGATTCAGTCATTTTTGATAGTTACCATTTATAGTATCATGAAATAAATTTACGTGAGTTGACATTTGACCGAGTTGATAATAAAATTTATTTGCGCAAGTAGCCACGAGCACGAATTAAATATAGGCACACTTGCGCGATTGGACACTGCGAAATAATCACAAAACTCTTAACATGTCTCGAAATAGAGGCTCTATGCTGATTTCGCTTTGTCGTTTTCGCTCCCTCGTTCTTTCAACATGCCTTACCTTTCCCCCACCCAGGTTCCCTTCCTTCTCTATACTTATCAATAAATATAATTATGATACTGTCACAAACAATTCAAAATATATATGTACAATTATACTAAATATGTAGAAACGATGCAGTCGGATTAACTAAGGACCGTTTCAAACGGTCTATAGGAAACTCAACTGTTCCAGACCAGTAGGAACACAGACGGAAGCGTTAGAAAGTGTTGCGATGCTAGGTACACCGGAACCGCGTAGCATACAAAAGATTTCAACACGCACATCTGCATTTCAAAGATTCAGGTAGGGACAGGTAAGAAAATTCAAGCGATACTTTCGTTTTCGTTTTCGTCATCTTTACTATACCTAACTAAATACCTCTGAAACTAGAAGACAGGGTATCGCAATACCCTGTCTTCCAGTTTCAGAGATATGATGAAGTTTTATATATACCTTGGTAAATGTTTTTTGTAAAATGTATGCGCGTTGAAATCTTTCAAAGCTATGCTTATGGGTCCTACGTCGACCATTGTAGCATGCTCTCCGAAATTCTATACCAAAATTTATCTAAGTATTAAAACAATGTTGTGATGGAGAAATCACAAATTCGAATATTTCTAGAAAATGAGGTCGCAGATTTTTAAATTGTGTTAGTGAGCTTTACTTCTCTCCTCTCATAAGATAGAATGAGATGAATACAATTATGGGCGGGATCTTTTCACGCAAATTTCGATTCGTGCAAATGTTTACTTCACCTGAGTGTAAAATGTAAGACCTAAGCGCCTTTTATCGGAAAAACTAGCGCAAATGTTCAGTAAGGCAAATCTCGTTAGCGTTTTTAAATGTCTAAAACAAACCTGTCGTTATTGACTAGGTTTCTTGTTTATTCCTTGCAGCCGCTTCTCTCAAGCACAGAACATATAGTCAAAGGGACATCATACAGATTTCTCAGACCCTGGCTAGGACAGGGCTTGCTGACAAGTTCAGGTAAACTCGCATACTTAAAGTTCTTACTTCCACTAGGAATATATATAAGGTATCTAAGATTACTAGGTGACTAAGATACCTGCTATAAATTTAACGTTTAACGCATCTATATATAGGTATAAACTGACACAAAAAATATATATAATCGAATTGTAGCTGACTGAATGCCTGTCTGACCATCAATGCACAGCCCGAGGCAGTGGTCCGAGAGATTTGGAATTTATTTGAAAGCTCCTATTATAGTGTCCCTTACACTTGTTGTACTAAGAAAGGATTTATTTAAAGATAATTAAATACCGGTCATTCTTAAAAATCCATTTTTAATATGCACATTGCAGGTCAAAGATGGAGGTCTCATCGGAAGTTCCTAACACCTGCTTTCCATTTCAATATTATGCAAAACTTCATGCCAATTTTTTGTCGCAATGGGAATATACTCGTAGACAAACTTGTGAAACTAGCAGATGGGTCACCTGTTAACCTATTTCCGATCATTGCTCTCACAGCTCTTGACAACGTTACGGGTAAGTTTAATTACATTAACGTGCTATAGTACCTCAGATTAGCAACTGAACGCAACTTTATTCTTGTTTCGAACTAAGATATAATAATCGTGTTTTCAAAACACAAGTGTTCTAGCATCCATCCTGAAATATAACATATATGAATTTCAAAGTATTGTGGAAGATATGATCGCTGAAGTTAAGCCATTTCACATATCATAGACTCTTAGGATTAAGGATTAGGTTGGAGCCCATTTAGCGACCATGACCAGCTGTTGTAATGTACGTCGTAGGTCCGTCTTACTTAATTATGTCGCCATAACAACACTTCTAAAATTGTTGTGTTTCGGCATTTAGAGGTAAGATAGCCAGTTCCTCAGTTTGTTGAGGATTCCGGGTGAAGTGCGCCTCCACCTTCGGCCTTATCTCAACTTGTAACCAGGTGAGATGAAGGCCAAGCGCTTCCCCGTCGTACTATTAAAAAAAATTTAATAACCACGGTCGCGATTGATAGAAATATTAGGGTATTTTTTTTTTACAACTTGGACACGGATCAAGCGTGTAGCCCATCTGATGTTAAGTGCCTAAAACAAAGCCTTACTGCGTAGGACACATCCACAAAAAAACATGACCTACGCGGTACTGCATTCCGCCCGTCAACGGGTGTTAAGCCTCGCGTGCACGTAACTTTACCCTTCAAACCGGAACACAGCAACTGCTTGGCGGTTAAACTGATTATTCCACGACAGAGCAGAATTCTACCTAACCACCTAAAGAACCGTTAGCCGAGGGCTGAGCAATTAAAACTTTCTCACAACTTTTTTAATTCATTCGGTAATATTTTGTTAATATATTCGCCACAAACACTAAATACCTATTTCATTGATGAGGTTCTACGCTCGCATTCAATTTCGGGTGATATGAGTGTAGTACCTCTCTAAATGCGTAATTTAGCACGAGATACGTTACTCACATCATATCTAAGTATACGATAAACCAGCCAAGTTGAGCGAGTTGGACACGCACACCGAGGGTTCTGACTCCGAACCACATTTCAAGGCAAACTGCGGGTATTTTCTTTTTTCTTTTTTTCGAAGCCTACTTTTAGTATTTATAGGTACCTTAGAATGTGCACCATCAAACCAAGTTTATGTGTCACCATTTTTACAACAGAGCTATAACTAAAAAATATATAGGCAGAGGTACTTGAAATAAAACTGTAACGGGTTAAAATTTGTAAATAGAATATTATTTTTTAATTTTAATTTGTAGGAAACACTATTATCGATACTGAAGATAAAACAGTCATTTTTTCTAACTTTGTCTGACTGTCAGTATCTTGAACGACATTACGCTGAAACTACTAGATAGATTTAATGAAACTTTGTGTAATTATTACTGATATCGTTGGCAAGGAAAAATATTATCTCCCGTCACCCTCTCTGAAGGGGTGAAAAGGGGTAAAATCGTTTGCTATGCTATTTTTAGCGGAAAGGATTTTGAACACTAAGTGTTACTTACACTAAGTTTATGGTATTTAAGGTAAACAATAATCTCATCAGTGTTTTTTTTTTTTAATTGAGCCTTGGCGCAAGTGTAAATGCGCGGGACAGCTGTCAAATGTTTTGTTTTTCGCCGTAATGTCAATTAATCTCTGAAAATTAAAAGATTCGACTGATAGGAAGACAGGCGGATTACGAAATCACAGGGTCCCGTTATGCTTACGGACGGAACCCTAATAACTGAAGCTGGATACAAGGTGGTCTACCTATATCCACAAAATAAGTTTTGGATGGGGTTCATTTCCATGATGATGATGAATTGAATAGGGGTACCAAGTATCAGGTACCATTGTGAGATATTTTCAGACTGAAAAACAAATATACTTATAACTCCATAAACTTTTCAGAATCGATAATGGGTGTGTCTATGAACGCACAGAAGGACAGTGAATCAAATTATGTCAAGGCCATCGAAGAGTGAGTACATAATCGACTTAATCGATCAACTGACCTATTAACAAGCTTCACAGCTCAGTTTGTAGTAGCGAGTTTGTATAGATGGAAGCTTCCTTGGCATATATATCCTTGACATTATATATTATATATATAATGTCAAGGATATATATGCCAATAGTCTGAGGATCCGTCTATTTTACCTCTTTATGTTTGTTTTTTTGTTGATTTATATTTTGTGGTCTGTTTGTGGTTTGGAAATGTTCTAAGGGGTGTTTGATCGAGTTCTTTTTTTTTATGCTGGATGGTGATCCGGGTTTGTTTTAAATAACTATGTGTGTAGTCGTATATACATTACCACAGCGTTTATTCCCTTTTCTCGTTATGTTTTAACCGACTTCAAAAAAAGGATCCTATCTTGGTGCCGGGTTGCCAAGTACAACAACATGCTTATACTATATCTTTATTCAATAAAAAGTACAATTAAACTAACTATGTACAAAGGAATCAGTCAGATTACCTAAGGACCGTTACAAACGGCCTATAGGTAACTCAACTGTTCCAGACCAGTACCAGACGGAAGCGTGCCCAAGACACTGGCTGCATTGCCATGCTGAATAGCTATGCTAATTCGCTGGCATGTTTATTGTATGGCACTGCCTTCAAATTATATGAACTTACCCTTAGAGTTATTTTATTAAGTTTTCAGTGGTGATGATGCACTCGAAATCCAAGTACTAAATTTCCGTCTCTTCTAAGACGAAGAAAACCGTTTTTTTCTTGCTTCTTTTTCTAAGAAGTAAAGTCTTATATTCTTGGTTTTGTAGGTACTACTCTGTTTTGATGGTTATACTAGTGTAGTAAATACTGGACGAACAATTATTTGCACTGGAAGAAAAAAATATCCAGCATTTTATTAATGTTTTCTGTTGCTTTATCTAGATCAGTTTCAGTTTCAGATGTATTTTTAATAATTATCTTCTACTCACGTAGCGTACTTTGAAGTTTTTAAGTGCATTCATCAATAAATAAGTAAAATATATAGACTTGCTGTTTTTGATAGCAAGATTTTGGTCACTAATGGCACGTAAATATGGCAGATATTAGGCGGAAGTCCTGCAGGTTATTCTGGGGAAATAACAGCCAGATTGTTACTTTCCACGGTCAAACAGTTTTAAAACGGTTTCTTGCTTCACGTATATTATCTGTTCTTCACTATACTTATGACTTACTACTTTGTTGCTTGCAAGGTCAGGACAATGAACTCAAGTTCAACTTAGGTAATTGTTTGTTATGTCGCGGCGATAGGCATACACTGCGATCAAATTAATTAATAATATTTTATTTACATGGAAAGTGCTGTGTGGTTAAGTGGGTATGGGCCTGCCTTCCAATCCGGAGGTTGTGGGTTCAAATCCAGTCGTGCACCAACACTATGGAATGCCATTTTATTTATATTCACGTGCACATGCTCTGATAGTGAGGTTACATCGTGAGGATACCAGCTTGTCTATACAGTGTATACAACCAAAAATCCTTGTTAAGTTTGGACGTACCTCTGACTACCCCCAAGTATGTGGTCCTCTGAGTAGTAATCAGAGGTGGTTTGCCCATCGGTATCAGACCCAGGGCACCGAGTTCGATTTCCATCAGGGGAGTATAAATTTGTGCTTGGTTTGGTTGTATAATTACATCTAACTTAAGTCTGTCACCAAAACAATAATTCTAAATTGTTGTGTTTAGACCCTAAACACATTTAGAGGTAAGTTTAGCCAGTTCCTCAGTCTGTTGAGGATTCCCGGTGAAGTGCGCTTCCACCTTCATATCACCTTGCCTTATCATAACTTGACATCAGACAAGATAGCGCTTCCCCATCAATAAAATGCTCGAGGGGAAAGAATTTCCTTTTATGTCTTTGCTTAGGTACTTGTGTATTTAATAGTAAACTTATACTATATATACGTACGTATTAACGCGTTAACGTATATCTGATTAGACGATACAGGAAACAGACCTTACTTGTTTTTGATTTGACTATAAAAGACAGAATGGATTTCTTATCTTCGAAGTGCGATAAATTGTCACAGTTCATCTGAACTCGAAGTAAAATCTAGATTTCAGAGATTATCAAAGGAGTTATGGATAAAGATAGGATTGTGGTAGTGTAATATGGGTCAGCTTTTGATCTCGATAGAGCGAACATACTCCGAATTCGTAATATAGCGGTAACACAGACGCCGGAAGTTACCAATAAGTCTTTGCAGTATGCTATGCATAAAAAAAATAGCTTTCAAAAGCGTTTATTCCTAATAAATGGAATATTAACCATCTGGTTGACACTCTGGGGACTCTCCAGATGGACATCAGCGTATTTCTGTGTATTATCTTACAAGTAACAAACAGAAATAAGCTGCTTTACCGCGATCACCATTCCACTTGCCAAGCATAGTTTTTATAGCATACATAACCCACCAATTTGGGAAGAGGACTTGTTCAGTAGTGGACATTATTGGGCGGAAGAATGAAATGGATGGTTGTCCCTTTATTATTATAAGCCGCGTGTATGCTACCAAGCAGGTACTAAAATGATGTATACGCTAGATGATGATCGTAGATCGATAGTACTAGGCAGGCTAGTAGCGGTCTATGAGCTAGTCTTGCAATAAAGGTCCTATACCTAGATACCTATACTAATTACGTTCCACTACCCATTCCTATACCATTTAGAATCTAGTTATAGGCTGAAAGCGTGTATCCCCATCTAGCGCTTGGATAGCCAGATAAAGTTTAATCTTTTATCGGTATCTTTTGTGTTTTCTAGGTTATCAGTCCTGATTTCTCTGCGTATTAGAAACCCATTTGTTGCGGAAGAGATTTTCTTCAACATGTTGCCTCATAAAGCGCGACAAGACAAGGCATTGGCCGTTCTACATGGTCAAACAATCAAAGTCATCGAGGCTAGACTCAACGAGTTAAAAATAAACAACATCACAAGTTTACCTTCAGATACGGAAAATGGTAAACAACTTTTTTATTTGTTTTTTTTTTACTTGAATTGGGTAGTCTGGGCCTCTAAACCTTAAACTTTAACGTTATACAATCGATTACTGGGCACTGTTCGAGCCAGACGCGTGGTCAGGGGTTGCCACTACGCTGCTTTGACGACAGTGAGACCTATTTAACTTATGGATTATTAGGATGTGTCTGTACCTGTACCACCCGGAGTAGCTGACGTAGGTATGGTACCTTTGTTGGTTCTTTGTGGGTACCCGTACCTTGTAGATGTTCCATTGTTTCGAACACATAGATTTGCCAATAGGCAACATCTATACTTGTTATTCAAGTGAGTCAAAAGCTTGGCTACCATCAATAAAAATAACCAATGCAACTGAGTCCCCAGGGGATTACAAATTTTTGCTTGGTTTGGTTGGTGGTAGGACTTTGTTTAAGTCCGCCTGGCTACCTACCACCATTTTACTTATTTATGTCGCCATAACAACAATTCTTGAAAAATGTTGTGTTCCGGCATTTAGATGTAAGATAGCCAGTTCCTCAGTTTGTTGAGGATTCCGGGTGAAGTGCGCTTCCACCTTCAGCCTTATCTCAACTTGTAACCAGGTGAGATCAAGGCCAAGCGCTTCCCCGCCGTATAAAAAAAATCAAATCAAATCAAATCATTTATTTGCAAGAATACATATGATAGTGTGTATACAAGGTCTTAAAACATACGATTGTAAATGTACTCAGCCTGAATGCAGGCGTGCAAATATTAAAAATGTCATGCTAACGTCAATTATTACAATTAATTATAACAGTTATATGATAAATATTCGTCAAGGCTATAAAAACAATTACACATTAACCATTCACTTATTTTTTTTAAAAGTAACTACCTATACCACAGAATAACTAACAATACCAATACCTGTAATATATATTATTATTATTATACCGAGTTGAGACAGACAGAATAAACATTTTTTTATTGGTTGTACTTTTAATCATGGGCTTGTCAGTATGGTTAACTAGTAGGAACATAGGTAACAATGAAGTGTAGGTAGGTATACTACCTACACGTCATAGCTTTAAAAATGAGGCCATACATTTTGTGTTCACGTCTAGTTAATTTTGACATTGCTTACTCTTGTATTCGAGCCTGATAAAATGTAATCTCACTTAATTATCAAATTAATAACAAAAGAAATAAAAACCAAAACAATTATTTAAACAGATACGTACCAGGTTGCGCACAAAATAATAGCGAGTGTTGGACATCATCATTTTGTTTCCTTAGTTTATTTAGGCCAAAGACACAGACTTACTAATAGGTAGTAGGTAGCGCCAAAGGTCACGCAACAAGCGCCAAAATCAAAGCGTAATTTCTACGGTAAGATTTTTGATTATGATTTTAAATCGACTATACACTACCGCCTGTTCGGATTCGGAATAACGACCCAGAAGGAGAAATTGTAGCAACCTAGGTAACTACTGACATATTTTATACTACCGCGGAGTCCCACGCTATCTTTTAGAGTCCTAGAAAATGAGGTTGGTTCTAACGCCTTCTCTGATAATAAAACCTTTAGTTTCAGGTATCAAAAACAAACATGCTTTTCTGGATTTGCTCCTACTCTCCGAAATAGATGGCGTTAAAATTGACATCAAAAGTGTTAGGGAAGAAGTGGACACATTCATGTTTGAGGTAAATATTTTACCACCTACCTACTATTTTATACCTAAATAGTGAAACTGGTACAAAACAAAAAGTAAGTTGGGGACAATATAGTAAGTATCAAAGAATTGCGTATCTTCCGGTACCGGTACCTATAGGTCGTAGTCTGGTTTTTAATTCAAGCCTAAAAAGATAACAAACTAAAAAAAATTCAATGTCATAAATAACTCGTTTGTATCTGGATCGATTAACTAGGGGTTAGGTTAGTATGGTCTGGAAGTCTGGATTGTAAAATGTCTGTGAGGGAAAAATGTCGGGTTTGAAAAAGTATATGTAGGTACTACCTACATTTACTTGCTTACATACCTACCTATTCACATCGTTTCATTTTACAATTTAAAAATGTAGGTACCTATATAAACTCGCATGAGCACAATACCGTATCTACCTATACCTACCTACTAGTACGAACCTACCTACTAATTTTGTCAATAATGTGTAGGTTACTATGACAAAATACTGACACAAAAATTTGTAAATGTTGTGACCAAGTGCAATCACTTGAAATACAAAAATACCTATTAGATAATAGTTCTCTACTCCTCAGACCCTCAGCAATGAGGATACCGACGCAAGGAGGAGTTCTATACGACAATTTTTTTTTGTGTTTGGTATCACCTTTGTTTACTTTGGTTATTATTTTTTTTGTAGGGTCATGACACCACCACTTCCGGTATTGTGTTTTGCCTCTACTGCATTTCGAACCACGAAGATGTCCAGAAAAAAATATTACAGGAGCAACGAGATATACTAGGCGATGATTTAGACAGGGAACCATGCTACGCGTAAGTTTGTTTCAAACGGAGTAACTTCTTATCTTCACCAACCACTCCCTTCTACCATGGGGTTCATCAATAATTATTTATTTAATGCCATGGGATTACCAATTTATGTCACCTCGATGTCAATATATTCGTAAATCAATCTCACTTGTGACTAGACTAAACTAATTAGAACAGTTAAGGTTATTGTTTTAGTAGGTATCTTTTTCATGCTTTCGAAATATTTCGTTTTGTACATCTCATGGGAATTGCCGTAAATTCTACTCTGAAAGTTTCAAGATTTCCTCTAGGCAAGGAGAGGTCCTAGAAGAAAATCTAGAGTAAGCTGTGCATTGATGCAAGTTATTTAGTCAATCAGTTCGCTACACAGTAATTTTAAATAGTAGGTTAGGTATGTCTCTACCTAACTGTTGTATTGTTTGATTCCTGTTAACTATTTCAGAGAATTGAAACAGATGAAGTATTTGGAGCTTGTAATAAAAGAGTCTCTTCGCCTCTACCCATCCGTGCCAATTATAGAAAGACTTATCACCAGAGACACGGGTAAGCTTACATTCTATACCTACTTAAAACTCCTTGGATTGGTCCCTAGTCTTTCCTGCCGAAATTTGGCGCCAAGCAGTTCGCTGTCATCAACTTCTACCTGAAAGCTCCATCGATCGAATACCTCATCCCTCGTCTAGGCCCAGACAAAGCCCAGGCAAGCTTAGAGATCAATAGCTTACCCAAAATAAAAGAAAATAGGTACGAAAAAGTCTGTCATTGTCATGGCTTGCCATTTCGCCCTTCGTAAAGAAGCGGAAAATATGTGATGGTCACAATACTGTAGCTTTGTATGTTTACCGACGTGAGTGTATCAGCCTAGGTTTGATACTGCGGTCTGTCCGATTTCCATCACATACTGTTTTGCGAGCATAGGTAGGCAAACTAAACTCGTTATTTACACACACTATTAAGTAGAACCTTCCAGTAAAAGGAAGGGGAACTACTAGTAGTTCGCCTCGAACCTACTCATGATTTTCCAGCCTCCAACCATCCAACCACAGCTATCATTCGTACCAAGCATTAAGCGACGGTAGTATCTAATAGTGTTTTTCGCAATAAACATGCATGTTACGTTCAACAATCATTAAAAAATGTATTCATATTATAATAGCTGACCCCGCGCAGTTACGTTTGCGCCAAGGTTCTAAATTCTTCACTATCAACTCAGCCCATAAAAGCCCATTGCTGCACAGGCCTCGCCACTGACCATAAGCCGCCTCTACCGGCCTCTGCCGGTCACAACACATACCCCGGTGAAATCGCGGCCAATCCAGACGGATTGTAACATTAACGGATGTAACATTGGCCATAAACACCACACAGCGTCTGCTGAGTGAATGTTACACCCATTTCAATTAATGCAAATAAAATGTTTTATGCAACTGTATCTAGCTATTAGGTATATTCTGAAAAGATTTTGAAGTAACAACTGGATGATTTCCCATACTCATGTTGTAGGTATATTTCATGTCAACCCTTTGGTAAATAGGTTCTTAAGGGTTGACATTAAATATTTAAAGTAATTGAATGAAATTGAATGTATAAACAACCGGTTAACTTTATAGATCTTATTGTTGGTTGGTTATTTTTGTGGGTTGGTTTCTTTAAAAGCCGTTATAACGATGATTATCGTGAATTCGCTAAACAAATGTTTCATAATTTACTTTGCTTAGTCAATATATTAAAAAAAAATATGCAACCCTGTATTACTCCAAAATTTTAATAAATTTGATGATGGGTTAAATTAATTTAATCTGAGTTGCGTGTTCCAAATCCTTTCTAGTAAAAAGCTACAAACAAAAGCTATTACCCCTTTTCACCCCTAAAGGATAGGTAATAAGCTAACATGATCCTTGCAAATTCATCCAGTAGTTTCACCATGATGTGCATTCAGATCAGGATATAGACAGACAGACAAAAATGGATGAAACGATTGTTCTGTTTCATACAATTGAAGTTTTCAAAATATTATTTAATGTACTTACAGTTTTTTTTTTCATCTTTAGAATTGACACCCTCCTTCTGAAGCAGTTGGCTTAATTATCTAAAAGTTGGTAGGATTGATTGGAAAAAATTATACGTTTAGTCTATAGTTACCACCTTATAGTACCGTAGTCGTCATCTAATTCTAGTTATATGGATACCTAGGTTGTGTAGATAAGTGGGTTGTTCGTTAGTGGCAAGGTCTATGATGCCGTTTGCACGTGCTATGCTACTCCTTAGCTAACTGCATGGTAATCTATAGGGTAATTAACTGGTGTGTCGGACAAGTCAACTCGAGACTTGAGACCATGATTATAATAATTTTTACGTCGTGTAAATCTAATTGTGCTAATTAAGAACCTATTACTAGTATCAAAGTACCTATTCTACTGACAACTATCATACCTAATTAAGTTGTGTACCCACTTATATATAACTACCTGTTTGATTATCAATGTCCGTGTTTGGAGTTCTTTTTTTTTTAACGATACGGATGTGCGTTTCATCTCAACTGATTTTCTAGCTATGATAATGGTGGCCAAAGGCCAAAGGTGGTAGCGCACTTTACTGGGAATCTTCATCAAACTGAGAAACTGGCCTAAATGCCGGAACACAACGAATTGTTGCTATGGAGAGTTCATTCAAACAACAGGTATTAGTGGTAGCATAGGTCTTCTGTAGTCTCATTTTACCCTAGTAGGTAGGTAGTACGAGGTACCTACACTACCCAGTATCCAGTAGTTGGTGATATATCTAGGTCCCTAGGTACTTAACTTACCCATCACGTTTTAGTCGCAGCAGCTGCCAACTTGCAACCGCAATGTCATATGCCTGATAGAATTGGATAATTGAATGTTTTCTGCATAATGGCCAGGAAATTGCCCTAATTACATAGAACGAATAAGGTAGTAGGTACACCCATACAAAGGTCGGTACTGGTAGGTATAACTTAGTATTACCTACCTATCTAGGTAGGTAATACTAAGTTATTATCTTCTCTAGTGTTCTATAGGAATAGAGTAGAGCAGTTGATAAGTATAAGTAGGCTATAGTTTGCGCTGCAGTAAGTTTTTGTTTCGATTCCCACCCAGGACAAGCATTTGTGTGATGAATGTGTGTTTGTTTTGTGTTTGGACGTTATATTTTGATAATTATACAGAATATAATTGATCTAGTGAGCGAAGCGAACGTGATCTCTGAGTTAAGTTGGGAAATCCGCACTGTATGTATGTATGAATGTATGTATTTATGTGGCAATGTTTGTGACGGCATAACTCTCTATCGGATTATCCGATTTTCATGAAATTTAAACTGTGAAGAGATAATGTAAATATAATTTGATTGTCGGGGGTGGTTTTTGATAAGTAGGGTAGATTTTGAGATATTGGGGTGAAAAGAAATACAGTTTTTCACCCATATCTTTTGAATGGCTGATCCGTTATTACGACAAATTTACGACATCCGTGGGCTGGAGGGGTAGATTTTTAAACCACTTTAGTAGTGGTACCAGTGCCGTTTCACTCGCACATAACATAGGACGCCGTGAATACATATTTACCATGTAAACTTATATCTCTACTGCCTACCCCACAGGAAAACTATGTGAGATTTTACATCACCGACATTATTACCTATCTAATAAAGTTTCTAGTTTGTGGCGGCAGCAGCGCGGTAAAGACTATTATAAGTTCCTAGCAAAGGGACTTATTGACCCCTTGAGTCATTAGATTCGACTAAGGGATTTTATACAAGGGGCGAGCAGCAGCTTCCATCCATCTAAGAACCTACCTGACACCAATACTACCATCATCAACACGACTGTAAAGCGTGGTGGTTACGGCAAATCCCCCAGTCACACTCGTTGAGAGTTGAGAGATAAGTGGCAGCATACACTCAAGTAGTTAGGTTATCTGGGTAGGTTCACTCCAACGTAGACCTTATCCTTGTCTGTGCAAATCTAGAGATCAAGAGCATGGTACAAAAAATAAATCTGTCTCCCACGGTTGTCATAGAGATACCAACACTACAATTACTGACTCGTTTGCAACGCTTTGCTCATGTTCTGTAGTAATACTTTTTCAGTGATGATGATGATAATGTTTAAAATTTCCTAAAACGATGCCAGAATATCAGGTTTCATATAATTTATAGACTTCTATTAAAATTAATACGTATAAGCGCAATGGCAACGGCCTACACGTTCACATGCAAGGAATCAAAAGTATAACATAACCAACAAAGTAACTTTAGAGCACTAAAGGCCCAGGAAATAAGGCTCAATTATTGTTTGTTTAATTGACTGTATTTTTATTATATTTTGAATGTGTATTTTTTGTTTATATTTATGAATTTGATTTATTGACTATGATATTGATATATATGATGTTGATTTATTGACTACTGTTATTATTATTTTTGAAATCAATTTCATTCAATTGAAGTAGGTATTTACTTTGTTTTGTATTAAGGCCATCACTTTATTATGATAATTACGAATTGCTAAATTTATTTCTTCTTTTGGACTTTTGCATGCTATTTTAAAATATAATTTCATATTTAGTATAATTTTGTTTTCACGTCCGCTTAGCTGATACGGTCCTTACGGAAGACCAGTGCGGGTTGACTTTGTGCAAGCTGCTTCATGCTATATAAGGTCCTTTTTGGAGCTACACGACTTAGTTTTTTTTTTATGTAATAATTAATTGTTGTTGCAAATAAAATTCTATTCTATTTCGGATAGGTGTGCAGATAGTGTGTCTACAACAGCTTTTCAATATTGTTTCAAATATTTAGTAGGTAATAAATTATCTGAATATTTCATTACAGAAATCGGCGATATGAAAGTTCCCAAAAACACGTCAATAGTCGTGGGTATTCTCCAAGCGCAAAGGGACCCTAAAGTCTATGAAAATCCATTAGCATTTATACCGGAACGGTTTGAGAACGCTAATTTGAAGAGTCCTTTCGGCTGGGTACCCTTTAGCGCTGGCCCGAGGAATTGCATTGGTTAGTCAAATATATGTTATACCTACCAACTATTTTAGAGGCTTTACGCAATAAGGTTTAAGAGCAAACGTTCAAGTTGAATAAAGTATCAATATATTGAAATGCCTGTAGATAGTATGAATTCCTACGAAATACTGGTTTTATATAGGTATCTGCATTAACGGGTCAGCAACGCTTTTCTTCGCTTGACGCGAGTGATCGCTTTGGTGCCACAAGTATATGCTACGGTAGTGTGGTAATTTGCCATAGAGAGGGGTAAAAAATAAACCAACCAAATGCATTGGACTGCAGCCTCAGTTCCATAGAAAAGTGCTACTCACAGGGTTCAGTTTAGTGCAACCAGCCAGCAATTAATCAAATATTTGCTGCATAAAAAAAAAACAGCGTTGACCGCAAGGTTTCTTTTTGTTTTTCGACGGGGAAGCGCCTCACCTGGCTTCAAGTTATGATCAGACCGAAGGTGGAAACGCACTTCACCGGGAATCCTCAACAGACTGAGAAACTTCCAGAACAGTGGTAAAAGTGGTAGCTAGCCAGGCAGACTTAAACAAAGTCCTATCACGAACTAAAAATAAGACCTTTATAAAACGTTACCTAATCATGTCATGCCATAGACTAGGCCTTTGATCACAGCCAGTTGAACTATCATTTTTTTATCATAGGGTTTTTACTAGCTGTTTCTTTTGATCAATACCTACTAACCTGACAAAATGTCTAAGCCTACCTAGTCACCTTCGAGTTTTCGAGTTACAGAGCACCGCGATTATTTTGCTGTCGAGAAGCTTTATCCGTTTAAGTTCTGTTTGTCGAATAGAGCTACCTGTTATTTGACATATTATGACAATCGCAATCTCGCAATTCATCACAAGCTCTTTTTTGAAAATTTTCGGATCGTAGGTAAACATAACTTTTTGTCGGTTTCGACTGAGGATTCGATAGATTTCAACGCTATTCTCAAATCAATCATGAAAATATATCCAGATCCAGAGTCAAAGATTTTAGAGTAGCGTTATCGGAATATCCATCGGAAGCTTCCGAATTCGATCCGATAAGGCTTTCCGAGCGTTTGAGAATAGCTATAGCTATACAGATATTCGAAATAAAAGGTTCGTCAATCAATATTACGATACATGACACTGAAATGTTTTTATTTTCTAGGTCAAAAGTTTGCCATAATGGAAATGAAGGTCACTCTCTCAGCAGTTGTGAGACACCTCAGGCTGGTGCCCTCGGGAATCGAGCCGATACTTTGCGCAGACCTCATTCTGCGCTCAATGAATGGTGTTAATGTTGGATTCAAACCAAGAAACTAGAAAGTGCCAAAGCCAACAATATAATTTATAGAAGGTACTACGTACACTACAACGAAACAGGAGGAATACAGTTGTAAAAAATAAAATATTTAATGATGCTCTCTCACATGTAGCATTTTGATTATCAGTATAAACCTATTGTCCGAATCTTTTGATTGCCTCTGTGGTCTAGTTATTCGCCTACCAGTGTTAGATCCAGAGGTCACGGGTTCGATTCTCAGGGAAGTACGATATTGTGCTTGGTTTGGTTAAAGACATACGTCTTTGCTTAAGTCCGCCTGGTTAGCTACGGCCATCTTACCTAATTCTGTCACCATAACAACAATTCTAAAAATTGTTGTGTCCCGGCATTTAGATGTCAGATAGCCAGTTCCTCAGACTGTTGAGGATTTTGGGCAAACTGCGCTTCCATCTTCAGCCTTATCATAACTTGAAAATCAGGTGTGATGAAGGCCAAGAACTTCCCGTCGTACAAGAAAAATAAAAATAATAATAATTGTTGTGTCCCGGTATTTAAAGATAAGATAGCCAGTTCCTCAGACTGCTTAGGATTCCGGGTTGAGTGCACTTCACCCCTTATCTTACCTAAAAACCAGATGAGATGTAGGCCAAGCGCTTCCCTGTCCTTCAAAAAAACCCCATTTCCAATTTTTCCTGTGTATCTTCTTTCTTCTTCTATTAAAGCTGCAAAGCTGCTGGACAGAGCCTCTACGAGACATGGAGGGTTTTGCCATAATCACAACGCTTGGCAGGTGGATAGGTAGGGGGAGTCCGGGAGACTTGAACCACTTTTTACATAAACAATCGTGACATTTACCTAGACTGATTTAGGAAGTCTGATCTAGCGGTGTCCGATATTTAAGGTATCTGATCATCATTTTATGGCATTTGAATTGTAGTGAATCAACAAAATTACAATTTATAATAGTTCCAATAAAAAAATAGATTTGGCTCAAATCTGTGTAGGGAAATTTGATTAGGGGTCTGGGGAGAGTTGACCATAACTTATGATGACATCAAATAAAAAACTTATATAATTAATGAAATGTTTTATTGTAGGTATACAAAATTAACTAACTTGTAACATAGGCATAGTTTAAAGTTTTATTTTTTAATTTTGTCATAATTAACAGTAATAACATATTATGTATTTGAATACATAATATGTTATTATTGTGACATATTATTTAGTTGAAAAAAGATTCTTCAACTTCAATAATCTTTTTTCAACTAACCACCACCAACCTCAATTATTTTGGTAATGACAATGCAAAATCACGATTTAATACATTTTATGCACTTTTATATTGGCTGCAATTATCTTCCAACAAATTAAATTTTCTTGCGTCGTTGTTCTTGTCAAATCCGTATTAAACAACTGTTTTTCGAATAAAAAATCCGCTTTTGATCTCGTGATAGCATTTTCTAGTTCTGCAGTTGTAACTTTTTTGCCTTTTTTTGCACCATATTTTGGTTTATACTTATTTGAATGGCAATTTTATCTGCAAGTAAACAATAAGGTAGTAGATAAGTTAAGCGGGCATTACCTAATATAAAATCGTCATGCAACTGAGTGACCAACTGATAATCAACGCACAGACCAAACCAGTTATTGAAATAACTAATCTCTGGTTTCGGCTTTCTTTTGTAGTGTAGGGCTAAAAACTAAAAACTAAGCAAGGACTTTAGCAAATTTCCTCTGGATGACGGGAACAAAGTCCCGAGCGTTCACTAGTTCATAGGGGGAGACTTAATTGATATATGAAAATCTAATGCACGCTAGCTATTTCATTCAGGCGTTATTTTGCGGAGATCAATATTTCAAAATAAAATCTGAAAACAAAAAATATTTAGGAATAAATCCGACAAACAAATCTCTCTTAAAAAATCAAATCGACGAAGAACGAAGGCGGGTCAAGTCTCCCGCAAACACTTTTTACCGTTTCATTGTTAATAAATTTAAATACTTGATACACTGGTATTTATTACTAATAAAATATAAAACTACAATAGTTAGGCATAACAATAACATTAATACATACCGTTTTTAACGATCCTGTCACAAAATATACAATACAAATAGTCAAATTCAAAAGACCGGTGACAAACACATTTCTCCGTCTCACAACTAAACACGACCGTGGCGCGCTGATCGCTGCGAAGAGCGCACGCGTTTTAGTAGGCCGTATTCGTACTCGAACGTATTAGCTTCGCGGACTCGCGGAATGGAGGAAGATCAGATGGAGTTGGAAAACGAACTTATACCGTTGCAGGAGATCGAGAGTTTCTTGCAGAACGAGAATGAAATTAGTTTAAATGAAGTGACTTTGAGGAAAAGAAAAGTGAGCCAACGATCTGATGAAATTGACGTAGCTCAAACAGATACAGTAGGTGCTGACGCAGATAGTGGGTGGGACACCGTGACAAGGAGCCGGAAAAAAGTATCTAAGACTATCATGAGAGACACGCCAGCCTCGTCAGATACACTAACAAACAATTTGCAGGCCCAAGCAAATTCTTACTCATCGCCGACCAACGAAACATATGAAGTTAGTTTGATTTCTACTGAGATATTACCCAAGCAAATGGCCTTAGCAAAGTTATTTAGAAGCCTAGATATCAAAGGTATTATACGGATTAAATTTAAAAGTAGCTATAAAGTATTGCTGACATTTGACAATAAAAGGATGGCTGAATCGCTACTTCGATGCGAGGATCTTAAAGAAAAGGGCTTTAAATGCCAGCGGACAGATGAAACTTATATACGTTACGGTATTGTCAAAAGAGTAGACCTGGATATTACGGTGGAGGAATTACAAAAAACTTTTGAAAGTGAGGCGCAAATTATATCTGTCTGGCGCTTGAAACGACAAACCACTGAAGGTTGGATAGATAGCGAGACCGTCCGTCTATGTTTTAAAGGTACCACTATACCTACATATGTTGAAGCATATGGTTGCAGATTTATAGTGGAACCATACATTTTCCCGGTATCACAATGTTCGGGATGTTGGAGATACGGACACAGGCAAAAATTTTGCCCACTAAAGAAAATATACTGCCCAAAATGTGGCGCGAATCACGCTAACTGTGAAACGACAGATTTTAAGTGCATAAACTGTAAAGGCACCCATATGTCATTAGAAAAATCGAAATGTCCAGTATTTCACAAAGAGAGAGAGATCCGATCTGTCATGCGAGATGAAAATTGCACCTATAAAAAAGCGATGGAATTGATGCAGGAAGCAGAGGATGCAAAATTTATAGAGGATGTTGTCAGAATAGAACCTGAACTGCACGAGATTAATGAAGTAGGACAGTCAACAGTAATTGGAGATTACAGACAAGCTTTGCTTCTACCAGCGACAAAAAAAGGCTACACTGTGGGACTAAGTGAAGAAAGTGAAATAACTCCAATAGAGGGAACAAAGAA
The DNA here is from genome assembly GCA_951394065.1 of Venusia cambrica. NCBI lineage: Eukaryota > Metazoa > Arthropoda > Insecta > Lepidoptera > Geometridae > Venusia > Venusia cambrica. The sequence goes on from OX596035.1 coordinate 9,471,325, forward strand.
GAATGAATATCAAGAATTAAAGAAAAAAAAACCAAAGACGACTATAAAGAACGCTAAAGAGCAGAATAAAGGTAAAAAGACAGAAGATATGACAGAAGTAGAATATGACAGCATGCCTGACGAAAAATCAAAGAGAGGGAAAGGATTTAGTTTCATGAGAATTTACAACAAGATGAGGGAGGTTATCACTTCGGAGAAAACGCTGGATGAAAAAATCATAAACTTTTTGAGGGTTGTGTTTGAGGAATGCTACACATATGTAGCTGAGTTGTTCAAGATAGAGGATTATCTTAGTAAAATCCTATCTATTTTTAATAATGGATAATAGTTGTAGTTCGCAACGTTTTATTAATATAATCCAGTGGAACGCTCGGAGCCTCAAACCGAAACAGACAGAGTTCGAATGTTTACTATTTCAACATAAAGTGCACATAGCTTTAATCAGTGAAACATGGTTAAATGAAGACATAAACGTTAATATTAGTGACTATAGTTGGTACCGAAAAGATAGGAGTGACTCATACGGAGGAGTAGGTATCCTTACGCATAAATCTATCAAGATCGAGGTATGTACATTTAATTTACATAATACCGGCATTGAGATACTGTTAATGAAGACTCTTAACTGTAAAAATATTAATAACATAGTTTGTGTTTATTGTCCATCATCAGTCCGTACCACAAAGTCTGATTGGGACCAACTATTTTCTCATTTTAGTAGTAAAACCTTAATAGCTGGTGATTTCAATGCACACCACACGAATTGGTCATATAAAATTGAGTCAAGAGGCACACAAATCCTAGATTCGTCACTAGATCACGGCTTTATCTATATGAACAATGGTAGCATAACACGAGCGGAATATGTCAATAATAGACTACAAAAATCCTCCCCAGATATAACATTTGCATCATCGGATATCATTATTGACTTTACTTGGAAAGTATTAAACGAAAATCTAGGTAGTGACCACTTTGTTATTAAAATTAGTACGAGGTATGTTGGATCTATGACATACAAAAAAAACGTAACTTTAAAAAGGCTGACTGGGAAACCTATTCTAAAACAGTGGAGGAACTAATGAATACAGACTTCCTGATATCAAGTCAAAATTGTATGCAGGACAGATATAACGCGTTTATAGATATAATCAATCAATCAGCAGATAAAAGTATTCCATGGACGAAAACAAGCTCTGACCCACAGCGCCAGTTTATACCGAAACCTTACTGGAATCCTGGTCTTTCAAAATTGGTTGCTCAACGACGTCTAGCATTAAGTACTTTTCGGCGGAATCCAACTCCCGATAACCTAACTGAATTAGAAAATTGCAATTTAATTGTTAAAAAAGAATTGTCGCGGGCGAAATATGACAAATGGCAAGAGTTTTGTAATTCCACTAACGAAGCTACATCTATGTCAGAAATGTGGCGCCGAATGAGATGGATAAAAGCTTATCGCACCAATAGATTTCATACATCACACGATAAGAAACAAGAATTACTTTGTAATTTAGCTCCAGACTTTGCTAAACCACAAAAACCGATTTTTGTATCAGATAACCAATTATTGGACCAAGCATTTAGTTTGCATGAGTTAGACGTATGTTTAAAACAAAAAGATCGGCTCCTGGTGATGACAATATTACATATTCAATGATTTTCAATTTACCACCGATAGGAAAATCTAATTTATTAATTTTATACAATTCATTTTTTACGTCTGCACTTATTCCATACCAATGGAGAAATATCAAAGTAGTACCGATTCCGAAAAGTAATTCTGAACCCGCTGAAGCTAAATTAAGACCAATATCCTTAATATCTTGTTTATGTAAAACCTTCCACTTAATGCTCACGAAAAGGATGGAATGGTTCGTTGAAAGCAACGGTATATTATCGCCATATACAACCGGCTTTAGGAAAGCTCAATCATGCTTAGATTCACTGGCTCGTATAGTGACGACAATTCAAATAGGTTTCAGCAAGAACATACCTACTTTAGCATGCTTTCTTGACCTTGAAAATGCGTATAATAACGTTCTTATAGATAAAGTTGTGCTAACATTGGATGAACTAAAATTTGGAGTCAATATATGTAACTATTTATGGGAGTTTTTGAGTGAACGACATCTTAAAATAACCAGTGACATTTCAGGTAACACAGATTTGACGAGATGGACCTCCAAGGGCCTAGCTCAAGGGGATCCAATCTCGCCCCTGATATTTAATATTGTAACACACGAAATCTGTAAAAGTGTTACTATTGGGATTGCACAATACGCAGATGACTTTGTCATTTACACTAGTGATAGAAAGATAGAAAATTGCAGATTTAATATTCAAAACTCACTAGATATTATTAGCAAAATTTTAGTCAGAATCGGTTTAGACATCTCGGCTCATAAATCTAAATGTTGTCTTTTCAGTAGAGGTCATAGACATCATCAAATTCAGCTAAAAGTAAACAAACAACTGTTAGCATGGGATACAAATATCAGATATTTAGGTATCTGGCTAGATCGATCACTTCGCTGGGGTAAACATATTAATGAAATTTGTGACAAAACTAGAAAGTTTTTAAATATTTTAAAAGTCTTAGCAGGGTCTGGCTGGGGAGTACATCCCAAGCATTTGAGGAGGCTGTATATTAATCTTATAAGAAGTCGCCTCGATTTTGGTAGCTATCTATATGACAATAGTGCAAACTCACACACATACAAAATAGATAAAATACAAAATCAGGCCCTAAGAATCATAGGAGGATTTATTAAAACAACACCAATTCATGTTATGGAAAGTGAGATATGTATACCTCCTTTATTTATAAGAAGACGATATCTAGCATTCAAATTTTGTTTAAAGTCAAAATCGTGGACGAATAGTATTACTATAGAATACCTGAACACACTTATTGCCCTTTGCTCGGATAGCTATTGGTTGAATAAGAAAAAACCTCTTTTAAGTACGATTTATAATATAGTAAAAGAAGAACGAATAGCTTCGTCAAACCCATTAGAAATGTTTCTCTTTAGTATTTGGCCATCAAAATTAATTGAAACAGATATTGTTAAGGATTCCTTGAAATGTGTCACAGCTGCTAAAAAAGACTATAATCAATGTTTATTGCGAAGTGACATATTATGTGAGCTAGACCAGATATATAGAAATTCATTTAAAATATATACAGATGGCTCGAGAAATAATAATGTATCTGGAGCAGCATTTTATGTTTCTTCAAATAAACAGAGTGATTGTTATAGAAATACATCTTTAGTATCAATAATGACAGTAGAATTGTTTGCAATATTAGCGGCTTTAACATACATCAAATATAATTTTAATTCCCCCTCGAGCATAGTTATATGTACTGATAGCAAAAGTGCCTTGCAACACGTTTTGCGCTGTGTAAGAGGACAAAGAGGTATACCGGTAGCTTATCAGATTATGAGAAATTTGTATGAATGTAGTAAAGAGGATAAACGTATAACATTACAATGGATTCCATCGCACATTGGGTTAACGGGCAACGAGGAAGCCGATCGCTTAGCGAAGTCAGCGACCGTGGATGGATCAGAAGTATACATACTACCCTCGTATTTTGAACTTTTACCTAAATATCAAAAAGTATGCTACGATCTCTGGCGAGAATATTTTGATGAAAGGTCGAAATCTAAAGGAATATGGTACAAAATTATTCAGAGTCAACCTCCTCGATCACCGTGGTTCATGGGTGATATAAGTAGAAAGCAGGTTGTAACGGCACACAGACTTCGTTCTGGACATATACCACTTAGGAAGTTTGCATTTTTAATGCAAAAAGTTTCATCCCCTAATTGTGAATTGTGTGACGAACCCGAGGATGTGTACCATGTATTATTGGAATGTATTCGAAACCACAGTGAAAGACAAAGGATCATTAATAAGCTAGGTATAAATTTGATGGATATTGGTGTATTTCTTGAGCTCCTATCTAAGCCATATTCAGATGGAGCTAAAATGATCTTTAAATTAGTTAATACAAATGATTATTAGATAATAAGGATTAGGATATAGTTATTTTTTTTATTATTACAATTATTTAACTATTGCGTGTGCACACATTCGTGCATGCTGGGCCCAGGTACCTACTTACGTACCATGTCGCGCATGCATGATTGTGAGATCGATTTTTTTATGTTCTATTTTGTTTTGTGTTTTAGATTTAAATTGTTGATTGTTTACTTGGTGTCGGACCCTATGAGGCTGACATAAACATTATGTTTAAAAGCCTTTCAATAAATGATTCAAAAAAAAAAAAAAACTAAACACGACTGTTGACGCCCAAAATGGAAGCATGCGCTTGGTCAGGCGCTGTCAAGGGGCAGTTGACCCGCTTTTCGCTCAAATTGCGCGAATTTTAAACTATATTTTTGTAGGTGGTTCATCTCTCCCACCTGGTCAAGTCTCCCGGATTCCCCCTACTTGATCGCAGTATATACCTACCTAATAGGTATTTGGATAATAGTTGAAGTACGCCGCTGTTATTCATCTGGTTAGATCTTTAGTCAGATTTTACGACATCCGTGGACTGAGATACACAAGCGAGAAGGATATTTGCGCGAGTGGATATTTGCGCGAGCGGATATTTGCGCGAGTGGATATTTGCGCGAGTGGATATTTGCGCGAGTGGATATTTGCGCGAATGAGCACTTGCGCCAGAAGTGAGCCTGCACAACCGTGTGGCACTAGCGTTCATATTCCGTTTGACACCGCTGACTTGTAACCGGTTTCGCGGTCAGAGCGTAGGGTTACTACTCGCCGATATAAATAGCCACCTAAGTAGGTGGCTGGCTAGTTAAGTACAAACATACGCAAATATTACTGGGTGGGCGACTATTAGGTAGGTACCGCAGCGCGTGGTTCAAGCTCTACAAACATGTATCGACCTGCTCAGTTGATCCGCGCGACTTGAAACGGAGGTAAATGAAAGGGCGGTAGGTAGGTGTAGGTACTTACTATCTATTCAGTTAAAAACTAAATACGAAAATCTACATAAATTAGAAACTAGGTAGGTAAAAAACTATTAACTAAGTTGGTAGGCACCTAAATAATAAAATTTCACACACAATTATTCATTCATTTTGACCTCCTAAAATGTGTATGTACTTAGGTGTATATAAATATATTTCATATTATGTACCTAGGTACTACATAAGGTACATAAAGTTACAGAGTAGGTAGGCTTTAATGTGACGGTTTGAATATAAAAATAGCTTACCATTCAATATCTGTCGAATTTTTTAAAATTTTACTGTAGTTTCCCGTAGAATAGTTTTTGTTTATTTTAACACCCGTATAAAAATCATAACAGTATCTTTTAAACGAATTATTATGTTTTGAAGTCATAATAATTGTTCGATCCAAAAATCATTAAAATAAAGCACTGTGACGACGATGCACGCGGTTAGCGCGCGACCCGACACGAGAGCCGAGTGGCAACCTGCCGCCGTCATCCTCCCCGGGAGGAGCTCCGGCCAAACGTACCTAAACTTCGGAGTGACACCCCTCTGACAAAATATAGTTTTTGATAATGAACTTAGACAGGATAGACATACTCAAGAAAAGAGCTTTGATATGCTCACCTACTCAAAGGTGAAATCCGCATTTCTCTACAACCTTTATTTCCAGATATCAGGAATTTAGTAAGTTGTAGAAAAGTAGGTGCAATTTGTAATATTTTTACAAATTGCGCTACGCGGGTCCGGCGTTGTACGCTCTACGAAGCTCTACGACAAAAGTTTTTTTTTTTTAATTTGATTTGAGTGAAGCGAACTATATCTTCCGAGATATGTTGGGGAAATCCGTATGTATGTAAGTACAATGTCTTCCTGGCGCAACTGCGCTGGAATTATCAGTTCAAAGGTTGATCGATTAAATGTACCTACGCAAGCTGTACCAATCAGTACCCAAGATAAAAAGAAGAGTACCTCAATAGCTATTGAAAGTATAGCCTTATAGCACATGGTCGCGCAAGAAAGTATAGTTCCTGATGCGACCACGCTTGGATCTCATAAAATATTCAATCCTTTTCAGTAGAGAGTGAATCAATTTGATGTGGGTACCTAAGGTACCTACCTATCAAGCTTGCCTTGTTTTTTTTCCTGATTAACTTCAGAACTATTAAAACAGCTTGTGACAGTGTTGTCGACTAAAAGCTTGACGACGACGTAACGTTACAACGCGTGTATTGAATTCGTTATTTTGAATGATTGATTACTGAACTGCGAAACTGATGAATTTTGGTAGGTAGGTACTTGATAGGTATATCAACTAGAAGCATAGGATATACATCTTTATTCAATAAAATGTACAATTTAACTAGCTATGTACAAAGGAATCAGTCAGATTACCAAAGGACCGTTACAAACGGCCTATAGGTAACTCAACTTGAAGTAGGTAGCTAATTGATTCTGGCGTTATTTTGCGGAAATCCATTGTTCAATTTAAATAGGTAGCCTGAAAAAAATATTAAGTAACAAATCCGCTAAATTTAGAAGTAGGTAGGTATTCATATATCATACAGCAGCTTAAAACATCTTGTAAAGGACATGAACTTTCTCCAAAATCTTAAATGTAAGGAGGGCTAAGTACCTATATATAGCCTTCGCGCTTGGCATATTAGAAAGAGCAGTGAAAGTACTTAGTTGAGATAACAGAACAGAATGAATGAATCTACTAAATAAAACTGTCCTAACCTAAGTATATTAAATACCAAAAAATATTTTTATGCATATTATTGATCGAGTGAGCGAAGCGAACGAGATGGCTCAATTAAGTTAAGAAATCCGGCACTGTATGTATGTATGTATGTGGCAATGTTTGTGACGGCATAACTCTCGAACAGGTTAACGATTTTCATGAAATTTAAACTGTAAAGAGAAAACGTAAATAGAATTTTATTGTCGAGTGGGATTTTTGATAACTGGGGCAGTTTTTGAGATATTGGGGTGAAAAGAAAATCAATTTTACACCCATCAATTCAAAATTTTGAGCACGTAGAGATTATATTAATACTCATCAATAGTTAAGAGGATTTTTTTGTAACTAGGGTAGTTTTTGAGAAATAAGGGTATTAAGTGAGACAAGAAGATGGCTTGTGGGGTGTCATTTGAAAGAGTATCGGCTGCATATTCATAAAACATTTATTTTACTATTAAATAGGGGTGGTTTTCGTAACAAAGGGATGCATTAAGGGGTTAAAACGCTTGGTATGTCTTGCAGGATAGACTATTAGAGGGGGTTGACTTCAAAATTAACTTACTTTTGATTTGCTGAAACCACCCCTGTTTTAAATTAAGGGTTGCAAAAGGGGTAAACAAGATTGAAGTCTTGAAATTGTGTGAAAATATGAAATATCATATGTAATAGGGGTTGAGACTGTAGATTTCAAAATAAGATTATAATTGCCCTTATTAGGGGTGGTTTTTTAAGATGAAGGGGCAAAGGATGATCATCAGATCTTCTTATATGAGAAAGGGTATTCGGAATCTCACTAAAACTGGTCAATTTATTTTTTGTTCTTTACTCAATAGGGAAGAATGTCGATAAAATCCAAAAATTACATTTGGGGTGTCATGCAAGTGTTTTGACTGCGCTAATTCCATATCAACAGTAAATTATTGTCCACCACAATGTGAAAGAACTTCCTCTATAACTGTTAGGTTTCACCATAATCATCACGCTTGGCAGACAAATTGGTGCTCACAGTTAAAGTTTTGTTAACACACAGAAAGAAGCTGCTGTCTTTTTGGTTGACTTAACGACATCCGTAGGCTGAAGGGGCTAGATTTTTAAACCACGACTAGGTACCTAAGGCAACGGTTTTGAGAGCACTTTTCAAAACGTCATCAACCTTTGTTTCATGTTATTATAGGTTAAGTATTTATAGGTTAGGATATTATAGGTTAGCAACGACAACAGCTATAATATGATAAGTAGTAGCCTCGAACACTTAGGGTAAGAAAGGTGCATTGAAAAAGCATTCCTATTTTTATCTTTTGTTAATTACGTTCTATTTGAGAACAAATCTCCGTCACAAACCTGACTTCACGAGATCTCAGTTCGGGGCGAACTACTTACTAGTTAAGTAAAGCTAACAGTACCTATAGTTGCCGTATCATCGCATTTAGCTACCACAGTGACTCGCTATAGTCACATTCTACGACATTCGCAGGCTGAGTTGAAACTGGGAAAGATAAATAATGAAGTTTATACCTGCACCTTCATTATTCATAACAATCCATAATTGAGCGAGCGAAGCGCCTCAGTTTCGAGATTGGCCACTAGTAGTCGTTAATGAGTCATGTTAGACGCCTATAGCGGCGGCTCGTAAAGTCTGATACGAGGACTGATAATAAGTTAGTTATTTTATAATGTTTATTTGACTACTAAAATATTCACCAGAAATAATGTATACTTAGGGCAAAACAACGTTTGCCGGGTCAGCTAGTCTTTAAAAAAATATATTTTCAAATCGGTTGCGTACCTACCGTTGGTAGGTAATGCTAGTGCATTACCTACCTCAGAACTCCGTTATTAGGTCTAACAAGACTCACTAACGACTACTAAGTCGTTAATGAGTCTTGTTAGACGCCTATAGCAGCGGCTCGTAAAATCTGATACCAGAAGTTCTCTTTTTTGTGCATTTCGTATGTTTTTTAAATATCGTGTGACATAATAATAGATAATAGTGAATAAATAAAATTCTGATTCTGATTCTGCATTCTGGTGATTCCAAATTCGATCGAATTAAACATAACGTAAATAAGGCAGGTACCTACTTACATTCGATCACGCTGTTATTTTATCTCTTATGTATCGCAGAAGTCTATATAGGTATTCTAAAAGACTCAGACTCTATGTACATGTTTTACTCATCATCGGTCTTCTACATTTTAACCACTTCTGGGAGGTGTGGGTAAGAAGCGAGAATATGCTCTTCTTTCCGGCTTCAACTTCAGCGGTAACAACTGCTGAGTCATGTGGTTTTATTGAAAAGGAGTAGCCGCTAGGAGTTGACCTTTCAGCGGCTTTGAATGCAGGTTTAATTGCCGCGGGGAAGGCTGCACGTCGCTGTGTTAGTTGTTAGTGGGCAATTATTACTAATATTTTAACAAGACAAGGGTACCTAAAGACAACTTTTTTTGTTAATATTTTGTCTTCTCAAAATATTTAACATGTTTTACTCCTCTGTGTTGTCACTTTGACAATAACATAGTCTGACATTTACCTGTTTACAATTTTGATCTTTGAATTTAAATCTGACTGGTAGGACGCTGGACGACTGAATATAGTAAGGTGTAGTAATATCAAAGACCATACATTATAGGGTCTTTGAGTAATATGCGCTAATAATGGGTATCCAAGCCGTAAAAAATATTTAATTTGTTTTGATTTGAGATTTGAAATGTTGATTGTTGATTGAATTCTATAATTTTCATTTCGACTAACTAAACTTTCGATAGCAGTGTCTTGTGAAATTGTGATCGTATGCTGTGAGCAGTGTCTAGCAGAGTAGTAACTTATCTCTACCTTTTATTACTTAGTTATCTTTTTTTATTTTATCCTGTCCAGTATTTGGTTTCTACAGTCCGTCGTACCCATCTGTAATCATCTTCCCACGCCCGGAATCCTTAAAAAAAACAAATAAGCACTGTTATTGCCCATAATAATGAGCGGAGAAAATCTCAACATTGCCCGACGCAAGTTGAATGAAGTCTTAGAACAGAAATCGACGAAATATTTTGGCCAAATGAAGCTATGGTTTCGTATGAAACTAACCAAGGAAGAGTTCGATGCAGAGGCCAGAAAGCTGCTAGATCCGGATCAAGTTCATTTCCACAACGAGTTTTTGCTGGCTTTACTGAATAAAGTCACCGGATTAGCTGAAACTTCGATCACAATAGCTAAGGAGAGAGCGGTATCTCAAAGCAAAAATGTCAAGAAACCTAAGAAGAGCTCTAGAACTTCCGAGAAGTCTAACTTTGAACCTGTAGATTTGGGAGACTATTTGCCTCCAACATCACCACAAGGCGCAGGCAGTGATGGCGTCAAATATGCTGCACAAGTGAGAAACTGTTCCATGTTCAGTTTTTTTGTAAATCTCAAATCATAAATCACAAATAGTATTTCAATGTCAAATTTCAAAATTACTGCATTTCTTTCATTGACAAATTTGTCATAGCTGAACTTATTCTGGAATTTTTGTTATAATTACTTTAGAAAGTCAATACCAATCACAATTTTAATTGCTGACATGATGGCTAATTTAAGTTTGTTTTTATTTACAGGAAGTGTTTCTACCTGATCATGCACTCATTGTGGGCCGTTTTATGCTAGCAGCTTGGGATGTTGGACTAGAAGGGGTAGATGATGATGCGGCTGATATAATGGTTGTAGCCACGCAGACCTTTCTTAAAAATATACTTACAGCCATTCTAGCCCAGCGAAAAGGGTACAAGAAGAAGCAGAAGTTTATGTATGACATCGGCACCGATGTGCCAAACATGTGGCTACGGAATTCCTCAATGGTTAATGACCCCTGGCAGCTCGGGCGTGTTGAAATCAGAGAGGGGTCAGAGGGTCCTTCACCTAGGTGTCCCCCAACTATAGATGAGGTTGAGCATGCTGCTGCTATGGAGGCTGCTTGCAGGTATACCTACATTCTTATCAATATGAAAAGTCAATTATGTTTCTTCGGTAAACTTTTTAGAATAATTTGGAATCATCAACTGTAATAAACAGTAGTAAATATAGTATTATTTTGATGTAAGGCCCTGGAGTACCACTGATTTTCACTCAGTGTAAAAATAGTTTTGTCATTCTTATAGAAGTAACATGTATTCAAATCAGTGCCTCTTCTATGATATTAGTAGATTCTTGCAACTTTATTGAGAGCTGGTGTTTCATCCAAAACTTATACACCTTCTGTATAAATTTTTGGTAGCTTCATCATTGACATCATGATGACTGATTGACTATGCAAAAAAATTTACAAATGCCAGTAATTTTATTGATTTTATTTCAGTGTGAAGAAAGAGGAAGACAATGAGAATAGGCTGACAGTTGATGAGCTATACGAAACATTGTTAACCAATCGCAACATCATTGCTTCACACTCAGTGTATGCAGTCAACATGGAGAGGATAGCTTGCATGCTGAATCATCCAAGCACGTAGAATCGTAGTATGGAGACTTCAGGCTATACATGCTGTTTTCATACTCCAAACATTGCTTGATAAGCAAAAGCAATAACCACCGTTGATGGCGCAATTTCAAGCGGGCCCATTAATCTAAATGAGTGTTGCAATGTCTGCATATCATCTTGTATTAGAGGAAATGAGAGCAGGTGTCACTGTGGCGTGTAATGACAACTATTTTATTCGCTTGGTATATCAGAGCCAGTGTTATTAATAGATGTTTCTTTATACACTTTTTTTAGCACACACAGAAAAAATAAAATAACATATGGCAAAGATGAGCTTAACCCTTTCCAGAGTTCTCTTCCAATGTAAGAAATTATTATGTTTTTTCTGTGTTTGGGTAACTAATATAGATATGTAAGTATTAACATAAAAACTCATGCACCATAATGGTACCTCCCTACCATAAACTTCATACTACACATACTAAAACAAAGCCTTCTTGTATATATTAGTTGTAGAATATCATAAGTTAGTTTTGTGTTTCTTAAAGTCTGCATTGAAGTTGCATACTGTGAATATGTTTATCTATTTAGGTAATATAAACATAGTCTGTTTAAAAAACATTTATTTATTTACATAGCAACAATATTGACATTTGTAATACATGCATAACATTTAAATATTAAAGAGCTAAGCTAGAAAGGAATGGATCGAATAATTGCACAGTAAAGAGATCAAAGCTAAAGATAACAACAAAGGTGAAAGTTGAAAAAATTTAAACTCAACTGCAAAATTTCAACATGGATGAGACATTACGAGAACATAGTAATAAAATATATTGATTCTGCATGTTTTTATTCATGCCATCTATATTACAATTATGTATCCACTCCCACAATTCACCTCACATGTCAAAATCCATCAAGCCATCTAGGCTGCAGAGTTACAGTGAAACATTCATACATACTCTCGAAAAACAGTACCCTCCTGAGGCAGTCGGGTAAAAACCAACATGCTATAAATTATCTACCTTTTTGTGTGGGCTGTGTAACAACAAACAACCTAGTAGCCTCATTATAACAGCCCGTAGCCGTCCACTGTTGGACATGAGCATCCTCCAAGACTGGAGGATTTTGCCAAAATCACCACGCTTGGCCGGCGGATTGGTGATCGTAGTATTATTGGTGTTACGTACTCGGGCGGATGCTGCTGCCCATCCTTTGATATATTTCATTCCTTTAGTCGCCTTTAACGACATCCTCAAAAGTAGTCTGTGCAAACACAATCCTAGTGCCGAATTACGATCCGCCGCCGCGCCGCCGCCATAGGCGTGACAACACAATAATTTACAACCATTGATTGAAATTATGTAAAAAAAAAAACTATACTTAGTTATTTTAATAAAAACACTTCCACGTCCATTGACTGAAGCTATGGCGAAGACAGATTAATTCATATGATATTTCAGCATGCGCCGAGTGCTTACCGTTGCCCTTTGAGGTTCCTCAGGCTCACGCGTAAAATGTTATTTGGCAAATTTTAACTTTAGTACACATTGTGGATTCAAAATCAGTCAGGCAGCAAACCGATATGGTAAATGTACTAGGTACTTGGAGGTAGTCAGAGGCACGTCCAAACTTATTTTGTCACATACCCACGATTTGCAAGTTGCTGTATTTAATACGTGACAGTTGCAAGCCCATTGCGGCTTAGCGGAATACTAGCCACTGACGTGTCATTCGGACTTTTGGTCCTAGGGACTTGCAAGTTTCCTCACGATATGACCTTCACTGTCAAAGCACGTGCATGTGTCAAATGCGCTCATAAACTTCCGAAAAACCGAATGTCTATAGTGCACGACTAGATTTGAACCCACAACCTCCGGATCAAAAGGCGGACCCACTTGGCCACACAGCTCTATAATATATTTTTATTTCAAAATTAATGTTGATATAAAGTACGATGGATGCTTAGCACTAGCTGTTCTACGAAGAATACAACCCGAGTGTTATACAGTACCTAACTAGTTGACTATACCATGTAGTGATAATTGAATTGAATTGAATTTACAATGTGTTTTGAAGCTACAATTTGCCAAAAACCGTCTCATACGTTTTACTTTGCCCCTGAGGATTCACCTAGAGGCGATGAGACGGGCGTGGGTGATTCCACGACAACTTGGGGGATGTGCTTATCCGATATCGATCTTCGAGGGGTTGGTGACCGAGGTCCGCGTAACGTGACCTGACGTAAGGGCTCATTGTTTGAACCGCTCTCAAGATGTGTCTCAAGATCCCTGACCGAGCCGATAGGAGTTCGGTGTGGGGTCGGCGGCTGAGAGCCGTGTAACGGTATGCGACGGATCGGCGCATCGAGGGATCCTCGCGATGACCGCGGCAGCTCCCCCATGGATCCGTGAGGCGACCGCTGTGGGGTCGTCGGCAAATGCTGCATCTCATGCTCGTTCCCCTCATCGGGCATACTTCCTAGGAACCTGCGTTTCTTCCAGACAACGACGCCTAGTATGACGAGGAACGCTGCGATGCCGAGCGCTCCGAATGTGACGCCGGTCGCTGATGCTGTTGACATGGTGTATAAACCTACGTGAAAAATATGTCGGTTGAAATTATGGAAACGACCGATACCGACTATAGGTACTATTTTATTTGTTTATTGAGCGACGGGAAGCGCTTGGCCTTCATCTCACCTGGTTTCAAATTATGATATAGGCAAAGGTGGAAACGTAATTCACCCGGAATTCTCAACAGGTGAGGAACTGGCTATAATATTTTCTAAATGCCAACAATAAAAAAATGTTGTTATGGCGACAGAATTAGGTAAGATGGTGGTAGGTAGCCAGGTGGACTTGACAAAGTCCTACCAACAACCAAGCCTAGCACAATATTGTACCTGTTGGGGATCTAACAAAAAGGAAAAGGAAACCTTCGGCCATAGTATAACTTGAAACCAGGTGAGATGACAGTGACGGCCAAGCGCTTCCCCGTCGTACAAAAAAAAAAGATATTCCCGTAACCTAAATATCGGTGAGTAAGTTACCCGCAACTTCGACCATGATGGTGTCGAGGTGTTCCTTCCCGTCGTCCAGACCGGCCCCGCAGCTCCACTGGCCGACGTCTTCGTACTTCACCTTGCGGATCGTGACGGCGCAGTCGCCGCGATCCAAACTCTTATTCTTGGGGAAGTAGAAGCGGTTGAGGATCGGACTGAAATTGGAATCGTCAGGTTACTACTAGGGTAGACTGGGCATGGTTGAAACAATTTAACTTCAGTTGTATATTTTTGAGTTTATTTTGTATTTAGAGGCAATATTGTTGTGCTACCAGAAGGAATTCATATCTAGTTCCTGAATATAATTTATTTGGAAGCTGGAAATTAAATGGAAACGTGGTTCAACTGACCCCATGCTGGTTTCGATTTCTACCCAGGACAAAAAAAATATGTGCAATAAGAACAATGGAAACAGTATTGTATCCTCTTTGTACAAACGTTTATTTCTTATTTCCGAGGATCACAAAAGGCGCAAATATAGTGGTCTCGACAGAGCTTACCTATTTGAGCCTTTTGGGGTGGAGACCTTGGGTCCGTGGGGAGCCGGCGCCCTCCGGGTTTTCAAAAATATTGCGGGGCTTTTGATTGAGGCGACACGTGACCCAAGGGCTGGCTCTTATTTAGGCCAGCGAATTAGCATAGCTATTCAGCGTGGCAATGCAGCCAGTGTCTTGTGCACGCTTCCGTCTGGTACTGGTCTGGAACAGTTGAGTTACCTATAGGCCGTTTGTAACGGTCCTTAGGTAATCTGACTGATTCCTTTGTACATAGTTAGTCTAATTGTACTTTTTATTGAATTAATTATTTCTTTAATTTAATGTATTCAATTTATCATATGTGATTCCCTTAGGTCGTGTGATATACGTAAGTTTACTTACTCAAATCACATTCACATACATTCCAATTAAAATGATCATAATCATTGTAATTTTTTAACGTAAACTATTTACCTACTACTTAACTTACCTCTTAATAATAATTATAAAATAACTCACTTACCTATTTACTTAGTATTATATTGGATATGGATAAAAAATCACATATCTATACATACCTACGTTACGGCTAGTTTAATATAGTTTACATAAGTACTTAGATATAAAACCTCCAAATTTTCTTTTGATACCTACTAAACTAAAGAATTATTTCAAGTATACAGACAGTAATCAACAAAATGTAATTTTCGTGCATCCTACCTATCTTAGTATGACAGATAAGAGGGCCTTAAGCTTTAGATGCAGCAATTTACTTGCAAACATCAAACATTTTTTTTTTGACCGGGGGGAGTGCTGATATCCCAAACAAAGGGAAACCTAGTTGGGAGTTGGAGCTCTGCCATGTTATAATGAGTGTGCCAACGAGCCGATTATCAAACTGTCAACGTGAGCCAAGTTGTACCTACTGTTGCTTAAAATTATATAAAATATGGCTATTCTGTACCTACTTATTTGTACGAAATAAATGTTTTTATGTTTTTTTTTTTTATGTTTATGATTGAGACCTTTCCAGTAAAAAAGTATGTACCTACGTCTGTGTTCTGAGGTCTCTCTCTTCCTTTATTACATAGAACATAGATATTTATTCTGTGTTCGGGTGCTAAATAATAGAAGTAAGTTGTATTTACAAAAAAAATAGGTAGTTACCTGATTGTTCTATCCGTTATGTGGCCGTAGCTAGGTGTAGGTATCTATCTAGGATAGTGATTTGTGAATGTACCTACCTGATGTTGGGTAGGTAAGTTATGCTGGGAAATCTGGCACTGTATGTATGTGGCAACGTTTGTCATAAATCACGTTACCTACCTACGGCATAGTTTTAGTTCTAATTGAAGGTAGGATAATCTTGTACCTCGTAGGTACCTACTTACCATGTTAGGAAAGTAGGTACCATGGCTTCAACCGAGCTGATGACACCCAATAACATAACACAACCAACGAGGTTTTTTTTATTAGAAACCAGCCCAAGTCTCAATTTGTGCTATAACGTTGCAAATGAGTTCAGTCTCTTGCTATGCTACACTACCTATTGATAAGGAGATTGGGATAGCTACTTACGCTTCAAGGGTCACGTCAGAATTGATGCTAAAAGGTTGCCCCGAAGGCGGCTCAAACCGGCAATATCTCAGAGGGGTCATTCCCTTCACCGTTGCACAAGATATCGTGAACTCCTTTCCATGGATCGTGGTTATGTTCTTCTGGATAGCCGCTACGCGCTTCACCACTCTGACGTTGATGGTCTGCATGATTTCGAGGCCGATGGAGCCCTTTCTTCCAATGTGGCACCTCCATATTCCACTGTCAGCTTCGCTAACATTCGTTTTGTAGCTGCACTGGCCGGCGTCTAGCGATGACTCTGAAAATCTGTTTCAAGTTTCAAACCTTCGATGTGTTAGCTAACTTACCTATATTATAACACCTGTAGGTACCGACTTATTATGTAAAATTATCATTATCATCATCATTCTCCTGCCCTAATCCCACGCCAGGTGGGGTCGGGTCTGCACAACATTTCCTACTACGAGTTGATGGCTGATCATCAACTCTTCGTCCACGCCTTTCATACTCATGTCCTCTTTCACACAATCCATCCATCACTTCTCCAGACTTCCTCTACACATATTCATAACCCTTTTAGTCAAATGTCTATGATCCCTAATAAAGTTATCACTTTAACCCAAACTCAATTCCATGCCCACTTCAGACTATGTAAGTACATAAAGGTTTAGGTATATTTGTAGGCACAAACTCACGAATATCGAGTTCCGTTCGGATGAATAAATCCACAATATGCCATAGAGATATCCGCCTTGCACTGGATATTCAGCTCCTCGTTTTTCAGAGCCAGCATTGTCTCGACACCATTTACTTGGAACACCCTAAAACCTAACGAAAAACAATCGAATAACAAAACTCAACTCAAGACTATATCACTGTAAAAGATAAAACTAGCTTGGTACTAACCATGTGCATTATTCTGTAAAGCTATCACAATAAACATTACAAACGGATAAATAATCATCTTGTTACTATTCGCTTCTAAACTAAACAGCTGCATGGTTCGCAGCGTTTGTATAAACTACCCTCTTAGTGGTATGTATTGAGTGAGGATAGTGATAAGTCGATAGGTCGTTTGTTTTACGACTTGACGCTGCGTAATTTAGATAACCGATAGTGGGAATAAAAACAGTTACCTATATGTATTATGTGTTTCTGTGTACTTAAAACCTGGGTTATCTAACAATTATTTTTATAATTATTAATTTCATACGCACTTCAGACTTGGCAGCGTAAGTCGTTATTTTTACCGTTTTATTTTACTCGTAATGAACCTATTGTTTTTATAGAATGCTAGCTGACCCTGCCCGGTTTCGCGCGGAAAAAAATCAGCTAGATTTAAATACGTTCTCAATATCGCTATAGGTACATATCATAGGCACAATAATCCAATATGCGAAACATATCAATTTATTAACCTTGCCGGGAGTTTTGACCCCAGTAATCTCGTATTTACCATGAGGTTTAATTACATAAAAGATCAATACGTACCTATAATTGCTTAAAATTATTATTTCACGTGTTATCGATGGATATTCGACCTACATTTTGTAAGATGCTTTGGCTTCGAATCATTTATTCATTATTAGTCATTTTTATTTAGAATGGGTCAGCTCTTGACCTCGCAACTTGCGCAAGCAATGATGATACGCCTACGATGGAGCGAGCCTAACCAGAGGGTGCCTCTAAAAGCTCTTCTTTTAAGTTTTTGCAGCGCAAAAAAAAAATCTTACTAGGACTAAGCGCTTTAAAAAAAAACCCCTAAACGGAACATCAACGTAGCTACGGATGATATACAAGCAAACTTTTTTTAAAGTCATCTCGTGAGAGTTTTCCAAAATCGGTTTTAGTGCAACCCTACACGACAAAACGAAGCTACCCTGACAATTTCACACATCCCTGGTTTGGGCTCTGCCTTTGATGTCATTCAGGTCAACCAGCTAGCTATTATTTATTTATCTAGTTTCACTTATTATAACCAAAAAGCCTCATAGCTCAGTTGGTAGTAACTCTGCCTTCTGACCTGTAGGCTGTGGGTTCGATTCCTACCCAGGACAAACATTTGTGTGATGAATTCAGATGTTTGTTCTGTGTTTGGGTGTTGTATCATATAGTACTTATGTATTTACAAAAGTATTTAAGTATTCTATCCGTAATCTAGTTCCCATATTACAAGCTACGCTTAGTTTGGGGCTAGATGGCGCTGTGTAAAAAATAAAATAATGTATATTTATTTATTTAATTAGATTAACTATATTGAACGGAAAGAGTGGCGACAAAAAGAAAAGTCATTTGGCTACCACTTGGCTAGATCGCAATTGGGATGTATTTAGTTATGCATTCTTATATTAAATGACAAAAAAAAGGACTGGATGTAAAAGTGCTCGTTTTTGTTCGACGGGGAAGCGCTAGGCCTTCATCTTACCTGTAAGCCTGCATGCACAACAAGAGATATGTCACGCGCGACACGAGAAATTTTGTCTACGTCTAGAAACATCTCGTTTACTCTAACATGAGCGCCACGAAAGAGAAGTTGTCGTTGTACTCTTGTCATCTCTTGGTAGAGAAAAAGAAGAAAAGCTGCACCGATTTTGTTCATTCAATTTGTCTCTGGTTACACAAAATACGCGGGAAAACGTACAATACTATTTATTTTCTATGGCCAGCTGATAGTCAAGTGTATCTTCCCAGTTCCCAGTGGTGCCGTTTCAAGTTGATAAGGCCGCAGGTGGACGCGCATTTCACTCGGAATCCTCAACAGTCTGAGCCAACTGGCTATCTTACCTCAAAATGCCCGAACACAACAATTATGAACAGTTGTGGCGACAAACACAAGAAACAAAAGAAAACGAAATGCTGGTTTCACTGTAACATTTATTACATACATCTGATTCGAACACTATTTACAATCGTACAGCACAACACAACTATTCAACATCATTTCCTTCTATGTCTATTTGTTTGTTTTCTACTCTTGTCCAACTTCTTATCCGACGATAACTCTTGCTGTAGTTTCTTCAGCATTTGTGGAGTTATGAGACCCTGTAACATTAAAATTGTTGGTGTCTATCTCCACAAGCGGAAATCATAGTATGTACCTGTAACTTACCTATTAAACAAAGAACGAATCAGTTTTGTATGGCGATATATGCATCCTCGTTTATGATCGTGCGAGACCGCAAGTAAAATAAGTTTTCGGGTTTAATCATAAATATACCACGCCGATCTAAACATCGGCGGCGTGCGCCGATAGTACCTACCTACTTCATAAAGAACGAATCAATGGGTTCCGGGTTCGATCCCCATGGGGAGTACAATATTTTGCTTGGATTGGTTGGTGGTAGGATTTTGTAAGTCCGCCTGGTTAGCTACCACCATCTTACCTAATTCTGTCGCCATAATAACAATTCTTAAATTGTTGTGTTCCGGCATTTAGAAGTAAGATAGCCAGTTCCTCAGTTAGTCGAGGTTTCAAAGAAGTTTTGAAGTGCGCTTCCACCTTATCATTACATGAAAATCAGGTGAGTAAAGGCTGTTCTGTGAAAAAAAAACTTTTTGTATGGCGATGGGTCAAGCCATCCCAAGGGAATTGATTCATGGGATGAAAAGTACCATATGTCTCATTCCTGGGCTAGATCAACATTATGTGCTTATTTACAGAAAATCATATCATCACGTGGATTCTTTGTACCTAGCTCAGGTACAAAGAACGAATCAATTCAACCTAGGCGACTTTATCAAGGGTAAATATGTGTATTATATCTGATAGTACAAAAAATATTAAATATTATATTTATTGTAATGGTAATACATTTTGATAGCTATAAAGACTTTATGGCAAGTTTACGTAAATGCTTAAAAAAAGCATGAGTAACTCTAGCTAGTTATATACTATTTTATCTTCTAAAAAAAAAATGCGTGTGATAAAATCTTCAATTCGCCAACTTGTAATGGAAATCAAATATATTTCGTAAGATTCATCGCATCTATGTCATACAAAACAGTAAGTTGATTTTACATCGAAAATTTAAATTTTAGGAAGCTAGTATTCAATACGGGACAAGTTGCAAGCCCATTGCGTATACGTTCCGAGTCCGACTAGTGAGTGTAGTGAGGTGAGCCCTCGAAGGGCAAGACATTTTTGTTCTCTTATTAACGCAACATAAGAGTAGTTAGTAGAAGCCTAAACATAAGAGTAGTGAAAGGGCTCGTCCGGAGAATTACTACCACCATACTTATTTCAGCCGCCAAGCAGCATTGCTGTTTCGGTTTGAAGGGTATGGTTGCCGGTGAAATTACGGGTACATGAGGCTCACCTTTATGCCTCAAGTTGACGGGCGCAATGCAGTGCCGTGTAAGCTATGTTCTTTGTGTAGGCTATGTGACCTATGCAGTAAGGCAGGTGCGCTACTTGCTTGTCTCGTCTCCTAGTAGTATTAAAAAAAAATCATGGTACCTAAGTAATGCGAGCATTATGTACTCACCCGAGCAACAAGCATTTCTGACAGTTTTCCTTTGGCGTCGTCACCTTTGGGTAAATTGGACATGGTCCTTGCGCCCTTCCGCGCCGATCTCGGGTCAACGCTCTCGGGGTCTTGAAGCACTTGCTCAGAATTCCTCAGTAGCCTTCCAAAAAATAATAATTATACAGTTGAGATCCGGCAGGCACAGCTTGTTATGGAAACTAGATTACAGATAATATACATATACAGGGTGAAGTTTTTGTGTAAAATGACCATTTTCTTGCTGACTTCACATTTTATCCAAAATCTGAGAATGCAGTTCAGAATATCTTAAGAATTTATGGATAGTCTTCTAAAAACGTTCTCCTGTAACTATAACGGTTTAGGTAACTGCCCTTACTGTCCCGTTCCAAATATTAAAAAAAAAAATTGTATACAGGTATACTAAAAATTTAATTTTACAATTAAAGATGCCCATTTCCGCACTTAAGACTTTCGAGTGGTTCATTGTTTTTGAGGAATGTCTAGTATAGCCTGCCTAACTGACCAGAAAGCTCAGAATTACTGCGTTATTAGCAGGCTTCACGGAGTGATAACAACGAGTAATAAAGTTTCCTTTTTTTTTGCTGTCACTCCCACGCTTTGGGGACTACATGGGCAGCTGATTACTTCGGTTATACACACTCTGCGTAGGAGGCTCTTCATGTCTATTGCTTCCATTGTAAGTAAATAAATAAAAATGTCTATGGCCAGAAACTTACCTAGTTATTTGGAATATTCCTTGTTGTATGATCGCGTCTAGTTCAGATTCCATTTCTCGCACCAGCTTCACGTCGGGGAACATATCAGCGAAACGGTAACTGCAAATAAACAATGTAAATATTATCTAGCTTGATGTGAATTGAATCTTTGTACCGAAACTATAGCATATCGCCGTGTGCTTTCCGCCAAACTAGAACTATTTCCACTTACTAAAAAATGTTGTTATGCGTTATAAAAAAACTAGTGTTGCCGAAGAAATTAACAAGCAAATTAACAAGAATCATAGCTCAGATGGTAATAACTCTGCCTTCTGCGCTGTAGGCTGTGGGTTCGATTCCCATCCAGAGCAAACATTTGTGTGATTAATATAGATGTTTGTTCTGTGTTGTATCATATAGTACGTATGTATTTACAAAAAAAAAAGTATTTAAGTATTCTATCCGTAATCTAGTTCCCATATTACAAGCTATACTTAGTTTGGGGCTAGATGTCGCTGTGTAAAATGAATGTCCTGTAATATTAAAAAAAAAAGTGCTTTTTTTTATTGTACGATGGTAAAGCATTTGGCCTTCATCTCACCTGGTGTACAAGTTACGATAACGCCGAAGGTGGAAGCGCACAATCCGTAACAAAGTGAAAAACTGGTTATCTTACCAATTTCTAAATGCTGGAACTCATTTTTTTTAAAGAATTGTTGTTATGGAGACAATCAGGTAAGATGGTGGTAGCTAGCCTGGCGGACTTAAACAAAATCCTACCACCAGCCAAAATTCCATGTAAATAATAGCTTGATTTATCAGTTTTATCTCGGTAAAGTATTAGTACCTGAGCCACAAATATAGTTCGAGGACATCGAAGACAGACTCCAAATGCACGAGATCCATTATAGTCTTGGGCATCGGCTGCGGCCAATCGACGGCGTTTGAGAGCCAAGCCTTTGTCAGCGGCTCGTTTCGACTGTACTGACGAACCATCTGTGCAAACATCATGAAATCATTATCTAAAATTGTCGTGTGGTTGACTGACTGTCAATCAACGCACAGCCAAAGCCATAAAGTTTCAAAATCTTAAAGACTTGACATTGTCAGGGTCCTTTAGTATTATGGACTGTACCTAAAGAGGAGCGGGCGTTTCACTTTAAAAACAGCTTGGCGTGAGTAAGTAACTGACTGGCTGATTGACTGATATAGAGCGCACAGCCGTTTGACTTAGCGTCTTGAATTTGTAGGATGCTATGTAATGTGGCACACACGAATGGCAGTTTGTTGTTGATGGGCGCGCAGCAAAACACGTACCGTGCCCGCAGCGGTAGCGGCACGTGTTGTATCACCTCCGTTATGGACTGTACCTTGAGGAATGTGGCACACACGAATGGCAGTTTGTTGTTGATGGGCGCGCAGCAAAACACGTACCGTGCCCGCAGCGGTAGCGGCACGTATTGTATCACCTCCCCTATGGACTGTACCTTGAGGAATGTGGCACACACGAATGGCAGTTTGTTGTTGATGGGCGCGCAGCAAAACACGTACCGTGCCCGCAGCGGTAGCGGCACGTGTTGTATCACCTCCGTTATGGACTGTACCTTGAGGAATGTGGCACACACGAATGGCAGTTTGTTGTTGATGGGCGCGCAGCAAAACACGTACCGTGCCCGCAGCGGTAGCGGCACGTGTTGTATCACCTCCGCTATGGACTGTACCTTGAGGAATGTGGCACACACGAATGGCAGTTTGTTGTTGATGGGCGCGCAGCAAAACACGTACCGTGCCCGCAGCGGTAGCGGCACGTGTTGTATCATCTCCGCTATGAACTTGAAACCTTCTGTATTGCACATGAAGTAGAGGGAATCATCCACCGTACATAGGTGTACAAAAATATCCTGTAAGTAAATATAAATAAATATTACTGGACAGTAATATTAGCTACGGCGCCATGGCGCTCTTATACACAGCGCCATGTGGCCTCAGAATATGCATAATATATACTAAACTAATTATATAAACATAATTGAATATATACTATGAGTTTATAGGTGCATGCCCCCGATACTTTGAGTCAAAACTAAAAGCGTGTACTTTTATGATAGTAATTCTAAGTATCTAAGGTACTTGCCAAATGATTAATTCATTCTTTGCAAAATGTCAAATTGATCCGTTGCTCCGCCAAAGACAAAAGTCAGCACACCAAAACCAAAAATAGAATAGAAAATAAATAAAAATCTCATATGCAATGCATATTAGGTTTTTCGAAGGGTAAGTATAAGTAGTGCCACATTTCCAACGAAATATATTCACTGGCACTATTGAGGCTTGATAATTTTGAGGTAAGGTAAGGGATAATAGGATGCTGTAAAATAACAGCTTATGTTAGCTTCAAGAGGGCTATTATATTCAATGATGTTTTAAAATACTGCAAAACGTTTATTTCTAGGGCTTTTTTATAAGCAAGTAGTCCATCTGATGTTATGTGCATCTCTTGCCTATATCAATGCCTTATTGCGTAGGTCACATCCACAAAGAACATATCCACACGGCACTACATTGCGCCCGTTAACTTGAGGCATACAGGTGTTAAGCCTCGCGTGCCCGTAATTTCACCGCAAACAATCCCTTCAAACCGGAACACAACAACGGATTTGTTGCCAAGCAGCAGGCAACAAATCCGTTCACAGGGGGCTCTACTACTCTTCAACGTTTTCTGTTTAAAGCTTACCATGAGACTACTGAGACTGGCGTGAGGTAGATGGTAGGCGTATAACTCCATCTGCTCAGCGGTGGGATGGAGCCCTGCTTGGCACACGGGTTCAGGCGACTTCGAGAGTAATATCTTCAGAGTGGCCAAGTCTTCGGACCTGAATGAGGTCACGTAACCTGTCTCCCATGCGCTGCCGTAGCGGCCAGCGCGACCTACAAGTATTATACTACTTTAAGGTAAGTATTAACATATATTAATTTACTAGCTTTTGCTCGCGGCTTCGCTCGCGTTAAGAAGTATTATTATTAATTAGGTATAGTTTTTGCGGCTTTACTTTTGCTTAGCGTGTGTAAAAAATTAGGGCCTACAAAACTTAAAAACGACATTCTTCAACTTCTCCATCAACGTTCAGATTTTCTTTAGCCATTTTAAAAAAGTCTAACCGACAAAACCTATACTTTCTTAGCGGATGCCTACGTCATAACATCTACCTGCATGCCAAATTTCAGCCCGATCCGTCCAGTGGTTTGGGCTGTGCGTTGATAGATCACTATGTCAGTCAGTCAGTCAGTCACCTTTGAGTTATATATGTTTAGATTGGAAAACCAACAGCTAAAAATACAGCACAAAAACGAAGATTACAGTGAGCTAATAATAGGTTTTCACGAGTAAAGACATAATAGAAACAATGCATGTGAAATTTAAATCTATCCAGTTTACAGTATTTTAGTGTAGTAACATTACATTGTACATTGCAATCAACTTATTACTACTCGCTTTCTCGCCGGAGAATTCTCCGTTCAGCCGATGCCTTGCTAAACTGATATCTATACTTATTTACTACAGAACATGGTCAAAGCGTAGCAAGCGAGGCAGATTTTTTTATGTACCATGCTCTTGACCTCTAGATTTGCACAGACAAATAAAAGGTCTGCGATAGAGTGAACCCACCCTGATAACCTACCCATTTGAGAGTATGCTGCCACTTATCTGTCAACAAGTGTGACTGTGATTTGCCATAACCACCACACAACAGGCGAGTTGATGATTGCAGTATTTGTGTTTAATACTAAACAGTATGTTGCTCCTCTCCCAACAAGAGTAATGGGGGGATTTGCCATTATCACCACGCAGGTGAGTTAGGGCCCACAGTATTGGTGTCAGGTTAGTTCTAGATGGATGGATGCTGCTGCCCGCCCATCGCCTGCTAAAATCCCTTAGTCGAATCTAATGGGCGGGTCAATAAGTCCTCTGCTAGGGATTTATATAAAGTCTTTACCGCGCTGCTGCCGCCACGAACTAGAAACTTTGCATTAAATAGGTAATATTTGATATCAGTGATGTAAAACCTCACTTCGTTTTTCTATGGGGTGTGTTATGGGAAGGAGAGATCCAAGTTTATATGGAAAACATGTATTTACGAAGTCTTATGTTATGTGCAAGTGAAACTAGACTGGTACAGCTAGTTATGTAATATAAATAATACATAACAAAATTCATTAAACTGTTCAAAATTTTTTTTAAATACCACAATGGCAACCTGCACACATAATGGTACTTATCACATAGTGGAATACGTACTCTATACCTGCAAATGGTCTCGAAAGTGAGCATAATGGATATAAAACGACGAAATAATTGGAAATCCGGACAAATTCTAATATCTAATATGGCCCAGAAAAAAACATATTTAAAAAGTGGGCTTACCGGCAATTTGTAGGGCTTGTGATATACTGATAACATCCATTTCTTTGTCACCATCTTCATTTACCACTGGCTTTATCAAGGAATAGAATATTATCCTTCGTATACTCCTGAAAAAAAACGGTCAAATGTCTTCAAATTCAGGTCAAAATACCCCTGATGGAAAATATAACATTTGGTACAAAAATATGTCTTAGTTTCCTTGATGGTATATCAACAGTTTATGAGGAAAATATCATTTAACCACGGAAATTATTTCTCAAATAGAAAGTAATAAGCAAACGATTGAAGTGTGCTTTTATTACAGCTTACTTACCATACTTAAGCGCTCTTTTTCTCAATCTCTCTTTATTAACCTGAGTGTTAGAAGCTCTCTTTCGTTGCTAACTCTCATTCAAAAGCCAAAATGAAAGCAAAGCACCAAACCACCAACTGTACGTCTTAGTTGGTGGATAGAAAACAATAAGGGAATAAGTCACCCTTTACTAACATGATACAAAGGTCGATTTCGTTATGAAAAGTGCTCTCAAGCCCGTTGCCTTATTAGTCATGGTTTACAAATCTACCCCACCAGCCCACGGATCTTTTTCACCCAACCGCTATCAAAGTTAAAATCAGCAGAAATATGACACACCTAAAAGTACTTACAAATTAATGCCTAGTCCTATAGCATCTGTAGCTACCATCACTTTGCACGAGCTATCCGGATCGTTGAACTTGTTAGCTTGTGCCAGCTTTGTGCCGGGAGGCAGACTGCCGTATATCACCGCTACTTCGTGCCCTCTGAAATAATTAACGTCAATCAGCTCTTATTTTTAACCGACTTTCAAAAAAAGGAGGAGGTTCTCAATTCGTCGGAATCTTTTTTTTCATGTTCCCCGATTACTTGAAGACGCCTAGACCAATTTAGAATATATATTTTTTGTTTGAAAGCGTATACTTCACAGATGGTCCCAATGACATAAGGTCAGGATCTGATGATGGGATCCTGGAGAAATCGAGGGAACTCTTCAAATATTACAGTCACAATTGAAGCGGTTTGGGTATATTTAGGGTGTATTACCTCAAAAGTAAAGAAAAAACGAACCCAACATAGGATCACGCGTCTATCTGTCTGTCTGTCGGTTCGTCCATCTTTTAAAACATAATAATATACTACTAAGGTGGCAAACAGGCATACGGTCCACCTGATCTTAAATGGTCTATAAATCTATCGTCGCATATAAACGCTTGTATCACCAGAAGCATCAAATGCGCGTTGCCGACCATTTCAAAGGAGATCTGGCGACCTAACTCACCGCAGGAACACAGCACTATACATATAGATTTTGTGATATTTGGCTGCGATATTCTGTAAGGTGGGACACCATTGGAGCAACGGACAGCCCCCTATGCAGAGGGTGTCTAACCGAATAGGAATCAGCTGCCCACGTAGTCCTGGAATTTGTGGGAGTAACAGCACAACGCAAGGAAATCCTCAACAACCCGAGGTCACTCCGTGATGCCTGTGAAGACCCCAGGAATATTCTGCGCTTCTGGTCGGAGTTAGGCTGGCTATACTAGCCGGACATTCTTCACGCACAACACAATGGACCACGGCGGAAACGGGAGACATTTTACATTTACAATTTTCCCCAGGCGCGCTGCTCAAATTGTGAAAAGGAAATGTCTGTTCATTACAGCGGTCAATCTAATAAAGTAACTATTTTTTTATGGAACCACTCTAAATTGTTGCTTTCCGGCATTTAGAAGGTACCTATTAACAGTTTCCAAATCTGAAAAGGTGTCATGAGATAGATAACCTTATAACCATCTATTACACTACATAATTGTAAAAATTGAAATGGCATTTTTTTTTAATTTATTATAAACTGCCAGAAGAGATTAAAACCTTTCTGTTGATATTTTTTAAATAAAGCTTAAGAGATGGCTAGTGAGTATGTGTTATTATTCGTTACACGACTATTTTAATTACAGGGACATTAAATTATAGCATATGACATTTGCTATATCGACATCACAAAAATTAGGAAGATTTAGTACTTACGAAATGGTTATTACTCAATTATTTTTTTTATTTAACATATATCAAATAAATATTCCCAATTAAATATTGTGTTAAATATTTGCATGCCTGACCAGTAGGACATAAGGACATATTGTAATTATTTACCAACTTATCACATGTATCTTATCTTATCTCGTCACTAGTTTTTAACGTATGATGATTGGATACCTGCCTCATAGGACTGACCTCTGTTCGATCGCCCGGCTGACACTGTATATGTCATTCTTATTAAAACAGACTATACAGTCGCCTGGTCGCACATTGTCCAGCGTTCCTACAGCGGAATCTTCCACTTTCAACTCTGTCAGCCTTTTGTATGAGCGAACCTGCGGAAATAATATCAGTCATTGATTATTCCAGCATAAAATATATAAATATTGTCATATATTTACAGGACTTTATTTCACACAGCAACATCTAGTGCCAAACTAAACAGCTTTTCATATGGGTACTACCTGATAATATTAAAAAGACGCCATCGCAACACACTTTTAAGTTGAAAGTTTGTCAGTATTATCTATCAGTTTATTCTTAAATTATTATTTTTATCCTTCATTATTATTATTATCATGATTATTATTTATGTAATTTTATGCTATGTATATTTTGTTTTATATTCGTATAGTCCGCTATCTTTGAAAGCCGTTATCTTATCTGTCCATCCAGCGGTTGTCTGGAAGAGATCGCTTTCAATGATAAGACCGCCAATTATTTTACCAGTGACGCTTAGATTAAGTTTCCACTATCTGTATTTTGTTATGTTATTTGCAAATGGTGAACAATAAAGAGTTATTTATCTATCTACTACGTACGTATATATATATTTTTTTTGGATATACATACATACTTATCATGCAATACAACACCCAAAACGAACAAACACTAATATTCACCGTACAAAATGCTTGTCCTGAGTGGGAATCGAACCCAGGTTTGTGGGTTTACAAATTAAAACACCTTGTTACAAATTAAGTTAGTAGAATTGGTACTAATAAAAGCCAAAGCGCGCCCGCCTTCCACTGTGAAGATCTTCATTGAGCTTGCTACAAATACTTTTTATTGTACGACGGTGCAGCCTTGGCCTTCCTCTCACCTACAAGTCATGATGAGGCCGAAGATGGAGGCGCACTTCACCCGGAATCCTCAACAATTTGAGGGACTGGCTATATTACCTTTTAAATGCCGGAACACAACAGTTATGGCGCTAGACTTAGGTATTAAGATGTTCGTAGCTTACAAGACGGATTTAAACAAAGTCATACCACCAGCCAAACCAAATATTGTACTACCCCTGGGGATCGAACCCAGGGCCTTTGGATCGAATACCGGTGGACGAACCATCAGGCCACAGAGGCGGTTAACTGCAAAGAAGTACTGTCATCGTGAGTGTGGAGTGGACTTACCAAGAAAAATGAGTAACATAAACTTTTTTTGAAAAAAATGGAACCGACTTCTCCACTAAAAACATTTATTTTTCAAAAAAAGTTAATTTTTACCTTTTTTTGGTTGTAAAGCCTACGACACCACGACGTCTCCGACACCCTAATTAAGAGTTTTTATATTTTAAAGAGTTCTGAGGTAATGCTAGTAGTCGTTAATGACTTATGTTAGACGTCTATAGCGGCGGCTCGTAAAGTCTGATACCATAACTGTTACACAGTTCACACGAAGAAAGAAAGAATTAAAATATGTATTTACAAAAAAAAGTATAAGTACCTATCATTACTGCGATCACCAACACGCCTGCCAAGCGTGGTGATTATGGAAAAAAAAAAAAAAAACCCTCTATTGCTTTCTTTATTATTTGGGGAGGCCCTTTTGGGGAGATTCAGTGGAATTTTATGGGCTATAATGATGATGATGATGATGATGATACAAGTATACAGCATTTATAGCCAGAATGCATCATAAGACAATTCCACTAAGCCCAAACAATAATAGGTTAAATTGTTTTTTTACGGAGTTTAGAAAAAAATAAAAAAACATACAGCCGAATTGAGAACCTTCTGATTGTCCACTGATATACATAATCCCAATCCAATATAATGATGGTACTGCTGTTTTTCGTGTTTTGTATTAAATGTCAATACATCGACTTCGCCTCGTCCTCTTTCGATATTTACCTCTAATTCTTCTCCTGTAGTATTACATATTTCCTCTACTAAATTTATGGCACCAGCTTCACCACATAAATGAATTTCATCCGCCTGAAGCCCTGAAATAATAAGGATACATGTAGCTGATCTCGCACGCATCAAGAGATAGGAGTTTGAAGGGAACCACGGCCGGCACTTATGCCGGCCGTGGTTCCCTTCAAACTCCTATCCTATCCTACAGATCCGGGAGGTCAGTGAACCATTTTGATTTGTTAGCCAATCCAATAAGCAGCTCGTCCAAATGGAATTTTGATTCGCATTTCGTCCATTACATGTTTGGTCCAACACGCACTTCGTCCGACAGGCATTTCAACCAGCAGAAATTACGTCAACACGTATTGCGTCCAACAAGTATAATGGACGGACTGCGTTATGACGAACCTCGAAATGGACAAATCCAATTATGGACGAACTGAGGAGTAGACGAACGGCAAAATGCGAGATGGACGTACTGCTTATTGGACCGACAGCTAACAAATCACCATTTTGACCAAGCATCATCATCCAAGTTTCAGTATGAACGAACAAAGGTGGCATGAGCTACTCTATGACCTGGGGTAAGTTCGGGGCCACTCCCTATTCCAGCCTTTTTCTTACGGTTTAGTGCTAACTGTCACTTGCCGAACTTCCTGAAGCGTAGTTCTTACCTTTTTTTTATACAACTATGAGACGGAACAAGCAAGTAGCTACTACTCTTAAAACCTCTGAGGAAGTCAAAGTGCGTTTTCTTAGAACACTGCTTACCATAAATCGAACATCATGAGACTCTCTTGCAACCTTGCCCTACATGTCACGTCTCACCAATCTGCCTGTATTGTCAAACGTTATAAAAAGCTCTCAAAGTGGAAGAGTTCACTGGAAGAGGAGTGGAATCAACTCTTTTTTTGTTAAGTTCCTCTAATTATGTCCATGAGTGTTGTAACCAGGTGAGATGAAGGCCAAATGCTTACCCGTAGTACAATAAAAAATAAAAAAGTGTATATCTGATGGTATCTGATGTAGATAATATCTACCTATTAATACTCTTCACCAGAAAATTACACAGAACAATTCATAATAATTAATACAGTACTGTTTATATAAATGTAAATAGGCATAAATATTTATTTGTATCTACCTAATATTGCTCTTGTCCATGCCCATCCTCTGCCTCGGTCAGCTATCATTTGAATTTCATCTATAATTGCTACCTCATCTGGAAAAGAAAACATAAAATAAAATCTGTTGTTACAAAAAAGTTAATTTGAGACATTGTGTTAACAGTGACTCTAACAGTGAGTCTGGATTATTTGGTAATTAAAATCTAGTGTATTAGATGCCCCGCTAAAATGTTCCCAAATATACAATCTGGTTTCTAACAAACCAGTGTGCACTTACCAACTGTTTGCAGAGCGCGACCAAGTAAATGAATCAATAATATTTTCCTTAAAAATGTTATATAACTTGTTATTAATTATATAATAATTACTATAATGTACACCTTAAATATATGAATACTCGTATGCCGAAGCGGTCGCGGAATCGAGCACTCGGCCCATGGATATCGTAAAAGCCGAATAAGGGAAGCTGCCTCTCGCTAGAAGGGCAGTAGCTTCTATCTGTGCATTATCGACTCCTTTACTGCGAGCACCGATCCACCGAACCGGTGATTATGGCAGAAACCACCAGTTTTGGAGGAGGCTCTGTCCTATGTTCTGTGGACCTATATCAAGTCTCTGTGACTTTTTAACCGCCTTTGTGGCGTAGTGGTTCGCCTACCGATGTTAGATCCAGAGGTCCCTGTGTCCTATCCCCAGGGAGTACAAGCTGTGCTTGGTTTGGTTGGTTGTAGGACTTTGTTTAAGTCCGCGGCGCTACCATCTTACCTCATTCTGTCGCCATAACAACAATTCTTAAATTGTCGTGGTAAGAAAGCCAGTTCCTCAGTTTGTTGAGGATTCCGGGTAAAGTGTGCTTCCACCTTTGGCCTTATCATAACTTGAAAATCAAACGAGAAGAAGGCCAAGCACCTGCCTGTCATAAGATAAAAAAATAAAACTTCTGGGGTGGGTTTTACGTTGATTGTCTTGTCGGTCAGTAAGTCAACCAGTCAGCTACACAATGATTTCCATATATTTCGATCATTTTAGTACTTGGTCAAACAGAATGTATTATCAATGTTACATCGAACTATTACATGCATACTGAAAATCTAGATTGCCTAGATTAAAACTCACAAAAGTTATTCAAAGATGTCATTTCCACAGTACAAGCAACATGACTAGACGGTGTCAGTTCTCCTTCATCCAATGGTATTGTCTCATTGGTGTCCAGTTCATCTGAACTTGTTAATGTGCTGTAAAGTGATGCATGTCTACGTTCTTCACCTGTTATAAGATCACATGGTGTGCCCTAGAAAAGTTAGATTTACATAATTGTAATAAAGACTGATCAGAATTTAACAAGAAAACTTATATATATATATTTTTATTTGGTATAGGTCAGCTTCCTCCTTGACACTTGCATTCGCAAGAATAAGGTCTATCATGGAACTACAAACCTACATAGGTGTCTATTAATTCTCTTCACTTAGGCACAGTCTGTATTAAAACTTACCTTTTTATTGGATTTATGATAAATTTCAGTAGCCAATAGTTTGAGGGGACCACAATAAACTCCTGATTTTGCTTGAAGAAATCTTTCCATTGCATGATAGGTTTTCCCCGAGTTTGTTGGTCCTGCATGAAATACTATCTTTCTGCTTTTACTGCGAGCTTCAGGGTACCTGAATGAAATTAAATCTTTTGTTAGCCTTAGGTAATTAATGTCTTGTAATATTTATTTATTTATATTATTAATTGTAAACCAATGTAATAACATTGGTTTACAATTAATTTTATTTTATTAATTTCACACAGCGCCATCTAGCCCAAAACTAAGCATAGCTTGTAATATGGGAACTAACTAGATTATAGATAGAATAAACATTCATTTTTTGTTTAATAGATATTGACAACATTCACTGAATTATTCCATTTCTAATTTCTTTTTGTACATGTTGATGATAGAATTCTCTATCAACTGCTTGAAAATAAGGTATCATAATTATATGTCTACTTAAATGTAAATGATATATTGACCAAGGTGTCTTCAAAAGCACAGATATAAGTATAAAAATATTATGATGATAATGCTTTCACTGTTTTCCTAGTGTTTGAAGTCTTAACCAGCACACACTTTAAAAGGATAATATGTAATGAAATTCATGTACAAACCAGTTGGCTGGAGTCCTCAAATCTGATATCTTCTTCAGATCATCAAGACAATCGAGATGAGGAAAAGCCAGTCGGGCATGCCTTAGGAAGTATGGGAACAAATCATCTACATGGCCAGCACCTGGGAAAAAAATATTATACCTACCAATAATTATATATGGGTAAGGCCGTTTTCCATGAATGAAGTAGAATGAAGTAGAAACATAAAAATTTCTATACTTCGTTAACCTAGGGTGATGCATAAAAGTGGTGTTGAATCGTTAGGTTCTGTATACATAGCAGGACTTCGTTTAAGTTTGTCTGGTTACCACCATGTTACCTACTTCTGTCAACATAACATAAAAAAAAAATGTGTACCTGCATTTAGATAAGATAGCTAGTTCCTCAGTTTGTCAAGAATTCCAGATGAAGTGCGCTTCCACCTTCTGCCTTGTCATAACTTGAAAAAAAAAGGTGAAATAAAGGCTATATCAACCATGGGGTAATCTTGTCACTTTTGAGACACACATTCTTTTATGGTGAACTAAACAGAGTAGGCAGTAATTGGTAGCATACAAATAAGTGACATAAAAGTAGTTATCTGTGTATTTACTAACATGAAGGTAAATAATATAATTACTTAAGAATCAAGGAATTGAGCAAAAAGGAGTGCAGGCTAATAATATGAGCATCTAGTAAAAATAAACAAGTTAGCAGCAAGTCTTGAGTTTTGTGTTTTAATTATGTCTAAAGAGCACCTTTTCCAAAATGAATACACATTTTTTTTACAAATTGCACCATTTTTTAGGAAACTTATGCATATATATATCTTTCTGATTTATGACTTTTTAAATAGTGTGCTTTAGGATTAAGTTATTCAATATGATATTGCACTAATTAAAAATCCAAAGCATTCATGCTTTTAGAAAAGAAAAGGGTGGACAGTATTGGTATATGGAAAGTGGAACAATCTATAGGCCTTATTTATGTCATATTATTTATCTTTTTCATCAGGAATTTGAAATCATTTAGTGGAATGTGTCTAGAGCGCAACCTGTGAGCCACAACAATATTCATATTAGGCAGTTCACAAGATATGTTGGAAAACCAGGGAATGAGGGGGAGGTTCACTCTGCATGGTTTTCTAATCTATCTGCTTCCTCATTTCCCCGAATGCCAACATGTGATGGAATCTTCAAAATCTCAAAAGAAATATTCTTTGTTGTATGTTTTACCTGTGTTATTATTAAACTGATCGACCTCCAATCAACACAATCAGGAGAATACCTGACTGAGCTACAAAACAATTAGGTACATTTGTGGGTAGTAAATATATTTGAATAATTTATTTAAAAAAATATACATGATTTACAGACTAACCTTGCAATATATCACTAATAGTAATGTGTAAGTCAGGTGGAAGATCATGCTCTAAGCAATGTCTCCTGAATGATAAGAAAGCCTGGTGTAGAAGCTGGTCATCCAGTCCATTTTCTGATGCCAACACTCTGACCTCTGGCTTCTGATATAATCTGTTGAGGATTTTGAGTAAATCCTGTTTTTTGAGGCGACCTGTGAACTCTTCTCCAATGTTTATGTCATCAGGATTGGGTTTCACTGGCACAGGAACGAACAGAGCCGCAGGATTCCTATCATGCTTTTTGGTCCTCAGAAAAATATAACCTATATTTTCCGGTCTACTTCTACGACTACATATGACACTACTTCGGAGAAACGGATATACTGATGGTTGTAGTTTATCAGAACAATATAGAGCCAAAATTCTTGTAAATCCCTTGTACATTTTCTAGCAATTTACTAAAAATTTACAAAAATAAAGACAGACATGTCGTCAATCAAAATATCATTTCTGAAAAAAAAAATCAACTTCAACTTCTTTGTTTTATGGCAATAATTAGTGATGGGTATCACTTTTCTGCCAGTTTCTATGTCAAATAACAAAAATACAAAAATTAAGAGTATGTCTAATAATATGGCCGCACCGGTATTATAAAATGGGATCACCAAATTGATTTCTAAAACATGGACAACACAAATAATATATATGTCAATGTTAGTAAGTAACTATATTATAAATATTGTATCAAGGCTTAGTATGAAATTTATAAACATATATCTTTCTTCGTCCATGCATATATACACTTAAGTACATATTTTACAGTTTTATTTTATTTACAGTAATAAATTTACAAAGTAGGGAAATTATGGTAGGGGAAAAGGATAGGGAAAGTAGACATCTCAATGAAGTAGGATGGAATACATCAGGGGCGAGGATATCATACAGTGAGCAACGTAATCTATTGCATCTGAAAAAAAAAATTCCACGGTTCCTATGTCTAAACCACATTCACAGATAGAACTATCCTTCATCCTAAGTATAGCTAAAAATACCGGAGGAGTGTCCTAGTCTGAGGTGACAGATGGTAGATGTTGAGGCTTTGTCAGCTAATCTGAACTTGAAAAACCAGGGGGTGTTAGGAATGGTGGGTGGGTTGTACGTCTGCATAGTGTTTCCCTTTAACTTTTTTAGTTATACTCCAACAATTGGACCATGATTCTTGTAGGGTTGTACGTCTGCATAGTGTTTCCCTTTAACTTTTTTAGTTATACTCCAAAAATTGGACCATGATTCTTGTAGATAAGTCTTAGGCAGAAGGCACAAGTCATGTGTGTAGGAGGAATTGTGTTCCAGGGAACCTATATTAATAGCTTCTTTAGCATGGCAACTTCTCATTGTAACTGCCACTGCCATACCAGTTCCATTAGTTCCAAATAATGCTGCCACACACACACACACAGCCACAATTTCGGCGGCGTCGTCGTTGCGTCGCGTCGTCGTCGTCGTCGTCGTCGTCGCCCGCCGCCGGCGCCGTTGCCAAAACTTTTTTTAAGATTGTCATATTTTATCATATTTTTTTTTCGACATTTATTCAATAAAAAGTACAATTAAACTAACTATGGACAAAGGAATCATTCACATTACCTAAGGACCGTTACAAACGGCCTATATATATCATATTACCTTGAAAAACTTTTGTCAATGACACCAATCTACCAAACTAGTGCAAGTCAACACTTGTGGCATGGCTACAACCACGAGGTTGCACGGGGCATCGCTTCGGTGCCTTTTTGTGAAGGTGGTCCATCTGTAGCACGTAAAAGATTGACTTCATTCAGGTGGTTCTTTTCTGATTGCAATCTTATAGAGACAGAGAGTCAGGTGTGCCCAGTATTTCACCGGGCGGGCAGGGTCCCCGATCGTCCGGTGGTCGCCTGTGCAGAGATTGAGGTGGGTATGGTGGCAGTTTTCGGCACGGTCAAACATTCGACGCGCCAACAATACCAAAATGTCCTCAATGCCTGGGATTGGGATCTGTTCATCGCGGGCGATGAAATCGTTCCTTCTACTTCTAGTCAGTCAGTAGCAGCATGACTGTCATTGTCAAAATGACAATGTTTAGGTGAATGAATAAAGATGCCAACATATGTATATTACCCCAGATTCAGAGTCCTATCCTGAGCTGACTCGTATTATTAAGTTAGACTATTTCAGTTTCAACATTTTCGATGAAATCCGCGCTTTGTCTGAGCGCTTGATCATTGCTTAACTTTATACGAAAAAATCCATAGGCCCCTTAGTACTAATAAATAGGTACTACATGTGCAGGCCTCGAAACAATCAGGAATATTCATATTTACGGTACAGATTTGGTAGGTATGTGATTTGATGAAATCGCAATAATAATCGATGCTTTCTGGCACTTACGTGCCAAAAATAAATACTATTTGATATGTTTTTTAGTAAATAAAATAGTTCATTTTATTATTATTGAACACGTTCATTTAGTTGAGCTATAATCTTGCTCAGTTAAATGAACATCGTTTATTTTTAGGCACTTGTTCTCATAATATTAGCTCATAAATATTAAAATAATATTCCATCACATATTTTTTTGAGGGTGAGGTACCAAATAAATATTTTGGTAGGTATCTATATTTTGATATAATTATGTTTGGTGTATAAATGTAATGGGTCTTCTTTTTTTTTGTACGACGGGGAAGCAAGCCCTTTGCCTACATTTCGCCAGGTTACAAGTTGAGATAAGGAAGGCCGAATGTGCACATCACCCGGAATCCTCAACAAACTGAGGAACTTTTCCACAGTCATGAAGCTATCAAGCTCACACAGCAAGCAAGCACGCTAGCCATTGCGCAATTTAAGCATACACTGGGCATGTATTCGGCCATCCTATGCAATTATTGCTTAAATTAGAGTCGTAGTGACTTGGGTACACATCAGAGGAAATTCAACTATGTAGTGTGTAAGCAAAAAAAAAGAAAATTACCGATCGTGGGGTAAAAATTAGATAGAGTACGGCAGTACTAACGTAAAATGACATTTCATATGTCGATTCGATTGCACACGACGACTTTCTTGACTTGAAAAATCCGTAAATTTCTGACTGCAATCTATTTTATTTGAGCGTTGATTACGTTTCACATGATAGAAATTACTCATAATACGAAAAGAGAACATTGTAATAGAATTTCTGTATCGTATTACAAGTATAAAACAAAATGGGGAAGGCTAAAAAAGGGAAGAAGAACGCGACTGCGGACGAAGGGTAAGTTCCGACGATTTTTTCAATATGTTGTACATTTATCTTGATAAATTCAAGTCGAATCTCATACAACTCCTATTTTTATGCAGCGACAGTGAAGTAGAAACCACTAAAATCGACACTGCCAAACCGGCACAAAAAGGGAAAAAGTAAGTAGCCATTTTAGGTTATTGAATTCAATATTTAGTTTCTTATAATCCATAGCGCTTTCTTTTGGCCGAGTTTATATTCAGGCCTTCTGTTGCATGATTTACTCAAAGCCACCATTGATGACCATACCCTGTTGCCAGATCCTTGCACTCAAGAAACCATTGTTTTTTCAGAGTGGTTGTTGACTCTGATCAGAGTGAAGATGAAAAGCCGAAAGCTAAATCAAAGCACAAGAAGTCAGTAGACGAAGACATTGTTGAAGTCACAAAAAACATTAAAAATGTATCCATTTCTAATAAGTCACAAAAGAAAAAGGCTGACATTGATAGTGAAGGTAAGTGTTTTCTATGCTATTTTTATTTCCCACTTCTATCCCTATTCTCATCATCATCCCACAGGGCACCACATATCACCTCTCTGTTTTTACAATATTTTTCTATGCTATGTAATTTCAGATGAGTCAGATGATGAGCCTGAAGAAAAACCCAAGAAGAAAAATAAAAAGAATGAAGACAAAAAGAGTGCATTTTCTCTTCTACAGATAGAGGATGAAGATGATTCTTCCACTGAAGCACCACCCTCATCTGATGATGAGAAACCCACATCAAAACCTCAGAAGAAAGCTGAGAAAAAAGAACCAGTTGGGAAGAAGAGTAAGAAAGCCAAACGCAAGAAGGATGATAGTGATGATGACCTTGATAAGGTACTTGCTGAACTTGAAATGGAATATGCTGGAGTGAAGCCAACAGAACCTGTTACTGCTTCTGCAGTAGCAGAAGAAACACCCCAGGAAGAAGACAAGCCTAAATCCAAAAAAAAGGGCAAGAAAGAAGAACAAGTACCCAAACCGGAACCTGATGCAGATGGTACTAGTGATAACGATAACAACATTTCCATCAAAACAGCAGCCCAAAAGAAGAAAGAAAAGAAGGAACGAGAGAAGTTGAAGAAACAAGAAACCAAAAAGAAGGAGAAAGAACAGGACCCCAAAAAAGAAGATGGATCTGAAGAAACTAAGCCTGCACCATCAGAAGATAAAGCACCAGCTATTAATAAAGATTCTGTAGCCCCATCTGTTGATAAAGAATCTAAAGATCCATCTGTTGACAAAGAATCAAAAGCTCCATCTGTTGATAAAGATGCGGAGAATGATGAAGGTGATGCACCAGAAAAAGATGGAAAGAAAAAGAAGAAAGGTGATAAGGGAGACAAAGATGATAAAGGGAAAAAAGGTCCTGCTAAGAAAACAATTGCTGCTATGCAAGAAGCTTTGAAGAAACTCAAGGAAGAAGAGGAAAGGTTGGCACAGGAAGAAGAAGACCGAATTAAGCAGGAAGAAGAACGAGAAGATCAGAGACTGGAAGCCATTCGCCTTGAGAAGGAACGCAAGGATCGGAAGAAGCAAAAAGAAAAGGAGAGAAAAGACAGACTTAAAGCAGAGGGTAAACTTCTAACCCCTAAGCAAAAGGCGGAAAAGGCCAGGGCTCAAGCTTTACTGGATTCCTTGAAAGCGCAAGGTATTGAAGTGGGTTCAGTTGAGAAGAAACCAGTAAGACTCGGTACTAGGGTTAAACCTGGACGGAACCTAAAGAGTCAGATGTCACAAGAGACTCCTGCTACCCCGACTGAAGAGAAAAAGGCTGAAATAGAAACTAAGGATAAAGAGGTATGATTTTTGACACTAACTTATAACAGTATTGGTCTCTGATGGTTTACTCTTCAATCTAGTTATGGGTTTTTGGCTGCAATAGTAAATGGGCTAGATTAGAATATGATAGTGGTAAACCTAACTAAAGCATCAGTGACCAAGAAAATATTTTTAATGTTGCAGTGTTGTGTTAGCAAAATTTGCTACCACAACAAATACACACTGGCTGATGGACCACGCCAAACCGGAGGTCAAAGGAATTAAAAATTTTCAGGGTTCAGTTTCCGGGTACAATTGTCATCATACCTTTGTAGTGCACTTAAAAAGGATAAAAAGGATTATTCGAAATTGCCACAGGATAATGTGTTTAAAGTCCAGGGTGTTTCTTTAGTAGAAATACAATTGTACATCAAAGAAAACTTGTTATACTGTTGATGTCAACAAGCCTCACAGCTCAGTTGATAGCAGCTGCTTTCTATGGTTGTGGGTTTGATTTCCACCCAGGACAAGCATTTGTGTGATGAATATAGGATGTTTGGTCAGTATTTTGGTTGGGTATTGTATAATAAGTATCCAGGGCCACTGAGGCGAAGTCTAAAACCATAAGAGATATTGAAAAGTCATGTTAAGAGTTACATAATCAACAAAAAAAAAAGTTCTGTGATAAAGAAAATCGCTCTTCAGAGTAGTTATTTCGGGAAAAGTGAGTTGTAGAAAAAAAAAACATTTTTGATTTCTATGTTTGATAATAAAAAAAAAAACCTTTGTACATATTAACATTTACCGTGTGTGATATAAATATGACAGACTTTCAAAATTGATAATTTATAAATTCAACTTACTGAATTTAGTAAGGGTTGAACTTATAGTCTGAAATGCGAAAGCGAAGCTATTGAATACTCCATTGGTGAATTTATGTTCGTGATGAGCTTAAAAACTGCTTAATTTGGGGACAGATAGTGCTGTGTGAAATAATTGGCCTGATAACTTACGTTTTAAAAAAAAATATAGCTAACAACTTACTATGTTATGTTCTGATATCAGTGCTAATACATATTTTTAGGAACCACCAAAACCAGAGGCCAAAAAAGAGTCTGAATCAGAGTCAGTGAAGGATGCGTGGGATGCTGAATCTTCAGAGGAAGAACCTGAGCCAGTACCCGAACCCAAACCTGAGGCACCTGTCACTGCCACTCCTGTCAAACAAGTCAAGCAAGAGTCTCCACAGAAAGAGGAAGAGGTAAGACTATAAGATAACTCAAGTTATATCAAGTGATTGCACATGATCAAAACATTTACAAATGTTATAATGACACAAAATTCACAACCTGCGATGGGACTCAAAGCCGCAAACGCTCTCCACCTGAGCACGCTGACTTATTCCCTCTACTGAATTATTAGTGCGATGATGTTCTATAATGCAGTTGTATTGTATGTGTTTGCATAAATTTAAAAACTTATTTACTTACTAAATTAAGCGCAACGTTTCTACAGTGTCAAAAATATATACTTAGTAAATTCACAAATAGTGAATAACTTTACAATGACATACAAAATGACCCCATCTCAGCAGTAACCGAGCAGTGGGATGTTTAGTGGCTGATGATGATTGTGACACAGAACATTAATCTGTGTGACTGTAGGTACTTTGTCATGAATTTGGGTAAAATGCAAACTTGTGTTGAGTTGGCTTAAACATAAAAGTGATTTAATTGCAGTTTCACTATGTGGACACGCGTAAAGATATTGGCGTGTCCAGATGACGAAATAATAAGTGATACTAATTTTGAGTTTCACCAACTGGACACGCGTGTGTCCAGTCTCTTGTGTCCAGTTAGTGACTAGCCCGTTTTTTTTTACTAAGTAACCTGTAACTATATATGTCTTATAAATGTTATATCGACACAAACATTTTTGAAGATGTGGATGTGCTTTCTAAAACTGTAGAATATCAACCAAACCAAACCTCACAGCTCAGATATAGTAGCTCTGCCTTCTGCGCTGTAGGTCGTGGGTTCGATTCCCACACAGGGCAAACATTTGTGTGATGTATATTGATTGTATATACAAAGCCATCCTGAAACCCATCTGGATGTACGGAATACAACTGTGGGGAAGCGCCAGCAACTCTAATATATCTATACTACAGAGAGCTCAGAACATGATGCTTAAGACAATATCAAATGTACCATGGTTCATAACTAACACTGAAGTACATGAACAACTACAGATGAGCACAGTTAAAGAGGAAATCCGGCTAACTTCTGCTAAGTACATGGAGCGATTATCACACCATCTCAACCAACTGGCAACAAAGCTTGCCCAGCCCAGTTACCACAAAAGATTAAATAGAGCTGACATTCAAACGCTAGATCAGAGGTTCTAGCAGTAATGCATTAGGAGTTGTGAGCCAAAAGTGGAGCACAAGCCACATCATATCCCGCAACACATTTGCTTATAGTCGCAAGACTGATCGCAGATCAACACAACACAAAAAAAAAAAAAAAAAATTGATTGTTGTTGGGTGTTGTATTGTATGTAATTATGTATATAAGTATGTATTTACAAAAAAAGTATTAAATCCGTAAACTAGTTCCCATATTACAAGCTTTGCTTAGTTTGGATTTGGAACTAGGTGGCGCTGTGTAACATTAATGTCCTATAATGTTTATTTATTTTGTCATTTTTATCGGTCATTTTCCTTCACCTTGGCTTCCATTAATAGTTTTTGTAACGACCCCTCATATAGCCTTTTTTTTTTATTGTATGACGAGGAAGCGCTTGGCCTTCATCTCACCTGGTAACAAGTTGAGATAAGGCCGAAGATGGAGGTGCACTTCACCCGGAATCCTCAACAAACTCTACTTGGAAAATGATTAATCTACTTGGAAAATGATTAATCTACTTGGAAAATGATTAACCTACTTGGAAAATGATTAATAATGAAACCGGTAAAACAAAACCTCTAAAAAAACCAATAGCTTTAAAAGTAGATGATACAATTGTAATTGATAATTTAAAAGTTGCTAATGAATTTAACCGTTTTTTCTCTAGCATACCTAATATTGTTACTCGGCCACTAAACTCATCTGTTGATTGTGCGTTGGCTCTACTTGAAACAAGTGTTGAAAAGTGTCATGTTTCCTTTAGTTTTAGACACGTCAACTCTGACTGTATTGTAAAAGCTTTTAAGTCAATGAATATAAAAAAATCCGAAGACCTTTGGGGGATTTCCGTAAAGATATTAAGTACGATAGTAATTGATATTGCACCATGTCTGGCATACATATTCAATAGAAGCATCGACGAAGGAATTTTTCCTGATCTGATGAAACATAGCAAACTGATCCCTTTATTCAAGTCTGGTAATGAAAAGGATCCAGCAAACTATCGACCAATATCGATTCTGCCTGCATGTAGTAAAATATTTGAAAAACTGATTCTTATTCAGTTACAGTCACATTTTAACTGCAACAGGCTTTTGCATGAAAAACAATTTGGGTTTACTAAAGGCCGTTCAACGACCGACGCTGGTTCTATGCTGTTGAAGTACGTCTTTAAAGCCTGGGAGGGAAAACAGGATGCCATTGGAGTATTCTGTGATCTATCTAAGGCTTTTGACTGCGTAGATCATGACACCCTGATCTCAAAGCTTAAACACTACGGCATCCAGAATCAGGCAATAAACCTCATGCATAGTTACCTATCAAATCGCATTCAAAAAGTGGATATTAGCGGTATCAGATCTTCGGGAACCTCCACTAACATAGGTGTACCACAAGGATCGATCTTAGGGCCCTTTCTGTTTCTAGTCTACGTCAATGATCTACCATCCTATGTAGGGGACCTATGTGACATTGTATTGTTTGCTGACGATACTTCATTAATATTTAGAGTCGATAGGGCTAAAGATAACTATGATTGTGTAAATGCTTCTCTAGCTAAAGTTCTTGATTGGTTTACAGTTAACAACCTCCTACTAAATGAGAAAAAAACAAAATGCATCCGATTCACCTTGCCTAATGTTCAAGTCAGCAATGCTAACATTATCTTAAATGGGGAAATACTTAACTTTATTGAAGCAACTACTTTCTTAGGTTTAAATATTGATGCTAAGTTGCAATGGGGTATTCATATTGAGTCATTAGCTAGCAGATTAAGCTCGGCTGCATACGCTGTACGTACAATAAGGCATCTTACTGATGAAGCTACGGCGAGGTTAGTTTATTTTAGTTACTTTCATAGTATTATGTCTTATGGCATACTTTTATGGGGAAATGCAGCTGATATTGATAGCATTTTTATTCTACAGAAGAGAGCTATACGGGCAATTTATAAAATGAAAACTCGTGACTCTCTTAGGGAACGTTTTAAAGAGATTGGTATTCTTACAGTCAGCTCCCAATACATTTATGAAAACCTAATGCACGCTCACAGAAACATTGATGAGTTTAGTAAAAGAAGTGATGTACACCGTGTTAATACT
Source organism: Venusia cambrica (assembly GCA_951394065.1). NCBI lineage: Eukaryota > Metazoa > Arthropoda > Insecta > Lepidoptera > Geometridae > Venusia > Venusia cambrica. Next base: position 9,515,641 of record OX596035.1, read on the forward strand.
AGAAATAAAAATAAACTTGAGATACCTAAGTTTCGCTTAGGAAAAGTAAATAATTCATTCTTAGGAAACTGTGTGAGATTTTATAATAAGCTTCCTCAAAGCGCCACCAAACTCTCTACTCGTAAATTCAAATTGTATATAAAGAATAATTTAATTAAAAGTGCCTACTACAAAATTAGTGATTATATCGACGATAAGAACGTGTGGCCCGATGTTGCTATACCAGTTGACAGCAAAATGGTGATTTCTCAATGTTAACAAATTGCCCATAGGTAGATAGGTAATAACAAATGTTTTAAGATTAAGTATTTAGGTTTTTGTTGTATCTACTTAGAATATAATTACAAATTGTGTATCTAAATGTTGAATGGATCATCAAAAAAATTAACCGGCCCGAGGTTCTTGCCTTTCTCCTTGTGTGCTGGTCGCGATTCCGAACAGGCGGTAAATTTGACGATTCAAAATGATCCTAAAAAATCTTAATGAATAAAGAAATTTTGACTTTGACTTTGACTTTGAACAAAGTGAGGAACTGGCTATCTTACCTCTGAATGCCGGAACACAACATTTTTTTTTAAGAATTGTGATTATGGCGTAAATGAAATAAAAAAATATGAAGTAAAATGGTGGTGGCTATCCAGGCGGACTTAAACAAAATCCTACCACCAACCAAACCAAGCACAATATATTGTACTCCCCATGGGGATCGGACCCGGGACCTCTGGATCTGAAATCGGTGGCTTGAACCACTAGACCACAGAGGCGGTTAAAGCCTAATTAAGAAGAAGACCCCGGCCTGGAGCAAGCATCATCGCCCACAACATCAGTAATTTTCATTGTCGCTGTCGCGAACTCAGGCGCTAACCGTACTAGGCTACCCCCTTATCCATTTATTTACTATATATTAATACATGTTGTATTCAGACTTTATTTTGTTGTACATAGGTACATTATCTTCGAAATCTTGTAGTCATTAAAATAACAAATATAGTAACTTTCAAATTTATAATTTTTGTACGAGTAGGGCCTACTGTATATACCTAGCTATAGGTACATGAGTATGGTACGTTTACCAGCACTTGGTGAGTTCAACTTCGCACAATGGTACAAAATGTTTTGCGTATTTATAGAAGAACGAGGAAAGCTCTGATGGAGAAGATGAAGATAGTTCAGAGGAAGACTCCAGCTCCGAAGAGGACTCGGACGACGAACAGATGACTGATGCGCAAAAGAAACGAGAGGCTGTGCTTAAGAGATTAGAGGTATTACATATCTGTTGTCACAATTAACACCCTGCTACTATAAAGTAATGAAAGTACTTCCTCTTTGACTGTACATTTGGTGTGTTAACACATACACAAACAGAAAACACAGCAAAAGAGGATTCAATAGCTTCGCTTATGCATAGTCTTAATTATACAACCTTTAGTTCATATTAATTTTTCATAAAGTTGCATGATAAATTTTCGATTTTGAAAGTGTTCAAACAACTTTATAACACATATTCTACATACTTTTTTTATTATCGAACAAGGATCGCAAACATGCCGTTTTTCGAACACACTCACTTATCCAGAAAAACGATTCTTTAATCCAGTTTTTATTTTTCTTTAACTCTCACGGTATCAGACTTCGCCTCAGTGGCCCTCTAGAAAAACTCACCCTGTTTAAAAGAATCTTAAGATATAAATGTAATCTAAATTGTTCTCAGAAACGTCGTATTGATAATGAAGCGAATAGGGCAAACAATTCCCTCCGCGCCGCCGTAGTCTGCGTATTGGGGCATGTGGACACCGGCAAGACTAAGATATTGGACAAACTGCGGCGAACTAACGTGCAGGATGGAGAGGCGGGGGGCATCACACAGCAGATCGGTGCCACCAACGTGCCCATAGAGAACATCAAGGAGCAGACCAAACACGTCAAGGGGGTAAGTACATGGAACCTGGGGCCTAACCATCGAGTCACGAGTTTTCATTTTATAAATTTGCCCGTACAGCTCTCTTCTGTAGAATAAAAATGCTTTCAATATCAGCTGCACTTCCCCATAAAAATATGCAATAAGACATAATACTGTGAAAGTAACTAAAATAAACTGTATGTTGTATGTATCTATAACTTATGTTGAAAAAGATGGCTAGCTAGATACTAAACGAACGCAACTTCCAAACAGCCACATCCATTCTTAACCTAATCCTTGTGAATACAGTGGTCTTGTCTTGTATCAAATTAAAAAAAACTACCCACATATTTTATTAGATTTAAAATGTTATGCACTGTACGTAAAACTATGATAATTATATTACTATGTTTAAGTTCTCATGTAAGTGAATTTTCTAATTCTTTTTTGAGAATAAAGCATCTATAAACCTAACCATAACGTCTTGAAATTTTGTTGTGCCACAGTCTATATCCACCTCGGTACCAAATTTCTGTTGTACACAAACAGACGAACGCCGGACGATACTAAAACAAACAATTTACAACAGTGTATACAAAATGTATTTTTCTCCTGCAGGTAAACGAGATATCATTCAAGCTCCCTGGTCTGCTGATTATTGACACGCCCGGCCACGAGTCTTTCAGCAACTTGCGGAGCAGAGGGTCTTCTCTGTGCGATATTGCTATTCTAGTGAGTACACTCAACATTCTTCAAACTCTGTTTTTCGTAGGTAGTAGTTCTGTAGGTCTGTAGTTCTGACACGGCCTTTCATGCAAATTTTTGGGAACTAATCATCATCTTCCTACCCTATAACCCACACCAGATGTCTACACTAGTAGGGGTTGGCACAAAACATGTCATCATCTTCCTGCCCAGTATTCCACACTTGCTGGGGTTGGCACAACGTGTCATCATCTTCCTGCTCGGTATTCCACACTTGGTGGGGTTGGCACAACATGTCATCATCTTACTGCCCGGTATTCCAAACTAGGTGGGTAAGTTTCGGCTGATATTCGATGCAGCCGCCTGGAATAGTATGGGATTACGGATAAGGATAAAGTAAATAAAATAAAAAAAACGTGGATGAGGATATAAGGGTATGGGTAAGGGGGGATGAGGGTACTAGTGGTACGGAAAAACGGTGAGTGTGACATTAGCAGCTAGAGCAGTCCGGGGATCCGTACCCGTAATGATTCAAATCATTTTTGGAAACCACTGTCATTGAAAATCCTTCAGTCTAACATTCACATTTTTAAATACAATTTAGTATGTCCTGCAAATACGTACTAAATGTCTTCACTCAAACCTGTATTCAATTCACATTTTGACTTTGATGTTCGTACACAGGTGGTTGACATTATGCACGGCCTCGAACCACAGACCCTCGAGTCAATAGACCTGCTGAAGAAGAAGAAAACGCCGTTCTTAGTAGCGTTGAACAAGATCGACCGTCTGTACGATTGGCAAAGCGCGCAACGTAAGGACGTGAGGGATATACTTAAACTGCAGCAACACAACACACAGATGGAGTTCGATAAACGGACCAAGGATGTCATTGTGCAGTTCTCGGAACAGGTGAGATATGTACATTAATTAAGGCCCAGTAGTACAGGTCAATACAAACATATATGTGTTCGAAAAAGATTGGTACTCGACACTGGCAGAATCGATAAAACGGTTGCACGCAATATCAAAGAAGTTGAAGTTGAAAATGGCCATTCATTTTAAAAATTGCAGATAGATAGAGAAACAAACCTTGTTTGGTTTGCCTGCAAAATTACTTATTATATTGACATTTTGCCGTGGCTTTTAGAGTACAATTTTCCAAAATTCATTCTTAACACGATAATTTCAGGGTCTAAATGCGGCGTTATTTTACGATAACCCCGATCCGCGTACATACGTCTCGCTAGTACCGACGAGCGCCGTGACGGGCGAAGGCATGGGCAATCTGCTAGCTATGATCGTGCAGGCGTGCGAAGGGCCACTTCACAAGAGACTCATATTCTCACAACAGCTGCTCGCTACAGTATTAGAGGTAAGTCTTGTTAAGTTATACCCTGCTAGCTATGATCCTGCAGGCATGTTAGGGGCCACTTCACAAGAGACTCATATTCTCACAACAGCTGCTCGCTACAGTATTAGAGGTAAGTCTTGTTAAGTTATACCCTGCTAGCTATGATCCTGCAGGCATGCTAGGGGCCACTTCACAAGACACTCATATTCTCACAACAGCTGCTCGCTACAGTATTAGAGGTAAGTCTTGTTTAGTTATATCCTGCAGGCATGTTAGGGGCCACTTCACAAGACACTCATATTTTCACAACAGCTGCTCGCTACAGTATTAGAGGTAATAAATATTACAGGACATTAATTTCACACAGCGCCATCTAGTCCAAACTAAGCAAAGCTTGTAATATGGGAACTATATTACGAATATAATACTTACATAATTTTTTTTTGTAAATACATACTTATCATATATTATATATTATCATACAATACAACACCCAAACACAGAACCAACATTCATCACAGATGAAGCTCCTAACGATTTGCCGTTGCAGGTGAAAGCCATCCCGGGATTGGGTACGACAATCGACACAATCCTGATCAACGGCACGCTGCGCGAGGGCGACACCGCGATCCTGGCGGGCACGGACGGCCCCATCGTCACACAGATCCGCTCGCTTCTCATGCCGCAGCCTATGAAGGAGCTACGTGTCAAGGTACCTAGGACCTACACTCATATTTTTTTATCTACACTCAAATCGAAAAATTCGAATTACGAATTCAAAGACGGTTCTATACAGACGCACTTTATAAACGCATGTACATAAAATTAAGAATAAAACTCATTATAGTACCGCTATCTTTTTTTTTATTATTTCATGAAGCTAGTCTATGGTTTTAGGCTGAATTTGAAAAAAAAGCGCACGCATGCGCAGTTCGAATCGAACTGTGAAAAAAATGGCGCACGCATGCGTAGTTTGAATTTAAGTTCCCGCGCTTCCCATAAATTTTTTTGCCGATCGAGTTTTTGTATTCGGGATTCCAAAAAAGTCCTGCCTACTTTGCTTAATTTCAATTTTTCCAATGAGTGAAGATAAAGTAGTGTATGAAACTGCATATAACTTAGGTATTAAAACACTCGAAACACCTATTATCGCATTCGGCTTCGCCTCATGCATGATAAACAGACTCTCGTGTTTTAATGCCCCTTCTTATATGACAGTTGCATAAACTACTATTATTGTACGACGTGTAAGCACTCGGCCTTCATCTCACCTGGTTACAAGTTGAGATAAGGCCGAAGGTGGAGGCGCACTTCAACCGGAATCCTCAACAAACTTAGGAACTGGCTTTCTTACCTCTGAATGCCTGAACGCAACTATTTTAGAATTGTTGTTAGGCTACAGAATTAGGTAAGATGCTGGTAGCTAGCCAGGCGGACTTCAACAATGTCTTACCGCCAACCAAACCAAACACAATATATTGTACTCCCCATGGGGATCGAACCCGGGACCTCTGGATCTGAAATCGGTGGGTTGAACGGCTATACCACAGAGGCGGTAAGGTAAGTCATTTTAATCAGTTTTATTGATTTGAAACAAAAACACAGGTACATTTTAAAATTTATTAAACAATGCCAGTTGCAGCTAACAATGCCCCAATTCCGAATCCAAAATACTCGAAAAAATATTTTTGTAAAAAATATTTTAAACCTAACTACTTACTTAATAAACTAGTTCAAATCGGGTGATATACAATCATTTGAATAGTGTAGTGATTGAAGAAATGAGAAGATTTTAATATAATTAAATTGTTATAATGACACAAAAATACAGAACCCGCATCTTTTCCCTTATGTTTTCACTTCTGTTGGCAGTCCCCGTGACTGTTAATAAATCGTTTTACTGTACGAAAAAGGGGAAGCGTTCATCTCACCTGGTGTCAAGTTATGTTAGGCCAGAACTCGGAATCTTCAACAGGCTATGGAACTGACTATCTTACCCCAAAATTCCGCAATAAAACAAATTATAATTGTTTTTTTGGTGGCTTAGGTATGATGGTGGTAGCTAGCCAGGCGGACTTAATCAAAGTCCTACTTCTAACCTCATGGCCTATTAACGATTTGATTGTATTGTTCAGCGTTTTTTAAATTATTGCGATGAAGACCCGTTTTGTTAGTAACTGTGTATTGTTTAGAACGCATACCTCGAACATAAAGAAGTGGTAGGAGCCCAGGGTGTTAAGATTGCGGCTAAGGAGCTGGAGAAGGCCATCGCCGGACTCAACATGCTGATCGCGCAGAAACCGGACGAAGTCGATATCTTGAAGTAAGTTTTTTTTTTTATTCTACGACGGGGAAGCGCTTGGCCTTCACCTCACCTAATTACAAGTTAAGATACCGAAGGTGGAGGCGCACTTCACCCGGAATCCTCAACATACTGATGAACTGGCTATCCTACCGCTAAATGTCGGAACACAAACAATTTAAGACTTGTTATGGCGATAGAATTAGGTAAGATGGTGGTCGCTAGCCAGGCGGACTTGAACAAAGTCCTACCACCAACTAAACCAACCACAATATTGCTCCCCCTGGGGATCGAACCCGGGACCTCTGGATCTGACACCAGTGGGCGAACTAAACCACAGAAACGATTAAAACCTACTTGTAAGTTGGCACCTTTTTTTTTATTGTACGACGGGGAAGCGCTTGGCCTTCATCTCACCTGGTAACAAGTTAAGATATGGCCGAAGGTCGAGGCGCACTTCACCCGGAATCCTCAACAAACTGAGGAACTGGCTATCCACTGGCTATCTTACCTCTGAATGTCGGAACACAACAATTTTAGAATTGTTATTACGGCGACAGAATTAGGTAAGATGGTGGTAGCTAGCCAGGCTGACTTCAACAAAGCTCTACCACCAACGAAACCAAGCACAATTATTGTGCTTGCTAGTTTATGTCAATTTATTTAGCCAGGCGGATTATTTTCTTTTTGTGTTTATTTTAGGAATCCCAGAAAAGACCCTCGGAAGTAAATTAATTTATGATGAACGTTTTTCAGGGAGGAAGTAGCCCGGGAGCTGAAATCCGCCCTCTCGTCCATTAAGCTGACAGAGCGCGGGGTGTACGTGCAGGCCTCCACACTCGGCTCACTCGAGGCGTTGCTAGAGTTCCTTAGGACCAGCAAAATTCCTGTGAGTGTCTTATCTACCACAGATATTGTAATTTATTAGCTAAAAATAAAATCTGAAAACAGAAAAAATATTTAGTAATAAATCCGCTAAATCTCTCTGAAAAAATCAAATCACGTGTTTCGCCTCTACACGAGGCATCCTCAGGAAATAATAGTCTTGCTGCTCACTGACTAGTAGCTCACTCTGTGGACGTGTTGTCGCTCCGAGCTCTGCGCTGCAAGTCATTTATTAGCTAATTTTATTTTATGTTTGTAAATATCTCTGTTTCCTCGCTATGTGTAACATATCGTATTTTGTTTTGTTTTGTTAGTATACGTAGGTACCTATTGTCCAAATGTTTGTCTACACTTTGTCTACACTTGGTGCTCACGTCAAATCGACCTCTTGTTGTTTGTACCGGTTTCCAAAGGTCTCGACGGAAGATCAGCGCAGGTTCCCCGAACCTGCATTAACGCTGAGTTGAGACCTTGCAATTCTATGCGAGCTAACTATTTAATTCACATTTTTATTCTTTGTCTCTATTTATTATTAAAATAATAATTTATTATTAAAATAATATGTTGATTTTTGTGTAAGAGTTGCAAATAAATGTCTTTTTGATTTTGATTTGATTTGAGTATAAGAATAATAAATAAGTAAATAATAAATATTACAGGACATTGATTTTACACAGCGCTATCCCAGCCCAAAACTAAGCATAGCTTGTAATATGGGAACTAGATTACGGATAGAATACTTAAATACACTTTTTTTTGTAAATACATACTTATCATACAAGAATTATTGTTTGTTCTGTAAGAGACCCTTGATAAAATAATCACTATATTATTAACAAGCCTCATAGCTCAGTTGCGCTGTAGGTTGTGCGTTTGATTTCCACCCAGGACAAACTTTTGTGTGATGTATATAGATGTTTGTTCTGTGTTTGGGTGTTGTATCATATTTATTTATTTGAAGGAAAACCAACAGCCCATTAACATTAGATAGACACAATAATACAACACAGAAGGCCAATTAAAGGTTTTTCATGTATATATAAAGAGTATAGATACATAAAGAGTTTGGACTGGTCAGGATAAATAAATAACAGAATAGATAAAAAGAAAAAAAAAACATTGTATAAAACAGATCTAAATAATTGACTAGCCTCTAATAATGTTGTCACGCAGAGTAGTCTCAGAGTAGGCCTTCATCTCACCTGGTGTCAAGTTATGTTAGGCCAGAACTCGGAATCTTCAACAGGCTATCGAACTAGCTATCTTACCCCTAAATTCCGCAATGAAACAAATTATAATTGTTTTTATGGTCGCTTAGGTAAGATGGTGGTAGCTAGCCAGGCGGACTTAATCAAAGTCCTACTTCTAACCTGATGGCCTAAAAAATATTTGATTGTATTGTTTAGCGTTTTTTAAATTATTGCGATGAAGACCCGTTTTGTAAATAACTGTGTATTGTTTAGAACATATAATTGTTTTTATGGTAAGACGCCGCCTCACGGCTTCTACACTAGAGCAGAACAAATCAATATCGTTATGCTTGTTTAATACCATATTGTACGTATATGGTACGTATGTATTTACAAAAAGTATTTAAGTACTCTATCCGTAATCTAGTTCCCATATTAATATTACAGGACACTAATTTCACACAGCGCCATCTAGTCCCAAACTAAGCATAACTTGTAGTATGGGAACTAGATTACGGATAGAATACGTAAATACTTTTTTTTGTAAATATATACTTATCATACAATACAACAACCAGAAACAGAACAAACATCCATATTCATCACATAAATATTTGTCCTGGGTGGGAATCGAACCCACAACCTACAGCGCAGAAGGCAGAGCTACTACCAACTGAGCTGTGAGGCTTGTTATATATTACAAGCTATGCTTAGTTTGGGTGTGTAAAATTAATGTCCTGTAAAATTTTTGATTCATTTATTAGAACGCTTGTTTGGCAGGAACACAGTAGCGCCCCTAGTAACGGTTCTCTTCGAATATAAAAGATAAGATACTTCTGTATTAGAAGAGGAGAAAGGCACAAGTATAGATTGACTCGCGAATTGTATATGGCGTCGAATAGTTTTTCTCTCAAATGACGCATCGAAAGCACGTATGAGTTTTTAGTAGATCAAATGTTGGTTTGATCGTGGTTTGGTATTGTAGGTATTTGCGCGGATTTCATTGTCAATATGATTGAACCATGTATTTTTTTTCAATTGAAATTGTTTAGATACGATTAGGGCAATAAAAACTAAATTTCAATTTGAATTGAACCATTTATTTGGGTGTAGTGAAATGCTGTTGTTTCAGGGAGAACTGTAGATTGTTTGTGTCATAATTGTGTAGATTTGGATTAAAGATGGCAATAATGGTTTAAATTAAATACTAGTTAACTGTTAATTGATAAAAAAATATATCGATATTTTGATTGGTTGAAAATATTAGTTAATATTATTTGTTGGTTATCGGTTGATGTTAATGCAGTTGAATATTTTATTCTATTGATCAAATAAAAGTTACCGTTAATTCGTCTCTATCATAGTAGCGCTATGGGTATTTGTTTAAAATATCACATCACTTTGTATTGAATAAAAATATCATATACAGCAAATCAGAAATTTATAATATCTCTATAGTGAGGAGTCGAAAGCATACAATTGAATGAAGTTAACTTAATACATAGTTGAAAACTCTGCGAGCAGCAACATACGAAAATATTTCTTATTTATAACATGCTAAATTTAAAATTTCAATGCATTCAATTATGTTAGTTCTAACTCAGGCTGAAGTTGATATGAAATTTTTATTCGATAATGTTAATTCTGATTATTGAATATAATGGTTGATTTTAAATATTAGTTAAATTTATTGGTTGATAGTTATATTCGCCATCTCTAATTTGGATGTCTATTGTGTCTAAGAGTTTTCTAGAGTTGTAATTGTAAATATTTAATTATGTTTCAGTACTCTGCTATCAGAATAGGGCCGGTGGTAAAGCGTGACGTCATGAAGGCGTCAGCTATGCTGGAGCATGATTCGCAGTGGGCGACCATTTTGGCTTTCGATGTCAAGGTGCGTTTCGTATTTACTATTTATTATAATATAAACGGGCTTGTTTGACCTCGCAAAGTAAGAATCTACACCATGTTTTCACAGTAATTTATAATTTGACCTTTTAAAGTGGGTCAAGGCATTTTCTTTTTAAACGAGAGTTTTTCAAATATCTACCCTCGGTATCATAAAATCCGAATTACAACTCAAAAATAGTGTTCAAATGAAACCTTTAACTGTTTATAATGAATTTCCAATAGAAAAACAATTTTATACAATATAAGTAATTATTTTTGCGTGTTAAGGAATAAGGAGGGTTTTACTTTGGCGGCGCGCTCTAAGTGCTTTCGCGGTGTGGTGGAATATGCCATATTATATTTAATGTGTGTTTTTTAACCTACTTAGTGATGATAATAGTAGTTTATGCAACTGTAATATAAGAAGGGGTATTAAAACACGAGAGTCTGTTTATCGATAATAGGTTGACTCGAGTGTTTTAATACCTAAGTTATATGCAGTTTCATACACTACTTTATCTTCACTTATAGGAAAAAAATAAATTAAACTAAGTAGGTAGGTTACAAAAACACGATCGGCAAAAAAATGTATGGGAAGCGCGGGAAATTAAGTTCAAACTACGCATGCGTGCGCCATTTTTTTCACAGTTCGATTCGAAATGCGCATGCGTGCGCTTTTTTTTTCAAATTCAGCCTAAGACCATAGACTAGCTTCATGAAATAATAAAAAAAGAGATAGCGGTACTATAATGAGTTTTATTTTTAATTTTATGTATATGCGTTTATAAAGTGCGTCTGTATAGAACCGTCTTTGAATTCGTAATTCGAATTTTTCGATTTGAGTGTATATAAAGTAATGTATGAAACTGCGCATAGCTAGGTATTAGCTATGTGCAGTTTCATACACTACTTAACACTCATGTGATTCTCACATGTTTATAATCTATAATCACTATTATTCACCGGTTTCATACATCACATTTTTTTATCAATAAAAAGCACTTACAAGTAATAGACTTCGTGAAAGCCTGTATATAAGTATTCAGTACCAATTTTTTCTCTGTTCCGGTTTAAAGGCTTAGTTATATGTTACTTATTAAACTTTATTAAATTGTCATGTACACTATTTCCCAATTTTTATCTATCCTTTCTCTCTCCACATCACTGGTTTGCTGGAAGAAAACTCTTTTTAGGGTTAAGCTCGCCTTTGCCATGTATTTTAATTTTAAGTTTTTCTTTGTTATTATGTTTATGTGTGCAATAAAGTATAAAATAAATAATTCTATTACAAAAGTTACAACCACCTTTGTCTCAATTACATGGGTGCTTACAAGTTGCATATATAAGAATTGTTGTTATGGCGACAGAATTAAATAAGATGATGGTAGCCAGTCAGGTGGACTTATTGATAGGTATTCTATCATTCTGGCTATATCTTTATGGCATAATTGTTGTAGATCGAGCGCGACGCCCAGGAGTTAGCAGACACGCTGGGAGTGAAAATATTTTCAGCAGACATCATCTACCATCTGTTCGATAAGTTCACGGCGTACCGCGAGGAGCTGAAGCAGAAGAAACGGGAGGAGTTCAAACATATCGCTGTGTTCCCGTGCAAGCTCAAGGTACTTACGACCCTCGTGTCTTCAAAGAGAGTTTACAAGTAGTGGTGCGAGTGAGAGCTTCTGGGTAAATCTCTCTGCTCGCTCGCTCCTTTGTAGACCTCATCCTTGCTAGGATGAGCTAGACAAGCGTAGAGGGTCAACCTCTAGCTAACCCATAATTTATGAAAAAACAGCGGATAACTTGAAGTTTGTCGTCTATAGGTAGAGGCAGTCTTCGAACGGTCCTTACCTGTACCTCTTAGGATCGTAAATATAACGTGACAATGTGTTTAAAGTCAAATGTGTCAAAAGTGGTGTCGGTAAGGTGTATGGTGTCGCGAGTTCAATGGTTTTTTCCAAACTCAAAAAATGCCCAACGCGCCTAAAAAAGTTTTCACTTCAAAAACTGGTTATGCAGATTCTAATCTATATAATGCCGTAATTTATTAAGTTTGTTGGTATGTCTGACTTACAATACGAACCTTGTCTAAAAGTTCACTCGATCCGCGTTTGCTCACCGTGAATGGTGAATAGGTATTAATTCATACAAATCGTGGTAAACGCAAACGCGTTAGATAGATAGATAGATAACTCTTTATTGTTCACCATTTACAAATAACATAACAAAACACAGATAGTGGAAACTTAATCTAAGCGTCACTGCTAAAACAATGGGCGGCCTTATCGCGTTCGGTCCGGTATAGAGCAAGTACAAAACTCGCTGTAGACACTAGGCAGAGGCCGGCTTATTATCGATTTACACTCAGTTTGTTGTGAATTACCTTTCATCATTTCATAATATCGTATATGTATGTTTCAGGAAATTAATAATAAAAAAAGTCATTTATATTTTTTTTGTGCAGATTATGCCACAGTTCGTGTTTAACTCTCGCGACCCAATTGTCGCTGGCGTGATGGTCGAGGCAGGCGTTGTGAAAGAGGGCACCCCCATCTGTGTGCCCAGTCAAGAGGTAACTAAATCATGCATCATGCACAGCGCCATCTAGCCCCCAAACTAAGAAGTTTGGGGGCTAGATGGCGCTGTGTGAAATAATGTCCTGTAATATACATATCTAACAAGCCTCATAGCTCAGTTGGTATTGGTAGAACCTCTGCCTTCTGACCTGTAGGCTGTGGGCTCGATTCCCACCCAGGCGAAACTTTGTGTGAGATGAGTTTAAATATAATTTATATTTATTGGCACCTATAACAAACCATATGATTAAGACGTTATGTAAGATACAGAGATGATATTAAGGTAATTACAGTTTAATTCAGTGTTGTAACTGCTACCTATATTATGATATTTATTACCCTGTATGAGGCAAAATGTAGATGTTTGTTCTGTGTATTAAAAAAGTATTAAGTATTATATCCGTAATATTATTTCCACATTACAAGCTAAAACTTAGTTCTGGGATAGATGGTGCTATGTGAAATGAATATCCTGTAATATTTTTTTTTTATTGTACGACGGGGAAGCGCTTGGCCTTCATCTCATCTGGTTACAAGTTGAGATAAGGCCGAAGGTGGAAGCGCACTTCACCCGGAATAAAATAAATAAAGTTACCATTGAAATCATTGATGGAAAACAAATCTTATCATATAAATACATTTCGGTTTGGCGGTTCGGCTGTATGGTTTTATAGATTGGTATCCTGGGGAAGAACATGGGTTACTTTTTACCCGGGCTTCTCGCTGGTGAAGACGCGGGCAAAAGCTACTTCACGTTAGTAGCTACTTTAACAGCCAATAATATCCACTGCTAGTCCAGCCTCCTCAAAAATTGGAGGGTTTTGTCATATTCACCGCGCTTAGCAAACGGATTGGTGTTCGCGATATAGGGTTGGATAATACACATAAGAAAGTTGCTGCCCTTTGGAGGGGTCGATTCTTACCCGCGACCATCACGGCGCAATTTTTTTTTTAACGGTGAAGGCCATGCTCTTGACCACTTTTCATGTCATTTGAAAAAAAAAAACACGATTAACATGCGGCCTTAGAAGCACGCCTGTCTATGGAACTTTTCACTCCTTAGACTTGAAGACTCCTAATCTTGACTCCATACAATGCACAACCTTAACCATTAGTCCGGTCCTGAAATATGGATGGTGTGTTCTTTGTAAGGATTAAGGAATTTCATAAATAAATGTATGTAAAGAAAGGCATTTATTCACTTCAAGTTGCCTGCTGGAGTCCTTCGTTACGTTCGAATTCAATATCGCGCCCGTGACATAAAACAATGCTTTATCCCCTCGATGTATAATCTACTATTAGTTAGTTTCAATGTAAGTTTGCTGAATAATATGATTTATCCTATTGACTCTCGACTTGAAGACTTCCATGTTGTAGTGTTCGGGAGACACAGACTTAGGCAACGCGTTCCATTCCATGGCGGTGCGCATTATAAAAGAGGAAGAAAACCGCTTAGTGCGCGAGGAAGGTATATCCACCACAAACCGGTGGCGCATTGCCGAGCGTCTGGTTGTCCGCCGAAAAAAAGTAGGCGGAATTAGATTGTGTAGTTCCTTTTTTAGTTATATCATTATATCTGCTGTCCCTTAGATGTCTGTGACAGATTCGGACCAAAACTAATAGAACAATTTTCCATTTGTCCAGTTTGTAGAACTCGGGATAGTGACTTCAATAGAAGTGAACCACAAGCAAGTAGAGACTGCCCGGAAAGGACAGGAGGTGTGCATCAAGATAGAGCCGATTCCCGGAGAATCGCCCAAGATGTTCGGACGGCACTTCGATGAAAATGATTTCCTAGTCAGCAAGGTGAGTAAACGTGGTCTTTTTTAAAGGAGAATGCTTGGCCTTCATATCACGGTCAAGTTCCTCAAGGAATCCTCAACAGCCTGAGAAACAACAATTTAGATGTTGTTATGGCGATAGACTTAGGTGGGATAAAGATATATTTGTTTCATAATACATTGGCACGAATTCTTTGTAACATTATCATAAATAGGTACTATCTAAAGATACCTACCCAGTAATGCACAGGGTGTTTTCCTTATAAATATGAATTAGTATCGTTACAACGTACCCTCCGCGCTAGATTTAGCTGTGTGACGGCAGGGTACACACTTCAAACCTTCTGTAAAAGACCCATTTACAGGACATAAAAATATTTTTATGATATTTGTTAGGCTCAAAACAATTGTATTACATTACTATAAACTTACTAACATTACATACTTAGTTTAAATTACTAACATAAATATATTATAATAATAAAAAATAATAGTTAAATTTTACATGTACTTATATAGTTGTTTAGGTAGTGGACTGTAAATTATGATTTTATTATATTAAAAGAGGCTACAAGATAATGCAAATTTTGCAATAACATCTGTGTTCTGTCGTGCTGAAAGAGTATGTTTCAAAAAGTTAGAACTTCACGTACCTTTAAAGCTGTTGCCGCCACGGGAAGATATCTAGATAGAACGAGGTCCACTTTAGGCTGAGAATCAGCTCGGACCTAACTAAAATTCAAACCTTATAGCAGCCGGGTTACCCAGATGTTTCTCCCAGCAAGCACACCTTCAGTTCGCGAAGCCCAGCCAAAATCACTCCACAACATAACACATGGATTTTATGCAGTGTAGATATTAAAATCTTTATTGTTCATGAGGTAAATGTAACGTGTGGACCAAGGGAAAAGTAATTAGTTAGTTTAGGTTCAGTTCAATACAGAATTCAAAGTGTCATTCATAATCTAAATTGAGCGGCAAAAAACTCTACAAACTTCAAACTGTCAGATGACAGTGAATGAGTAAATATTGTGACAGGTGTCATTCCTGAACAACAGTTATGCGGAAATGCATAGCAAAGGTAAGATGGTAGCTAGCCAGGCGGATTTAAACAAATCTTAAATCACAATATAGTACCCCCCATGGGGATCGATCCGAGACCTCTGGATCTGATATCGGTGGACGAAGCAATAGACCACAGAAGCGGTGAACTACTATTATATTTCCTCAGTTTGTTGATGATTCCGGGTGAAGTGCGCCTCCACCTTCGGCCTTATCTCAACTTGTAACCAGGTGAGATGAAGGCCAAGTTAATAAAGGCCGAAGGTGGACTTATTCTTCGTTACGAATATAGTTGGACGCTTGTATGTAGCTAGATTTTGCAATGAAAATGAAAGCTACACGCCTCCTTTGTATAGATGTTCTTTGTTGTTGCAACGCTATGTCTGGACTGAGAAATAAGCCATCAAGTAAAGAACGTTATTGCCTCATTCCTGTGTTCCTTTTGGCTAGTATTATACAGGGTGGGCCATAAATTTTTGCACATTTGAAACATGAATAAAAATAAAACTACTAATATTATTTTATTGATGATTTATTTAACGTAATAAACATTTAAAGCAATTTATTTTTTAAAAATGACATCATCGAGATGTGCCCCATCTCGTCGCTGGCACTCCTGCAATCGACTACGTAAACTTTGGAAAACTCGTTGACACATGCTGCGAGGAATCGCGGCTATCTCCTCGTGGATGTTTTCTTTCAATTGGGATATGGTCGTTGGTTTATTATGGTAAACTCGACTCTTCACATATCCCCACAAGAAAAAATCGCAAGGTGTAAGGTCTGGGCTTCTTGGAGGCCATGGAATATCACCTCTGCGAGAAATTAATTTGTTGGGAAACATTTCTTTGATCACCGGTAAAGTCACATTTGACGTATGGCATGTTGCTCCATCTTGTTGCATCCAAGTCCTGCTGTTGTATCCTTCAAATTCATGTAACTGTGGTGTCAAAAACTCTCGCAACATCTTCACGTATTCCACTGAGTGTACAGTTACGTTATTTCCCTGACTGTTTTCAAAGAAATACGGACCGATTATGCCTTTAGCCGATATGGCAGCCCATACAGTCGTTTTAGGTGAATGAAGGGGCTTTTGGTGTTTAAGGCGAGGGTTTTCCGTGCTCCAGTCCAGCTTTAATAAAATTAACAATTGGACACTCACTTATACGCTGTAATCCGTATTCAATTCTAAATAGCCGTCGTACAGTAACGTAGGAGTCGTTGTTTTTGTAAAACATTTTTACACAAAAAGCACGCTGTTTTCCTGTGAAGCGCTCCATCGTTACTAAAATTGCATAAAGCGGCGCATCATTCCCCGTACCCCGCGCGCCCCTCCCTGTAACGGTTTTTGAGAAATCGAGTGTTGCCATTTGCAAAAATTTATGGCCCACCCTGTATAACTGGCTCATGAGGCATTAAAAATGAATGCCTCAAGGTGACGGCCGCAACGCATTGCCGTTTGCTAGGGTCATGCATGTGACCTACGCAGATTGGTCTTGTTACAAGTAAGGATTGCATTTATTATATCTATCTACTATGCTCCTACTGAACATAAAAACAAACGGGGAATAATGTAATATTCTAAATTGAATTCCTCCTTTCTATCACACAACATATTGAACAGTCGACTACAAAATACTTTTTAAGCAACTAATAAAGAAATAATAACTACTCTTATAAACATTTAGCACTAAAAAGTTTTCGTTATGAATAAGCTTTAGCTTATCTATGAATTTCCAAAAAATGACACACAGTTATGTAACCATGTAGAAGTGATAACTGAGTTTCGCAAGTAATAGTGTCCTTTTCGATTTGATCATGACGTCGTTTTTTTTTTTACAACGAGGAAGCGCTTGGCCTTCATCTCACCTGGTAAAAAGTTGAGATAAGGCCGAAGATGGAGGCGCACTTCACCCGGAATCCTCAACAAACTGAGGAACTGGCTATCTTACCTCTGAATGCCGGAACACAACGATTTCAGAATTGTTATTATGGCGACTGAATTAGGTAAGATGGTGGTAGCTAGCCAGGCGGACTTAAACAAAATCCTACCACCAACCAAACCAAGCACAATATATTGTACACCCCTTGGGGATCGAACCCGGGACCTCTGGATCTGAAATCGGTGGGTTGAACCACTAGACCACAGAGGCGGTTTTTTCGGAATACTGCCTTTGTTATCGGTTGCTTTCGAAACAAAATTAAGCTAGCGTAAATTGGTCACATTTTTACCGAGTGCTTTATTCAACGACGTGTTCCAGCTCTCTGCGACATTGTTAGTTCGATGTCTTTCTTGATGAATGCACTATTGTTTTCTGAAATCACCCTTTAGCCAAGTTGGATGCACATATTAAAAAAAAATATAATATTTGCGTTTTCTGCCAACGATTGTCTCATGGACTGATTGTACTCCCAACCTTCGTCAATTAAGTTTTCGGGCACAAGCGCTAAATCAGAACATAATCCAACGAACCTGCGCTCAACTTTATTACTTATATTGAAACTTTTTGCTTTTATACAAGCATTTTGTATAATAATAAAAGCAGCCTTAGTGTTTGCCTCGGGAAACTCATTTTTTGCTGCATTTATTATAGCTTTCTCATAGTCTGTGTGAATTTTTTTTTTGGAGCCCATTCTCTTGTTTTTTTTTCGGGTAATAGTGCGAAAACTAAGGGAACTGAGTTTGTTTCTGATGTTGTTCCTCCCAAATCACCGTGAATTATAAATAACTGTGCAAACGGCTTAGGACAACTTTTGAACGTGCCGTCAATGAAGTATTCATTGATCGTCAACATCATTTCTTTCGCCTTTTCTGTACAAAAAACCAACATTCAGGAATCTTTGTATGAATAATCTCCGATACAAAAGTTTTCAAATTTTAAAGGGATTTCCACTTCTTTTAATTGTTTACATATTAACTGAATACCTAAGGTATCTGCTTGTGTATAGCTTTGTTCTAAGACTTGGAAGTGATGGCACCTTTACAACTAGATCGTAAGCGATCGCGATCGTATAGTGGTCCTAAACGTTTTTTATAAATTTGTGGGATTGATAAACCTGATGACTTTGCTTCTCTTTTTGCAAAATTTACAGACATGTCGACTTAATTTTTTAATTGATTTTCTTGGCAAGAATGACTAACTTCTATTAAGTATTATTTGGCGATTCTAGAAAGAAAACAAATCAAACGTTATAACCACCTTTTAAAAAACCGGCCAAGTAAGAGTCTGACTCGCAAATCATAAAACAATTCGTTCAAGATAACAGTTCTATACATAACTCAAAGATTGCAAAATTGAATTGCGGGGGGCTTACCACGAGTTTTGATAGTTAACGAAAACTTTTTTCGTTTTTATTTTCTCCATACATTAAACCTATTCGTAGTTCCTTAACGTTTCCACCGAGTGCGCTTTATTGAAATGTACGGAACCAAACTAAAACAAAAAAAGTTACAATCATCGCTACTATCATAACTCATGGTAAGGGTGCGGATCGCAGTATAGTTCACACCAAAAATATATCTACCACCAAAAAGTCTTAATCCATTTGAAAATTAACGGGGTAAGTTGATATGGGATAATTGAAAAAAAATTAAATAATGAGTATTTGTATCTATGCTTTTATTGTTATTATATTTTGCTTTCTCAGTTTAAAACGCCTTAAAAATACTTACTGCAATAGTAACCGTTCCCGGACACTTCATTTCAGTTTTTTTTCATCAAACTGCACTGCCATATTTCGTTAAGATTTTTATACACACGTTGTAAAACCTGTAACAGTAACACAGTTCCGCGTTATCTTTCAATAAAGATGGGAATATTTTCATTTATTTTTAATTATTAAAGAAGTCTGTCACTATAAGTATACAGGTGAGTTTTTTTTTCCAGGGCCACTGAGGCCAAGTCTGAAACCATGAGAGTTATCGAAAAGCCATGTTAGGAGTTACGTGTGCTCGATTTCAAAGAAAATAAGTTCTGCATTTAAGAAAAACATTTTTTTTTATTAAAAATTTGCCTTTTAGAGTTCTTTGTTTGATAATAAACAAAATAATATATGATGACTATGTGCTCAAAGTTGTTGGAACACTTTCAAAATAGAGAATTTATAAATTCATCTTTATGAATTTTGTATTAGCTGTACGTATAGTCTTAAATGCGCAAGCGAAACTATTAAATCCTCTTTTGCTGTTCGTGTGGAACTTTTGAAAGTCGGAACGTCTTCAAAAAGTCGAATATCGTCGAGTGTGAAGATACAACTTTAGCGTTTGAAAACAGAAATACAGAATTACCCTGCAACCAACAAACAAAAGGAGGGTTTATATCTAAACAGAAATCTACTTTTATAGTGCGACTCTTAATATTTTATCGATAACTGCATTCACCTGTACTTGAATGGCTATCTTACGATAAATGCCGGAACACAACAATTTTAGAATTAGTTAAGATGGTGGTAGCTAGCCAGGCGGACTTAAACTCCTACCACCAACCAAATACATTCTAAAGTTTATATTGATATTTGTCATCTTAAATTTCGGTCAAGTGTGTGCCCGAACAATCCAACGTTGGTTTTTAGGGCTCATTCAAAAATGTTTTTTTTTTATTGGTGATATCCGAACGTTTGACCACCAGCTTACTTGTAAAATAAGTAAGGATGTGGCCTAAGATGGTGCACGCTTGCCTCAAAGAAGACTCCAAGTACTCGTGAAGATGTATTTTAACCGACTTTTTAAAAAAGGAGGAGGTTCTCAATTCGTCGGAATCTTTTTTCTATGTATGTTCCCCGATTACTCGAAGACGCCTGGACCGATTAAAAAAAACTTTTTTTTTTTGCTTGAAAGGGTGTATATATATATACTTCCCAGGTGGTACCATTGACATCAGGCCAGGATCTGTTGTTGGGATCCTGGAGAAATCGAGGGAACTCTTCAAGGCAATACAACAAGGTTTCCATTTCTTTAGAAAATAATTCTAAAAACACTGTATTTTTTAATCTTTATTTATTTTTGGGGCTCAATCAAATTGATTCTGTAATCTTTGAACAAAAATAAAATCACTTATCATCTGCACTTAATACCTATAGGTACCAACCAATTTTACCGACATTTTAGCTTCATGAAGAACATTGGAACACATTCCTATATTGATCAAACCAATATGCTTTTTACAAATAAAACGAATTCTCACGGCTTCGTTTTGTAAAATGTTGTAACACTCTGTGTTATCAGTAATAAAAAACTATCAATCTATATGATACCATGCTTACATTTATATAGCATAATAATCACACAAAACATTCGTCCTTGTGCGATTACTAACACAGCCTGTCCAAATACGATCATGAAAAGGACGCTTTGACGCTACCAGGAACTGGTATAAATAACATAATAAATAACACGATGACCTTCAGTAATGACATTACTATATATCTACTACTATTTACCTTTATAGTAGAATATTACTGTAATGATGAACAATGATTTAATTGTTTCCATATTGATAAAATGTAATCTATTGGTTGTGAATAACAAACAACAGACAGCCTAAATACACTCATATACTCAAATAACTTGACGTATGAAAATACTGATAGATACAAAGTCAACCAGGATTCTGTATAAACCCAGTAAGTACCTCAACTCCAGTTTAACGGTGCGTCTAACATATTTTACTGCTTAGTATTATAATTATTGATCCTATCTATATACCTACTACTGCATCATTAATCTTCAGCAAGAATTAAAAGTTTAATTTAATTTGTATATGATTAGTACCATATACATCTTATCCGTAATCTAGTTCCCAATATAACGCTATGCTTGGCTTGGGCTTGTCGCTATGTGAAATAAATATCCTGTATTTAGTTAATGAACGTTTTGTAATATATCGGTAGTAGGTATGTACATTCGTCAAAGCATGCAAGGTCGCGTCAGATTTCACGAGCAAAACCACAGGATAAACTTGGACAGTACAGAGATAAGATAACCCGCAAACAGACTCGTCGTGTGGTTTATCTCATGGTCGACCGTCTGAAAGCGCCTTTATAAATATGGCACACTCACACGTGACATTTTAATGAATGTGCAGAGCGTTGGATTGTATTGCACAAGATATCGGTACGACACCATTATAGCTCCCAGACAAATGGCAACGATTGACACAGCTATTTATAGACCTATCAAAAGTACCTATACTGTCTGATGCAAATACATATGCGATGTGAATTAAATACGCTGCGCGATCGTTTTCTGTGGATTTATTAGGGTTCCGTATACAAAGAGTGCCAGCGGGCCCTATTACTAAGCTTTCGTTGTCCGCCTCTCGCCGTCTGACCGACCTTCAAAGGGCTTCTCTTTTGAACTATGACCTGGTAACATTTTCTTTTGGAGAAACTTCTACCTATGGACAATATGAACATGTAGATCTCAAATCTATATGAATTAATTTTCTGAAATGTAAGTACCACAATTTTAGTTTTATCAAAAACGTTGTGGACTCAGGTTCCATGATCCCGTTGGAATTACCAAAAAATATTTCGTACCTCTACACTCCAAAATTCAAGTAGCTGGGACTAACGTTTGGGGCTGTGATTAATATTTGTATGTCAGTCACTCACGCAAAGCTATTTTCTGTAGTTTTTACCCGCGGGTTCGCCTGCGTCTTATCTACCCGGATAAAAAGTAGCCTATGCTGTTCCTACCGGCATACATTATATCCTTGCCATGTTTGATTAAGATCCGTTTAGCCGCTTGATTGTGAAAAGGCTACAAACATAGAAACTTCCAATGTTTATTATTGGTATGGATTATGATTTAAATGATCACCCTTTTACCAGGTACGTGTTGGAGCTCGATAATAGAATGGACACAGCTCTCGTTCTGGCCTGTCTGTTGCGTTTCATTCTGCACAGAAATGTTTATGTTTACATTGTACCATCGCTAAGCAGACTGATGGTTTTTTAAAGCTATCTTATTTCTATATAATTTTGTTACATTACCAAATATGAATAAGACGTTGAGTGCAGATGTAAGTGCGTTTCTATCCTTATTACTTTTACCTAGTAGTACTGCATCATTATTTTGTAGCTTATATTCGCATTTTCTAAACCAAAACGGAGTACCAATCAAGGGCACAATTTGCTAGGCTCGATGCGCGTGGAGATCGTAAAATATTTCATAATCGGAATATTTTTTAGGAACACAAATTCTAAGTAGGCATTCACTTAATAGTATTCTCACCAATATGAATGATGATGAATTTTGCACTTATAGCACTATTTTCTTCGACTATTCTAAATGTTCTGATAGGCACTTCCCCAAATAAAATTCAAAATAATGTAATGTATGCTAAGATACTTTGTTGTTACGTAACATATTTTAATTATGAAAAGATTACGAACTACATAATGTAATTGAATGAAACTCATAGAATCGATTACACAGGCCATTAATTAACGGCCTATAGTACCTCAGATTAGCAATTCACCGCAACGTTACTCTAGTTTCGAACTAAGATTATAGTTATAATAAAGGTGGCATTGCTGTGCGCTCAACCACGGCGCTTATGACCACCAGATGACAGAACTACGTTTTCTTTTTTTCGGTAAAACATATATTAATTTTGAAAATCTAAAACACAGAGCGTCTGCGGTATACTGTGTTTATTTACTATACAAAGTGTCAAGGTCTAAATCGATAAAATTAAATGTTATAGTGTTTTTGCACTAGCGTTCTAACATCAATCCTGAACAATACCATATATATTTTTTTTGTACGACGGGGAAGCGCTTGGCCTTCACCTCACCTGGTTACAAGTTGAGATAAGGCCGAAGGTAGAGGCGCTCTTCACCCGGAATCCTCGAAAACTGAGGAACTAGCTATCTTACCTCTAAATGCCGGAATACATAAATTTAATGGTAATTTCAAAGTAAATGCTACAGTATTGTGGAAGATATGATCGCTGAAGCTAAGCCATTTCAGGTATCATGTCTATGATTCATCACGCACGATTGGCCAGTGTAAGCACCATAAGAGTCTTCTTATGGTGCTTACACTGGCCAATCGTGCGTGAGGGACAGCGCGATAAAGATCGCTCATGTGCGAGTGAAATGGGTGCGCATGAATTCTCTTTCTCTGAAATAAAATGTCAAAGCATCCGTTAATTATTTAATATCGACTCAAAAAGTGGATAGACTGAAAATGTCCATTTGGCTCATGCAAGCGCCTTTAATAGAAAGCGCATCAAAATTTACAAATTGCAACGTTGCTATCTACTAAAACGAAGACTCATTGCTTTTATCAATTAATCCAATTTGAGTTTCATCTGCTGGCCTTCTATTACGTCTGCATTTTGATTTCAATCGAAAAGGCGACTTCTGATCAATTTATCTGTTTCACTGAGAAGTCATTCAAACCACCTTTATCGAAACCCAAATGTAAGAGTTAGGTAAATAGGCCGGCTGATAAATCTAGCCATATGCATAGATATATCTGTCTAATTACATCTCGTTAACCATCAATCAGATTTCCGTGAATATTATTTTATAAGTCCTTTACCCGGCCATGTTCGAGGACCATGTTTCATTGCGGCGGGAAAGTCTTGAATGGAGTGCGAACATTTCTAAATATTATTATTTGAGTACTTACGCGGTCACATTATCCGATCTCATTCAGTGTTACCGGCTTCAGAATGTGAATGCAGGTCGGTCGGAATATCAATGGCGCGCCCCTTCCACTCCACAACTTCATTGATCGCATGCAAGGGACTGCGGGGCAGGGGTAGGTCACTAGGTCGAGGGAGAGAAAAGCGTCGAGCGTATTTATAGCTATGATAATGTTGTTGATAATGCTATAATCGTCACAGCTATAGATGCCGTCAAGCATGTAGGTGCAATCAAGAGTATTCAAATTTGATATTTGCATAATATAATTGTGAACTTAAACAAGCTAAAGTTATGAGCATGAGATAAATGTAGCGATTGTCAAAATTGTAAGCGTGTTAAAATGCAAAATAATTCATACTGCCTACTTGTTACAAAAAGTTTATAATGCTATTTTCTAAACGTAGTGTTGTAAATGCACTTTGTTTAAAGATTGTTGGATTGATGTATCACACAAAGCATTGTATTCATCGCAATCGTATTTTGTACGTTTGATTAACTTACTGTGCTGATAAAATCATAACGACGACGGCGACGATTTGATGCGTTGAATACAAAATATTTACATGCTTACTCGTACATTCAGCTTTTTTTCGTTTCATTGAAAAATATAATTATTCTTTCGCAGGTAGGTAGAGGTAGGTGTAGTTATTTGTGTACCTTCATCTTATAACCTTTTTCCACTCCAACAAATCAAGTGCTATTGAAGCACTTTTGTTCTGTAAGTCTCTACCTGTATATGATTTTGTAGACAATCGACTCGCTACTGGCTTTTGAGTTCCCCTCGAAATGTTGATAAATGAATAATGAATAACTTCTTTTGACGGTCGTAAAAGCGGAGGATAGCGCCACATCTCATACTAATACACGAGCTCATTCAACTAGATAAAAGCACTCGTTGTAAAAACGATTTTTCGTCACCCGTGCGAAGGCCGATCTATTTTGGTTAGTTTCTGACGTCAGTTTTCCATGCATTAGGCAAGCGTTCGACTCTTAGCTGAATGAATAGCATTTTGGCAAGCCCTCATATTACATATCCAATCATTTTTGAAAGTCCAGTGTTGAAGGTGTAATTTTGAAACCTGAAATAAAATAATGGGTTATACATAAAATTACACCTTGGGAAAATATGTAGTTAAAGTATGTAACGAGAAAATAACGCATAAACATGTTTCTGATCATTTTTGAAAGTCCAGTGTTGAAGGTGTAATTTTGAAACCTGAAATAAAATAATGGGTTATACATAAAATTACACCTTGGGAAAATATGTAGTTAAAGTATGTAACGAGAAAATAACGCATAAACATGTTTCTGATCATGGTCATACACAGGAAGTCACAGAGTAAATTCAAGTTGCTTTGTGAGCCTGGGAGATAAAGAGGGCAGGGAGATGGTATCTCGTTCATATTAACAGTAAATATACCAACAAAACAGAACATAATCATTTCATGTACCTAGATGTTTTCTTTATTCATTATTTCTATATTTAGCTCTTGAACATCATTGACTGTCTTTCATTCCGTTTTTACGTTTTTGTTGGTACATACTAGTGGCCTGACGGCAAAAAAATAATGAAATTTGCATCTAAATGTAATTAGGTAATCTTAAAAAGATCGCGGACCCAGTGAGTTTTTTTGTTTCTTTAGTCTTCAGCGTTAATAAATAATGTATTAGTTATTATTCCATCATATTAATTCGCCAATAAAAACCACGGCTGTTTCTACACTTGGTGTTTGCGTGGCACACTCACACATGCTCACTTCCACACCCATGGCAACGGCAACTGTTCGTGCCCATTCTCATTGACCGGGTCGGACGACCACCATTTTTAGAAGCTCCATTGATATTTTCATAGTGCGGTTTCATTGATGCAAACTTTGTTGATTGCTCATAGTTCGTATCGGCACGGTATTTTTAGAGGTTTGTTTTACATCTTCACTTTCAAGTGCACTGGATCATCTAATAAATAATATATAATCAATAAAATTGGATCAATAATTCACTTGTTCATGTTTTTTTCGCCTGCAGTAATATATATTATGATGAAGTATGCACTTCACAATTTTCAAAATGACTTTGTATCCACATCTGTTGGATGTGGATATGTATTTGCAGGTTTTAGTACAAAATTAATTACATATTTCAGATTTTAATTATTGGCCACATTTATAACAAAGATTGCTATACAAGGCAAGTCACAATTTTTACATAAAGATGTTGAACTTTAAGGTAGGTTACTAATAGGTATCTAGTTCGAACAACTTATCAAATAAAGTTAAATGACAAAAGTTACTAGTCATTAATCCGATTTTGAAAATATGAAGTGTATTAGGTACATATTAGTTGCAGGTAGAAATTATCTACATAGTTATTTTTTTTTTGAAAGTCAATAAACACCATCCTCTTCCTACTTCTTGGCTTACAAGGATCCGAGCTCGTGTTTGTGGCTTGTCGGGCGGGCGGTGGCGCCCAGGCTCCGAGGCTGCACCGAGGTCGCGCCGGGGCTGACTGCGCCTGCTTGTGACCCAATTCCTTGAGCAACCTATATTCTCTATGACGTCAAACCATTCAGCCCGGAGTTGTGAATCGATGAGCTCAAAAATGGGTCGAGCTGAATCAAGTTACCTTGTACATTCATCTTGTTCTATATTTAGATGGCTGGCAAGTTTTGCAACATTGGCTACAAGTTGAGATAAGGCCGAAGGTGGAGGCGCACTTCACCCGGAATCCTCGACAAACTGAGGAACTGGCTATCTTACCTCTGAATGCCGGAACACAACAGTTTAAGAATTGTTATTATGCCGACAGAATTAGGTAAGATGGTGATAGCTAGCCAGGCGGACTTAAACAAAGTCCTACCACCAACCAAATCAAGCACTATAATTATACCGTTTTTATTGTTATGGTTTACTTTAGTTATTATTAATGAGTGCTAACTATGGGCCCCTAGGGCCCATAGTCTATCCGTGTTTAACTGATGTCTTTAGATTTTTTTTTTATAAATAATTATTTTACATTGTTACAGATATCGCGCGCCAGCATAGATGCGTGCAAAGATTACTTTCGCGATGACCTTATCAAGACGGATTGGGCGCTCATGGTAGAGCTCAAGAAGCTCTTCCAGATTTTGTGAAGTAAACCAACCCACCTTACAATGCTATTTATTATCGTATATCCTAAACTTACAACTCGTAAAGTTTGGTCTGTTCCATCTAACCCTATCCCTTTTTATGTTATAGAATCTCATGATTACCAACAGCTTTATGGCCATACAGTTTAAACCGGTATTAGTATAGTGGAAGGAAACTGTTTTTAAAAAAGTTGTTTGTTGCCACGTCACTGCTCCTGGGTCGTTCTATTCATATTGCACGGTTTTTTTTAAAAATATTCCAGTCTTTATGATTTATTGTACTTATGTGGAAACTGGTTTTTAATTCAGTATTCAGCTGTGAGCGCAAATCTATGATTTTTATACGAAAGGTGTGATTTGTTACCTATCGTAATGGAATTAGCCTTTTGTGCTGTTTGATATTGTTTATTTGTAAATATACAAACTACATATTATTTATTTATTAAATGATTATTTTCAATATAATTATGTAAATAATTAGCTAAAATAAAATTCGTCGAATTATTTTGATAATTGCATAAATGTCGACAGGGCAGCGCAATATACGATCTCGTTATGAATGATTGAAATAGCTTGTATCTAGGTGTATGTTTCATACTGCCTAACTACCATGATTGTGAAGTGTTTATAATGTGTATCGGATAGGAGAGGTCGTCTTATTCTATGAACCTTATATGAAACCCATGTGGAGCGAAATGTTTGATATTTTTTCCATGTTAGTAGGTTCTTGCTCGAGCAAACTTATTTGTTTGGAAATATTTGTAATGAATATGGACAGCAAACAGGTCCTATTAACTTGTAGGTAAGTGTCGTAGAAAAAGGTTGTAAGTATTTTGTATGTAGGTATTTTCCCTTTTTGAAATGCTTTGTATTATAGAGATGGAATCGGACATATTCTTATATTTGAAAAGTTTTATTAAACTATGAAAGTATTTTTAGTCTTTTAATAAAATAAGCCAGGTTTATTAATGGTCATTTAGAGGCCGAAATTTGACGGAAAAAATGTATCTAAATTTAACTTTCTCCTTTCCACTACTTCATGTAAACTTTCCCAAATAGCATCGTCCCGGGTTCGATCCCCAGGGGGAGTTAAATATTGCGCTTGGTTTCGTTGGTGGTAGGACTTAGTTTAAGTCCGCTTGGCTAGCTACCACCATCTTACCTAATTCTGTCGCCATAACAATTCTTAAATTGTTGTGTTCCGGAATTTAGAGGTTGGATACCCTGTTCCTCAGTTTATTGTGGATTCCGGGTGAAGTGCGCTTCCTCCCTTCGGCTTTATCGTATTTAACTTGAAACATCAGGTTAGATGAAGGCCTAGCACATCCCCGTAGTACCTACAATAAAAAAGGAATTTTCTCGGAATGCACGCTCTCTTATAAGACCAACTTGTTGTGGGTTTTGGTTGGTAGGTAGCGAATATAATAAAAAAAAACTGAATATAGTATGTACTTTTCCTCTCCAAAATATAACAAAACTTTCTATCTAACCATGCCCTATTACTGTTATACTCTTTGGTTCAAAATATACACAAAAGAAACGGTAGCCGCCCTGAAGGAACCAAAAATTCTTCAACCTGGATGATAAGTACTGTGACTGCGACTTTCAACATTCTGAGAAAGCACACTTTATAGGGATTATGATACAAAGCGCATTTACGTCACATAATTACATAAAGTTGTTATGCGTTGCAATCAGACTTAAGTATTTTATGATTATATTTTGTGATTATGCAGTTGGTTTCTTGTTCGACAAATGCGGTATTGCGTCAGAAAGAATCCAATTCATATTCTAACGTGACCAATGTCTAAGCAGAAGTGCTACTTATTGGGTGGAGCCTCATTCTAGATATATGTATGTAGGTGGTTTCCTTCGGTGCGTTTCCTTACAATCGAATCGAAATGAATGATACAGTCATGTTATCTAGACTGCATCTGAGAAAATATGTTGGGAAACTGACGTTATAATCGACGGGCACTAGAAAATCCTGTTCAATAGAAAATTTTGTTTAAATTTGACCTTTAACGGTGGGTTTAAAGTTAAATCCTTAACGGTTACTATAGCAACTCTGTGTGCGTGGGCAAAGGGGAGGTATTTTCAGGGTCTAGGTCACGCCCCAGGCTGTATCACGCATGCGCGGGCCTGGAAGCTGCTGCCCGGAACACCGTTTCCTTCCCCATTCTCCATTCGGTCGCTTCCTCATCAGTCGAGCTTAGAGCGACCTTTGAGATAAAGCGCTAACTGAAATAATCAATACGTATTCATAGTGGCAGTGCATCAAAAACAGAAATACAGACCAATTCACTATAATTATCTACATACCTACATCGTGAAAAGTGCTAAGCTGAAACTGGATTATCTGTGATGTGAAGTTTTGAACCAGATAACCGTAAGTTCTGTGTTTGGATACGTAACTATAACTACGACTAACAGAGTATTGTGGTACAACAAACTCAAGAAGGCTATAACCAGCAGTGGTTGATAAAATGCGATGATGATGATGCTGTTGGTGATGGTTCAATCAGATGATTGATACATTGGTATAGATACCTCAATGTGTTAGATTCATTTTATTTTGTTTATGCTTGCCTTAGTTCCTTCCTGTAAAATAGTATCTAGATAAGTAACAATATTTTAAACTTATCCTACGAATTTATTTAGTCTCAAGACTAGTAAGTAACTAGGTACTTATTTGTAAAATCAGTTCCCGTCGGTTATGGAATGTCAAATCTATTCACCATACAAAACTGATTGGTAGTTTGTCATCTCCTTCATGCCAAAAGTACTGAACGGATTGAGCTTAGATATACTCGTAATTAAAGTACCTACTCGTACTTTGCACATAGCAAGGTAGGCAATGTAAAATTTGTCCCATAAACAGTTTCCGTGGGATGAAAATTAAAATTTCAAATATCGAACCTCTGTTTATCGTTACTCTCTTTACAAGAATGATGGTCTGAATATCTGAATGATGATGATGAGTCATAAAAAACTAACTACATTATACTCCTGTCCTTCAACCTAGAAATACATAAGATCATTTAAATATTCATAACATATATCAAATTAATTATAGTAGGTACTTAATTTAAACTGAAAATCTCAAGCAAAAGGTATTTTTATCAAAACAAAAAAATACTTGTGTTAAAATTGCTTGTCCGCAATGAACAAACTGTATTAAATCTGTAAATAAGCAGGTATATCGAAAAAACTGGGAAAATGCAGGCACACTGACGAAATTTGGCCGGTTTTTCCGGCACACATTTCAAGACAACTCACGTTTCTTTTTTTTTTTTTTTGAGTATTTTTTTTTTTATTCAGTAAGATTTATTGGTTAAATCTACCGCCTGTTCGGAATCGCAACTAGCACACCACACAAAAGGAAAGTCGAGAAATTCGGGCTAGGTATTTAGTTTATTGATGGTCCATTCAATAGTCAACATTTTTTAAATACCAGAAGTGACATAGACGTTGATTACATTTTGAATGACTTTCATTTTCAGCAATAGAAATTCATACTCGGTTCAAATTTCAACTGTCTACCTAAATCTCCCCAGATTTAAACCTAGTTAATTTTAACCCCACAAAGACACGGGTCGGCGCGTGAAGTGCCAAAAAAACCGTTTACTCGGCAATTACAGTACACGCCCATAACCAATCTCTAAGAGCAATAGTTATAATGACGTCGCGTCACGGGCTGTGAATTTTTGTATTTGTATGTAATATATTGTATTTATATTATTATTATGTTATTATTTGTATATATTAATAATAATTGAAGGGCAGGGGGTCCTTTTATTAGAAAAAAAAAAAAACATTGTTATTTAACAGAAAAAACGCGATGTACCCGTGGTTTCTATAATAAAATGGTGTATTTTGAGTGCTCTTGATGCAATTAATGAATGTCATAACTTCCAAGGTATGATGATGGAGTGGAATCAATATAAAGGGTTTTTTTCAGTAAATAACAGTAATACATTTAAGAGCGTTGCGCATTTAAAATGATTGTATGTGTGATACTCTTCTACGAACCATGTAAACCAGGGTCTTACGATGATGACAACGGAACTCCTGAATAAATGCATGGTATAATAGTCGTGCTTATACTTTTTGAAATCGGTATAACGGGGCATTCAACGACAAATGTTTATTTTTTAATTTACCCGGCCATAGCAGTCGCGGCTTAAGAATCGACCCCTCCAACTCAGCCCGCGGATGTCGTATAAGCCGATTTAAGGGATCTCACCAGAGGAAGCGGCAGCTTCCTGCTGTATGTTACATAACACCTTTACTGTGATCACCAACCCGCCTGCCAAGTGTGGTGATTATGGCAAAAAAAACCCTCCCGTTTTTGGAGGAGGCTCAGTCCAATATCCAATTTACCACAGCATAAATGGGCTGTTGACGTGACTGTATTTGACCCTTGACTACTTGATACACAGTAAGTGCTTTGTGGTTAATAAATAAATGAATAATAAAATTTGGCTAAACGTGAGTCGGACCGGCACTATGACTTCAAAAAGCCTGCATCTTTTTTCTGGGAATGTGGGTCAGAGCCCTCAGTTCAGTGTGCGTGTCTACACACCATGTAGGAGCTAATTGGTCAAATTTATCCAGACATCCAACACAAATATATACATTTATTATATAATACTTGCACCTATTTCAAGAAGCCAATAGGTACGCGGACGAAGTCGCGAGTAAAAGCTTGTTCTATAATATTTTGAAGTAAGTGCAGTATACTTACCAGGCTACTTGCAGAATAAAGAAACAATGGAGCATGGTGATCCTACATTGCTCGGTTACTGAACAGTTTCTTTATATGTTTTATCGTACGATGCTTCCCCATTGTACTACAATAAAAAATATACCGAAATTGTTTTTTCCCGCTTGGCCTTCGTCTCACGTTTTCAAGTTATAATAAGGCGAAGGTGGAAGCACACTTCAACCGGAATCCTCAACGGACTGAGGAATATCATTGGATAAGCTAGGGCTAAGCCGGATCTATAAAAAATACTGGTTCGTGATGGTGAGTCGATGCTCAAGCTCCTGCGCACCTGAACTCTTGAACACAATGATCATCGTCGTTCAAATATCACCCCACAACATTGTTGCGTCGTCAGGTCAGGTACCGGT
The DNA here is from genome assembly GCA_951394065.1 of Venusia cambrica. Taxonomy (NCBI): domain Eukaryota; kingdom Metazoa; phylum Arthropoda; class Insecta; order Lepidoptera; family Geometridae; genus Venusia; species Venusia cambrica. The sequence goes on from OX596035.1 coordinate 9,548,207, forward strand.
ACAGGGTCCCCTCACTCATAATTGTTGAAGCTTATTTTCTATTATATTTTATTTCCACATGCACATGATTAGGTAGGTATCCTTATCCAAAACAACAAACAAATTCATACCTAGATGGAACTTTCAAAGAGATAATTTTATACACTTATATTTATCACCTCAAGTCCTGAGGTACGCGCACTGGAATTCGCAACTCAGTTTGTAAGTAATATAGCATTTTCTAGTGTTCACAGACATAGTATACATATTGCCATTTGGTCCATTTTCATAACTGTTTTTCATAACTAGCTACGAAAAGGGCAATTTCCTTCACTGTTTCATAACAAGTTATTAAAATGGAGCTTTTAATCCCTTTTCATAAATGTTTTACATAATTTAATTTTTAAGAGGTCTTTGCATGCATACAACGCTTGTATTCTTCGTCAAATTTCTTGATCTATCAAAAAAATAAATTTCAGTTGGCCATTGCTTAGAAATAATAAGTCCTTTTTATGTTAATTAAATTGTGTTTTGTAAAATGTTTCAAATATTTTTTATTGTATTTTACAACAAACATTATTTGAACTCGTTTCTTTTACCTACCTGGTAAGGAAAAAATCAACCATTTTCGTAGCTAACTATGAACAACAGTTATTAAAATGGACCAAAGGCATATTGCACCATGATAATGAAACAATTGTTTATTTTATTTTTACGTCAGAAACAATAGCACGATTTTAGCGTAATAAGATGACAGCACATACATTACGTAGGTACTTGCTTGTTGTTCTAGACGAATTTTTTGGTCACGTGCTATTCGTTCAATAATGCGGACGAGGACCTCTGACTGAATGGAACGTCAGCGCTGTCATATAGTCACTGTCTGTAACAGTCAGCCGCCGCCGCCGCCGTCCGTACGCGCAGCGCTGGCTGGCTCCATGCGCACAATTATACAAGTGAAGTGACGGTACCCTAACCCTTAACACACCACATTCGTTCAACCAACACTGTGCTCGATTCTCCACCGGATCTTGTCTCGGTGCGTCATCTATTTATTACCACCTTAAAACACTACGTAGGTAGTAGGTAATAGGGCTTGCAATCTAATTTTGAATTCGATCGAATATTCGAATAACATAATTGTAATATTCGAATGTACGATTAATTTGAATAGCACCAAACTTATAACTCTGATGGGCTTAAACTAGTAGTTCGCCCCGAACTGAGATCTCATGATGACGTGTGTTTGTGACGGAGAGTATTTCTCAATTAGAACGTTATTAAAAAACTATATATGTAATCTTTCATTACACCTTACTTACCTTAAGTGTTCAATCTCTTATTGCTAACTTATTATGATATCCTTACAACATGAATCAAAAGTTGATGACGTTTAACAAAGTGTTCTCAAAACCGTTGCCTTAGTAGTCGTGGTTTAAAAATCTACCCCTCCAGCCTACGGATGTCGTTAAGTCAACAAAAAAGGCAGCAGCTTCATTCTGTGTGTTAACAAAACATTAACTGGGAGCACCAACCTGTCTGCCAAGCGTGATGACTAAGGCGAAACGGTTATTGAGGATTTTTTTTTCTCATTGTGGTGGACAATAATTTACTGTTGATATGGAATATGCTTGATTGATAATAATAAAAATAATGTATGATGACTATGTGCCCAAAGTTGTTGGAACACTTTCAAAATTTATAAATTCATCTTTATGCATTTAGTAAAGGTACATAAATACAGTGCCGGATTTCCTAACTAAACTCAGAGAAAATACCTTTTACAACTTTGCACGATATCTATACATGTTTACGTCGCTCAGGTGAGCTCTCACGAGTCACTTACCACTCAAAACACATCGATAGCGCGGTTTAATTGTTCCTGTGGCGATCTCTCGACATCTAGTAATATATTAGCTAGATATCTGGAGCCCACTTTTCGAGGTACAGCAGTCAAAGTTACAGCCAACCTCAACCTTGGCACCAATGAGTCTAAAGCCCAATCTGCGGCCAAGAAGCGGGGCATCCTAAACAAGGTTAAGCTATAGGACGGTAATTGTTAATATCAGATTTGTCTCCTTTTTTGTGTAATAATACTATATTCGAGTGACAAAAACGGTCAGAGTATTCACCTGTTTTCAGAATATTTATAATTAACGAATATTCGAATACCATATTTTAACAATTTTCGAATTTTTGTAAGCTCTAGTAGATACCAAACGCCGCCAGCGCTGACCTTGAATGTGTTCCTATAGCGCTGCCGTTTCATTCATTAAAATTATTATCAAACTGATCTCACGCGCAGATCATTCTCTCTGTTTGCAATGAATGAGTTACTAAATAAAGCTAGGTTGCAGTTATTTTTAACAAGAGTGTGGCGCTGCAACATGTATGATTCGCGGGGAGTCGTTGGATGGGGGCGGCTGATGATCACTATTTGTGACATCGTAGGTTGGGGAGGCATATGTTCAGCAGTGGACGTATGTGGGTTTAAAAGATGAAATACAAAACGAAACTATTCGTCATCAGACAGGATCATTTATGACGTTTATGACTCTGAAACTTAAGACATGAGGAATATTTTAAATTTTAACCGCCTCTGTGGTCTAGTGACTCGCCCACCGGTTTCAGAGTATGAGGTCCCGAGTTCGATCCCCATAGGAGTACCTACTATCTTGTGTTTGCTTGGGTTGGTGGTAGGACTACGTTTTAGATGATTTTGGGTGAACACCATAAAGGCGTTTGCTTAAACCAGATGAGATGAAGGCCAAGGGCTGCCTCGTCGTACAATAAAAAAACGCTTCAAGATAAGCGGGTCTTATAATAGTTTTTAGGTTATTACGTTTGCTATTTTGTATAGGATTGATCCTTATGTAAGTATCTAAGCCTACCTAGACCTAGTTCAATAAATTACCTACCTAATATTTATTAGTACCTATACCTACCTACTATTTAAACATAGAGGCAGGGCAAAGCGGGCGAGGGCGCAGAGTGGAGATGACGACCTCGTCCAGATAAATCTATCAATGAACGAGATAAGGGGAGCGCGTGTCACTAACGCAGGAAATGCCCCAACTCGCCTCCTGCACTCTGAACTGAAACGCACCATATCTCTCGCTCTACATTTTGTGGTTGGTAACATTATCAACTATACACATCTTCCCTACAAGTAAAACAATTGCCGTTTTTATAATTAGGTACATACCTACGTCCAATGCCAACTGGGTAAGGTACCTTGGTGTATTACATATTCATCGAAGGAACATCTCAGTTTGGTGCCTTACCTACCTTATTTTCCAGAGAGATTAGCTATTTACCTGTATAGTAATCAGACTTCTAGTTTTGCTATATACCTTTCACCGTCGTCATTTCACTGACCAAATTGTTTATTGTCTGCAAATAGTAGGTACCTAGGCATACCTACCACTTGAATCCCAAGCCATACCAAGGGTAAACTGTCAACTTTCGTATCCAATAAGGTGCACGCCATATTCATATGTTGCATAACAGTCAGCTATTGGCTCAGTCCACTTTCCACCTGCCCACGGACCAAGGTGCCGGTGGGCTAAGAATTTGGTACAGCTGAATCGAGCAACTTGGTAAATGTTGCGAAATAAATCGACAAAACTATGGTAGTCGAGGCAGCAGGGCAGCACATAAAATACACGTAGGCGATGCGAATGGCGCGCAGCCGCAACCCACACCTTAACATTATTGTCGTCTTAGTTTGGCGACATAATAAAATATGTTTTAACTCCTATACAGCCAACAACCACGATCGTTATAAGTAAGTACTTATAACTGGTCTTCTATAGGGTTTTCTTATCATTGGAGGAGCGGCTGTTATGCTTGGTGATGGGGAGGCCTCCGAAAGCTGTTCGCTTTTGGGAAGCTGGGATAGGAGGGGACTGGTCCTTTCGGCAAGTGTACTCTCATCTCACCTGGTAACAAGTTGAGATAAGGCCGAAGGTGGAGGCGCACTTCACCCAGAATCCTCAATAAACTGAGGAACTGGCTATCTTACCTCTAAATGCAGGAACACAACATTTTTTTAAGAATTGTTATTATGGAGATAAGATGGTGGTACCTATAGCTAGCCAGGCGGACTTAAACAAAATCCTACCACCAACAGAACCAAGAACAATATTGCTCCCCTGGGGGTCGAACCGGGGCCATCTGAAATCGTTGGGTTGAACCACTAGACCACAGAGGCGGTTAAAATTATGTTAGGATGTTCACTTTATCCGGTTAATATTCCTTTGATTCTCCGCCGAGCGGCACGGTGGCGGCTGAGACGGCACCAGCGTGGAAGATGACCTTTTCGGTCATATCCTTGGAAAATATCTTCGAGACAGACTTACCTGAGAAGTAAAACGCTTGAATATCTATCTACTAGTATCTCATCATCATCAAATCAACATCCCATTCGTGTCCACAGACACTGACTGACTGGACAGAGCCTCCTCCAAAATTGTATTAGTATCTGCCACTACTAAACTAATATTGGTTCCTCAGTTTATTGAGGATTCCGGGTGAAGTGTGCTTTCGGCTTTATCATAACTTGAAAAAACAGGTGAGATGAAGGCCATACATAACCTAACCAAACATACAAACAGTAACAAAACACACGTTTAAAAGTTAAAGGTCTTACTACCCCATGGATATATTTTTAAGTACTTAGGAAGGTACCTACTAGAAGCCATGCAGTGGTAATAATAAGACCGTAAAATATAACAAGATTGTTAGGTTCCTGCACTCTTTCCTACAAATCTCACATATCTTTTATTTTCAAATCGCACGACGGGGAAGCGCTTGGCCTTATCATATTCACTCACTTCTCCGTGTACACAAAGGGTCAGAAGTAATAAGTACTTACTTATATTGGCCGATGGTAGGCAAGGTAAGGTAGGTATGTAGCTACGTTTCATGTTCCATGTCTTGTAAAAATAAAAAAACCTGTATTTCTTAGTTAGATTTCAACATTTCGGTTAATCTATATAAATAGGTTAGACCTTTATAGGTAAACTAGACGTTCTTGTTACGTAAACACAGCGTGATGTTGGTGATAATGTAGTAGGGTACAATACCAGCACTCAATACGTTAAGGGTTTGTTGTATGTAGAAATCGAAGGCAAATGCTTTTAGAGCCAATGAAGTGAATATCAATGCTTGCGCAATTGATCAGTAGGTGGAGTCGCCTTCTCTGAATATGGGATTCGATGGCTGTAAACATTATAATGGTAGGTGTGGGTACCACGTGGGTGCGCCCCCGCTTCCAACGAATATAATTCCATTTGTGAAGAGAGAGATACCAAAACACACCACAATTCTGCCGGCTCGGCGGCGACGGCGGGCATCATATAATGAAATAGGGTATTCAGTCAATGTAATTACTTACAGGGCAACATAAAAACCAGCTGAGAGCATAGTTTACGAAAATCAAAAACACAAAATACAGTCAGTTTTCAGGCAACACGTTCAATGAAATAAATTGCCGACATATTGGCTAGCTAGGTAATGTAGGTACTCAAAACATGCTGTAAGTTACATAGGTAGGCTTGGTGATGAAATGATGGTGACAATAATTATTTATGAAGGTATCTAACCGATTAAAATCAGAGGAAGGATTTAGTTGAGTTGAGATTGAGAGTGAGCGAAGTTCCATTTTTCGATTCGGCAGGCAGGGCACAGAGGGTCGTCGACCGCACTCTTCGATGAGTTGGTGCTGTGCTATTTCGAGGCAACGAGCGCGCGCGGCCGCCTCAGACGACCGCGCGCTGTGCCGCCGCCGCCGCGCCGCCGCCACCGGCCGCCGCGCACGCGTAAACAAACAAACAACATGGCCGAACTGTCATTCACAAACTCATTCATAGGCAAGCAAGCAATGCATTTTCAAAACAAATGGATATTTTATTTGAGGTTCGTAGGTCGATATTGAACCGAAGCATCAAATCGAATAGATATAGTTAGGTACCTTAGTAGTCGGTAAACCTCTGGACATACCAATATACCTAAGTTGTAAAATCATTCGCAAAAAAGTCGTAAGATTACCTATTATTATCGTAGGTACATGCTTACTTTTACATCAATTAACTAGTTTTATAACCGACTTTCAAAAATAGGAGGAGGTTCTCAATTCGTCGGAATCTTTTATGTTATTTTTTAGCCTAGACTGATTTATAAATTATTGTTTTTGTTTGAAAGGGAACTTCACAGTTTCCGTTGACATCAGGCAGGATCTGATGATGGGATCCTAGAGAAATCGAGGGAACTTTTCACATATTATATGCACTTTTGAAGTTATTTGGGTATGTATCTATTTATGTATATATTATATAGGGTCGGTATCGGTATACTTCCCATCGTCATCAGGGCACAATTGAAGCGATTTGGGTGTATTACCTGAAAAGTAAGGAAAAACGAACCCCGTATAGGATCACGCGTCTGTCTGTCTGTCTGTCCGTCTATCTGTCATCAAAATAATTGGAAAAAATACGTCATCCAGGTAAACGAAATTGTATCATATTCTTCATTGAAGTCGGTTTCCTTTTAAGTTTTTAAAACGTAATTATACGTAGGTTTTTCGTGTATATTCGTATTATTAATATGACGTTCGTGACGTAGTGTATTGTAGTCACAGGTTATGTTATAGTAGGTACAAATGGTGTAGGTTAGGTAGATAGTTTCAATTTCCAATAGAGTCGAAGCGAAGTAAACAGGAAACGGTGTCGAGTAGTCTGTAGCGTTGGCAAGTCTTCAACGTTCTTCTGCGTTATTGCTAGTTACAAAGGGTCATATTTTTTATTTGTTTCTCATCATTGAAACGGAAGAATATGCTTATCTACCCAAAAAGTGCTTGGCTCACCCAACACACATCAATAAAGTCAAAGCATATATTGTTTTTTAATCTTTTTAATTATTTCTGTTCTATTTTATAATTGATTATTCTTTGTTATTTAACTAAAATAAATAAATTGCTTAAAAACGATATTTACTACGAAACGCAGGCTTATTCGACTGTTGACTCTCGGTACAAATACATACAAAAAAAAACTTCACTTAAAATTTCTTTGGAGCATATGGGATATGGAATTCAAGTCAGGCGACTGAGCTGGCCACGGCAAAACGCGTATGTTTTCTCTCTGTAGCCATTCTTGAGTCCGGCTTGCTGTAGCGGACGGGTATTGTCGTTCATCAATATGAACTCCGGTTCCATTGTTTGTGAAATTGGACGCACATAAGGAGTCCCCTGGTGATCGAACCCGGGACCTCTGGATCTCTAATCGGTGGGTTGAACCACTAGAACACAGAGGCGGTTATTATAAAAACAAAAACGGTAACACTTTTATGGTTGCCGGAATGCCATGCGACATTGGCTTGAGTGTTTTCCATTTGGAACACTTCTACAGCTGTGTGCGTCCCTTCCATGGTAAGATTTACGTTAGACGACGCACCATTACTACTGCAAAAACTTGTGGTGTTTTACACATAACATAACTCGGGATTATTGCGGTTACCGAAGTTTTTTATTCGAAGTACCTATACAACAAGATTCAATGCAAGAAATGGCGTTGAATTCGACTAAATAATGGTTTTATTGTTTTTTGACACAATTTATTGAAAAGGTTGTATTTTCAAAGACGTTTTAATACTCCGTGCAAATAAAAATTTCGTTTTATTTTTCTAAAATTTATAGGTGTTGCATTTCGTCGTCGTCTTTTTTATGAGTACTACTAACTAAAACCCGCTGGAAAATTTCAACGGTAACATGGATTTTAAATTTTAAGGCGTTGTTCTTGAAAACCATGAAGTAAATGGGGGAGGGATACGTAAAATGTTTTATAAAAACAATAACATGCCGATTATAAATGTTTATATATTTAAAATCGGAATCTTATGTATTGCCCTCCTTTTTATTTTGTACGCACACCCTCATATTTGATATTTGATTAAGTAGCGTAAAGGGTTTAGGGTTTTTAAGTTTAGGGAGTTGTGAAAGGAAAACGCTACTGACATAATTAGAGATACATCTGCTGTATCTATACCGCTATAAGTGTTATCATGGTATGTAACTGATGGCTCAAATCCTTACTTCGTTTTTAGGTTAAATATGTGCTGCCAAAAAGCTTTTGGATTTAGAGTAGGTAAGGTTGTCTTGTAAACGAGTTATGTATTTGTCATAGGCTACAATCGTAGCGTAAATGTACTCTAATTTCGGAGATAAACTAAATACCTTCAGATTTCATCTTCATCAGATTATATTTTAACTTTAGTTGGTCTATAATTTATTTTTCATACCAAGTTGGGTATCTCCTAGTCGGTTTGTTACATCGCACGTTTACCTATTCACTACGACCAACCGTGTCATAATGCTCCCGCGTTACGATATCTGCATGGAATCATCGTATTGACATATCGTAACGCGGGCGCTTTAAAATACGATTGATCGTGCAGACTAAGGGCTCAGTTGTATAATTGAGAAGGTATAGAGTATTCTGTGACATTATTATTTTGATATGACCCCTTAATCAAAAAATATTTATACTTGAGGTGAGGCTTAAGCAAAAAAAAAAAATACGAGTATCACAAGACATAATAACATGCCGAGTCTTAAATTTATACTTATTATAGGCAGATTGTATTATTTTTTACTGCCATGTTTTCGTATAACCATGAACTTTACAGTCGGGTTTTAGCTTTTTCAACATTCAACGAGTTTACACCCACATTGCAGTGTCGTGTCAAGTGCTGTGTCTGGCCTAGGTACATTTTTAAATAACTTTAAAGTCGGATTTTAGCTTTTTCAACATTCAAGTATGGATTGGATCATCATATCAACTAGCATACGTCCACTGCCTTGATCCATCGACTCCCTGTGACCGCCACAATGTCGTCGGTACATCGAGTTGGTGATCATCCCACACTCCGTTTTGCGTTTAATCGTGGTCGTCATGCGAGAATCTTTACTCCCCGGCGGTTATCGGTTCCCTTCAGCTTGCTAATTTTGCATTCTGAGAGATGCATTGGATAGCCGGCCGTTTTTGTTTTATGCGGACAGGAGCTTTGATAAATACTTACACAAAAAGCAGCACATTCCGGCCGGGCCGGCCACATGGTCATGCTCATGTCATGCCTGAACAAAAGACGCGACTGAATATGCGCTACAGATGTGCTATGTGGTCCACATGTCTCGAACAATGCTCGCCTTAAACCTCCGCAATTTTACAATCATCAAAGCAGTAGTATACCTAGCTGTCTGGTTATTTCTAGGTTTGCGAGTCCCCCAACGAAGCCTTTGCTTCGTCATGTCCGACATCTAATCGTTTTAAGAGAGAGGTGCTACGCTACTATGCATGATACAATTTTGCAATCAATAAGCATATTTTACTTTATGTTATAACTTATTTATACTGTCGAAGACTGGACAAAGCCCCAGCCCCCTCAGCACGGGGAGGAGATGAAATTTTTGTCCTCTGTTTTTATCCACCTTGTCAGAGCATTTTGTCTCCCGATGGTGGATAAAAACAGAGGACAAAAATTTTATCCCCGCCCCGTGCTGAGGGGGCTGGGGCTGGAGCGGGAAAATGTAGGTAAGAGTAAAAAAATATTCAACTATGCTATACCTAGGTATTTTTGAACCCCATCGAGTGGGGTGGGGTGGGGTGGTATGTCACTAAACCCGAAGTAACACGTGATTTTTTTTTTAAATCCCTATCGAAAAATATATCATAATAATTAACCTCAACATCTTAATAGAAGAGACAAAGTATAAAGTTAGAGTACCTAGAGTTATAGTCTTACAAGTACCAACCTACCCTAGATCCTGTTCATTAAATGCTGATCATCAGACCCTGGAGTATGGATTAATGTTTCTCAAAATTTTAATAATATTCATAATAATTTGGAACGTCGGTTAGAAATGGGAGGGCTCGCTTCATCGTAGGCATCGTTACTCAGGCAAGCCTCAAGGCCTAGAGCTGACCGATCGTGAATCAAAAAAGTGTCCACCTCACCACGTTTAGGTAGGGTTTTTCACCAAGCTTCGAGGTTCATTATTCGATTCGCAATTGCAATACGGTCGTGGGTGGTCGACGACTTACTCTTCACCAATAAATCCCCTGAATTAGACCGAATATAATGTCATTTAATTCTTGGCGTAGTTGATGTATCAAATATGTAAAATAAAGGCAGTTCTGTATGTGTATATGTATAACGCTATTAAACGCATCAAATCAAAATGTATTGAATTGAGAGTAAATTAAACCCAACGAAGAATTATTCGTACTGTGCAGTGCACAGTATACTCATGAGGGGATAGGCTTAATGGAGGACGCAATTATGATGATTAAATGAAACTGGTTCTCAGCTCAGTCGACCGCTCCGCTGCCGGGATGTCGATGTAAGTTGAAGGTATTCTACATAGCCCAGCGAGCGCGCGATGGAAATCGTTCAGCCCGTAACACTTTCAACACAAGATCGAGAATTACTTGTGTAAGTGGCTTGGACCAATATACATCGGTACCTAGTAGGTACATACTATCTGATAGAACGGCGTGCAGCAACCGCACCCAGATGGTGTTCATAATGAGTTCAACCTGAAGGTGGTAATATTTGTATAATTTATTTTGCACTGTACATTATTCATAAACGCGATAAATACCTACCCGTTTATCGTTTGACAATAATTTTGATTATGATCGCGCTATTGGTATGGTTGGAGTCCGATATCGTCCCGTTTGGAATCAGTCGCTGACCCTGTAAAAAGATTGTCAATTTTGACGGTGTATTTTTGTAACATTTTTCTGCCAATAACAAGGCGTGGGTGCATGAATGGCCCGAAATACACACGTTCATCGCCGCCACCGCCCACCCAGACTATCGAGAATATAACTTCTCCGCTTAAAATTATTTTATATCAAAGCTCAAACCAATTAATCGGTAGTAAGTAGCAGTATACTATATACAATACGACTTGTATAATAATTCGCCTGAGCTGAACGAGGCAGGGTTGTTAATATGTTTAGGTTATCAATAAATCTAGCCACTTAATTCGAATATTTGACTAGAATGATCACCCAGCCTTCCTTTCAGCACCCATCCAGTGAGACTCTTGTCTACACATTAACCATAGGTACAAAGCCGTGGTCACTCACGGGCACTCATGGACTGGTGCAACCCCGCCGAAACTTCGGGATAAATATAGATGTAAAACGCAATGAATACCTATTTTTTTTAAACAAAATAATGTGTTCTAAACGCGAAAGTCTAAAAAAGACAAGATACACGTTAATATATTTCAAAATGTCTATAAATTAATTAACTACTACAGACAAGACATACTCGTGGTCCCTTGCTGAAATATCTTCGGGACGGTATCTATAATTGAACTTTAGATCAATTAGAAGTTACTAAGTAGATAATTGGATTGTTGCCATGATTAGTTGCCTCAATTTTCATGACATTTGGAGTTAAAATGGGAAAAAAATCTAAGTTTAACCACATTTTACCGAATGTCTTTTTCTGAGCGAATTAATCATGTGGAAGTAGAGTCGTCTTGACATTGTATGTTATCCTTATCCCTTATCATCATTACCAAGAACCGAGAGACAGGCGTAATGGAAGATATGTGTTCCAGAGCAGTATGTTTTCTTGGCCGTTTCCGGTGGTTGTGTAAAAAAAAATAACGTTGTAAAGACATTAAGAACCGGCCGGCCGAGATCCGAGATACTTGCTACGATTAAAAATCGTTACAACTTCCGTTCAGGGCCGAGACAGAGACTTTAAGCCGAGAACGAGATAAATCCATTTGAATATGTTTATGCAAGTAGGTACCTATACCTACTTGTGATGAAAACCGATAGGTACTTTTTATAGCAAGTATTTGCAATGCAAGGGTTACATTTATTTATTTGTGTATTTTATGACACGGGGAAGCGCTTGGCCTTCATCTCACCTGGTTTCAAGTTATGATCAGGTGGAAGCGCACTTCACCTGAAGTCCTCAACTGGTTATTTAACCTTCTATACCGGAACACAAACATTTTAGAATAATTATTATGGCGACAGGCTTAGGTAAGATGGTGGTAGCTAGTAGGTGGACGTTTAGTCCTTCCACCAACCAAACCAAACACAATTTACTCCCCTGGGGATCGAACCCGAGACCTCTGGATCTGAGACCGGTGGGTGAATCACTAGACCACAGAGGCAGTTAAAATCGTCAACTTTTGTCAAATCGCTGTGTTGGTAGGTCATAAAATCCACAAAGAATAAATGCGGTACTGCATTGCATGCGCCCGCTAACCGGTGGCATAATAATGTATCGTCGATTTAGATCCAGAGTGGGACAAATTTAGGTGTGGGGGCTTACTTTGTAGGTGCCCTGAAAAGGTGCCAAAAATCCCCCCCCCCCCCCTTTATTACAGAATAAGTAATAGTAAAGTACAAATAGTCCGATACGGTAGAGCAGCTACAGCTACCTACCTGTTTTTCCCCCAACTCAAAATGACTCGAATGTCTACCTACTTGTCTCAGCCACGCTCCAACTTGTAAGAGTCAACTCAACCTACATAAATAATGTGGTATCTCATCGAGCGAGTTTACTTAAAAATGCTATAGGTAACAATAACATATTTGACATCTTTGTTACTGACTTTGGTAGGTAATTATACGGCTATTACCTATGCGATGTACGCGTTTGCATTAATAAAATGATGTTGGTTTTCTTCGACAATGTAACAACTTCAGAAACGATTTGGGGTTTTGTTAGTAAGCTATATAACTGCTAGCTTAGCATTGTTGACTGATAATTTCAAGAATACTGACATCAAATGCTATGGACTAGCACACATCATTAGGTAGAAAAGTTGAGACTGACACGAGAGCAGTAATTTGAAGAGTGGTGGTATATACGTAACGTGTTCGATCGAATCAAGCGCAGTAGGTAGGTATAGATAGGTAGAGCTATGTGCGTATGCCAGCGCGGCAAAGAGCAGGCATATCAAGTCTGGTAACTATGCGGCGTAACTCCGGTAGCGGCGCAACAGCAACAGGTCTGCGGCAGGGGCGCGGGCGCAGGCGCGGGGCGGTAGGAAATCCTTTGCGCATAGGCGCACACATAGACGCGCGCGCAAGTGTGCGCCATCCGGTTTTCTTTTCATGTGCGTGTCAATGTACGGACACTGCGCTCTTGTAGTGGTTGGTTGCCTATAGAGTCGATCGATCAATGAGCCCGGCCGACATCGACTCGAACTCATGATTGCATGCGACTCATTGATTACGCTATGAACGTGGATTTGTTAATTCATTCATATTCAATTATTTATATTTCTAATCACTGAATATGCTTTACCTCGACCTACTGTAATGGTCTACCTAGTAAAGACATCGAATGTAACTATATACAAACGTTCTCGTTCATCATAACCTCACGCCTGGGAAGGCAGACATGGACAGGCTTTAACGAGGAATGTTCTTGTACCTACCAGAATAGTAGGTACTATTCTGGTAGGTAACCAATAGAATAGATGCGTACAATACAGAATGTATGGCCGAACGAAGCATTACATATTTCGATGCAGACTAGTCGCGGACATAATACTTGTCTCTTTTTGTAACCGATAGTCAAACTATTGGAGAAGATTCTTTTGTCGTGCAAGGTGCGCCTAGAAATAATTTATAACGGCCACAAGGTAATAAAAGTAGATTCATGCCGATTACCAATTGATATATTGATTTCCGGGCAGAACTTTTTGCATTATTAGCCCGTGTCCGCGCTGTGCCGTGTGTTACGTGGACGTGAGGCGAGCGTGGTCAGCTGGACTGGAACCTTAGGTACCTACTTATATCAATAAAGTAATGAGGTATGAAGAATAAGTTCAAAATAAGTCGGTCAGAATTCGCTGTTCGCTGCTACATTTAGCGTCAACGCCATTTGCGGGTAAAAAGCGTGGGCCGCAGTTGGCCCGTTCGCCCACTACCACCGCCACCGCACCTTTAGCAATATCTCGTAGCTGTAGGGTACCTTGCCTAGTGACCAGTACCTACCTACTCGTACTGTAAAATATAGGTGGTATTAATAACACGAGTAAATCACTAAGTACCAACACCAACGAAAATGACAAACAAGAGCTGATTGACTTTTCTTCAACAAATTGCGTTTTAGTAAATTATCGATAATGTCGAAATTTACACGCTGAAATCAACTTTATCATCCAATTATTCGCGAAACATAGACTAAGTCAACATAGGGTTGATCTAAATATCCCTGAAGAGCGGATAGCCAGATATTTCGTTTGGTTCGTCTAAATTGTATAGTGACATGGCATGGGTTATATAATATTATGTGCGACGGGTAGAGTGCGATTAAAAAATCTGTTTTTTAGGGCAGCATTTTCGTAAAACAAGTGAATAGTAGTCTGAATCAACAAGCATTTAAGTAAATATCTAGCAGATGTGGATACAAAAACAATTTGAAAATGATGACGTGTAAACATATTAGCAGCCGGCTGTACCTAACATGGATAGTGTGAATGAAGAGATCGTCTTTACCTAGGAGTAGGAATACTAACCCTTCCCTTCTGGAGAACAGACGTAACTATTTAAATAAATGCATTCGGCGTACCTGCAAAAATTAAGCATCAGTCTGTTTTCCACAGTGATACGATTCTAATTTCTTCAAAAAGAGAGTTAAAAGGCACTTTCTGGGTAGGCCTTGCATGTGAAAATTATATCAATACCATTCCAGTAAGTAGGTACCTGGTAAGTACTAGGTAAAAAGTTTTTTTCGGTATTGCTCGTCATGTTTTTAGGATAATGATTAGAAATTATATCAAACCAATACCCGTATTATTTTGGATATCTATGAGCATGACCTACCTATTCCGCCGTATCAAACCGCAGCGGGGACATGATAGTTACGGCATAGCATGTTGAAGGTGGCCGTGGAAGTCATTGGCCCGTTGCCGTGGCTGTGTGGACGCGCCACTCGCTCGGTCACACACAGCTAAATACTTTTGATTTTCAAGCAAACTGGACTTCCTCAGGCTGCGCTGCGACAGCAAAAATAGAATGGGTAAATCGGTTGGAAGCTGGGGAAAATTCTGTAACCCACGGCTGGTAACAGTAACGGTAACAAATTATTGCGATAAGACTGCAAGAATCGGTCGTAACGGACAGACTAGAACAAACACTTGGTACCTATGCCAATGGCTACACAGATTTCCAATCAAACATTTTTTATTTTAAAACATGATTAGGAACTCACATTATTTTCATCTTTCCGAGATGTGGGAATGGCTACACTACAATACAACGATTTTCATCAAATATGATAGGAAAAGGAATTACTCCTCGACTGACCTATCAGATTTGGAAGATGTAGATATTGCTGCACTGATTTCCATCGAACATGATTAGGAATACTTTCAGCATTCTAATTTCTTTTTGCTAAATCTGACTGATTTTTTTATGAATTTCGTTCATTAAACAGTTATCTATGTTTTGTACATAGTTACTATGGCAAACATCTGGTTTCCGGTAGATATTATCTAAAAAATAAGAAAGAGCTACTTAGTTAGTTAAAAGGGCTAGCTACTGCATAAGAATTATTGTATTACCATTATCAAACGATTTGGACTGGTTGGTATTGGATACATGAAAAAACAACACAGTACCCACTATATAAGTAAAGTAGATAGCTAGAGTACGCATATAGCTTATCAGCGTCTCTCTTCTCAGCTTATCTCGCGTTTGATAATTTAACATTTACCTACAACAATACTATCTTGAACTTATATTTGACAGTTTAAAAATAAAGGAAAATTATGAATTCAAAATAAAACTGATATAATATAAGTACATCTTACCTAAGTCTGTCTGCATTTAAAGAGGTAAGATAATCTTCAGTTTGTTGAGGATTACGGGTGTACTAGTACAAATGTGTTTTACTAGTACACTAGTGCTATGTGGACGCCGTAAACTATAACTATCTATGCCAATTTAAACTGAAACTATTGAAGTTTTTTACAGCTATGGGTCAGTTCTAAGACCTCGAAACTGAGCGTATTACTATGAACGATTGGGGATTTATAAAAGTAAATGTAGTTCAATGCAGAGCAGACCCCAGACTGTTCCGGATGGAAAGTGCCGGCGACAGAGGCGGAGGCGGCTTCCGCTTCGCCTCGACTTGCGCCGCCTTCGGAATAACAAACGAAACCTGATTTCTATCGAGCTGACTTGATTATTATAAAAACCTCCCACTACTGACTACAACAAGTCATTTTACAAGAATGTTTAAACTCTCGACGATTTTGTCTATCTATATACCAATTATTTCAAAAGAGAAACGTACACATCCGCGGAAACTTCTAAGTTGCATGCATTTCTGATCTGACAAAATCAGAGAGGCCCCTCTGCGCTGGTATGGTCAATGTTTATGTAATGAGACGCGAGGATGACCACATTGCTATACAAGTGCTTTCATTAGACGAAGGAAAACGAAGCCGTGAACGACCCCCAGTAACTTGGACATAAACCATAAAATATCTAAGGCCACAAGAACAACGAATGAGACAACCCACAACCGCATGATGTGGCGACGACACTAGGAATAACATGATAATAATACTAGACTACAATTAGACTGGGAATAAAAGCCAGGAGCAATACAAAGATGATTTCAAACTACAATTATTACTCGTATTACATAATAACAATGTATAGGTATATTATCTAATGTTTTATATAACAAATGGGACCTACTTAAGATCCCATCCCAGAAACCACGTCAGAGCAGATGAATATCATCCTAATAAGAGGCTTCACCGATTACCACCAATCATGACCATACGAAAAAAAAACGTATTGAAATCCGAGGTCTAGTTTCAGAACTGCGATGCCACAGGCGTGATCGTTAATTTGTCATACACAATGCAGTTAGAAAATAATTGGTAAAAAGAAGAGAGACAAAATCGTCGGGGAATTTTTTTGTTAAATGACTTGCAGTCATTACTACAAAGTTCGTAACTTCGTAAGACAACTAAGCCCCTTACAGAACGCATAGTTTTTTTTTTAATAACTTTTTGGTAGCTCAAAAGTGTACCTGATATAAATTTTCTTTGAAGTTTTGAATCCAGGAAGACAACTATGGTTGGTGTCGTATTCACTGTACTTATCATACAAGTCATACAACTGTTTAAGCCAACCATTGTTACCGACAGTCTCCTTCTTGTAAGGGATCACATTTCATAATAAACCAGATTCTAGCTACTCGGATGATTTTGTAAATAATTTATTCGAGAGAATTGTTTTTGATCACATGGGTTCATTTATGTTCCATTAGGTATCAAAATATTCGTACGTCGCTATTGAAATGTTGATGACTCGAATTGTATCGATGTGTTATATTATTATGTAATCAGAAGACTTAGTTCAAGGTAGACTCGTAAAGCAAGGTATTTTGCTTTTTCAGCCCCAGCATATTTTGTTGTTCATATTCCTCGTAAAAAATGACAAAACGTGTTCCGCTCTGCAGGGTAACTTATTGGAACATCGTAATTTCGTGTTACAAAATCAGCAAGAAAATTGTCGTTGTCGAGTTGATGAGGCACATCATCATTTTGCAGGGCGACCACAGCTGGAAAATTATTTAACTGTTGCATCTACATCATAAAGAACTACATTGACCATTGGTCATATATTTTTTTATATTGAAACGAATTCTCTTCAGATCAAAGTGTGATTAACATCGCCAGCACTTATGGCGTTACGTTATCGTGTCCTTGACACAGAGACGACGTCGACAGGCCGCCGCCGTCCCACCGCGTGCACAACGCGCTTATTGTCGCTGCAACCTTGCGAAAATTAACGCTCGCGTCGCGTTGCTCGCCTCGTTCGTTTGCAGAGTAGGTGTAGGTACCTACATTACATTACATACGTGATCGTGATCCTCAGGTGCCTCGCTGTTCTACCCGAAACGACGGCGCGGCGGTGGTTGAGTGCATGGCATTCAGTATGGGTTTACTATGCGTTGAGTAGTAGCTTCGTAACTTTATATAGTGTTTGGCTAACTCCTTTACATAAATGTAATAGCAGTGTTAAGTCAAGACACAGGTCATGGCTTTTACAGGAGAAATGTGGGTGGTATCCTGATGGGTAGACTCTCGCCAACCGGAAATCCAATTCCCGGATGCGGCTGTGCGGGGGGGATCTCGCCGGAAGCTTGGTAAACGAGCACATCCGCTGCTGCCGCCCGCGCCGCAAAATTTGGCACCGCGAGCGTTCGCTGCTCGCTTCCGGCCTCCACCCCCCGGACCCCTGACGTCTATCTCGCCCGCGAAAATAGCGGCCAACCGCTCTGTGTACGCGGTTCATTCAGTATGGCCGCCTTCCATTCATAAAAAGGAGAGGCGCGGGCGGTAAGGTGCGCGGAGGGAGCTCGGCTCTCCCGCCGACCCGCGCCCGCTGCCGACGCGACGCCAGTGCGGAATGTGCTTGCGAACGAAACGGATGTTTCGTCGGAGCGTAGCGCTAGCGCTCCTAGTTTACCATTAAAATGTGTATAAGAATAAGTACAGTGAATCCGTACGAGTTCGGAACGGTTGAAAAAAACGCCGTCGTCGAAATAAGGAGTAGAAATCAACGGAGAACTTCAGCGAGGAAGTGAGTAGCGGCCATATTGCAGTGATAACCGCGCGGCGGGCGGCGGCGGGCGGACGAGAATCGAGGCCGGTGCGTGGGCTGCCCCCCGCCCGCGCCAGCGCGCCAGGTGCCGCTCCGGACCGCGCCGGTCTCATCAACCTTCCCGTGGATTTTGAACATCGAAATTTGGTGGTTCTGCTCCATCGTTCGTGTGTCAGTGAATATTCCGGCGCGGTTTCGGTGCGGCATGATCGGCCGCTTTAACGTAAGCCTAAAAGCTATTAAGTGATGTGGTGTGTGGGGTCTTTTGACCCGAGTGCCCTTTTACCGATGTGTATAAGTAGGAGAAGTGTAACCATGGACCATTTGTTTTGTAAGTACCTATATAAGGTATCCATGACGTGGAATAAGCCATTACAAAACCAAGCGCGCAACTAAATGAAAGAAATAGTTTTGAAGTAGGTACTAAAGTAAGGAAGAATCAGTAAGTTTCAATAGCGGATATGGAATGGATTATTAGGTAGGTACCTTAACTTTCATTGAGTTGAGGTACAACAAGTAGGTGTAGAGTAGAACTGAAGTGAACGAAGTGACGCTTCATATTAGTTCGTCTGTTCGTTTCGCTGTCTGCTCCGCGGCACGGCTACACGTGCACGAGCGCTCTGCTCACATTGAGCGAGAGGCAGAGAAGTGAACATTCTCAACTAGGTATATTATAACGAGTTTATCATGTTTTCATTTATTTCATGACAGTCACTGATTATGAACTATCTACGTTACCTACCTACCATTCTACAGAGAGCCCAAACAGAATTATTTTCAAAAGTCATAAACGACTGCAAGAAACGAAGTCCTTAGATAAAGGTACTAGGAACTTACGACGTACACGCATAGACGTGTGAATGAACATGATTAATTGTCTATAAGTGATTAACCAAAGTCAGCGGAATGGTACAACGATAGACGAGGACTTAAGTTTTACAGTTGTAAAACTTAAGTCTTCCCCCAATGGGTAAAAAACAGCAGAACCGGTTCATAGGTCATAACATAAGACCGTACCTACGTAGTATAGATCTAGCTACATGGAAGAATACGATATGACATAGTTGTCCCAGTGGTACACAATTATAACATCTTGTTAGCTTGCTTATAAACAGTGTAACTAATTTTACAAATTAAACACCATACATAACAATACTTTTATGAACTATAGAAGTCATTTACGAAGAGTTTTAGTAGTTATTATTCATTAAAAAGATCATTGAATGGATGAGATATTACGTATAGGTAGCAACAGAAACCAAAATGTTGTCAATAACTTGATAAATGAACGTTACTGATATGAAGTAAACTGTAAACAATAGCAGTATAAAGTTTTAATTTAATGTATTAAACATAACGAACTTCATAGATAAGAAGCAATTAGACAAAACAAAATGTTAATGTTACTTTACTTAAGCAATCGGTTTAGATTTAAAAGCCAGGACATAATCTAAATCTAATATCCATAATATTTACATAATCTTATCTTATCTAATCTTTGAGTACAGCTACCTATCTTGGTGCTGATTGCTACTGTGTGAAATTGTAAGCTCTCTTGATGTGCACTTTCATAGAGATGAGATTGAGATCAAGAATCGGTAAGGTTACCCTTGGCTAGCTAATTCGATCGACTTATCGAAACTATATTGTCATCTACCTCATATGAATTAAATATCGAATATACTATCAAAAAGCTAATTCGAAATTGTATACAAGCTTTTGGGGTTTTATAGGTTTTTGTATCAATTGTATTAGTAACTTTTGGTAAATGATAAAGACGAATGAAAAGACAGTCTAACGTACCTTTGTGTGGTATGGTGTGGCAGATAAATTAAATAGGTAGTTCGAAAGTGATGGAACAAATAATAAGCGTGAAAAGGGCGACTTCAAGGAATACTTAGGGAAGAGACGAGACACGCGTATCCGGGAGAATGTGAAGTGGATTTACATAGAAGTAGAAGAAGACCGAAAAAGAGATGTATGGATTGTACCTAGTACCATACAGAACGAGTGGGTAAAGAGAACACGCTGTGCCTATCTCAACTGAACTCGGGCTAAGGGCATTCAGATTTTGAGAGACATTAGCATATAACCTACCTGTTTAAGCATTTACTAAGATAAAATACAGTGCTACAGGCGGTAAAACAAACAATTGAACGATTTTGCACATAAAAGCCTAATATGAATTGCTTAGCTTGCGTGTAGTACCTTATCTAACTTTTATAAACCAAGAATAAAAACACAATTTTTATAATGTGACCGAAATTTACCAAATTATATACACTTACTTCTTTTTCCGGATCTCATTATCATCAAGAACACCTTTAAGTCCAACGGCAATGGGACAGATAAAATCATAAGAAATCGATTTGTACCTCATTATTGTATTACCTTGCTATTTTTTGATACCTAATTGAATAAATTACATAAATTAAGTACTCTATAGGTATTTTAGCTTTAATCTTTAACTTGGTAGTTAAATAGCTGATGACAACTAAAACCATTTCTGTAACAGATAGGTAGCTCATAACTTAAATCAAAAGGTACAATTACTCGAAAATTTGGTATATCAAAAGAGACACTCTTTTTACCAGCCACAATAATTTACCAATCGTGAGTCAAATCTAGCCTAAAACACTACGAAAACTAAGCTCAAATTGTTCGGTTTTTAATATTCCAAATGAGAGCCTACTACCAAAGCTATGTTGATGTGGGGATCGCAAGAATCTATAGGCAACTAATGAGACTTGAATTGAATCATATAACTTATACTTACACTGATAATTCTCCAGCCAACTTACTACGCAATTATATATAAAACATTTCTTAGGACTGTGGCTGTGAAAAATCTATAGTAATTGATGGTATTATATACAATCATGTAGTTACCAAATTACAAAGCTCATCAGGTAGGCAGGTAGGTACCTACCTACTTGCTTGCTTCCGTTGAAGTATTATTGCCGGTTAAAAGGCATAAGCACGTCACGTAACTTCTCTGCTGAAGCGAACAAATAAACATCATTTAAGTTGTATGACAAAATTCAAATTAGGAAACGTAATGCTATTATATTTAATCTAACAAACAATGTAGGTAGGTACATACTTAATAATTAATAAATTGTCCACTTTCATTCATAATCATCTTGATAGTATCGCTGAAATATTCCGTCAATAATTTTAATTTGTTAAGGTTTGAAGGTTCTTTCCTATTTAACTCATCAGCTGCCTTGTGTAGCATTCAATCTCAACTCAGCTTAATATAGCATTATGTAACGTTAATTATTCATTAATTATTGCTGTTTAATCCTAAAATATTGAAGCAGATAAAATACTAACATTGTGGGTAGGCCAGATGCCTACAGTTCAATTACCTATACGAAGATGAATATTTTTTTGTATTGAATTTCTCTACGGAGATACCTATTCAACATTATTTTCGTTAGCGACTTTCATTCCTCATAACATGACTATAACACACGTGCTTGTCACGCTACTAACTTATTACATTATATCTCATCTTTTGTGTCCATAGCGCCGCCATGCCACCACTGTACACTTCCTCTAATGTAGGTAGGCTACCTTATCTTATAGTATTCTAGTTATACACACAGCCATTCGGTCACCTTTATTTACCCCCTCCGCTTTCCTTTTGTAGCCAAGCCTTACTCTTCTCGGACGCATGCTTGCATTCTTTAAAGCTCTGGCAATCAGAGGTCCATAGGTTAGGTACCTAGTACCTTCTATAAATTACAACAAGGGAAAATCTTCACCATCATAGGAAGAACGATCGTCTTGTAATTTTAAGGGCAAGCGGGAGTGGCAATTACAAATATTATTGGCGAAGATCTATCGCCATTTCACCCGTCTCTTTGCTCTGCTAGCAGTGTTGTAGTAACTGCTATGCTGATGACAGCATCCATTCTTAACTTTATTATAACAGATGCGTACAGTCATCATGGATAGCTCTTTTTTAGCCTAGCACTCAAGACCATATATTATATAAAGACAATTGTGAGGAAGAATGAGAGCAAACTGATACGAAAACAATATCTATCAACCGTTCATAGTAGCATTAAATTGAATTTGACTGGAGTTTCAAGTTGGAAACCTCCACTGACATTGCGCATGCACATTTTTGAAACCCTTTCAGACATTTTAACTGTTGATCTAAATAATACAATCGTTTGTGTTTTGTTTTTGATCCTTTGATCTTTACCTATTATGATGATGGTAATTTATCTTTGCTATTATAATTAATAACAAAAACGGGTCTTCATCGCGTACTTTTTCATATTCCGTCGGGAATATAAAAAGGTACGTAATTAATAACGTTTTTGTTATTAATTATGTATATTAATCGCGATAATTTAAAACACTTTGCTATTATGATATTTAAGTAAAATTGTGAGCCTTAGTAATTGAAAAAATTGTCAAGTTCAATCCAAACATTACGCTTAGCAAATTTTTATTTTTTAGCCCGTGGTTTATTTATTTACCAACATGCATGACATGTAAGGGTGGTAAGCTCATAGCCGCTTACTGACTTTTTAGTGACCTGCGATGCTCAAGAGTTACTCATGTCATTTGGATTTTTGGTCGAGACACACCGGTCGGTTCCCACATGATCTCCATGTGTGCATGAATAGGTTTACTGGACGATATACTCTTATCTTTTAACAGTAAAGCCTTTGTCATGTCTGTTTTTTTATTTGTGTTACTAAATACTGTTGCTAGGATAGTTATCCTACCTACCAGAGCAGGTTAGGTACTTTTTAAATGGGCAGGTAAATTTTACAAAAACATTTTATAGCCATAAAGTAGGATCCTGATTATCATGTGATAACCTCCATCCATACTCCAGGTTCTGCTGGAGTATCCTCCAGACTCCAGTTTGTCAAATCGTTGAGATAATTATGGGTAGGCTCTATCAAATACTTCAAAACTGTCATTTTGATGATCTGCTCTCACATATTTGTTGAAAAAAAAAAAGTTAAAGTTGTTAAAAGTTGTCACCAGATGTTTTAAAAACAATTTGGAAAAAGTATAATTAAGTAAGTTTTACTTTATAAAAGTAAAGTAAAATCAGATTCACGACTTTTTTCACTTCGAGGATTCACCTCTGATCACTACTTACGAGTGTGGATCTTATGAATAACACCTCCTTTGGGTAATCAGGCACGTCCAAACTTATTAAGACTTCTTAATGCTGTATTATGTAGGCACCTACATACCTATTTGGAAAACCATTAAACTTAAATTGATTTATTAATACTTACCATCAATTGAATTGATGAAATTAATAAATTCATTGTCAACATTTGATAAAGAAGGTACTAGTGAACTCGTTGAGACTGGGCTTACTCAGGTGTTTTTTTTTAGTCTTAGGTATAGATTACATACAATATTTTGGTAACATGGGTCTGATGATAGAACGGAACCAGGTGAGGGATAGTGAAAGCGTTTTTTTAGTTTTAAGCTAAGATAATAACAAAGGATGAAAAGGAGAAGCATAAATAAGGGGGTTTCTCTTCATGCCATCTTGCCATTTACCCAAATCTCACATACACTAATTTCTTACAGATTCTTATTAATTCTTATTTCTCATTGGGTTCCGAGTTTTCTCTTCGCATAGGTATGGATTTTAATAAAGCAGATTATTTGCAAATGGTATGGTTTGGTGGAAAACAGTGCAACTGTTTCTATGATTGGATTTGTTCTGTTTTATTTGTTATTGTACATTCAAGGCTTTTAAGGCCAAGCGCTTCCTCGTCGTACAATAAAAAAAAAAAAAAAAATTCAAGGAATATAGTAGGTACATTGTTCACCAAAGGGAGATGACCATACAATGGTATTATTTCTTAGTTGATGCTCTATTCATCAAAAATATGTTGTAGGTTAGGTAGGTACCTATCTATATGTTTAGAAGAAGCAAGTGGCCAGTATCATTTTACTTCATTATGTTTCATAATGGTTTTGATAACATACTTTTGAAAATATATACATAATAAGTAATTTTTCACTTTTTCTTTAATGACATCTGCTTTACATAGAAGGTTCCATATTAAAGGGAGCCCTATTAGTAAGTTCAAAAAAATATGAACATACCTACCCCATTATATCCAAGTTTTTAGTGTAGTTGGTTCCATTTTTTGTATTTGTATTCATGATGGAGAATTTATCTTTAATGAATGTAAAATACTGAAATCGCATTGGTTTAAAATTTGTCCCACCTATACTTACCTATATATTTCATAGCACCATCTAGCTTCAAACTGAGCATGGCTTGTAATATGGGACCTAAATTACAAATTTAAGACTAAGACAGAGCTTAAGGCAGAGCTATTACAAGCCGAGCTGTGCTTGATGCTTAAGGAACTAATGCTGACTACATGGAACGGGCTATTTTCACACCACCCTCAGTAAAGTTGTGCCCATATAATATCTGAGTAATGTTACTTGACAAATTGTGTCCATTTATCAATATCTGAGTAATGCTACTTGACAAATAAGAAGCTGAGCCTTCTCTTTTTTGACATATAGACAGAAAATTATGGTACAATTTTCATTTGAGTGCTACTCCGACTGTAAAAATAAGCACTAAGTGTTAACATCTTTTTATTCTGTGATCAACAAACATAATAGAATGTTTGTTACGTTTTCACAATTAAATGGTTGAACGGATCTTAATGGAATTTGGCATGGATAAAGTATATGCAATGGGGAACAACATGTTTTATCCGGGTTGGTACCTAGATACCACGCGGGACAAGCCGCGGGCAAAAGCTTGTTTACTGGCAGACTATATGTCTGTCGTGTTATGCAAAATATGTTAGTCACATCACCAGCATTATTTCAACCTCTAGGAAATGCAATTTTCAGGACTTTGGCGCGGGCATGTTTTAGCATGTATGTAGACAATTAATATATTAAAGTTTTGAGTATCTGTTTAACGCGGATATGGTCAATATTTTTATCATGATGTTTTTATTGTCAAGCAGGTGGCGACGATGAGGGAGCAGGAAGGCGACGGCCCGGAGAGCCGTTAGCCGGACTCAATGGATGAGTATGGCGGTCCGGCGGCGCCGCCCCGGCCGCCCAAGCCAACGGCGCGCGTCCACAGGCCGACGGGCGCGCGCCAGCCCACAGTATCGCTGCTGCGGCCGCGGCCCGAGGTGGAGCGCGAGCGCAACGCTTACGTGGAGGCCCCTCGACGCGCGCACGTCGCGCCCCCCACCGCGGCCGCCCACTCGGCCGCCCACCGGCCGCTCAAGCCGGTGACGACGCAGCCGGCCGCCGCCTCGGGCGACAAGCGGCGCGCCGGCACCCTCGCCCCCGACTCAATAGTGTGCGAGACGTGCGGGCGGTGCCGCTGTGAGCAGTGCGCACGCCCGCGGCCGCTGCCCTCGCGCTGGCTGTGCGGCCGCTCGTGCCTGTGCAGCGCCGAAGCTTGCGTGGACTACGCGTCGTGCATGTGCTGCGTGAAGGCGCTCTTCTACCACTGCGGGAGCGGCGAGGAGGAGGCGCGCGAGCCGTGTGCGTGCGGGCCGCGGCTGGCGTGCGTAGGCGCGCTGGCGCTGCCTCTGCCGTGCCTGTGGCTGTACTGGCCGCTGCGCGGGTGCGCGGCGCTGGGCGCGGCGGTGTACGCGCGTTGCCGCCGCGCCGGCTGCCGCTGCCCAGAGCCGCCGCCGCCGAGGCTCTCCAGTATTATCTAGTCCCGCCGCGAGCCGCCCGCGCGTCTCCGAAGCCGCCGGTCGAGCGGCGCGGCCGCCTTGTACAAATATTTATTGGCGAGCGGATAGCGCTTCGGACCGCGCGGGATGGACTCAGTGATCGCTCGATGGTTTGTGGTGTGTGGAGTGTGGTGTAGCAGGGCCGACGTCGGACGAGTGCCCCTGACCGTGTGAATCGTCTATGAGTACCTTGTAAATATAGTTGTATGGTGTGAATGTACGTGAACGTGTCGCTCGAACGTCCGAGTCTCAAATTTTCTTGAGACCGAAACGTGTCATAAAAACGTTAGTATTTTGGATTCCACACAAATCCAGAGAAGATTAATAAATGAGATATAAAGCATACTTATTAAGATGTAGATAATTTACCATTTATTTATTAACTGAATTTGTATTTATTTGTAAATAAAACGACGACATTATATTATAAATACGAATGTTTACTACATTTAGTTGTTTTTACTCAACCTTATTAAATCAATCACTTGAATTAAAAAAAAACTCAACAATTAAGTAGGTTAGGCCCTGTCATTAGACGTTTCCTCTTTTTCAAAGGAAAATTATAGTACTTCTGAACAAGTCACGAGTCCATTTTTTATATATGTATTACTTCAGGTACCTATCTACATTAAAGGTAAGCTGAAAGCATAATAGCTGAAATTTTTCTCGATAAAAATATTTATTGAAAATGGTATGTTTCAAAATTTACAAGAGAAATATTGTGATAACTACAATGAATATTGACTGACGATATATTTTAAATGATATGTTACATGTTGATCTACATTAAAGGTTAGCTAGTTTTTGATACCAATTCAAAGTTAATTTCAATCATGAGTTATTTAAAAAACTAAAGGCGCACCGCGCGCCCGCCTTTCAATCAATAGCTCTGTGACCACTGTCGACGTCGGACGTGCGCTTGTCGTCCTCGCAGCGGTTAGGCAACCTAGACTCAGAATAAATATTAGGACGAATTTATTCATATGGTCACATAACCTACCTACATACCAGCAAAGCGATCTCAGAATAAGAATTATCAAAAGGTTTTATTTACGTTGTCACCTCATAATCTGCCGCGATTTTAGCTGCGTAGCGCGCCTTAAGCTAATGGACTTCGTATCCAAATAATAATAAAAACAACTAGCCAGTTAACTTGTGAGGTGCTGAGAAATACACTCAGTATGTTTAAAGTAGGTTGGTACCTACCACTGAGTAAATAGGTACCTACCTAGGTATATGTGTTTATTTGTTTGAATTATTTATATTCTATCTTCCGTAGTAACAGACCCTATGATTATGAGTGGTAGTTAGGTAGGTATCAACTAATATAATTATTCACATGGGTACAGATAATCATTGTAATATATGTCTAAGTATCTAATAGGAGATCATGAACAGAAGAAAATCGTAAGTAGGAAGGTAACTAGGTAGGTACTCACCAAACAAAATGAAATCCGTCGTATTGCAGTAGACAGGCGGCAGACACGTGATGTTTTTTTCTTAGGACCTCGTTGGTATTAAAAAACAGAAATCGCTCAAACTGTACATACCTATCTCATTTGAATTAGTTGGTAGGTCAGAATATACATAAATAAACAAACAAAGCGCAGTTCTTAGGATAACGACATTACGAATGATAAAAATGATGCTGTTTTGTTTAGTATTGTACCTACATGTTAAAAACTTCAATTCGTTCATCCTTTAGTCCAATACAATACAACGAGAATCCAAAACACTTCGCTGGCTTTGTTTCGTTAGAAGAAGAACTTTTATGCATGGGGTGGTTATTGTCGCTATTGTGCCGATGCAGCCAGAAAACGCTGACATAACATGACAGAGCTTGTACAAAACGCATAGACTATAAATGAAAATCTATAAAATTCAAAATCCATATATAGTAGACTATAGTAGAGTTGCTAGCTGCGAATCCAATAGGTATATTTAGCCAAAATTATTTTTAGGTTTTCGAAAAGTCTTTGTTTTTTTGAATCCTCATCTGTGCGTTTTAAAGTGCCAGGTACTAGATTAACTCCAAAACGTAAGTAACAATTTGCACAGACACATACCTATTGATCGAGTTAGCGAAGCGAACGAGATCTCTAGATAAGTTGGGAAATCCGGATGTATGTTTGTTTGTTTGTATGTATGTTTGTATGTATGTGGCAATGTTTGTGACGGCATAACTCTCGAACAGATTATCTGATTTTCATGAAATTTTAACTGAATAGAGAAAACATATATACAATTTGATTATTAGTTTTTGAGATATTGGGGTGAAAAGAAATACAATTTTTCGCCCATATCTTTTGAATGGCTGATCTGATCAATTCAAAACTTTAAACATGTAGAGATTATATAAATACTCATCAATTGTTACGAGGATTTTTTGACACTAGAGTAGTTTTTGGGAAATATGGGTGATAAGTGCGACGAGAAGATTTATGGCTTGTGGGATGTCATTTGAAAGAGTATCGACTGCACATTAATAAAATATTATATTTAACTTTTTATTAGTGGTGGTTTTCGTTACTAAGGGATGCGTTACGGGGTTAAATCGCTTGGAATGTCTTGTAGGATAGACTGTTAAAGGGGATCGACTTCACAATTCACTTTCTTTTGATTTGCTGAAACCACTCCTGTATTTACATGGTTTGCAAAAGGGGTAAATAAGATTGAAGTTTTGAAAATGTGTAAAAACATGAAATTTAATATGAAAGGGGTTGAGACTGCAGATTTCAAAATAAGTTTATTTTTGCTCTAATTAGGGGTGGTTTTTAAGATGAAGGGGCAAAGGATGATCAGATCATCAGGTCTTGTAAGATAAGAGAGGGTA
This sequence comes from Venusia cambrica, assembly GCA_951394065.1. NCBI lineage: Eukaryota > Metazoa > Arthropoda > Insecta > Lepidoptera > Geometridae > Venusia > Venusia cambrica. The sequence continues at coordinate 9,577,426 of OX596035.1, forward strand.
TTCGAAATTTCTTTAAAACTGGTCTATATATCTATTGTCATTCACTCAATAGGGTAGGGAGTCGATAAAGTCCGTGAATTACTTTAGTGGCTTCATGCAAGGGCTTTGTGCATATTCCATATCAACAGTCCACTGCAATATGGAAAAAACTTCTTCTATATCTGTAAGGTACGGCCATTATCATCATGCTAAGCAGATTGGTACTCACAGATACGTTTACACAAGTTTTGTTTACCAACGCAAAGAAAAAAGCTGCTGCCTTTTTGGTTGACTTTACGTCATCCGTGGACTGGAGGGGTAGATTTTTAACCACGACTACTCCGGCAACAGTTATGAGAGCACTTTTCAAAACGAATCAACCTTTGTTTCATGTTAGAAAGGATATTATATTACGTTAGCATCAAGAGAGAGCCTCGAACATTCAGGTGAATAAAGAGAGTTCGAGAAAAAGTGCTTAAGTAAAGTGAGAAGAAAATCTCCGTCACAAACCAGACGTCACGAGATCTCAGTTCGGGGCGAACTACTAGTATTTTTAACTTTTCTATGTACATATATCAATGTAGATAGGTACGTTGATATAACTACATACGCTTACGTTTAACCGCCTCTGTGGTCTAGTGGTTCGCCTAGCTGTGTCAGATCAGCAACGAGCGTCCTGATCCAGATTCAGAATTTTTGTGTCATATTGGTACTCAGCTATTGATAATGATCAGCGCTCAAGCTAACTATAAATATGAAACAAAAATTTGGAATCGGTTGCTGAATCGGTTCGAGCGTTTCCGGCTTTAGGAAAAGATGTGGTATGTGATTTTATGTGTCCTTATAACATTTTGTAAATTATTGAATTGTTGTGTTCCGGAATCTAGAGGTAAATTTGCTAGTTCCTCTGTTTGTTGAAGATTATGGGTGAATTGTGCTTCCACATTTGGCCTTATCTACTTGAAAATCAGATGAGAAAACACCAAGCACACCCCGTACAAAAAAATAACAAAGTTTAAAGAAAATCGATATGATGGTCCTGACTATTTTACATTTAATCTAAGGTGATAGAGTTACCTACATAGTTTTCGAGTGATCTGGTAGTAGAAGTATCCCCTTATTACATATCGAAGGTCAACAAGTTTGACTATAATGCTCTGCAATGCACTGTGAGGCCGAGCGATAACGGGTCAACTCGCAGGAAGTGGCTGCGGCGGCGGCGTCGTCGTTTCAAAGACCATTCTGCCAGAAGATAACAGCTATTTGTTGGGTAATCGGTAATTATGACCGCAGTGACGATCGCTAGCCTATCTCGTTTAATATACCTACTAGATCCTTCTAACTTTAAGGACAGACAGCAAAATCAAAACCTTAAAAAAATTACTGCCACAGACTGCTGAGCTGAGTTAGCATAAAAACATTTAATCATATTTGTGTGCACTGCACGGAGGAGTGTAATTTTTCTAGATACTATAATATATGGGATCATTATAAAAAACTGTTTATGAGATGTACCTAAACCAAGTTGAAAATTACCGATAAAATTCCTTACAACGCGTGCGCTGCGAAAGCTATTGATGATAACATAATGTTCCTACCGCATGTTCTACAGTTTTAGAAAACATCAATACCTACAATATATACTGTGATAGGTACCGTAATATCCAACTAGAGTTATGTCACTATTAACCTACTTTTAAATGTTTAAAAAGTTAAAAGAAACGCAGCCAGTAGGTACCGACTACTCCTTAACCAAATATTTTACTTCACATTCAAGGCTGTTGATTATTTTTTGAATAATTCAAATCGGACATTCTATTCATATATATATATATAAGATATATATATATATATATAATTCCTTCCAAAGATATATATATATATCTTTGGAAGGAAACTTTGCTTAGTTATTACTGATATAATTTAGCTTGGCTAGGATTTTGTACACTAAACGTTTGTATGGAACTTTTTAATTGATGGAAGGGAACACAAAACTTTTGTTTTAACTGCTTTTAAAAAATCAGCTCATAATAGAAACCAACCTGATAATTATGAGCTCTCTGTACAAAGAGTAGATAGGTATACAACGTGCGAGGGTTCTAGCCTGTATGCTCTGTACTGTAGGTACATTATACTTACATAGTAAATAGTACATTACATTCAACTCAATAACAAAAAAGTCTTTTTTTTTATCAAGTTTAATTAAAATAAAAATGAAAAAATCCTAGTTGTTTCTTCAATAAGTGTTAGCTAAACTGACATTCAGTGAAGAGAGAACAAAATTATTTGAAATAGGTGAACTCTTGAACAGGGTAGGTATAACTTCGCCATAAATACCACACGGGGAATGTGTTGAATGTGACCGAGGCGGTTAAAATTGATAGAATTTTAACCGCCTCGGTCACAACACATCATGTTATTATGTCGACAGAATTAGGTAAGTTTCCCTACTATATAAGCTTTGCTTGATTTGGGGATCTGGCCACAAACCCAAACTGAGCAATGCTTGTAGTTCTAGCTACAAGCGTTGATTCGAGATCTAGACGCAAACTAAGGCGATGAGTTAATATCATATTTTTTATTATCACATAAACGCTTAGGTATGATGTTAAATTTTGTGTCAACATAGGTTAGCAGCTTATCTCGAAAATGGGTTGATATCTTGTGTACAAATTGGCGACGTTGCAAACTGCGGTCACCATGATGACCTGGTGACCGCAGTGATCATATTGTGTCCATTAGGCACCCAACCAACAAATACGGAGCAATCTGCGCGATACGGAGCTGTGATTTGCAGAACCTTTGGATAAATTTAGTAGCTAACTGAAAAGAGAGCCCTCATCATATTTTCACCTTCACTAAGGTTACATATAACTAATTACGTAAGTAAGCCATCGATAATTGCTAACGATCTCGCTATTTATTATAAACTAGCTGACCCCGCACGTAATTTCAGCTCTTATAAGCCCACTGCTGAACAAAGCAAGTTCTAGGAAGGCTCGCTCCATTGTAATAGACGTTATTCTAGTCCAGGCAATCCTTGAGATCCAAAGCTGATCCTACGTACATGTATAAAAAACAGGCTCAGGATCATGAGCTGCTTCTATCCATCTACTCCACTTAGCTCCCGGTGAGGTCGCGGCCAATTCGTCTGCTAAGTGTGGAAATTCAAGAGCTCAACCACCATTTTTCAGATTAAAAAATGCTTTCATACTTAGGTAGGTACCTTGGCCACTGAATCTTAGGTAAGCACTGCAAAAATATTTTTAGGTGATACAACTGGATTTATTATATGAATATCTCATATTACATGAATATGGGATATTCATTTAATATATTTCAAGTCAACACCAAAATTCATACAACAAATGTTTCATCAATTAGGTACTTACTTTGTTTATTATTTAGTACAACTTTCATGTCAAACCGTTAATATAGACACTTTTCAAAATAGGTACCTATAAAATTTAAAAAAAAAACTTTTTCAACCCTGTATTAACTACTTGGACGCGGTAGATTTTAAAACATATGATGAGGTATATATAATCGTTAATCATAAAGATTATTTATACTTAGTTTTGTGCTTTAACTCCTGTCCATTAAAAATGTTGGTACCTACATACAAACGTTTTTACTCCTTTTTACCCTTTTAGAGGAGTGGAGATATAAAAAGTTTACATGATCGTAACCAACGATATTATTTATACTTGTGCAAAGTTTCATTAAAATGTATGGAGTAATTATGCAAAGTTACATTCAAATCTATGAAGTTAATATAAAAAAAAACTTTTGTATGGTATGCCCGATTTGAATAATTCAAAAAGCTGTCTACTTAGCGTGTAACTGCCTCGACTACGAAGGTTTATTTAGAAAAGGATTAACACCAAGTTACAAATATTTTTTTCCAAACGCAATCAACCTTATGGTTTCCCTTTTAGGTATCGGTGTTCGCGGGCATCGTGAAAAATTCAATCACATATTTTTTCGCCACGATAAAAGTGAGTGAATAGCACGCGCCAAAAGAAGTATAACTTCAAAAATGGAGATTGAACAAATTTGTTTAGGTACCTAGCTGTAGCTGGTTGACTGATGAGTAACTGACTGTCAATAAACGCACAGCCAAATGTGGAAAGCCTAAACTAGAGACGTGAATTAGGGTGCTACCCTTCTGCCGCGTAAGTAACCAAGTCTCGGGCATCCTCTGGATTTTAATTTAATTACCATAAGCTGCTATTAACCAACTGTCAGTTAGAACTAGAACCGGCTTACCGGCCCAATCAACCCACAACGGGAATGAAATATCGCTCTTGGACTCAATGGAAACAACTTGGTGCGAACTAGTTTTTGTATGGGTGGACTCGTGGGAGCCAACAATGTGAACGAGGTAGGTACTTAAGATGTTCCTGCGTAGGTAGGTATAGATCTACAAAATAGTCTACCTAGGCACCAAAGTATTATGGCAAATTGGAAAAGTCAGATACCAAAAAGGTTTACTTATCATAATTATGATATAAGTTGCCTTTTAAAAAAACGCTTTGTAAAATGTGTCTTTTAGCTTTTGTTTCTATAACAAAAAGCTTTTTGTCAGTTTTACATGGGCATGTAAGTAGGGTATTAGCGGTCACATCGTTGTGTGTGTGGTGGGATTAAATGACAGACAACCCAAGCCATTTCATTGGGAAGGTATTTACCAACATGTCTGGTTTGAGATGTCACCACGACACTAACTGATATCATGCTGATATCACTCTCACGTTACATAGCGTACTACACCAACTACTACTATTACTACCATCTATTCACCATACCATAGACAGCCGAATATCACAAAATATAGGCTAGGTTCAGTTACCTACTTCATAAAATAATCTGTTGCAATCTTACAATAAATCTACTCAAGCTTGGTTCTCGTTTGTTATCACGCCCTCATTAGGTACAGGCAGGGAGTAAAATAATAGCACAGAAGCAGAATTCTTTACACATGATACGTGTAAAGTTATAGCGCAACTAAAAAAAAGGAATAGGTGCACATAGTTTTTTTTATCCATACGTAGTGTGTTCCAATAAATAAAGTAATAATGATAATAATAACAAAATTAATCGAAATCTACCCTTTTGTTTTATGAATCGGTGATTTTGATGTCAGGCAGGCGTGGATATTAGTGTACTGTGGGCGTGTTCCTCAGTTTATGAATGTTGGTACTCTTTAGCTCATTGTTGTCGGCGGCCGGATGCGGGTAGCTACGACCGCGTCATCGTCGTTGTCGGCCGCGGTGTCCGTCCGTGCAGTAGGTACTTTGTTTATTCTGTGGCCATAGTAACCTTATTTTAAACTGTGGTCCGGCGGACGGACGCGCGTCCGCTCGCTCCTCCGCACTTCGACCACATCCGACTACAATGGAATTCAGAGTTTACAGCAGGTATTATAGTTCGGTTACTGTAGTTTAGTTACAGTCATAACGTTCAGTCAGTTTAAACGCGCGAGTGATGCTTCTGGGTTTGCGTTACCGTTTTCCATCATTCGGGCCGTACCTATCTATCTATGTGCCTGTTTGCCTTCTCAGTGGTACCTACCTACTTATACAAAAAAAAACTGTCAACTGGTACCTTCCTTTAGTGATCATCCGTGCGGTTACCGCACGGATGATCAATAAAGGAAGGTACCCTCACAGATCAATAACTATGTAGTCTATATAGCTGTATATGTAGGTACGATAGGCGTACATATACACCCATAACCCAGTCTGAAACAAAATGATCTGAAATGACAAACATTCAAATAAAATTTAACTACGAGCATATTTATTATGAATTCTGACCTGGAAGGTCGTCAGTTCTGAATTGTAAATATTTTAAATTATTGTAAGTTTTTTACTATGCAGAACATAAAACATAGTGATGGTTTGTGAAAACTATTGATTTTCGCTTAAGAGTAGGTTCGAGTTCTAGTCACAAAATATTTTAATAACATCATTGTATAAAGGGCGTCCAGCCTCCAAAGGCAATGCGTGCTCTATCTAAACCCACATCTTCAAAAGCGCAATAAAAAGTATACTTACCTCAAAATAGAAGTTTACGACAAATATCTAACCTAACCTACCCTACTAGGTTAGGTAGGTTTAAGTTGCTCTTATCCGTACAAATATTATAAATTCTACAGCAAATCCGTTTGTTTATTTCTTTGTTGATTGTTTGTTCCTTTTTGACGACTTAACATCATACCGGATCTTGTTTTTTTTTTTAATTGCATTAGATATTGAATCCTGGGGAAAAACATAATCCAATTTTTATCCGTGTACCACGCGAGCGAAACCGCTGGCAAAATCTCGTGTTAAATAAAACTAAATCTGACTGGGAAGATGGGAGTTCATTCATGCTACGATGGGGTGGCTGATACGTACGCACGCAATCCCCCTTCCTATTCTACAGCTCCATCACAAAGGATGTCGTACTCGTTACGTTCACGTTGCGAGGAAGCGTGAATTGATTTTATTTGGTTCTGCACTTTATAATTTATTTTATGAGATATCTGATGAAAACTTACCTTATCATAGGGAAATCAAGTGATACGCCGAAATCTAAGTTATCTTTTCTTCCACATAATCAATACTGCAGCCCACTGCTAGACCTACTTAGGTCTCCCCTAAGTTTCGCCACTGAGTCTGGTTTTCAGCTCTCCCCAAGTTTCGGATCAGAGTAGAAACTGATGCTGGCTGGTCGGAAATTATGAAAAACAAATAAATAGTATAGTATAAATAGTATATCTTAATAAGGTACTACTCAGGAAAGTGAGAAGGTACTGATAAGATGGATATTTTACCATGACAGATTATTTTATAACGTCATTTATATATATGTAGACAAGTAGACAAGTCAAGAGATGAAGAAAGAACTGCTACAACGACTATACCTTAAATTCAATAGGCACAGTAAGAAAAAAGAAGTGTAGGACCTAAATAAAGTCCAAACCAACCAAACTCTGAACGGATCATGAGCCACCTATGAAAAGTTAGCTACTAACTACGGTCCGTAAGCATAGACAGAGCTGCTTAGCTAGCACATATCATTACAGACTGGTTTAAATCTCTGCTCAAGCAGAAAACAAGGCTAGATTTCTTGAAGACGTATCAAAGTACCATCTTCTGTTGCTTTTCCACTCTATCGCATAACATTTTTAAGTACTAGGTAAATCTCCATGGTAAAATACCTAGTTTTTAAACCTACGATGCTATAGATCGGAGAAGAAACAGAGGATGGGACGAGACAGGGAGGCGTGGGCGATTCGTGTGGAACTAGTGATGTAGGTGTAGTTAATTATACTAAACTTGATACGTAATGGTTATTGACGTTTACCGATTCAGGAACATACCATGACATTGACATCAGACCAAATATTAACGGTAATAACTTAAACTCACGTTTAAGCAAAACTTACATTTTACTGGCCTTTACTTGTCTCGGTACTCGTACATAGCCCGACGCAAAAACGAGTCCCATAGGAAGGAGTAACTCCATAAACGAAATAATAGTCTAGTATCAAAGTTACACTAGGTTTGTAACTTCTCTTTACCTAACCGCTACACCACTAACTCACTCCTTGAGATATGAATCTATCCTTTTCTAATTTAAAATGTCGTATTTTAACTATTATACCTATATTTTCATTCGTCATCGTTGTTGTCTTGCTTAGGGCTAGACCAGACAGCTGGAGCTGGACCACGTTATAAAAACTCTAAACGGATTCCTCAACACACCAAAACAGACATCACTAGTAGTAACTAGGAGGATTATCTGTGTATGCGTGGGCTTATCAGCGTGGGCGAATCCGCAGCTCCCCCCGCCTGCTCTCCTTATACTTATTCCCGTTTGGGCATTGAAATGTGCGTGTCACGATAGACCTGATGACGTCAACGCATTATTTAAATTATCAAAGGCAACGATCTTGCGCGTTTCATTATCGATTTGTTAAATTCACAGCAAGCTCATCCATAATCGTAATCCAAACGTATTCCCTGTACCTATAGATTGAATGGACGCTCTTTCTGGCAAAGTACTACGTAACGTGGGTACGTAACGTTTATGTAGGTATTTACGTACGATTCTGCTAGAGGACTTTTTCAAGAAGAGAGTTAATAGGCACCTGGGTAGGCTCGCTCCATCGTAGCGTAAATCGCATTCTTGCCTGTGTAAGTTTCGTGGTCAAGAGCCGAACCATTGTAAAAAAGGACTCTTACGCGATAGGTGGTAGGTAACTAACCTACTTAAATTCTAGTTTTTTTTTAATAGTACTTACCACTTTATATTTTTGATTACCCACTTAAAGTGATTACTAAACTTACATATAATTAATTATTCATTTAAATAATTATTTTTAAAGTAGGTATACTTCTTTATGCGTGTTTGGGTGTTTTTTTTACGATGAGCGCGCACATCAAAAAGGCGCCCGAAAGTGACACCATGAAGTTGGTTGGTAATTGTCTCTCAAGTTTTCTGTCATATTTATTTATTATTTACTATTATTATTATTTAGTGAGAACTGATAACTATATATATTTAAGGTACCTATTTCAAAGAGCATAAAAGTAATAAGGTAGTTAATAATATATATTTATATATATAAAGTATGTATATAAAACTACAATAGGAATGGACGTGGATAAAACACGTAAGTAGATACTTACGTGTTTTATATCAGTGGAGATAAAAATATAAATTCATACATAATAAATATACATGTATCTATTTGTGTGTGATAATAAATTAATTTAAATAATAAATTGGGTGTTATAATAAATGGTGAGGATTTTTTATAAATGATACATAAGGTACCCATACTAAATTGTTCATTGTTTTTTTTTAAATTTTGTGAATAAGCCAAGTTGACTCTTGTTGTGCTCTTGAAAGTTCTTAACAATTTATCCTCGACATTTGACTGAAAGCAGATACCTTCATAATAATCAGTTATAACATTTGCATAAATTTGACTGCAGTTACTACAAAAATGTACAAGACAGCAAATATGAATTTCATTTTGACATTGGCATACCGATGGCACAGTGCTAATATGGTGCCGTATACGCAGTTTTTTTATCTAATTTCTAGCAACTGACAACTTTTATAAAATGTATTCGGGAGCGGTCGGGCGCGCTCGGATGCGCGTGCGTCGTACTCGGCCCCGCAGGAAACAGGAAGTGGACTAACCGCGGGCTTCCGCTCCCAATCGCGCCGCTGCCGCCGCCGCCGAGCAGCTCTCGCCCGCTGCTGCACGCGCCTACTGTTTTATTCACAATCACACTAACCGACCTCATCAGCTTTCATCACAGCTCTACATAATGTGTGGAGCTTTTGGAGAGGTTTTAAAAAAAATACTTGCATAATAATATTAATAAGTATATACTTTTGGTGGTTTTAGGACAAAAGGTTGCATTGCAAGTGCATTATGAATAACACATGACTTATGATTTATGATGCTTTTATAGGGATTTGACTTGACAACTCGAAATAAGTTTATCTGCTAAGTAAAACCTCCCCTTCCTTATTCGTCATGATTATGTAAGTAGGTACCTACAATTCGAAATGTAAGTACCTACTTTTAACACAATTTCGTTCGCCAGATTTCGGTTCGAGCTGAACTAGAACTATAGTAGGGCCAATTTATCATCTGTCTGTTTTAGCTTCAAAGTGAGGTGACCTGCAAATTATCGATCGATTTTCGATTGTAAATTATGGAAACAGAATAGTGTAACAAAAAAATGCATTTATTCAGTTGAGCTATTTGAATAATAGCTAGTGTTGTCATCATCATCACTGCTGTCCGCACTCAGAGATATGTTTAAGTAATTTATTTTGAACCATATTGTCTATTCTCACATCTCGTTTAAATCATCTGAAATTATTTTCTTTGTTTTCTCGACGACTTTTCTCCAGTCTTCCGTAGTGACTTCTGCACTCGCAGTTTGTAGCAGTGCCAACATTTTTGCAGTACTGAACGCTCAGTATTGTTGCACGCTGCAAGACCCTTTATTTGTGCCCAAATAAGCTCGAAATGAAATGATTTTTAAATGATTTCGATAACGAATAAGGAATAGAGAGGTAAACGAATAACTTCGTGTCCATGCTAGTTCATCGATTACATATATAGCGAGGCTTAGACGGCTTAGTTGTTTTTACGAAATTCAACAACTCAACTACTTCTAGGCTGACTAGCAGCTTTTCAAATCACTCTTTAAAAATCTTAAGGTTCATTTCCTCATGGTAATCACTCGTAGTTTAAGACGGGAATGCGAGGAGGCAGTCTGGAATAAATCTTTGAGAAGCTGAGTCCGCGTGACATATAATAAGGCGCGCTCCTTTTCCCGATGGAACTTTTGAGGCGGAGGCCACTGTGTCATCGGTCCATGTCTGTGAAACGGTATGCTTTGGATTTAACCATGTTTCGTCAATAAACACGACATTGTCCCAATATGTTATATCCAATTGATTTTAAAACCTTTTACAGTGACGATTTACGGCCTGAAAATAAACTTGCCTCTTTTAATGAAACCATTCGTTTTTTTTTCGTGTAGGATATTCCTTTCTTGATCCATAAATGTGGTTGCGAATAGCAGAGCAGCATCAAAATCGTCAACGCCAACAATTTTCTTTTCTCTCTTTCTTTTTTTCGGTGTACGTACCTAAAGTATTCTCTTATAAGCCTGATGGTCCGTATTTCTCTTTGAGAATTTGGGTCTGTTCTCTTCCCCATTCCTAATGCTATGGCAACGCATTCTCTCGCATGAGTCACAGGTAAAAAAGGCCTAACAAAAGGTTAACAGATTCACGTTCGAAATAATCGCTCAATTACTACCAGTTCACAAGATTTAATGTTCAGCGTTTTTCGTCGTTTCGACATGGTAAAGCACAAATCTTCAAGCAATCGGAATACAAATTATAGCCAGGTAAACATCAGAGTAAGTTGAGTCCAATAGATGAGAAGGTTCAGAAGAAATTATCAGAGAACACACCAAAAACGCACAGTTACTTCGACTACAAAAGACTATATACCATGTAACTGTCACTGGTTGACTTACTGACTGACAGAAAAAATACAAATAAAAGCAAAGAGCTTTCATACTATGTGTCTCCTATGAAAATCTAGCAACCGCCTCCTCAGGAAAAGCAGGAGATTGCCAACATAATCAAGATGGATAGCTTTGGTAGAAAATATTTCCAACTAGACCACCCGTTTTCTTTAAAATCGAATAGATCTACTATAAGTAGGTTAAAATTGAACTTAAAAAACAGAAAAATATACTGTTTATTTTACTGCTTTTAGCTGCGGTCTCCTTTAGGGTAAAATATTGTGTGCCAAAAAAATGTGTGTTATTTGACAAAGTAAGTCGTAAAATTGCCTTATTTTATAATTATTACAATAAATACACGGTGGCCCATAAGTCCTTTGAAATTTAAATTTCGAATAAAATTCAAACGATGCGCAGGAATGGCGCGCGGGGTACGGGGGAAGCACCAACGGTCTTTCGGAATTCAGTCGCCATGGAGCGTTTCACTGGTGCGGACCGTGCTTTTTGTGTGCGCGAGTTTTATCGCAACAATAATTCTGCTACCGTTGCGCGGCGTAAATTTCGAGAACATCACAATTTACGCAACTTTAACGACACTCCAAGTATTCAAACGATTAAGAACTGGGTTACTAAGTTCGAGGAGACTGGTTCTACGTTGGATAAAAAACGGTCAGGTCGACCAAGGACATCACGCACGGAAGAAAACATCGACGTAGTGAAACAGTCAATTCGTGAAAATCCTACCCAGTCTATTCGTAAGCGTTCCAGTGCATTAAACTTATCCAGAACTTCATTACAGCGGATTTTAAAGAAAGATTTACTTCTTCACCCTTACAAGATTCAATTAGTACAGGAATTAAAAGATACTGACCCTATGCACAGACTAAATTTTGCAAATGAAATGTTCGGCCACTTTACATCGTTTAATAACGTGTTATTCTCTGATGAGGCTCACTTCCACATCAACGGCCATGTCAACAAGCAGAATTGTCGCTACTGGAGTTGCGAAAATCCAAATCGCAAACATGAAAGGCCCTTACATAGCCCTAAAGTGACAGTTTGGGCGGCTATGTCAGCGCATGGCATCATAGGCCCTTACTTTTTTGAGGACAGCAGAGGTCGCGCGGTTACTGTTAATTCGCAGCGCTATGTGGCAATGATCGAGAACTTTTTTGCACCAGAGTTGCAGAATTTTCCAGGCTTCAATACGCGGACCTGGTTTCAACAGGATGGAGCAACTGCCCATACCTCTAACACCGCTATGCCCGTCGTTCGTCAACTTTTCCCTAGTAAAGTTATCTCTCGAAGAGGAGATATTGCCTGGCCACCACGTAGTCCGGATCTGACCCCAATGGACTTTTTCTTATGGGGTTATCTTAAGAGTAAAGTTTATGAAACCAACCCGCGGTCAATCGTTGTCTTGAAAGAAAATATTCGACGAGAAATGGTAAGCATTACAGAAGTTACTTGCCGCGCAGTGATGGACAATTTTAGACGTCGCTTACAGGAGTGCCGCGATCGTAACGGATTACATTTAGACGATGTAATTTTCAAAAAATAATTCCCATTTTATTAAGATTACTTCCAAATAAAAACCTTTTTCATATTGTAATTAGTTTTTTTTTAATGATTTTTTTACATTTCAAGGGACTTATGGGCCACCTTGTATGTATGTTTAACTGAAAAAAGTCGATTGTGCAGTTGAAACTTTGAAAATGTTGTGTGCGTTACAACGTTATGTTGTTATCTGCAGGTGAAGTGTCAAATGTGACGTATTAACGTGGTCTACCTATAGGTACTATAATTTTGTTCTCACAGATTACCTTTGCCTATATTAATATGTGATCCAAATGGATGCGATCTATATCATATCTGAAAATAAAAAAAAATTTGGTAAACAAGTATGGTAATAGGTAAGTACCTAACCTAAGACAGTAGGTATGTATAATGTATCTAAGTACCTATTAAAAGATTTGAAGAAAAATAACGTTAGTCGATGCTAAGAGACCATCTGCTTCCTTACACCACCACAAAAAAAACACAGGTCACATCACAATCATTGGCATCTTTTTGCTTGAGCCAACTAACAGGTAAATGATGTAAGTAGTCTAGGTAGAAAGTATAGCCCACACAGATAGCTAAGAAGATAACTTATACTCAGTTTGGTTTAGATTAAATTTAGCACTTAATATTTACAACGCTGATGTGTCCCTTTCCTATTACATATATAAATATTTTGACTTCAAAAATGTACAGTGGTTGGTCTGGTTGGCAGCGATTAAATGAATGATCTTTTTTTTCTGTTAAATATAGACAAAATCCTACGACTGCGATTTTTTCTCAGATACCTACCCTAAATTTACCTGTAAAAAAATATGAAGAAAAAAAATGGCATTGGTCTACAAAAAACCGAACGATTTAGCTAATATTCCATCAAGCTTATTAAAATTTCAAAAGCAATACTAGCGGAAACAATAATTGATTCGAAAAGGAACATACGCATCCGGTGACAGCTAGTGATGCCATACGCTTCGGCTGCACTATGGCTGCACCGGAACCGGATGTGACGCGCCCCTTTCTTTCCCTTCTTGACTTGAATGCGCTTGGGCTTGCTTTGCACTCATTGAACAACCGTGGGAGAGTCAGTTCGGAACTAACCGTGACGTCGTCCTTATGAATGGAGTTCACTTGGTTCAATGGCATTCACACACTACTACGAACGATTGCTTCTGATTATTAGCCGACTCTAATAGGCAACGTGCTAGGCAAGATAGCAGTGCTTCCCGAAAAAGGTAAGTAAAGGTCAGCCGGTAAGGTAGGTACCTAACTTTTGGTGTATTGTACACCAAAATGTTAAATGACAAAACTAAATGACAATATTATCGCTTAAAAGCTATCTCTTTCAGAGTTTCAGTTACACGGTAGGTTTTTTTTAAACACACAATATAAACTTACTTATCCACCTACCTACCTACCTAATAAGTTGACTGGTTAGGGAGGTAGGTTAGGTACCTACCTATATATACTTCGTAAAATATCGCATCACATTTCACCTTTGTGGTTTGTCACTTGTTAGTGGGTAGTGTTGGTGGGTGAAGTGGGCGAACGACTATTGAAATACGAGGCTCTGGGACGCTACCGCCGACGGCGAAGCCGATCTCCATTGATGGCTTTAAATTAGCTCCATGAGAACTAGAAACGTTTTAGGTTTGTGTCATATCCGAAATGGCGTTTCCCATCTCAAAAGTGTACACATGTTATGAAACCTATCCGTTCAGTACATTTGACAGTAAAAATCGTTTCTAGTTCTCATGAAGCTAATTTAAAGCCATCAATGGAGATCGGCTTCGCCGTCGGCGGTAGCGTCCCAGAGCTATAGGTATAATAGATGCGATATACTCGTAGGTAAGTACCTACATAATACTTGCTACCTACCACATTTGCTAGGTTTGTTCTTGGTAGGTAGTAGGTAGTACTCACAATCGCAATCGCCATTCAACCCACGCTACTGGCTGTGTAATAAATAGGAATAAACATACCTAGATATATTATTTAGATTATATTCTAGATTATATTCTACACAGAGCCATCTAGCCCTAAACTAAGCCAAGCTGGTAATACGGAAAATATGAAAAGGTACGTAGGTACTTATATATTTTTGTCGATAGATAATGACTTACCTTTGATAAAATTTAACAACCATACGCAGAACAAGCATCTAGCCTAGATAAGATTTATTATCTTACTATAACTTATTAATTACCTATATGATTTTGATATTATGATTCATCACACAAATGTTTGTCCCAGGTGGTAATTGAACCTACAACATAGAAGGCAGAGCTGGCTACTAATACCAACTGAGCTGTGAGGCTTGTCAAAAATAATTTTAAGGAATAGGTATCTACCTAATAACGCTAAATAATGAGTGCTTCGAATTTTATATGTTGCAACTTATTACCTATGTGGTATATATATAAGTAAGCTTGAAATGCCAATATAAACAGTATTATTAATATCTAGTTAATATATGGGATACCATACCTACCAGTAGTTTGTTGAAGCCCATTAAAGTACCTTCCTAATCTCTATAACCGAATTTAAAATGTCAGCTGCTACTTCCCTTTCTTAGGAACAGCATTCGACGCAGCCGAGGATCGTGGGAGTAGAGTTGAAAGCAGATGGCAGGCAGGTACCGTTTTAGATCACTCAAGATCGTGATAAAAATCCAAGAATGGAGCTATTTACGAACGTATTATTAACACTATTAAAAATAATGAATGAGATAGCTAGCTGTCTATGAGTCCGGGGCATTCTGCTGAAATTTACGCGAGAAGTTATGAATGGTGTGCTTGGGTAGGTACACTACACCATTCATAAATTCATATCTGATGTACCTACCTGTAGTACTGTGTAGGCATTGGGTACCATTTTTGAATATGATTTGGTGCTTGACTGATCTTGTGGGGAAGATAATGTAAGCTCTATCCAAACACAAGTTCCAATACCATAGATACAATAAACTCTTTGTAGGTAGGTAACCCTACCACTGAAAACAGCATTTGTTAGACTACCTATTCATTTGTTCAATTTCGTTCGTTATATTAGTATATGAAGAAGTACCTGCCAAGGTAGGCATATGTTTAGGTTTAGGTACTTTACTCAGACTGACATAATGTTTCAAGTGAAAAGGCTTTCCTCTGATTTTGCGTTGGTACAAACAGTTTTTGAGGGCCCGTCGTTATGTAAAATGGAAGTGGGAATACCCGTTTAAAATTCCAAGACCGTAGTCATAATCATAATAACGCTGAAAAGAGTGACGAAACATTGCACGTGGTCGCGCTCAGTATTTCCCGATATTAATAAACATGCCTATCTTCATTTCATGCCTACACACATGGTCCCGAAATAAAAACTCAACTGAATGGGCCTAGAGTTGAGTGCGCGCGATTGATAAAATGTTAGTCCGAACTGAACGGCTTCAATGGAAGCATCTGGCGGTGGCGGCGGAGGGGCAGGTGGGCTGCCTGGCTGCCATCTTGTGAGCCCGAACAAAGGGTGAGCCACTTCTGCGAATAAAAAAATGAGGTACCTACGTAGGTAAGGTAGTCAGCTCTTACTTTCAGACTCAACAGCACAATGGACGCAGGTAGACGTCGTGATGAAGAAATTTACGATTAAAAACTCCATTGTTTCGTTTCGATTTTTAAATAGCACGATGCTAGCGATGATTTGAAATATGTTTCTTAATATATTCTTTGACGCAAAAGGAAATCTTTATCGATGCTTCTGTAACCAAGAGCAGGCAGACAAGCGGTGGCAGCGGTGATGGCTCATCGCGACGTCGATTCACAGATTAAGAAAGTATTTAACAGATCTCAAGTCTCAACTTTTATTAAATTAATTAGTGGCTGTCATTTAATCTGAGGAGCTCGTGTAGGTTGTAGTTGTAGGTGGGTGCGCTGCGCTCGTTCCCACGCTGCGCCCGCGCGCCGGAAACCGCCCGCCCCCCGCCCGCAGCCTCCGCCGACGCCCGAGCACTCCTGCTAAGCCCCGAAACGAAACGACGCTCACGAGTTCGTTTCCATTTCGCTTCCCTTCAAACCTAAAAACGGCTCGATGAACACACTCAGCTGCAAAATCGTGCCGAAGACACGCATAGGTAGCGAAATGTCTATTCATAGCACACACCCGTCAGATCCCTTTGCGTTTCTATCCGTTCTGTGTAGGTATTGCATACTATTACCATGCCGACCCGTCGGCCACTAGGTAGTGTTTTGAAGCATCCTTGGCTTTATATGTAAATATCTATAACTTTTACATAGATCATAGGTACCTTTGATAGAATTCGTTTCAGATTATGGAATTTTGGGAAATAGTACCTACCTAAAGAGTACCAATCTTCTGTGTAGGCTGGCTCTGCAAAAAGGGAACACAAAAAACAAAAAGAGACCGTATGAAAAAACGAGAATATTAATGAAATAATGTTTGTGAGGGAATGAGTATATTAATAACTGTTTAGAAGTGGTCTAGTGGTCCGCCCACCGGTGTCAGATTCAGAAGTCCCGAGATCGATTTCCAAGGGGATTACAATATTTTGCTTGGTCTGGTTGGAAGTAGGACTTTGTTTATGTCCGCCTGGCTAGCTACCACTATCTTACCTAATACTGGGCCTTATCATTACTTGAAAAATCATGTGAGATGAAGGCGAAGCAACTCCCCTCATCCGTGAACTATTTGTATTAATTTGAATGGTGCAAATGATACACAGCAGTGACATCTACATCATTGATGGTGCAAATGTATGGTGCACACGGTACGACGCGCGACGGGGCGGAGCGCCTTTAGGTACATGGGGTTTGGGGACCAGGGGCACATAAATATTTATAGGGACTTAGCCGAAAGGCTAAAAGAGTCTACAAGTGACCTGAATGCTGGCCTACAAGTTGCTTATTTTATTGGCATGAAATATTTAAAAAATATTAATTATTGTCTAACGCATTACATTTAGAAACAGCATTGGCATTGAATACCGCTCTTCCCCTATATACAATTGTCTCACATTTTTTTTTTTTTTTTAAATATACATTTATTCAATAAAAAGTACAATTAAACTAACTATGTACAAAGGAATCAGTCAGATTACCTAATGACCGTTACAAACGGCCAGACGGAAGCGTGCCCAAGACACTGGCTGCATTGCCACGCTGAATAGCTATGCTAATTCGCTGGCCTAAATAAGAGCCAGCCCTTGGGTCACGTGTCGCCTCAATCAAAAGCCCCGCAATATTTTTAAAAATCCGGAAGGATTCACAATTTAAGTCTTTGACGCTGCAGAGTTTGCCAATGAAATAGACATACCTATACCTACATTATATACATACGCGTAATCTACTTTCAAAAATATAACCAAGGTGGGTTATGGGTGAAGTAGAATAAAAAAAGCATTGGCAGGCTTACATGGTTCAAAGATTTTAAAATAACGGTAAAAAAAGGTCCGGAAGGAAGTAGGGTTGACTGTTCGAATAACAGCTTTGTAACTTTGTTTGTCCCTGATAGGTGGCAAAAAATGAAATGCTTCCATACGTACTCCTACAGTCTATGTTCCTTTTATTGTTCCAAAAGCAGGCAACGCCTAAATCTTTACAGCACATTAGGAAGGAGACTATGCGTATGATTATTGTAATATGCAGCACAAAAACATCTCCATTTGGCGAACAATAGCTGGAAATGGTTTATTACAAGGTCGACCACTGCCGCCTGGCAAGGATCTATGGTATAATTTTGGTCAGCGGTCCTAAACAACTGATCTCTATGAACTGTCCATGCCACGTGCGTCATTCAATAAAGAGTGGTTGGAAGTCTAATTTTGATAATAAGTTATGGGAACTTATTTTGTATTATAGTCAATCGTATGCAAAGCTATTCTATAAATTCAATTTTGGCGAGTGTGCGCAACATATATCTTTGACCGAATCCCTCCATCCCCTTTCAACCATTCTAACTTTCACTTTCCTTTCCACCACCAGACTAGCAAACGTACCGACGGCAGGCTACAACCCGTAGGTACCTAGTATTCAAGTCCAGAGTGAATAGGTTCCTTGTAGACAAGCATGCTCCTTCTCTTCTCATCTTAGGCCACATCTTTACTTGTTTTTCAAGTAAGCTGGTGGTCAAATGCTTAGCAATCATATCACCAATAAAAAATGAAAAAAACAAAGATCCAGTCAACATTTCTCTGCCTGTTAAGGACTTCGGGTGAAATGCACCTCTACCTTCGGCCAAGTGAGACGAAGGTCAAGAGCTTCCCCTTGGTACAGTTAATAGTTATTTGTTATACAACAGTGCAAAGTTGCTTTATAACCGCGTGTTCAATTTTGATGACCGAGCAAGCGAAGGATTCTAAAATTGAATCACGAGCGCAGCGAGTGATTCAAAATTAGAATCCTGAGCGTTAGCGAGGGAATCAAAAGAGCACGAGGTGAAAAATCTTTGCACTCGAGTGCCACACGTAACTTTTCATTCCACCTCAGCGAGGAAATGACTAAATACATAAACGAAAGTTTAAGTCTTTGAAAGTTCTTTGTTCAAGTCCGCCTGACTAGCTACCACCATCTTACCTAATTCTGTCGCCATATTAACAATTCTAAAAATTGTTGTGTTCCGGCATTCAGAGGTAAGATAGCCAGTTCCTCAGTTTGTTGAGGATTCCGGGTGAAGTGCGCCTCCACCTTCGGCCTTATCTCAACTTGTTACCAGGTGAGATGAAGGCCAAGTGCTTACCCGTCGAACAATAGAATAAAAAAAAAACGATTAGTTATTAACACATCGATAAAAGTGTGCTCAAAGGAAGGTGTAATGAAAGCAAACTTCTATCGTGTGCGTTCTCCCAGCGGAAAAATGTCGAATTTCATGAGTTTGCTTGGCTAAATAATTAGTTAGTGACGCTGTGTAAATGTATATGGTACTTTTAAATTTGTGCATCCTGCCGTTTTTGAGATATTTGAAAAAACCGTGGTGTCAATAACTTTCTTTTAAAATAAAATCTGATTCATTTGAGTGTTCGAGGCTCTCCCTCGTTGCTAACTCTCATTCTATGCAAGCCAGACTTATCGACCATTCGTTTAGTAGCTACATAAGTAGATACACAATCTAATACACGGATATTGTCAAAGTCAACCAAGGGGTTTTAACAAAAAGGCAGCATCGCCCTTCTGCGAACTGAGCATAGGTTGCTTGGCAGACAGACGGTCGAACACCAGTCTGTCTGCCAAGCAATTATAACCAAACCACACTTTTACAGTTTTAGAGGATGTGTTTTCCAGATTATGGTGGACAACAATGTGCTGATGAATGTGATGAATGTGATGTGAGATATGCGCAGTCAAACCCCTTGCACAACATCCTAAAAGTTTTAAAGATTTTAAAACTTTTTTTTTTCCTAAAGATTTTATCGACACCCTTGGTTTGGCAAACCCTGTTGAGTGAGTTACAAAAAAATAATAGCCAGTTTTTATGAGATTTCGAATACCCTCTCTTATCTTACTAGAACTGATGATCATCATTTTCCCCTTCATCTTTAAAAAAATTACCCCTAATAAGAGCAAAAAAAAACTAATTTTGAAGTCTGCAGTCTCAACCCCTATTATTATATATCATATTTTCACACATTTTTAAGACTTCAATCTTATTTACCCCTTTTGCAACCCTTAATTTAAATACAGGGATGGTTTCAGAAAATCAATAGAAAGTTAATTGTGAAGCAAACTCTCTTTAACAGTATATCCTACAAGACATATAAAGCGATTTACCCGCATAACGCACCCCTTTGTTACAAAAACCTCGTTTATAAGCGTGCTGCCTATACTCTTTCAAATGACAGCCCACAAGCCAAAAACCTTCTTGTCTCACTTAACACCCCTATTTCTCAAAATCTACCCTAGTATCAAATAAATCCTCATACCGATTTATGAGTATTAATATAATTTCTGCATTTTCATAATTCTGATCTGATCGGATCAGCCATTCAAAAGAAAAATTGTTATTCTTTTCATCCCAATATATCAAAAACTATTCTACTTATCCAAAATCCCTCGCATTTCTATTCACGTTATCTCTTTACAGTTTAATTTTAATTTTTATGCCGTCACAAACATTGCCACATACATACATACAGTCATACAGTGCCGGATTTTCTAACTTAACTCGGAGATCTCGTGCGCTTCGCTCACTCGATAAATAATCGACCAGTTACATTGTAAATTTCGAAGCTAAATCACTCACGTCACAATCTTGCTGATCATCCTTTGTAATCTCACAATCACAACTCACAATCTTGTAAACCACCCCTACAACAGGACAAAAATTAACTGATTTGAAATCAAAGCCCTGTTTTTTTTATTGTACGACGGTTAACGACGTTACGACGGGTAAGCACTTAAGCCTTCATCTCACCTGGTTACAAGTTGAGATTAGGCCGAAGATGGAGCCGCACTTCATCCTCAACAAACTGAGGAACTGGCTATCTGGAACACAACAATTTTAGAATTGTTATTATGGCGACAGTATTAGGTAAGATGGTGGTAGCCAGGCGGACTTAAACAAAGTCCTACCACCAACCAAAAATAAAAAATGAAATTAGGTACACAAGACGATAAGAACGATAAGGCGCTCAATGGAGTCGAAGTCTTGCCTGGAGACTTGTACAATAAATTTAAGAATACCTGACAGTACTACGGCAGATACACACAGTTCCTGGAACTCTACTCTGCAAAACGATAAACGATATATATAAATCTCATTGTTCAAAACTTCTCTTAGAGACATTGTTTCTACTATCGTTTAAACGATGGATCGACCGGCATTACTTATAACAATCGATGCCGAAATCCTACTCTAACACCAAAAACGATACGATGATTTGAATTTGATGATATCAGTCGATCGAACTCGACGAATATTCTAATATGAGCAATACTACTTTCGACATACGATGATTCTTTTGATATTTTGCTGAGTATCACAAACAATGACAGGTTTTAAAAAAAATGGATTCACATGAGGTGAGATTATATAAGTACCTTCTTCGGTCACGTGCACGCGTGAGCTCGTGGTACATGGAAATGTCGATGACAAGCGAGGATGAGGCATATCTTCCATGAGATGGACAGAACAAATCAGAACAGCACTGGATGGTCTACCAGAGTGCACCAGGAAAACGGCAGAGAGGAATGGCGCCGGAATGTCAAACTTGCGAAAACCCGCAACACGTAATGACAACCACGACCTCCTTGCAAGAGTGGTTGAAGGTGTGGTTATATAAAGCACAAATAATATAAGTAGGCCCTAAGTATGTATAGGTAGTAAAAAGTTAAAAGCTCAGCATTTATGTTAAAGTGTAAATTTACTGGAGGACTCCGCCGCCGCCGACGCGCCGCCGACGAGTCGACCTTAAAGGTTGCATCTCGGGCGTCGAACCCCTGGTTATATAACGTGAAACGCCAACTTATGCGTTCTTGTGTTGAGCGTACAGCGGTGCTAAAACTGTTCTCTTTCGCTGTAGGTTTTCAAATTCTCTGTATTTCTGTTGTCAGTCTGCGACTTCTGCATTGGTTTTAATACGTGATACGTAGATATACGTACACACCTATTTTTATATAAAACCAGGTCTTTGCTTCGTAGGTCCTCAATCGTACATAATACCTGTATTAAAGGTCATACACATACTCATAGTTACCATAGGGTAGAAGTAGAAATGCATCTTCGTAAAGCTCGGAGTTATAGGGTTTTGTTTTGTTTTGTTGGTATAGGAGTTTGTTTTATTCATCGCAGTCCTATAAAATCCACTTCAGGATATGGGCACTAAATCTCATAGCTCAGTATCTGATCTTCCAATCGTTGAGGTGTTCTGAAAGTTTGAGTTTCGGTTGCGCAGGAGCTTTATGTGGCTGCATGGTGTTGAATCGCCTTGGCAGCGCGTGCTCACAAACAAAGCCTCTCTCCCTTCCCCGCCCCCTCCTCAAACCACAAGGAAAAGTGGCTCCTACCTGTCTAAATACAGCTTTTGATTTGAGACTTTCAATCTGAAACTTTTCTTACTTATCACTTCTATTTCCATATCAAAATAATGAGTAGCAAATTTAATGAAACATGTGCTGAATTGCTGATGCACAGGTATGGAAAATTCTTGTTAATTTATTTAACTCAACCCGTAAATCAGTGACTGATTTCGTGGTCGCCATCCAATGAATGTATTCGTACCCAATGTTTTTTGTAAATGTGGTCAGGTCTCAGTCCCACACAGGCTATGAATTTCGTAGTTTGGTAGGGTGCGGGACGAAGCCCTGCCGAGGTCGGAATGCGGCAGGTGTGCCACGCAGCCGGGTCAGCTACTATGGATATTCTGGATCAGTTTTTAAGCTAAGATAGGTAAAGGTACCTACTTACATCTAGGGTTTCTAGCAATAGCCGATGCCATAGGTCTAGTTTTGACATGATCATTATTTCAAAATAATCTTGTGAAAAAAAAAATACTGAACATCGTAGCAGTAAATGAGGTACCTACAAGTAGGTAAGTACCTAGTTTACTTATTTATCAAAAACCTTAGTCCTAAAGTGTTTGATATAAGTATTCTAAAAGAGTAAATTTAGTTTTAAAAAAAAATCACGATTATAACACATAGGAATAGCCTATTTCAAATAGGTACACTACTTACCTACTTTAAAAACTGTTTCATGGGTAGGCATTCAGTTTAAATTATAAGTAGGTAAGTAAGAGTAGGTGATAGTTCTTGTTAATTATTTTTTTGCTATTAAATGGAAATCGCAGAGCACGGTGTGTAAAGTGGATGGCAAAACTTGTAATGCTCGAACCTATATGCACAAATATTTCTGATCCAAAATCGAAATATTGTTAATAATACTTATTATAGGTAGCTACTATCACTATGTGCTAGTTTAAAAAAAAACGATGGCGTATCCACACTATTCTTTCGCAAGTAGATTTCGGGAACCACATGTCATTTCCTTTAGGGCCCCATACCCATGCGGGATGGGGACAAAGAACAAATAAAAAACCTTTACATTACAATGAACCAGACAAAGGGTTAGTTAGCAAAACAATTGTGCTAAAAGTAGGTACCTACCTACCTACGTCGATTTATGGAATAGAAATAAAGTAAAAAGAAGTCAAACTCGTCACTCGACAGGTATATAGGTAATTATAACAATATAAAGACCAAAATTAAAACTGTTAAAAGCTGGGGAACAAAGGCAATTATAAAATCTGGGTACTTACTACTTCTAATGGTACCTAGTACCTACCTAACAAAATAAGTATGTACCTTACTATACGTACAAGAAGGTAGTTCATGACGTACCTATCTATGTAAGTATAGAAATACAAATCTATGTTTGTAAGCATCAGATGTGCTTGCTCAGATAGGTGTAGGTAGGTACTCTAGCCGCTATAAGTACATGTAGAGATAGGTAGGTAGATACTCTACTCTATTGCATACCTATAGCCACAGAGAATGGTATGAGGTAGGTAGGTACTAATGTAAATAAGATACGGACAATTGAATTGAATAAACATACGTTTGTGTTTATAGTGTGAAAGTGATGCCGTTGGCACTGAATGAGAGGTATTATCTGGCGGGATGAGTTATGATATGAGTTTATGTGAGCTGGGTAGCCGGCATGTCTGTGTCAATTTACATTCAGGATAGACATACTAGTAATATTGCTCAGATAAGATAGGTACCAAGAGTACCAACCACCTATAGTGGTGTTTGCGAGAAACCATCTTCATTTATAGTAGGTTTTTAACCTACCCTATTTTTTTGTCAGTACCTAGGGCTTTGGCCACTTACCAACACTAATTGCACATAATTATATCTAATAAATTAAGTCGTTATAAAAAACAATCACGAATAGTCAAATAAGAATATAGGTATTAGGTAGGAACCTACAATTAACAACAATTTTTTATTATTATTTTTATTGTACGACGGGGAAGCGCTTGGCCTTCATCTCACCTGGTAACAAGTTAAGATAAGGTCGAAGGTGAAGGCGCACTACACCCGGAATCCTCAACAAACTGAGGAACTGGCTATCTTACCTCTAAATGCCGGAACACAACATTTTTTTAATAATTGTTATGATGGCGACATAATTAGGTAAGATGGTGATAGCTAGAGGCCAGGCAAACTTAAAAAAATTCCTACCACCAACCAAACCAAGCACAATATTGCTTCCCCTGGGGATCGAACCCGGGACCTCTGGATCTGAAATCGGTGGTTTGAACCACGCGGTTAAATACATAGAATATTAGCAAAAGAGGCTACTTACATAATGATAAAAAAAGCGTTAAGTATTCTATCCGAAATCTAGTTCCCATATTACAAGCTATGCTTAGTTTGGGACTAGATGGCGCTGTGTGAAATTAATGTCCTGTAAAAAAAAATGTATGGTCAGTTGACATACCTACAGAACTGACAAACCTTTGCCATGGAGGTCCCTCCAACGCAGCCCAGAAGGGCAGCAGCTTCCTTCTGTGTATTATCTATTATTATTATTAATATTATCTGAGTATACTTACGAAAGGCAATAATATCTAATAAATTATAAATATTACAAGACGTTAATTTCACACAGCGCCATCTAAAGGTATAGGGATACCTTTACTGCGATCACCAATTCAATACCGCGCACTATGCGATCTTTTTATTGCTTATGTTTGCACAATGGCTTACTGTAACCTCTTTCTGGTGGCTTTATTATGTAAATTAAAGGTACCTACGCTGATAGTGATCACCATCAGTTGATGAGGAGGCACTAGTGGCACAGAGTAACTAATAGTGTGGGGCGCTAGGTATATGTGTAGTAAAATAGGGCTCGGCAGACGGTACCTATACATACCAAGGTAGCCTTGGTAGATTTGACATCACTTACGATTACGAGTAGGTAGGTACTAGGTTTTTTAATTGAGATCCTACCTACCGACAATACATTTAAAAATTAATACCTAAATGTTACAGAAATTTATACAACGCCACCCTGAATCAAACAGTAAAGCTTGTAATATGGGAACTAGTTTTGGTATCTAAGGAACTTAAAAAAAATACTCGTACTTACAGATAACACCCACACAGAAACAACATCTATATTTATCACACAATGTGTGTCCCGGGTGGGAATCGAACACAGAATCTAAAGCGCATAGGGCAGGGCGTCTGAGCTGTGAGGCCGGTAGAGCATTTTGGTAAATCTTTGGTTAAATTCTCAATATAAAAGATAGCTCCGTCTCTGTTGTGGTAGAGGCAGCTGTTAGTCCAAGAGTAAGTACCTAGTTTCTGTTTATTAATTTTTTACCCGTCAGTGGTAGGTGGTACCCAGAAAGCAAACAGGACACAGCACAGCTCATAGGCACATTAGCATGCCCAGACACGCGCGCGCCGGAAGTCGCGCATCGTATGGAGCATGGCCGCTCACTTATATCCAAAATGGCGTCGCACTTACGATGAATCGATAATTAACGACGATAACCGATTTCATATTTCAAATCTATCGCTCCTACCTTACTAAATCAAGAGACGTGATGTAACCTAAACCATAACAGGAAGCCTAGTTCATCAGAATGCAAGCCGCGGCAGATCCTTGAGCATACCAAATCGATCTTACAAAATTGATCAGTTGAATCGTTAAACATCTTGGGCCCATTTAGAGATCCTACCTAACCTACTAATCTATCTATCTATAATCTATTATCTGTTTTTAGTTTAACTATTTCAGTAGGTAGCCAGTTACTTATCTAATGTAAAAGTAAGAGTCGTCTTTCATAAATAGAAATGTAAATATTTGCACATACCTAATATGTGTAACTGTTATATATATTACATACATATACGTATCTATATGTGCAATTGTTTTTTACGACAAAACTCGCAAACGCGTTATCCGATTTCAATTAAATTTTAACTATAAAGAGATAACATAAATGCCCAGGACATACGAGCCGTAATTAAAAAAATTACAAGGGGGAAATCACCGGGTCACGATGGGCTCAGCATTGAACATTTAAAGCATGCTGGCGTCCACTTACCACGACTATTGGCTATGTTGTACAACTTTTGTCTGAGTCATTCCTACCTCCCACCGGACTTGATGCAGACACTGGTGGTAACAATTGTTAAGAGCAGGACTGGTGATGTGTCTGATAAAAACAACTATAGACCAATCTCTTTAGCTACCATTGTTGCAAAGGTGCTTGACAGTGTGCTTAGCTCCTGTTTGAATGAGTATATTCAAATTTAACAAGCCTCATAGCTCAGTTGGTAGTAACTCTGCCTTCTGCGCTGTAGGCTGTGGGTTCGATTCCCACCCAGGACAAACATTTGTGTGACGAATATAGATGTTTGTTCTGTGTTTGGGTGTTGTATCATATAGTAAGTATGTATTTAAAAAAAAGTATTTAAGTATTCTATCCGTAATATAGTTCCCATATTACAAGCTATGCTTAGTTTGGGGCTAGATGGCGCTGTGTAAAAATTAATGTCCCATAATATTTATTTTTATTTATTTATTTATTATTAAATACATGGTGCACAATTTGGGTTTCGGCCTTGGCTATCAACAGAGTTGGCAATACTGAGTTTAAAGCATACTGTGAAGTACTACACAGACAGGCAGACCCCAGTTTATGCCTACTTTTTAGATTTATCAAAGGCTTTCGATGTGGTTTCTTACAATATTTTATGGCAGAAGCTAGAAGATGCAGGGCTACCGCAAGAGTTTATATCAACGTTTAAGGTTAGGCACCTCAACCAAGAGAACCGAGTGAGGTCGGCGGGTGCGTTTTCGGACGTATACAGGTTGGGGCCCGGCAGTGGGGGTTAAGCTCGCCGTCAGTTTTCAACCTGTACCTGAATGGGCTGATTGAGAGACTCAGCATGCCGGTGGGCTGTCATGTCGGAGGTATATGCGTGAACAACCTTATAGCTGTGGCGATGACAATGGGCTGCTGGATCTCTCTGTCAGCGCGCTCCAAAAGCTGTTGACTATATGTGAGTTGAATGTGGCCTTGCATGAGCTTGTGTATAATGTTAAAAAGTCCTAGTTAATGGTCTTCAGGGCAGGCACTATATGCCCAGTTAATGTTTCTCCTGTCACACTATACGGTACTTCCCTTAAAAGGGTGTCGCAGTTGAAGAGGAGGCTCCCTAAATGTTATAATGATTTGCCGTGTTACGGTAAGTCAAGCAAATATTCAATTAATGTAAAACTAAAGGCATGTTATTTTTCCGACTTTCATCTGTCCAGCACTAAGATGGTTAGGTACACAATTGAAATATTTTCTCTCGATACATTTTCTTTATTAAATCATGCTGTTTTTACCTCTTTTTATGCAATTTTCTATGAAAAAACTTAAGTTCGAAGACGAAAATAAATACTTACAGTAAGAAAATTTGTTTTCTCTAGACCTATAACTATTTTTATAATTAACAAAATGAGATTTGGTACTTACGTCCTTTCCTTCCGAGCAGGAATAGGGCAAAGAAGCGCAAGCCTTCAACCTAATAGCGCTCCGATTTACGTTTTAAAAGCAATGCGTGCAAGAGATTGCGCGTAGATTGCGTACAGCGCGAGTCGCCTATGAAAGCGGACCTTACGCTCTAATTTTATATATTTTTTTAGCTCGCGTGCACGCGCGAAAATGACAGAAAGAAGTTTTGATTGACTTGTCATCCGAAACAGGGAGATCCAGTGGAGTCGCTTCCTCAACTATTTAATTTTGTTCCTGTTGCAGTGGCTGACTAATATGAGTGAGTAGGTAACTCTATTTCTATTTTATAATGGTTTTATCGAATCAATTCTTAAGGTTTTTTGTTCCAATTAGGTATTTAGTTTTGTTTAATATACATACATAGGTAAATCTCGAGATTTCACTATGGGGAGTTCACCCCAAACTGAGATCTACTGAAAAAAACATATTATGAGTATGCCTGCACACCTACATAAAAAAAATACCTTTATATAGGAGAGACGTACTAATAGCTAACTCGGTATGTTATTCATGCTGTTAATTTTACTATACGTGTTCACGGATTATCAATTTGTGTCTTTGATAATGGTCAAACTAGATTTTTTCTTTCAGAATGAATTCCAGCATACATTTGTGATAAAAAATGACCCAACGAGGAAGAAAGTTATAGTGAAATAGTATGTTCCGGCTTTACTGACTTCTAAACAATATTAAAATGTAATAAAAAAGATTGTTTACAATAACATTGTATTATTGATCGAGTGAGTGAAGCGAACGAGATCTCCGTGTTATGTTGGAAAATTCGGCACTGTATGTATGTAGGTATGTGGCAATGTTTGTGACGGCATATCTAATAGTAAATAATAATATTATATAAAGAATAAATATTTTTTACCATATGTATTTATGCTTATTAAATAGGTATGTATTCTATTTTACATGTTATCTATGTATTTTTATGCATATTGTATTGGAACTTGTATTATTATTAACTACTTGAACTAGTTTTTAGTATACTGCGTATTTTTTTTTTCCAAATATTTTATTGTGCGCCTATATGTCCATATTAACATCCACTTGGTTCTGGCCATTCAAAGGTTGTCTGGAAGAGATCGCTTTTAGCGATTAGACCGCCCATTGTGCATTTTTTTTTTTTGAAGATGAATTAGTTCATAATTTTATTTACATTTGGTGTTCAATAAATAATATTGTATTGTATTGTAATAATAAACTCTTGATTGGCTTATTCGATTTTGATGAAATTGAAAATGCATAGAGATATCATAAATGTAAATTGAGACTTTTGATAAATGGTAAATGCCCACCTGATGTTAATTACATCCACAAAAAACACAGCACTGCATTGCGCCCGTCAACTTGAGGTATAAAGGTGTTAAGCCTCACGTGCCTGTAATAACACCGGCGACCATACCCTTCAAACCGGAACACAGCAATGCTGATTGGCGGCTGCAATAGGTAAGGTGGTAGTACTTCTCTGGACGAGCCCTTTCACAATGGGCTCTACTACTCTGTGGTGGTAGCTAGCCAGGCGAACTTTAACAAAGTCCTACCACCAACCAAACCAAGTACAAGTACCATCGACCTCCATCACCTACCACCATCTTATCTAATTCTGTCGCCATAACAACTATTCTGTTGTCATCCGGAATTTGGAGTAAAGATAGCAAGTTCCTCAGTTTATTGAGGATTCCGGGTCAAGTGCCTTTTACCTTCGGCCTTTATCATAACTTGAAAATCAGATGAGAGGAAGACCAAGCACATCCCCTTAGTACTATAAAAAAAAACTGCTTTACTTACCACAATAATATAAAGCGGACTGCAAATATACTGTTTATCCAAGGAGCGATACTTACTCAAAAACATATGCAAGTTTAGTTTTTTCATCTCAATAACAATAATAAAAGGTAGGTTAGTTACTAATAAAATATAAATCAAATTATTTTGGTGTAAACAAATAAATGAGTCTCCATGCTATCTATTTTCTGGGAACGTCAACGCGTCATTTTCGCCACATTAGTATTGCGGAACATGGGCGGATCTAGCATAGAATTTTAGACAGCCTGGTCTTAAGTAGGTACCTTGGGAATTTGGTAACCGACAACCTAATAGATGACGAGGATATGGAAAGAGAACGCAGAGCATTGACAGTCAGGACTAATATGCTGGCCCGCAGATGAAAAGACTGCCTCACTGAGCGGTAACAGTATTCTGAAAGATATTGCTTATAATTATGAATGTCCGCTGGTGTATGAGTACTATATAATAATGTGGACCTAGACGTCTGAATAAATTAATAAAAACAAAAAAAAGGTAAATGATGAGTAGTAGAGCTCTTTTTCAAAGGGCTCTACCGGGTAAGTACTACCACCATACAGCCATCCAAGCAGCATTGCTGTGTTCCGGTTTGAAGGGTATGGTTCCCGGTAAAATTACGCACATTTATGCCTCAAGTTGATGGGCGCAATACCGTGACTTGCAGGTCATGTTCTTTGTGAATGGAATGTGACCTACGCAGTAAGGCTTTGTTTTAGGCAAAAGATGCACAAGAAGACCTAAGTCTTGGTAAATGTCATATGACAGAGTTAAAATAGGTAATAAGTAGATTTCCAAATTAGCTTATTGCTGTGGTGTGGCTTTCAAGATAAAGGGTAGCAGAGGATGATCATCAGGTCTTGCAAGATGGTGACGAGCGAGTATTTTTCGAATTAAGTATACAAACGTTAAGTGAATAACACAGTGTTTAAGAATAAGAATAACGTTTATTGGTTAATTAAATTTTCTTCCCGGCAACTTTAGTAGGAGAGAAAGAAAGTTGTAGGTTTTTGTGTTCGATGTTTTGTTTATACAAAGAAAGAAAATGCCGCTTATTTGGTGAAACCACTTGATCGACCTTTATCAACATAACATCTATGGGCCATGGTTAGATTTTTTAACCAAGTATACCACAGAAACGGTTTTAGGAGCACATAAACATATTTATATACCTACAGACATATTTTAACCATATGAAAAAGTTAAAATATGTATATGTCAAGTGAGATTGTAAACACCGTCCGTTTATAATATGCCTTGGCATATTGTACACGTGCAGTCAGCATAAGATTATAAGCATCATTCGTTTTTAATATGCCATTAGATTACCACGTACTAACGTGGGTGTACGATTGGTGGTACCTACGTCGTACGGTCAGTGCTTTGCTCTCATTCTGACTTTGAAAATAATCAGAGTTAGCAACGAGAGAGAGCCTGAGTGTTCAAACTCAGGTGAATAAAGAGAGATCGAGTAAATGCTTAAATCAAGGTGTGATTAAAGCACACTCTTATTGTAGTGTTTAGCTTTTATTATTTTTCTGTAAAATATCGTCACGAGATCCCAGTTCGGGGCGTGCTACTAGTTTATAAGGTACCATAGATAACTATTATAGATTCTGTGCTACAGTCAAAAACCTTTCGTAACCACACAATCGAATCGACGTCGACGTAAAGTAAAAAGTTCTGTGGTTGTAGTAACATCGAACGGGCATCGCTCGTGGGCTTTTTTCAACTACCCTCCGAAACGGTTGAATGCACCACGCTCCTCGGGAATCAGTCACGATCACGACAGCTTCTCTTTTAAAGATACCTACTGTGGCTCTACATTCCATTTACTTGCTTTTGGTGGATTTAAGGAAAGCTTATACAACCGTATACAATTTATTATCGTGATTCATGTCCAAAGAGCCACCTAGGATGATCTTTGCCGATTTCGCTTTTGCATTATGCTGTTCCTACTACTTACATATCTTTATTCAGTTGGGACAAAGACAGGAACGTGAAACTAAGATGATGTCTACAAGGACTGTCTACCCTCCTTTTTACCTATGTTGGCAACATTAGTAGCCGAGTCCTATTCGGAAAACGTTATAAGTATTGGTAGATTATGCATATAGGTAATCAGTTATGAACATTGAAAACATATTCCTCTCTTGTAGTTAATTACGAAAATCTATCAGCATCAAACCGTTCGACTATGGCACAATGATTTGATGGAACAGGCCGAAAACTATTATTCAGGTAAGAATATATCGATAAGTATATATGTAGGTAAATAGGTAGGTACCTATAAAGTTTAAGTCAGAGTAGAGCTAGGTTGAATTTTATCATTTGAAACGCGTAACCATGCAACAATGTTAGGGCAGCCAGCCTCAACCACTGAATAATGTCACCCAATAATCGGATAAACGTTCAATAAATGACGTAGGTAGGATAGGAGTGACGAGTGACGTAGCGGGAGTGCGCGGCCGGGGCCGCTGACCCTGCCTGCGCCCGCGCAGCGCCGCGCGCCGCTTTCAGGCCAACGCGTAACTTATTCTGCATGGTGATCAGTGACAGATAATAAGTACTTAATGCAATTTGCCCCATGAATCTCCGGAAAATTTGTATGTATTAAAAATGGCGGTGAATATTTGTAGATTACATTTCAAGGAGGCTACAGACGATAAAGGTGTCGAGCATGCTATAATACTCTATAACTAAATCCCGTTAGATCCCGTTGTACAAATACAAACCCCTTCTCGGAACTCGTTATACGGTCAATCTAAGGTGGGTATAATAATTGAGGATGGGTTGATTTGATATCAGAAGCAGTCGCGTGTCTCGCCTCCATAGCTCACTAAACAGGAATAGTGTCAATGGGAAGTTGTACAATTTCCACCTCCGCCACTTGGATGATATCACCTCGTTGGAATGGGAGAGTCAGTGTGACTTGACCCAAACTTCCTGCCTGTTTCAAATAAACGTTTGTGTTTTGAAAGATCTTTTTTCAGCTATGTTATGTAATATGTGTAAGGTTATTAAATACAAGAGCCACCTCTTTAAAATTATTGGAAATTACCAACATAGCTGAATAGAATATAGGCCACATGGTAGCATTAAGTTATGACTTCTTAGCGTTGTATGTTGCAAATAGAAGTTTATCTTAGCAACATATGACACTAGTTTTAGATTTTAGAAATGTCTACCTACCTAAATTTTATTCTATAGATTACATTAGGTGCCTACATACTTATTAGGTAGTTTACTAGTAGCGGAAACAGGTGTATGACTATATATGTAGAAGGGTACCTAACTGAATATACGTATTTGAATTTCATAAACTTATTATACAATATTTACATACGTGCACCTACATATCCTATGTTTCGAGCGAGTGTGTATGTCATCAGGGTGAGTACTAAATTATTCATCACTAATTAGCGGTAGTGTATAGAAGCAAGCCGGCAGATCAAGCGGCGGCGGGTCCATGCCGGAAACAGGAAGGCGGCAATCAACATTCCTAAAAATATCACACATTTGGTGTTCATCCGGCGAACGGCTTCGGCTCGACGTGTCGCCGCCGCCGTCTCCGTACCACGACACGAGACACGTCTTCTTACTACCAAGCACCGCCAACCACATTCTTGAATCGTTTTTTAATTTGCTTTGTATAAGTAATTTTCTTCCACAGCAATCTTTCGATTGGCATAGTTGTTAAGGACGTGACGTAAATGGATTAATAATTCCCCCTTATTTTGAGAGGACGAGATGCAATAACCTAATCAATAATTAAGCAGGTATAGGTACCTAATTATCCTCTCAACTGCCATACGCCAGTTCTTGGATAATAATCATCCTATCAAAATAAATTCTCGATTCAAGGAAGTGCAGGTTCTCTCACATATTTTTTTCCTCAGAACATGTGTGTACACACACACACACAGCAATCTTTATGTGTGCATACACACATGCTTTAAGGAAAAAAATATGTGTACAACAAAACAAAAATATGCAACACACATTTTTGTGCGCAGAAAAGAACATAATAGAACATTAGTAGGTATACATGTAAGTATGTCGGTAAGTAGACAATCCTCTATCTATCATCTTTAGCGAAATATCATCGACATCTAGTTACTATTCCGTTTATTAGGACTAAGCGCTAACATAACAATAATTATTGATCAAGTGAGCGAAGCGAAAGAGCGAGCGAAGTGAATACATAACTCTTGAACGGGTTATCCGATTTGAATGAAATTAAGCATTAAATAAATAACAGAAAGTATAATTCATTGTAGCGAGGCTTTTATGATAACTGGGGTGGTTTTTGAGATATTGGGGTGGAAAGAAGTACCAATCAATTCTAAATTATGAAAACTTTTATAGAGATAACGCTTATTAGTCATTAATCGGTATAATCTGATTTTTTGAAACTATGGTAACTACCATATTTCTCAATAACTATTGAGAAATAGGGTTATTAAGTGGGTCATTGAAAATAAAAGTAGCAGGTATGATCATGTCTTGCAGGAAAGTGACGTGGTGATATTTGGCTTCTTAAATATACCTATCTACTTATAATTAAATTTTAACGGGTCAAAATATGTACATGAATGAAATATAATTTGTTTTTTTTTATTATTTCATCACGATCAAAGAAATCAAGGCGCGAGCGGCGAGCAACTGGCCGGAACAGTAGGTACCACTTGATACTTTTTTTCTAGATGACGCATAAGAATACTTACTTACTACATTTTTTTAAATTACATACATAACATACACAATACCCAAACACAGAACAAATATTATTTATCACACAAATCTTTGTCCCGGTGGGAATCAAACTAACTACCTATAGCGCAAAAGGTAGAGCTACTACCTACTGAGCTGTGAGGCTTGCCGCGACCACTCTTTACGGAGTCTGCCACGAAAGATTAAAAGAAGAAATAACCAACACAAACGAGAAATCCCGAGATCTCAGTTCGGGGTGACTTAGGTACCAACTAGTTAATAATGCGCTGTGCAAAAATTGAAAATCGGTTGCCAGCGTCGGTTTTTCAAGTACCCCCAACAACTTCAATAAGATTTTCTAGGAAGTCTTGCTCATAGAACTTATCCTAGTCTAGTCAAGCCTTGGCGTCTAGAGCTGACCCATCGTTATTATAAAAAATCATACTCTATAAAAGGTATCGTACTTACTCTTATTATTATGTAGGTACTTATCTACAACTAGTGGATCTGTAAGAACAGTACGTAGACCTCGCGAGCCCATATAACCATGCAATAACCGATGCTTTCCTCTTTCACTTTTCCTTTTTGACTTTTGAGCAAATAGGGGTATAAGTTTTAGCGAGTAGGTCCCATTTGTTCTATGGAACATGACGTCATAGGACAAAATTCGATATTTTTTTCTTATTTTGTACTATAGAACATGTAATACTTTTATTTCTCATATTGTTCTATAGGACAAGGTAAATGAGACCTCTTAAGATTATATTTCTTGTGAACTGGTGGTACTAGAATGCGTGAAATTTCGTTTTAGCGATTACTCGCGTTCCCTTGGTCTGATGAGATCGAACCTGATGTCTACGGATTTGTCTTGCAAAGGCGGAGAGGACTGCATAGTCTGATTAGTAAACGAAGGTATACATTTTCCTAAAATAAAATCGAAATTCTACAGCAAACTTCTCACTTTTTTCCCAAATACTTTGGGTGGAATTATATCCTTAGTGTCTTTCAAATGTCATTGATAAATAACGATACAGCAAACATCCCCCTTTTCCCCGATCAAAAATCGCTATCGATTAAAAAAAGTTAATAAACCATGGAACATGTGTGTTATTTTTTTTCAAAATTGGTTGAAAAATAAGATTTGTAGACGAGAACAAACCGAGCTACACACAGCGGACAAAAGCATTTTTGGCCAATCTCGAAACTGAGTCAAGGGACTCTACTATGTACAAGGGAAGCAGTCGGGCTACCTAAGGACCGTCTATTCTATAGTCAACAGTTCCAGACCTACTGGTCTGGTACGGTTGAAACCAGTGACTTGGGCATGCTTCCGTCTGGTAATAAAATCTTATTTATGCCCAAATTTAAGACCCAATGGGCCAAAT
The DNA here is from genome assembly GCA_951394065.1 of Venusia cambrica. Taxonomy (NCBI): domain Eukaryota; kingdom Metazoa; phylum Arthropoda; class Insecta; order Lepidoptera; family Geometridae; genus Venusia; species Venusia cambrica. Next base: position 9,613,437 of record OX596035.1, read on the forward strand.
AATAGCTCGGTTCTTGCCAGCCCTTGGGTCACGTGTCTTTTATTGTTATAACATGAAGTTTATACTTTATTCCAAATATAAGGCACACACCTTATGTTTGCAATAAAGTAATCAACCGCTTCCGAGGCCTAGCGTTACTCCCACCGGTATTAGACTCAGAGGTCCCGGGTTCGATCTACAGGAGGTCCAACTTGTGCTTGGTTTGGCTGGTGGTAGGACTTTACTTAAGTCTGCCTATTAGCTGGTAGCTAGTACCACCATCTTACCTAAGTCTGTCGCCATAATAACAATTCTAAATTGTTGTGTTCCGACATTTAGGGGTAAGAAAGACTTCCTCAGTCCGTCGAGGATTCCGGGTTAAATGCATGTCCACCTTCGGACTTATCATAACTTGGAGCCAAATGAAATGAAGACCGCTTCCCCGTCATGCAATAAAATAAGAAACGACTGAATTTCAGCGGGATTTCGATAACTGTTGCCCACTATCAGCGAACTTTTAACGATTTAACACTAAGTTGTTTGTTTACTAAGATTAATACCTTCGAGCTCTGTGTAAATAATGCGCCACGCACTAAACGAGAGCCTAAACTGAGTGTGTACATTGGTAGCTTATCATGCTATTACAATGTGTAATAGCTGTAACCGATAGCATCGACCTTCCTATCGAAAAAAGCGTTCAATATTTATCGAAATGTCATCGTAATAATTATTTATTGTCCGGTTGCGCGGCCTGTACCTATTAGGATTCTCCAACGTTCCCGGCTCATCGACATAATTAAACAATAATTTCTATTATATATATGCGGAGGCGAGTGTGTGCGCGGCATCGATAGCCAAGGCGCGGGCCAGAGAGGCCCTACTATGAAAATCGAACGTCAACGCGAAAAAACTTCTGTCATTGTTGTATTGAAAAACGTGCAATCCGTGGTCGGATCCGTCATGTTTCGTTTTTCGTAGTAGACCTCGTGGCTTCCTTACAGCTTCGAAGAACGCGGCTTCCCGCTAAAGAGGATGTCCCCATCACCGACCATTTGATTCACTAAAAGTTCCTGCGTCGTGTCCCGAGCGTTGGAAGCTTCTCCTGCTGCCGGCCACGTAATCCGCTTTTCATTTCCGCTATGGTAATAACATTAAACGTGTCAGCGTACTAATGAGATACGGGATCGAGTCACGATCTATCGATAAAATACATACTCACTCATACCTATTTACTTATGGTATACGCAGCGGAATATCAATTAATCTAATAGAGGATGCGAACATGTACTTACCGTTCATTCATTAATTACACGACGACATGGGACTGGGACCTGGGGCCCTACCGCCGACGGCGAAGCCGATCTCCATTGGCTTAAAATTAGCTTCATGAGAACTAGAAACGATTTTTACCGTCAAATGTACTGAACGGATAGGTTTCATAACATGTGTACACTTTTAAGATGGGAAACGCCATTTTGGATATGACACATACCCGGTAGTAAAAATCGTTTCTAGTTCTCATGAAGCCAATTTTAAGCCAATGGAGATCGGCTTCGCCGTCGGCGGTAGGGCCCCAGATAAACGAGCCAGCTAAATATTTAACGTACCTACTCAGCTATATGATTATGAATCACTACATTGTATAACGCGTTGGAAAATAAGGTCATTACATTATCGAGACTCGTTCAATCAAACCCTCATTCATAAAGTCGGGATATACAATTTTATTATATTCACTGAATGACAATATTACTGCTGTGATATCAGTATGCAACTGCACACAAGAGTCAAGAGATCACTGGCAACGGAAATATCTACGTAAATGTTGTCTTATATACATTTATCCGGTTTTTGAATACAGCTAATAGTTTAAGGATATACATGAAATTATTTCGTTACATAATAGAACTCTAACGTCCTACGTAGGAACGGCTAATGCCAAAGATATTGCTTTCAAACGATATGTTTCTAACAGAAACAATACATCCAACGCCATCTGTTAAACGCACGGGGAATCAAGCATATGTGTAATAATCACACCACCACAGGCAAAATAGCATACGACATGATGAGTTTCTAAAACATTTTTATTTTAACTTATTTCTTACTTGCTAAACATATGAATAAGTGCGAAAATGCTTATGGATTGTTTTATATAATGTGTGGGTGAGTACTAAGTATAGGTAGGTATCTATATCTACTTAACACAATGTGCAACAAAAGCTAAAATATCCTTGGTAACTTTAAAATGTATTTGTGAGTACGAGGCAATATTTCGTGCGGATTGTTTAATTCATTTAATTTTATTAATTCAGTAACTTTGTGCTCAATGAAATACTTAGTATTATTTTAGTGTGTGAAATTGCATTTTGGTCACGACACCAACGCAGTGTTTCCCGCTCTATCTCGCAACTACAACCACTTCAATAATAATTTGATCTTCATCGCATTGTTGTTTGGTGTTACTAACATTTATTTATTGATTTGTATGGCATTTGTAGCACAATCGTTTTACATTTACAAAGTAATTTGAAGTCGCTGATTGGATCGTGTCATTTCCAAGAATGAACAACTATGCCGGGCTACCGTGTTTTTTTTAGTACGGCGGGGAAGCGCTTGGCTTTCATCTAACCTGGTAACAAGTAAAGATAAGGCCGAAGGTGGAGGCGCACTTCAAACGGAATCCTCAACAAACTGAGGAACTGGCTATCTTACCTCTGAATGCCGGAACACAACAATTTTAGGATTGTTATTATGGCGACAGAATTAGGTAAGATGGTGGTTGCTAGCCAGGCGGACTTCAACGAAGTCCTACTACCAGCCAAACCGAGCACAATATTGTACTCCCCTGGGGATCGAGCCGGGGATATCTGGATCTGAAAACGTTATTGAACCACTAGACCACAGAGGTCTAGTAGAGGTTTAGAAGACATTCTTTGATAGGTAATGTGCGCTGTCCCGTATAGCTTCGCATTCGTACGCTGGTGTTTCTCTTCATCCTCATCTACACATAATTCTCGACTACGATCACAGCCCATTCGTAGTCGGTTGAGATGGCACCTTTCTTGTGAACAAAAACCAAACAGTTTTACAATATGATTGAGTTTTGTTCGTGGCTTTTGTTTGTCTGGCTTCTTATTGAGGATGGCAATGATTGGAGTTACACGGTAGTTTATTGCGTTGTAGAATGTCAGAGCAAAAATGCTTGAGCCATACTCTGCATCTCGGTTCGAGGGGTTTAGGAGCTCGTTGTGTATGCCATCAAAACCGGCTGCTTTGCTTACTAACATTAAAACAATCCGATGACACAATAATAAACTAAAAAAAACACGAGACTGTCACTTAAGTTTTCATGTAATAAAATAATTTGTAACGAATATGTGTTTAACGGTACCAAAATCAAATTCACACTTATGTTGACTAGTAAATGCAAGTTGTACGGTGGTTCCCCAGCTTTAGGTACGCGACTTAGTCAAGTCAACTAATAACAAGAATATTTTTGAAATCTAACGTTTAGATTTTCCATATTTGTTCCCTTGCAAGATTCATTAGGGAAACTATACGGAAAATCAATACATTAAATTTTGAAACTATTGCTGTTACAAGTCGATGTAGCCTTATATTTGTATGATGTGTCTAAAAGCTACAATCACCAAGTTAATTTCGCGCATCACGCGTGCATAGCCCAAGAGAACCTACGGGTGTTATTTTAACAAGATGGGTGCTGTAAAACACTGACGGTGTGTTTTACATAGAGAGCGAGACGCGCAGCACCCAACGAGTTAACAAGATGGGTGCTGTAAAACACTAACGGTGTGTTTTACATAGAGAGCGAGACGTGCAGCACCCAACGAGTTAACAAGATGGGTGCTGTAAAACACTGACGGTGTGTTTTACATAGAGAGCGAGACGCGCAGCACCCAACGAGTTAAGCTTTTAAACACGGTTTTTACTCACGTAAACGATAATTGATGTAGGCACCAGCTTTGTTTTGGTTCTCCCAGGGAACCATCATCAGGATCTTCATGATCATCATCAACTATCAACCGCCTCCTAACTAGTGGTTCGCCCACCGGTATCAGACCCAGAGGTCCTGGGTTCGATCCCAGCCCAGCCCAACTTTGTGCTGGTTTGGCTAGTGGTAGGATTTGTTTCCTGCCTGGCTAGCTACTACCATCTTATGTAAGTTCAACTATCTAAATTGTTGTTTCATATTATTTAACACTTTATTGTACAAATATAAAAATATTGCACAACTATGTTCATTTAGAGGCAATATAGCCAGTTTTACAGAATGTTTGGTGAAGTGCGCTTTGACTTGTTTTGAGGTGAGATCAATGCCAAGCGCTACCCCGTCGTACAAATAAAAATCGTATACGTCAGTAAAACCCGTATTTAAAAATGATTCAGCACGTCTATGGTGTTCATGGCCATGATAGTCGCAAAAGTCAAACGTAGAAAAGCCTCACGCGGGACGTCGTGATGAGAAGATCGCCGTCAAAGAACTTCGTTTCGATAACAACGTTGCCACTGGAAAAAAAAAGATATCACTTTAAATTTAATCAATTAAGCCATTTTATGTAACTAGTAGACGGAACAAGCAAGTAGCCCATCTAATGTTATGTGCATCTCTTGCCTACAACAGTGCCTTGCTGCGTAGTTCATATCCACAAATCGCATAGTGCCCGTCAACTTGAGGCATAAAGTTGTAAAGCCTCGCTTGTCCGTTATTTCCCCGCAACCATCCCTTCAAACCGGATCACTACCAAGACGCAATGCTACTTGGTTGAAATAGGTATGGTGGTAGTACTTCCCCAGACGAGCCCTTTCACAAGGGGCTCTCTAATCTTATAAATTTATAGGAATATGCTGAAGGTAATGTGTGGCGGTAGAAGCTTAGCACTCTATCCCTCCAACTCAGCCCGTACAACGAACTTACTTGAGAACATTTGCAGGCATCATCTGTGATTCGGGCGCGGATTCAATCACGGATTGCCATGTGTTCGTGGAGCTAGCTATCACATAGCCAAACTCAAAGAACCATTCTTCCAAGCAGCGCCCTTTGAAAAGTACTTTCTGAAAACAAACAGAAATACTCATACTCACTGGTAGGTACGACATGTCAGATGTCATATTAAAACTCTTTTCGTGCATGATGAACATTTTACCACTCTCCGTTTTTCCACTAACAAATAAATACAACACCTTTAAAAATAGAATGAAAGGCAAAGGCTTTTGTGCAAGCTCACTCCATCATAGACAGTAAATGTATCATTGATAAGCTACCTCAAAAATTAGCAATCACCAACAAATACACAATTGTGTGTTCAGTGGTGTACTTCATTCACTGCTATCTCCAACTAACATACCAAGCAAGGAATTATGGCAAGAGAAGGCACATGGCCAAGTGTGTACATTTACATTAGTTTATGTGAAGTGATTAAAATTAGTAAATTAGTTTGTTGTATTATTCTTTTGTGTGCCTTGATTGATTCATAGATTTTATGCTTTTTACACGCACATATTCCCTTCATCCAAGAAAATAGGAATAAATCATCACCTACTTTATAAGTTTCATAGAAAAAGACAAGTCTGTTATGTACTTACTAGTACTAAGTAAATGTTTTAAAGCAACTTGCCTGCTCTAGTCGGAATCGGTCCATGGACTCGAGGGAGCTAAAGTTCATTTCCCGCGACACCACTCTGCACTTGAGGATTCTTTTGGGCACCCTGGCTTCATGCTCCACCTCAGGGCTGGACAAATCTTCATTATGCTGCCACAAAATTTTACCTGAAACAAAAAGCATGTTTCACCTTTAATTTTATATATTAAATGAGTCAGCTCCTTACTTTGAAACTTGCACTAGCAAACCGCCATACAGCCCACCTGATTGTTAGCCAACTAGCCTGTCAGTGTGCCGATTACAGCAAATCACCTCCTGGCTCTCTAACTTAAGCACTTGTCCCGTGGTGGACTTTTATGTGCAGTGTTATACAAGGTTCAGAACAATTCTTTGACTAATTCAAATTTCTAAGGTGGGGGAAGTGTTAAGTGGATGTCTGTTCTATTATTTTGACTCATCACAGCTTTCATATTGAAAATCATCCCACTAATGATTGTGTTGACCCAAATCCATTGCAGTCCAACTTAGTGTCCAACAAGTTGTAGCAGATTTTGTGTAACTTACCACTATCTGCATCTCGGAGGTTCATCCAGTTACTGGCATAAAGGTCAAGGAATTTACAATAGCAAATGAATGATGACTAACAAAATGTACAATCAAAGGACTATCTTATCGATTATGTTGTACCATCCTATTATTGAGCAATAGCTTACAGATTATAATCATACATGTCATTTGAAAATCTCATGAAATGGTAAGTAACATAGTTTATAAAATTGATAAGTAATCGAAAAGGATACACTTGAAAGCCCTTGAGGATAGTCTCCACACGATCTTGCCTTTCAGCATCTGCAGGCAGCTGAACTTCTGTCATGTTTGCTTTGATGATGAGTTGGATCTTGCAAAGGATTTGATGCGCTAAGGTAAGATGGACGCTGTAGCCACAGAACGTAGTTTTAACTAATTTCCCAGGTTGTAAACTGGAACTCCAGTGAAACGAGCACAAATAGCACAATTATCAACCAAACTTAGACATTGGTTGGCATAGGTTTGGTAAGTACGACTTCAACTTTTATGTCACGCAAGGAGTAAACTACTCTTGCGAGGTTTTCTAAATTTCTAGTGTCCACTAGCATGCATGAATGAAAATAAACTTAGCTTCCACTTCACTTCGGTTTCTCTGAATCGGATTGCAGGATTTTTATTTTAGTTTTCATTTCAGTCAAGTTTTTATCTTTTCGTCTTGTTTTGGTTTTTCTAACAGACAGATCAGCTCAGTCAGTCGTAAAAGTTCCTCTGTGGTCAGTCGATAGGTATGTCGGGCATATGTTAATGTCACATAAGGGCGCGTTCCGTTACTAGCCACTTTCGCCGCGGTCGCCCAATTTGCCGATCCGTTTGTAGCCGTGATCGCCGTGGTCGAGCCCAAGGAACATCATTGAGTGCGTTCCGTTACTAGCCACTTTCGCCGCGGTCGCCCATTTTGCCGTTCCGTTTGTAGCCGCGATCTCCGCGGTCGAGCCCAAGAAACATAATTGTGACGTCACCGACGTCGACTGCGACGAGCCCACAACGCACAGAACACTAATATCCTAACGGAAAGAAATCCAACTCCATACATAAAAGGTGGTTAACATTCGGACGTGCACACGATCATTTCGTAGCCCCCAAGCTGCTTGACAGTTTGACGAAATGAATTGAGTTACCAACTTCTAGTGTAAATAGACCATTAAACCCACCGAGCAAATGGCGGCAATTTTAAATTAAGAATGGATCACGGTTTTGGCGGTCTATTTAAATTCCTTATTCAAAAATTCTACTACTGAAATTAAACTTTCTTATGTATTTCTGACCATAAAATTGATCAGAAATACATAGGAAGTTTATAGTTAACCCCAATTAGCTATTGATAAGTAATATAAATAAAATCACACAAGTGTAATAAAGTTGCACGTAAATTTATTTTATTAGGTACTAAAAAAGATACATTACATAGGTACAATTTGAATTGAATACCTACAGATTTTTACAGCGTCAATAAGAACTAAAAATTAAAAACTACGCGTTTAATCTCACACGTAAACATCAACTAGCTAATAATTATCTTAAAGTACTCAAAATAAAATACAACCAGCAAAACCAAAATTATTGATATAGGTACAGTAGGTACCTACTTTTTTATTTATTTGTATTGTACGACGGGGAAGCATTTGGCCTTAATGTCACCTGGTCTTTTCAAGTTACGATAATGCCGGAAGGCGACAGAATAGGTAAAATGGTCGTAGCTAGCCAGGCGGACTAACAAAGTACTACCACCAACCAAAACAAGCACAATATTGTACTCCCCTGGGATCGAACCCGAGGCCTCTGGATCTGACACCGGTGGGCAAACCACTAGACCACAAAAGGCAGTTAACACAGAAAGGTAAGGTAGGTACCTAAATACCTTTTGAATGTGGATGCAATTCTATTGTCATATTTTTTAGCTGGTTACGTTACTAAGTACAAAAACAATTATTAGATAAATCAGTACATATCAGTAGTGATTTTTTAGTACAATTTTGAAACATCAAATCGAACCGATTACTCGGAATAGCGACCAGCACACCAGAAAAAAGGCAAGAACCTCGAGACAATTTTTTTTGATGATCCAGGCATTAGTTACAGCGAATAAAATTATATATATATAAAATTGATCAAGTCAATTATAAACCTACTTATTTTCAGAATGTTTGTATATATATATATATATATAGGTAGTAATAGTTACTTAGAAATGTAATGGACAGTTGGTTCACATTGTAAAATTGAACTGCCAACCTGTACATAAAGCAACATCGAGTTACGCGTTCTTATCGTTGATAACGACACTTACTTTGTAGGATACCCTTATAGGGAGGGTAACTATAACATTCTTATACAAAACAAAGCTTAGACATTTTTTTTTTTAGAATTAGAATCGTACACAGATTCCCAAGTATAAGTGATTTACTTTTTCTAACTGAAACATTGATACATATACTCGTACCTATCAAGTAGGTAGGTAGGATTAACATTTTGTACATCACTTCTTTTACTGAACTGATCTTATGTTCTTGGGCATGCATCACATTTTCATAAATGTACTGAGAAGCTGATTGTAAGAATACTTAATTACCTACTGTTTATTTTATATAGGTAATTGTTACAAATACGTATTGCGTATGCAGCCGAGCTTAGCCTGTTAGCTTATCTTATTACATATAGATGAATATAACATTCAAATATTACATTGATAAAACCTAAGAAAGTCAAAAATCACGTTAAGTATTTCTACATTTAAGATAACATTACATTGACCTACATGACTAAGTAGTTAGCTAATTGATTCAGGCGTTATTTTACGGAGATCCAAATTTCAAAATAAAATCTGAAACACGTGTCGATTTGATTTTTCATAGAGATTTGGCGGATTTGTTTTCTGTTTTCAGATTTTATTTTAAGCGCTGCCACAACTTTATCCGAAACCAACAATTTATTTCAGTCTTACTTTTGGACCGTACTTATTTTTTTAATTTACAAATTTGTCTTAGGTGGCGCCGACACTTGCTGTATAGCGTAGCTTCTCTCTTTGATGCTGGTTTCCTCCTTACCTGAAAGTCAGAATGTACCGATGAAACAACTCATACCTACCGGTGCCAGTTTTCGGTATTGTTAGTGAAACATTTTATAAAAGTGCAAATTTTTGCAGTACTGCAGTCAAACGAAGTTTTTTTATTATGAAATACATAAAATCTGCGATAATAATAGGTAGTTACCTACTTTAGTGGTATATTTATATTACCTACTACGAAAAAAAAAGAAAAGCAACGAAAATCTCCAACAGTATAAAACAGTTGCTTGAACAGATGTGGTTAGTTTAATTGTATATAGTTTTTTTTTTTGTGAATAAATTGTATTTATTAGAACATAGCAAGGTATTACTTACAGGTGTATCTGGTTGCCTCTTTGGAACTGAAATAACTCTCATGACTTCTCTATCAGTAGCTACAGTTACACTTGGTGAATCCTGAAATTGTGATAAACCATCATCATTATCATATCTCGTAAAAGTCCATTACTGAACTTGGGTCTCCAGACTAGAGAGTGAGAGAGAAAGAAGAAAAGTACCAGAGAGTAGGTACTTTTTATGAGAAAATTTGTCGTAATTACGTTCGCCACGCACTGCTGCACTGGTAGCTCTCTGTAATCCCAACCCTCCTCACGATACTCATGTACCTACACGGGATGATGGCTAGGGACTCGAGTTCCTATGTTCTTTTCTGGGAGAGCCACGGTGAAAATTGTAGGTACCTATTTAGCATAGGATGGCCTAGGTACGATTTATAACGCGATTTCATTCCTTTATTTTTAAGGAGAGATAGGTATGTATTTAGGTACTTACCTACTCTTAAGTCGATGAGGAACATTCTTATTTTATTTTCTATGAAAATAGATACTTACAGATATAGATTCTTGGGGCACGGCGTATTTATGCAGCTTCCTTAGAGAGAAGTCAATGAATGCATTCTTCTCAAAATGGTTTTCACACAACATTTTGTGAGAGCTATGTAACTTATGTACATCTTCGATGAATTTCGTCCATGCTGTGATGCTAAAATATGTAAAGTGCATGCGTAAAATATTACAACTTAAATAACATCATCATCACACCTGAAAAAAGTCTACTGATGGACATGGGCAGGCGACCTTTTGACATTTCCCAAGTCTAGGTTATCATCACACTTGGCACAGCTTTCTGGTGTCCGCATTGTTTGTGATAAGTATTTAGGAGGTTTTGTCATACAACTTGGTGACGGAACAAGCAAGCAGTTATAGGCAAGATAAAAATAAGTCAACTTAACGCATAAAGGTGCCTTGGGTGGCCGTAATTTCACCGGCAACCTTACTTAGACGAGCCCTTTCACAAGGGGCTCCACTACTCTTAAAAGGATCTGCTACTCGTCCTATGTTAGTCAAACCTTGCTGTGCACGTTTTTGACAGTCAATTATAAACAATAGTATGGCTTACCGTTGAACGATCTAGCCTCCAGGTTTTGGAAAACGATAAAGAGCGAGGCTAGGATGATTGGTGCTTGACTTTCCACATCTTACACATTTTCGAATCTTTCATTTTCTTTATTATTCCAAGCACACAGTAAACAAATTTTGCTTTGCAGTAAAAATTCTAACGATGGAAATTCCAGGTAAATATAGCGGGTAGTTTATAACAATTAATAATGGAGGCACCTACTTAGTATATGTATATTTGTTTTCTTTTGTTGGCATATAAATGTGGCTGCATGATTGGCTGTTCACCGAACCATAAACTTAGAGTGAAATGGAAGTTGTATTATTGCCATTCCAAATATTGGTTGGATATATTTTTATAGCAACATTCCTACGAACCCACCTTGCCGCCAGCCTATCATGGCGAGTTGGTCCCCCTGACAACGCCCGCGGTTCAAATATGATCAAATGTTGCTGTTATCAAATTGCATTAAATAATACATTCGACTTGACATAATTGCAATAACAATAATTGCAGTTGTATTATTTGAAATTGTTTTAATTGGACCTGGGAACTCTACTATGGTGCCGTGGTCCAACTGCAAAGATAGTTGGACCACGACCCCTAGTAAAGGCCCGTAGTCCAACTAATTGGACAGAGCAGTTGGACCACTGCCCCGTAACGGGTGCGAGGTCGGTCAGCGCAGGCGTCTAGTGACAATGACAAGTGAAGTGAGTGAAAAGAGCGCGAAATGCAGATCAGAAATGTTCAATTTAATTTTCAATTTCAGATTCCTTTTTTAATATAATTTCTCATAATTATGTAAGTATATGATATAGAATTATGATAACATATTTCCACTTCAATTTTTGTTCTTATGGGATATACATTCATAGTGCCTAAATAATTATAAATGATCTCAAGCAGGTATTGCAAGGAAGACTTCGACTGTTTATAACTAACAATAGGTATTTACTATGAATATTTTATTTTTATTACAGTAAAACTGAAGTACATATGTAACAAGTAAAAAACATATAAACCAAAACAATGCTGTTTTATTTCCTTATTAACTAGCTAAGTATGAAACATTCTGATCTGATTCATATAACTAGGACTCATTGTAGTTTTACAGGCAGGAGTCAGTCACAAACTTCAGTAATTTCCTAGCTAGACAAAGTCTGTATTTACAAATATAAGACCTAGAGGCAACATTCTTTGGGAGTTCCGTGCTCTTACCATGTTAAAACTTGTGGGTAATGTGCAGACGAAGTTCCCGTTTTCTTATTTCCTGCAACTACAAGGCTTCAAATAGACACTCCAACCACTCTTAATCGCTCGAACTTTTTGATTCCGATTTATTTTTATTTATTTATTTTATTAGCACGGATTACGGTAACGGCGCAACACACGGTATTCCGTGTGTAACCGTGTCCAACGGAAACATCAGGCACTAGGCACTTAGGTAGGTACCTAATTTCGGATATAATTAGGATTTTTGTTGTTTGGATTTGTCGTAGGTTACGAATTTTTCTTTGCTTCTACGTTACACGGACGCAGACGCATTCCCGCTGTTTGTTTTGTTTTTCCCTTCTTCTTGGTTCACTTCGACCACGAACCGTTCCGTTAGAAGTCGATGTACGGCTTCGTTTGCGACGATCACAAGCACGCGGAACGGGTAATCGTGGCGTCGCGGGCGTGAGCGAAAGTGGCTAGTAACGGAACGTACCCACAGTAGTCTGCGGTTAATGTCATATGTCAAGTAACAGACACAGAGTAACAACCTTTTTTATTATTTTCTTATCAATGTAATATAATATAAGACTCTCTTAGAGCAAGCAATTTGTACTTAATTGCACGACCAATAATGTACAGCCAATAATTGTAAGCCACTTGATACTCATGGGCCGAGAGTTTTTTCAAATCCTTCAGCCCTCATCGACGATCGAGTTCAAGTTCAAGTTACTTTATTAATAACATCAGTTACACGTCTAAAAATCAGTCGAATAAAAGTAACAAACATAAGAAATAATAACAAACAATGATAAATTATTACAATTATGCAATTATTATAATAAAATTACAGACTATTTATTACATATACTTACTATATAAGTAACGTTGTCGGAATTGGTGCATTTACAATAAAAATGTAAAAAATGTATACCTACCAATAACTATTAATCATAATTAGAAATAAATAATATTCAATTTAATGTCATTCAATGTCAAAAATCACAAAAAGAATTGGGTGCAAGTGTCTAATTGATAGAAAATAAATAAATCAAATATTACCTAATTTATCTATATAGTTTCATGTCAATAAATTCATTCATGGCATAAAACGCATGATCGATGAGCCATTTTTTTTATTTAAACTTAAAGGATTGCGTTGATGGTGCGTCTGTGATATTTGGTGGCAGACGGTTATACACCACTGGTACCATCATGTGAACCAGCTTCTCGGACTTGACTAGCCGATGGCGTATGGTCCTTAGCCTTTCATGGTACAGCAGATTGTACCTTTGCTCATCTCCAAACTTTGAGTACTCTTGTATATGATTTAGGGCATAGATTGCGGCCTGGTAAATAACAAGTGAGGGTACTGTCATTATTCCCAGTGATATAAAATAGGGTCTAGCTGGGGCGTCTTGTGGCACTCGAACGATAGCTCGCACTGCCCTCTTTTGGAGTCTGAAGGCACGCTCCCAGTCGGCAGCGCACCCCCATAGCTCTACCCCATACTGGAGGTAAGAGTGGACTGAAGAAAAATACAAATTTCTCACTATTCCTCTCTCCAAGGTTGACGAGAGACGCCAGATAGCAAAGCAGGCTTTACCTATCTTCTTACACATGGTATCTATATGGTTCTCCCATGTCAAAGCTATATCCACAGTAAATCCCAAGAATACATTTGTGTTGGCCTGGTCCACATTCATGCCTTCAACTGCTACATGCAAAGGCCTATAGGCATGCCCTGCCAGGTTAAAGTGCATATGGTTCGTCTTCGTGACATTCAGGATCAGGCCGTTATTAATAAACCATTGGTGAAGTTGATATGCTACGTTATTCAAGCAAACTTCAAGAGTATCGATCGATGAGGCCTCCACTACTGCCGCTTCATCGTCTGCGTACATGAGAATGTGTGCATCTTTGAATGAGTCTGGCAAGTCGTTTAGCAGTAAGGAAAAGATGATGTTCGAGAGGGAGGATCCCTGGGAACCCCAATATTGGTCGACAATGCTTGCGATCTCACTTTGCCTCCCCTGCCGGTGACAACCTGCTGTCTTTCAGACAAAAATCTGCCAATCACCTGCAGAGGTGGTCCGCATATCCCATAGTGAGCGAGTTTTGCAGTAAGAACGGCATGGTCTGCGACGTCAAATGCTTTCGGTACGTGAAACGTGGACAACAAATGGCCCCTTATCAGTTGTAGTGTATGCCTTGATAGCACCAACAACGATTGAAGGGTGGGTGTATATTGTTTGAATTGATGGTTGAGATCTGTCAACAGAGGTGTCGACTTTTTTTGCATTTTGAGTCATAGACTCTTCCTGTAATCTTCGATTAGACCCTGGTTTTGTTCGAGGATCAGGAGGTCGAGGATCCGGCGGTACCGGATCTGAAGGGAAATAATCTAACTCCATGTCTGAGGACAAATCAAATCAAATCAAATTATTTATTTGCACGAAACAAGTGTTACAAGTTCTTAAATCTACTAAATTAGTCTCAACTTATTTCTACCATGGCGGCATGCAAATATTATTTAAACTTATGTTTATTTTACATTTATTATTATTTATTATCAAAACACATAACAACATCATGGATTCGACAGGTAGTCATTCATACTATAGTAAAGTTTTTCATGCAAAAAATCTAGAAATTTTCTTTTAAAAATATTAATGTTATCAGACTGTTTTATCTCTTCAGGAACCTTATCATATAAACGTGGGTCCACACCTAATACACTTTTGGATAACAGGACACTTTTATGGGTTATTGCTCTTATTTTATTATTACACAGTCTCTTACTGCTAAATGTCTCAAATAAATTTTGTGTTTTTCTAACAAACATAACAATCTCAAATATATATTAGCAAGGGAAAGTCAATATATTCAAATTTCGGAAATAAGGTTTCCATGAGTCGGTTTGCCGTAGGTTGCATACAGCTCTTAGGCACTTTTTTTTAATCTTGAAAATACGTTCTCTTTCTGAACAATTTCCCCAGAATATCACTCCATATCTAAGGTTTGATGTAACATGTGAGTGATATGCCAATAGAACAGTCTCACGATCAGACACTAACTAACCTTAGATTCTAAAATATAAGTTTTTAGTACTTTATACTCAGTAAATACTGTTTCATTATATTTAACCACCACTACACAGGTATAAAACAATTTGTTGACTTATTAATCAAAATAAGCCACTTTTTATCGCTAAAAAACTCAAAAATCCCAAATCAAATACAACCACTCCCAATTCAGAATTCCTAATGTTTCACTAGATCTAGATTCTCTTTACTAAAGTGAATCTACGCTTGACAGTGGTGACAATGACTTGACTTGACATATGACATTACTGACAGCATTAGCGAAAAATCAAGATAAAGAAAAGAACGAAAGAAAGAAAGAAGAAAGAACATTGTGTATTTTTCTTCATTTTTCAAATGAGTAGAACAGAAAAGTCATTCATTTGTATACAGAAAACTCTTTCAAAGTGATGTTACTTTGCAAAAGATTCATCGTGACTCTGTAAAACTGAAATTGTTTCGAACTGGAGAGAAATTTCTATGAACTCAAACACTAGTGATTCGGACGAAGCTTCAAGGTAATTATTTGTAAATTTTAGGCGCAGTTTTACGGGAGAATATTAAATGAAGTGCTAAATAATGAAATATGCTAAAATTAAACTCGCTGTACGAAAACATTAAAAACAAAAGTAAGGTTATGCATTACTTGCTATTTTGTCTTTGTTTTGGTTTTACTCAAAACCTAAGTATATATATATTTCAGGGGGAACGAAGCATCTTCGTCTAAAAGTACAACCCCACGTAACACGGAACAGCCTTCAAGTGTATGTACTTGTGAAGAAGAAGCAGTAGAAATCCACAATCCAGACATAATGAAGCGAGCCGCTGCAAAACAACTGATTGAGAGATATTTCTATCAGCTGCTTGATGGATGTGGCAACGCAAATTGTGATAACCAGAATTGTGCTTCTAGTGGAGAGGTAACAAACCAATAAAAAAAATGACATTCATACTCCACATACTTCAAAAAGTCAAATAAACAAAGGGGTCTAAAAAAGTCTAAAATAAATTGTTTGAAATTGCCACCAATCACTGCATATGATCATGGCTGATTTGTACCATAGCTTTTCAAGAAATATCTTTTAATAACATTACGGATGGCATATTTGAATAGTGGATGAGCAATGACACACACAGGGTACTTGTTACCCTAATTTAGGAATTATTTGTAACACATAAGCATGCCACCTTTATAATACCATATCACATAATAGTTGTTATTAGAGGTGTTTCTAGATACAATTTCTTTATGTGAGTTGAATTAGATTGGTACTGTAAACAGGGGTACAAATACGAACTTCACACTTAACATTCTTGATATTATGACACAATTTACATGTAATTTTTTGAGAATTATAAATATGTCCAACTGGTTATACTGTAAGAAAAGTAGTATATACATGATAACTAATCATGTTTTATATCAAAATGTATGCTATATATCCCTCTGTATGCTGTATATCCCTATTCATACTTGACCTGGGGTGAAGAGGTACAGAACCGGAGTGAATAGGGAAAAGGCCATAGGTTGTCAAATACATATTACCTTTTTTACCATCATCATCAACAGCCCTTCAGTAGTGTCCACTGCTGCATCATCAACAGCCCTTTAGTGTCCACTGCTGGATAGAGCCTCCTCCAAAAGTTGGAGGGTTTTGTCATAATCAACACGCTTGGCATACGGATTGGTGATCGCAGTAAAGGTTTTGGTGTTATAGAAAGACCTCTTTTATAAACAGACTTTAATAATTAAACATAAATAAAGAACTACAATCAATTAGAAATCAGAATAAACTTGGTTCTTAGCACATAAAACTAAGAAAATATTAATTAACTTTACATATTGTTATCATGAATTGTAGATCTATATATTAAAAGTTATATCCATGTAAGGTCAGTGATAGCTGTCATCAAAGGTACCTACTTATATAAAAAAACCCTCACTTACTTTTATTTTACACTTATTTTTTTTTTTCTTCGCACAATTTTCTTGAGGAAAACTAGGGGATATTTCGATAAAGTCGAAAAAGGTTACAGCAGCGTAGGCATGAAACTTTCGGTTCCTGGAGGGAAATACCGTACAGTTATTTATTGCTATAATATTCTAAAAAAAAAAAAAATTGTGATTGATAAAACTTACATAGTTTTATATCCCAAAAAAGTCAACTTTATGAGATTTCAACTTTCTGATCCTAAAGGAAAATTACTTGCGTCTTACCCTCAAAAAAAAAAATCCTATTTCTGCACAATTTCTTTTTTTTTGTTTTTGTTGACAATCTCCTATCGGCAAACGTTCCAGGAGGAATTATGTTGGTGCAATTTTTTCAAATGGCACCGTAGAATAGCTAGAGACTTAATCTCGCGTGTCCAAGTTCAGTATGTGCCATTGTTTTAGGTGTTTTAAGTTTTCTTTATCATCTAGGAGGTCTTTGGCGAGTTCATTTGAGAGCCTGTTCAGTTGATCTTTATATTTAAGTTACTGTTGCTGATTTCCTGCTTTACTGTTGAGATCTCCAGGTTTTCATGTATTTCAGAGTTTTTCACAAACCAGTGTGCGCTTGAAAATGTTTGCAGATACAGGTTTTGGAATCTTGTTTGGGTCTTATTCCATAAGTCTAGACCGGTTTTATGATAGCTTTGTACATTAGTAGTTTATTGCTGAGTGATAGCCTTGATTGACGACCACGCAGTCAATTCAGTGGCACATTTGCTTCTTTATGCTTGGTTTTAATGTGTTTTGCCCAGGTCAGTCTTCTATCAAGGTGCTTCTGCGCAATTGGGTTAAAAGTGACAACCCTGTCACAATACTAACATTACCATTCCAAATAACCCCACATTCGTCCTTATTTACGGCGTACAGCGTTCCTATATAGACCAGAGCCGTCCCTATTCATACCTTAACTGTGTCTTTAACCTCGGCAATCAATTAAAATCACAAATAAATTTTATTATTAGAAAGTACCTGCACAATATCTTGACATACCTGCACTTGTATAGCTTCATAAAATGATTATGTATTTCATCCAGACCACTCCTAAGACACACACCTGATTTTTTTAATGTATGACGTCAAGTTAATAAGCACACCAATTATAAAAACAAAGATTTTCAAAACAATATTTATGTCAAATCTTTTTTTTTTTTTGGTATTACATTCACAGGAATTTCACACAGCGCCATCTAGCCCCAAACTAAGCACAGCTTGTAATACGGGAACAAGATTATGCATAGAATACTTAAATACTTTTTTTTTTAAATACATACATATTATACAATACAACACTCAACTGTCCTGGGTGGGAATCGAACCCAAAACCAACAGCGCAGAAGGCAGAGTTACTACCAACTGAGCAATGAGGCTTGTTGAATTAGGTTAATATTCAACTTTATTGCAAAATTATTCATAGACATGTGAGGTCTATTTTTTATCTATTCTACTTCAAATCTCATTTTTGTCCCTAATCAGACCCTGATCCCTATCTACCCCGTTTACAGTACCTTATATCATATTATAGATTTTGGTACTACTGTTTTATGGATACAACAACTAAGCACACAATTATCTATATCATAGTCAAAATTGTTCCAGAGGACATCATCATCACAAGAGTTGAAATTCCAATGTGGTCTAGCAGAATAGATTTCAGACATAAAAGAAGATGTGGGTGTATAGAGTGTTCATTTGATAATTCCAGGCCCGAAACCTGTCACCCAACGAAGCAGCGGCTGAAGCAATAAAACTATTCTACAAAGAGGCACGTCTCTGTGACAGGCTTCCGAACAAAGTACCAAGAACCGATTCCCCCGACAGCCCCAGTGAATCTAGAGCCAGGTAATGACAGCCCTATTGAATCTAGGCCAGGTAATGACAGCCCCAGTGAATCTAGTGCCAGGTAAACAATAATGTAACAAAAATCTTAACATGGACACTGTGGCCAAATAAAAAAAAAAACTATCTAATATAATACAAATTTTCAAGGACCAAAAACTTTTTGTTTTGTAGTTACAACAGTTTTAGTTTTAGAAATCCCCACCCCTTATTGATCAACCTAAATTTGCCAAAGATTCTGAAGATGCTCTTTTAAAATGTAACAAAATTCAAAACTACTTTCTTAGTAGACACACCAATCTCCAAATTTCAAGTTTGTACTGCCAGCAGTTAAGGCTGTGCATTGTCTATATTTCAGACAGATAAGACTTTTTTATCAAAAATTAGACTATCTTTTGCCTGTGGCTTCACCTGTGTGATACCTATCTGGATAAAAAGTAACCTATTTTATTACCAATATTTTTTTGCAAAATTTCATTAATCATCAATATTAAAAATCATTTAACAGAAATAATTGTTAAATTAGTAACAACGAAACAAATAAACAAACAAGAGTTAATCTACCTAAATTTGCTTAAACTTAAAAAGCATTTCACTTTTTACGATAAGCTAATTTAGGTAGATTAATTCACGCAGTCAACTAAATATAAAAAATAATTCATGCAAATTGTGAAAAACAAAAAGACATTTATTTGCAACTCTTACACAAAAATCAACATAAAAATAATAATAGAGACAAAAAATAAATAGGCATATTAAATAGATAATATGCAAGTTGCTAGGTCTCAACTCAGTGTTAATGCAGGATCAGGGAATCTGCACCAAACTAAATAGTGATATCCTCCAGGCAACCTTGCATTGGACTGAAACATATAGTTCCCATAATACATGCTATGCTTAGTTTAGAGTTTGATAGCCCAGTGTGGTATACCATACCATGAATTAATGATTTTTACATATATTTTTCAGTACAACATGCACTATTTCCAATCCCACGACAGAAGATGTTGAAATGAGAGATGCGGACCCAGCTTGTAGCACCACATTGGTTGTAGAAAGCACTTCAAAAGTGCAACCACAAACTAGTCATAATGTATGTCAGAAGGAAACTAAGAATAACAGTCACAGCAGTAAGTCAATCAAGTAATAAAGTCCTTTCATGAATGTTTGACACATAATCACATAATATTAATACCCAGACAACACCGGCTTATTTTAATTTGGTACACTTATACACAATTAAGTTATCACAGGCTCATGAAGACTTACATAATATATATTTGTTGCTGTACAATCAACTAAGAATTAATGCATAAAAACTCTGCTATGTATTATTTAAAGCTAATAAATGAATCCCCCAGCACTAACTACCTGTAAAAATATCTCAGACATAGGTACCTACTCAATTTACCTAGACTATGCATGTAGAACATGTAAAAAATACATTAGCTGGTCTCCACGGCGCTCTCCATATCATTTCCCGGTGCATACCCTGCATACCACATAAACTACAATCCTCCGTTTACAATGATTTAGTAAAATCACATTTGTTGAACTTTTTTTTTTTGTACGACCGGTAAGCACTTGCCCTTCATCTCACCTGGTAACAAGTTGAAATAAGGCCGAAGGTAGAGGCGCACTTCACCCGGAGTCCTCGACAAACTGAGGAACTTGATTCCAACGTTTACAAAACATATGAATAAAACAAAAACGCTTTTTAATTATCACTATTTAATTAACGAATATTCTGAAACTAAAAACGAAAAAAACTAAGTATATAAATATAACACATACGCTTTCATCCCAAACTTGGCAAGCTAGCTTCCTTGTTATACCTAAAAAACAAACCAATTATGGCAATGCCACAATTACTGTGGATTGAGTGTGACAGTTTAACACACCACACCTACATATTAAAATGTATGCTCATATAAAATTTGTTTGTTCAGCATATTATCTGCCTCTATGGTCTGATGGTTTGGGCATCTGGGTTCGATCCCCAGGGAAGTACAATATTGTGCTCGGTTTGTTTAGAAGTAGGACTTTGTTTAAGTCCGCCACTATAGCAAGCTACCATCGTCTGTCTGTTTGTCCCGGCTAATCTTCGAAACGGTTGGACCGATTTTGACCGGACTTTCACTGGCAGATAGCTGATGTTATAAGGAGTAAGTTTGGCTTTATTACTAAAAAAATATTAGGGTTCCGCGCAAAAAAAAACCCATGAAATCAAATACATATATTGGTTTTAATCATAGCTAGAATTTTGTAAGATAACTTTCTTTGTGGTATACGGGTGCAATAAGAAAGGATTTTGGGAATTTGGGAAAAACCACGGAATAACGGAAACAAATTCCTGGGCGTTTGCTTGTAACGAAATAAATTAACACGTATAAAAAAAAGCTCCAACAACGATAGCAGATATTGTTATCTCTTATTTTTCTAAGAATATCCATTTGGATACTATTTACTAATGAACCTCTATTTAATGTAATCACCCCTCAGCAATCCTTGAATATAATATTTAGTCACTAACTACTACTACCGACAGTCACAGCAAGATAGCCTTTACCTTTATCATTTATGCTTAGCGCTGCAAAATGGGTTCAAGAGTCGGTTATGAGAAGCTGCTTAAAAAGCTTGACGATTTGTTACTGTCTCTGCTAGACGGAGCGCCGCTAACGGAAGAGCGTATTTACCAGTTGTGTGACGAGTGCCTGCAAACGAGGCTGAGGCAGCCTTTGATCCGGGCGCTGGGCGAAGCGTTCACGAACCCCGCTGTACTTGCGCGGAGTTTCGCGAGGAAAACCAGTGATCAGGCCAACGATGGGAAAAGCATGGGTGAGTCGTTTCGTGCTGGAAGTCGAGTAGGCTTCTGTTTATACATGCTCCATGTTCATGGGAATGCATGGTGAATCTTTGTGTTACCTACACGATTGATTAGGGTTTACGTGACTAGTTACTTCTACTTGGGTGCTACTTTGGGTGTTGGATTGTATGATAAGTGTGTATATAAAAAAATAAAAGTATTTAAGTATTATATCCGTAATCTAGTTCCCATATAGCTATGCTTAGCGTGGGACTAGATGGCGCTGTGTAATTAATGTCCTGTAATATTTATTTATTTATTTACTTAAAAGGGCCCTGGAGTTGATTTAGCTGAGTTTGTTCTCCAGTTCTTCAGTTCTCAGTTCTCAGCCTAAAGCCGAAGGTGTAGGCGCTCTTAGCTCGGAGTCGGCAACAAATTGAGGAACTTACCTTTTAAATTCCAGAACAGAACAATTATGAATTATTATTGTGACAGACTTAAGTAAGATGGTGGTAGTTACCCAGGTGGAAAGTCTTACCACCAACCAAACCAATCACAATTTTGTACCGTCCTGGTCACCTAACCCGGGATCTAGAGGCGGTTGACTTCAAACGTAGCTTGTCGGTAACTTCAAAATCGCGTTTAGTTAAATACAAATTTTGCAGGTATGATTGGATAGCGACGACCTAGGTTTGCATCACTTTTATACTCAAATGAACCCGACAAGCTATTTCGTAATAAACGTTGTAGCGGGAGTTAAGTTTCTATGGGAGAGAGGTATTACTGGGCCTTTTTAATGTTTTCCTGCTCACGATTATGGTAAAACATGGTAATAGAGTGTTTCAGTTATAGCTTAATGAGAAGGTGGAAATAGAAATCCAAAAACTGTGCAAAAAAATATGATATATTTTCTCTCATTAGATAAAGAGTCCAAAGAGTCAAGTACATCCAGCGATCCAGACAAAGACATAGATAGTGTTCTGGGCCCAGGGCTTGATGTGGCGTCCTGCCGTAGAGCATTTCAGTACCTTGCCAAAGTAAGTACCATAAAACTACTTTACCAACAGAGCAATATCTATAGGTAAAAACGTAAATTCCTTCAATAGCTGCTGCTGTAATGAGGCATGATTCTTAAACTTATTTACAGGCGGCAAAGTAACAGCTAAGTTGGGCCCTATTTGACCCTGATGTAACGATACGTTATAAATTTAAAAATAAATCTTTTGTCTCTTAATATAAATGTAATGCTGTTATCTCTTACGAACGTCAGATGGTTGTAAATTGTTGAAGCATTTTTGTGCTAACGTTTACGGCAGATGATGAAGGCACCAACTCTGTTTCGGTTCTCCCAGGGAATCAAAATCAGGGTGAGTGTGATTCCTGGATAAGATCGCGGTCGCAGCGCGTACAGCTTTTCGTTCGGCGTCAAAACCCGCGTTCATAAATGTATAATAACTAATGACACTCACGCAAGTTTTCAAAGTCAAAAGGGTTAGTATTATAATGTGTTGGAATACCTTCAATATATATTAGAATTTATAAAAATATAGAATAGTTTTAGAATATTCTTGGCTGGGAAGCAAAACCTATCTATAATCATCTAACGAATTTTGCTCGTCGTGTACAATCAGTTGGTTAACCAATGTCTAATAGCGTTTGAAGTCTCAAAATTAATGATCGTTTATTCAGTAAGGTTTTATAGGCTCACTTTGCAACGACAAATCTACCGCCTTCCTAACCTAGAAAGGAACCTACTTCGGGCTATTTTTTTTTTAATCCATTACAAATAGCTTGTAATTACTTCACACTGAAAAAAATTTATTACAAATGGGCGGCCTTATCGCTGGAAGGAAATAAGGACGCTATTGTTACTTAATGTTTGTTATGTGTATTTATATCTGTGTACAATAAAGTGTTCATTCATTCATTCATTCATTAACTAATTACAAGTCATTCACTGGAGCAAATGATTTTTATGGCAGGCTTTTTTATCTTCTAGGTAAGCAGAAATAACACAACATTTTTTAATTTATTATTTGACAAGCTTAGCACCTCACTAAATAATTTTATTATAAAAGCGTACAGTTTGCTGAACGATTTATTATGATTATGGGGCCTTGTTGTGGGAATTATTCCTAGAATTATAATTATGTTTATCACAGTTTTATTAATCAAGTTAATGCTTTTGCGCGCGTTCATATTTTTTCTTAAATATACTGGCAGGGCATCGTCATTTTTATCCGATCTCATATATATTTCCTTAAACTTTTCTCTTAATGAATCTCTGGGACCCATATCGTAAACAGCGCGAGCAGCCAGCCCTCTTCTGCAATAAGAATATGGTGTTTTTATCTGCTGCACTTCCCCACAGTAATATGCCATATCTTATCATTGATTTTTAAAAATACTGTTGCAATTAGTTACATGTTTCCTTATGAGGTAGCAAATTGCACTTTTTTTAATCAACGATATATTTAAACCTTTAATTTACCGATAGAAAAAAAAGTATATATTTATGCTGTCGTATGTAGCGGCGAATTCAGCTTTTTTTAATCAACGATGTGCTTAAAACCCTAACCTTTTTTATTTTTGAGAAGGGGAAAATGCCTTCGCACTGCCCCTTTACCACGCGGTGGCAAACTTACCAAAATAATGGCGTTTTTTATCTCGGTGTGGATAAATATGGATAACCGATCTAGCGGGGACTCGAATGGGTCCGGGACTCGTACCGAATAAATAAAACAACGATTAAAGCGGACATCAGAGAGAATAATTTAAAAGTTTTTTGACTTCATTTAAATTAAACTCAAAAGATTAAGATATTATGTAAGAGTATCACTTTCAAACCTTGCGTGAGTCGATTTTAAAACACGGGTTTTACTCACGTATCCGTACCGTTCGTTGGTGCCTTCAACGTAGTCGTATAAGTGAGTTTGTAATATCTTTTAATATGTGTATATGTAAACTATTTTTTTTGTAGTGCCGCTGCATTTTCGAGCTGCATGCAGCCCGCGGAGGTGGACTTTCATTTCTTATTTGTTGTGATTTTTAATAAAAATACCTATCTATGTTAAAAAAAAATATATATATGTAAAAGTGATGCGTAATTCCGTAGGTGCCATCAGAGTATTACAGTTCAGCGTTGGTGACGGCGCTGAAAACGCTCGCAGACAGCATGGAGATCGACCTACGGATAACGAAACGCATGAGCGCGGAAGAAGCGGTCAACTGCTTTATGATAGCGTTCGAAGTGCCAGATCTTGGTTGTAGCGACTACTTGGAGATCGCACTGCCTGGATTGTGCCATGCTGCTGAACACTTGCCTCTCAAAGGTAGCTGAAACTACCTTCTCTTTCTTCTGTATATCAACTCTGTGGTTCAAGTACGGATCTTACCGATCGCATAATAGCGAATCGCAACGTCCGTTAGTATGAACCGAATCGTATCGTACCTCGCGAGTATAGAAGTCCAGTCGGTAACTCATATCGATACGCTTGCGATCGTCAAAGTGCTCTAAGTTTATCGAATAATAAAAACTTTTACCGAGACCTTCTTCATAGTAGATAAAACAATCGTGTAAATAGACAAAATATACGATCTCAAACGTCAAACAAAAGTACTATGCTAGGGTTATCGATAAACTCAATTAAATTTAACGAATGTATATCGATTTTATCTACCGATCGGTAAGGTTACTTCCGAACTTGCGATGGTCGATAAAACCAATTTTATCGAATTTAAATATTTTTTTATGCGATTGGTAATAACTATAGTCGCTCCGCTGGTGTCAAACGTGACGAGCCGGTGCCAGGCGTCTGACATGGCAAGTTGATGGCAACTGCTAGACCTAAACCTTCAAAGCATGGAACCATTTTTAACAAGCCATGAGGCAGAAGGCAGAGTTACTACCAACTGAGCTATGAAGCTCAGTTGGTAGTAACTCTGCCTTCTGCGCTGTAAGTTGTGGGTTCGAGTCCCAGGACAAACATTTATGTGATGAATATAGATGTTTGTTCTGTGTTTGGGTGTTTGTATTGTATGATAAGTATATATTTACAAAAAAAAAAAGTATTTAAGTATTCTATCCGTAATCTAGTTCCCATATTACAAGCTGTGCTTAGTTTGGGGCTAGATGGCGCTGTGTGAAATTAAGGCTAAATACCCGGGATTTAGCCCTAGCCACAGCCAACCACTAGACCCTGGAGTTGGTTACACTTTAGCTTTTCAAAATGGTTAAACACGGACGTGAAATGGATTGTGGGAATATCCCCACACTCGATGGACTAACGACACCTCAGGAGCGCTATTTATTGCGTCGTTTGGGGGAGCTATTTATTCAGCAGTAGACGTGTGTGGGCTGTGATGATGACGATGATGAATATGTTGATTCAAATATATGACTTTACAACCCTTAGTGTTTCTGTGGGGGTGTGGGAAGACCCCGACACGATGGACCGGAGACATTGTGACGATCGCGGGGCGTCGATGAATGGGGGCGGCTCGTGATCTCGTTGTTGCGTTGGTTGTGAAAGGCCTATGTTCAGCAGTGGACATGGAACAGGACAAAATGGTCTGCTTCTGTTCCAGCTCAAGCGAAGTTGGCGCGCGCCTGGGCGACTCACAGTAAAGACAGCTTGCAGCACATTCTGGAAACCCTCCAGCAACTCATTACACTGAGGGTCTACTCCACCAAATACACGCGGCAGTTCCAGGTCCAGGACGATGATAACGTCACCTCTGCTACCAAACTTATGAAAGTAAGTCCTTCAAGTCCAAACCGGATAGATATGTTAGACAAACGCTCCATCTGAGGTCACATTTTTACATGATTTTCAAGTAGGCTAGTGGTAAAACGCTTGACTATAAAGTAAGTTTTTTTTTCTTATTCGACGGGGAAACGCATCGCCTTCATCTCACCTGGTGCCAAGCTATGACACAGCTAGCGTTGCCTGGGGTAGATCCCATTTACCCCAAACTTACCAGCGAAATAAATGTAATACATGTAACTCCTATTTCTGCTTAGTTTGGAACTAGATGGCGCTGCTGAATTTTATGTCCTGTAATATTTTTATTTATATTTATTGATTATTTGTTTGCAGATAGTGTATTACGCCAACTTGCTAGCTGGCGTGATGGAACCCAATACGTTACGAGAGGAGCCTATAGAGATAACGAACCAGCAAGATCCATTGGACGACGTTCTAGGACATTTATATCCGCCTACTTTCATGAAAGGGTCTAAGAACTTGCAGCCTGATGATCCATTAGGTAAGTACTCCATTTAGAAAGCGTCGCGGAATCTTTATCATACACGTTTCGACGTTTCGAAACGTTTGCTTGATAATGATAAAATTGGTGGTATTAGTAAACTTTGTTTACGAGTAGTTATATAATACTGATCAACTGTTTTGACTGAAGTGCGGGAAAAATTATAAACCTGTCTCTGTACCATAGAAAATCAACTAAACTTTTAGGTGTCACGCTCTCTCCTACCGCTACCAACTAAAGTAAAGACTGCTGAACCTAAAAATACTATAGAATACATGTCTGTTTGTCTTCTCAACTTCGAGATTATTTCGAGAGAGCTACAACAGCTTCAATGAAGTTAGGCATCTCAAAAAAAGTACTTCACAACTGGGCAGTTTTTCTTCTTGTACAAAGCTTAGGTCCGGTCTGGTATGGAGTACTGCTGTCACCTTTGGGATGGTTCGGCAAAAAAACAACTAGATGCCTTAGACTCCATCGAGTGTAGGTGAATATGTCGAAAACTGTAATCCTTGGTCTTGAAAAGAGCCATAAAGTGGCTTGTCTATCGATAAAGGTTGTTAAATGTGCGCAGGACTTTCACGATCTGATCCCACCTTATCATTTCCAAAATAAGACAAGCGCATAGAGCACTACCATTCATACATGTTAATGTACCACCCATTCTGAGTAAACGGTTCGAATACACCTTCATTATAAATACGAACAGCCAAGGTGTGGAACTGTAGTCCTCAGTCTTTCCTGCTACTTAAACTTGGGTCTTTTTAAGGCAACAAAATAAAAACTAGGTGTCTCCTTGATCATTGTGCTACATCGTCACATAACCTCAGATGAGATTGTGGTCAAATGATGCTCCATCAGTTATAGAAGATAACTTTTTAAATATCCCAAATGGATTACTAGGCTTGATTTAATTTCTAGTTGGAAAGTATTACACTGTTTACACTATTCATATACCTATTTCTAACCTTATGCACCCCATGAATAAGGATAAAAAATATTAGCCCTCGCTAAGTTTTTTAAAGCCTAGGTCACGATCACCTGGTGCGAGTGTTATGTGGCCTAGGCTTCTACATCTAGATGTAGCACTCTCAGCTTGAAGAGGTCCATGTTATTATGTAGATAATTGTTAACCTAATTCAGTACCGACACGTGAGAACCTTTAATTGGCTTTCTATTTCCTAAGAGTAACAATCGCTTAAGAAATAGATAACCAATATATTGTAACAAGCTGTGGGCTTTCCTAATAGTATTAAAGAAATAAATAAATATATACATTAGTGGTAATTAGCCGTTAAACTCTATGAGCTAACACAGATTTTGCAATATGGAAATAAGGTAAGTTATAATAAAATATATATAAAATTTTGTTACAGCCATCGAATTAGATATTCACGTGTTAGACGCGAGAAAGCCATATCTTTCCTTCGAGGAGTTTTACAACGAACCACTTAGCGATAATATTGAAATGGATATAGACTTCGGTAATTATAAGATGGAAATCAGTAGAGGTGAGTTTTTTTTAATTAATATAATAATATTATGAGATTTATGAGACATTTTAAACCCCCCCACCCCCTCAGCTTAGTCTTGATTATTATATAAGTTCACATTCACACTAGAACAACACACAATACTGACAGAATCAACACAATTACCTACCGTATAACATACGCTACCACTAGACTCCAAGAGGCAGAAAGTCTTCATCTCACCTTACTTTTTATTACTCTTAAACACAGTACAACACTACTTAGTTATACTTCCGAAACATTGTTATCGCACTCAAATATCACTCGATGTTATCACTCTGTATCGTAATTGAATACTTTCCTGCTTCCGAATCGCGCGGCATAATTATATCCAACTCTATCCAAACTTCTCGTATGCGCGAGACTGATCGCGGTACTAACTATGGCGCAATCTGGGACTCTATTGTTCTGGCTTTCATAAATAACCCTTTTGTGTTATTTATAAACAAGTTGCTATTTTCTTATTTTCGTAGAATTATATGAAGGCCCGCGAATGTTTTTGACGTTTCTGATTGGCGTAGTTTGGGAACGAATGTAGGTGAAAATACGCGATAAATATTTTTATCATGTCACTTCACATCAACCTCCCTAACTGTCTATTGTTGGACATTGCTTTTGACATAGGTTTAAAATATTCTTCACCGACAACGGTACGGTTTTTTTAATTTAGGGAATGTATTTGCTGCCCATATATAAATGGGTTGCGTTCTCGTGTACTTTTATTGTTTTGATTTTGCCCTTTTCACCATCGGTGCGATGGTAAAAATGGGCTCGTCTGCTAAGTAGATTCCTTCCTCATGTTTGGAGACTACTTTGGCGCCGTAAGGTTCAAGATAGCCAGTTCCTCAGTTTGTTGAGGATTCCGGGTGAACTGCGCCTCCACCTTATCTCAACTTGTAACCAATGAGGTGAGGCCAATAAAGGCCAAGTGCAAACCTGCGTACAATAAATAAATAACATTCTGAGTTCAGAGAAAAATATCGACAGTAACAGTAAAAGTGGCAATTGTTCTCAGGTAAAAAATTCGCGTTCCTAAGGTACCCCTTCATTCTAACGGCAGCGACCAAGTCGCTCGGCCTCTACTATGAAAACCGCATTAGGATGTACTCGGAGCGGCGCGTGTCGATGCTGCACGCCGTGGTAGGGGCCGCGCCACCGATGCCTTTCCTTCGGCTCAAAGTCCGACGCACGCATATCATCGACGACGCACTGGTTGAGGTAATCTCATTCATACAAATGTATTTCACAGCTAGGTGAACCTGAAAAAGTCACACCTACCAAACCAAGCACACAAAATGTATTTAAGTATTCTATCCGTAATCTAGTTCCCATATTACAAGCTGTGCTTAGTTTGGGGCTAGGTGGCGCTGTGTGAAATTAATGACCTGTTTTTTTTTTTTTTTGCTTGGTTTTGGGGTATCAAACCCCTAAACCACTCACGCCATATAGTAATATATATTTTGAAATTCAAATTTCGTTGAAGCACTTGTCCAATCCTGGTATCATTGATCGGTTTTATTAAAAATAAAAATATTATAAGTTGTGTGTTTACTTTAATTAATAAATGATTCTATTCTATTCGATTCTTAATGTTGCACCTGTGTTATACGGATATAATGCATGGCATGTAAAGAGTACTCTCGTAGACGGCTGCATACTTTTAGAAGCTGTGGGTTATCTAAATATTAAAATGTGTAGCTGACTGACTGACAATCAAGGCACAGCTCTGACTAGCGCTAGTAGCCGAATGCGACAAAAAATATATATTCAGTGTCTTTTCTAACGTCAAAATGACGACCCTGATACCAGAGGTCTTGATATTTGAAACAAAGGATTTCGGAGTCCTTAGTATGAGTTTCTGATAGCTAACGGAATCTTTTTTCGTATATCGTTTTCGTATAGGGCGCTTATTTCCATACATTTGGTTAGCGGACATTGAAAGGAACTACAGTTGCTTTACTATTAACCAAATGTATGGAAATAAGCGCCCTATACGAAAACGAAAATAGTTTCAGTTAGCTGTCAGAAACTCATACTAAAGCCTCGGGATGAGAAAGAAGCCCCGTCGTTCCATGGAGGTTGTGTTAGACCAGGAATAACACATGTGTTACTTTTCATCCGGGTAGCACGCGGACGATGCCGCGAGCTGGAGCTAGTCTTTATTTGAACTGTCCAAATTATAGTTGGAAATGGTAGCGATGGAGCGTGCACTGGACCTAAAGAAACAGCTGGTGGTTGAGTTTGAAGGCGAGCAAGGGGTCGACGAAGGAGGCGTCAGCAAAGAGTTCTTCCAGCTCATAGTAGAAGCTATCTTCAACCCGGATTACGGCATGTTCACTCAGCAGCCCGACTCTCTTACTGTCTGGTGAGTTCGCTTACGTCATACTCTTTTCCCTATCGGAATTCCCTCTTTGTGTCTGAACATATTTTTCTTTTTACAATTGGAATTTCTTTGTGTCTGAACCTATTTTTAAGTACCCTACTAAGACTTTGTGATCAGTTTTGAACCGTTGTAGTCGGTTGATTATCTAGAATCTGTGCATAGATAAAACCGTTGTAGATTTGGGAGCGCTCC
The DNA here is from genome assembly GCA_951394065.1 of Venusia cambrica. Taxonomy (NCBI): domain Eukaryota; kingdom Metazoa; phylum Arthropoda; class Insecta; order Lepidoptera; family Geometridae; genus Venusia; species Venusia cambrica. The sequence goes on from OX596035.1 coordinate 9,644,392, forward strand.
CGTGCTCAATTTATACAAGCGTCCTGAAATCCTATGAAAATAATTTTAGTTCGCTTTTTGGCCACGACGCGACGGTTCTAAATTGTGAAAAATACAAAAAGATCGTCGATTAGAGTACATACGTTATAATTGGAACGATGACACTGCAAAAGTTAAATATAAAACAGTAGGAGAGTCAGCGCCCTCCTCCGAAAACAAATCAAAAAGTTCTATAATGAACTATGATACCTAAGAATATTATAAAGAAACAAAGAATCCTAATGTAAATGATTATACATAAAAACACAATTATAAATTATAAAAAATATACACAATACTTATGATATTTATCTATAAGCGAACAGTTATAAAGGATTTTGAAATTGTATCGCCTAAGATAATTATTAACCGCCTCTGTGGTCTAGTTGTTTGCCGACCAGTGGCAGATCCGGGATTTTCCGGGTTGATCCCCTGGAGAGTACATTATTATGCTTAGTTTGGTAGGTTGTAGGACTTTGTTGAAGTCCGCCTGGCTAGCTACCACCACCTTACCTAATTCTGTCATAATAACAGTTCTAAAATTGTTGTGTTCCGGCATTTAGAGGTAAGATAGCCAGTTCCTTAGACTGTTGAGGATTCCGGGTGAAGTGCGCTTCCACCTTCGGCCTTCTCGTAACTTGAAACCAGTTAAGATGGAGGCCAAGCGCTTTCCCGTTGTACAAATGGTAGATGCCATAAATCGCATCGTGCAATAACTTTGGTTTGGTCCGCAGGTTCAATCCCACATCATTCGAGACTGAAGCTCAATTCACCCTTATCGGAATCGTGCTAGGGCTAGCGATATACAACAATATCATATTAGCCGTCAACTTCCCCATGGTTGTGTATAGAAAGTTGATGGGGAAGAAAGGGTCCTTTGAAGACTTGGCGGATTGGAATCCTGTAAGCTTTTGATATAACTATTAATTTAGAAGTCGAAAATCGAAATTATTATCATCATATATCGCTGTGCTGCCATCAGACCGTTAACTTTCATTGTTGGAATCAAGCCACGTCTTTTGCTATTATCTCCAGGACCGGCATACGGGTTGAAAACAGTATTTGAAACATACAACTTTATTTCAGACACTTTACAACGGGCTAAAAGATATGTTGGATTACAATGGCTCGGATCTAGAAGAAGCGTACTACCAAACGTTTAGGATTTGCTACCAAGATGTGTTCGGAAACACGATGTTTCAAGATCTGAAGGAAAACGGTGACAGTGTATTTGTTACACAAGAAAATAAACAGGTAAGAATGTACCCCTACATCCCGCTCCTAGAATTATTATAAAGATCAAGACACAAAAAAACGCCTATGATAAGATTATTCTCAAAGTGTATTCAAAAACGGGCCATTAATCCACACAAATTAAATGTATGATTTAAATTGTTTTATTTAATTAAACCTAAAATTTTAACCGCCTTTGTGGTCTAGTAGTTGCACCCACTGATTTCAGATCCAGAGGTCCCGGGTTGGATCCCTTCGAGGAGTATAATATTGTGCTTGGTTTAGGTGGTGGTGGGACTTTGTTTAAGTCCGCCTGGCTAGCTACCGCCATCTTACCTGATTCTGTCGCCATAACAAAGATTCTAAAAATTGTTGTGTTCCGGCTTACCTCTAGGTAAGATAGCCAGTTCCTCAGCCGTATCTTAACTTGTAACCTGGTGAGATGAAGGCCAAGCGCTTCCCCATCGTACGAAAAAAAACAGTGCTTAGTATATAATCGATATACTTAGTATATAAATGTTTCGTAATTGATGAGATAATTATGGAAGTACGTACTTGCATCTGTATTGAAGGAAATTATCACATAATTTGTATGTTTTACAATATAGGTATAGTGTATTGATGTAAGACTTATTACTTAAGATTATGTACGATATAATTATAAGTAATAATGCAATACATTCTTGAAAATCTTATTTTACCACGAGTTGCCCTTTACAATATCAAATCTGATTGGTTGGGAATGTTGGGGATGCAACTCTTACTTTTTTAATATATACAACATATATTAATAAAGTATATATATTAAAAAGTAAGAGTTGCATCCCCAACCAATCAGATATGTTATATATATAGTGTAAAAGTTGAAATTTTACAATTGAGTTATATAAAAGGATCAATGTGGTTTTGTCGACAGGAATTCATAGAGCTGTACTCTGACTTCCTTCTAAACCAGTCAGTGGAAACACAGTTCCTTGCGTTCAGACGAGGATTCCTAATGGTGACGGACGAAAGTCCGCTCGCGGCGCTGTTCCGGCCCGAGGAAGTCGAAATGTTGGTGTGCGGCAGTAAGGTACATACTTTACACCAATCATTTATTTGCAAGAACACATATGATTGTGTGTACATAAGTTCTTAAAACATACGATTGTGATTGTACTCAGCCTGCATGCAGGCGTGCAAATATTAAAAATGTCATGCTAACGTCAATTATTACAATTATTGTTAAATGATAAATATTCGTCAAGGCTATAAAAATAATTACACAATAACCATTCACTTTTTTTTTCTTAAATACAATTCCATTTAATTTAAGGTGGATAAAAACAGAGTACAACAATTTTATCCCCGCCCCGTGCTGAGGGGGCAGGTGAGATGAAAACCAAGCGATACCCCGTACAATAACAAAAAAATCAGAACTTTTGAGATTAAGACCAAGCGATTCCCCGTCGTACATTTTTTTTTGTTCCAGAACTTTGACTTCAACGAACTGCAAAAGTCAACGGAATACGACGGCGGGTACACGAGCGACTCGCAAACGATCATAGACTTCTGGAGCATCGTGCACAGCCTCGAGTTGGACGACAAGAGGAAGTTGCTCCAGTTCACGACCGGGTCGGACCGCGTGCCGGTCGGCGGGCTCAGCCATCTCAAGTTAGTGATCGCGCGGAACGGGCCGGACTGCGACCGGCTGCCCACCGCGCACACGTGCTTCAACGTGCTGCTGCTCCCGGAGTACGACACCCGGGACAAACTGCAAGACAGGCTGATGAAAGCGATCAGCTACTCGAAAGGCTTTGGCATGCTCTAAGTACGCTTCACGTTTGCACAGCGAAGTTGATCGTGTCGCTTAGCCGCGTGCTACCACCATCTTACCATAGCAAAAATTCATGGTAAGATAACCGGTTCCAGGTGAAGGCCGAGTGCGTACCCGTCGTTCAATAAAAAAAAATGTGTCGTTCGATTGTTTTGCCCGTTTAATATTTGAGATCACTTTCATCTGAATTTCCTGTACCTACCTGCCGTGTTCGTAAATTAACTTTTTTTTTTTTGGAACCTTGGTTCACTCTTTCAGAACTGCAACATTGACCTTGACACATGTCAAGGTCAATGTTGACACATGTCAAGGTCAATATTGCCGTCATTCTGAGTGTGTACTTCACTGACTTCATACATCCCGCATTCATTCTCTTATGAATACATATTCAAAAGAGAATGAATGAAGTGGCGACAGGTCTCCGGAACAATGCCCTTGAAACTAAAGGGGAAAATCTACAAGTCGGTCATCAGACCGAGAGAGACCGAGCGACCGAGATGCGATTAGAAATTAATATAAATAAAAGTTTTAAAGTAGCGCCAGTGACTGAAAAGCTTAAGAGTAATAGGCATGGTGTGGACACGTTATGCGAAGGGACGAAAGTCACGTTGCTAGGTAAATATTATGAAGAATGTGTAAGGAGTACAGGAAGGGCAGAAAAGAGATGGATGAATTGTGTTAAAGAGCACATGCGTGTGAAAGGAGTGGATGATGAGCTGACGGCTGATAGAAGTAGGAATAAAAACAGGAACAAGATTACTTTCATTAGTATGAAAGTAATCATAAATATTTTCAAATCAAAGTCTTTTTGTTACCTGTTCACGACTGAAACTGAAACGGGCTGAACGAACGCTACGCGGAATGACTAAGGCTATTAATCCGGGTACCACGCAGGCGAAGCCGCAGACAAAAGCATAATAAAGGAGAATTAAAAATGATCTATCAAAAGATAAAGATGGGCATAACAATCAAAATATACATTATTTTTTTCGTGTGCAAGTCAAGACAATACTATGGCTAGAGGTAATCTATTCTCTCTACACTTGAAACTGTACTAAAACCGAGATCAATCTAGAGACAGAATTCATATTAAGGAATAATCCAATCTCAAGGTATCTCGGTTTCTAACACGGACCTTATACTCCAGTATTGCAATGATCCAAAAAGACAGACGCAGGCAACGATGTCCATCCTTTACTAAACGTATATGGGTCTATTAGTTCGGCATCTGTGCTAATTGACTGATTACTCAAGGCACAGTCCTGAAGTCCTAGATGTTTTAGGTCAGCTAACTTTGAAGCCTGACTTACACTAAACGAGATTAGATATGGTTTTGCCTGCTGACTCGACGCGCGGCGTCACGTCAATATTACCCATATAAGAGGTCAAACTTGCATACACTTGTTCTGTGTAAATCGGGGTTCTTCCATTTCATGTTTGCCCAAACATAAAAAAAAAAACTGAATAGTGCGTATTTTTTTTATTCTATTTCGGGTATTCCCTGCACTGAAGACGGCTGTACACATGTTTAACATTGAAATTGACTCGTTTGACTACAAGGAAAGACCATCCCTTGTTGTCAAAATAGTTTGAAAAAAGAACCCATAAATTGGGCTTTGTCACCGAATCGAATAGGAAATATATAAATAAAAAATAGATAAAAAAAAGGTTTACAATGGTTTTGTCTGCAAGTTCGACATCAAACTTGCATGAACTTGAACGGTGTAAATTGGGCTTTGTCGCCGAATCGAATTGATAATAATTGATACCTGTGTTCCAAGAATTGTATAAAATTAAATTAATAATAATAAATAAAGGCAAGTAATTAAATGGTGTTTTTTTTACATTTGGTGAGCAGAAAAAGAGCAGCTGAAAAGTTATATTCACGGCTTATACCTTATTAAAACTAACGGCGGAGTAAGTTAGTAGGTTGTTAGGTATTTATTGCACCCACCTGGCGCGCACTTGTGGATTAAAAAACAAAGTGTTTCTGCCTTGTTTTTTAATTCAATCGGTAAGCCCAATATAAACAAAAACTTGCAAAATACATTTTGGAGTTCACCAAAATCTCGACCAAGTTAGTACCTGCGGCATTGAGCTGTGGGGGTGAACGGTAGATTCAGAGTGTTTGGGGTGCAACAGCGGGTAGTATCGTGCCACGACAAAAATGTTGTTGCAAAATTTATAGAACAGGAAACGTAGGGACACGCCCCGATAGAAGTGACGAGTGCTGTCGAGAACTCTTTAGGAAGCTTAATATACTCCGCCTCACAAGCGAGATTAGTTTTCAAACAGAGCTGCAAAATCTCGAGTCTACGTTGTAAGTTGAAAGGAAATTTTATGAGTCTTGGGACAACTTTTGTAACGCCAAAAGAAAGTTGAATTCGTAAAATGTTGAGTTTGCAAAAAGTCGAACTCGCAGTATGTTGTGTCCGAAAATGTTGAATTTGCAGAGAGTTGAATTCCTAAAATGTTGAGTTTGCAAAAAGTTGAATTCGCAGCATGTTGAACTAATTCGTATACAATTATGGTAATCTGCGTATATGGCGAAAAAGCTTCCAGCAGCGTGGGCATAAGGGATATTTCCCTAGAGCTATTTATAATTATACGGTATTGCGTACGTATAAATAAATAAATAAATAACTTACGTACGTATAAATAACTGAGTTAAACTGAAAAAATGTGACCATTATGGGAATTCAACTTTTAAATCATTCAAAATTCTAAGAATTCAACATTTTGCGAAACAAAAATATATCTACATTCTGGAAAATAATACATTTTGTGATTGAAACATTATGAGAATTCAACTTTATGTTCCTGAAGGAAAAGTAAGTTACGAGTTTTCAATATCTTTCATTCAGAGGTAAACCCTTTGAGATCCGTTTTTGTCATGGGACGTTGTAATTCTCTTACAAACCGAGGGTCCTAACAAAATACGTTATGCAACCTTCCACTTGTGCGCTGAAAATTTAATATGTTTTACTATCTATATAAATGAAGGCTTGTTCCTCATGGCCAAACTATTTCGCCTAACTGATTTGGCTACGAGGACTAACATATCCTAATGGCCGAACTCTTGTCAAAATAAGCAAAGCAAGTACAATTAGCTACTTGGTTAAATGAAAATACCTCTGCAATTATGATATCCTGGTACTTCTGGTTTTTTTTACATGCTTAAATCAAAAATACTTCAGCGATACTTTTGATGTCCTGGTACCTACTTCAAAACATTTTATCCGTTGTCGTCATGAAGGACAAATCATGTTTTCGAAATAATGTTGCAAAACCAATTTCCTATGGTTACACATGTTAAAAAAACAGTTTAAGCGATTTGAAAATGAACAAACCACGAGAAAATGGTTTTGCAAAATTATTTAGAAGACCTATTAATTCATCCTTCATGACCATTAGATAAAAAATAATGTTTGAAGTACCAGGACATCATAATTGCAGAGGTATTTTCATTTAACCAAGTAGCTAATTGTACTTGCTTTGCTTATTTTGACAAGAGTTCGGCCATTAGGATATGTTAGTCCTCGTAGCCAAATCAGGTAGGCGAAATAGTTTGGCCATGAGGAACAAGCCTAAGTGAATTTAATTTATTGCCAAATTCTCTGTTAATGAGAATTACTAATATTTGTATGGGATTTTCACTGTGGTTCTGCTTTCTAAAGCCTAGGAAGGCTATTTTTTTCATATAGAGATGCGATGCCTAACGAGAACTATAATAATTCACCTTTTTCTATAATACAAGTCTGCCTGGCTAGCTACCACCATCTTACCTAATTCTGTCGAGATAATAACCTTTTCTAAAATTATTGAGTTCCGGCATTTACAGGTAAGGTAGCCAGTTCCTCAGTTTGTTGAGAATTCCGGGTGAAGTGCGCCTCCACCTTCGGTCTTATCTTAACTTGCTACCAGGTGAGATGAAGGCCAAGCGCTTCCCCGTCGTACAATAAAAAAAAAATCAAACTATGTGTGTTATCGAAGCATACCGATTACAGTACAAAAAAAAACAAAGCGCTAGAAAAAGAAACAGAAAAACACATAATTTATAATGTTTTAAATGGCACACGTTGTATTTGTATCGTTACATTAATGTTATAAACAGGCCAGACATGTATACAAACTAGACTTTTAACGTACCGACGCTACGCGTTTTTAGTTCGTATCGTACGCATCGGAATCAATTCATTACATCGCAATATGCGAACGATGCGAACATGGGGACGCGAACCCTCAATAATAACGAAAACGAACATTTGAATTCGGTTTTTATTGGCTAAAATCTACGAATAAGAAATATTTCTAAATAAGTAAAACTGAACAGCAAATACTAAAAACTGTACCACTAACTTTTAATAATGTTGCTACATATTTATTGCAGCTACGTAAATACGTATTATTCGTGATTGTTAAGGCTTTTCGACTGTTATACTATTTTTGTTTCGATTTCGCAATTGACCTAGGTTTAATTTAAGGGCCATTTGTTTATAATAAAACAATTCTAAAACTTGCACTAAGCGAGGGTAGTTCGTGGCAATTGAATAACCAGCAAGCAGGCTCTGTGTTTCTCGCTGCATCAATGGATATAATAGTTCATGCAACTCACGAAGACGCGCGCTACTATTTCGTTTGATACGTAATCGCGCACGCAAGGAAAGGAATAAACGCATGGAGCTAGTATAATGGCTCAGTGCACTAGTGTTAATCGACCTCTTTACTGGATACGTTGCGTTTCTTCATTCGCGTGAATAGTACTGTAAATGACACCCAGATTCACACGATATAAGAGTACAGTTGATGTGTGATGAAATGGAGCTTAGAATGAGTTTCGTGAAATGCATGAACTGTATCTTCCCACACAGCGTGAATAAGCGAGATACAGAGGCTTATGCATGGTTTGGAAGCTCGTAGTTTTAAATGGCGAGCATCTTCTGAGGAGGTTTGATCGCCTTGAGCCTGAGATCGTGCACCACGAGGGGGAAGGGGCGGCGGCACGGCGGGTCAGGGGGATGCGGTGATGACACGTCGGCCGACGCGCGCCTGTACTGGTGTCTGTTAACATACGAATTAATCCAGCTTTTTATAATCTACTCGCCAGCGACTACAGTTCAAATATCTATGAAAATTTTTACAGCTCATCTAGGGCATAGTAAGGAACTAAAATGCATAAAATAGAAATAAAGCGTACAGACAGAACCGGACAATATGGTAAAGTCTCACCCTTGCTTGAGTCGATACCTTACTACTTGACTTGCAATGTCTTTTAGTAAGAGCTGCCGGGTGTGAACCCGGCAGTTCTTACTAAAAGACATTGCCAAATACGGTGAAGTCACCTTCACCGTATGTTTCGGTAAACTATCTACTGTGGTTACTTCTGACTAATTCTACTATTGTAACTTGTGGTTGGTAAGGCTATTATATATATAAAGTTTAACAGCATTAAAATAATATTTATTAGAACGCGTTTCTGGCACAGCGATAAAATTTTACACTATAGACATAGACAACCGAGTACTCTGTACAACAAATTTCAGAGTTTTAGCGCAGCGTATACGCGATCATATAACGTTTTTACGCCCTTCAGGAAGAGAAAGTTGAATTCCTAAAATGTTGAGTTTGAAAAAAGTTGATTTAGCAGCATGTTGAATCCTAAAATGTTGAATTTTCAAAAAGTTGAATTCCTAAAATGTCGAGTTTGCTAAAGGCATGTTAGCAACATGTCGCAGCATGTTGAATCCTAAAATGTTGGATGGTGTTGAAGACTGTTTCTTTCTACACCATTCAACGCGTATGTGTATGAATAACGCGTATGTGTAACCATAACATGCCAGAAACGCATATTACCGGTTGAACAATACTAAGAAAACTATGTGATCCCAAAAAAGTCAATATGTCATCAAAATACGTTCTACTAAACCGAAATTATGTAGGAATTTGGAAACTTAATCCAGCGTAATTAGCTTTCCTCGGGTAATTATCTGTCAATCAAAATGGTACTTACAGCTATCTCTAGATGAATTTTTTAGTGACAAGTATTTGTATCAATGGTCTAAAAGTGTTTGTTTCTATGGACTATAAGTGTTCGTATCTATGGTCTACTGTCTACGTACTAGACGTGTGCGCCGATCGATGCGTGAAGGAATGCTTAGTGTCCAAAGTGTACCAGGGACCCTAACTAACAATTCGTCAGAAAACAAACAGAGGAAAAGTCTCTCCTGAAATGGTCAATACCACTTGTGAGTATGGGATCGTCGATTCTCACAACTCATCTTTGAACGTAGTCAAAAGGCTTGCTGGTAGCTGGTATACAGGTGCTCCCTTCCAAAGGTAACAAGAATACTCCATGTGTGGTCGGATTTGTGATTTATAAAGAAGCAGTCTCTGCCCCGCACTTAAGACGTACTTACTTATATGTACACATATCGTCCCATGTATGGCAAACTCACGAATCTGTATAAAAACATCATACATATTATATGTGAATTAAATCGGAGGGATGTTTTAACGTAAGTATTTATTAGTAATAAACGTTTTTTTTTTAATAACATAATAATGCAGATTCGCTCCTTTACAACTTCATATAAAAAATTAAGCTATTAATTTTTAGCCTATGGTAAACTAACGTATGTGTCATACTTATTCGTTAATTTGAACCGTAAAACTAGCCATTAGTTCCATTATTTAACTTCAAACTAGTGAATCTGGTATAGAAAAGCTATAAACAATTTGTAATTATGAATGAAATATTTTAATTGTACAATTTATACCCCTAAATTTATTTGTTTTGCCATATACTTATTTTTTTCACAAGTTTTAATTTAGCATGGCAGTACCTACATTCTAGACAATAATAATTATCCGTCCGTAAAATATAATAAGATAAAGCAAGTTAATCATAGTCAAGCATAGGGTTCAGTGGGTAGTTTACCGTTGTCAATTAAAGCGCAAAAAAACTTTTCGCGTTTTTACTGTAATTTTTCATAATAGTTATGAAAAATTACAGTAAAAACGCGAAAAGTTTCACATTCTTTTGTTTACAGTAGGTATTTTTTGATTCGAACATAGGGTCTCAGTAGTAAAATGTCCCATTTACACATACGTGATTTTACTATTGCAAAATTTTTAAAATAGTCAGTTTCGCTAATTTACATCTCCTTAACTAAAAGAGCTAGAGATTTGAGAATTTGCCACAGTGTGTATCACATCATTTTGAAATTTTTGACATCAAAAAGTCATTTTCGTGAAAATGATTCGTGAGTTTGCCATACATGGGACGATATAGTGTAGCCGTAAGTCCGTAAGAAGGCAATTTCGACATTAGACACCAGTGCCAGAAACGATCAAAGGCCTTTGCACTATCTGTGCTAACAGCCAAAATCTCCTCTGGTCTCTCTTGAGGCTTGAGCCCAGCGATGCGTTAGTTAGGGTCTGATCTATCTCCCTTTGGCTGCCGAGTGAAAGTGGGCAGTCTTCCACAAATGCTGGACTTGCCTTGTTGAGAAGAGAGTACGAAGTGGCGTGTTAAGACAGGACACAGTTCAGGAGCACAACGCTTCAGTACCACAGCTGGAATACCATCCCGCCCACTCCACATGTTAACGTGCAGAGAGAGTTACTAGCTGATAATGATTTCCGCGATGGAGATACCGCACCAAAGAGATTTAGAAGATCGGCTTTCTCTTTTGCAAGCTTAGTATCCGGGGTTTTCGAAACGGCGACAGCGGGAAGGACGACTGATTTAATGCAGAGGTTTAGATTAAACACATCAACGCATCTTCAATGGTTTCGATATCATAACTAACGTATAAAACATTTTCATCTTTTATCATCGTGTAATTCATAAATCTAGCACGCCGATTTCACGCCGATCAAAACATCTGCGCCGCGCTGATGGGTGCACACATCTACTACGTAGGTACTTTGTGGATAAGGTGTCTTACATGTTTTGTGGACTCTGAACTTTGTTCGGCGGGATCAAGGAAGCGCGAGTGATGTTCGATGAAGTCTTTTTTGATGGCGTTTGCATTTGAAGTAGGCTAAGACCGTGAATTTGAGCATGAAGTTCAGTTGCAATAATATTCGGTGCCCTACAACAGATTCGAGTTTTACGTTTATGTGCATTGCTTTTGTGCGGCAGATAACTAGCAAACACTCTAGACAACGTTCCCGTCATCCTGTGGGAATTTCCCAAAATCCTTGTGAAGCTTTCGGATTGTTTCAGCGTTGAAGTGTAGGTTTGTCGAAAAATTACAGATCAGACACAAAGCAGGGTAACAAATCTTTTAAGGTGCCTTATGCTTAATTAAGCTCATGAAGTGAACGAAAGAACGAGCAAATTATGAATAATTCATTGGAATTACCTATATCTTTCGCACGCAATGGAATAATTTTGGAACTAGGATTCCATTACGTTGGCATTTATTTATTGTGTACTTGTTTCCAGAGACCAACAACCAATACTTTGCGGTATACCATACGAAGATAACTATTTATCTACCAAGTGTCTTCCAATCAGATTAGGAATAGGAACAAAAAGTGCATTGGATGCGCGGCTCCACTTGATTCACTCATGAGTAACAAATGATACGGGCCCTCACCTCACATAATAGCCGAGAGTCACATAACATATAGATGGTCAGCAATATCGTTTTACATGAGAACATTGAGAAGATGCCGCGCGGCAATGTCGCATCGCGTGGCGTCGTATCCATCGCAGAATTCTTTTTTTTTTATACGACTCATCTGGTTTTCAACAACGGATGACCGATATGCAAAAAACAAAAATGAGGTGCAGCTTGACGAGGTGCAACGGGTCTTAGGGAAATAATTGGCGCAGGCTTAGGCCCGGCAAGCAAGCAAGCATTGACGCTACCCACATCGTCGTTGCCGCGAAATCAAGCGCTCAATAAGCGTCAACAGTAACTCAAAGTGCTGCTCTCGTATTTCAAGTAGTTGGCTAGCTGGGGTAAGGGAAACAGCTCAATACACCCCACAGCGGGACGTCAGTGAAGGCCTCATTTGGAATCTACGTGAAGAGAAAACTTCAGACCCCTGTAAGTATAATGCGCGCACGGAGTGTGATAAACAAAAAGGTTAGTGCCAAAGTGGCGTGCGTGTGTGCGGTGTCGATTACCTACCTGTGTCGCGCGTGGCAGGTGCAGGCGGCGGCGGAGATGGCGGCGGCGGCGGCGTGGCGCTTCGCGTGCTTCTCGCAGGGGTCGCGCCGCTCGTCCAGGGAAGCGGGGGCGCTGCCTCGGCGGTCGCGGGATGACCGCGACATCGACGCGTACGTGGGCGCTGCCACCCGATCCACCTGCAAGACCAACTCCTCTCACCAACATTTCGACGCGTCGGTAAGTTTACTTTAGTGGGTATCGTCTTACCTAAGTCTGTCGCCATAACAATAATTCTAAATTGTTGTGTTCCGGCATATAAAGGTAAGATCGCAGACTGTTGAGGATTCTTTTGAAGTGCTTTTTCATCTTCGCCCTTATCATAACTTGACACCGAGTGAGAAGAAGGCAAAGTCTTTTGCTCGATAAAAAAAAGTAATAACACTTTTTTTGCCTGATCAGCTGCGCCTTTATTACCCAAGTCTGTTTCAGTTTGGTTTCAATCAAAATGGTGGCTTTTCTTCTGAACAATGTTATGGACATGTCATATGGGGGGAAAAATGACATATAACTTAATGCATGTTAGGTTAGGTTAGCCTCTATGGTCTAGTGGTTCGTCCACCGATATCAGATCCAGAGGTCCTGAGTTCGATGAAGTCAAAGACAAGTCGCCATAGTTTTTTAAACCGATTGAATCCCAAATGAACAGAGTTAGGCCAGAGGGTCTACGATGGATCTAGCCTTCATAGAAACACCATTTATTTCATATGGGTTTGTTAGCGTGAACGGGCCACACTCGAATTGACCTAATATAACCTAATCTCTACTTTACTATTTTGAGTAATCAGTGGAACACCCGGAACATCTTTCTCGTCATTCGTTGTTTTCTATGGATTTTATGGGCACCTTCACACATCAACTTTTATATATTAGGTCCTTACATATGAAATTGGCGTTTTGTATGGGAGGAACATAAAGGCAATTTTTTCATATTAAAATATATTTTATTAATCAAAGTATGTACCATTGCTATCTATACACTTTTGTCATCTTATAGGTAGTTCATTGATCCCTTTACTAAAAAAACCATTCGGACGGGAATCAATGAAATCTTTGAAAGCGGTTTGGACTGCCTCATCGGAATTAAATTTTTTTCCTTGCAAGAAGTTATCCAAATTTCGAAAAAAATGGTAATCTGTTGGAGCAAGGTCCGGAGAGTACGGTGGATGTCTTAGACATTCCAATTGAAGCTCCTCTAATTTGGTAGTCGTCTGTTGGGCCGTGTGTGGTCTAGCGTTGTCTTGAAGCAGCAGTGGCGTAGAGCGATTGAAAAGTCTCGGTTGTTAAACAGCGAGCTTTTCCATCATGGTTTGCAGTTGCTGACAATAGACATCAGCCGTCATCGTCTGACCAGATTTAAGAAAGCTATAGTGTACGACACCGGCACTAGTCCACCAAACGCTTACAAGTTACTTTTTTTGAGACAATTTTCGCTTGGGGCAAGATTTTGCTGGTTCACCAGGGTTCAGCCATTGCGATGAGCGTTTACGATTATCGTACAGGATCCACTTTTCATCACATGTAATGATCCGATTTAAAATTCCTTCATTATTGTGCCGGTTGAGTAATGTAACGCAGCAGTCGACGCGCGTTTGTCGGTTTGCTTCACTCAATTCATGAGGTACCCACCTTTCAAGCTTTTTCACCTTCCCAATTTGCTTCAAGTGGATTAAAACGGTTTTGTCACTAACACCGCAGCCTGCAGCTAACTGTGATGTGGTTTGCGATGGATCTGCTTCCACAATAGCCTTCAATTCATCATTATCATCATATTGTTCTGCAGGTCGAAATTTCCAGAACGAAAGCGTTGAAACCAAAAACGCACCGTGTTTTCTTTTGCGACACCACCACCATACACATCATTAATCCATCGAGCCGTTTCTGCACCACTGGTGCCACGGTGGAACTCGTACTCGTAAATAATGCGATATTTTAAGTTTTCCATTTTGTGAAATGAGTGACGCAAAAAAAAAAACAAAAGAGAAAAAAACAAATGAATTACGGTTTTCGAAACACAAATGCATGAGTAAATAGCTGTTTAAATTTGAATTTGGAATTCCTAACCAAAGAGGAGATATTTAAGATCAAAGTGGCCAGTACGACAAAACGCCAATTTCATATGTAAGGACCTAATATTAGAAAAAATAAATATACTTCTTCATTGTGACAAATACTGGTTGATAAATTAAGGAATACCTCTCAGATTCGTTCCGAACACATTCCATCAAAGTATGCTGGGAATGCAACAAATTCATTCAACTCTCTTTTTGCTGTACGGCCACATCGTAAGTACCATTTATGCCAGAATCAACATCCCAACTCAGCCTGTGAATGTCGTTAGAGCGACTAAACGATCTTGCCAAAGCGGCAGCTTCCTCCCGAGTAATCAATAACTTCACAGCGATCACCAATCCGCCGCCGCCGTGGTGATTATGGTGATACCCTCAAGTTTTAGAGCAACAGTAGACTAATATATGTAACTCGCCATATCCATATACCAATACTTACCAATCTTCATTTTATAGCATCGCCCTGCATAGAAATACGTAGGAAGGTATAATTGAAACGTTTTGGAAGTCGAAAATCGGGCGTATCACAAGAAATTGGGGAAAGTAGGCCTTGAAATGAACACCCAAAAACAATTATATGAGAAACCAATTGAGTAATGGACTAGAATAGAATAGAATAATATTTATTTGACACATAAAGAAATAGGAACAGTGGTTTACAATAATAATAACAATCACAGAGAGAGTGAAACTACTTTGCCACAGAAAGTGGCAAAGTAGGCCTTGAAATTATTACCCTCAATACTTATATCAATCAGATGAGAAACCATTCAGTGACACAGGTACCTTGGGCGATTAGAAGCCCAAGGTCCAAATATCTAGTGGAACATGTCAAAAGTGGAGCAAAAATGTGAGATCAGCTGGTATCCGAGCGAAGGTAAAAGTAGAAATGGAATACGAGATAAAACTCTGCTGGACCGTTCTGGAGGTACGTACCTACCTACTGGACAGAAAGCAGTGGAGCGAGCTGAACGAGGCCTTTGCCATTAGGCAGTTTAGAGATATTTTATATGTTGGGTGTATATGAATAAAAACTCTGAAATAAAGTCTTTTTATCATTATAAAGCGCGCGTACCTCAAAGCTAGGTTTCCGGCGCCTCCGCTTGTTCTCCGCAGGTGCTTGCTCGGGCCGCTTGCGTCTCGGAGGCGGCGGCGGGCCCGCTCGGCCTCCGAACAACCCGCGCTCCTCCGCCACCCGAATCATATACTTCGCGTCCAGTCGAGTGATCTCCTGCGGTCAACCTAGCGTTGTGTAACTTCCCCTGTACTTCTGGCTGTTTCTCCACAGCAACCGTCTGCCGCGATTACTGCCCAAGGCACTGCTGGTCGGCAGTCCTCGCGATAGCAACCGACCTTAATTGTGCTGACATCGGATCGGTGGTTGTTATTGATTGCAATAATTAGATATCCACATCACAAAATCATGTATTCAAAAATCCTTATCAATTTAAATAGATCAATTAGATTATTTTAGGATGTTTTTTTATCTTTACGCACTGTTAGAGATGCTTTGAGCTTTTTTTCGAGCCAATAGTCAGGATCATTTGTTCTTGTGGCTTTTTAACAAGCCTCAAAGCTCAGTTAGTAACTCTGCCTTCTGCGCTGTAGACTTAGGGTTCGATTTCCACCCAGGACTAAAAATTGTGTGATGAATAAAGATGTTTGTTCTGTGTTTGGGTGTTGTATCATATAGTATGTAAGTATTAAAAAAAAAAATGTAAATATATAGATAGTAATAGATATATAGATATATGTATAGTAATAGATATATAGTATGTAATTATGGGAACTCCCAATTACAAGCTATGCTTAGTTTGGGTCTAGATGGCGCTGTGTGAAATTAATGTCTTGTATTATTCTATACATTGCGTCTTTCTGCATAAGTTGATACAATCTTTAAGTCCAAAGCGAGGAGGTTTCTTCTAAAGCTAAATATTAAGACACATCATCTATCTCACACTTGGCTTTAAGTTAGATGTTAGTAAAATACCTTACGAATTAATATTATACAAGATATACCTAGGTAAAGAAATCAAAACTTACTTTCCTCTGTATAAGTCCAAGGTAGCAACCGTCTCTATCGAGGATATAATCTATGTCCAAACCATTGCCCAGATTTGGTAACGTACCAGCTTCGAATAAATCGCAATTAGGCACCTGTAAAATTAGAAGACCGAATTCAAATTTCCAATTAATTCGTTTTATAGTAATTTGGCATATATGCAGAACTTACGAAAATATTCGGATTGTCTTGGTCAGGGTTTTTCGGTATGGTTTCGATACCCGACTCCGGCATTGCTGGAATCGGTCTGGCCTTGTTGGTCCCCGGCCGAGATCCGCTCGTGTTGGTATCCCCGGGTTTTCTGATGCCCTCGCTCGAAGGCCTGCTTCTGTTAGTGCTTGCTGGGGATCCAGATGGAGGTCGATCTGGAGATGGATTGCTCAAAGAATCTTCTGTTTGGTTGTCCTTCTCAATATCTGCTTGAGTCATCGTGGCATCCAAAGCGTTTAACGCGTCTGCTGCGCCATTGGCAGACTTTTGAGGACTCTGAAAATCACAAACTAAGTTCTTCTTAGTGTTTTTTTTTGTACGACAGGTAAGCACTTGGCCTTCATCTCACGTGGTTACACAAGTAAGAGCTAAGGCCGAAGTTGGAGGCGCATTTCACCCGGAATCCTCAACAAACTGAGGAACTGAGGCTACCTTACCTCTAAATACCGGAACACAACATTTTTTTAGAATTGTTATTATGGCGACAGAATTAGGTAAGATGGTGGTAGCTTGCCAGGCGGACTTAAACAAAGTTCTACCACCAAGCAAAACAAAGTCATGTTCACGCTTATAATTACAGGTTGGTGGTAAACCTGTAATTATAAGCGTGAACACGAGCACGTAGGTTATAATAATAATAATAATATTAATTCACACAAAATATATATACCTAGGTATTATATAAATGGTTTGGATACTAACATGTTGACGATGCTTTTTCTTGAGAAATGCATGTCGTTCCCGCGCTAACCTATTAGCCTCAGCGATTGCTCTTGTCACTTGCGCTTGGTTCTCTGCCTCCAGTGCCGAATGGGTTTCGTAAATTATAAGTTGGATCTGTCACAAATAATGTAAAACTCTAATGTAGGTAGCTTTTTTTTGTACCCGTTATTACGGCAGGAACTGATATTACCTGAGGTTTAGACATTAGTGTTCTCAAAGTTTTTTTCTGTTCCTCTAATATTGACTGAACGCGGGCTTTTCCTTCTCCATCAATTTCTGATTCGGTCAAGATCTGTAAATGAAAATATATCAAAGCGCCGTGCTTCGCGTATTGCCAATTATTCCCTTTAATACAGAATCTGTCTAACCTCCAACATAGCAAGGTCTCCACCTCTTCCACAAACCAAATCAATCGGGTCGGTTACCGCTGAATAGGAATTAGGAGGCGTCGCAAGAACTGCTACGACCCCGTCCAAAGCACTGGCTACAGCTGGCGTGTCACAATAGACCTGATCCCTCAATACTAGCACTGGAGCATCAGACGGTTGCGCAAATGACGCTTCGATTCCCATTTCTTTCAGAGCCCCCACGTAGCTCTCCACTCTATAAAGTTACAGTCGCCGATTCAATAATGCAATTGTTGCTGCAACCGAAAAACTTCGTAATTTTTCAAAATGAAGTCTCAATGATTTATGGTTCTGATAATCGCTTTAAACCAATTCATAACATGGTATCATAAAAGCAACATACTTATCACCAGCCCCAAATACTACAAGCCGGCCAAGTTGAGGTATGGCCGGCGCTGCTGGCGCCTTCGCTTTCAGCACCGCAGCTAGATCCCGCAACTGCGCGGCGAGGTAAGCAGAACAGCGCGGCGAAGAGGCGTGTGTTTGTGCCACGACTCCTCGCAAGCAATTGGCCCTAAGTGCCCGGCATAACGTTGAAGCACCTTCGCAGAATTCCCGTTCCTGTAATTTTCAGAAACACGTTTACAGGTGTTCATTACTGCCCATTATACCATATCTCCGATGCTCTTTGCGATATAGATGTTATGAAAAGATCACTTCTAACAACTTTCACATCGATAAACGAACCTGTAAAACAATGATACCATCTCTGACAAGTTCCATTTGACCAATTCCTATATCGGCTGGTGGTCTGAGCGTGATAAATCTGAAATATTAAATGGTCTTGTAAACAAATTGCAGACACGCTCTAATGTTATGTTCGTTATAAATTTTGAAAACCAAATTACCTTGGGCATACTCTGTCAAACCTATATTCGCCAGCGCAAAGCTGCCGCGAGCTACTATAGGAATATCCCAATTCATGTAAGCGCTTTACTAGTAACGCCACTTTTCTGAAATAAAAACCATGTAAGTTTTCTGATAACTTTTTAGTCTTCTTCCATTGAGTTGAACTGTAGGTAATACTTGCTTTGATTTGAAAGTGTTGACCCAGCCAGTTACAGTTGCCTTATGGACACAGGCTGATATTCGCTCTTCTCTTAGATGCGGTGGTAATAGTTCTGATAATCTGAAATGATAAAATAGTATTGTACATCCTTATCCTCAAACAAATTAAAAATAAAAATAAACTTATTTATAACTTGAGAAAGTCTCGGATCTATACTTTAACAGTTGGAAACGAGAGATTGGAGGTAAGTGGAATGGTATTTTTATCTTGGATATTACCAAAATACCGACCTTAGTGGCACAAACATAGGAGGTCTATACCCAGCTGTGGGTGAAATCTGGCTGCGGTTGATGGTGTTGATAAATAAGTTAATGGCATTGAATAATTACGAAAAGGCTTTATTTTTGATCCTGATCCTTGCAATAGCAGCGGCAAAATGAACTCTTTGGTCCCAAATTTCCTTTTCGATATCTTTGAAGGGGGTTCCAGCTTTCTCTAAGAGCTGCGTGGCTCTCTCGCTTTCTCCTCTAGCTCTTGCTCCCCAACGTCGCCTGGCCAGTTCCATGAGGAACAACCAGACAGCATTGCGATTATCAGTATACTGTTAAGAAAAACACAATTTTAGAGCAGCAAGGTAAAATCGTGTGAAAATAAATTCCAAAAACATAGGAGCATAAATGAATTCATTAGGTTGGTAACTAACGCCCTTCAGCTGAAACGCCTAGTTTCAACATTCCAACACGATAAGTTACGTGTTAAAGACGTAACCTTTTTATCGTACTCGTGATCCAATGCCTATTCTTTTCGTTCCGTTTCAGAATAACTGATCGTAAATATAAAGCTCATTTTCGTGAGCGTCCTCAACATTCGAAAAGAAATAGCTTAGGTCACGATAATGCCGTAATGCAAGTTAGATGGCAACATTCTTTTATTGTAACATCTTGTCGAACCTGCCCTAACTGTGAGTTATTATGGCTGGTTAATGAGGTTTAGATATGCAACCTTGATTCCACTAGGGAATAAATTCCCTCTGTCTGGCAAGTTCAAGATCGATCGTTAGAACATGCCGCAGAAAAACGCTTTTTACAGAGGTACAATGGGGTCAGCACGCTATTCTGTTGTTGATTTGATTCCTTCATTTATCGGTACTTACACGGGCAGACAAGTAACAGGCTCACGACTTTTTCCCCTTCATGGATTCACCTCTGATCACTACTTAGAACGTGGTCTTAACCATCTACGAGAGGGTAGTCAGAGACACGTCCAAACTTACGTTCCACGGTTTGCCAGTAACTAGTAGTAAATACGTAGCAGGTTTGCAAGCCTATCGCCGCTTAGCGGAATACTATATAGCCAGTGCCACACGCTATTCGGATTTTTGGTCTTAGGGACGCCGATTTCCTCAAGATGTCACCTTCGTCAGAGTATATGCATATTTAATAACAAAAACGGGTCTTCATCGCGTATCTTTTTATATTCCCGACAGTTATTAATTATGTATAATAATCGCGATAATTTAAAGAGCATATGCATGTGCCAAATGCGCACATAAGCTTCTGGAAAAACGAAAAGTCCATTGGTGCACGAATGGATTTGAACCCACAACCTCCGGATTTGTAGGCGAGCCCATACCCAAGTTGTAGATAAGTTACGAACATCTAAATACTTAAAACGTAAGTACGTTATAGTCCGATTAAAGTCTAGGGTTATAAAATGGAAAAAATGCCCGGATAATTCGGGAAAAAAAAATATTTTTAAAGGTTTTCGTATGAGCTCATGAACATATAGAACGCCTAGTCAGCAAGGTGGGATTTTTTTTTAGTAGGAGAATTCTGACTCACTTGCGGAAAATCCCCGAAAAAATCTATATCTTCAATAGCTTGCTCCAAAATAGTCTTATCTGAAAAATAACATCTTTAAGTTATATTTTATTATAATAATTTTACCATAAGACACATCTTTCTTCAAATAGTCGGTAGGTAGATAAATCAGAGCCATACACAAAATCAATAAGTTGCGTGACAAAAGAAATTTGATTTAATAGATTCAGAAGTGCTGAATAATAAAAAGGAAAAAAAATGCCGATAGTGAACTGTCTATTTGTTTTTCCGTGAAGGAAAAACGAGTGATGGATACCCTCTTTCGTTCAGTAGAATCCAATATAAATCGACGACCCACTTGCACAAGGTTGTTGAGAAGCTTGCGGAAACTTACAAAGGGAATTTTATGGATTCTACGACCAGTCAAATTGACGTAGCCAATAAGTACTTCGATAATTATGCAGACAGAAACTTTAAATGTCGTTAAATTAACGAAAAACTGCCGAATCAGCGTTAAGTTCAAATGTTCATAACAATTTTGTTGGTTAATATTGGAGCTTTACGTTTATAGTAGGTAGGTACCTACCTAAGTAACTGAGGGAATTAGGACATAAACAAGCATACTAGTTTTAGTTAGAGAAACTTTACGGAGATTGGGTTCGTAACAGCCATAAAAACAGTTTGATAGCAACAAAGTCGTTTCAAACTTAGCACGCAAGTAGTTATCGCGACATTATCATGTAGGCATTGTGATGGAAGTTATACAACGCCACAGAATGGCGGTAGACTAGCTTCGGAATGGCGTGAGGCAATCTACAGCTGCCTACCTCGCGCTGACTTCGGCTGTTCGTGATATCGTGACGTGACACTTTCAAGTTACCTATAACTACTTTCAGTTTCAGCGCCCGCGGGCGCTTTATTGATATTTTACGACTTCTCACTTGTCAGCATTTCTTTTTGAAACTGCTGTTAATCAGTGTAGTGTCTGACTGAAAAGTTTTTGTTTAGTACTTAGAGGTTATTTATCACTTTTGTTCGTTGTATAGAATTGGAAGAAAATGTTTTCATTTCAACTTTTTAAAACTTTCCGGCATTTTCTGGTAAAGTGGGTGCTTTGTAGGTTATACGTCGAACTGATGCACCGCTTCCTTTCTTCCAATCAAGAATAATACCCCTCTACCTACGAGTAATTAGCACTTCGATTATGCTAGGGTAGGTAGGTACGTTAGTTTTCTGATAAATGGCTGCGGCTAGAAACGCTAGCATACATAAATACTTGTTCGGTTCGACATTTCACAATCGAAATGTATAAAGTGTTGTTCAGCTAATTGACTGGCTGATAGTCTACGGGCTTATTCCATAATGCTCCCACTGTCATGATCCCAGTGGCATCATACAAAACTTTTGAGTTCATTAAGCTCCCACTAGGGAGCAGTGAACACTCATCGTTCCATTATAATCCCACACACCTGGAAGTAATGTTGTGATGTCAAAATGTGAAATGCAAAATGATGTGCAGTTCAGACAGTTGCTTTCAAGAATCCATTACATTAAATATATCTAAGGCAAATGTAAGAAGCGTCCTTTTTTTCAATAGATAGAACAGCCCTATGTACCTAGGATCAAAATGGAATAAAACCGGAGGAGTTTTTGAATCCCACAAATATCTAGTGGGAGCTTAATGAACTCAAAAGATTTGTATGATCCCACTGGGATCATGAGAGTGGGAGCATTATGGAATAAGCCAGTCTACGTAGGTATATCAATCCAAATATTGAGTATTTCCTATACTATGTATTTTTATAGGATGTCGGTAATAAAATTCCGGACAATTAAGTAATATACCTATTTGTACGTTAGAAAAAAAGCGTGTCGTATGTCCGTAAAAAAGTGTTGGTCGCGTTTCCGAACAGGCGGTAGATTTGACGTTTAAATATGATCCTAAAATCAGATCCAGAGGTCCCGGGTTCGATCCTCAAGGGGAGTACAATATATATTGTGCTTGGTTTCTTACCTAATTCTGTCGCCATAACATCAATTATAAAAATTGTTATGTTCCGGCATTTAGAGGTAAGATAGCCAGTTCCTCAGTTTGTTGAGGATTCCGGGTGAAGTTCGCTACCACCTTCGGCCTTATCTCAACTTGTTACCAGGTGAGATGAAGCGCTACCCCGTCGTACAATAAAAAAAAAAGAACAGTAGTACCTACCTACCTATATAATATGATTGAATGAACACTATTGTACACAAAAATACAAACATTCGCCGACAGTTTATAAGTACAATGGGAGGCCTTAAATATATTTCTTCCACGCAACCTTGGAGGAAGAAACAGAAAGTAAAACTTGACTCACATCGAAAGACTTCGTATATCAGTGAGTAGACACATCGCATTTCCTGCTCGTCGGTGAAGTCTACGAGCAGTGGTGGCTTGCAGAGAAGTCGGGCCGCCTTCACCACCTAAATCATCTTACCATCACTAATGACACTGACATATCGTCAATAGCCCGTAACCGATAAATGCTATGGACATGAGCTGTATGCTCTCCTTGCTTTGTATGCAGGCTGTCGTTTACGTTTTTAAGACCCTGGTAAAGACGCTGTTTTTGATGCTATATTTGGCTCGTCCAGCTCGCGTCCTGTCCACAATGGCCATTATATCTCTTACCACCGAAGTGGCGAACAGCCCTATACCTAAGCTTATCGAGCTTGTAGCCTTGTGAGGAAATGTGTACATGTGAAGAAAGGTAGTAAAGCTCTTACAGACGAGCGACACTTTAGCCGGTCTGTTGTTGAATGACCTAGGTACGTAGAAAGAATGATAGATCATTAATCAAGTACTTAGTTGAAACTAAAAATACCCGACTGTGATACTAAGTAGGAATGGAAGGGGATAGGAATGATGAAATTGGAAAATAAAAAAACCCTACTGCGACATATTTAATTTAAATACACGCATGTTTTCCAGGAGATTATCTAGAACGTAACAAACCTGGCCAATGTCCCAGGCAGGTCCTGGTGCTGTTTTGACGGCCACTGGGGGGGGCGCGTGCGGGTTTTTGGTCGGAACCACCAGGTTCCACGGCGCCCACTCTTCAGGTGGATCTTCCACGGCTTTTGATTGAAACTTGTCGCCATCTTCTTCTCTGGAATTTCAATTATGATTTAGCAAACGTGTTCACACGTCAATATAAGTTTTTCCAAACATTTCGATTAACATCCTTCTCTTAACTGTAAATTTTATTTGTGAAATATGTTATCATTCAATTATGATTCTGCTCTGTAGGTTGTGGGTTTGATTCCCACCCAAGACAAACATTTGTGTAATGAATATAGATATTTGTTCTGTGTTAGGGAGTTGTATTGAGTGATAAGACTATTGACAACTATTGAAACAGATTATCCCAGTATACCTGAAGAATTTGATTTTATTGGATGTGTCATTTCGAAATGAACTACAAACTACGTGAGTACAGGGGATTGCGAAAATCAGAGGTACTCCGGGGCCCCAAGGATCATGCCAAGCAGACTTCGGTTATATTCTTTTACATATGCTACTTACGAAATTGGAAATCTATGTTCTTCTATGATCATAGACTCCATTTGGGCCAATCAGCATGTATTAAAAGCCATAACGTAAAACAAATGTTCAGGGGATAAGCTTCGACCCCATGTTGTTGTAGCAAGTAGTCGCGGACTTGTATTTATGTAACGTTTACCGTGGCTCAACACACATTACACGTTTATAGCGACGTAAATGTGGTGAATGGAGCGTGATCAACTGATAGAAAGCAAACAGAACAATATAATAACGCTATATAATTTACAACACCAAATATATATTTTATAAACTTATTTTTTAACTTTATGAGCTTGACATTGATGACAAAATGGATGCAACTGTTTTGTTACGTAGTATTGTATTCTCTTTGCTGTTTTTGTGTCAAGTCAACGTTGTATTTTCCTGTCATGAGTTTTCAGCCAGAACCAAATATTTTTAGGGTTTCTTAGGCCAGCGGGATTCGAATGTTATTTTCTTCGAATCTTTATTCAGTTCTTAGAAGGTATTTTATTTACAATGAAGTCGTCGTTGCTTGCGTAGGTAGGTACAATAACCTACGTAATCGATTTTTCGCCTACACTACATATTCACCATGATTATAATCTAGCTTTCGCCTAATTGACTAGATTACTTCACTATAAAATTATAGATACCCATTGTCAGTCTAACCCCTACCTATTTTATACTCTAGGGCCAGGGGGGTAACCATGACACTTTACTTTTGTCACTACCTGCCTGGTGTAGAAAAAAAGACACAAAAGTAAAGTAATATCGAAACAAGAATGCTGTCTGTGTACAATTATGTATGTAGGTACATGTACCTGCACACACCTCCATAAAAGTAGGTAGGTACTAAGTACTTACAAGTACTTATAGGTCACGGTCGCAGCGCACCACTATTAGCGTACATAGTAGATACTCGGCTATTCAATTTGGTACCAAAGTTTTGACCTGTTACAGTTTCATTATGTGGACATAATAATGGAACTGAACAAATCTGTATCTACAATACATTTTGTAAATTTCAATTGGAGGAAACACTATTATCGAAAGGTATTGAAGCCGAAACATTTTTTTTTCCTTTTTAGTCTGTCTGTCTGTAGTGTCTGTCTTCATCGTGAACGCACATCACGCTGAAACTACTAAGTAAGTACTTATACGAATTTGAATGTAACATTGTTGTAATTGTACTTTTTATGCCAGCTGTGGTGTTAATGGGAAACATTCTAGTTATTTTCTCTATTGAACCATTGACATCAGGTCAGGATCTTATTAAGGGATCCTGGAGAAATCGAGGAAACTCTTCAAATATTATAGGCACACATAAAGTGATTTGGGTATTTTAGAGTGTATTACCTCAATTTGGGTACTTAAGGGTATTAACTCAAAAGTAAAGAAAAAACGGACCCCTTATAGGATTACACGTCTGTCTGTCTGTTCGTTCATATGTCATCAAAATAATCGAAAAAAATACGTCATCCAGGTAAACGAAATTGTATCATATACGTAGGTAATTGCAGTCGGTTTTCTTTTTAGTTTTTGAAACGTAATTATTTTTCAGCTTAGGTTAACGTCTCACTATATTATTATACCTATTCTCCCCATTCAATTATTTTCCCATTTGTAGAAAACATTTGCCATAACATAAACATGTTATGGCAAATGTTTTCTACAAACACACTAGGATGGGCATACGATAGTGAGAAACTTTGAGCAAGTTCGCAACTGCGCGGAGCCAGCTGTTGTAAATAAGTTGGTACATTATACAAATACTTGCGATAAATCTTTCTGCATCGAAACCATATAAAAGTAAAGCTGCAGTCTCCATTCCTTGTCACTGGGTAACACCAACTTCTCAGCCTCGCTGCTGTCTCCCAGCTGCCTGGCTGCTTCCTCCTGCAGTAAGAGCTGCGCCAGTAACTTGGGATACACATCAAATAAGTTTCCATCAACGTTTTGCTCGCTAAGGGCCACCCATATAGCATTCGGGTCGTATTTGCTTGCCATAATTCTAACATTATACTTTTTTTACAGAGAAATAGGTAAAAAGGTATCTAAGCATCTGATTTGGGAATTGAAAAAATATAAATTGCACTTAAAAACTTAAATTTGCCTACGCAGTCACAAAGCTCTTTCTCTCAAAGCCGCCCGCCTACGAATGCGAACCTGTGCTGTGTTGGACGACGGAGGTAGGTACAGGTTGATGCAACCTGTTGCTTTTACAAATACACCCACAATTTTTCTTACTACCTATACATTCGGCCTACGTATTATGTCATCTAGCTCTACTAGAATTTTCGTCGCGATTAGTAAAACAAGTTTTTTTTTCATAAGACTACGGATTGATCACCATTATCAACTACAACATAACTATCCACTGCTGGACGTTCCATACAACGCTGAGCTACTTTTGTGGATGAGCCTTAGAACCCACGGAACCCTATAAAATATGTTTTACATTGGTAGGTAAAAGCAAGAGTAGGTTACCTACCTACTACGTTTGTGACGATACTCTTTGTGTAATGCTGAAACTTGCACAAAAAACTAAATTGTGTCAGAATGACCTAGTAGGTAGATATGTCATGGGCCTAAAAAAATCTTAGTCGTAAAAATTCAGGAAAATATCTCAACAAAAAAATATGGCAACAGAAACTACAAAAACCTAATTTTAATATCCGAAATGCATAAAACTATAATTATGCGACTTACAGAGATTCAGCAGTAGATCTACATAGGTGCCTGCTGTGACAAAATGGATTACATAACAAAAGAAGAAAGCTACGTGGAACGCAGACAGCTATTCAAGAACATTTGGGAAACCGCCATGAATATCGACGCAAAAGACACTGAAATTTTGAACAAACCTAAAGTAATCAAGTAAGTAAAGTTACCTATATCTACTACTTTGAGTCGCTAACATAACTTTACTGCTTACCTATCTTACCTTCAATACAACCAGGGCCCGATTACCAAATACATATAAAAGGTACCACTTTTAACCACCTCTGTGGTTTAGTATTTCACCTACCGGGGTCAGATCCAGAGGTCCCGGGTTCGATACCCAGGGGAAAACAATACAAATATTGTGCTTGGTTTGGTTGGTGGTAAGGAGTCCACCGGGCTTACTCCCACCGTCTTATCTAAGTCTGTCGCATTAACAACCATTCAACACGTACAATAAAAAAGTATTATAAAAAAAAGGGCTCGGTTCGGTTACTCGGTAGTAGGTAGGTAGGTACCTACCAACTGCTGATATTTGTTCTCTTTGTTCTACGTAGTATGCCTTTCATTTCGAAATTGCATGTCCGATGAAAAAAAAAATGAAGTCAGAATTGGATATGGATAATCTAAGTTTTCGGTCTTTTTTTCTGAAAACACAATATTGCCACACTTTAAACAGGCAGAGTTTTTGGTTTCATGGCTCTGAAACCGTGCTAGTTATCACAAGTGCAAAGTGATTTTAGGAGTTATATTTTGAATAAAAATAAGATTTCCATTTAAAGTTAAATTTATTTCGAAGAAATTTTCTATTTGGGTTTAGTAAGTAATCTACCTATCTATGTGCAATAAATAAATGTACCTACTTAGGTGCCAAAGTTGTGGAAACTTGGAACATCTTCAATTGACAGTTTATTCAACAATAAGAATTTAACTAATATTTTAGCCTGATGGTAGGAGTTTAGGGCCAATAAGGCTAAAATATTAGTTAAATTCTTATTGTTCACTAAACTGTCACGATCTAATGTAGGTATGTATGCCTACATACGTAAACACCTAACACTAATCATGGTATTTGCATTTTTAGGACTTTACGCTTAGATGCAGTTGACAAATGCGTTGGTGGTAAAAAGAAGAAGCAACGAATCAAGAACTTGAGAACGGTCTGTAACAAAATATTGGACTTTTGCGATCGACAAGATGCTGATGACATTTTCTATGAACAGGCAAGTAAATATTAACCTGGGTACCACATGTGGTAAGGTAATACAAGTACATGTCTGTGGGTAGGTAAGTACCTATATGTAGGCACAGCATTGCATTGGGTTAGGATGTAATAGGAAAGCCCTTGTAGAAGTACCTATACTAGTTGTACTTACCTACCTACTATTATAAAAAAATTAGACAAGAAATGATCATTGAATTTACTTTATTAGGTTTAGTCATAGATTCACATTATAGGTAGGTATCTAGTTCCCATAGGTAGGTACTACAAGCTTTGCTTAGTTTGGGACTAGATGACGCTGTGTGAAATTAATGTTTATTTTTCTATATGAATTGGAAATCCCACGTATTTTTTTATCGAAATTATCATCGTATGTACCTACCTACCTATATGCTCTACGCGAGATAAAATCAACAACTGAACAAACAGCTAGACAAATAATAATAATGGCATTTTAGCCTCGCCACGCTAGACTGCTGTATTGACACACTTTTCTAGCAAGTGATATTCTGAGTAAGTAGTAGGGTAGGTAGTGTTGCCTACCCTACCTAGTTACCTACTTTGAAGCGTCTTCGCCTGTGTCTGTGTGGTACCAACGTACCTAATCGATGCTTAATGCTTTGATGCGTCTGCTACTACTAGTATGTACTATGTACCTAACCGATGCTTTGGGTGTAGGTAGGTACCTATTTTCCTACATATGACATTATTTAACGCTATTTGTAGATGGCAGCAGAAAGTCAGGAAGTCCTTCATCTCAAACCACAGAATCTGCCTGAGAAACCAAGTAAACTAAATAAAGTAAAAAAGAGGAGCGTAAGAAAGGCAAATAGTATGTTCTCCCCCCCAAACATCTCGAATACCAAGGCCAAAGCTACGACGTCAGAGCGCAAGGACAACTTCAAGAAAACCACCCGTGCCAAGACGTCTAGAAATACTTCACCTTTGAGAATCCGCTCACCCATGATTAGCCAATCGACGAAGCCAAAAGCAAGCCCAAAAAATCACACAACAACGAATAATGTTCAAGGGGATACCGCGGCAGTGCACCGAAAAAAAATTACGAAAAAGAAGCACATTAGAAGGAAAAAGACAGCCGAAGCTGTGGTACCAGGTAGTACTCTAAACTGGCCTGATGTCTAATATATCCAACTACTGATCTGCAGCTTGTCAGAACTAGGTATTTGAATATTATCCGTTTTCAGGTATAACGAAATCTAAATATCGCCATCTACTTGGACGTTCTGCTTCAATTCAGACTCGACAGCAACTTGGAATCCCTAAAATAATGATACAGTGACGTAGTCTAATGTGATAGTGATACAACAAATAAATAAATAGGTACCTAAATAAATAGATAAGGTAATAACATTTTCCAGTTTCTGTTTAGAATAATGTAGCACCACGCTTCAAATCGATGGTAGGGAGAAGATAAATAGGTACCATTATAAAAGTAGGTACCTTCCTATTATGATGAGGTTACTAAGAGATAACATCAGCAGGAGGATAAGGAAATCCTCAAGAACATCAGTAGCCGCCTGGCGACCTCCGTGAGTAGGAACCTGCCGATCACCAACCCGGCTTTTGGGAGAGGCCCATGTCTTGCATGTCCTGGTAGTGTTTAGAGATTCTTTGCTTGGGAGGTGTGTAAATATGATGCAGTGATATTCTATGGCGGCGGCGGCGACGTCGACCGCACTAAGACGCAGAGTCTCACAACGCGAAGCCTACGACGAGTGTGTATAGATCGCGCCTCACTACGGGAGCTTATTTTTGACGCGGTATCACCAAGAGTAAGTATTTAAATCTACTAAATAGTATACTTAATTCACCTAGGTGAATTAAGTCTACGACACCGTACTGTCGACGCCGCATGTAATTTCAGTTATTTATATATTTAGACGTTAGGTCTACATAACTAGTAGTTCGACCCGTACTGAGATCTGGCGATATCTGGTTTGAGTTAGGTATTTAACCACGGAGATTATTTCTCAAATATAACATAATTAACTAACGATCAAAGTGCGCTTTCATTAGGTACACCTTACTAAGCACTCTTTTTATCAATCTCTCTTTATTTACCCGAGGATCTATGGCACTCTTTTGTTGCTAACTCTTTGGGCGCCGGGCGCCTTAAAATTTGCCGCAAAATGCCGCGCGGAGTCGCGCTGCCGTCGCGTCGTCGTCGTTAGGTTTGAGAATGGTAGTGTTGTACATTTACTAGAGTTACTATTAAAAAGATAAAGGATTTTGGACAAAAAAACAAAAACAGAAGCCTAAGAAAACGTTGCCGTTATTTGTGTAACTCAACAAACTGAATTTTAACAAAATAAATTCATTACATATTTCGTCCCAAGTCTTTTTATTTTCGATTGTATTACTGTAATTGTCGGACCTTGAATCCCATATCGGTAGACGACTCCCAACCTTATCGATAAATTCATCATCAGGTTGAAGCTGATTTTCTTTCACGTTTAGACTTGAACAAAAACAACGTGCAACGTATGTACGTCACTAGTTAATCGATGAACTGATGCATGGCCGCAGCGCAGGTGTAGCGCTGCAATCGCGCGTTTTTATATATATGCATTTACTAAGCAGTGCGGCCGCAGCGCCCCGCAGACGCGCTGCCTCCACGCAACACTGCGACAAATTTTAAGGCGCCCTTATTGTATGCAAAGCCAGAAATAGAGAATAAGTCAACCCTTAAGCGAAACATAGGTTTATTTCGTTTTGAAAAGTGCTCTTTAAACCGTTGCCTTGGTGACTTAAAAATCTACCCTTAATAAATCTAATTGGCTTTACGACATCCGATATGGCCAAATCTTCCGTTGTAGAGGAAGTTTTTTCCACATTGTGGTGGATAATAATTTGCTGTGAGATAATGCGCAGTCAAACCCCATGCATGACATCCTAAAAGTAATTCTTGGATTTTATCGACACTCTTGGTTTGACATCCCTATCACACGTGCTTAAGTAAAGTGAGAAAATTGTAATGAAAGCACACTTATCGTTTGTTAATTCTATTTGAGAAATAATCTCTGTCACAAACCAGACATCACGTATTAGTATGTATGTAATCGATCGTCAGATCCTGCCCTGAACAGAACTAAGGTTCAGGGAGGCTATTGTCCCTACCGGGAAAATGCAACTAGTTGAAATAACGTCTTTTGTATTTTATTCTTAAAATAGTGATATCTATGAATCGACAGTGGAACAAATACTCCTCAAAGAAAATAATAGATGGACCTAATATCGTGCGAACTGTCCTAACTACAGTAACATTTAATGTCCACCATTTTTATGGTGATATTTACATAAGGACCAGAGACGAAGTTTTGTGCAAAAAAAAATTAAAAACCTCAGTTTAAGGCTATGTTTTTAGCGGAGAGCAGAACTAAAATACGGCCCTTTTTTATTATTTATTTGAAAGAAATACTGCATTAATTGTGAAATATGGCCATGGATACATTAGCCCCTCGACATCTTGAATAGGGGCTATTGTGACTTTAAGGTTAGATACAATTACCCCATCAAATTTGTAGGTATGAAAAGAATTATCGCTAATGATGGGCTCTTGTCGATGTTTTAGTAAGGTAAAGCAATAACATTTTATAGTATAATCGGAAAATATTTATAAGAACTGTGGGTAAGGCTCAGAGCCTGGATGTTTACAGGACTACCATAATCCTGGTAGTTCCTAAATTATTTTTAAATAATTGTGTCTGTGTATGATAAAAGTGTTTATATTCCTTGCTTCGGGGACGTTAGTTATTTGTTTCAGCTATTTCTAAGTGTATCTACTTACCGAGAAACTAAAATAAGCAACTGAGGCTCTCGCTGTTATTTAATATAAAAAAAATCGTGTGCTCTAGCTATTCTCATGAAGCTTGAATCTTGAATTTCCTACGCGCGTAAGGCGAGCGCCCCGATAGCCTATTTTAAACACTTTAATCTAATAAATTTATGAATTTAAATAAATAAATGTATTTCTTAACCTCCTACATTATTAAATAAATATTAAAGCTTCGACTTAGCTGTACCTGCCTAGAAAGTAAGATGAGATAATTACCCGAGTAGGTATCGATACGCACCGTTTTGCAATATGTCCCACCACTAAGTATAGTGTATGAAAAAAAGTTGCAATAATAAAGCTTTCCTGCGATGGTATAAAGTCCATTATAAGAAAATAGTATTTTGGATGTTACGTAACTGAAACTTTTAACTTTAAATTCTAATGTAAATCATAGCTACAACTATTAGTTGCATTTAACTCGGTAAGGGGTTATTGCAACTATTTTGGTTGTAGTGGAAAAAAGATGATAATTGACGCTTCACGTAATGCTTTTTGCCTTAATATTATCATATGAAGAGTATTCATTTATATATTTGTCGACTACTAAATCGATTGTTTTAACTCGATGATTACTAGAGACGATGGTACATCCGATGAAATTATTAATCATATGTTTTTTTATAAATTGCTATAGTATAAGCAGTTTTCGTGTACGGTCATGTGTACGCTAGCTTGATCGTTATGCTGGCGTACCCACTAAGAATGGTCGTTATTTATTAAACCAATGAAGCACTATTTATTTTATTTTTGCACCAATTATGCTCTATTTACGCAGAGTTTTGAGGCATAACCACGAACGTGTGTTCGATTATGTATTTGATTATGTGTACGCTACCATAACGGACACTTTGAACCTCTATCTACAGTGATACCAGGTGGAAAGATGTTTTCTACTAATAAAATATTTATATTGTGATAAATTTGTGTTACAAAGAAATGACGCAAAAATAAATACTCCACATTGTTAATTATTTTATCGTAATCGTCATAGAAAGAAGAAAAATCCGGCGATTTTTTTTGGGCTAAGAAAAACTACCATTAATGTTACCAACAAGAAGCCATTTTTTAATCTGGTAGCCCCTTCCCTTTATTTACCATTTGGATCTTTGATTTGAATAAAAATCAGGATATTACGTATAATATGTATATGTATAGTCACAGACAGACATAGATAGATAATAATGTGAGAGCTAGAGTTTGTGAATTTATCTTGTGCAGATGCAAGCAATGCAGAATTCAATTCATTCAATTCAGTTCAGTTCAGTTACTACTGCGTACCTAAGTAAAATAAGTAGTGTGTTGCGTTGTTTAGATTGAGCAGCAGTACAACATTATCAGAAAGCTGCTTTTGGTCAGTGTTGTTACTTCGATGAATCTGCTGTTTTGATGTTTTCCATTGTCTGTGTTCAGTGAAATAATTGAGTTCCCACGCTCGGTAGGAAAATTGTTGTTGTGTTGTCACGGACCATGTCTGAATACGATCTGCAGTTTCAAGCTGATTTGGAGAAGGCACAAGCACTCAGTTTGGAAAGCCTGGCATTGGATCAATTTCGCCGACAGAAACTTTTGTCTTCCTCGGGATTAGGTAATTGACGCGTCCTCTATTGTTTCTGAAACAAGATTGCAGAATATTTTGAGCAAAGGTACCAATATCAAGCTAAAAAAAGTTAGACACACAATTCGTAGGCACCTAGTAGGTACATACTTTAGATATGCAGGTATATACTGTTTAGTCTAGATGTTTCACCAATACTACAAAAAATGAGCATTATGAATCTAATGCATATTGGTCCCAGAGCACTACTGATTTTCACTCTACAGTACAAACATAGTTGGTCATATATCATGTATTTTAACCGCCTCTGTTGTCTAGTGGTTCCACAGTTTAATGGTACACATCAATACCTATAAAAAATTCAGAGATACCATAATATACTACACATATTATTATATAATATATAATACTATATTATATTACAAGCAATGCTTTGTTTGGGGCTAGGTGGCTGTGTGAAATTACAGTCCTATAATATTTATTTATTTATTATAGGTACCTACCTATAAAAACTAGATAATAATAGATAGATATCTATTTAATAGCCAATGTAATGTTTGGAAAGTTGATATAAATGCCTGCAGAAACTACATCACATTATTTGTAAATTGCTACTAATCCTCATCCAAATAAATCACTTAATAGTCGAGACTGTTTCAGTACCTGTAGATAACTTTTTACAATTTGAATTGTTCAAATCATGCTCCATTCAAAAGATATGATGAATATGAAAAATATTATCTCAAAGTATAATTGTGTACTTTAATGTAACTAAGCATAATTATTACAGATCTTTATGCTTTAAATTAAATTACATTAAAAGTTTACATGATCATGACTTTTTATCTTCTCTTCACCCCTCAGAAAGGGTGTAAAGGTGTAAAAAGTGTAAAGTGTAACTTTGTATGTTTCTTTTTGCTGGAAAGGTTTTGGAACACAGAATTTAGTGTAAATATTCTGGTAAACAATAATATACCTCATCATAGTTTTTTTTTATTGAATACATTGACAGATTCACTTGAAAGTTGCTATAAATATTAAGTTAATTATGATTGGATTGGATTGTTGAACAAGTTTATAATATACATTGTTTGAACCCAACCCATAAATCCCAACTCAATATGAGCTCTCTGTACAAAGAGTTAACTATGCGCAAAGGTCTTAGCTAGATGGTTCTTGAAACATTCAATTCATTTTAATTATAAGTAAGTACTAAAGGGTTGACAGGAACTATTTAATATGAATATGGGAAAACCTCCAGTTGTTTCTTCATCAAAATGTTTGCAGTGTATAGCTAACCTAAGTTTCAATGGCTGAGATATGAAAACTTTTATTTTTTATTTGAATAGGGTGAGCTTTTGAAATGGGTATATAACATTGTAGACGGGGGCTGTTAGTACTCACAAACGGAATTCCAGGCAACGCTGCAAACACAGCTAGTACCTAATTAAAAATTAAAAAAACCCCTTATCATCATATTAAATTGGACAAACCCATGATATGTACGATAATGTACTATACATCTGTAATGTGGTTTTCCGAAACTAAAGCTACTACAACTACTAAACTTATCACTTATTGTTTTATTCATTTTCCTGATTCATAATTCTAAATGATAATAAAAATTATTAACACCCTTGTTATTTTTACCTTTATCCACAGATATGAATAAATAAATAAAGAAATATTACAGGACATTAATTTAATACAGTGCCACTAGCCCCAACTATGCAAAGCTTGTGATATCAGAACTATATTACAGATAGAATACAACACATATATATATATACAACACCCAAACAGAACAGACATGATATTTTTTCCTGGTGGGAATCGAACCCACAGCCTACATTGCAAAAGGCAGAGCTTCCAACTGAGCTGTGTGGCTTGTATAAATATAAATAAGCAACATTTCAATTGATCAAAAATCAGAAAACAAGTTCAATTAATCAGAAGGAAATGGTGGTCAATAACCCAGACAAATTTAAATGGGACATTGACATCAATGATATGACACAGAAATGAATTTATGATAGCTGGTTGTTAGTTATTCATTTTAAAATTGTTATGGACAGAGTAATTGTATCAATTTGTTGAAATGTTGACATCATTTATGAACACAACACCCACAACAATCATTTATTTTTATTCCGAAGTCTTCAGAGTCAACTCATATTTTAAACATACCTACATTATAAAATCACATGAATGACAATCACTGGCTTAGTATTGTCATCATCATTTTCATTATTAATTTACACAAACATATATAGATTATATTAATCGCCTCTGGTCTAGTGGTTCACCAACTGGTGCCAGATCCAGAGATCCCGGGCTTATCCCCGGGAAGTACAATATTTTATGGTCCACCGGCTGACTATCTTACCTAATCCTGTCCCCATAACAACAATTCTACAATTGTTGTGTTCCGGCATTTATAGGTAATATAGATGATGAGGATTCCGGGTGAAATGCGCTTCCACCTTTGGCCTTATTGCCATGATACCCAAACAAGCAGTATTTGTTATGGTTTGATTGTATACAAATGCATTATCAGCATTCGTCGATATTGGTAAATGATTGGTGTTGTGTTATCTACAGATAATGTGCGTGAGGTGGCCAGTGTCAGTGGGAGACGAAGAGACGAGCAGGACGGACCGCCGCCAGCGCTGCCGCCGCCACCGCGGAAACCGCCTCGAACTAACACTTGCACACCGGATATGTAAGAATACTAGTTTGCTACTAATGGGTGCCTCATAAATAACTTACAACTCTATAGAGTTGGTTTGTGGTTCTGGCCTGGGTTGGAACCACAACTTTTGAAGGCATTCTGCTGTTTTAATATTACTTTTCTCGTTTTTTCTACACTGGATGTGGCCAGTGACTAGTAAGGTTTTTTTATACCACTAAGGTGACAAACAGGCATACGGCCCACCTGATGGAAAGCGGTTAAAGTTATTTAAAGAATGCTTTCAGAAGTTCTGGTTTCATCCCTGTTCTAATTTTCTTCTTAGGAATAATCATTATAGCATAGCTGAGTTGGTTAGCTCTACAGTTTGCGCTGTAGGTTTGGGACACACATTTGTGTGATGAGCTTTGATGTTTGTTCTGTGTTTGGGTGTGGTTTTAAATGACATTTTTTTACCGTAAACTTAGACAACCAATGGTCTAAGTTGAAGCATGCTTACTAGGAGAAGCCCATTTATTCACTCTTGATTTAGGATGCATACAGTGAGTTCTACTCTTTACTTGGATTGGTACTAATTATTAAAACATCCAGGTAATTATGAGAGTGACGGAAATAGCTATATGCTTGATATGATGATAGCAAGGAAAAGCCTACCTACACAAATATATAGAATATAATGAGATCCTTACAAAACGAATAGTGCTTAAAAATATGCAATTTTATTACATATATAGAATAATTGCTTTATAGCAAAAAACTAAAAAAAGTAAATAATATTTATAGTACTTAATCCCTAACTATTATTTGATATTGAATGCAATCAAATTATATGATTAAGAAAGGATAGAAAGACAAGATAACGTGTAAATTAATAAATGTCCTGTAATTATATTATTATTATATTATTATAAATATGGAATGGACCGACCTTTGATCTGAATACTCTGAAATGGTTTTCACACTAGTAGTTACACATCCTTTAAGATAATTTATTAATGCTGGACTGTAAGTACACATATTTTCGATGTAGATAAGAATAGATTAGATTTAGACCTTATCTACAATACTGTGATTAAAGGCATTCATATTATTGGGACACCATTTTCCTATCATACTTATATATGAATTTAAAAGACCCGCAGGAAGATACATTGCAATACAAGAAAACACTTTATTTTCATGAAGTTATTTGACATTAAATCTGCTTGTAATTGAAACTAGCAAAGACCAGGGGTTTCGTTGCCGTCGTCCCGTGAAAATTTCCCAAAATCCTTTCTCATTGCACGACTATACCACTAAAGGTATAATGGTGCTCAAAAAAAAACCTGTGTACCTTTTTTTTTATTGTACGACGGATGTTTCATCTTTGATGTTTCATAAGGCCGAAGGTGGAAGCGCACTTCACCCGGAATCCTCAGTACACTGAGGAACAGGCTATCTTACCTCTAAATGCCGGAACACAACGATTTAAGCAATGTTGTTATGGCGACAGAATTAGGTAAGACGGTGGTAGCTAGCCCAGGCGGACTTAAACAAAGTCCTACCACCAACCAAACAAAGCACAATATTGTGCTCTCCCTGGGGATCGAACCCGGGTCCTCTGGATCTGACACCGGTAGGCGAACTACTAGACCACAGAGGCGGTTAACAAAATATGTTTTACGTGTAACCCTAATTCTGTGAAAGGCCCAGCAACTACTCGTATAAGCATGACATAGATTTTATTATGACGACCCACAGGCTCATATTCAAAAACGTGATCAAAAGGGGGGGGAAACTGGCCGCGATGACCGCATGGTGAGAGGTTCATTGAATATAAATGTGAAGGCAAGGCAATCCAAGAGCTTTTTTTGAAGACGTTTCGGTAGGCACTGGCCGCCCAGCGCAAGCGTTTGACCGGCTAGATTGACTTTACTTTTGTTCACAAAGATTACCTAATAATAACAATATTATTATATTTGTTTTCGGCAAGCCCTAATAAATAAGAAGCCCTATCTTTTGTAATAACTTTAACATGGTTTCAACAAGAAATCTCTCAGTTCTACACGTTCTACAGTTTAAATATCGATTTAGTGTCATCTTTATGTTTTTTTTTATCGAGACAATTATTATGATTCACGATTCCGTCTTTGCACAGCGCTTGAGTATATGTTCGATTTAATTAGAATATTATTTTTTGGCGCTACGTCGCTTTTTATTAGATTTACAGAGGTTCAAAAAAGCTAAAAAGTGATACTACCCCGCCTCAAGCTGGAACGGTCTCGTATGATAAAGTCTACTCTACGCCCAAATCCAAATCCCGAGCGCTTTCAGTTAGAGTAAAGAAACTCAATCATAGAGTGTGAATGAAATGTGAATCAGTGAAATAAATGACTTGTAATATATTTTAATATATATATGCATTTAGTATATTGTTATTTTGCCATGACAAACAGGTCAAAACAAATCAATTTTATTTTTTGATTTGTATGTATATAAATGAATTTTGAGGGCCTGTTTAAAATTGTAATGTAGTGCTTCTGTTTTACCACTAACCTTGTTTTAGAGTAAGTACATGATAACTAACCCTGTAACCTAAGTTTGTGTCTCATCATGCCATGTCCACTATACCAGATCATCTGGCACCAGCCCTACGAGAGAGGAGAGCAGTGATCTCATATCATTCGCCAGCCCACCCTGCAAGACTGCCCAGAAAGACCCCCATGCCTCGTTTAAGGAGTACATTGATCAGATCAATAAGTATGCCCATTATTTTTAACCTTCATTGGTACCTAACTATGTTCATGGTTCAACTACTATATTCATAGTTCTCTAACCAAGTATACACATATTCAAGATAAGAAAACACACATTTTTACGTTATGGAATCAAATCTCATGGAATTTGGAGGCGAGGTACGAAACTGATATGATTCTGATAAGATGCGCGCAGCTTTAGATAAAAATGAAATTGATAAGGACATGGCCAAAACAGAGCACTTAACGTGGGCACTGACGAGATGTCCATTTGGAGTGTATACAAATGAAACCCTTCCGAATGGTAGCTGTCCAAATTTGTAACACACTGACGATCATTCCACCAATATGCCGGTTCAAGTCGATTTCCGGTGTGGTGTGCTTGTT
The DNA here is from genome assembly GCA_951394065.1 of Venusia cambrica. Classification (NCBI taxonomy): domain Eukaryota; kingdom Metazoa; phylum Arthropoda; class Insecta; order Lepidoptera; family Geometridae; genus Venusia; species Venusia cambrica. Next base: position 9,683,668 of record OX596035.1, read on the forward strand.
GCGTGTTTCAGAATTTTACATCTTCATACAATATAGTATGAAGATGTAAAATTCTGAAACAGATTTTTTCTTGCGCTGCTTTTGAATTTATTTTCGTCACTTATCTTATTTACTTTATCTGAAACATGGATAATTTCTGTGTTCGTTGATAGAACGCTATCGTTTTCAGGAGACAAATACATGTCTCCTGTATTGAAACCGTAAGATCGCTCACTTAGCGCATGCATGCCTAGCCAAAACACGAGCGGTGAAAAATTAATAGAAATTGGATGTCGTTTTCCACATTTACGGCAACATTTTGGAAGGAAGCTGCTCCATTTGGAAGGTTGGACGTTTCGTCAGTGCCCACTTTACGCAGCGTCAAATCGTACTACCGCCTAAATGCCGCGTAGCGCTTGGCCATTCTCAGCAATAAGTAAACGAGATATGATTTTTTGTAGCTTCAAAACACATACAACTACAATTTATATAACACTTCTTTATGCTTCATTGCGTACATACCTTGGAGATATTTAAATTCATTAATGTTTTTCAGATTGGGCCAGACTGAGGAGCTCTCTATAACAACAACAGAAAGCAATATGGGTTATAATCAACGGCCGGGGTATTACCCCCCGCCTTATGGGTATAACTACCCACCATACGGCCATCCTCCGTATCCACAGGCGTCGCCGTATGGCATGCCTGCACCGGCGCCGCAACCAATGATGCCCCCGCAGCCAACTCCCAACTATTCATATTACTCGGCGCACGTTGCCGTCGACTCCCAACCCCCTTACATGCCCGCTACACAGCCGGTGTACTCTCAAATACCCTACAACCAAACGCGCATGGCGACACCAACTCCCTACGCACCTTCCCCGTATCCTCAAACCCCAGCATACAACTACACAACAACTAATATGATAGCGCGACCGCCTCCCCCGAGACCTGCTAACATTTACCCACATCTGAATCAAATGCATACATATCCAGCAGTGAATAAGCCCAGCCAAACTGTTACTACGGTTAACAGTGCGGTGCCTCAGACAGCAAAGCCTGAACCAACGCTAGACAGTGTGGAGAGTAACTCTTCTTGGAAATCTTGCGAGGTTAGTACTCGGTATTTATTCAATTTATCTTGCACTTTTGAGCATCCATATTTACACAACTATACCTACTGCTGAACTGAACGGAATTTGGAATGGCCGTAGAGAAGAATATAGGCAACTATTCATCCGGGTATCACTCGCAAAAGCTAGTCACAAATTATTGAATAAACGGCCAGTGAAATTGTTTATAAGGTCCGAATTATGTTTAAAAATATAGTGTATTTTTCAGTCAAATGAATTAAACGATATCGTCGGAAGCCTGCCAAAGTCGATGAATCTGATAGACTTCGGCGGTAGGAACAACGGCCAAGGTAGCGTAAGAGTCAGTGTGCTAGAGGCGTTTGATCCGCTATTAACTGAACAGAATCATGCTGGTGAGTGGTTTGTGTTTGTGCCTATCCATATCCATTTGTTTCTAAAACTATCTCGCAAATGTTTTCAGGAGGATCTTGTGAACGAATATTTGATGGTGTTTTGTGTCAGACCTGCACAATGTTGCACTTGAATAGTCCTGTCCATGTAGATGTGTGATGTAGAAATGTAGGGATGTAGAAATATTTTGCACTATACATGTATGTCTATATCAACGAATTCCTTGTAAAGCTTTTGTGGATAATTCGTCAGTCAAGCATTTGTCAATGTTTCGTTAAGAAAGGTATACTAAATCGTCTACTATCGTCATAGTCCAGTGTCATTGTTGCTGTTAATATTTTTTATATTCATAATTTTCAAATGACTTAATCTTAAAACAGATTGAGTATGAACTCAGCCTGGTAAATTCTGACATTGTTTTTGTCTTTTTAAGCCTTTTAGAATTTGCTCACTTGATTATTAAATAATTAATAACATATCTAACAGATGTGGATACAAAACCATATTGAAAAGTATGATGTGTATTAATACTATGGCAAGCGAAAAATGTCCTTTCGAACACGGAATTTGTTATGCAGGGTGTCATTGGACATTGTTTATTCTACACAACCTACAATTCTGTCACATTATGTGTTTTACATCACTACTCATTTTCATATATCATCTGTAAATAATGTGCGTTATTTCATGCTTTCATGTTATACAAGTTTGTTTTTGTGGAATATGATTTATAATGTTATCCCGCATTATGCAACTAAAAATGTATCATATTATGTTACCAGAATACGTAGTAGCCAGCGAATGTTCAGCCAGTAGCGTTTACGAAGACTACGATCCGTTGGATTTCCTCTACGGAGAGACTGAGATGCGAGACACGCCGATCTACGCGACTATCACTAAGAAAGAGAGTCCTGTTTTGCCGTCTCCGCCACCAAAGTCAATACCAAGTGTGCCGGCTACTAATTTAAGGTCAACAACTGTGAGTATTATTCTTTACGAGTTTATATTGAGAATAGTTATTTTTTGTAGTAAGTGTAAAGTGTATGAATGTCTCTTTAAAGTTTTTGTGTATAATTTTTATTTAAATATAAAAAAAAAACAAGTATCACTTGAACATGGTTTTACCTGAACATCATTTTTTATTAAGTGAAGAAAAAAATGTAAAGTTAAGTGTAAAAAGAAAAAAAAAATTTTTAGTGTAGTGGTTAATAGTGGAGAAATGGGAAATTTCTAGGCAAGGGTTGCAAAGAACAACAAAAAAAATGTTTTTTTTATTGAGAAAATGTTTGGCGAATTCTGTTACCGCTGCATGCATAAAGTACACCATTTTTTGACCTATACCATGTATAGACCATAAAACATGACGTGTTTTTGCGTATAGGAAAGTAAAATAATTTTATTTAGAGGATCCTATGTGGATGTGTTTTGACATTTAGTAACCATTTTTATTTGATTTTTGAGGTATTTCTAATAAATTTATTAAATTACATGTTTACATTTGCCTAATTAGGTAACACACCTTGTACTGGAACTTATATTGCTAATATTCATACATCCTTCCCTGCATTCTGACAAGTAAACGATTTGATGGAACCGTGTTATATAGAGTCTTGTGTATTTCAGAATAAACTATACGATTGCATAGTCAAGACACGGACAAAAAATTACGATAGCGAACACAAGGCGTTTTTGAAAATGGTTCTGGATGTTAGAAGTAAGTATAACCTATTGTGGTTGGACAATTCACAGTCATTTCTCAATTTATTTGATCGAATGTCACAGTCATTAGGTTTTTAATTTTAGAGCATGAACAAAAAAAAAACAGCTGGCAGGTTATTCAACATATCAGCATTACATGTAACTATGCACTGTGACATTAGACTGCTCCAGCACGGAAGGGTTTTGTTAAAATCCTCGCTTGACATGTGGGTTATAGTTTGCAGTGAAATTATTCGTTTGCCCTCAGTAAGATGCTATCTCTGTTTCCATGTTGTCCCATTCAGAACACACTGGTGTTTGGACCTGTAAAGGTTCACCGATACCGACAAGCGATCACCCTCCTGCCGAATCGCAGACTTCATTCTTGCTCTGGCCTAAAGAGCGAGAGACCTAGACAAACCTAGAGGTCAAGATCTATCCCATCATTTGTATAAAAAAAGACATCCACGGAATGAATTTCAGAACTTTGCTATCAGGTGGAAACACCACGCCACCCATTTTTAAACGACTTCAAAAAAAGGAGGAGTTTATCGATTCTATTTTAGGTTTTTTTTTTCTTATGTTTGTTATTTAGTTGATTAAAGTTGGTGCCGAATTGCTGAATTCCCCGATTTCTCGAAGAAAACTAAACGAAATTGTATCATATTCTTCATTGAAGTCGGTTTTCTTTTTAGTTTTTAAAACGTAATTATAAGTTTCTAGTGGTGAAGTCGGTTCCATTTATTTGACAAAAATATGTTAAATATTTTTTTGTAGAAAAATTCGTATACACTGATGTTAAAACGAACCCGGGTCACGTGATAGCCGCCAGGTCCAGCGGAAAGTACCCACCGAACACTAGCATCAAAATTCTAGTCCACCACGCTCACAGCGACGAACCGATCACGTTCACATCGGATGGTAAGTTCAACCTTATTCTTTTAAAAATAAAACTCATTTTTGTGTGGAGAGAAGTCGCGCGCTGGATAAGTTCTGTTCGACCAGACTTTTTGTAATAATATTTCCTGTATTGCACTCTATTCCACTAAACAAATCCATTCAATTTTTAGAATTGCTGTTATGGCGACCGAATTACGTAAGATGGTGGTAGCTAGCCAGGCGGACATAAACAAAGTCCTACCACCAGCCAAACCAAGCACAATATTGTACTCCCTAGGGATCGAACCCGGGACCTCTGGATCTGAATTCGTTGGGTTGAACCACTAGACCAGAGGCGGAAAATGATAATAATTTATAATATTGATAATTGAAAATTGTAGGTATGGGTTCTTTTAATAAAACGTTTTGTCTTTTTTATGATTGTAACATATTGTTTGTTATTTCAGTGGAGTCTACTGTCGAGCACGTGATATTAACTGTAGTTTGTTCCCTGGACGAGGACATCAGAGAAGACATGTCGGGATATATGTTGCGGGTTAGTACATAGTTAGTATACTCATACGCCGATTTCCACTTACTATCCATAAATACCTCCTTGTCTCATTTACTCTTTTTTAAATTTATTGGTGATAGCCAAGCGCTTTACCACCAGATCATTTTAAAACATGTTATGATGTGGATAAGATGGGGCACCCTTGTCCAAAAACAACTTATTCGCTCTAGACTTGTCTCCAACATTTTACTGGTAAGCAGGTGAGGGCTACGAGTTCCATTCTTTAGTTTAGATTAAAGTACAAGCGAATCTATGGCGCATTGGAACACATACAGGATATCAGACGTACCTACGTCTGATAGTCTGGCGTTTGAAAGGGGAAAGAGGGGTCAAATGTATCGTGCGCACATATTTGCCTAAGAGGAATTTACAGAACACAGACAGTCTGGTAACCCGTCTTCTATGTTTAATGCCTTTTTCTGGGTCAGAGAACGTTTGACGATCAAAATCATCCTAGAGTTTTTTTATTAATGATGTTGTGTTGAATTTGAGATTGATCACGGAGTTTTAGATACAAAAAAAGATATAGGTATTTTGCTAGCTACTCTGTAAATCACAACAAATAATACCTGGTACTTAATTATGAATCTTCGTATAGGTAAAGTCGTGACTCTGTTACTTTACTATTCCTTAATTCTAGGTCCATGGTAAAAGTAACACTCAAAATATTTACCTTTCCGTAAGTAACTAGGTACTCGTAATTCCCTTAGGGGTCACAAAGCCCAAATTTAAAAATTAGGAGATAAACTTCAAAAATGATTAACTTTAAAAATTATTAAAAAAAAATATAAGTGTATGTTAAGATTTTAATACAGATTTTTCGAATTGTTTTAGGTGTGGGGTGCAAAGGAATACCTCACCCCGGGCAGTGATTTAAGCGAGTATCATTACGTTCGCGAATGCGTTCGCCTGGAGAAAGACGTGACGCTTTGCTTACACGAAGGCAGGGACGATTCCCTCGCTCGTACTGAAAGAGATGACGCTTGGGACAAAAACCTGACTTTGGATGACTTGTTGCCAACACAAGGAGCTATGCCAATGCTGTCATTTGATAACTTGTCTATATTACTCGGTAAGTGGTCAAGATTTTGTTAAGGGAGGGGGGGGCAGGTGTAGACAAACCAAGAATATACAAAGATAAAATAAAAAAAAAAGATAAAATTTTTATTTATTCATAGAAAGGTACAGCTGGTACATATTTATATATTCTATTGTAAAATAGTAAGGAAGTTCTTGTCCCCTACACTAGGACTAAAGCCTGTATTGTAGGGTTATAAAGACTGCCATGGGTCCTTCTACATTATAATTTATATTATGTAAACCAGTGATAGTGGCAGAGTTGTACCCTAGGTATTTCTGTTCCTCATACTAGGACAAAGCCTGTATTATGAGGTCACAGATATGTTTGTTGCTCTTGCTTCTATTACCTATATCGAATAATCTAATTATATACCTATATAAGGTATATGCTCCATAAGCAATGGGACAAGTTACTTTAGAAATTGAAAACAAAATACGTCAGTGTATTTGTTTTACAAAAAAGTAGTCGACGAGGCTCTTCACGAAACCGTTTGAATACCTCAGATTCAATTGTATCCTTGGTTTTTTGTGCCATGGTTCGGTGTACTGTAGCACTGAGCATCATACTTAGGCCGTTCGAACGGTTTTCAGTCATCGTTGATCTCAGCCATGTTTTAACCCGACGCAGTGTAGAAAAGGACCTCTCTATGTTACTTGTAGTGCAAGGTTGTGCCAAGGAAATAAGTAGGTAGTACTGTTTTTGTTGCGGGAAAGAATATGTTCGCCTTCTCACCTCAGTAAAATCTAGTTTTTCGAGATCTTCTCTGTTCATACCAGTGTTCTGCCGTTTTTTATACCATAGCTGGGCTTCTTGATAGAGACTTTGTGCTTTGTCTTTGAAATAAATTAACAGTAAAAATAAAGAAATGAAAAGCATAGAAAAGTGAATATAGATTCAACCATTCATAGTAGGTACAATCTTATAAATTTCGCTTGTCAATAGCATCAACTTTTTTGTTAAGTAAAATGACGTAGGAAGCCTATTAAAAGGCTTCCTACGTAATTTTACTTAACGGTTTGTAAGCATTCCTGCATCTTCTAGAAGGGGGCAGCTACCCCCCTGCCCGTACCTCACTACGCCCTTGTAAGTGGCAGTGAAATATAATATTCAAAAGATATGACGCTTTGCTTACACGAAGGCAGGGACGATTCCCTTGCTAGGGCTGAAAGAGGCTACGCCTTGGACAATAACCTCAATATTTTAAAACGTAAAACGGGTATTTATCGCAGTATTTTCGGTTTAAAGACATTTATTTCTCAAAAAGACAAGAATGTCAATTACATGAGAAAAATATTAACATTAGAGTAGGTATAATAGTAAAGTACGTCATTCAAGAGATATCATAGCGTATATTAGGTGCTCATCCAATGCATCTTGGTCATTCATAATACGTTTCAACAACATGTGTCTTAACTTGGTTTTAAATGCGTTGAAAAGAGCTTAATTTTTTTATTATAGAGGGTAGATGGTTGTAAAGCTGTGCACCTTCAAAAGTGAACATTTTTTGCCATAATTAGTTCGTATCTTCGGTAGAACTAGATAACTGGCTCGGCGAGTGCTTCGTTTGATCATTTGACGCGCTGTGATAAAAGATAGGCTAGTATGGAGAGAGCTTTTTAGGATTTTACGGACAAGTATGCATGTGTGGTAAACATATAGCTGTTTTATGTTAATCTGATTAGTTTCTTTATAAATTTGAAATGTCGGTGTTAAATAAGGATTTTACCTTTATTTCTAACGGCTTTCGGCGAGTTGCATTAGTGATATTGACTTTTAAGAGGGCCTAGTAGTCCCGCTCTTCCATTCAAACGCAGTTCCTCATTCCTTTATCTTTTATTCAGTATTAAGAAAAAGTAATGCGCGACAAATACAGATTATATCTATCCAATTATACACTCGCTCACCACACACAATACATACGCACACACACACACACACACACACACACACACACACACACACACCCACAACACACACACAATACACACACACACAACACACACACACACACACACGCACACACACAACAATATACACTACTCAACTCGCAAATTCTACATACTACATACGATATCTTCTATTGTCCAGACTCATAAGACTTGTGTCATCAGGAGTGCCTTTTTCCTAAACTCTCACTCACTTCACATATGCAAAAAAAGGTATGTTACCTACTTTTTTTTATCGAACGACGGGTAAGCACATGGCCTTCATCTCACCTGGTTACAAGTTTAAATACCTCATATTATATCCGTAATCTAGTTCCCATATTACAAGCTTTGCTTAGTCTTTTGTAAACTTTCGTGATTAGAGCACATTATTATGATTCGAATAACTGGTATTTATCGCGTATTTATCCCTACATTTCGGCGGGGTTGCATAATAATTATAATAAAGCTTTGCTTAGTTTGGGACTAGATTAGATGCGCTTTGTAAAATGAATGTCCTGTAATATGTATTTTAAATGTATATCTTTACTTTACTTTAGGTATATGAACTTCCACACATTCCCAATAACACACCAAAAATTTTGCTATGTAGCTACCCACATAGCAAGAGAAGGGCGATACTGGCCGCGACACAGTATAATACTATTTGCGGTCAGCGTCGTAGCCATCTGTTTGTATGTACTGTGTTTTTATTCCAAATAAATTAATTTGTATTTGTATACCTGCAAAATGTTTTTTAAATCGGACTTGCTTTATCGAAATGAATGAGGAGGCGTTTGTACCGGTTTGCCTTCTCGTTTCGATACTGACTGTGACCAACACCTTTCTGAAACTATCTCGCCCAATTGTGACACTTGTGGCATAATCGAAGACACTCTTTATAATCCTCATGGAATGCGCCCGGAACGAAACTCTTCGAACTTCAACCGGGACAATTTCCGGCAAATTTTCTAGATTATCTTTTGCCGGAACGCTGTATAAACTTAACAAGGTGACATGTTCAGTTTTGAACAAAGCGTGCAATAAAGAATAAAAAAAAACATGTTTCTGTATTGGTTCTGTTTTCTGTACTCCAACAGAAACGCTAGAAGGAGAGTTGTCCCGGGCGATAGGCGTGACAAGCGGGGAAGGTAGCTGCTCGCCCAAAGCCGTGCTGCAAGCGGTGAAGGCTATATGCGCGTTGGCAGGCGGGATTGAGACCCTGCATATCACCAACGCGCTCAACGCGTTCGCGCAGGCGTGCACCGCTCAGGTAGCTATGTTATACTCTACTTGTAACTGAAGTACTACCATACTTACTCTGTGGTCTAGTTCTATCCCCAGGGAGTACAATATTGTGCAGTTCTGTTGGAATTTGTTTAAGTCCGTTTAGCTAGCTACCACTCTTACCCGACTCTGCCGTCATAACAACAATTCTAAAATTGGTAAGATAGCCAGTCCCTCAGTTTGTTGAGGATTCCGGGTGAAGTGCGTTTCCACCTTCAGTAAAAAAGTAAAAATGAAGAAAATCTGGTGAGAGTCGTAAAAAAAAAACACCTATTTCGGCCGTCAAGCCGCATTGCTGTGGTCCGGGTTGAAATATATGGTTCCCGGTAAAATTATGGCTTCGCGAGGCTTATCACCTTTATACCTCAAGTTGACGGGCGCTATGCAGTGCCGTGTAGGCTATGTTTTATGCGGATGTGACCTACGCAGTAAGGCATTGTTATAGTAGAGATGTACTTAACATCAGGTGGGCTTGCTTGTTTCTTCTCCAAATAGTATAAAAAGAAACATCGGATAGAGAACCGCCTACGCCTTGTTATAATCCATTGGGTGCTGAACCCTTAACTGGCCAGGAAGTAGGTATCACATTTTCCTAAGCCTGTCGCCATAAATGATTCCAAGTTGTTGTGTTCCGGCTTCCGTTCCAACCAGTCCGTTGAGGATTCCGTGTGAAGTGCGCCATCCCTCGCTCTTATCATAACTTGACATCAGATGGGATGAAGGCCAAGCGCTTCTCCTTCGTACAATTACAAATAAAGATGGGGCCGCTCCTGAACTCTGGCCATACAAACTAAAATCAGTTTCTATCTATTTCGATCATATTAGTTCCTATTTTGGCCGCGACGGTTCGCTTTCTGATCATATCTCTATCTCTATCATAATCTCCTTACCCTATATCAATATAATATGTATGTGCCGTGGTAAGTGCGGCTTAAGAATCGACCTCCAACTGTGCTCTGAAGCTACACATCATATAAACAGCCCATTAGTGTCCACTGCTGGACTGAGCCTCATACAAAGCTGGATAATCACTACGCTTAGCAGGTAGATTGGTGATCGCAGCAAAGGTGTCGATAATACACAGAAGTAAGCTGCTGCCCTTCTAATGAGATACTTAGTCGGCTTTTACGACATCCATGGGCTGAGTTGGAGAGGTCGATTCTTAAGCCACGACCGCAACGGGAAAGCCTACTTTTCTTATTTATACCGGAGTAAGACTTTGGGCTGTTAGTGTCACTCGTAGTCCTTTCAACAGATTCTTGAATATTTATTCTCTAGGAAAACCAACAGCACATACAACATAAATATAACACAGAAATAACAACAGGCCAATAAGAGGTTTTCACGTATATAGATAATATATAGGTAAAGCAATATAGATTACATAAAACACGTGTGAACAAATCAGTATACCTACATTGAATATACCGAAATCTATGTCACTTGTCCTGTTGTAGTCCTTTCAACAGATTCTTGAATATTTATTCTCTAGGAATACCAACAGCACATACACCATAAATATAACACAGAAATAACAACATTAGGCCAATAAGAGATTTTCACGACAAGAATGTCACGTGTCAGTGTCATATATATATCTGAGACAGATTTGAATAGTAAGTATTTTTAGAGTTCAAACAACATGACGCCGGAGATCCAAGCAGAGGACGGTCCATACTGCGCCGTGTCGCTGCGAGCCGCGTCCCGTCGCGAGACCGTGACGCTGCAGTGCGGTCGAGTCAGGGACGCGGTGCGCTCGCTGCTAGCGCTCTACGCCCGGAGCCGCCAGCTGGACTTCCATTTGACGGACTCACAGTACACTACCTGCACTAACCCAGCCAGTGAGTGCGCATTACACAGGGGGAGTTGACATAGCAAAGCTATGAAACTGTGTAACTTTTTCCACCAAAAACTAGCCAAACCCAGCGATTTCATGATACAAAGAAAGAGAAAAGAGCAATATTAAAAATACGGGAAGTGATTTTAAGTATGATCTATCATAATGACAACTACATGCTGTAGGTAGCTAACCTGTTTTGGAAGAGACTGGTGCCTGAAATAGGTTGAGTACTACGGGTAGAGACTAGAGGACAATGATCTGAAAATACAGTCTTACCTTTACAATCTTACCTAATTCTGTCGCCATTATAAAAATTATTGTTGTGTTCCGGCATTTAGAGGTAAGATAGCTAGCCCATTAGTTTGTTGAGGATTCCGGATGAAGTACGCCTCCACCTTCGGCCTTGTCTTAACTTGAAACCAGGTGAGATAAAGGCACTTTCACGCCGCACAATAAAAAATAAATAAATTTTTAGCAGGGCATTCTACCAGCAATAAAGATTATATATTTTCCGTTCCCCAGAAGCAGTCGCAGCGCACACGGTATCAGACACAACGCTGTTCTTCATTGAGGCGGTGCACTGCCTACCCCTTTGCTGGAGTCACGACGAGTATATATTCCACGCTCAAGTGTTCCACGGCACTCGTCCGCTTAAGGCGATTAACCTGACGCTCTCCTCTAAAATTGAGGGTGGAGGCTTCTATCCGAGAATAATCTTCGATACTTGGTGAGTTTGGACTGGTTTACGGCTCAGACCTCAAAGAGGCTTCAAAGAAACCCTTGACATTGGCGTGTCTTCGTTGCCTTCGTTTACAAAACGAACCAAAAAAATCTTAATGAATAAAGAAATCTTGACTTTGAATTTGACTTTGACTTTGCCTGTCCGTCCATCTGTCCGCAACTGCACAGCCAAAACTACTGTTATTATTGTCTTTACATATGGTTAGAAGGTAGATATTGCCATTAAGACAGTATAAAAAACTTTTTTAAAATTATCATTCATTTTCAAAGTCAATTTAAGTTTATTGTGTTGGGTATCAAATTAAAGGTCTCGGTTTACAGATTTCAAACATATTTTTGTCCAGAAAAATGACAAATTTTGGTGAAAAAGGCCATCTTAGTATTTAGCAGTAATACCTACTGCGCTGGATTTTAGATAGATCCTCTAAACTGATTGGTGATGTCACTATTCTGCTAGATCCTGATCAAGTAATTATAACTAGTATAAAATTATATCAAACACACCTTTGTAAGCCATGTTTTGCCTTCCCCACTTAATGTGATAAAGGAAGGAACAAGGACAGGAAGATGATGGCATGTTTTTTTTATCGCACGACCGAGAAGCGCTTAGTTATTATGAAAATGGGTAATATTTGCGCGATCTTTTTGTTGTTCCCTAAACAGGAAAATCTCACCTGGCTTCAAGTTATTATACAAGGCCGACGGCGGAAGCGCACTTCACCCGAAACTCTCAACTGTCTGAGGAACTGGCTATCTTACCTCTGATGCCAGAACACAACAATTTGCAATTGTTGTAATGGTAACAGACTTAAGATGGTGGTAGCTGGCCAGGCGGACTTAATCAAAGTCTTACCACCAACTAAACCAAGCACAATTGTACCCCCCTGGGGTTCGAACCCGGGCAGATCCAGGACCTGACACCGGTAGGCAAACCACTCGACCACAGGCGGTGCATTAAAGACTTAAACATTTATTAAAAATTCTAAAATTGTTGTGTTCCGGCATTTAGATGTAAGATAGGCAGTTCCTCAGTGTGTTGAGGATTCCGGGTGTAGTGTAGTGACCTTCGGCCTTATCTCAACTTGTTACCCCGTCGTATAATAAATTAAAAAAAAAATGTCCCAGGTTGAGTATGGATGAGCTTCCCGTCAAAGCTTTACCGCGAGAATCTCGCCTGGTCCTCACGTTGTATGGACGGACCCAGCGGCTGGACGATAACCAGTCGGCACAAGAGAATAAGGAAGAAGCGCAGGAGACCCACGAAAATGGTGGGGTGCTGTTCGAACAGGTGGAGCTGGGGTGGGCCGCGATACAGCTGTTCGATTATGATGGGTGAGTCCGATAAGTAAAAATTCGGGCGCCATCTAGCCCACACTAAGCATAGCTTGTAATATGGAAATTAGATTACGGATAGAACGCTCATACGTTTGTAAATATATACTTTTCCAGGAATACAACACCCACACACAGAAAACTTTTTCTTTTTAGCGCACTCAAATAATTCAAATTAAGTAAATACGAGTACTAAAATCTCGCGACATGTTTTGATAACATATCAATTGTGTAATGACGTAGTTGATGGTAACAGTTTTAAAGTTAAAGTTTATTTTTGTCTTTTTAGCGCAATTAAATGAAAGCTTGTTTTTAAAAAGAATGAAATACAATTGATCCCACTTTTGTTACGTTCCATATAGTTCCAAGGAAGAGATCGCTGTTAAGCGATAAGACATTCCATTGTACTGTTAACGATTGTCCTATATGTTTTTGGTGAACCATAAATAATTTTCGTTCATTCATTCATTAATTCATTCCATGAGTGTATATGGTAAGTGTTCGTTCGCAGGATGTTCGCATCAGGGAACTTTGTACTGCCGCTGTGGCCGGGCGCGTGCGAGCGTCGTACTGGCCCCGCGCCGCATCTAGTACACGCGCCGTCTACGCCAAGTCCTCTTGTCAATATTGGTAAATATAAAAAAAACAAGAAAATTTCATAAAATAAAGAAAAAACATTTATTAGACACAAAGTTTTTTTTTTTTTTTCAAATTTAGTATGTGTGAACTCTTGACCATATACAGTGGATACAGTGGCGGACAGAGAGTGGATGAGAAAGGCCAAAGATCGGGTTCAGTGGCGCACCTTGGGGAGACCTTCGTCCAGCTGTGGACTGCGACAGGTTGATGATGATGATGATGATGGACTCTTGACCACGCGAAAAGAACGAGAATAAATGAATGAGATCTACGATGGAGCGAGCCTATCGAGAAGGTGCCTATTAACTCTCTTCTTGAAGACATGCATATTCCAAGTTCTTGCAGTGAGCATTATAATAGAAAAAAAAATAGTTTATACATGTGAGAAAACACAAACAAGAAAAACATACAAGAATACAGTAAAAACTTGCACACTAGAAATATTTCACTAAACAACCTACTATTTATGTATCATAAATAAATAATAAATAAATAAAAAGCCGTTTATTCCGAGATCTTACTATATTTTCAAAATTGCAAAAAATATAAAAACAAAATATAAAGACTTTACTTATAAAATGTCTCTAGTCTCGGTGTGCCTTTTGGCGTTTTCCATTGCCTTCTGTCATGTCCCTCCACGGGACACTGTCATGTCCCGTGTCCAGTTCGGTCCGGCTGCCATTTTCAGGTCATCTTCCCAGCGCTTCGGTTGCCGTCCTCGATTCCTTTGGCCATCTCTGGGGTACCATTCCGTTACTGCTCTGCTCCACTTGCCCTTAGTATCACGCATCATGTGACCTGTCCATCGTCATTTTTGTTGGTCAACTCCGCTCAGTATGTCTATCACTTTTGTTTCTGTTTGTTATGTATCATACTGGCGACAGCATGATAATCAATTTTCATTTTAATTTTTCAGGCATACCAGCTGTCCACTCTAGCGGCGTACGATGGTCGACCGAGGACAGTCAGCAGCGAACGTTATCACGTGACGACCTACCAAAGTTCGACAGTCTGGACGGTCACACGCAGTCGCAACTGCTGCATCTGGTCGAACAGGGCGCTTACCAGAGAATGCCTACTGAGTGCAGAGAGGTAAGATAGAGAGAGACACTCTATAAAAAAAAATACGACGGGGAAGTACAATATTGTGCTTGATTTGGTTGGTGGTAGGACTTTGTTGAAGTCCGCCTGGCTAGCTACTACCATCTTACCTAATTCTGTCGCCATAATGACAATTCTAAAATTGTTGTGTTCCGGCATTCAGAGGTAAGATAGCCAGTTCCTCAGTTTGTTGAGGATTCCGGGTGAAGTGCGCCTCCACCTTCGGCCTTATCTCAACTTGTAAACAGGTGAAATGAAGTGCTTACCTGTAGTACAAAAAAAAAAACTAACTATCACCTTCTCTTTCCCATACTATGTAGAGTCGACACAACACGTCTTTCTCAATTCTCCCCTATCGTCTCTCATCGGCCATGCCTTTCTTAGCGAAGTCAAAGTCAAATAATTTTATTCATTAAGATTTTTAGGATCATTTTGAAACGTCAAATCTACCGCCTGTTCGGAATCGCGACCAGCACACAAGGAGAAAGGCAAGAAAGCCTCGGCCATAGCACCCCTTGCACAATCTTGCCTCTCTTCTTGGATTAACAAGCCTCATAGCTCAGTTGGTAGTAACTCTGCCTTCTGCGCTGTAGGCTGTGGGTTCGATTCCCACCCAGGACAAACATTTGCGTGATGAAAATAGATGTTTGTTCTGTGTTTGGGTGTTGTATCATATTGTATGTATGTATTTACAAAAAGTATTTAAGTATTCTATCCGTAATCTAGTTCCCATATTACAAGCCATGCTTAGTTTGGGGCTAGATGGCGCTGTGTAAAAATTAATGTCCTATAATATTTATTTATTTATATGTTTGCCTCATATCCACCGTTTGCACTCATATTCAATACACTTGTATCACGTGACTTATTTTTTTTTAGATAATGTGGGAGAAACGTCAGTACCTGGTGCAGCTGCCGGGCGCGTTGCCCCTGGTACTGTTGGCGGCCACCAACTGGTCGGGCGAGCATCGCGACCAACTCCTGTCGCTGTTGGCGCTCTGGGAGAGACCATCGCCGCTGTACGCCATGCACCTGCTGCTGCCTTGGTAACCTTTAGACCTTTATACACTTAGGATCATCAAAAAGGTCGCTAAGGGCTTGGCAGAGTATCTCGAGTACTAAGCAACCATCACTGCGCTCTCCAACTCGTCTGCCAGGCGTGGAGATAACAATACTGTATATGTTGTGAAAGAACAATGGACTTTTACGGGCTAGTGATGTGATATGAAATCAATGACACGCCTTTAACACGATACGCTGCAAAAAATATGGTCAGCGAAGAATGTAAGAGATTTTTTTATGCAGTTCGCGGGGATCTCTTTCAAGTTGTATTTTGGTTTATTTTCATTTTTTTTAATTATTACCAAATTTTATTTTAAATAATATATTTTAAAAAAAAGTTTGTCCATAAGTATTTTTTAACTTTGACCTAAACATGAACGAGTCATCAAGTCAGCTTCCCGCTGTCGCTCTATAACTTGACACCGGTGCATTGTAATACACCGGTGTATTGTCGCATTGCAATGCGAGGTGATTATAGTGAACCATCGATTGCACTCTTTAGGGGAAGTCCCTGAGTGTGTGGACTTGTTGTGTGATTATGATGTTTGTTTCAGTTTCCCAGACGCCGCGGTCCGGGACACGGCGGTGACACTGATCGACCAGATGTCCGACGACGAGCTGTGCCAAGTGCTCCCGCAGCTGACGCAGGCGCTTCGCCACGAGACGTACGAGGGCAGCGCGCTGGCAGGTTCGTCGATATAAACCAATGGTCGTCTTCAGTCTTCAGTCTTCTAGTCCCCACTTTTTCATACTACTTTCAATGATACTAAATATGGCTGGCAGATGACCACTGCCCGACTCTCCATTTATTTTAACTTTGAATTGAGGTTGTGTAAAGTCAGTGTGCAATACTTAATACTTACCGAGGAAGTCTAGGTATACCATCATACAGGATTTTCCTAGTTTGGGTACCTAAGGTTTTCAAATTTGTATTGTACAATGTTAAATGTGACTTGTTCTTAATTTTTATAATATGTAAACGTTAGTTCTGCGAAAATAAAAAAATATCTTATCTTTATCTTATCTTAATAAGGGTAACAATTTATTAATGCTTTTTTTTTGGTTGTGTTTATGTGCTTTTTTTTATTTTTGTTGTACGACGGGGAAGCGCTTGGCCTTCATCTCACCTGGTAACAAGTCAAGATAAGGCCGAAGGTGGAGGCGCACTTCACCCGGAATCCTCAACAAACTGAGTGTATGATTAATCTCAGCTGATTTTAAAGATATAAGGCCGGTGGAAGCGCTCACCCGGATTCGAAAGCAAACTGATGAACTGGCTATCATAATGCTAAATGCCGGAACTCAATAGTTTGATAATTGTTGCTATGGCGACAGACAGTTATGGAACTAACACATTGTATTACACACAACTCAAGGTTGTTATAATGACACAAACATTCACAACCCGCGACGGACCTCCGCATCTTTTTATATTCCGGGATAACCCGCATCTTTTCCACGAGCCGGAAACTAACAATCGACAACCAACAACTCTTACCAATTGACCAACGAGAGTCCTGACGCGGTCTCCGAATTTTGTGGCATATTCAACTCAGCTTAAACGCTGATTAACGCCATCTAGCAGAGAATCACTAAATTATGTGAAACTGTACTTGTTTCTGAAAATACGTTTAACCACAAGCGAGAAATGGCGTTTTTGCTTTTGTATCTTTTTGAAATATTTTTATATTTCAAGTGATTGCACTTGGTATATGTATATTTGGGTGTTGTATCATATAGTACGTATGTATTTTCAAAGTATTTAAGTATTCTATCCGTAATCTAGTTCCCATATTACAAGCTATGCTTAGTTTAGGGCTAGATGGCGCTGCGTAAAATAAATGTCCTGTAATATTTATTATTTATTTATTTATATGTGTGATATATATGTTGTGTCATATGTAATTATGTACATGCAAAACGCGTGGGACAAACTTCTGAAAATTCATTACTGCTTAATATTTTCAGCGTTATTACTATCTCGCGCACTCGCCGCGCCGGCCATCGCTCATCGTTTGTTTTGGCTGCTAGTCCACTCACTACCGAATGTGCCACAGGTAAAATAACTGAATCACTCCCACGTCCACAGAATCCCAATACTACAGATCTGATGTAATCTTTAAAGTGTCGATGTAAAAAAAACACTCTCATATTTTATTTCCAAACGCGACAAAAGAAGTGACTTGGGTACAGAAATGTGTAGAATTGTGAACCTGTGGGAATGAGAATCGGTACGATTATGAGTGGGAAAAGTTGAGAATCTGTAGAATTACGAATCTGTGTAGTTGGGAAACTGTAGAATCAAGAACTTGTAGAATTACGATTCTGTAGGATTGGGAATTTGTCTAGACAAGAATCTGTAGAATTGGGAACAAAACAAACTAAGTACAAGTTTATCCAATGTAATTTAAATTATCAATACTGTCAGTGTTTTATATCGCTGTTTATTTTTTTGCGTTTTGGCTCTCGTTTATCAAAGATTTGATAACTTTTTTAGAGACAGGAGCAAGAGTTCCTGGGGATATCGTTGGAAGAGAATGCTTCAGAACAGCTGGAGAATGAAGCGGGAATGACTGCGAGTTGGCGCTACCGGTTGATGCTGCGAGCCCTACTCGCGATCTGCGGCCAGAGTCTGCACAAAACGCTAGTGCGGCAGCAGCTACTTGTAAAAGTGCGTACTGACTTGGCCTTTCTTAAACTTTCGCGCAAAAAAAAATCGCGTATTTCACCAATATTTATCGCGACGATTCCGCTGACTGATTACAGAATACAGAAAATTATTAATAACACCATTGTTGCAAGTCAATAGAATAATTATATAGGTATATGTGTGATTAATTCAAAATATTGTATTATTGGTAATTTATTTCCTGAATATTATAAAAGGTGTGTTCCACCAACCAACACTTAAGCCTACTGTTGAAGGATGGTGTGGAAGCCGCATTCCGAATCGTCTCTGGCAGTGTTGTAGACCGAGGGACCCATCACGTAGACGGATCTCTCCTCTGACAAGGCGGTAGTCAAATTTATCAGCTGGTCAGCGGAATCGCCAGTTCAACAAGTCAGCTATTACGGAGCGCTTAGTGGACTTAGGTCACTGTCACTGGATAGAGCTGTTATCTCCAATGAGCGGCATTACTATAAGAGGATGGTTTGGAAAGCGATTGAAATTAAAAAGCATCCTAATTTTAATCGCGAAGACGGCTTCATACTCTGCCTTGGAATCCAGTGGTAGGACGGTGCCCTAGGTATGATCGTAAGGAAAATTGTGTTGATTTGATACTGGCAGTGTTGTGTGACGTCCTAGTGTGAATGGGGATTTATATAATAATCAAGACCAAGGGAGGGTAGTTGCTAAAAACGCCTTCACTTCTTGTCTCCAAAGTCCCAGTCCGTCCGCGACCACGACTAGTGCAACCCCGCCGAAACGTCGGGATAGATATAGATAAAATACGCGATAAATACCCGTTTTTCGAGTCAAAATAATGTTACTGACAATATGGTGAATCACATCATCAACAGCCCATTAGTGTCCACTGCTGCCTACTCCAAAGCGGGAGGGTTTTGCCATAATCACCACGCTTGGCATGCAGATTGGTGATCGCTGTATAGGCTTAGATAATACACAGAAGGAAAATGGTAAGATCCCTTAGGCGATTTTACGACATCCATGGACAGAGTTGAAGGGGGCTTCTTAAGCCGCGACCGCCACGGCAATATGGTGAATATGCGATACCACAAGTTCTGTTTTTAAAACCACTATGATTTAGAAATAGAACTTGTAGTTTTTACATCCAAATGACGATACTTTTGACCAAAATACTATTTTTTTTACGTATTTTTCATAGAAAATGTGTGCGTAATTGGAATCAATCGTTTTGGATAACTAGGAACTTTAATAATCTGCATGCTATTAAAACACAGTCCATTTCTGAAATAACTATACCCGAAGTTACTTTAAGGTTTCACCAGTTGAGATAGTGGTTGTTTGGGTTTAAGGAGGTAAATAATGAGGACACGGTTGCGAAGCATCTGACAACTTATTTATTTGGTAAACTGTTACGCCAGTTTGTGAGCGTTGCGTCTATAACAAACAATCCCCACGAGGGGCAAGCGTTCCGCGTTCGCACTAGAGGCGGCGGTGGAATGTTAGAGGTGGGACCCGCTCGATGAATTGTTCATAGTAAATATCGAGAGATCGACACGCATCGACAAGCCGGTAGTTTTTAATTCACCATGTAAATGCTGTGTGCATTGTTTTGTACCTAGTACTAGTACAGCTAATTGATGCAGGCGTTATTTTGCGGAGATCCATTTTTCAAAATAAATTTGAAAAGAAAAAATATTTTGTAACATGTCCGCTAAATGAGAAAATCTAATCGACACGTGCTTAGCCTCTACGCGTACTCGTGTAAATATATATAGATATATTACAGGACAGGATTTCACACCGCGCCACCTAGCCCCAAACTAAGCATAACTTGTAATATGTATATGGTAGCTAATTGATTCGGGCGTTATTTTGCGGATATCCATATATCAAAATAAAATCTGAAATCAGAAAAAAAAATTTAGTAATAAATCCGCCAAATCTCTTTGAAAAAAATCAAATCGACACGTGTTTCGCCTCTACACGAGGCATCCTCAGGAAAATATAGTCTTGCTGCTAACTGACTTGCCCTCTGTGGACGTGTTGTCGGAGCGACAACACGTCCACACGTTTTTTTTTGTAGGTGTGTATTGTATACATATCATACAATACACACCCAAACACAAAACAAACATCGATATTCATCACACAAATGTTTGAACCCACAACCTACAGCGCAGAAGGCAGAGTTACTTCCAACTGAGCTATGAAGTAGGTAGTTTGCCTACAGTTGTACTTTGTACGACTTATTCTCTTACCTTATTGTGTCACGTAGATGTTGTCGGAAGTCGCGCTGAGCGTGAAAAGTGCCAAAGAAGGGGGTCGCCAACGCGCGCTGTGTGCGGGCGGGACCGAACTCGCCGCGGTACTAAGGCAGGAAGAGGGTGCCCTTCCGCTCGCCTTGCACAAATACGTACACGATGTGGATATCAAGTGAGTGTTTCTCTATCAAAAGGTTGAAGATAAGATAAGATAAGATACATTTTTATTTTCGCAGAACTTACGTTTACATATTACATAAATTAAGAACAAGTCACATTTAACATTGTACAATACAAATTTGAAAACCTTAGGTACCCAAACTAGGAAAATCCTGTATGATGGTATACCTAGCCTTCCTCCGTAAGTGTTACTCATTACATTAGACATATTTTACATATAACATTAGTACGTAATTTTATGGTAGTTATGCTATTTTGATAATATTATATATATATTAATTTATAGAGTGCGCTTCCCGCTCGTTATGAAGAACACACCGTGAGCCTTTTACAGCACCCATCGAACTAAGTTTGCACAACAATACGTGTAATGGTCTCCCGATCGATGCATTCCATTAAGACTATATATAGTATGGGTCTATCAAAAGAAAATTTGTAAAACTTTGTAAGACTTGATAAAAAATAGCAAGTTAATATTTGTGTAGTGCTGGTTCCGAGGTATGTGTGATTATAAAAATTGATGGATAGAAAATACTTTATTGCACTAGTAAATAAAAGTACGGCGAACTTAATGCTACGAAGCATTTTCTTTCAGTTAACCCTTGTGTAGTATGGAGTAGGTTGTATGCTACATAACGAGAGAAAATGGTATAACAATTCATTACTAATACTTATTATAAACTTACTTGAACTAAAACTTTACCTGCAATAAAAAAAATATGTATACGTAGTCAAATAAAATGATTAAATACCTACTTACACTACTTAGACATACATATACTACGCAAATAATTAGCTCAATTTTGTAAATTTTGTTTTTCCAAAAAAAGATGAAAACTTTAGATTTGAAAATGCCTAAAGAATATCCACAGACTGTGAGTTCCACAGGCGGATGGCACTAACAGAGTAGAAATCTTTGAAAGCAGTAATACGTTTCGTTAATCATTTACTTTTATTTTTAAGTTCCTCACAAACAGACGTGGGTCCTCAATTAAATACTCTTTCATAAAGAAATGTCGATCTATTTTCCAGTTATCACCACCAAAAGAGTTCTCTAAATGTAATCTATGTTAAGAGAAAACTCTGAACATAGATTTGATTACAACTGACGTACTGTCACATAAACAGCCTGTAAACATATCCTTATATAAACACGAGTATTCTCCAAAGCTCTACGACATTCATTGTCTGTTATATTTGTAAGAGACTTTAAATGTTGATTAATTATACATGATTACAAAACTTCATTTTTTTTTTACTCCATTAGTTTTTTTTTCGCAGATCCTGTTCATACTTTGCTTCGAACACGCTTCCCTTGAAAATCAACTTTATCGGTATTGACGATGCCGTCATTCCCGCTATGTTCAAGGTATACAATTCTAAAACTAAACAATATTTCAATGTTCCCGGCTTAACCTGATAAAATTGGACGTAGGTATATGTTTTACCTTTACGATAATGTTTTTGTGTATCTTTTTAGGTTGGCGATGATTTGCGTCAAGACTCCTTGGTACTGCAAGTCATCAAAGTAATGGATAGTTTGTGGCTGAAAGCCGGGCTAGATTTGCGGATGGTCACTTTCCAAGCACTGCCCACAAGTAACCAGCGAGGTAAATATGATTAGCTTTAGAATGAGATCAGTCAATAATTATCATGCTGTCAAATTTACAATCGAGTTTCCTTTTAGGTATGATAGAGATAGTAACAGAAGCTGAAACTCTCCGGGAGATTCAAACAGAATGGGGCATCACAGGCTCGTTTAAAGACAAGCCTATAGCGGAGTGGCTCGCCAAGCACAACCCTTCAGAGCTCGAGTATCAACGGGCTAGGGACAACTTCACTGGTTAGTGTATGGTACATCTAACAAATATATATATACATACATTACAGACTCGTTTATAGTCAGGCCTATAGAGGAGTGGCTCGCAAACTCAACAATTCAAAGCTCGAGTATCAACGGGTTAGGGACAACTTCATTTGGCAGCTTATGATGTATACCGGCAACAGCTAGAGACATATATCAGAGGCTCATTCAAAGACAATCCTATAGCAGAGTGACTCGCTAAACACAACCCGTCAAAACTCGAGTATCAACGGGCTAGGGGCAACTGCACTGGTCAGTGTATGGTACATACTAGCAACAAATATAGACATACATATCATTCAAAGACAAGTCTATAAAGTGAATTTACAAACCGGCTTCCAAATGATATTTGTGCATGGCATGGATTCCAAAAAGTGCTATTACACGCATGGCAGACAGGTCAGAAATCGCAGTGTTAATTGGCAAGCATCCATGCATCTGGCATGCAACCCATTCTCCTATTGAATATGAATTACATACGACATTTTTTTTTTATGTTTTTAAAAACGGCTACGTATTACGAGGCAGGCATGAACTAATAATTTGATTTGTAGCGTCCTGCGCGGGATATAGCGTGGCGACTTACCTCCTCGGCATCTGCGATCGACACAACGATAACATCATGCTGAAGACATCTGGCCACCTCTTCCATATCGATTTCGGAAAGTTCCTCGGCGATGCTCAGATGTTTGGCAACTTTAAAAGGTACAACATACCATCTTAAACATATATAGGTTTAAGAGTCGAAGCCCCTAGTGAAAGGGCTCGTCCGGAGAAATACTACCACCATACTTATTACAGCCGCCAAGCAGCATTGCTGTGTCTCGGTTTGAAGGGTGTGGTTGCCGGTGAAATTACGGGTACGTGAGGCTTAACACCTTTATGCCTTAAGTTGACGGGCGCAATGCAGTGTCATGTAGGCTATGTCATAGGCAAGAGTACACTTAACACCAGGTGCGCTACTTGCTTGTCCCGTCTCCTAGTAGTATAAAAAAAAAACATACATGAATGATTTTTTGCTAAGACACTCTATAAAACTACTTCCTTATTGTATTGCATATTGATCGCATAAACTAAATTAAATTTATTTGATACCTCTTTAATGCTTAAACAGGAACCAATATAGAAAATCTAAACATTGAATATCTTTAAAGTGTTTACAAATGTTATAGTGACACAAAAATTCACAACTTTCGCGTTGGGACTCGAACCTGCAACTTTTCCTAAAGCCGGAAACGCTCTAACCAACTGAGCTACGAGGGTCCTGACGCAGATTCCCATTTTTTGTATCATATTAATACTCAGATAATTATACAGGGTGAGTTTTTTCCCAGGGCCACTGAGGCCAAGTCTGAAAACGTGAGAACTATCGAAAAGTCATGTTAGGAGCCAGAAATATATCTGATATCTATAATATACAAGATACTATAGATATCAGATATATTTCTGGCTTTAGGAAAAGATGCGGGTTCGAGTCCCGTCGCGGGTAATGCATTTTTGTGTATTTATAACATTTTTACATGTTGTGTCCAAGTGCAATCACTTGAAATACAAACATTTTCAATAAAGTGTTGTTATAAGATACATGTACACTATACGTAGTGGCGAATTTGACGTGTTCTCATCAACAATGTGTGTGCAAAACTGTATATCGCGTACCTAAAACAGAGTGAGCAACCTCGACAATTGTCAAAAACGTTCACAGAGACCGAGCTCCGTTCGTGCTGACCCACGACATGGTGTACGTCATCAACGGCGGCGAGCGTCCCACGCAGCGCTTCCAACACTTCGTGGAGCTGTGCTGCATGGCCTTCAACATCGTGCGGGCCCACCACGACCATATACTCGACATATTTGCTCTGGTGAGTTACTTTCACGCTGTTTCTTTCAAAAAAACTTGCTGAATAGAGTCATAAATTGGATAAAATGTAGAAATTATTTTTGTACTTCGAGTGACCTGGGCCCGAACCGCCTTAGGCGAAGCCCATCTCCATTGGCTTAAAATTAGCGTCATATGAAATAAAAACGATTTTTACCTACCGGGTATCACAAGTGTGAAATCCAAAATGGCGTTTCCCATCTGAAAAGTGAACACATGCTAGGAAACTTTCTTTGATTGGCCACAGCGTTTTGTTGCATTTGCATAATATAATATTTTTCGGTTTTTTGAGTAAAATAATTAGTTTTAGGGTAAAATTACTGTTATATATCTTGAAATAAAAAATAATAAGCACTACAGAGTATCAATAAATGACATTCTAATTTAAAAACAAATGTGATATTGCATTTTTATGAAATCGTTGCGTTTCGCTCATGTTATACTCGTTTCCTTTTGAAGTCCTTATTCCATTGTATGCTAGGAATCTCATCATAACATTGATAAACTTCATAAAGAATGGCGGTAGCATTGCAGACTTATCTAGAGCTGAAGATGGAGATGAAATCATAAGATGACAATGAACTTCGACGAAATACCCGGTTAGGTCCCTGGTCAGAACTTGAGTATGAGCGGGTTCGAGTACCGTCGCGGGTTGCTAAAGCTATTAAAACTAAGATAGTTTGATTGACAGTTGCATCCGTTTGCTTACACACAGATACTAGCTACTAGAAAAGTGAATTACTGTAAATTATAAGTTGTGGCCAAGTGCAATCACTTAAAATACAAAAAAAAAATATTTCAATACAAAGTAAAAGTACCATTCAACTAATTATGTACAAAGGAATCAGTCAGATTACCTAAGGACCGTTACAAACGGCCTAAAGGTAACTCAACTGTTCCAGACCAGTACCAGACGGAAGCGTGCCCAAGACGCTGGCTGCATTGCCACGCTGAATAGCTATGCTAATTCGCTGGCCTAAATAAGAGACAGCCCTTGGGTCACGTGTAAAAATATATACAAAAAGATAAAAGCAAAAACACCATCTCCCGCTAGTGGCTTGAACGTATGTTCAGATACTAGGGCGGCTTCACATAGTTTAGTGAATTATTGCTAGATAGCGTTATTCAGCGCTTAACTGAGTAGAAAATACAAGAAATCGCTAATCGCATCTGAATAGAATGTACTAAAAATACACAAATCGCAACAGGACCCTTGTTGCTCAATTAGTTACAGTGTTTCAGGCTTGAGGAAATGATGCAGGTCCGAGTCCTGTCGCGGGCTGTGAATGTTTGTGTCAGTATAGCATTTGTAAACTTAACAGTTTAAAACGGGTAGATGGCGTTGTGTAAAAATTATATGTACCTAATATTTATTGATGATTACTTAATTATCTATATTATTTGTTGCTTATGGAGATTTTTCAGTCGTATAGCCATTCGTTGCGAGTTGGTGTATGGAGAAAGTCGAATGCTAAACAGATGTATGTCAAACAAAGCAATACTCAGCATTTCCAGTGTAGCTATTCGGCTATATATCGCCGATTAAACCTCGGACAGTTGCATCTAGATATTCGAAGCAGAATTCCCACTTAAATGTGTTGATTGTATAATTTGTTGACAAGATGGCGTCGTCTGGAGTGACGGGCGTTTCCAGTGCCGCCGTTAGCTACGTCCGCAGTGCGCTGTTGCCGCATCGCGCCATTGGTGAATGGAGAAAGTCGAATGCCAAACAGATTTATGTCAAACAGAGCAATACTCAGCATTTCCAGTGTAGCTATTCGGCTATATATCGCCGATTAAACCTTGGACAGTTGCATCTAGATATTCGGAGCAGAATTCCCACTTAAATGTGTTGATTGTATAATTTGTTAAAAGATGGCGTCGTCTGGAGTAACGGGCGTTTCCAGTGCCGCCGTTAGCTACGTCCGCAGTGCGCTGTTGCCGCAAGCAACTAACGCCGAAGCCGCGGCCGCTTTCGCGAGACTCATACACTCATCTCTCAAGAGCAAGTTAGTACCATATCATACCGTGACTCCGAAGTTTTTTCTGTTAATAAATCCATAGTATATAATCCAAGAAACAGTGATTGCGATGATGATGAATTTCACAGTCCTTTACATAACCTGATGTTTCTTTTAATTACATACATATAATTAGTTTTAGTACCCGTTCGTTATTATGAAGATAAGTGGTTTCCAAGTTTTTGTGATTGAAACAATGGTTTGACTATAGGTTTACGCCAATAAATTTCTTCCTGCACAACTTGGCGCAATTGAGGGCTAGCGGCGATCAGAGCAGCAATACTTCAGAACTGCTGTCGTTCATGCCTCGTACCTATACGTAAGTATAACTCACACTCTACTTACTGGGGCTAGATGGCGTTGTGTGAAATTAATGTCCTGTAATATTTATTATTATTATTTTATTATGTACCGAATCATACCAAGTCGAGTCTTATTGTTGTTATATCATATGACTAGCCTTGTTGTACATCTTGAAGAAAACGTACAGTTAAATTATATATCGAAGTATCGTTCAAGTTAATATAAGTGAGTTTTCTCGAGTAAAATATTGTTAGGCTACGGACTCGATTTTGAGGTTGATAGAGTTGTCCATATGGTTGAGAAAGGTATGATGAAAGAAAATAAATCTTGAAACTAAAGTCTGCATACCCTATCTTCTGGGAACGGAAGGTGAAGGTAGCCCTCTACAGGGATACAAGTTATACCCACACAAGCCTCCAAAGAAAGGCAGGTATTCCGTTTCCCCATAGGTAGATAGAAAAAAATATTCACAAAAATCACAGAAAACGATCTCTCCCAAATAACCTTAGGATGGAATGGAATGTTAGAAATAAAATGGGGTATTAATTTTAACAATGCTATTGATAATTTTTAAAAACTAAGACAGATAATTACTTCTACTCATGAAGTTTTGCTAGTTGAATAGTAACATAAAATATGTGTACTATATTGTATAACTAATAGCCAGGCAGCAATATTGTGCTTGGTTTGGTTGGTGATCGGATTTTGTTTAAGTCCTTCTGCCTAGCGACCACCATCTTACCTGATTCTGTCGCCATGATAACAATTCTTACAAAAAAAAATGTGTTCCGGCATTTAGAGGTAATAATAGCCAGTTCCTCAGTTTATTGAGGAGTCCGGGTGAAGTGCGCCTCCGCCTTCGGCCTTATCTCAATTTGTTACCAGGTGAGATGAAGGCCACAGCGCTTCCCAGTCGTACAATAAAAACAAAATACTAGACATTATATGTATTGTATATCGTGCGTTTTAAGCAGTATATTTAGTCACAGATGTGATTTGTAGGCTATCAGGAACCAATTTAATCGGTGTTTGTTAGCATGTCGCAGGAGGGCCGCCTAGAGAGCGTGGAATGCCTCAGCTACGAGAAACGGTACGACCCGGAGAAGCACTACGTGTACGCGCTACGCATCTACAGACAAGGACAGACTACTTCGAACGTGCTGTACCGCTCATACAAACACTTTACGGAGCTTTACCAGAAGATATGTCTGCATTTCCCGTTGGCGAAGGTGCATAGGTAAGCTACAAACGCTCTTCTTCATTCTTGAAATGGACCTGTGCTAGCAGATAATCAAACATTAATTTCTGATTTTATTTGATAGTGCTTTATTCATAGTCGTATATTTTTGTCTGGAATTTTTACCTATATATATATATATATATATATATGTAGATATTCTATATATATATCATTCAACGTCCTGACTGACTGGCACAGCTTAAACCGCTGGTTCTAGAGACATGACATTTGGAGGGTGTGTCCTTTGTGATGTGTAGGTATCGTCTAAGAAAGGGTGTTACAAAATTTCACCGCTAAAAGGGTGAAATTAGGGTTCAAAGTTTGGAGTGAAATGTTGTATATCTCCGAAACTGCCCATATGAAATAAGCAATGGCATATATTAGGGTTTTTTAGAATTTTAAAAATTAAAGGTAGGGGCTCAAATATTTAAGGAAACAACCTTTAAAATGCTATATCACACTGAAAAACCTGAAAATTAATAAAAATATTACAAAAACAGTAATAAGAGGGGGTTCCCATTCAAGAAACGTTTTTATAAATTTTTATTTTAGCTCTATCGTAAAAATGCTTACATCTATCAATTTCTGACTCATTGTGAATATAGCGCTTACCTTAAAGGTATACCAATTAATTATACAAAATAGCCAAGCGTGAGTCTGAGCCGCACTGAGGCTTCAGAACTAACAGCATCTTAACCACCTCTGTGGTCTAGTGGTTCAACCCACCGATTTCAGACCCAGAATTATATAGAATATTGTGCTTGGTTTAGCTGGTGGTAGAACTTTGTTGAAGTCTGCCTGGATAGCTACCAACCACCATCTTACCTAAAAGTGTCGCCATAATAACAATTCTAAAATTGTTGAGTTCCGGCAATCAGAGGTAAGATAGCCAGTTCCTCAGTTTGTTGAAAATTCTGGGTGAAGTGCGCCTCCACCTTCGGCCTTAAGATGAGATGAAGGCCAAGCGCTTCCCCGTCGTACAATAAAAAAAAACTGTATGTTTTTTGCCTGGAAATGTGGGTACGACACATTCGGTGTGCGTTACAATAGCTGGAAAAGGACAGCGGGCTAACTGACGTAGCGGGTAATGGATGTGGCGGGAAAAGGAAGGAAAAGGCTCGACTGACTGGCTGATTCAAATAGATGCAATTTCAGCTTAAGCCGCTAGTCCTAAAGACGTGCAATTTGGAGGGTCTGTTCTTTGTGTCTGTTTTGAGCTATGCAAATAAGTGTTAGGTAAAATGAGACTGTTTTTCTCGATACAGTCTCACTTTACCCATTGGAAGTCAAACAGCAAAGCATATCTGGGTTCAAAAATAATAGAAAAAACAACCTACTGACATACTCCGCCATAAGATCACTATCATAAGTGCGTAATTTAAAGACCAATAATTAAACAAGGGGATCACATATTAATTGAGATTATTGAAATAAACTATTTATTTAAATAATAATTTACAATAGATCAATTAGATTCTTAATGATATAATAATATTGTCTGTTTATTTCTTCGTAAACGAATTGAAAATATGAGTATCACTCGTCCGCAAAATTATTTTCCTCAGGCAACTCAATTATGTTCCTCTCGCTACATAACAATGCTCACTCCGCTCTGGGTTCAAGCATCAAAAAAGGACCCTCACTATGAAAAAAAATATGCTCCCTTGTTGTACAATCTACTATTTTGACACCCTAATCCATCTTTAAATACCTACGGAATGTTGGTACATAATTATGTCAAAATGTTCAAAATTTTTACTATGGGTTCGACGCGAAAAATTTATTCACATGAATCATACAAATGAAGGTGGGTAAGGTACGTTACAAATTGGAAGGATAGTCTTGATAATGATAACAAAACCATTCCATTTTGTCCATTTGCGATATTCTGTTACATTCATTATCGATTAGTTTTATCGAAATTTCATATAACAAAGTTATAAAAACTATTTTATTGCCTACATCGAACTAATTTTTATCAAATAATTAACTTCTTATCGGATAAATATGGCTTAATTACAAGTACACGCAACAAAAATAATAATAAATTCAGATATTGTGGTAAATTTCGGATTAAATACGAAAATACGTGGATATATAATAAAGTTGTATCATTTAGTGTAGAATCTAGGCAGGTAAATCTAGGTAAGATGGAGTACGACTGGAACTGCTCAATAAACTTCGACATAAGGCCGACGAAAACTTAGAAGCGGAACAAACGCTTGTCTTCCCTCGCAAGTACGTAGCCTGCGCCGGCCCTTATCGCCACACATCGTCAAGCTTCACTGTTATCCTTGTTAGTATCAGCATCGAACTTGTAGTTCAAGTCCATAACAATTTGCTTGCGTTTGGCTTCGGCACCAATTGCGGGCGCGGGTCGACTCATTTGTTGTCTGTGCTGCGATATGATATCCCAGCTGCCGTTATCTACTGGTTTGCTGAACGCCACATTTGATTTATCCTTTAGCGCTGGCTCTGACTTGGGTACGTCCGGGTAGGGCGGAGGTCCGCTGGATCTGCTGATCGAACTTTCTAATGTATTTGTTGAATATGCTGGTCGTGAGTTCGATGTTCCCGGCGCGGGTTCCGGCTGTGATTGCTGCCTCACCGGCAAATCCTGGTTTTTTCTTTTATTATTTGCACCGAGTTTTTGTTTTTTTGCCTTTTGCTGCAGCAATTTTTCTTGTTTCGCTGCCTCTTGTGCCTGTTTATTTTGTACGGCCAATCGTTGCTTCTCTTGTTTCTTTTCGGTTTCTCGCAATAACTTTTCCCGTTTTTCTCTTTCCTTGGCTTGTTTTTTCTGTTCAGACGATCGTTGTTTATCTATTTTCTTTTGTTCATTTTCTCGGTTTTTAACATCTTTGGGGCTGAGGGCTACATTTCGATTATCCTGCGCTCCTCCGCGCGGATCAGATGATACTGGTGTGCTGTTTCTTAATTTCGATTTCGGCGCCTGAGTTTGCGCTAAGTTGCTTGTACTTTTCACTGGGCGCAAAGGCGACTGATCTACCGGCTTCAATTTAGATGGATCTTGCTTTGGTTCTGATGTTTGAGGTTGTAGTAAATTGCTAGTACTCTTGGTTGGCCTAATTTGATCTGCCGGTCGGAAATCTGAATCAAGCGAACTGAACCCTGCAAGTGATGAAAATATGGTTATCTATGTGAGTATACTAAAAACTGTGATGCGTAACATTTTTGAAAGTTTTATAATTATTCTTACCGTATGCATCTTCCCTATTGACTCTGTATGCGCCTGTTACAAACAGATCTGGAGATAGGTGGGAATTCTCATTTTTCCCACTTAAAATATTGAGCTGCGCCTTGAATCCTCTAAACATTGTGAGTCACAACTCACCATACCACTTGTGTAAACCGTATATCAACTGTAAAGATAACAAATGAATTAAGATCACTTTCGTCGAATGCTCGGTAAACAGATTTCATTCAACGCTTCTTTGCTCACACTGTTTGTCGAAATGCCAAATATTATGGAAATATTTTTGACAGAACGCTGTTCCTCCGACACTGTTGGAATCGATACTCGCGTTAACAGATAAGATACAGAAATGATTCCACGTCCGACATACTTACAATAATGACTGTAATCTTATCTTGCTAAATTTTAAATAATCATCAACAAATTCTAGTCATGTAATTTTTGAGGCTTACGTTACATGATTGTATTAGTCAGTAATTTGTAATTTGTCAGTAGCATTGTTGCAAAAAGTATTCTTATTTGAATAATTCCGTTTTAAGGAGGCTGTTTAATCAGTTGGGCTACTGAAATGTGTGCCAAGAACCTCCTTATCTGAAATGTTCAAAGCAGGTGTTTATTGAAGTTTTATACATAATGCATTCAGAAGTCCTTAATGTAATTCAAAATGTTGATTGTAGTTATTCGTAATTGATTGTAGTATATCTATTATTTTATGTGAACAATTAATTAAATTTATCTATAGAACAATTTGTTGGTGTTGCTAGGCATTTGGCTATAAAGACCACACTTGGTAAACGGATTGTTGATCGCATTCCTAAAAATACACAAATGAAAACGCTGCTGCCTGGGTCCTCGGATACAGCGTTCTACCAATAGCTTGAATCAAATCACGAGAGTAAAAAGGGCTTGTGCTACTCTAGAATCATCATCATCATCCCATATATATCCCCAGCCTCCTCCAAAATAAAGGTATCCATAATAATGGCAAATCTTTATCTATATGTTTGACTGGTTATAGCAGTAAAGTTTCTATTTAGTACTCAAGATAATGTTGCTGAACACATAGCACAGAGGCTCTCACGGTAACTGTGATCGTAGTCGTGTCTGTGGTCTAGTGGTTCGCCAACCGGTATCAGACCTTCAGGTCCCGAGTTCGATCCCCAGGGGAGTACAAGTTTGTGCTTGTTTTGGTTGGTGGTGGGACGTTCGAACCCCGCCCGAAGATGCCCATCCCCTAATCTTTGTGTTCCGGTAAAGCTAGTTCCTCAGTCTGTTGAGGCTTCCTGGTGAAGTGCGCTTCCACCGTCCGCCTTATAATATGACACCAGGTGAAATGAAGGCCACGCGCTTTCCTGTCGTACAGTAAAAAAGTCTGATTGTTTTTTTTTATTTTTATTGTACGACGGGGAAGCGCTTGACCTTCATCTCACCTGGTTACATTACAATTCAAGATAAGGCCGAAGGTGGAGGCGCACTTCACCCGGAATCCTCAACAAACTGAGGAACTGGCTATCTTAACTCTAAATGCCGGAACACAACAATTTTTCAATCAAATATTGATTAATATCCCAGGGGGAGTACCCCCTGGGGATAGAACCCGGGATCTCTGGATCTGACAGCGGTGGTAGAACCACTAGACCACAGAGGCGGTTGACATATTGCAGTTGATATACATGATGATATATTTATTATGATTCTATTTATTTATATGTGTATATATAAAACATTGAATTTATATATAACTAGCTTTTACCCGCGACTTCGTACGCGTATTAGTTTTTTTGTAATAGGCGTATTATTTTATTATAAATATATATATATATATATATATATATGTTGGGTGTCTGGATAAATTCGTCCGATTAGCTGCTACATGATGTGCAAACACGCACACCGAGGGTTCTGACTTACATTTCCAGGCAAAAATGCAGGCTTTTGAAGTCTTAGTGCCGGTCCGACTCACGCTTAGCCAGATTATAAATTTACCTCAAATAATGCACTAAACTCACACCAGCTTTGTTATTAAATGGGTCGGAAATAACAATTAATAAAACACGTTTCATGCATGGGAACCCCCTCTTATTGTGTATAATATAATGTGTAATAGATGTTTATTTACAAGTTTCTTAAAAACCTAAAATATGCCATAACTTATTTCATACGGGCAATCTGCCTACTAATTTTCAAGTGCCTATCATGTGTGGTTTCAGCGAGATGCAACATTTTACTCTGAACTTTGAACACCATTTTGAATACTTTAGGGTGCAATTTTTTTAAATTCCTTTCTTAGCTGGCGTCTATACACCAAGACAAACATGCCCTCGAAATTTAAAGTCTGTACGACCAGCGGTTTCGGCTGTGCGTTGTATCTAGTGGAATCAGTCAGTCACTCAGGACTTATCCTTTTATATAATATGTGTAGGTATACTCTTGATATATGTATGTATATTTCATTTGTCCATTAAAATTTTACTTTAATTCAAGTAGTTACATTACCTTTTCAGAGTATTGCCTCTCTCTCTCAAAGGTTTGCTGGTAGAAAACTCTTTCAGGGTTAAGCTCGCCTCTGTACATGTGTTTTCCTATGACATGTTTAAATCATATAATCATAAGAATTACAAGAATGACATATTCCATATGACACGGTGAGAAGACCAAGCGCTTTCCTGTCGTCCTATAAAAAAAGTCTGATCGTATATCTGAGCTTATGAACTGATTAGCTTGTAAATTAGACCGAAGATAAGGACTAACTATAGGAAACAAATGTTTACTTACGAAGCCGCACGGCTTTATAATATAATACCCTCAAATATTAAAAATGAAAGCTCATTCAGTGCATTCAAGGCAAAACTAGCTCAAAATATTGTTGAAAACTACTTTTAGATTGCCTATACTATACCTATCTACTTTGTAAAATGAAATTACTATCTATTAAGGTTTTGTTATCGGTCGAATTAGTTATTGTAACTACGGATCTACCTACATACTTAATTTTAAATTTTATTGTTAATAATTAAGTATAAGTTAGAAGAGTTTTCTCATGTAAGTGGCTTTTTTGTCTTAATGAGTGAGAATAAATGTCTTTGAATCGAAATTACCTTCGCAGCTTACCGTCCGGCTTGCACGTAGGCCGTTCGAACATCCGGCAAGTGGCCGAGCGGCGGTTCGGAGACGTGCAAGCGTTCCTCACTTCCCTGTTCAGTCTCGCGGACGAGATCGCGCACTCGGATCTCGTTTACACGTTCTTCCATCCGCTGCTCAGGGACCAGCAGGATGTGGAGCCTCAGCGGACTAGAGGAGGTAAATACCTGAGGAGTCTATGATATGTGAAATGGCTCAGCTTCAGCGATCATATCTTCCACAATCCTGTAGCATTTACTTTGAAATTAATACATGTTATAGCTCAGGATAGATGATAGAACGCTTGTGTTTCGAAAACACGATTACATAATTTTTTTTCGTTCGAAAAATAATCCAATGTTTACTCTAATTTGTACCAAAAATGTTCGCCATTCAATAAATACGCCCAATTAGGGCTTGAAACTTGTACAGAAAATAAACACAGCATACAGCAGACGGTCTGAGTTTTCGATTTTCAAAATTCGTATTTGTTTTACCGTAAAAAAACAAAACGTAGAAATACGGGCATATTTCTGTCATCTGGTGGTCATAAGCGCCGTGGTTGAGCGCACAGCAATGTCACCTTTATTATTACTATATCATAGTTCGAAACTAGTATAAGGTTGCGTTGAGTTGCTAATCTGAGGTACTATATACTACGTAGCCTTGTATACTATATGTATACTATGTACTATATAGCCCGTTAACTTGTTGAAACATATATTTGTCTGAATGTTGATGCTTAGAGCTAGCTAAATGTATGCGGTTTTGTGTCATTGATGGCTCCTTTGCGAAAACATTTGTAGCCTTTGTTATTATTACGCGTATCCATCAGATCTGATCATCAGATATGGCATCATTTTAGTTCCCTTTTTGGCCATGACAGTTCTCTAACCACTATCAATGTTTTTTCTATTGTTATTCGTGACTTTTGCCAAAAATGCCATGACATTCACATCGTAATCAATAAATCAAAACATCCCTTATATATTTTAATCTTAAAACAAAAGTTTTTAAAAACAAAACTTAAAAACAAATGCAAATGAAATATAATGTACTTTATAAATTACTAAATCACTGATGTGCGTCCCAACAAAATTTCCTCGTCAGAAAAAAGCTTCTCGATGTATGTCTGACCTGAAAGTAGTTTAATGCGAAGAGTGACTACGGTCAAATAAAGTGTCTTTCGTATAACCTTACGGTTGGTCAGACGGCCGCTATAAAGCTATTGCATTGCTCAGAACAACATAGGGGTTTGACTTTCTGTTGTTTCATCGTTCGCCTACTATATCCTACCTTGTTGTATTCCAGGTGAAGTATCAGAGCCTGAGAACAGCGGTTCGGGATCGCTGAAGCTGTCGGTTCAGTACGCCAGCGGAGTGCTATCCGTTCTCATACTGCACGCTCAGTCTCTGGCGTTGACGCCGCAGGGCTTGCCGCCTAACCCTTATGTCAAGGTATTTTTTTAATATTTTTAATACCATGGACGAAATATACGAGGACTGACAATTACGTTCACATTTTTGTGATTCAGAAATATGCCATAATTGCGTGCTAAAAGTAGATGGCGTCCCATTTTGAGCGGGTTATAGGTTGTAAAGAATTTCCGCTAGAGGTACGTATGCTTTTTAACGGTAGTCGAGCCGCCGCGCCCGCCGCACCGTATTAATGTCGATGTTGATTCTGCATCCGACTGGTAGATGGCGCTTAAAACAATTATATTTTTTGAAACTGACCGACGAGATGCGCGAGGCGATGCGACGTTGCCAGCTCGTCCGTCCGCGTTAGAACAAAATAATAGATATTTTTTTCCGAGGGGCAGCAGAGCCTACTCCACTAAAGTCAACTAAAACTACAACTAGTTTACTAAATTGTTTTTATTTGTAATTGTAACACAACGGTTACAAAAAACAAAACGTGGTTCTAACATTCTTGTATGGATTGAATAGGTGATAGAGATAATGTTGATTTCAATGTTTTTGTATCTCCTAGCGGCATCTAGATTTTTGCCGCGAACTATTATTAGAAACACACCTAGTGGTATGGAGATTATCAGTCCTCTAGTATATTTCGTTCATGATAATACTACGTGGCAATTCAAAAGCAAGTCTCCTATGAATAAGCCTTACTGCGTTGGTCAAATTCACAAAGAAGGCCTTTCAACTTGAGGCATGAAACGTAAAGTCTCACGTGCCCGTAATTTCACCGGCAACCAAACTTTCTGATTTCGGTTGATGTCCGGTTTGAAAACCTTTTAACCGAAACTCAAAGCGTATACTACTCTTAAAATACTAAGGTTCGATATCTCTTTCATAATGTTATCTAAAGCTTAGGCTTTTAGATCCAAGACGTTTTATTAATCTAACATATATAAGCGTTTTGTGTGAAGGAATTTTCAACAACATCATCGTCCGCCTGTTACCATCCAAAACTGAAATGTTTTTGCTGCTCCATGTTTAGTAGGGGAGTTTGAAATCACAACGCCTCCGTTCTTTCTTCGGTGAGAAAGGGTTGGTGCTATTCTATTCTGAATATTCTCTATTCTCTATACGGGGTCTGATCTGCTACCATATATGAATTTAAGAAAAACCGCTTACTTGAAAAAACATGTATCGAGATGCAAACTTTTCACTCTTGAATGTACACCCCAAGATTGTACCGGTGCGTTACTAACTAATCACCGACATAATGACAAGCCTCATAGCTCAGTTGGTAGTGCCTTCTGCGCTGTAGGTTGTGGGTTCGATTCCCACCCTGGACAAACATTTTTATGATGAATATAGAAAAAAAAAGTATTAAAAGTAATTTATTCTATCCGTAATCTAGTTCCCATATTACAAGCTATGCTTAGTTTTGGGCTAGATGGCGCTGTGTGTGTTATTAATGTCCTGTAATGTAATTTCCTGTAATCCCCGCTCGTGCAGGTCTACCTAGTACCGGATCCGACGAAGGAAACGAAACGCAAAACGCGCGTGCTGAAACGCAACTCGCACCCTTCGTTTATGGAGATGCTCGAGTACCGGCTGCCCATCGAGGTGCTCGAGACGCGCGCCCTGCAAGCCACCGTGTGGAACTACGACTCGCTGCAGGAGAACCAGTTCCTGGGCGGCGTCAGTATCCCGCTGAGCTCGCTGCCGCTCAGGCAGGAGACGGTCGCGTGGTACCCGCTGGAGTACATCACCCGGTAGCTGATGGCTGGCTCTGGAACGGGCCGGGCACATTTATAGAACAATTTACACAGATGCTAGATGATGAAACCACAAGTGCGATTCACTTGAACGCAGAAGATGGTGAGTGATCAGATGAATTATTATCAGTTTTCTAAACATTGGCTCTGGAACGGGCCGGGCACATTTTTAGAACAATTTATACAGATGCTACATGATGAAACCACAAGTGCGATTCACTTGAACGCAAAAGATGGTAAGTGATCAGATGAATTATTATCAGTTTTCTAAACATCAGTGTTCTAAAGGTTTCTGGCGAGGTTAGGTTAGGATTGTTTATCACACCGAAACTGTGTTTCTAGCGTTTGGTGGTATTTTTTTGAGTATTATTGTGATTTGTAATGTTTTGGAATATTCTGCTTTAGTGCGAACGACAATGATTTTTTATTTTTTTAGTATATTTTGTTTTGTATTTGGTCACATGATATGAACGTATTTTCAGATACTAGGGCAGGTGCACATAGTTTAGTGAATCATGAATCACTGCTAGGTGGCGTTGATCAGCGCTTAAGCTGAATCGAATATGGCACAAAAATTCGCAAACCGCGTCAAGACCCTCGTGGCTCAATTGTTTAAAAGCGTTTCCGGCTTTAGGGAAAGTTCGAGCGGGCCCGAGCCCCGCTGCGGGTAGTGAATTTTTGTGTCAATTTAACATTTGTAAATATTTTTTCTTTTTGCTGTTGATCCTATGTAACCATAGTTAGACCGTGCTCTAGGTTCTTAGATAATTCCTGAAAAATAAGACTGTCGCAGCTTTGTATGCTTGTGGTTTCATCATCGAATATTTTATTAATATTATATAATATAGGTACTTATGTGATAATATTTTGTACAGCTATAATTATATTCGCCTAAAGCTGGTGTGCTCGTTTTCGATGTGTTATTGTTTTCGTTTATGAGAAACAAACATTTAGCATTTCCTTGATAAAATTATAATCATGTTTAATATAATTATATTTATGACATCTAATACCGCTTAAGGTCCTACAAACTTATTTGGTCCGCTGCTGACTGGTAGCGCCGTAATTGTTTTTTATCACTTTTCAAAAGCAGATAGATGTTTAAGAGTGGCGCCCCTGTTGGTATGTCTTTGTCGTTAGTACCATTTAAGCTTACCGGCCCGTAAGGTCGTACGTTTTTTTTCATGGCAGCTGGTAGGTATTTTTGTAATTGTATTATTTTGTATCTCAAATGTTTATACAACTAAATTAGAAGGTCATGAAATATATTTTTTGGGGGTTAGGATTTTCTTTCAACCACTGTTAATATTTATAATCATAACAATTGTATGCTATTGTGTGTTATTCGAGAAATCATATTGTTTGTTCTATGAAATGCATAATAAGCTAATAAATTAGATATTTAATATTATGTAGTGCCAAACTTAACTCGGTCTTAAACTCGGTCACTTCGACATATCAAATGATTATCATGTGTTACGCAGCTAATTTCGGTAAGTGTTGAAAAAGGTTTTTTAAATTATAGTACCAAAGTTTTGATATACTCGCTTGAAGGTTCTCCAAAATTAACCAAACTATTTGTATGCGAACCTTGACCTTGTTTTGGAGACTATGTTAGCCACATTCCATTTTTAAATATAATTTTAAGACAATAACAATATATTTAATTAGCGTGGCGCTTGATAGTGTTAATATATCTTTTGGAGATGTATTTATTTATAAATCAGTTATATTGTATTTTGCTTGTGTAGGACGAGTTTAGATCTGATTGGATTGCGTCATATAGCTTGTGTAACTTACGTCAATGAAATGCTGTGTATTATATTTACATTTGATAATGAACTTTGAATATCAAGTATAAGTATTATCATTTAATTATATTAGATTTTTTTGTTATTATCTGGTGATCTTTTTGCGCGCAACGCTGTTATACAATGAGGCATTTCTTGTTTATAAACAAACTTATATGTAACTATAGCAATCACAAATGTTTATAATGATGTAAGTATGTATTACTTGTATAGCTTTTGGAGCTGGCTCAAATTGTAGGGCACTGTTACTTTTTCGGAGTTTCTAAACATAGATGCTTATATATCAATTGTATATCAATCTATAAGCTTTATATACACAGTTTAGATAAGTTTTATATCAACTTTACATGTAACGTAAATTGTTTTACGTCTAATCATAATATCTACTTGTCAATATATTTTATACATCGTAATGAATTTGAAATAAACTGCTCTCGTATGATAAAATTTTAATTACTTTCAAATGACCATGTCCACATCGGGTGCTGGCTTAAGCAGGTAATTGTTATGACTATATTTCCTTTGCTTGAGGCCATCTTTGCCTATGAAGTAAGGCAGGCTTTCGCTAGTCGCTAGGTAGTAAATGCCGGGCTGGCTGAAGTTTGTCTTCGGTCCCAGCAGGTTGGTTGCAAGTGGTTTGTTGTAGCAGTGGCCGCGACGTGCGTCGGCGACCGACTCGCACTGCACTGCGATGAATTGCTCCGGGTGTTTGAACGAGATTATCCAGTAGATAGCGGATCGCACGTGACTGCATAGTTGGAAACATGGCAGGATGAAGTTGCTGAATAGCGAAATTTGAAATTCACCTGAAAATATAACAACTGTTACGATTTGAAGGTATATGGTATAATAGTAGTTTATACAACTCATATAAGAAGGGGTATTAAAACACGAGAGTCTGTTTATCTTGTTATGTATGATTATAGGTTGACTCGAGTGTTTTAATACCTAAGTTATATGCAGTTTCATACACTACTTTATGTTCACTCATAGGAAAAATTTAAATTAAACTAAGTAGGTAGGCTACAAAAACACGTTCGGCAAAAAAATGTATGGGAAGCGCGGGAAATTAAGTTCAAACTACGCATGCGTGCGCCATTTTTTTCACAGTTCGAACTGCGCATGCGTGCGCTTTTTTTTCAAATTCAGCCTAAAAGCATAGACTTGTTTAATGAAATAATAAAAAAAAAGATAGCGGTACTATAATGAGTTTTATGATACAGTTGGCGGTACTATAATGAGTTTTTTTTGGCAGCATGTGGCGTGTAGTGAAGCAAGCGATTGTGAATTATTTCGTTTTAATTGATAGCTTGGCCGTCCGGAATGAAAGTAGTCCGTTCAGCCGTTTAGACTTGAAAACAAATGGACAAACCGAGTTAATTTTCACCGCTGAATTGATCAAAAGTGCTTTGTATGATTCGTACCGCCATTGACATAAAAGTCGACATGTCCCAAAGCGTCCGCGATGCCGAAGCCGTCGATATTCGTGTGAACAACGTCGACGTTCTCAGCAGCGTCGGGATTCAGGCGCTCCCCGTACGGCACGTTGCGAAAGCAGGGTCCCGCTGGATCTAAAGCTGGGAAATAACAGTGGATCATTGGTTATATTACTCAGGCATACGAGTACGTAGGTAAAGTCCTGTAGCTAGATGTGCCGACGTTTTTGCCAGTAACGCGGATCGCATTCATATGACTCCATAGTTTCTGCTTGCGGCTTCGCCCGCACGGTACCCGTCTAAGTAAGGACCTAGGGGACCAAGGGTTCTAGAGCAATATCTGTGCAAAATTTCAGCTCAATCCGTTTTAGAGTAATGGAGTCGCACATTCATCTAAACATAAAGATGCATAACAACTTACGCATATAAAAAAATGTAGTAAGAGGGGCGAGGCTTATGCAAACAAATCAAAATACATAACAGGAATGCTCCTGGGTAGGTGTGGTACTGGTACTGGGTAGGTGTACTGAGTGTCCAACTACCAGACATTTTTTTTGTGCACGACGGGGAAGCGTGTAACTTAAGACAAGGCCGGTGGAGGCGCACTTAACCCGGAATCCTCAACAAACTTAGGAACTGGCTATCTTACCTCTAAATGCCGGAACACAACAATTTAAAAAAAAATTCAAATTGTTATTATGGCGTGTTAGCTAGCCAGGCAGACTTAAATAAAGTCCTACCAAACCAAGCACAATATTGTACTCCCACTGGGGATCGAACCCGGGACCTCTGGATCTGAAATCGGTGGGCTTAACCACTAAACCACATAGTATTTAAAAACGGTTAAAAAAGACAATGGGTAGGTAGGGGATAGGTGTCTAAAATATGAAGTTAAGAGACTAGGTTTAAGGAGTTTTGGAATAATGATTTCAGTTTCAATGTTTTGGCATACCGTTATTTCTTAGTTTGTATAATTTTCAGAGTTAATAAAGATTAGCTGAAACATTACTAAAGGATCATTTTGTACACCAGGGTGTCTAAAATGATCCCTGAGATAGGAGCAAAATGATCCTAGGGATCATTTTGCTCATCCTGCAATTCAAGTTAGAATAAAATATATCATTTCATTATTTTGGTTTATTTATAAGACGAATAATCATAAAAAATAGTTTACTCAACATTTATAATTAAACTCTGAGCTAGTCACAAGCAAAACAATTTAATATTCTGTTTTAATTCAACTATCTCACCATAATCAACAGAATTTCAATAATCACAAAGTATTTTGATGCTTACAATCTATTTTATTCAAAATTCCACTACAAACCAATTAACAGTCTTACTATTAATTAAAAAATCAGCTATAAATTATGTTATATTTATTAGATATTATTATTACACTTAAAACACTTCACCCAAAGTGCCCAGCCTTATGCTGTCTTTTGAATAAGGTTCTGTGCATAGCATAAACTCAGTACCTACTATCTACCGTAGGTTCTGAATCAAACTCTTCCTTTCTCCCTTTATTCTATGTTTTTTATTCTTCCTGTTTTTACTAAGCTTTTTTCTTGTTTTGAATTTTGTCCGGATCGTTTTTACACTTTTGTCTTAACGTGAACTTTGTTTAGCTTCTTTTTCTATTTTTTCTGTATTTTCTGTTCTAAATAGTATTTATTGTCAAAGTTGATGAACCTATCTATTTCTCTTCATTACATCATTCGTTATTTTTCCTTTTATATTTGACAAAGGTTGAAGGTCTTGTGGTGCATAAACTCCCAAAGATGTCGATGGTTTATCAAAATATTATTTGAGATTTATTTCATCCAACCACTTGCATTGCAGACCCCAGAGGTGCTCCATCCATCAATTCCAGCTTCATTTGCGGAACAACAGATTTCTGCTGTTGTATACGTCTTTACTTTTTTTTCAGATAAGATTTTTATTTAGAATCAAAATGTGAGGAGTAAAATGATTCCAGGGATCATTTTATACCGGTAAAAGGGGATCATTTGACCTCAAATGTACCTTTTTCAAAACACGTACAAAACACACTCCATCGCCCAGGCTTATTGAGATTTTAACGAGCTTGAAATGAAGTGAAATATTGATGGGAACAGCTAAAGAAGCATTCATTCGGTAAATTGCAACAGAATTTCAAGAATGCAACATTGCTTTCATACTTACGTTAGATGAAACACACCAATTTTATTTTTTTCGTGTTAATAAAAGCGCACAGCACTCATAACACCATGACAGCATGACATTTGTGGGAACACTGAGCCTGGTACACGGAAGACATTTGCATGTAAATTTGATAGATGGCGTTAGCAGTTTTCTGAGAACTATAAGGGATCATATTACCTCCAGGGATCATTTTGTTCCCCTAATAGTGTTTACTGGTTGTCTATTCAATACTGATTCTCTTTTCGTTTCTTTTCCCTTACCAGTAATTCTAGCAGGCTTCATGCCAGTCAACTGCTTGTACTTGACTGTGCTGAAATGAGCTATGTGAGCTCCTAGACTGCCGCCGGTGATTTCTAACCGATCTGGTGAAAGCCCCTGCTGCGATAGAGCGGCAAATAACTCTCCTAGGACGTAGCCGAAAGGTTTTGTGGTCCTTGCTGCCCTGTAAAAAAATATATGATTAGAAGCATTTTGAATTATCAATCATACCCGTCCACTGTTTGAAATTATTCTGCACCATGACTGGCGGGTTTTGCCATAATCACTAAGCTCGGCAAAAAGGTTGGATATAGCAAAGTTCAACGTACAACATAATACGCTGCTGGCCACTTATGCGCACTTCACCCGAAATCCTCAACAGACTGATTTTCCGGTCTCGGTAGAACGGAGATCCCGACGATCTGCCATGAAGACATGAATTCGTTTAATGTATGTATCTATGTGTGGATCAAATAGAGGGTTACGAACTCTTGTATAAGGGTCGAAACTATGTGTGGATCAAATAGAGGGTTACGAACTCTTGTATAAGGGTCGAAACTATGTGTGGATCAAATAGAGGGTTACGAACTCTTGTATAAGGGTCGAAACTATGTGTGGATCAAATAGAGGGTTACGAACTCTTGTATAAGGGTCGAAACTATGTGTGGATCAAATAGAGGGTTACGAACTCTTGTATGAGGGCCGAAAACATAACCTGTTGTAAGGTAGGCTGACAACAAATACCCACCATCAACTGTAAGTTTTTTTATTCTACTACGGGAATACGCTTGGCTTCATCTCACGGTGTGAAGTTATGATAAGCGCGAAGGTAAAAGCGAACTTCACTCGGAATCCTCAAGGGACTGAACTGAGGAACGGGCTGTCTCTCCTCTAAGTGCCGGAACACATAAATTTAGAATTGTTGTTATGGCGACAGACTCGGGTAAGATGATGGTAGCTAGCCAGGCGGACTTAGACAAAGTCGTAGTTACCTACCACCATCGGAGGTAGGTACTATACAAGGCTATGTACTATAACTAGAATAATAATATGCCACTGAGAAGTATAAGAATTGTCACGTACATTGGATATGTGCGCACCA
Source organism: Venusia cambrica (assembly GCA_951394065.1). Taxonomy (NCBI): domain Eukaryota; kingdom Metazoa; phylum Arthropoda; class Insecta; order Lepidoptera; family Geometridae; genus Venusia; species Venusia cambrica. The sequence goes on from OX596035.1 coordinate 9,728,003, forward strand.
GAACAGGAAATATTTCGACAATGATGACATTTTGTCCTTGGTTGAGGTACACGCTGGCAAGACCCCTGACATATGGCGAGAATGATGCGTCCATATATCCACTTATCACCACCTGAAGAGGACACGTGAGGGTAAGTTATTCTGTTGGCATCCACATTGATTGAACACTTTTTTGTCTGTCAACAGCAACCAGTAGCATAGGCAGTTAGACTTTAATATTTCTGAAGCATCGTTTCATTAAATTTAGACGCATCTCTATCTCTGTCTCTATCTGATTCGACTGACTCGTCGAGTGCTGCGTGCTAGATCGGACATGCAGGTCCACACCCACACAAGCCTTCAACAAACTTTGACAAGCCTCATAGCTCAGTTGGTAGTAACTCTGCCTTCTGCGCTGTAGGCTGTGGGTTCGATTCCCTTCCAGGACGAGCATTACTGTGATGAATATAGATGTTCGTTCTGTGTTACAAAAAAAAATGAATTTAAGTATTCTATCCGTAATCTAGTTCCCATATTACAAGCTATGCTTAGTTTGAGGCTAGAAGGCGCTGTGTGAAATTAATGTCAACTTTTTACAAATGTGTTGGTGAGTTAAAAAAATATAAATAACGTCAAATTACAAGGCAACAGATTAAACCAACAAACACTTGAGGTTAAACTCATAACAAGCTTTTTGACAAAAAATAACACGGTCCAACTTTTAACATTCCTAGAAGCCAATGCATGATACCTATGCATTGGCTTCTAGGAATAATAACAGGCACTCGTTTGTTAGTCTTTACTTGACCTGTGTAACCCCTTTTTTCAGATTCAGGTGCTTGGCAACGCATTTCGCTCCTCGCTCGTTGAGTGGACAACGCAACTGGCTATGTCCAAAGAAGCCTTGTGCTGGTTTTATCGCGATGACGTACAACGATCGCAGGGTCTCCTCTGAAAAGGTTGTGCTGCGGTTCATGCCGGGGCCTGGTGAGATTTCATTAAAAAGCTGAGCATGGTTAGGTAGGTACATAATAAACATCAACGGGGTATTTAGGTACCTCCGTGATTTGAAAGACACAAAAATTTTAAGTGTCGATAGTTTCATAATGCTATAAGGAATATATTGTCTCTTAGAAACAACTACATAAATTTATTTTTTGTAACTAGAATGTTTACCTACCTAAAGTGTATTGTTATTGTTTTACTTATGGCACCGGTTTGGGTTTTTTATCTGTTATGGTGTTATAATTGTTTTTAAATAAATAAATAAAATAAAAAATGTCTGATGAATCCTGTTGTACGGAAAAATGTATGAATGAATAAACACTTTATTTTACACAAAAATAATACTATGTAGAACAACACAAACATTTAGTAACAATAATGCCTAAGTACAATGTAAATGCGTTTTTTAAATTATCGCGTAGTCTATTATTATAAACGGGTAGACTGAGTCACTTCTGTTTTGTTTATTTGCACTAATATTATAAAGAGAAAATATTTGTATGATTTTTTTATTATTGTTTGTACTTAATAAACTCTAAAACTACAGGAGCGATTTTAAAAATTATTTGCCAATATAGTTCTATATGAACACTGAGTAATTAGGCTATATTTTTATTCGTTATATCGGTTTCTTCCGTTTAGGTATATGGGATTCTTGTGAAAACTCTAATAATGTAACCCAAGGTAAATAAAATGCCTAACGTCGCGTCGCTGCGTAAACTATTGATGATGAAACAAAGTGATGTTCTACAGTTTTAGAGAACACATCATTACCTACAAAAAACTACTACTATAGTCCATAGTCTGACTAACAGGATAAACATACGGGTACAAAATCCTGATGAGGATTTGGGGCAATTATTTTACAATTACAATCTACAATTATTTTACCTGATTTATGACACGCTAAGAGAAAAATTCGGACCCGGAGGAGCATGAGATTTGGCCTACTCGTAGTTACAGTTTATGTGGAGGAGTGCAGGTAGCTTTATATTTAATTTTAATGTATTAATCTGTCGCATTTGGACGGCTGTGCGTCTAGTTTTAATAAATACATGTAATTTGCCTACTAAGTAATTACAGGCTGTCTCATGAAAAGGTTAACATTGAGAGGTAAAGTCAAGAGCAACCTACGTATCCTAAGACACACCAAAGCCACGTTTCAGATGCCATTGTCATTATCATAGTTATTAGCCTAGGGCAGGGGTCGGCAACCTTTTGAGTCGGAAGAGTCAAATACTCTTAGGGAACGTTTTAAAGAGATTGGTATTCTTACAGTCAGCTCCCAATACATTTATGAAAACCTAATGCACGCTCACAGAAACATTGATGAGTTTAGTAAAAGAAGTGATGTACACCGTGTTAATACTAGAAATAAAAATAAACTTGAGATACCTAAGTTTCGCTTAGGAAAAGTAAATAATTCATTCTTAGGAAACTGTGTGAGATTTTATAATAAGCTTCCTCAAAGCGCCACCAAACTCTCTACTCGTAAATTCAAATTGTATATAAAGAATAATTTAATTAAAAGTGCCTACTACAAAATTAGTGATTATATCGACGATAAGAACGTGTGGCCCGATGTTGCTATACCAGTTGACAGCAAAATGGTGATTTCTCAATGTTAACAAATTGCCCATAGGTAGATAGGTAATAACAAATGTTTTAAGATTAAGTATTTAGGTTTTTGTTGTATCTACTTAGAATATAATTACAAATTGTGTATCTAAATGTTGAATGGATCATCAAAAAAATTAACCGGCCCGAGGTTCTTGCCTTTCTCCTTGTGTGCTGGTCGCGATTCCGAACAGGCGGTAAATTTGACGATTCAAAATGATCCTAAAAAATCTTAATGAATAAAGAAATTTTGACTTTGACTTTGACTTTGAAAATATTACAATTTACAAAATTTCAATTTTTAAGGAGCCAAAAATTTTTTTGCCTACAATAAATTATACTTGCTAACTGTATGATGACATACATTTGCCGTCAGCATTTCACCTCAGCTCCGTACTTTAGATGCAGAGCAGTGCTAAGCAAAACAATCTACGAGACGGTCGCGAATGGTCAAACTTACCTACTTAAGGCCCTGTCATCAGACGTTTCCTCTTTTTCCAATGAAAAATTATAGTACTTCTGAACAAGTCACGAGTCTATTTTTTCTATATGTATTACTTCAGGTACCTATCTACGTTAAAGGTAAGCTGGAAACATAATAGCTGAAAAATTTATCGATAAAAATATTTATTGAAAATGGTACGTTTCAAAATTTACAAGAGAAATATTGTGATACCTGCAATGAATATTGACTTACTATTTATTTTATATGCTAGGTTACATGTTGATCTACATTAAAGGTAAGCTAGTTTTTTGATACCAATTCAAATTTAATTTAAATCATGAATTATTTGAAAAACTACAGGCGCACCGCGCGCCCGCCTTTCAATCAGTAGCTCTGTGACCACTGTCGCCGTCGGACGTGAACTTGTCGTCCTCGCAGCGGTCAGACACTTATTTTTTTTTAAATCGAGCACGTAACTTCTATCATGACTTTTCGATAACTCTCACGGTTTCAGACTTGGCCTCAGTGGCCCTCAGTAGAAAAAAAAGTCTAATATCAAACAGTATCTACCTAGTACTTTGTTTCTTTTTTGACAATTCCTATTGACTTTTGGAAAAAAAAATTACATGTATTTTAAAAATATCTACTTATTATGTTACACAACTTTACTTCGATTTTTTATTATTCTTATTTAAAAAAAAGGTATCCTTGGAGAAGGTAATTCGCTTCTAACTCTTCTACTTGAAAAGATGAAATAAACGTCAAAGCACTGATGAAGACGCCAAACTGTTTTGTGTAGAAAGCGAATTAAAACCTACATTCGAGGGCTTCCGACGGACTGACAACGTGTCGACGCGTGTCACGTGAGAGGGGTGCGGTGAAAAGCGAGTACAAGTGACTGAGAGATAGAAATAGTGCCTAATCCTCGTTAATCGATTCAGAACTATTATTAAATGTATTTTTTTATAAAATAAATATAATTGTGTTTGGAACTAAAGAGCCGCAGCTTCACATCCAAAGAGTCGCAGGCTCGCGAGCCGCAGGTTGCCGACCCCTGGCCTCGGGTAATAATAACTACCTTTGTAACAATTTTCTGAATTGTTTTTACATTGAACTATTTGTTTATAATAGTTCAATGTAGTCTGGTTTCTGCCATGTACGTATTTTACTTTCACAAATCCACGACAATCACGAGGATCAACAATTGTTAACTTTTTTTTTGTACGACGGGGAAGCGCTTGGCCTTTATCTCGCCTGGTAACAAGTTGAGATAAGGCCGAAGGAGGCGCACTTCACCCGGAATCCTCAAAAAACTTAGGAACTGGCTATCTTACCTCTGAATGCCGGAACACAACATTTTTTTTTAGAATTGTTATTATGGCGACAGAATTAGGTGAGATGGTGGTAGCCAGGCGGATTTTCATTCATGAATTCATTAATGTTGTCGTGAATCAGAAAACAGATACAATAAATAAAATTAAACCTCTACGAAGACCTTAATAAACGTATGTAGTAGGTAGGTATACCTTGGAAGGTTCCTTCTCGACTTGACCTCGCCGTCATTGAAATATATGTAGATAAAATTACAATTTACATAAAAGTAGGGAACTAAACCTGTTACCGTCAAAGAGAATCCTAGCTAAAAGTCATAAGGATTCTTTTTGACGGCGCTGCTTAAAGCTTTTATAGTAAATATAGAATTCACATTATATTCGTTTATTTACAGGTAAATTATATTGCACATTCTTATATATTATATTCTAGAAATCACGATTTCATTTTTTTAATTTTTTTTATCTGACCATCAAATATATTTTATAAAGTTTCAGTTCAGGAGTGGACATTAATTGGCCGTTGAAAAAGATGAAGAAGATCCGATCCGACCATCATTTTATGGTATACCTACGTAATCCTTAATTGATCATAGTAAATTCCAAACAAACATTTTCTCGATCCATATACACTCCCAGTCATAAGAACGTAATCGGATAGGTTGGTATAACTCACAATCAGCCATAAGCCCTGACGACCTGCCCGTGTCCTGAGCACTCCGAGCCAGCTCAGATATCAGTAAGATCACAAAGATTTGTCTCATATTGAACTTGAACTTTTCGTCTGTTTCACATACTTAATACGAGTTGCCGAGCCGCCGGTTATCAGTGCACTAAACTGGTGATATACATAATATGATCCAGCCAGGAGGCCGCGTGTTGAATGCCAGTCAGGTAATTATACCGTGAACGATCAAGGTCACAATGACCCGCAAGTGCATTGCATAACTTGTATTATAGCTTTTGTATTATAACTGTGATGGATTGAATTTATTCAATTAGGAAATGAAATAAGGTGTCTTTAAAATAATAATTTATTTGTTTTATTATTAGGTATGGATCGGTTCTTGACCTCGAAACTTGCTAGGCAAGAATGATCTCATAAGATAATAACATTTTAATTATCTGTTATTTCAAATGACCATGTCTACATCGGGTGCTGGTTTAAGCAGGTAATTGTTATGACTATATTTCCTTTGCTTGAGGCCATCTTTGCCTATGAAGTAAGGTAGGCTTTCGCTAGTCGCTAGGTAGTAAATGCCGGGCTGGCTGAAGTTTGTCTTCGGTCCCAGCAGGTTGGTTGCAAGTGGTTTGTTGTAGCAGTGGCCGCGACGTGCGTCGGCGACCGACTCGCACTGCACTGCGATGAATTGCTCCGGGTGTTTGAACGAGATTATCCAGTAGATAGCGGATAGCACGTGACTGCATAGTTGGAAACATGGCAGGATGAAGTTGCTGATCAAAGAAATCTGAAATTCGCCTGAAAAGATAAGAGCTGTGAGAATTAAGTTCCTATAAGCTTATTGCTTATTATTTAGCTATGGTAGATTATAGATAATTTGACATAGGTACAAAGAAACCCTTTGGATAAGGGTGCATGTAGAACCTACCTATGCTATCTGCGGTCACACAACAGGACTTTTTAGGGAAGGGAAGGGAAAATCTCCAAATGCAACTCTCGCGCCAAGGTCGGTTTTGAAGTCATTAGACCACCTAACAACCAGCCGTATTTCTACCATCCACTTTTGGCCATAGCCTCGTACAAAATGTGTATATGTAATCAAGCATGGCTGGTGAATCGGTAACTGCTGTGAGCGTTGTCAGTGCAAAGGCAAAGGACGAGGGGCCTAGGGGTTCAATGCAAACATGTCCTTGTGGATTGTCTTTAATGAGAACTGACTTAGTAATCTCACCAAAGCTTGGGCATAATAACTGCACTGCGATGACCTATTGGTAATCTCAGTGAAGTACCTACACCTGCCAACTTAAGGAGCGTCTCAGGGGTTGAGAGACTATGACAAAACCATCCGTATTAGCCGAGGCTTCAGCGCAACCGTTGATGGTAGTGGTTGTTATAAACAGAAATAATTACTCGACTTTTTTATCATGGGCACCCTGGGCGCGTGAGTTTTATTTGTTAATTTATTTGGTAAGTATTTTTTAATAATACTCCAAGCTTTGAGCAAATTGACACCGTGAATATTGCTTTTGACAATATCAGGCTCCTATCCTAACCGCCTGGTTTAAATATCACGATTCAAAACCACTACATGCTTGCAGTGCACCCGCGACTAACTTGGTAGTCCTGATTGAGTAAATAAAACCTTTGCTACTATGCTTCGTATGATTCGTACCTCCATTGACATAAAAGTCGACATGTCCCAAAGCGTCCGCGATGCCGAAGCCGTCGATATTCGTGTGAATAACGTCGACGTTCTCAGCAGCATCGGGATTCAGGCGCTCCCCGTACGGCAAATTGCGAAAGCAAGGTCCCGCTGGATCTAAGGCTGGGAAACAACATGATCTTTAGCATAACTATCATATAATATCTTTAGCAGATCTACTTGCATATTATTAATAACGCAATATAACCTTCAGGCCGTTTTTTAAGCATATTGCGCACAGAAAAGTGTTAAATCTGTATAGGGAAGGTGTGCAAAAAACGAATATTCCCTTTTATTCTGGGCGACCAGTCCATAAAAAGTCTGGCTTGATAAGCTAACCATAACGCGGGACGAATATGGATGAGACAATAATATATTAAAGAGGAAAAAACGTGAGTCTTTTCATTTATTTTCCTTACCAGAAAGTCGAGCAGGCTTCATGCCGGTCAGCTGCTTATACTTGACTGTGCTGAAATACGCTATGTGAGCTCCTAGACTGCCGCCGGTAATTTCTAACTGTTTGGGTGAAAGCCCTTGCTGCAATAGAGCGGCATAGAACTCTCCTAGGACGTAGCCGAAAGGTTTTGTGGTCCTTGCTGCCCTGTAAAAAGTTATTATGCATTTGAATTATCAATCGTACCCGTTCACTGATTGACATCATTTTCCATGACTGGAGATAGCATAGTCCGACACACAACTGAATACCTCAGCTGGGCTACAGAAGTCGTAGACGGTCTGCCTCTTGACATTAGTTGTTTAATATGATTTATGTCAGATTTGTTAAAAGATTTATTGTTAGCCCACTATTTCCACTGCTGGGGAGAGCCATGATCACTACGCTTGGCAAGCGGGTTGGTGATCTCAGTAAAGATGTAAAATTCCACATAGAAGCTGCCATTTTGGTAAGATCTCACGTTCTCATTGGTGACATCCGCAATCTGCAGATATTGGCCGCCACGGCAGCAGTCGTAAGGGCAACCGAGAATTATTGTTTGTTGAATGCACTGGCCTGCTTACATGTCATTTCCTTTGCTTGCCCTTGAATTTTAACAGGCCTTATATCTAATCGGTTTGCATTGCGTTTCAATTTCGACAGCTGCGATGATCGCGTGAGGTAGGTATCCATTCATTTAATGGATTTAAGTAGGTTCGTAGATAGATCAAACTTTGAGTGGGGGACTTCAAAGAGGTTTATGTTTTCTGCGTTACCTATGCAACTCCATAGGTACGTATAATATGTACCTAATATGAGACACTTACATTGGATACGTGCGCACCAGAACAGGAAATATTTCGACTAGGATGACATTTTGTCCTTGGTTGAGGTACCCACTGGCAAGACCCCTGACCAATGGCGAGAAAGAAGCGTCCAAATATCCACTTATCACCACCTGAACAGGAAAGGGTTTGTTATTTTGTCGGCATCCTCGTGAATTACAATGTTTATTGTAGGTACCTATACAAGTCTACTCGTTATTAGTAGGTACCTAAGCAGGTATTGTAATAGTAAGATTATTTCTGATAAGTAGGTATACCTATCGTTTCCTAATATCTATATGCATCTCTAATGCCATTAACTATGTTACTGTGTAAACCACCGGTCAATCGAGACCGATTTGACTGACTCGTTGATCCGGACATACTGGTCCACAGATGTGTGTGAGTTGGCACTTTACTTGTTGAACTTTGTTAAATGTAACCGTAAATCGGATAATTTGTTCCTAAGCTACGTGTTGACACAAACTAACATAATAGGTTGACTTTTATGCTAGTTTGTTTAACAAACGTATTTTTCAAACGTTTTACAAGCTGTTTTTGTGTAAAAATAGACAAAGGCTAACATTTAAACTGTGGTATGTGCAGGATATCAAGCTTCTAGGAATAATAATAATCAACATTGACCTGTGTAACCCCTTTTTTAAGATTCAAGTGTTTGGCAACGCACTTTGCCCCTCGCCCGTTGAGTGGGCAACGCGACTCGCTATATCCGAAGAAGCCTCGTGAAGGATTTATCGCGACGACGTACAACGATCGTAGGGTCTTCTCTGAAAATGTTGTGCTGCGGTTCATGCCGGGACCTGGTGAGGTAACAATAATGAGCTAAACTGTGTACGTTCACAGATATTTTTACATCTAGCTTTCTACAGAGTTGTTCTTCTATGGACTCAGAAGTAAGATTACTGAATGAACTGTAGGAAGAAATACATATACCTACAAATAAAACATTTGTTGCTCCAGAAAAATACTAAAAAACATAGCTTATATATTATTAAATTATGCGAGCAAGCGGTAAGTTCAGCATAGGTAGGTACCTACGCATAATATAATAAATGCTACACAGCGCTGGTCGATATCGATATCGCGAATCGAGAAGTTACTGTTTGAGTCATTTAGATGATGCTCAAATTATTGTTATTTTTAAAAGCGTCGTGAATGCTGTGAATCCTGTATAGATCTAACGTTAGTTCGAAAGGTGGCAATAACCAGATGTATCTGTATTGTATGATGTACTTTACTTTAGTTACCTACCTACCTACGTATTTTTATTAGGCATATCTTGTTTTGAAAATTTTGATTAGGTACCAACCTAAATAAAAAATACAGTCCAATAGTAGGTACTAAGAAGGCCCTGGCCTTGTTAAAAATCTGCTGAAATTTACTCACCAGTACAAACGTAGTTTACATATAATTTAGAAGTGGCATCTCATATTCAAATTATAATTTGCAGGTATAATCGGATAGGAATAATCTGTGGCTGTGTAATCCAAATGCATAACATAATACTGAGCCTTCTTAGGTTACACAGGTGATACGGTCCGTAAGTCTATTATAAGTATTATGTAAGCAATATTAAAACACGGAATCAATGACTAAACATAATAAAATATACATTATGAAAAATTTGAAGGCCTTTCCGGTCTACCTTGCAAACATTTTATCTGATTTAAATAAATTCACATAATTTTGTTAAAAATCTGCTGAATTTTACTCACCAGTACAAACGTAGTTTACAATTAATTTAAAAGTGGCATCTCATATTCAAATTATAATTTGCAGGTATAATCGGATAGGAATAATCTGTGGCTGTGTAATCCAAATGCATAACATAATACTGAGCCTTCTTAGGTTACACAGGTGATACGGTCCGTAAGTCTATTATAGGTATTATGTAAGCAATATTAAAACACGGAATCAATGACTAAACATAATAAATACATTATGAAAAATTTGAAGGCCTTTCCGGTCTACCTTGCAAACATTTTATCTGATTTAAATAAATTCGCATATTTTACTACTAAGACACGTTAACATTGAGAGGTAAATTCAAGATCAAGCTAGGAATTCTATGACCTACAACAGAGCAGTGATAGATAGCAGTGACGTTTTAGAGTTATGTTACAGTCATTTCAACCGTTATTATTTGAGTATTTTTTGAGGGCTGTCTCGGACTATCTAGCTAATCCAATATTTAAGTACCTATTGGACTTCGGCACACTTGGCCGAGAGCAAAAAGGTGACTGTAATTTTGGGATATGGGTACCATGCCTAAAATAATCAGATTTTATTTATTATTACCATAAGGTTTAGGTGAATTGTTACCGTCTGCCCCCACGAACGTACCTACTAACAGTACAATTATTTCTGAATAATACAAAGAGTTCCCTATCTTAGTTAGAGTCGGTTAATAGGATTAATTATTAGCCATTTATTTTCGGCTCAAGTCGCAGATAATAGATGTATCTACCTACATGTCTTTTCGAAAAAACTACTCAATAGGTGGTGGCAACCACCTATTGAGTAATTTAACTTTGCTCACTATTTCTGGGATGGAAATCCTTATTCCCACATGTTTCAACAATATTTGAAAAATAATAATTTAGAAAAATTAGGTTTTATACATTTTATACCCAAATACTCACGCCTGTTTTCCAGGTAGGCAGAAGCAACGTATTTACACTTACTACGCTCCTTGAACACCTATTGCGTGATTCCTCTCATCACATTCTTCCTACTGTCTCTGTGTATTTTGTCCTACTTCTGACCAGGCCTTTCCCTCGAGAACATCTTCGACTTAAGTAGTTGGCCAAATAATGTTCGCCGAGGTCTTCCCCTCCTACCATTCTTTATGTCAAAATAACATATAATATAGTTGAATAGTTTATTTTTTTTTCAATTCAATTAAATTCATTTTATTTCTCTAATTTCCTACATTATTCATATATTTATATATATTTAACATGCCTCACAGCTCAGTTGGAAGTAGCTCTACCTTCTGCGCCTTCTGCGGTTGTGGGTTCGATTCCCACCCAGGAAAAAAAAGTATCTAAGTAGTAAGTATTATATTCCCTTATACAAGCTCTTAGTTTGGGACTAGATGGCACTGTGTGAAATGAAGGTCCTGTAATATTTATTTTTATACAAATGAGCTAAATTTTGACCCCTTCAGGTCGATTTTACTCACGTATACAATGTACATAAGGTAGTTGGTGAAAGCACCAACACAAAAAAAAAAATAGTATGAAAATGTATAATAAAACTCACGCAAGATTTGAAAGTATTAAGAAGTATCTCTACCTTTTCGCAGTATGAAAGTTTGGTTCATAGAAAGTTATTGTGATTGATTCAAAAAACTTATAGCATAGACTTTTTAAAAAGAAGTAAGTCATATCATAAAGAAACATAAAATGTGAACCAACAGAATATTGCGTTTACATAATGGTAGAGTCAGAATTTTGATTTTAAGTAAAATCTAAGTAAAAGATATTTTAGACTTTCCAGTAGGTAAAGTTTTTTTTTTCAATGGTTCTATTCTTACGTCCCCTGTTTCGCAAGTTCCATATTCAGCCCCTGACATAAGCACAAAATCGGAGGCACTCACAATCAGCCATCAGCCCCGCCGGGCTGCCAGTATCCTGAGCACTCCGAGCCAGCTCACAAACCAGCAAGATCACAAAGACTCGTCTCATATTGAACTTGAACTTTTCGGCTGTTTCACATAATACGAGTTGCCGAGACGGCGGTTATCAGTGCACTAAACATGATGATTTAAGTTTCCAGCCAGAAGGCCGCGTGATGAATCCCAGTTAGATAATTATACCGTTAACGATCAAGTTCATGCTGGACAGCAATTGTCTTGCTTTGCAGAACTTGAGCTTTTGATTGAAGAATAAAATTGTGATTAATGTTGTAAAATTATGTTAAAATAATATTTTATACAAATATTACAAATAAATAAATATTACAAGACGTTAATTTCACACAGCGCCATCTAGCCCCAAACTAAGCATAGCTTGTAATATGGGAACTAGATAACGGATAGAATACTTAAATACTTTTGTAAATACATACGTACTATATGATACAACACCCAAACACAGAACAAACATCTATATTCATCACACAAATGTTTGTTCTGGGTGGGAATCGAACCCACAGCCTACAGCGCAGAAGGCATAGTTACTACCAACTGAGCTATGAGGCTTGTTATCTTGTAAATCTATAAGTAGGTACTCATAACAAAAAAAACCCGACCAAGTGCGGGTTAATCTAACTGCATATTAATTTATAAACTCTATAAAAATCTAGTATTATATAGTATTAAATTTTGTAACCCTAATTATTTTTCTAAAATTGAAGTTGCCTAAATTACTCCTTATTACTTTAGCTAACTGCCAGTTTAAAGCGGTCAAGCCGTTTCGTAGATTAGCCAGAACAAACAGACAGACAAAAACATTTATTTTTTGTTAAAAGTTTCTCGTTACTAAAGTTAATCGTATATTTACTTCCATATGCATTTAGAAAAAATGCTGGTATTTTCACATGACATAACAGAAACGTCTATTTTATTTACAAGTAAATTAAGAAACATACTCCATGGTTTTTTCCCCTTTCGAGGAATCACCTCTGATCACTAATCATAGCGTGGATCTTATGAGGATCAGATGATCCTACCTCGTACGTTGAAAGTGCCATTGCCGCTTATACTAAGCCAAATTATTGGTCCTGAGGAAATACCGCCGGTTTCCTAATGATGTTACCTTCTCCGTTAGAGCATGCGCATGTGTCAAATGCGCACATAAACTTCAGAAAAACCAAAAAGTTCATACGCGCACGACTGGATTTGAACCCACCACCTCCGGATCGACAAGCTTATACCCACTCGGCCACACAGCTTTTATTAATTTATATATGAATGCATAAAAAAAAAACATGACGAGTTTGAAATTCCCACCGGAATCGATCAAATAGTCAGGCTTTGTATTCTGCACTATGAATAATAAGCAAAATGTACCTATACAGATTCTTTTAAAAAGTCACGTAAAGTGACGTAGAGTTGCTTCATTAAATTAGCATTGTAAGGACACATCTTTAGAGACTAGTCTGAGCCGGGATTTGATTATAAAATATTGGTACATTTAGAAAAACTAGAACTAAAGAACCGCGAGAACCGATACCTTGAATAGTTCCTAAAAAATATATGTAGATACTGTATACCACAGAAGTGGTTAAATACCGGTTATCTACCGGTATTTAACCGCCTCGTGGAATAGTCGGTAGGGTTCGATCACCAAGGGAAGTACAATATTATGCTTGGTTTGGTTGGTGGTAGGACTTTGTTTAAGTCTACCAGCCCACTCAGCATGGGAGGGGATAAAAAAATTGTCCTCTGTTTTTATCCACCATCGGGAGACAAAATGCTCTCGAAGGTGGATAAAAACAGAGGACAAAAATCATATTCCCACCCCGTGCTGAGGGAGCTGGCTAGTTAATTAGTTATTAAGTTTTATAATTTATTAAGATTTGGAATTTCTCTAGTATAATAATAACTTCTGTATCCATTTTACCTTGTGTTATATTGTCACCTGAATATTCTTCTTTGGTAATAAATATTTTAACATTTTTTTTTATAAAGCTGTTGGTCTTCCTAGTAAATAAATAAACAAATAAAGTAATATTGATTTATTTTATTTATATTTAAGTAGTTTCCTCTGGACGCAAAGAAGCTTTCCCCATGGGGAGTACAGTATACCACAATATATTGTACTCCCCATGGGGATCGAACCCGGGACCTCTGGATCTGAAATCGGTAGGCCAACGTCGACGATCGACCCACTAGACGGCGGTTAAAATAAATTTATAAATATAATAGTTTCCGGTTGCATCTTCGAAATATTTTATGATCTAAATTAACATTCCGTGACGCAGCCGGACGCTCAAAAAGCAAACTCATCGACTTTGAAACTGCCTATTTATATGAATCGCTCAATGCCACGGGTAAGGCAAATTTATTGCATAAAATCCAGACGATGCCTAGCCATACTAGCTGCCTACATAATTTTATGTTTATCGTTAATTTGTGCATACACATAATGCTTTATCCACCCGTGGAAATTGGCTATATATGAGGAGGGCATAATTTTACTAAGGTTTGTCTATTTTCAATATGGACATCAGTTAAAATAAATACAGGTCAAACTCGATAACACAATTTGCTGAATAGCGTTTCTTTCAGAGAGGACATGTTAAACTGAGAGTAAAAAACTAAAACCCGGCTGCGAAATAATAAAATATACAAGTTTTACATATATTTAGAATCGGTACTTTTTATTTCCTCCCCGTTTTTTTTTTTACTCACATTTTTATTTATTATAATTATGTATTATATTACTATAAAATATAAGTAATAAATAATAATAAATAAATATTACAAGACAATAAATATAATATTTTATTATAAATATTTTACACAGCGCCAACTAGCCCCAAGCTAAGTATAGCTTTTAATATGGGAACAGGATTACGGACTTTTTGTAAATACATACGTAGTATATGATACAACACCCAAACACAGAACAAACATCTATCATTCCCACAAATGTTAGTCCTGGGTGGGAATCGAACCCAAAGCCTACAGCGCAGTAGGCAGAGTTACCAACTGAGCTATGAGTCTTGTTAAAAATATGTATAGCCTATGAAACTCCGATACTTATTTTTTAGATACAAAAACGATACCTCAAATGGCATAACCCATCAAGGCGCTAGGCTGCAGAGCCTTACAATGAAATAGACATACATACACATAGGTACTCTCTTAAAACCATCCTCTTGTAATTAGTAAGTAATAAGCGCTTAAAACGCCATGCTTAGGGACCTAAGCTATACCAGTATCGGTATGCAGTAAGTACCTATAGGCTAAACCTATCTGCAAACATTAAAAATAATGTGTAGGTAAACATTTTTATTATGCGATAATTAGGTAAAACCGAATATGTACCTAGTAGGTAAATATTCGGTTTGAACTCAGCTAAGTTCAAGCACAGAATACCTACCTAAATAATGTTCATGCTTAAATTAATTTACAATGGTCTATCGAAATCGTCTCTGTGGGAATAATAATATCGCATTATGTAGGTAAGGTAGAGTAGCCGCGCTTTCAAACGATTGTTCACATTTTTTTAAAGATTTATCTGATGAAAGGTATTGTGTGAATTGTACGTATACGTACCATAGGTGTATGTATGCAGTGATTGGAGGTACAAGGACTGCACCGGTTTTGCCGGCACGCCTCAGTATCCGACCTCGCTTTTGCTCGCACGCACGTCTTTTACTCTCTACTTACGCTCTACTACTAAAACTAAATTAAAAACGTGTTTCACTACCAAAAGAGATAAATAATAAAATGTTCGTTTTCATTCGGCTCGCGAAAATAATTACCGAATAAATAAAGTGCAAAATGAACGAGTCCATCCCAGGGAACGATACCTGGCAGTGGTACAAGGAAGTGGTACAGTCATGGCTGGAGTATCCAGGGGCGGAAGAATTCGACGGTCTGAACATTACGGGGCTGAAGATGGACCAGGCGTACATGATCGGAAGAGCAGACAGGGACGTAGGAGTGTACAGCGTTTCTGATGATTGTTTTCGAGTAAGTTTATCAACAAGTGGAAAAAGATAATAGTTTGGACCTGTTTTGCCTCTGTAGTTGATGTTTTGACAGATAATTCTCAAGGAATGGCAGCGACGTCCCGGAATGTTTTGCGTTTCAGACCGATGCGGTTTTTTTGTTTTTTTTTTTAGCGTTTTTTGTCTGGCTGGATGCTGCACGATTTTAAATGTTTTCATATCGTTTTAGCTTTATTTACCTATTATTTTAAAACAAAATATTTGTAATTAGACCTTTGCTCTGTAGTGGGCAGTGTTGTTAAAATGTGGTAGGTACCTACCTTATCTTTTGTTTGGTACCGACCTTTATTTATTAAAAAAAAAGCTGAAATTGCATGTTAGGTAAGCATATTTATTTAGGTATTTTTTTCTTATTTTTTTTTCTATAATACATATTTTTTAACTTACCAATATTAAGCGATTGTTAATTAGGAATGTATGTTTTTTTTTATTGGGCAGCAGCTTCTTTCTGTATACTACCCGATACCTTTTCTGCGATCACCAATCCGTATGCTAAGCGTGGTGATTATGGCAAAGCCTTAGGTTAAGTCATTTTCGTATGTATTCTTAGTTGTAAGGTATATATTTCTTTGGGCCGTTTATAATTGTTGCCTGAATTAAACGATTGTTATTTTTATTATTAAAACTCTCCAATTTTGGAGAAGGCACTCAATCAACAACCAGTGGACAGTGGCTGTTGATGTTAACTAGGTATAGGAAACTAAAGCAAATTTTGTTTACTTATTATTGGTTGTGTCTCAACCGACCAGTATGAGTAAAATATTCATAATCATCTTCTTCTATCACTATCTAACTAATCAATCACATAATATCGGTTATCTTTAAGAATAAACATAATATATTCTCATCTTTATCAAACTAGGTTAAGGCCACGTTACAAAACGAACACGGTTAGGTAGGTACTTACCTGACACCTAACTTACCTAATATGATAGCTGCTTTCGTTTTAGACACTTCGTACGCCTAAAATTTGCATAAACATTTTTAGAAATCGCTGAATCTCGTGTTTTGAAAATATTTAAAGAAGTTACCTACTCATGCAAGAAAACATAAACAGAATTGGATGTTTTATTTATTTTTTCAATGGCAGTTTACTTGCCGTATGGTAATACATTATTGAATTTACGGAGAGATCTAATGGGAACAACATTGAACATGTGTTGTAATTTCTCATCCTGCTAAAAAAGGTTTGGGAACACTTTGGGGTTCTGTTATTTTATTCATCCTTGCTCACCTTTCTTATACACCCAATTGATGAACTTTTCCATAGCAAATCCTACATATGCTCCGAGTGTACTTTCAGGATACATATTAGGTACACGTCAACATTTTTCTAGTCCAAATCTATTGTTTCTAATTTTTCAAATAACATATATTCAATAAAATGTACAATGAAACTAACTATGTACAAAGGAATCAGTCACATTACTAAGGACCGTTTCAAACGGGCTATATAGGGAACTTAACTGTTTCAGACCAAGACACTATGCCTGAATTGCCACGCTGAATAGGTATGGTAAATCGCTGGCCTAAATAAGAGCCAGCCCTTGGCGTCACGTGTCGCCTGAATCAAAAGCCCCGCAAGATTTTTCAAAACCCGGAGGGCGCCGAGAGCCGGTCCCCACGTTTCTAATGTAAAAAACTAACTTGAGTTTTGCCGCATACGTCCATCATTGGTGACGGGAAGTGTGAAGCATATCATGACCATAAATAACATGACACAACATCCGTATTGATATCGTACCTACCCTGAGTTTTCTACTTTTTGCTCGTATATTGCTTCCAAACATTTACTAGTAAAAACTGACTGAAGACCAATGAAGTAATTCCGGTACATTTTTTCTCTGTTATCAAATTGCCATAGAAAACTCATTGTTGGAAATCTAAGGCGTCTTTTCGCAAGCGCGTGTTTAGGTGCTGAGCGATTGGGTCCCTTCTTGTCGTTTGAAAGGGCAGATTCAACGGAATGGAGGCTATTCTTTTTTTATTGTACGACGGGGAAGCGCTTGGCCTTCATCTCACCTGGTAACAAAATGAGATAAGGCCGAAGCTGGAGGCGCACTTCAACCAGATTCCTCAACAAACTGAGGAACTCTGAATGCCGGAACACAACATTTTTTTAAAGAATTGTTAAGGCGACAGAATTAGGTAAGATGGTGGTAGCTAGCCAGACGGACTTAAGCAAAATCCCACTACCAACCAAACCAAGCACAATATTGCTCCCCTGGGTATCGAACCCGGGACCTCCTGGATCTGAAATCGGTGGGTTGAACCACTAGACCACAGAGGTGGTTATAATATTAATAAATTTTAAGAACATACTTTAAGAAAAAGATTTTGTTGCGAGCGAAATTATAATTTTCAATATAATTCCTCAAGACTGATTTTATAAAATTGTCTGTTAAAAACGATGAGCCGGATATTTCATTTGATTATTCATACAAACATAGTCAACTTAGTACTAATATCGCGCATGTTGCGAATCTATGTCAAGTATGCGTTATGTGCTGGTGAGCAGAGAAAATATTGCAAACTACCGATTTACCCACTGATTAAAAGTGTTAGGATGAATTATACAGCAATTATCGAGACGTTTTTCATCTTAAAATATGTTACAGTATATTTCGAATGAGAAAACCAGTTTTGCTAACGCTAATGCAACTGGTTTAGGATTGTATTACGAGTAATATGTACCTAATTTTTAATTTTGAAAGAAGAAAAGCTAAATTTTGTACGTACAAAAAGGTCGGTAATTTTTTGAAATTTGATACAAGACAAAGCATCTTGTAATGTAAACTCTATTTTGTAACTTCAGTAGGTACCTACCTAATATTTACAATGATAGTACGAATCGTAAATACTAATTTATAGTTCAATTGTATTTTAATAAACATTGTATGCTTAAACCTAAAAAAATATACGTACTGTAAATTGTTTATTATATATCCTAATAACCATATCTTGATATTTGTTAACAATTTTTACTTAGATTGTACGCTCAAAAATACAAAATTTGCATAACAATACATAATAGAGTGTACGAATCGGCAATAACCCATAATAAGTTTTTCCCCATATCGACGATAGAATAAAATATCTAGCAAGGTACGTACTCTATGTATATGTACTCGTATCTTAAGAAAATAGTGTAGTGAGTGCCATGACAAGGTGATTCTGACGCGTTTTTTGTTGTACAGTGTCCTTTCGAGCTTCAGAAGATGATCGCAGCAGGAACAGAAGAATGGTGGAAAATAAGCACAGCCCGCCGGTCTACATGGAGGGTCTACGCAGAATACTCGGAGCAATACGTCACCGCTGGCAATACCACGTGAGTTTACTGGCATGTATCTTACCTTTAGCAGTGATGTTGGCCTCTGTGGTCTTGTGGTTCGTCCATCGGACCCAGATCAATTTTGTCCTTGATTCAGATTTCGTTGGTAAGACTTGTTTCAAGTCCACCTGGCTAGCCACCACCTTACCTAAGTCGCCATTACAACAATTCTGAATTACTGTGTTCCGGGATTTAGGGGTCAGTTAGCCAGTTCCTCAGTCCGTTGACGATTCCGGGTTGAGATGCGCTTCCACTTTCGGTCTTATCTTTGCTTGACGCTGACACACACGAAAAATTCTAAGGCGGACCGAATAATCTAAATAGATATAATAAAATAAATCTTACTTTGATTTGACAGCCAAATTTACGTCCCAATTTAAATTTATTCTTGCTTGGGAATGTGTGCCCAAATGTTCATTTGTCTTAAAGAGATGACTAACTGGACCTACAATTAACTTGTATAGAGTGCATTCGATTATTTTTGTACACAGAGGGCTACTGTGCCAGTTGCGGCCGGATGTGGGCCAGTTCGGAGTGTATCGGCTTAACACAAGTGACGAGGGCTGTAACGTCAACACCCTGAAGGAACCAGTTGACATATATATGCGTGAGTACTTTCACATTTGTTTTTCCTTGCCCGATTGCGGCTGACGATCGGGAGTCAACCAACGCAATCGCAATGTATAACTCAGCTTTTGTATCAAAACGGTGCTGTCTGATCCGATTCTTCTTCTTCTTCTTCAACAGCCCATTAATATGTGGGACAGAGCCTTCTCCAACACTGAAAGGTTCTGCCATAAACACCACGCTTGGCAGGCAGATTGGTGATCACAGTTTAGTTTTAGATTATACACAAGAAAGTTGCTGTCCTTTTTCCTTGGTCGGATTTTTTTCCACCATTCTTACATCCGTAGGCGATGTCTGTATCTGTAGGTATCGTAGGAGTTGGTAGGGTCTTCCACGGCTTCATTTCTACGTGGTGACTTTTCTAACTCAGTCGAAAAATAGCGAAAGTCGAATAAGGGATCTCACGCGAAGAACGCGTCGACAACTTTTGTGTTTTTTTTTGTTTCCATATTACAACCTATATGCTTAGATTGGGACTAGATGGCGCTATGTGAAATTCATGTCCTGTAATGTTCTGTCATGTTGATGTGATCTGTTAAATAGCTGAAGCATTCTGTACAATTTTACACCAGTGCCTTCTATCTTCTAACCGCCTCTGTGGTCTAGTGGTTCAGCCGATCGATTTCAGATCCAGAGGTCCCGGGTTCGATCCCGTGGGGAGTACAATATATTGTGCGCTTGGTTTGGTTGGTGGTAGGACTTTGTTTAAGTCCGCCTGGCTAGCTACCACCATCTTACCTAATTCTATCGCCATAACAACAATTCTAAAATTGTTGGGTATAGGCATTCAGAGATAAGATAGCCAGTTCCTCAGTGTGTTGAGGTTTCCGGGTGAAGTGCGCCTCCACCTTCAACCTTATCTCAACTTGTTACCAGGTCAGATGAAGGCCAAGTGCTTACCCGTCGCACAATAAAAAAAAAACTACTTTGGTTAGCTGAATTGTAAAGACACATCTAAATAACAAGTTTTCTCAATATGAACATCGAAGAGCCGACATATTGTTGCCGACTTGTCTCATTGAATTTAAATGTAGTTGCATCGTAAAATCGAAACCCTTGACATACAAATACGAAATCTCAATGTTTATCCTTATTGAACGAGTTCGTTTCTTAGGCATACCCTACTACAGAATATAATTTAATTTTTACAGATACACTCACCAAGGTATACCGAACGTATTTGGAATTCATATAAGAAACAAGGAAGTTTTTTTTCTTAAATTGTCGTACCTAATTAATAATTTCCGCAAGATATTTTTTGCTATAAGACAATCATTGTTACAAAAAAAAAATAGAATTTTCATTGTCAATCAAAACAATGGCTATGGGTGCATCGATCCCCTTGGAATTCCCATGTGTAAACCCCACATCGTCACTCTAATTATTTCCTAGAACTGCGCACTTGCACGCACTTTCATGGTGGCAAATTATGATGACCTAAATGAAACCTGAAACTTGTTGTGATAAATCGCCAATTCGAAATGATTATTGGCAAAACAAACTAAAATCAAGGTAGGCAATAAATTGATAAGATTGATCGAAGTAGTCACGCACCAAAAGATGGAGAAAATTGTGAAAATATGGCGTAACTAATGTCGCGGTCGCGATGTGCCCAGGGAAAGTTGCGCCAATGTCATAATCATGTTTGATTGCGCTTTGCACACCGAGATGAAAGTCATCCTCGCCTAATATAGTAACTAATACTAGTTGAATTGACGTTTTCCTTTTTCATATTATGATAGGTACGTTTACGAGACCAGTGTAGCGATTCTCAAACCCACGGAAGAGTTTTCGGATCGGTAACATCTCTTTTTGTCGGTTTCTACTTAGATTCCGAAAGATTTCAACGTTATTCTCATACCATTTTTAAAAATCTGCTGGGGAAAGTTTCAAACACTTGTGTAAATATTTTTGAATAGACCGGAATCTCGGAAGCTTCCGAATCCTATCCAATAAGGCTTTCCGAATGTTTGATGCGTATGCACTTTATTTTTACCTTCTAAGATACACAGCTTAGTAGGTAAAAATAAAGTGGAGACGCATCAGATTTGGTTTTGTTAATGACACATCAATATTTCTCTATCACCTAGAGAGAGACACTTTACGTAGGTAACGTATGATAAAGTGTCGCGTGTCGAGGTCTCTTCAGGCAAAGAAAAGCGAGTAAGCATGGCGTGGGTAGCACACGCATCACGCCGCTTGGCAATGGTTGAAGTGGGCGGCGATTGTTAGCCCCTGTCCTTTGTTTCGCGATTGTCTTGACAAGCCCCATCCGCAGGCGACGACCTAGCGAAGTTCTCAAGGCATGCTGCGTTCATACGTGCTTACCCGTTTGATTCACTTGGGATTTGATTATGCGACAAATTGAATGATTGTATCCTTTTGTATAGTTACAATAATACTTTATAATACCGCTTGTATATCACGCTCAAAATAACGTAAAGACATTTTTTTACATAACTTCATTTATACAAATTTATCATGACTTCAGTATTGACGTACAATCCGTAAATTATTTGTGATTCTGATCATCACATCATTGAGCATGTCTTGGTGATTTTATTGTATTTCCCATAAATAGTGTAGAAAAGATCCCAAAACATCATCCGTTGGTGGAACACTCGACCCTCGACGCGCAGCTCGGTGTCGATCACCAGAGCAGGCCTTGTGTCTTCGGTCACCGGGGGCCATCGAACTTGGACCAACTCTGTCGTTTCAGGAGTGGGATTTCTAAAAAAACCAATGAAAGATAACCTTTAAATCATTATTAAACATCATCATTACTTATCGAGATTGAGCGTTGTAGGATTGCCTACTCACTTTTTGAGCAGCCCTTCTGCCCTTACAGAATATTGCAGCCAATGATCTCTATGGTGCTATGTTTCTGTGCTATGGGTCGGCAACGTGCGAGAGATGGACGCTTCACATAGCGAGTGAAGCTAGCGTCCATAGGCGTCCGCTCACGATCAGGTGGCCCGTATGCTAGTTTGCCATCAAAATAGTATAAAAAATCAAAAATTGCAGCCCGAAAAAATAGACCTCCCACATTCGGAACAGTGCAATTTGTCATAATCACCACGCAGCCAGCGTTGACAACGGTTGCTGATTGCACTACTGTTGCTAGACTCGGGTCGATGCTGATGCTCACCCCCCCCCTGGCGCTTACGTCTCCTTGTTTACCCATGACTGAGGGCCTAATCCTACTCATATCACAATTATTCGCTTTGCACGTAACAAAAAGCATTATTATGGTAGCTACGACTTACCCAAATTTGATGAAGTTGGCCCATAGATAAGTGATACGGTCTGTTACCAACTGATCGTCTTCTGTTATGATATCTTTGAACATTTCAAACAAGTAACTTAGTTCCGCAGAATGTCCTGCACCACCTAGTCCTGAGTTACCAACGTAACTGAAAAGATACTCGTATATAGCTCCTGCGTTTTCATTAAGCAGCCGGTCGATTGTTCTCTGCGCTGGGTGGTTGTAGTCAAAATCAGATTCAAAATCTTGTAGCTCTGCTGCTACGTCCACAGATACAGCCTCGTCACCAATATAGAAACTTCTGATTTTGTTCGCAGCTTTTAAAGCCTCGGTTTCGTCCAAAATGAAATTGTTTTTTACCTTCACTAAGAAAGGATCGCTCTTAAAGTATTCTGCATTCAACGAGTTATGTTCTTGACTCGTGTAACCAATTAAGACTGGAGTGTTACGAACTTTTTTCTCATTTGTCAGTTCGTAAGGATCATAATCAACAAAATTTTCAATACCACTGATAGACCGTTCTTTACAAGGCTTTAGATTGAGCTTTAGATCTACAGCAGCGACAGCAACAAGATTGTGATGAGTGCCGATAAGATACATCAACGCCTCTTCTGAATCGGTCGTGTTTAATCCCAAACGTTCAGCAAGTTTTATGGCAACATTTTCATCGCTATTCACAAACATACCATCGTTCTGCGGGGTACCGCTTTCTATGATAGCCTTGTGGAATAGTTTATCGTTTCTCGAATACAAATGTAGCAGAGTAGATGTGGCTCCGGCGTCTTGCCCTGCGAGAGTTACATTGTACGGGTTTCCTCCGAATGATGCAATATTTTTCTTCACCCACTGCAGCGCTTCGAATTGGTCTTTAAGGCCTTGATTGCCTGGCAGGGATGGAGTGCCAAGGCAAAAGAATCCATACGGTCCTAAACGGTAATTGATAGTGACCACCAGGACACCGTGCTGTACTATGTAGCGTACTCCACTGTAGTCTGCAGCACTTCCACTGCTAAAATCTCCTCCATGGATCCAAAATAAGACAGGTACTGGGTTTTTGTACGTAGCTGAACTTGGTACGTAGATATTTAGTTGTAGGCAATCGATGGACGTATCATCTCCGGAAGATGCCTGTGGGCATCTGACTGAGCCGTCGTTTGCGTTGTGAATCAATTCGTTAAAAGGTGTAGGCTCCTCCGAAGGCTAAAAATATAGCACATATAATAATTAATTTATCTCTTCACAAATAAGATTAAGAGAAGAATATCCGAAAACGCCTCCATTAATTAACACCCATCTTAATAACTGGGTGAATTCGGTTAAATTTACTCAATTGGCAAGTGTGCTGGAGATTTCATTGAAGGATTACCAACAAAGATTTATATCATACTTATTAAAGAGTCAATTCTACCTTGTTGTTTGTACTTTGTACCGTGTTTGTGCCCTTTCACTATCACTTGTAAGTAGTACTGAATTATGAGTGTATTGACATTATTATGACTAAGTGTATTGACAATGTTCATTAGAAAAAAATAAGCACTTGTAAATGTGTTACTCACCCCGAATGGGTTATCTGTGTTGACTCGAGCGTAAGGGATTCCTAGGAACATAGAGTAATCACCATCAGTTGCTTTCTGGCCTCTAACAAGCCCTTGTCCAGAGATAAGGACTAGAGGATCGATCCTCTCTTCAGCACTATACACACAGCCAACCAACAACCAAACACAAAGTAGAGCTCTCATTTTTGATATTTCTACTAGCTAACTGAGTTAAAAACTGCTGGCAGCTACCATCTACTCAAGATAAGAGTATTCCTATCGGGACATTTTGAGATAGATTGGGATCAAGTTATCTATTTGTATTGACGTAAAAAATGATAGTTGCAAAAATTCCAAAAAGATTACAGATCAGCCTATCTGCCAATGAAAGTATCCTAGTAACTGCCTATTATTCAAGGTCAGTTTTAAAATGTTACTCATTGACTCTATTGATATGAAATGAAATATTATCATCTTGTTGGAAATATTTTCGAAATGAAAGCATTGTTCTTATGCAATTTAAAGATTTGAATGTATCTACTTGGGCGCATGAAAAAATCTGACATTTATGAAAAGACCCTGACATAACCAGTTTCTATTCCGTTCAATATAATAAGTTCAATGTGTCAGAATCAAAAGTAAGCATAAGTATTAATAGAGCAGTTTTGTTCCACAACTGTTAACAGAGGATAGTCTTGATTGTCATCTAATTAGATATAACGTCTCGGAATTCTTATGATTTTTTTTAACTGCTAAGTGATTATTAGTGAAAGGTTAAATATGAATAAGTTTATAATGGCTATATAACCAAGTTACGTAACAACCTCGGATTAAAATATGATCGAAAGATTGTAAAAAGGTAGATCATAGGCGTATAGATTTCCGCAAAATTACAGTTATAATAGCGTTTATTTTCAGCTTTGTTACTGTTGTTGGGGCTACTGCTGGCAGTATGGATTCTTTACGGGATTGTGAAGCTGATAATGTCCAGGGTACGAAGCACAGGCAAACTGCGGTACGGCGACAAGGAATTGGCTATGCAGCAGAGGCTACGGGCGCTCGACACATTCAGAGGGTATGTATGAACGCCTACATGTGCAGATCATACCACCATAAAAAATAAGGTCGAAGTGTTTTACTTGAGTTTATTGAAGCTTGCATGTTTGCGGTAATATGGCTGTAAAATTCTGATGGAGACTGGCTGGAGATGGATAGATAAATAAATATAACTGAATATGAAATGTAGTGCTTGTTATAAATAATAATAATAATTCCATACACCATTTCGTTAGCTCATTTTCTTGACGACGGAGGTGTGATTGAAGTATAGTAGTACCGAGATCGATGTAAGAAATTATGTAGAAATGTTGAAACTTCGGTTCTAAGATACTGAGTCGGATGAATGTAAGGTCCGATTGTTTATGGACAGGATTACAAAATATTTCAAAAGAATAGTAGAGTACCTCAGGGTACCTCATAATCGTTGGTTCGAGTTAATTATTTACGTCGAATAAAAAAGACGAGAACATATAGTAACTACTTATTAAAATTGCGAGGCAAGTGATTGTATCATTTGTTTTAGAATAGCGATAGTATTCATGATTTTTGTGAACGACGGCGCCGGCGGCTACTGGTGGCTGGAGCACGCCACGTGGAACGGGCTAGTAGCTGGCGACCTAGTGTTTCCGGCCTTCCTCTGGATCATGGGCGTCTGCGTACCGCTCTCCGTCAAGAGTGCCTTCGCCAAGGGAATCCCTCGGTGGAAAATCGTTCTGCATATCGTTAGGGTAAGTATTAATGCTATTTGCACCACGTGGAACGGTCTAGTAGCTGGTGATATGACATTTTTTCTGGATCATGGGTGTCTCTCTTTTTTTTTATTGTACGACGGTGATGCGCTTGCCCTTAATCTCATCTGGTTTAGAATTAGGTAAGATGGCGAATCTAGCCCGGCGGACTTAAACAAAGTCCTACCAACAACCAAACCAAGCACAATATTGTACTCCACCTCTGGATCTGACACCGGTGGGTGAATCACTAGACCAAAGAGGTAGTAACTACGTGCCGCTCTCCGTCAAGAATGCCTTGGCCGAAAAAAAATCTTGAAAAAATTTATGGGTAGTATATAAAGCGGTAATGCATAGGCAGAGCCGATTATCCAAACTCTTTGAGGAAAGTCTGACGGTTCCAAAGTTTTGCCGATGGAAAAGAAATTCAATCGGGCCCATGGCTTGTATTTAATAATATAACGACACTTGGAATAAGAGAGTTTTAACGTTGACGAGCAAAACACGCATGACTGGTTTGAAACATAAGTATTAAACAAGAGCAGGTATCGCCTCGGGTTGCCTTTTAACGTGATTCCCGGGAGCCTTATTCCTGTTCTGCGGTCGCTGCACGCAATCATATTTTTTTTCTTTCATCTCGAGTCAATTCTCGTCAGTCATCACCATAAACCAAAGATTACAGACGTGGGGTCCTTTTAGTTATAATATGCTCTCTTAGACGTACCATTAGATATAATTCCCCCCACCTGGTAGGAATATGTAGATAATATATTCTTACCAGGTGGCGGGAAAAGGCCAACGAATATACAATAATTACAGCTTAATTGCCATACAACGTCCTCTGTTGAACATCAGTTTTTCTCCATAACTAGGTATTGGCATAACTTTTGACAGGGAAATGTTGCAAATACACAGTTAGAAACGTAATTACTCGTTTTCTGGTGTCAGACCTCCGGACGGTCTGCCTCGAGATTAGTCGCCTTGTATGACAACCGTTAGTAAAACATGATGCTACTTATTCTGTGGCAGCAAATGACGATTTTTTGGTATTCATATAATTCGTACTTGAAATACTGCAGACTTTCCCCCTTTCGCTTTTTGAGAGAAAGCTTACATCGCAAAAAGTTTGAGGACTAAAATCAATCATTAGTTTAACTATCCACTTCCTCGCATGTAGAGAACTACTTTTCTAGAAATGTACTTAGCCCGAACAATTACATTTTTGCGCGCTAGAGTGTGGATTATTTAGTGATTTAGGAAGGAAAGTAGGTATCGTTCTTAAATATTTGCTGACATTTGAAGACGAGCAAATCTCTATGACTAGCTGGCCAATCATTTTTTTTTATTGTACGACGAGGAAGCGCTTGGCCTTCATCTCACCTGGTAACAAGTTGAGATAAGGCCGAAGATGGAGGCGCACTTCACCCGGAATACTCAACAAAGCTATCTTACCTCTGAATGCCGGAACACAACATTTTTTTTAAGAATTGTTGTTATGGCGACAGAATTAGATAAGATGGTACATATTAATTAGTTCATTCATATAAGGTAATTTTTGCGATTCCACAGATATTTGAAAGCACGCAATATAATATTGCGAATGCATGTGCCGTTACAGAGCATTGTAAGTTCATAATTACGTAAGGAGATTTGTAAACGACTGGTTTCAAGCTTTCGACCACAATCACAGTCTAAACAGATTGCAAGCTCACTTGCCATTTTAAACAAACTTTATAGATAAGTAATTTTTTTTTACTTCAGCTAATATAAGCTAAGGTAAGGTAGGTAAGTATAGTGTTATTTGCTCTATTTTTGTGTTTACTTCCGCATGAAACAAAATATTAGTCTTCCAACAATGTTTCGAAAGTCTTTGCTTATGGTCTCAGGTTAATAAGTAGGTAAATATCAGCTTATGAAATATCTATTCCACTTGTAAGTAAGCTAGTAATCTGCTTCTTAAGTGAATGCAGTTGGGGTTGGGAGATCTGAACGGGTTGCTAACCTTTAAGAACCTGTAGCGTTATGTAAAGGATGGCGATATTGCGACAGATCCAATTTTATTGACTCCGCAGTAAAGACCGATAAATACTTGGTGCGTTCAGTTTGTCGCACTAGCATTTATGATGCAATCTACGAGTTTGATTAGATGTCAACTTCGATAATATAAATTCACAGCACGCAATCCATTCACTTTTAAATTACAACAGCATCCGCGTTTTGTGTTGAACATTCAACGCTTGATCCGATCTTTCACAATATCTTCCATATTATGCCAAGTTTACTTTTTGCGGCATTTTACTGGGAAATTCTTAGACGTGCGTGTGCGTCACTTAGATCTCTCCCCAGGCGTTGTCGGAAACGATCACTTCGATACCCATGTATATTCAATCGGTATACCTATTTCTTCAAGAGATTACCGATTACGGCTAAGTTTGAGGAGGTTATGGCAGATTGCTATTGAACTTGTAACCAGGTGAGATGAAGGCCTTAAAAAAACAGAACTTGGTGTAGAATCATCGCTTCAATATCTGTAACGATAATTGCGTTAATATTGGTATTTAATGACAGTATTAGAACTATTTAATAGCTTACCTACGGCGCGATAAACCGTACCTACTGCCCCAATGGCGGTCGCGGTCGCGGCCTAGTTAAGATAAAGATCAAAAAGGAGGCTGAAACGATTTATCTAAATCGCATGTAATTCTTCACTGGTGCCTGCTAAATATCTAGTGCTAACTTAAACCGTTACAATAAAAAACGGGCGCTATTATTCACGCTGTGAATAGACTAGAAAGTCTATTCATATGATTATAAAGATTGTGTCAAAGTTTTAGGCCTAATAGTTCTTAAACTTATAAAAATAAAAATAACTTGATTATTTTGACTTTCATTTAGTTTATTTTTCTTATTTGGTATTTAGTACCGTCTACATCACCACAGGACTGTTTACTTTTAAATCATATAGGTACCTATTTGTGGAAACTTATAACTAGCTATGAGTTAACCTTGTCGTAATGTATATTGTTTAATTACCTACCTGTTATAAAACCCATTAATGATCGCCTATGAATGTACGCGATGAAGACCCGTTTTTGTTATTAATTACGTATAATAATCGCGATAATTAGGCTGTCCACCTAGTTGGTCCGTTGGCATTTTTATTTCTTTTTCACAACAATTGTTAAATTGTTGTATTCCAACATTTAGAGGTAAAATAGCCAGTTCCTCAGTTTGTTGAGGATTCCACCTATTGCGCTTCCACCTTCGGCCTGCATAACTTCAAAGAAATGTGCATAGTCTGTTCAGAAGAAGGCCAAGCATGGGGAGGCCGTTGTACAATAAAAAATATATATACAAAGGTAATGTTTTTGCAATAAATTCCCGCTCATCCTTTACACTCAGCTTGCGAGATATAGCGCCGGCCCTCTCAAGTTGGGCAACTGGGGTATATTTCGCATTAGGGAATACGCATCGTGATTTTACCTTCATGTTTTGACACGCTCCCAAACTGTATACCTACCATGATTATGACATGCTTGTATTCCAGCGGTCATTCACGATGTTCCTGCTGGGAATGTCCCTGAACACGATCTACGGGTCGAACATGCTTCACGAGCTGCGCGTGTTCGGCGTGCTGCAGCGGCTGGCCGTCGCATATCTCGTCGCTGCCGGCTTTTACGCGCTCACCGCACCCAAATACTACACGCCGCCTCGGGTAAGTTGATAAAGTAGAGACACCTACACAGTCACACAGTTCCTCTCGCATATCTCGTCGCTGCCAGCTTTTACGCGCTCACCGCACCCAAATACTACACGCCGCCTAGGGTAAGTTGATAAAGTAGAAACACCTACACAGCCATACAGTTCCTCTCGCATATCTCGTCGCTGCCAGCTTTTACGCGCTCACCGCACCCAAATACTACACGCCGCCTAGGGTAAGTTGATAAAGTAGAAACACCTACACAGCCACACAGTTCCTCTCGCATATCTCGTCGCTGCCGGCTTTTACGCGCTCACCGCACCCAAATACTACACGCCGCCTAGGGTAAGTTGATAAAGTAGAAAAACCTACACAGCCACACAGTTCCTCTGGCATATCTCGTCGCTGCCAGCTTTTACGCGCTCACCGCACCCAAATACTACACGCCGCCTAGGGTAAGTTGATAAAGTAGAAACACCTTCACAGTCACACAGTTCCTCTCACGTAAGTATCTCATCGCTGCCAGCTTTTACGCGCTCACCGTACCCAAATACTACACGCCGCCTAGGGTATGTTGATAAAGTAGAAACACCTACACAGTCACATAGTTCCTCTCGCGTAAGTATCTCATCGCTGCCAGCTTTTACGCGCTCACCGTACCCAAATACTACACGCCGCCTAGGGTATGTTGATAAAGTAGAAACACCTACACAGCCACACAGTTCCTCTAAGCTCCTCGAGTCTGAAATCTTAGTTCTCCCCCAAAGAGGGTAATATAGTTACCCTAATGTACAATATTTAAAACTTTTAGTAACAACGTGTAACTCGTTGGGTGCTGAGCGCGTCGATGTTCAGTTTAAAATAAATATTTGTATAATGTTGTCAATGTTTCTACTACGTTTTTTCCGTAATCTAGTTTCCATATTATAAGCAATGTTTAGTTTGGGGCTAGATGGCGCTGTGTGAAATTAATGTCCTTATTTTTTACTACTGAGTGCTACAGGCTCCTCATCATAATATGATTAATGTCTATAGCGCAATTCATATAAGCGCTTACTTTTGAACAAGTACCTAAATAATCAACACATGGATAAAGCTGTGTGTCAGTTTGCCTTCCCACTTCGCTTTATGCTAGTTTATCTAAATTCTATGTACGACTTTTTTGTCTCAAATAAAGTAAAAATAAAACGTAGTACCGTATGTATAGTTTTATAGTAATCCTGGAAAAACACCAGGGACGCTACCGCCGATGGCGAAGCCGATCTCCATTGGCTTAAAATTAGCTTCATGAGAACTAGAAACGATTTTTACTACCGGGCATACCCGTAAGATGGGAAACGCCATTTTGGATATGACACATATGTTATATCCAACATGGCGTTTCCCATCTCAAAAGTGTACACATGTTATGAAACCTATCCGTTCAGTACATTTGACGGTAAAAATCGTTTCTAGTTCTCATGAAGCTAATTTTAAGCCAATGGAGATCGGCTTCGCCGTCGGCGGTAGCGTCCCAGGCCGAGTTGATTGCCTATTTTTGAGTCCGTTGCGAATTGGTAAACTAGTTTTCGACGGTTCAAAGTGTTCCGGCGATACAATTGAGCATGAGGTATGTTTTCAGGGCGCGTGCGGTCAGGCTTTGAAGGACGTGTTGTCCTGTGTGTGGTGCTGGGCGCTGGCCGCTCTGCTGGTGGCGGCGCACACCGTCATCACATTCGTGGTGCACCATCCCGATTGTCCTTCGTTAGTTGCATTTTCACTATCATTATATCATCCTTTTCAAACTGTCCCTTTACAGGTTTTTTTTTTTTTTTTTTATTGTACGACGGGTAAGCACTTGGCCTTCATCTCACCTGGTAACAAGTTGAGATAAGGCCGAAGGTGGAGGCGCACTTCACCCGGAATCCTCAACAAACTGAGGAACTGGCTATCTTACCTCTGAATGCCGGAACACAACAATTTTAGAATTGTTATTATAGCGACAGAATTAGGTAAGATGGTGGTAGCTAGCCAGGCGGACTTAAACAAAGTCCTACCACCAACCAAACCAAGCACAATATATTGTACTCCCCATGGGGATCGAACCCGGGACCTCTGGATCTGAAATCGGTGGCTTGAACCACTAGACCACAGAGGCGGTTTACACTCATTGACCGAGCGAGCGAACCGTCTCAGTTTCAAGATTAGCTAAAAATGCTTTTGTCCGCTGTCTGTCGGCTGTCGGTTAGTTCTCGCCTACAGGTTGCATTTATCAACCGATTTGATGAAAATTGGCACAGATGTTCCTTGATTCATTAAAATTTTTGAGGCGATCGCGATTATTGATCCGAGAAATAGGGGGGGAAAGGGGGGAAGTTTGCTGTAGCGTTATTTATCTGAAAGACTTACTAAGGATTTAATTCTACACAAGATGTTGTGAAAAAAAAGGGGGAGGGGATGGGGGAAAGGGGAGAAGTTTGCTGTAGGATAAAAAAAATGTTTTTTTTTTTTTCGGAAAATTTATACCTACGTGTATCAATCAGATTGCGCAGTCCTCTCCGCCTTTGCGAGACAAACTCGTAGACACCAGATTTGACCTCCAAGGACCAGGGGAATACGAGTAATCATGCTAAATGAATCGTCCCGTCGACGAACAGTCCAATGGCGAATCGGTCATAGGAGAACGGTTGCGGAATCGTTTTTCTTATTTGTATTTATTTATTTATTACATAAAACATAAAAAAACATAAAAACATTTATTTCATACAAATAAGTAGGTACAGAATAACCATATTTTATATAATTTTAAGCAACAGTAGGTACAACTTGGCTCACGTTGACAGTTTGGTAATCGGCCCGTTGGCACACTCATTATATTAGTTTTACTCATATATTATTATGCTCAAACGCTGCTCATTTCTTGAATCACGTTGTGTACATACACATGTTTTGGAACGCGATCTAGCTAGCATAATTATTGTATTCTATAGTTTTATCACGTACCTACCGATCAAAACATGATAAAACTAGGAATCGCTTGTAATAATGTGTTTTGTTTTGTGTTCCAATAAATTAAAAAAAACATTTTAGCGGTTCATCACGGTTCACCATGGGTACAACCGCTATGTTCTTCAATTTAGTATATAGATTAAAAGGATATTTTTAGTCTACTTTATTAGGTATACAACTGTAACGTCCTGCAGACACACGTTTTTGTGAACAGTGGTTATCTGGGACCGGGCGGCAAGCATGACGACTGGATAGCGCCGGAATGCAGCGGCGGGGCAGCCGGCTACATCGACCGGCTATTGCTGGGCGAGTCGCATCTCTACCAGCACAGCGACGCGCGACGTTTGTATGGAGGGCCCGCGACCGACCCCGAGGGGCTCTTAGGTATTTATCCTAACCACCTAGTTCTAGTTGGTAAGAGTTTATTCCAAAAACAACGTTCCTTATAACAATTATATAATAATTAATGTCACAAAGTAATTAACTAATTGACAATTAACTTAACTAAAACATTAAAAACACAGAAATAACGGTATAAATAAGTTATTAAAATTACAAATAATATGTAGTGTTAATAAATTATAAATGAGAAGTCCATTGGTGGTTCGACTGGATTTGATCCCACAACTTTCGGATCGGAAGGCGGGCCCATAACCAACATTTCCTCACAGCTACCCTAAACTAATTACCTATGTACAATGTTTAAAAGTTTTAGTGAAATAACATTTAAAAAAAAAAATGTTAACTAATAAAATAAAATATTGACATTATGACATGACATTAAAAAAATAATTAGTCAAGTGATCAACAAAACTTTCATAGTTCTTCTATCGAATACCTCATTTCTGTACAAGAAAAAACTTGAGGTTGTTCATAAAACCTATATTTTTTTACACCTGTTAGTATTTTTTTAATGTAGTGGCTTTTACCTACAACATTTTATTGCATTTGTATCGGCAAAAACTACTTTTATTGGAGATACCTAAATTCAATGAACCCAAACACGTCAGAGGTATCTTGTATGGTCCAGGACTTATCATGGCCGCCTTCCAGCTCCATCGACTGTGACAACATATTAAGTATTCCAACGTCACCAAAGCTACATATATATATAGGTATGTATATCATAATTCAATCGGACGCTTGTGAACAAATTATAAACCGAACTCACGAAGCAAAAAATAAACATGTGTGCAGTTCTCATAAAAATATTCACAAAGAGATATATATATATCAATACGGAGGCACACATATAGGTACATGTACTAACACGCGTTCAAACATACATAATTATCTGTATTTTATCTCATTCGTCGGAATCTTTTTTTTTTTTATGTATGTTCCCCGATTACTCGAAGACGCCTTGACCAATTTGGAAATATTTTTTTGTTTGAAAGTGTATACTTCACAGGTGGTCCTATTGACATCAGGTCAGGATCTGATGGTGGGATCCTGGAGAAATTGAGGGAACTCATCAAATATTACAAATTGAAACAAATTTAAATACACACTTGAAGCGATTTGGTTATTTTTAGGGTGTCTTACCTCAAAAGTTAAGAAAAAACGGACCCCTTATATGATCACTCGTCTGTATGTCTGTCGGTTCGTCCATCTGTCACTAAAATAATTGTAAAAAATACGCCATCCAGGTAAATTTAATCATATTCTTCATTGAAGTCGGTTTTCTTTCTAGCTTTTAAAACGTAATGATTAGTGTTGCTTTTTCGTTTAATTGAATACGTTAAGGGGCGAGCGTTTTTGTGAAACGGATGTTGTGTCCCAGGTTGCCTGACGTCGGCCGTGCAGGCCTTGCTGGGCGTGCAGGCCGGCGCCACCGTGCTGCTGCAGAGGTCCCACAAGTCCCGCATCTCACGCTGGCTGGCCTGGGCGTTGGTGTTCGCGCTGGCCGGAGCCTTGCTCGCCGGCTTCTCCAGGGAACATGGCGTCGTGCCCATCAACAAGAACCTGTGGTATGTGCCACAACTATCTTCATTTTTTTTATTTTTTTTTATTGAAAGAGCTTTAATTAAAATAATTAAGTCGCTCTGTTAATCAACAGTAACGTAGGATAAAAAATGAACACTTAAAAAAAAAAACATAAAATTACAGTATGGTGGGTACATTTGATTCTCCCACCCACACTACGTGGACCGATCTGAGAGGTATACCAAATCATATAATTTAATTAGGAGTTTAATTTCTTTTGAATGGGGGTTAGCCAGGATAATGTTGCAATCAGAGGATTCCCTTACAATACTTTTACACGTAGCAGATCGGAAGGTCTCATTCCGGGCACACTCCATCAAGACGTGCACGAGGTCCTCAGGGACACCGCATAGTTCGCAGTTCGGTGTCTCGACCTTTTTCATAAGGAACGCAAATTTCTTTGATGGAATGTGTCCGGTGCGGAGCCTTAAAACTACGACTGCGTCTTTTTATCTACATTTATTGACACATTAAAATTCTTCCGTTTACTAGTCTACCGATGTCCAAGAGTAGGTATAGGCAAGAACACTATATACACAATAAGAAGTTGTGTTCACATTTTTATCTTTACTTTGCGAAAACCTATAATTGGCTGACTGTCTCTATATACGTGTTTTGATGATTTTTTATAAGCTGTTGGTTTTCCGAAGTAAATAAATAAATAAATAAATAAGAATCGAACTTGACCAGATGTCAAGAGAGACATCATTCTTTAGTTTTGGACTGTTATTGACTGTGTATTTAGTTTTTTTTTTCATGAATAAATGAAAACTTGATTGTGCACAGAAACTACATCAAACAATACAAACATTAAGTGACATAGTGTTAAGTACAATGGGCAAAATTATCGCTAAAACGATTTCTTCCAGGCGACCTTGCCTCGAGGAAAGTCCTTGACACTCATCGGCCGCTAAATCACCAAAACCGAGCACAATTTTGTCCCCCCTAGGGATCGAATACAGTTCCTCCGATTCACTGGAACCACTAGACCAGAGGCGGTCATGTGTTTGGTTTGTTCCAGGTCGATGTCATTCGTGCTAGTGACCTCAGCGTGCTGCCTTGTCCTGCTCAGCGTGTGCTACACTCTAACGGACGCGTGGCGGCTGTGGGCGGGCGGGCCGTTCCGCGCGCCCGGCCTCAACGCCATCGCTCTGTACGTGGGACACTCGCTGTGTGCGCATCTGTTCCCGTTCCATTGGAAGGTACCCAACATGCGCACGCATACCTTGAGCCTCGTCGAAGCGGTCTGGGGAACTGCCCTGTGGGTTATCATCGCTCATGTCATGGCTAAGAAGAAGGTCTTTATCACTTTGTAAGATTTACGTTTTAATAAGTTGTTATAGGCTTAATGCATTACTTTCTTGAAAGGTAAACTGCACAGGTCAGACGCATTGTCTGCGGTAGATTTTCATTGTTTTTTTGGAGTTCTCAGTGTCTGTTTTTTACAGAAAGCAGATAAGTTTTTGGTATGCACAGGGTTTTACCATCAGAGCTTAACTTGACAGCTCATGGTAATAAGCCTACAGTACCTTAGATCTTATATTTCATTTTGCCGGCCATTCTTGTTTCCATCTCTGGTCGTCGAACCAAGTGTGCCTAAGTTTTACTTAGCTCGATGGAGATTATTTTAGTTTTGTTTGTGCCACATAGCTATCTTTTTTTGGGCTCAAAAATATGTTTGACGCTCACGATGTGTGTTTTAAGACTGAGATCTAGTAATTTTAGGCAAAACATTTGATTATATAGTATTCCTAGTAAATAGTAAATGTTATATTCGTAGTTTATTTGATGTATTCAGTTATAATATTAATTCCCTATCAAATAGCATAGGTTTCTAGTTTAGATAAGCTTATTTTGTAGTAACTTGGGATAACGAATAAAAACCATCGATTTACACTTTGACACTTTATTTATTAGCTCATAAAGGTGACAGTAAAATCCGAAATGTCATTGAAAAATAATTACAAACGATTTAACAAACCATGACTCAAGGCTAGTTTAAACACAAACTTTCAATAAAACTACACCTTTAGATAACAAAATTGCTGGAAGAAACGGTCTATGAACACTTTACAGTACCAACCATTTTCATTTGAGTTTAGTTCATTTTCATGTTTACGAGACATTAGAATATTTGGCGCCTTCGTTGAAAAGACCCATTCGAAATCGGACAAATCATTGTAGAAAACTGCGAATTTTACAACCCCAATATAAACATCATCGAATGGATCTCACAACGTAGTAGCATAAAACGTGCGATGCCTAAGGTAC
The DNA here is from genome assembly GCA_951394065.1 of Venusia cambrica. Taxonomy (NCBI): domain Eukaryota; kingdom Metazoa; phylum Arthropoda; class Insecta; order Lepidoptera; family Geometridae; genus Venusia; species Venusia cambrica. Next base: position 9,765,218 of record OX596035.1, read on the forward strand.
CTACTTTAATAAGTAGTTTGTTTGGCATTTCATTTCAGGATTTATCGTATCAGACCTATTGCGCCTGTGACAGACCACATTCATACAATGCATAAGTTAAACATATCAACTACTTTATTGGCTAAACATAACATTTTTCAAAATAAATCACTCTTTTTATAGACGGTAAATGCCATATTAGGAATTGAATGGTTTTCATAAATACACATCAGTAGTATAGTAAAAGAAACGAATGTAAATCTTTCGATCGCCTACTTGTATTTACATTACAGACAGATATAAATAACGAACCAGGTATGCAATGTATCATACTTGCTATATTGATAGTTCTAGAGGCCTATGTTATGTAACAACATCGATTAAACACGTAAAGAAGTGTTAGGTGTCATAGATTTTCTAAATATTCATATGAAAAAATCTCTTAAAATATTCAATACTTCAAACTTCTGAATCGGACACTATCATAATAATTTATATCATCATAATTGATTCTACGAAGTAAAAATATAACATCTTCTTATAAATCTAAATAGGAAGAACATTTTAAGTAAAAGGAGAACAAAGTAATTGCACACAAGTTAAATAATTATTATGATAATATGCGCTAATAACAGGGATAAAATCGCATTAGTTTATAATTTACTACTTACAGTTATTAGACAATTACACAGTATAACAGTAATAAATATATTTTCCAAGTGAGCTATTTTAAAATAAGCTAGCGAATTAATTAACAGCTTTTATTTTGAATTATAAATCTAATCTATTAAAATGTTTAAAATTGGTCATTTACAAATTTCAAAACGATATACTTTCTCGTAAATATGTAATAAAATAAGTACTCGAGCTTACTCATATTCTAGATAGGATAATGTAAATATGGAATGTTTAGTGAAGACTGACAATGTGAGAGAAGAAAGTAAATATTTAATGTTTGCAGTGAAAACCGGATGTTTGGCAAGACAGGATTACAACTATTCCGAATAAAAAAATATTATAAATCAGAATGTTATTACTTTATAAAATGAAAGATACAGCTGCTATAAAGATAATATGTAGGGGTTATTGCAATAAAATACTGTTTACATTGTAGAATAACTTTACCCAATATGCAATAGCACCTTACTCAATGAAGGATGCATCGGAAAAAGCATGCCATTTGTACTTGTCGATCTACAGAGCGCATATGACCTGAGATGAATACAGCTAATCTGCTCTAAGAGGCCTCTTAAAATAGGACCTGTACGGTTCTGCGAGAGACTAGATTATACCGAAAAATACTTGTCACACAATCATGTAGGGTCCTTTAGATACGTAAATCTAACTTTAATCTAAAATCAAGGTAAAATCTTTAGGACGATACACATTTCGCTATAAATGCAAATTCATGGAATTCAATAAACCGGTAAGACGTGTGTATGTACATACGTACTCGACTTACAACATTATGCTACATAGATTTCGATACCGCAACAACGCACCGTAAACAATACTTGACAAGCTGTTGAAAGGTGACATTATAAAACTATGCAAGTCCGCCGGAACAAGGAAAATGCGGATGTGCTCATCAGGTTGATTTACTTCGCTTGTGAATGTCACGTGCACGAATGTAATAAGTTTGATATATCATATCAATATCATATAATATCATAGTCGATGTTACATAATCAGGCCGATCACCTAAGAATTGATCTGTAATTTAAATTACCAGCAAAGTGTAAAGGGGCGTGTTGAGTCCGTCGTCTCATAGACACAGCGACATACTACATACATGTATGCTTTGGGTAACAATTAAAATCCTTACGCTAATTGCACATTTTAATAAAACACGCGTTTATAATATTAAACTTAAAAATGTATCGCTTTTACAGCACTATTCAAATATATTACGAGATTTCAAACAACACGCGTAGGTACCTAATCTAACGTTACTAACTAAAGCCCAGTAGTGTTCCCTGTCGTCTCATCGCCGAAAACCGTATTCATCCAGATGTATAACATAAATATCTAGTGTGGCACTTGACTGTTTGTATACCTATTACCGTATCGCAGGTATAACGGATCCAACACCACAGGCATAGGTACCTATTAACTAAGTATAGTGAGCAACCATTCCATCGCCGACGACATCCCTCGCACTCCGACGCGGCTGTAAATGTAAATACATCCAAAATATACATCGCTTTAATTCCTACACTCGGAAACAGCGCTACAATTCGACAAGCGATATATCTGCGAGAATCTCACAGCCTCGCGGAGTCCGGGTCTGCGGGAGAAGGCAGACGGTCGATATCTGGTGACGTCGAGTCCGGTAAGGTAAGTTGCGTGAGCCCTGCTCAGGAGGCATGGGTTCAGCGGTGTGACGTCACGTACCTCCGTAACCAAATCACTTCCGCCCGCGCACGATGGCCTGCAAAGAGGCCACCTGGCTGAGCAGACTTGCGTTCTTTGACTCCAGGTTGTCCACCCTCTTTCTGTAGTCGGAGTTCTCTGATATCAGGATCTCAACTTTCCTTTCCAGCTGGTCCATGTATTCTTTCTTTTTGCGTCTGCTTTCTTGTGCCGAGATCTGTAACAAGTTGAAAGTGTCACATTCAAGCTACCGCTGGTTTGCTATAGCGAATCAATGCAGACAAACGAATTATTACCGTCTACCCCCACGAACGACCCCCCCAGACGGTAACACTTATGGCTATCTGCCCCCACGTATGAACGGTGGGGGCACACGGTAATACATAATTACCGTGTGCCCCCATTTCTCATACGATAACAATTGCTATTTATCCGGTTTTACCTTGTTCTTGATTTTCCTTCTGATTTTTTTTAGTGATTTCTCTTCGGCCTTCGTAAGCGGCAAACGCGTGGGGACAGGGTAGCCCTCCGCGAGAAGTGTGCGTTTCTCTTCTTCTGTCAGCATTAAAGTGCCCGTTGATCCTTTCTGGAATTTAAAAACAACACAATCAATAATCAATATAATTAACAACCCTCATAGCTCAGTTGGTAGTAGCTCTGCCTTCTGCGCTGTAGGCTGTGGGTTCGATTCCCACCCAGGACAAACATTTGTGTGATGAATATAAATGTTTGTTCTGTGTTTGGGTGTTGTATCAATATAGTACGTATGTATTTACAAAAAGTATTTAAGTATTCTATCCGCATTCTAATTCCAATATTACAAGCTATGCTTAGTTTGGGGCTAGATGGCGCTGTGTAAAATGAATATCCTGTAATATTTATTTATTTATATTTATTATTCTAAAATTGTTGAAAGTCTACAAAAACTACTGTGTATTAAATGCATTTTAATAGCGCCCAGGGTACTCCACAATTAAAAGAAGTTGCGAAGAAGAAATATTACGAGTAAAGGTATTTTGGGTACCAACGATGTTCATTTCTCTGCACACGGTCATTTGAGAGAAATGTAAGACATGTTTCGAGAAGAATATTGAACAGGAATGTGATTGATATAAAGGAGCGGACCGAAGAATATAAGGAGCTCTCTCTTTCAAAGGTTTGGTAGAAAACTCTTTAAGGGTTAAGCTCGCCTCTGTACATAAATGTTTCCCTGACATGTTTAAATCATATTTATGTGTACAATAAAGAATTACAAGATGGTTTGTGTGAGAGATGACACGGGCAAGTAAGGAGTGAGCGCTGAAATGACTCCCGAGGAAGAAAACATGTGCCGACCCCACCCCGTGCGATAATGATGATGATCATCTTCATTATCGCAGTCCACTGCTGGACGGAGGTCACTCCAAACGTGCACCACTGAGCCCGATCTTTAACCTTTCGCATGTGGATGCGAAAGTCTAAAGACAGAAAGCCAAGGTGGTCGACATACCTCTAAGGGTTAGCCGACTGACGTGTCAGTGGGCAACATTTTGCAACTCTAGTCAAGCATAGTATTGGACGGCTGAGTTGGAGCGACGAAATTGTGCAATTTTCAGCAAATATGTTCACCAGTTTTGTCACGCAACTCTCAGTCTTCTCGACATTACAAGAGGGACGTTTATCGGTTAGCTTACCGGCTGCGAGCTGATGAGCGGCGTGTTGATGGGTTGCCGCGAGTGCTGAGGCACGTAGAGATGAGCGCGGCGGGTGGGCGCGGCGGCGGGGGCGGGGCCTTCGCGGGCCGGGGACAGCGCGCCTTCGCTATCCGATGACGACGATAGGGACGATGGCGGCGTCGGTGGCAGGCTGAATCCTACCGACAACAGATCATCTCTATCAACCTATTTAGAGTCTATGATATGTGAAATGGCTTCAGCGATGATACCTTCCACAATACTGTAGCATTTCCTTTGAAATTAATTTATGTTCAGGATTGACGCTAGAACGCTCGTGTTTTGAAAACACGATTACATAAAATTATCTCGATGAAAAAAAAAAAACAAAGTTGACTCTAATTTGTACCAAAAATGTTCGCCATTTAATAAATACGCCCAATTAGGGCTTGAAACTTTGTACAGAAAATAAACACAGTATAAAGCAGACGGTCTGTCGTAAAAAAACAAAACCCTGTCCCGACCCTGTTAAAAGAGCTCTGGTAACCTTACTCGCTGCAGGAGCATAGTATTTATATAGATTTTTTTTTATTGTACGACGGGGAAGCGTTTGGCCTTAATCTCACCTGGTAACAAGTTGAGATAAGGCCGAAGGTGGAGGCGCACTTCACCCAGAATCCTCAACAAACTGAGGAACTGGCTATCTTAGCTCTAAATGTTCAAAGTTTTAGGTTACAGCTTAAACAATATTTACTGGTTTGGCATAAGACAAAAGACACGCTATCTAACTGCCTTCACAGATCTTTATGTTCTCTAAAATGTGACATAGGTAATGGAATATATTAAATTTAATTACATTTAGAATTTTAATTTTATTATAATCAATCAATTTTGTGTAAGTGCTACTGATTATATATTTTATATAGTTTAGATTGATTAGATTTTAGTCAAATTATTAATTGCTTTTTTTTTTGTTCTCACTAATTTAAATTATGATTGCATTGTATGTTTTATTTCTGTTTATTACAATTTATAGGTATTAATTGTTATAAATTATCTGTTCTATTTAATTTCAATTTTAATGTCAATTTTATTTTGTGAACTGTAATTTTAATTCAATCCCAATGTTCACCTAGTCGATATTAATTTATTTCTCAATTTAATTCTCTCTATATGTATGTGTATAATTTATTGTGTCCAAACACGTCCAAACGGGTTCTCAAAGGCCCCAACGGAAGACCAGCGTAGGCCTAACGCCTGCATAATTGCACCTTTCATAGTACTTACCTATTTTGTGTTTTTTTTTGTTGTAATATTTCCCAAATAAATAAATTGTCAAAAAAAATGCCGGAACAACAATTCTAGAATTGTTATTATGGCGACAGAATTAGGTAAGAAGCCAGGTGGACTTAATAAAGTCCTGCCACCAACCAAACCAAGCACAATGTATTGTACTCCCTATGGGGATCGAACCCGGGACCTCTGGATCTGAAATCCGTGGGTTGAACCACTAGACCGCGGTTATAAAGATATAGTGTTATTTGGCTGCAATATTCTGTGAGGCAGAAGTACTTTTTCATAGACAGGCTGCTCAAATAGTGAGCAGGAAATCCCTCTCGTAAAAGCGTCAACTAAATAGAAATCAACTATGCGCAAATAGATGCAGCAAAACCAACCTGTCCGTAATGAGAGGAAGATGAAGCTTACCTGATCCGCTGGAGGTGACCTTAATGGATAGTTTGTTGGAGCTGAGCGAGGTGGCGAGCCTCGGCGCCGTGTTGAGCAGCAGCTGAGGCACGCCCGCCGCACCCACCTTCTGCAGCACGGCTTGTGGCATGTGGATTGTACCGGTCTGGAACGAAAGTAACCCTTAGAAAGCCTGTTGAGAAAGAGAACTGTCGTGGCCAAAAAGGAACGAATATTGCCATAGTCAAAGTCAGAGTCAAAGTCAAAATTTCTTTATTCATTAAGATTTTTTAGGATCATTTTGAAACGTCAAATTTACCGCCTGTTCGGAATCGCGACCAGCACACAAGGAGAAAGGCAAGAACCTCGGGCCGGTAATTTTTTTTGATGATCCATTCAACATTTAGATACACAATTTGTTATTATATTCTAAGTAGATACATCAAAAACCTGAATACTTAATCTTAAAACATTTGTTATTACCTATCTACCTAATGGGCAATTTATGGGCCATAGGATTTAAGGGCTTGTGGACAAGAGCACAAAGCGCCCTTGAGTCCACGACGGCTCTCACTCTGGAGTTCTAAACAGACTATAATACTACAATATTATACTTGGTGCACTCCAGCCAGACGACCTCTTAAAGCCATCTGGCCACTTTACCGATTAGGTACATAATTTTTACTTTCCCAAAAATGTTAACCACCTCTGAGGTCTAGTGGTTAAACCCATCGATTTCAGATCCAGAGGTCCCGGGTGCGATCCCATGGGGAGTACAATATATTGTGCTAGGTTTGGTTGGTGGTAGAACTTTGTTTGGGTCCGCCTGACTAGCTACCACCATCTTACCTAATTCTGTCGCCATAACAACAATTCTAATATTGTTGTTTTACGGCCGCATTTAGGGGTATGATAGCCAGTTAATAAAAAAATAAATAATAATAAAATATCACAGGACATTAATTTTACACAGCGCCATTTAGCTCCAAACTAAGCATAGCTTGTAATATGGGAACTAGATTACGGATAGAATACTTAAATACTTTTTGTAAATACATACGTACTATATGATACAACACCCAAACACAGAACAAACATCTATATTCATCACACAAATGTTTGCTCTGGGTGGGAATCGAACCCACAGCCTACAGCGCCGAGGGCAGAGTTACTACCAACTGAGCTATGAGGCTTGTTAAAGTTCCTCAGTTTGTTGAGGATTCCGGGTTAAGTGCGGCTACCACCTTCGGCCTTGTCTCAACTTGAAACCAGGTGAGATGAAGGCCAAGCGAAACCCCGTCGTACAATAAAAAAAAAGTATCTTTTTCATGTTTTACGCAAACCCAAATAGGTTAATAACATTTGTTATTAACTGTACCTGCGTTTTAATTACCAGCCTTATACCTAGGTAACTGGTTTAATAGTCATTAAACAATATTCCATCTATAATTTCGTAACTAAGTTCTACAGTTTGTCAACATCATTATCTTCCTTCGAATTATCGTTTGAATTTATATACGCCTTGTTATCAGTTCGGCTCGTGTAACATAAAAATAAAAAATACATTTTCTTTCCCTAATTGTAAAAACAAATGCTGTAAGACTTGAGTATTTTTCTAAATTAATACAAATCGTTCGAGTTGAAATAAATACGTTAGTTACGCTGTGTACTTATAAGCAGCAGATAATATTATCTAACATTTATGGTCAGAAGGTTAAAACACGATGTCAAATGATTGGGAATACCGGAGCTTAGGAAAACCAGTTTCAGATTTATCATCCCACAGCCTATGAGCACGATGGTTTCCTTATTATTGGATCTTGATTCGACTAACAGATCAATTCTGATTGACAGATCGGTAAATATAGTTTTGGAACTCCTTATTGGCAACCCTAGTTCGTGAATAACTGGCAAAAGACCTTACAACCCTATGACACCCGAGTGACCAATGACTGTCATTAGTCGTAAAGGCGGCCATTGACGAGACGTCCATATGAAGTGAATCCAAACGGAAGCCTTCCGGATGGAAGCTGTCCAAATTTGAACCACACTGACTATGATTCCACCATTAGGTATGCTAGTTCAAGCATGTATCAGAAAATGATATGTTAGGAATATTAAGTCGGCACTAAGGAGTTGTGTTCACATTTTTATCTTTACCTAGATAGATGTCATTAGTGAAATCCTATAATTGGCTGACTGTCTCTGTATATGTTTTTTAAGGATTTTTTATAAGCTATTGGTATTCCGAAGTAAATAATTAAATAAACATTTTTTTTTTGTCAAAATGGAACATAGAAACATGTATAATAAATATGCTTTGCTCACGCGTACGTCTAGCTGCAACAATTGGTCAAAAATAGGTCGTTTTCTACACTAACGGGACGTATTGGAGCACTTCAAAATGACGACCATTCCGCGCAACGCCACGCCAACTGTCCATTTGGCATGGCGTGCTGGATGTTCATTCGTTTGGAAATCCAAATTGCGGACGCCGTCTTTAAAATGCCCATCATCCATCCATCAATATATATATATACCTTATTATAAATTCTGTTGGTTTATTTGTTTGTTTGTTTCCATTATCGATTAAACGTCTGATCGGTTTTTTATAATATTTGGAACGACACTCTTTGTCCTGGTAAGTACATTACTTACAGTACGTACAGTACAGTACATTTATTAAAAAGTAAAAGAATAAACCAAAAATGTCCAGTGGTTACTCTGTTCTCGGTTCTCAAACAACATTCGTTTAATTTACAAAAACATTAGTGACACTAAATTCTTGTCTGTATTTTTTTCAATTGTGCAACGGGAAAGTGCTTGGTGAATCTCACCTGAATTTCAAGTTATGATCTGAGACTGGCTATCAAAAGTGCCGGAAAACAACAATTTTAGAATTTTTGTTATGGCGACAGAATTAGGTAAGATGGTGGTAGCCTAGCACCTACAATATTGTACTCCCCTGGTGATCGAACCCGGGACCTTTGGATCTGACACCGGTAGGCTAACCACTAGACCACAAAGGCGGTTAAAAAAATTCTAGTGACATTTAAAGATTTTTTTTTAACTGAATTTGAAGAATTCGCATTAAGACTATGGCAAAAACCGAAACACTCACATGCAATACTAACCGTTTATCTCTCACGTTAAGATAGCGTCCAGATTGGTAAAAGTTGCTAAGTGACTCAAGTGACCTTTTGTTCTTGACCATGATGGTTGTTACATTTTTAGGGTTCCGTACCTAAGCCTCCGCTGTCTGTTCGAATCGTAAAAACACCGTAATACGGTTAAGATTAGCACAGAGTGCGTATTTCTAACAGTAAGAATAGGGCGCGTTCCGTAAGAAGAACCTTGCGTAGTGGTAGACGCTTTATGGGTCTATAATATAACAATGGTTTATCACAAGGGAGAAAATTACGTGGGTTTTTTATGTGTTATCGTAGACTTTGCTGTACTAAGTACCGGCACGGCTGCGATCGGCCTATCTATTACTAATTGTTGGACAATTTGATTCTAAATGACAACAACTAAGGTGAGATGCTGGGAGAGTATACACACTATGCTGTTGTCTTAGGCAATTTATGGCGGTTCTCCTCTGTATCAGAATACCTCAGAAGAGTGGGTAGACAATATTTTGACACATAATCACAGCCCTTATAAGTATATTACAGATAATGAACCTCTAAGAGTGCAATTTGGGTGACGTTAGTACTTACAACAGTCTGCTACGCTTAGTTTTTTTTTTATTGTACGACGGGGAAGCGCTTGGCCTTGATCTCACCTGGTTACTAGTTGAGATAAGGCCGAAGGTGGAGGCGCACTTCTCCCGGAATCCTCAACAAACTGAGGAACTGACTATCTTACCTCTAAATGCCGGAACACAGCAATTTTAGGATTGTTTTTATGGCGACAGAATTAGGTAAGATGGTGGTAGCTAGTCAGGCGGACTTAAACAAAGTCCTACCACCAACCAAACCAAGCACAATATATTGTACTCCCCATGGGGATCGAACCCGGGAGCGCTGGATCTGAAATCGGTGTAGGTTGTGATACCGTAGAAAGGTAAATACGAATGTGTGTGCTATCCTTACCGTGTGGTCAATGACATAGTCGAGGTGTGTGAGCGGTGCGTGGGGCGTGGGCGACGGCGGGCAGGAAGACGCAGGGGAATCAGGCTCTGACTTGGGCTCCTCTTTGACGTCCCGCAGCGGGGACTCGCAGGAACGTCGCCGGCTGCTCCACGCGCTGGCTGGCATGGCTGGGTAGCATTCGTCTTCCATGTCTGAGAATCAACAATACATGGAATCAGCTGCCGGCGTCTATATTTCTATTGTTTTATTACGACATTAAGACTTTCAATAAGTGCCATTTTATGGGAAATGTCGCTGCACCGTAGACCTTTTTGGTGCCAACGCAAGTTTCGAGATCAAGAGCGCATAAAAACACGCACCAGGCAGTTTATATCACATATAAACGGCCTGGTGCGTGTCGCACTTGTCGGACACATGTCCCTACATTTTGTTCACAAATCCTCCAACAAAATGTGTCAACATTTTGTTCGGGAGACTTAGCGTGAGTCTGCCAGGTGCGAATGCGGACTTCATTTGCGGGTTTCATTAAAACCTCTTTGAGGTTTGGAATACGAAACACTACCAGTAGGTACCTAGTTGTAGTTAGTAACTACAAATAGCTACCGAATCAACCGTAAAGCCAAAGCTATGCATTCAGACAACGTTTCTACAACAATTGCCACGATTACATAATTGAATATTAAACAGGGACGCATGATTGACTCATTAACTTGTGCCAGTTGATTTCTAGCACGTAAGTAACGCGAGCAATGCGGGGCGGGTTGCAAAAAAAAAAGTTATTGCAAAAAGTGGCAAAACAATGTTGGAAAAAAATTGATACGGCATATTTATTTTTATTATAACAAAAATACGCTATATTTCGTTTCATTAAAAAAAATAAAGGCAGAAATCGAATAGTTTTTAATGCTATGGTTTTGAATGCTGATGAGGTCATTAAAAAGATAATTTCAATCAATATACGTATCTTCATATCTGAACGGACGCACGTGCTTGATTAGTGAACTTGGCTTATCTCTGCAAACGTGAGTATCGAATAAACAAAACAAAACAGATCATTTAGAATTAGAACTATTTGGCGATTTTAGTTAACCGTTCATCTGTCTTTTGTATCCTTTACTTATCCAGTCTGCTGTATTCCCTAATACTTATTCATATACTTTTTAAGTTTCAGTTTACATGTGTACATCAATACTTCATATTAAAACTTTTATATTTACCTACCCTTAGCTTGTGTTTAGGCACTTATCTACCTCTTTTTCGATTAGTTAATATTTTCATTTTAATAGGTACCTACTATCGAATTTCGACCACAAAGTCAAAGTCAAAAGTGTGTTTATTCAGTATTATTTTTTGGATCATTTTGAAACGTCAAATCTACCGCCATTTTGGAATCATGACCATCACATAAGGGGAAAGGCAAGAACCATGGGCTAGTTAGTTTTTTGATGATCCATTCAATAGTTTGGTACAAAGTTTTAATAATAGAAACTTTGGTTTATACCAAAGTTTATCTGATTTCATGATCATATCTTTGCAAAAACTCAATGTTTTTTAATAAATGATAATAAATATTACAGAACATTAATTAGACACAGCGTCATCTAGCCCCAAACTAAGCATAGCTTGTAATATGGGAACTAGATTACGGATAGAATACCTAAATACTTTTTGTAAACAGATACGTACTATATGATACAACACCCAAACACAGAACAAACATCTATATTCATCACACAAATATTTGTCCTGGGAATCGAACCCACAGCCTACAGCGCAGCAGGCAGAGCTACTACCAACTGAGCCTGGAGGCTTGTTAAAACTCAGTTCCTGTGAACATGTTGTTCCCGAGACTTGTCGCCACCTCATCCATCCCACATTCATTTTATTATTCAAATCACGATCAATATTGTCGTAGTCTTGTAGAAGTGAACCTGGTTACTTAAAATTGGAGTAGGCTTGAAGGGTTACTTGGGGAGAAATGAGAAGGACCACCAAAGTTAATCTTGGTGGTTCTGCAGATTCCCTTATAGATGGCGGTACTTTTCGCTGAGCGAAAATCGCATCCGTTGTTCCCCGTCTCGGCACGAAACCGAACTGGTTTTGGGTTATCTCACATTCCGGTCTCAGTCTTTTATCTACTACTTTCTCCCTAACATTTATACAGTGTGACATGAGCTTTATTCCTCGGTAGTTGCTACATTCTTGTAAATCACCATTTTTGATGGGAAGAACAAAGTCTGCCTTTTTCATCCATCCACTTTCAGAAACTTCCATAGCTCAACTGGACTAACCGTTCTTCCAGTTTTCAAACTTTGGACTGCCATTCGAACTTCTTCTACTAAGCCCAAGTTGGTACGTACTTCATCTAACTCTCCACTCCAATCATTCTCTTCGATCATTAATAGTTCAAAATACCTAACTCTTCCACTGATCTTTTATTTCTTCATCATCCGTTAAAATTCTTGCAAATACATCTTTTATGCATTTGATGTGTATGGCATCCATAGCATCCTTCTCTCCATCTTTCGCTAAGCGGTATCTTTTTGATCGACTTTTCAGGCTTTTCAGGTTTTTGTACCGATTGTCTTGAACGCCTTCTGGTGGTTACCTCTCTAGCTTTCTTTTTACTTTCATCGTAGTCCATTATTTTCTGCTCATTCATTCTAAGGTCACTATTACTCAAATTCTTCCATTCTTAACACGCATTCTTCTATTTTTAAAATTTTTTGCACATCTTCATTCCACCACCATGTATCTTTAACGATCTTTCCCTTGCCTTTTCACTCACCAAAAACATCCTTCGCTACACTCCTTGTAGGTAAGTGTAGGTACTCGTTAGTATATACATGCTCCTAACCATAACACGGTAGGTATATACATGTAATAACAGGATAGGAAGGTTCTCGCCATTTATACTCACATCTATGATGAGGACTCAAGATAGTAAAATTCAAAACACATTAAAACCTATACCATAACTTTAGGTAGACCCAAAACCATATCCTTTAGGTAGGCTAGGCGGTAGAAACCCGTCTACCAAATACATTATAGAACCTTACATATTTAAACTTGAAGCGGTCACCTTTCGCTTTAACTAGGTTATCTAAAAACCTCGTGTCTTTTGATAAATTTACGGATCAACATTGTAAAGTAGGTATTTCTACTCAGGGTCATCATCATGTCATCGCCCACTAGTGCATCCGAGTCGAAGGCTATCACGCTGCACCGTATTCTTCATGATAAGACTAACAGAAGAGAGCCACGACGATCGGGTTTTCGACTCTTGAACTACGATCAGCTTTTCGTTTCGGTAGGTAGGTAGCTATATGATTTCGCACGAACTTAACTGAGTATGATGATGGGAAAGCTCGCTCCATCGTAGACCTCATCCTTGCCCAGGAAAACCAAGGTCAAGAGCTAACCCATCTTCTTAACAAAAATCTTACACATCGTAATACCGATTTTCATACAATATGAGTCTTCATCTAGGCTCATTTTCATAATTTATACAGATGAAACAGTAATGTAACAACAGACATTTGGGTGTGATGTAATCGGTGTTCTGAAATGACGCCATTGCTGGACAAAGCTAGGCACCAGCTGCGAAAACTATTCGCACTTAGGTATTGTGCTCTACATGTTACAATATTGTGTAGGCAAATAGGTCATAAGTCAACAATCAATGCAATGTCAATGGATAATGTGGATAAAATAGACCGGCGCATGTCGTTTCAAGTTTACCTAGTATTTTTATCATTAGAGGTATTAAGGGAAGTAACAGGCTCACGACTTTTTCCCTTTTCTTCGAGGAATCACCTCTGTCACAGCTCAGAGCGTGGATCATATGAGGTTCACATACTAGGGGAAGTCTGTTGTATGTCCAAACTTACGTTCGGAACATGCCCACGGTTTGTAAGCAGCTAGCATTCGATACGTGACACCTGTTTTAGTTTTCAAATACGAAATCTATACCTATAAAAAATAAACCTATTGAAATAGGTAACTTTTCCCGTATTTAGTTTAGAGTTTTTTTATTTTTTTATAATGTTGCAAGATGATTACCGGTAGGTTGGCAAGACCATGGATTGCGATTGGAACTTACCGTCAACTTTGGTATGGTGCGGCGAGCAGGGTTCGGATTCTCCATCTGAGTGTAAGCTGTAAGAGTGTTCCGTCTTGATAGGTGCCGCGCCCAGAGCAGCGTCTGTCATGAGCCTGTCGTGAAGGACTACGCCAAGCTTACAGTCCCGTTCGATCATCCAGTCATCCATATCCTCGTCCTCGTCTAGTACGTCTTGCATATCCTGGAAAGACGTAAGATTCTCTTTAGAAATAGGTAAGTTTGTTTTGTTCTCTGTTTGTTGAGGATTCCGGGTAAAGTGCGCCTCCACCTTCGGCCTTATCTCAACTTGTAAACAGGTGAGATGAAGTCCAAGTGCTTACCCGTCGTACCAAAAAAAAAAGTTTACTAAGTATAAGTATCCCGAAGACAATAACGTATATTGGGAAGATCCATAAGCTCAGTAAAAAATAATTTCATTTTATTTGAAAGTAGGTTGATAATATGTTACGGGCTGCTAATAATGGAGTCTGTAATGGTCGAAATTACACAGTAAAATTTAAAAATACAAACGTAATGTAAGTTTTCCGCACTCTTTCATTGTAAGTGATCATTCATAAACTACATTGTCAAACAGCACACTCAACCGTGCGCGCAATTCTGAATCCAATGTTTTCTCTTCACGTATCCATGTAGGCAGACAGTATCCAGTATACATACCCAAGCAATATTGTGCTATCAATCCACTTGTTCAAAGCGCAGAGCCAACGAACGCCTAACTGGCTTCATGCAGAGAGACAATTTGTTATCGTCTATCAATCTCTATGATAGCTTACACAAGGCTGGGCGGATTAATAGACATCTATCTGTTCTATTCCATGATGCTATATACCTCAAAAACCAGGTTTCTGAATGATTATGAGGTATAGCATTAGACACCGTAATAAGCGAATTTAAAAGAGAATCTATTAAATAAATGTTGACTATCTTGTAGCCTATTTTTAGCTCGCTCAGATGAGTCACGATCACAAATAGGTAAGTGACAATAACATAATCGATTTTGGTCCAGACGCAAAAATAAATCCGAAGCCTCTTGCTTCAGGATATACAAAAATATAAAAGCTCAACTCTAACATGCTGTTTAATTATCTTATCTACATATACATCTATATATTTTTCGCATTAATTTAATTGTGACTGGTCAAGTGTCTGTTTCTGATGTCATAATAATATGCATATGTAAATAAGCATTTTAACTGTTTGTCTGTTTGTTCCGGAAACATTCAATTTCAGAAAAAGCATTACTGATTTTGATGGGACTTTCACTGGCGCTATTCTGGTGAGGCTACTCTACAACAATCTGGTATAAGATGTTTTAGAGTAGCTAGCTGCACTAGATTTTTTTAGAGCAGGGAAATTCATGACGGGAACTACATCCCGTGTAGTCATGCAACTTCCACCAGTACGTTTAAAACTAGATTAAAAAAGTGGTTACTAGTCAATGTTTTTTATAGTTATATAGTTTAATTAATTTTATTTATTACCAGAATTGAGAAATTTATTTATTGAAATATTATTATAATTAAATTTAATTATTATTATTATATCAATAGAAGGTATTTATTGTACCAAATTCTTTCTGACCTGTAACTAGTGGTTATCAATAAATGATCTATATCTGTATCTGTATGAAATAAGGGGTCAGTACCGCCAGTTGATCAGAAGACCTTCACCGTTGGGCGACTCGGCTTGGTAAATTAAATAGCGAATAGCGGAGGCAACGAACGGCCGCCGCCGACGCCGCCGAACTCGGTCGCTGAACCCGACACACGCTCTCAGACTAACTGATGAGCTTCCGAGCAACACTATGGTCAGCGACCACATTCTAATTTGCATCACAAAATTTCTCAAAAAAAAATTGGCGACATAGCAAGCAAGTGCCTTCAACAATAAAAAACATTACCCAGGTATGTAACATCAAATCAAAACAGCTTATTTACCTGCTAGGTGCTTTAAAACACTTAACTTGAAACACCCAGGTATTTAAAGTTGCACTGCACTAAACTATGCAGTGCACTAAAGTTACTTTTAAAATCTTTATACACCTTATTCACCTGGGTGCATTAAGTTTACTTTATATCAACTTTTATCGTATAAAAATCAAAATATTGCGAATTAGTGGCGTTCGACATTACAATTGATATATTTGTCACCAATATGTGCACTGCAGAGTTTTATCCGTATACCTATATAGCTTGCTGCATTTATTATGAAGAAGCTCTTTTGGTGTTGAGGTGATTTTGATGCTTCAGTCACCAAGACAGGCAAGGCACACAGTCATTTACGGTGTTTCGTCCGCATAATGGTCTGGTGATCGCGAAATGATTTAGAACCTTGTTTTGATTTCAAAACTTTCTTCAGTCTTCTCTGCTCCACGACATTACAAACCTGATCCAGATCTGATTTAGAGGCTTAGACATTGTTGAGATTGTAATCGCCAGAATATTTTGCTTGGGTCAGTGAATTTATTTTTGGGAAAGAATGAGAGAGATAGGCTCAACATTGCCTTCCTATGTTAGCTCGATGGGTACCTAACCTGTGAAACACTCACGGTGTGTGTTTTACATAGAGTGCGAAACGCGCGGTATACCTACCCAACGAGTTATTTTTTCTTCTGAAAAATTCAAAGTTTTTGGCAACATTGAACCTCGGTTTTACTGTAATAAATATTTTGTTACTCTACTTTATTATCATCCAATTCCAATTACAAGTGTAAAAATATTAGAACAATTCTATTGTGTAATAAAAGCGTCTTACTACAATGTTTATTTAGATATTACTCATCGCATATAGTTCAAATCACCTACCCAATTTAACTAATATAACTTCACTAAAGTAGGTGCATATCTAAGTAGTTAAAAATCCGAGTTATTTTCTTATTAGCCGGGAGATTACGCTTACATGTTTTTGCTTAGTAACAAATTGATTTATTTTATTGCAGTTGCAGGCTGCAACTTGCAGCTAAGCCCGTGAAATTTAGCGTTAGACATAGTTATACACAGGAGCAACATTCTTTAGGCTTTATAGTTATCAAAGCATGATAATTATAACGAATACCTAAACGCGGTCAAGGCATTGCTACGATCGCACTGAATCGCTTGGAGTCTTATGAAAAGTCCGCGAAACAATGCGCCATACATCTGAATCTCGGGCAGGGCCTTTGGGTGAATACGCGTTGTCTTGAGTTATATGAATATACATTGGAATATATACTTGGAATACATATATATACACTCATAATTATATTATAAATTCGTTTTGGCCAAAACTTCGCACGCGTGGTAGGCAAGGTAGAAAAATTGCCTTATAAAAATTGCCTATGGTCGTCTTGTGGGTACAATCTATCAAATCTCATTGCCCTTCAGTCGTTTAGTCGTGTATAGCTAACAAAAAAACAAGCAATCAAAAAATAAAGTTGATTTAAAAATATTAGTATGGACTATGGCTTGTGGAGGTATTGGATTCGAAATGGGGGGATAAAATTCTGCATAGTGTCTCACCTTATTTCAAGTTATGATAAGGTCGAAGGTGGAAGTGCACTTCACCCGGAGTCCTCAACAGACTGAGGGAGCTGACGACCATGCATTTGTAATTCATATAACTAGTACAGACAGAGTCAACTCCTATACATAGTTCTGATCTGCGAGGTAAGCGATGACTAGAGAAATATTTCTCTTACTTAGGCCTTACGTATTTGAAACAAAATAATTTTGCAGTACTAAAATACCTAGCTAAGGTATCAAGGGACACTCACAAGCTTCTCGAACACCCCATCACTACCGCACTCTACTAACACATTCACTATCTACTACCGCATTTCGCGGTAGATGCTATTTTTGGGAATAGATTGAATTTTAGCAACTATTCCCAAACTAAACGTGCTAAGCGCTTACCAACATTTCGATAGGTGCTGTTAGTGGGAATAGGTTAGGTGCGAAATAAATTGGTGCTATTTTTGGAAATACCTTTTATAAACTTGGACACCTTTCCGGCTAGCGGAATCGACTTTAGTTTACGAGTGAAGGGCCATTACTTTCACCAGACAAGCCATGCATGACTAATCAATCTCGATAGAATTTCTGCAAGTTGCAGCTAACACCCAAACATTGAATTAGAAAGTAAGAACAAACACTTTACCTACTTTTTAGTTATATATCATACCTAAAAGACAGGCAAACGCGTAAACCAAAATCAAACGCGACAATTGTGCAGTAAAATATATACGTTCAAGACGTTCTTAGCTATTTACTTAATGCATACCTACTGAAATACATTGCACATAGGTTAGTTACACATGTAATATTAACGTACTAATCATCATTCTGACCACTATCCCACGCTAGGTGTGGTCGGCACAACATGACTTCCTCAAGGCCAGGTTTTGGTTGAAATTCTAAGAAGGCGCCTGGCTGACGTCAATTTTCCTTGGGAATGGCATGGAAATTGGGAATGGGCATCTGTGGTCTAGTGGTTCAACCCACCGATTTCAGATCCAGAGGTCCCGGGTTCGATCCCATGGGGAGTACAATATATTGTGCTTGGTTTGGTTGGTGGTAGGACTTTGTTGAAGTCCGCCTGGCTAGCTACCACAATCTTACCAAATTCTGTCGCCATAATAACAACTCTAAAATTGTTGTGTTCCGGCATGTAGAGGGAATATAGCCAGTTCCTTAGTTTTAAGGATTCTGGGTGAAGTGCGCCTCCACCTTCGGCCTTATCTCAACTTCTTACCAGGTGAGATGAAGGTCAAGTGCTTAACCGTTGTACAATAAAAAACAAAAAAAAATTGTGTGGGATGAGCAAGGGATTTAGTTAATTTAGTAGGTAAAGATAACGGATAAAGAGGGATGAGCTTACCTACGTTTTGCCTAAATAAAATGACCTATAATGTATAGCAAGTACCACAAATAATAAAATGTTATTTGCACGTACAAGAATTTTAATTTAGTGTACATGCATAATTTATATCTTTCTACCTTTCAGAATGATAAGTATCTTTAATTCTGGATAATCTGTCGCCATTTAGCACTATCAACCAGTAATGTTTTTTGTGAAACACCGCTTAGATTAGGTACGTTCCAATAACATTGCTTTACAATAGGTACTTTATATCTTACCAAATTTTATGCATTTTCAAACACGGCTTTTTACTGACATAGGTATGCCAGTCAATGTCAATGTCAAGGTCAACACCAATTTAGTTTCAGTTTTCCCAGGGAACCATCATCAGGGTGACACATTATCATCGAGCATGTTTTGAGAGTGAAATAATTTTGATGTTCAAGAAATAAATTATTAAGTAAAGGAATAATATTATAATAAATAGACCTATATCTTGGTGCATAGGTATATTCGTTTGTACATCGCCATCCTTGAAAGTCGTTATTTATTTTTATTTTACCAGTGACGCTTAAATTCAGTTTCTGCTATCTGTATTTTGTTATGTTATTTGTAAATGGTGATAAATAAAGAGTTATCTATCTATCTAATACTTAAATAAATAATATTATACCTACTACTATTTCTAACTAAGTGGTGTCAAATTATGATAATGCTGAAGGTGGAATGCATTTCACGCGGAATCCTCAACGGACTCAGGAACTGGTTATCTTACCTCTAAATGCCGGAACACAATTTAGAAATGTTTTATGACGACAGACTTAGTTAAAACGGTATTAAGGTAGTAGAATGTCGAAGTCAACATTTCTTCATTAAAGTAAGATTTTTTAAAGATCATTTTGAAACGTCGGTTGTCGGTCTACGATAGGCGGACTTGAAACAAGTCCTACTACCAACCAAGCACAAGTTTGTACTCCCCTGGGGATCGTACCCGGGAGCTCTGAGTCTGATACCGGTGGGCAGACTCTAGACTACAGCGGTCATAACGCTTAAACATTGCACAAACCGGATATGCCATTATAAGACCAGTTTGGCCATTGCAGGCAGACACAGCCTCACAAATAGCGTGCAGACAAGCGTGCGAAATGATGAAACTATCTAAAACCGGTCCTAGTCCCGATTCTCAAAGTCGATCGTTGCATAATCGACATCAAAATATCACACACGATATATTGATTTGTGTCGCAAGGCTTATTGTTCCAAATTTAAATTAAACGAGGCGCTGACCGCGTACAATGCAAGAAGGTAACTGGCGGAACGAACCTCAAGAAAAAGTTTCAAGTGAATGTGCTCGCGATATTTCACGATGAAAGTAATAATTACATGGTTACAATGTTATGTAGGTGCACATAAGAACTGTGAGTCGTAGTTTGATCTAAACAATTTATTGTTCGTGAGAGCATCGCGGGCAGAACAATCGTCTGTGCGGAGTGTTATCTTACTCCAACTACTTACACAGTTATGTATGACTAGCAAACGCCCGGAACTTTTCCTTCATCCCGTAGGACTTTCCCAAAATCGTGTCTTATTGCACGCCTATACCACGAAAGGAGCTACTCTAAAAAATCTAGTAGGGGTTTTTTTTGGGCAGAATCCTAAATATCTTTCTAAAATAAAAGAAGGCAAAGCTACTCTTTATAACATCAGCTATCTGCCAGTGAAAGACCCATCAAAAAAGGTACAGCCGTTCCGGAGATAAGCCGGTACAAACAGACAGACAAACATTTTATTTATTTGTGTGGGTGTAGTCTGTATGTGTGCAATGTAGATGGCAACAAGCATTTGTTATAACGAAACGTTATAGCTTTAAATTAAACACATTAATCAATTATCACCGGTTAGCGACGCGGCTGCAGTTCTTTTATTGCATTTCGATTCTCGACGAATGCCGCAATCAAGCTTGAATGCGTTCAACATTGCTATCCCGTTTCAACAACAAGAATCGAATTACTTACCAAACTTTAAGACATATCTAAACTGAATATTTTTAGCGTTCCGTACCCAAAAAGTAAATCAGGACCCATTTATTTAGCCTCCGTCAGTCTATCCATCCGTCTGTCTGTCTGTCAGTGGACAGTATCTCATGAACCGTGACAGTAGGACATTATCAGTTTTATTTTATTGTACGACGACGCGAAGGTGCCTGGCCTTCATCTCACCTGATTTTCAAGTTAAGATAAGGCCGAAGGTGAAGCGCACTTCACCCGGAATCCTCAACAAACTCAGGAACTGGCTATCTTACCTTTTAAATGCCGGAACACGACAGAATTTGGTAATATGGTGATAGCTAGACACGCGGACTAACCAAAGTCCTAACACCAACCAAACCAAGCAAACAATATTGTACTCCCCCTTGGGGATCGAACCTCTGGATCTATCACCGGTGGGCGAACCACAAGACCACAGAGGCGTACAACAGAGGCGTCTCAAAAAGAGTTATATTGCCGCTATAACAACAAATAATCAAAATAAATTTAATTCACGTGATTTTTTGTCTTGATATGTGGGTCGGAACCTTTGGTGTTCATGTCCGCACTCGGCCAGTTTACTATAGGCTAATGCACCGTCTTCTGATTCTGAATCCAACACAGTTATTACGATATTTTTTGAGATGAAAAAAACATTACAAACCATGATTTTGTGACATTTAAATCAGACAAGGATCTGGTCAACGAATCCGAGTGTGACCTTAGTGTTGAATTTCTGTTAAGAATTTTATTGTACCTACTCGGAAAGGTTGAGAACATTTGCACATATTTTGTTATTTATAGGCAAGAATTATGTAGGAGCGTAATCACTGTTGCCCGGAATGCAAGGCTGTGGAAACGTCCTTTCCAAGACCGTTTGCTTTGAGTGAACGTAGCTTCATAAAGAAAAACCATGTAAACGTTTGTTTATTGTAGGGCAGCGCTTGGCCTTCATCTCACCTGTTGGGTATGTATGATAAGGTTGAAGGTGGAAGCGCACATCACCCGGAATGCTCAGCAGACTGAGGAACTGGCTATCATAACACATAAATGCCGGAGCACATCAAACTTGACAAAATTATTTTATGAGAAATGCCAACGGTTTTACAGTTTACACTAAGCTTTGAACAAGTGGGTCTGTCTTCATAGGTAGGTACGACTTCTCATGTGGAATGTGAAGAACTCGTTAAATTGTATGTCGCGTGAAACGGGACGTTCGACATATATTCGGTTCAGGGAAGTAGTTGGCTCAACACTTAAATATAATAGTTATCGGTAATAGTAAGCATATTATTTATTTCTGAAACCTACACCTATTACACACACCTAGTACACATATTTATTCTGTGGCCATGGTTATGATGTTTGGGTTTCTTGGTTGATTCCTCAAGACCCGTCAAGTCGGAAACTATTATGACAGATTGTTCGGTAGACTAAGACCTACATTTTTTACACTTTGCAAGGATCCATTCCGATATGAAAACAGAAAAATATTCAGTAACAAATCGACACGTGTTCCGCCTCTACTCGAGGCATCCATAGGAAATATATTTTCGCGTAGACAAACCTGCGACGTGTTGCCTTCTTACGTACCTACGTACACAACAAATTAATCTTATGTAGATACATCAGATAAAGTATGGCTCTCGAAAACTATAGGTATATCCTCGCTTGAAAAAAAATTATGAACGTTATTCATTCGAAAACCCACGTCTAGATTTTGCCGGGCACGCTCCGCAAATTCCCTAAAGCGGGTCTCAACTCAACTCGAGTGAACGTCTCATGAAATATCAACCGGCGAGGAATGGGAGCATTTTTTGTAACTACTTTCACCAGTCGCGGCGGCGGCGGCGGCGGCGGCGGCCGATACCTAGTAGTGGAATTGTATCCGGTTCGCAATACCGTTCGCGTATCGACATTATCTCGATCGCCTGCCATTGCGTTTTGAAGCTGTGCTGGATGAACTCAGGTTAAAATCCATAGGGGTGGGGGCAAACGTAAGAACGTCTTTCAACTAGGAATAAACAACCTTGGGTCCGTGGGGAGCCGGCGCCCTCCGGGTTTTCAAAAATATTGCGGGGCTTTTGATTGAGGCGACACGTGACCCAAGGGCTGGCTCTTATTTAGGCCAGCGAATTAGCATAGCTATTCAGCGTGGCAATGCAGCCAGTGTCTTGGGCACGCTTCCGTCTGGTACTGGTCTGGAACAGTTGAGTTACCTATAGGCCGTTTGTAACGGTCCTTAGGTAATCTGACTGATTCCTTTGTACATAGTTAGTTTAATTGTACTTTTTATTGAATAAATATTGTCACTAAGAATATGTTTCATCTTTCTGCATCCCGTGCTTATCCCAGACATGAGTCGGCACAACACATTAGGAAGACCTCCATTTATAAGTCTAAGGGAACTTAGATTTTTCACTACCGCCCTGAGTATTTTTTAACCGCCTCTGTGGTTTAGTGGTTCGCTCACCGGTGTCAGAACCAAAGGACCCGGGTTCGATCCCCAGGAGGAGTACAATATTGTTCTTGACTTTGTTTAATTCCACCTTGCTGGCTACCACCATCTAACCTTATTATGTTGCCATAATAACAATTCTAAAATTCTTGTGTTCCGGCATTTAGAGGAAAGTTATCCAGTTCCCTCAAGTCTGTTTTGAGGATTCCGGGTGAAGTGCGCTTCCATCTTCGGCCTTCTCATAACTTGAAAACCAGATGCGAAGAACTTGACCTTCTTCCTATCTGGTTTTCAAGTTATAACATGCTTCCCCGTCTAACAAAAAAAAAAAAGTGACATTTCTGAACATTTTAAACCATCAATGTACCTACGTTTATACTGAAGTATTAATACTATATAATGAACAATTACCTGCCGAAACTTTATTCAGTATCGTTTTTTTTATTTGTAGGTTTCCGAGCTCTTTTATTAAACGATGCCCCTTGCATTATACCCTTATTACGCCCAGTTACTCTCATTAAACTTGTCCAAGCCGCCGAAAAGACAAGAATATAATGTGTTGAAATTATACCGAAAGTTGGACACTGTCTTGTCAATCAGTTAACTGAACAGTTTTTTAATGTATTTAGCACACGAGAAGCGATTCATTGCATGTCGGGTGATATGAATTTTCCAGAATCAGGATACTGCAATTTTTTTGTACCAAGTTCGTAAACGCACGCTCTACAACTCACCAAAATTCAATCTTAATCTGACGAGTTGACCGTAACAAATAAGAAACGTGTAGAAGACTAATGAACGACCAAATCATCAAGTATTATTTTTACTTAATGAAAAAGTGATCACGTAGGCAGATGGAATCGCAAATCGCGATAAATTCAGCCGAAGTTCAGGCGCCATGCTAATGTTTTCCTGGAAAAGGAGAATAGGTTTGAGCGTCCTCTTTCGAGGCTACGCTTAAATAAACATAGGCCTTTGATAACATGTCAGGATCAGTGAACTGTGAGTAATGATGGCGGAAATTAATAACTGATTTGTTTTAAATATTATCTTGGAATAACACAAAAAGATAAGTACCTACAGGTTAATGCAACCACTGGGCCCCGATTCTACTAAACCAATCGCTTCACTATGACAATGTTACCGTCGCAGAATTGCCACTATATTGCCTTTCGGTACCCCGGTGGCCATTCTAGTCGGAATTGGAGACGTCACGAGACGTGGAGTATTACGATAGAATTATCAGTTAAAAGTAACTTGATTATATTAACTTAAAGTGTATTCCTACCAAACCTACTCAAGATGTAAAATGTCACACCGTGTCACAAAGTACCTATACTTCCTAACCTAAGTTCAAAATACGCGACCACGTGTATTTTGAACATATTTCATGCAGGGCGTTTTCGTCAATATTTGTGGACCAAAATATATGTCGTTTATGTGTCTTTCGTGAGCGCTTTCTGCAAGCCCTCGATGAGTTTTTGTGATAACACAATCAAGTTAGAAAATAAAAGAACAACCGTCTGCTACGCTACAGGTATAAACCAAAAAACAAGTGAAAGCAATAAGTAGTATATATTCCATTCCAAGCTAGATATTTCAGGAGAGTGATCAGTAATGCATTCTTTAGATTTTTACCAGTCTCGCGCGAAACAAGTAGGTTCCAGCCTGCGTGCCAAATTAAATTACTATTCAATCTGTATCCTGACTAGAAGGAAGGGGGAAAATCTGTTGCGTCTAACAGCCTCTGAAATACAAGGCCGATCCAACTGGAAAATTGGACGGAGGCGGGTAAAGCAATGGAACGCGATAATGGAAAGTGTTCGGTAACACAATTACCTATTTGCCTTATTTATTGCGTAATGGCATGGTTCTGTTTCAGATTTATAAACCTCATAATATCGTAACTGCCTATTACTTCCAAAAATAACATTTTTGTGGGTATCATTTATGATACCTACACCACAGGTCATATGGGCTCACGTAACTTATAGTAGGTAGTACGGTATCTCAACTGCAAATCGCACAGATCATGTACTCAAGATTATATAGGCTTCTACATAGCTCATTGAAGTACAATAGTAGGTCATAGTCGCAGACATTGACCGTGGACAGGCGGTAGATTTGACGTTGCAAAAAGAACTTTAAATAATCTTACTAATAATGAGCATGACATCGACTTTGGTGGCCCATAGTAAGCCATGCAGTGAAAAAGGGGCTTTAAAAGTGTCTCCTTCGGGGCCAAGCGGTTACTCATCGACAACACCCTTGATACCTTGTATATTTATGCTCATCGCATAGGTAGCATTTTTATTCGAACAATAAACTTTGCGCATCCAATATCATGGCACATTTACTCTGTTGTGTTCGCCTTATCAATCATCTGCAGATAACAACTTACGCGCAACATTTTCATTCATGCATCCCACACGTTGCATGTTTTGATAGGGTTTATGTACGTAGCAAGAACGGAAATTGCTCGCGATCGAAAGCTATCGTTGGCGAACCCCGGCTTGCGCCTGTATCTATGTTGGTCATACGCCTCATTTATAACCGAGGATTTCTCTTCTCTACGTCTACTCTTTCTTGGGTCGGAAATTGCAGTTGATATATTCAAGAGAGGTAGATAGAAGTAGGAAGCGTAGAAGAGGACGACCAATCAAAAGGTGGAGCGATGACATCGTAGCGTAGGTGTGGCCGATATAATCTCTGGACAAGAGCAACAAAACACAGAGAAATTCGGAAAATCTTGGAGGAGGCTTTTACCATACACAATTAAAGGTTAGGTTTAAATATGTAGATAAAGACAAGATTTGTAAGAAAATAAAACGATCAGTAGATTTGTTTTATCTTATTATTCAGGAGCATATCACATTCCTTGGATACAAAATTTCACGACGCTCTTCACGCCGCGAAGGAGAGATGTACCGCCACATTGTCAGAATCAAGTTACTTCCACAGGGGAATCACGACCTTCAGTAATGAGGAGGATTCATAGATGTGTTCAAAGAGTCTAATTCTTAGGTTGAGGTTGAGCCCACCATGGCCAATAGAATAGAAGAATAGGTTCCTAATGTTTACTTATGAAAGCTCTCCACCTACACCCTTTCAGTCTCTATTTCCATGTTAGGTACAGATACCAATTCACATTGATGACGTCAAAGCCAAGTACATACTACGTTTTCAGTGGTTCTGGTCTAGACAAAATTAAAAGCATGCGCGTGACGTCATCACTCCCACTCTAAACCATTCCCTCGGAAAAATGTACCTAACTTATGTAGGCAGTTGGCATTTGATATTAGCGTGGGATGGGAGGTAGGTTGAAGGCATTAATGTTACATATAAGTAACTTTCATAACATTCAGCTGAACTTTTTAACAGAAAAATGAATTAAATTTTTCTTACACGAAATGGGTCCGCTTGATCTCGAAAATGTGAGAGAGGTCTACATGGAGCCAGCTGAGGTACAACCCGAATACCATAATGGATATATACCTATGTTAGCAGTTAAATTATTTATAAATAAATACTTACCTACCTACTGGCAATTATCTGCTGCATTCCGTCGGGAAATATATAATTTTATGGCTTTGAAACATGAAATGTTATTGTAAGTTTAAATATTTATGTCAAGATATTGTATCATAATATATCAATAACAAAATCAAATTATTTAAGGATTCTGTCGCAACTTCTGTGTTTCCTCTGGTCAAGAAAGGGATAAAATCTTCATTGTATACCTTTCTTGTAAACCCAATAGGAAACTTTTTATATCCATTTTACTAAAACCATTATAGAGTTAGCAAAAGCTGCCAAATACCTCAAATAGAAAATTGTTACCTATTATACCTGTAGGGCAATATACTCGTATATTTTGATCTCTCGATCGCTTTTCAAATAGGTACATTTGGAAACTTGGTAACTGGAGAATGTAGAAATAAGAAAGACCGTAGATGCGTCTTTTATTATTTATTTATTGTACGACGGGGATGCGCTTGGTCTTCATCTCACCTGGTTACAAGTCGAGATAAAGCCGAAGGTGGAGGCGCACTTCACCTGAGGAACGGGCTATCTTACCTCTAAATGCCGGAACACAAAAACATTTTTTTTGAATTTTTATTATAGCGACAGGCCGACAGAATTAGGTAAGATGGTGGTAGCTTACCAGGCGGACCCAAACATAGTCCTACCAACCAAACCAAGCACAATATATTGTAATCCCCTTGGGGATCGAACCCGGGACCTCTGGTTCTGTAATCGGTGGGTTGAACCACTAGACCACAGAGGCGGTTTTTAGTCTGCGATGACGTCACCTCTGTGTCTCGTGAGAATTGCGAACGTGTTTCATTTTTCTCAATTTTCCGCCATGCCCTGCTTACAGCCTGCGACAGCTAGATAGCGGGATGAATTGCTTTTATGAAGGAACTAGTAATGTAGGGTACGTTGTTGGTAGTTCTTATTTCTGAATTCAATTGACAGATCACAAGATACATTTCTGGTAGGTTCATTTGTTGGCACACACGGTTGAATATGTGACGATGCACGATGGTCGGTTTGGTTTAACCTCAGCCATAAGGCACTATGTGATCTAATGTCACTGAATCATGGTCAGAGGCTTGGGCCGGGGTCAGGGGTGCGTTTAAAGGACAAAAATGGGAGAACGGCATCTTGCACTGCACAAACGAAGCAAGGCATGAAGCACACTGCATGAGCTGATTCAGATAACTTTATGAGGTCGAATGGCTGGGCTGGGTCACAACAGAATATCGCGCTGACCTGTGTTGCAGTGACTCATAAATCTGAGTGGCCCATTTAATACTGTTTGTATTTTTTTTTGTTCCGTTATATTTGTGTATGTGTGTTATAAAAGTGCATGTCTATGTCTATTCTGAGTGGTTCGCAGTCACCGAGAACATTTATCGATTCTGGAATAATGTAGTGCAATGCAATGCAAAAAATGTTAAGAGTAGTAGAAGCCCCTAGTGAAAGGGCTCGTCTGGAGAATTACTACCACCATACTTATTTCAGCCGCCATGCAGCATTGCTATGTTTCGGTTTGAAGGGTATGGTTGCCGGTGAAATTACGGGTACGTGAGACTTAACACCTTTATGCCTCAAGTTGACGGGCGCAATGCAGTGCCGTGTAGGCTATGTTCTTTGTGGATGTGACCTATGCAGTAAGGCTTTGTCATAGGCAAGAGTTCACTTAACACCAGGTGCGCTACTTGCTAGTCTCGTCTCCTGCGCCCTAAAACTACAAAAAGAACTACCATGAAAATGGTTAGTCTCTATGACCTCAGGTTTGCGTAGTGCGTTGATTGTCAGCCAGTCGATCGGTCAGTCAGCTATTTGATTCATTTAGATACAACAGCAATTCGTCAAGTAAACACAACTATAAACAACCGCACCCTGTCACAAACAAACAGTCGGTATCAGGTTACATAACGTGAATTGTTTTGACGTTCACCCAATTATTGTAGCTTAACAGGATTATTGGTAATGGTAATGCTATTATCGCACAGTTAACGCGGTTACGTCAGCGGCAATCACATATTTAATATAGGACGAGATATGTTGGACAGCGGACGAAATGACAAACTTTTAGAAATAGATTTTTGATATGATTTTTTTTATGCGGGAGGTTTTAGAAATACTGATCCGCAATCTTATTGTGTGATGATAAAAACGGATCTTAGTGAAATTTTTCAAAAAGATTGTTTTCTGCGAAAGAACATCAGCTACTTTTGACTAGCCCGGTAATCCCATGTGCGAAGCCGCGGACATAAGCAAATTTTCACTCACGTTATTATATATTTTGTATAGAATTTGGATGATGATGATGATGCAAGGCCTGAACCAGTACCAGTATAGTACCAGCAGTGAATAGCTGAACAGCTATCTGCCGTGTTCTGGGAATTCCAATTAGTGTGTTTATCGAAAATATAGATTGATAATATGAGGTAGATTATTATAATACCTCGAAGATATTTATATAATTGAATTAAATATCATGCAACTTATATCTTAAAAAAAAGAAAGAGACGCCCCGTTCATCGATCCGGTCTTCCAAGTTTCTGGAACCTCGGGTTTGAGCTGTGCGTTGATTATCATTCATTCCATTAGTTCTAACCGCCTCTGTGATCTAGCGGTTCAACCCACCGATTTCAAATCCAGAGGGTACGCAAAAAATTGTTGCGTTCCTCCGGCATTTAGAGGTAAGATAGCCAGTTCCTCAGTTTGATTAGGATTCCAGGTGAAGTGCGCCTCCACCTCCGGCCTTATATCAACTTGTAACCAGGTGAGATGAAGGTCAAGCGCTTCCCCGTCGTACAATAAAAAAAAGTCTATCTGGGTACCACCTTCTTAACTAAGTATAAGAAAACAATGCTTACTGGTGTTTTCCGGCATTTGGAGGTAAGATAGCCAGTTCCTCAGCCTGTTGAGGATTCTGTGAAGTTCTCCTTTAGCTTTATCATAACAGGTGAGATGAAAGCCAAACGCTTCCTCGACACAAGGTTTATGTTTTTTTATATATCTAGATAACAACCAAGCAAGTAGGTAGATACGTATACTAAACCAAGTAAATAAATTAAAATGATACAACTCTATGTACATTAATGATTAGATGGCAGGAAGGAAGCCTTTATCAACGGAAATATCATCATAAATATTAAGAACATTAGATAATTTTAAAAGCGAATAATGCAGGAGAACTTTCTTCAAATAGCCGTGTATTTGTGTGTGTGAGATCACGGGAGTATGTTTGTTAATACACGGTTCCTGTGAGATCACGGGAGTGTGTTTGATAAACACGGTTCCTGTGAGATCACGGGTGTGTGTTTGCTAATACACGGTTCCTGTAAGATCACGGGAGTATGTTTGTTAATAAACGGTTCCTGTGAGATCACGGTAGTGTGTTTGTTTATACATGTTCCCTGTGAGATCACGAGAGTGTGTTTGTTAATACACGGTACCTGTTAGATCACGGGAGTGTGTTTCTTAATACACTGTACCTGTTAGATCACGGGAGTATGTTTGTTAATACACGGTTCCTGTGAGATCACGGGAGTGTTTTTGTTACGCTTGTGGTCAGTTGGTTCGTTGCTTTTGTTTTCCTTCACACAGCAATGAGACAACATGATTATATAAATAGCTAGCTTCTGCTCGAGGCTTCGTCCACATAGTACCTAAATAAAAAGTTACATTTTTGTTATTTCTAGTCTACAATAATGTTTGTGCAAATTTTCAAATAATTTCAGTAATTTTGGCGAGAATGAGGAACAAAGGTCTACCTTTATATTATAAATATATAATGTTAATATGTCTTAAAAACCATAAACGCTAGCTTACTGAAATAAATCGTTTCATAGACAATTTAATATTCCTTAAATAAGTATTAAAACATGGTTGTTGTCAAGTTATGTCATTAAAAATAAAAAAATAAAAAAACCGTGGTTTTGGAAACAGATTTAAGAATTTACTGCATCTGTTGAGTCTTTTTGCTTCTATTCTGTCAAATAAAAAACATATGTAAACAACCTTCTTAATGTTCGATATTAATTATCAAATTTTGTTGCTCAATAATGTTGCTTATACTCGAAAAATGTACCGGAATTCTTGCAATGGTTGTAGTTCCCACCTACCATTGCGAGAATTCTGGTACATTTTACCTCCTTGTGGTCTCCTTGTGGTCTTGTGGTGTAAAAAAAGGTTACTTACGTATTTTAAAGACAAAGATTCACGAGATTACTTAGTTTGGACCTTTGAATATAGGACAAGACATATGTTCTCAGACAAAATCAAAATGTATGCTTTACAATCACGACGGAAAAATAAAATTGTACACAAGACCATAGAAACAATTATTCGAGTAAGTAGGTATGCATCTTAAATTACCATGGTTTTTCGAGTTGCTGAGGTGTTTTTAGATGATCCGGAATTTTTGCTCTCATGTGTAGTCAAATTGTCCTCCCTACATTATTGTCAAGTTGCAAATGTGTGCAGTCGGCTTGATTAATATACTATACGATACGATACGAACAGAAACCCTCTGATTATTTGTTCGAGGATTTATGATAATGTTGAACACTGTTACCGACTATTTATTATCCCAAATGCATGAACCAATTCATCATAGGATCACCGGAGAAGCGTTTATGAACTAGTATTTTCATATAAAAACCATAATAGCTTACACCAGTAACCATGCAAATAGGTTTACATACATTTCCTCTGTATGTCTATTTTTTTACCCACAGCACGTTTTAGTTACGCCGCTTAGCATCACTCACGAATTTAGTGTGCGGTATTCAGCTTAGCTGCATTTACGATTAGGATGTTGGCTGACTACCAATTAGCATGTTTTAACTGGTGAGAATTATTCTACCAACGATTTGCACCGCACTCTTGCGTACTAGCGAAATGCATTTGTTATTTGGTGACCTGTTGGCCAATTAACCGCACGATTGATTTTGTAGTCTAAGTCTAAAGACATTATTTTATATACCTACCATACATTACTTAGTACCTATTTGTGAGAAAAAATAAAAATGAATATATTAAATTTATTATTATAGTAACACACATACTTGTGTATACATAACAGAACAAAACAAAATCATTGTAATTTACAGACATTTGGTGGCATGCTGGTAAAAACTTAATTTGGGGTCGAATTCAAAAATTTCCTTTACGACCTATTACTGATGTTACACGAATTTAGTTTTTAGTTATAGTTTAGTGTTTAGTTTAAGTGACTAGAGTTTGCGTTACAAAGTCTATTTACAATTCGTTTCTAAATTATGAAGTTTGTACGGAAAACAGCTTAACATAAGAGCCACTGAGAGAGTATGAGTCGATAGATAACAGGAAAATGTACAGTCACCAGCAATAATATGTGTACAATTAATTCTGTGATTTCCTTTGCATTTAAGCTTGATATATATATATATATCACACTTGAATACCAAAAATGACATATCTGCCAGATGTGGACACTATACCATATTTTTGTAGTCGACTGTACGTTGCAAGGAATGTAATTGCTCAATTATCGCGCCGGCCCGGTTACTGTATCTTGTGCATGCACTACACATGTTTATAATATACACATGGTAGTATACAAAGATGTATGTAGGTTCCGAACAGATAGTGTAGACGCATGTGTGTACCCACTGACCTACATCGACGCGGGCTGTCATTGCGCCAGATACTCTATACCAAAACGGTGACAGGTACTATCATAATAAACTATGTGTAGCTTCCGCTTCTGGCTTCACCAACGTGGATCCCCGGAAACTAAGGCTTTAAATTCCCGGACAGTAACAATATCGGTGCAAAATTCATCTCAAGTCATTGCAATAACTACTATGGAGCTTCTGTCAATTACCCCATGCTTGGCATTGATTTACTACGTAATCATAAAACTAGCATATAAAATCGTCATGAAATTGAAAGACTGAAAATCAGCGCATAGCCCAA
Organism: Venusia cambrica; assembly: GCA_951394065.1. Taxonomy (NCBI): domain Eukaryota; kingdom Metazoa; phylum Arthropoda; class Insecta; order Lepidoptera; family Geometridae; genus Venusia; species Venusia cambrica. The sequence goes on from OX596035.1 coordinate 9,797,926, forward strand.
ACCAGAGTCTTAGAAACTTGCAATTCTTAGGGAGTCTTTTCGTCGCATAAAGGTGCGGTAGAATATCCGGTATTTGCATCGGGGTGTGTACTCTACTTCTTCAGTTAATTCTGTTGGAATTTAATAATGTTACAACCAAGTTTCAAATAAACACCTGCTACATCTTGGAGTATTTAGACAGTAATCGATCGTAATTTATGATTTATTATAATCTGAATGAGCGAACCTTTGTTAGAACCACTGAGCAAGCCCATAGGAAAAAATCTCGGAAGTAGGTGTAGGACAAAAAAGCTATAGTGATTTTTTACCATGCTCATGACCCACTCAATAGACTGAAAGCAACGTACATAGCTAACGGGACAACCAGTCATGCCGAAACACCTCATTACGCTTAGTTACCTCGCAAAAAGTTAGTTTTATAACGGTATAAATGTTAATAATGTTCTGAACTAACCAATAAGATTCGATGAAACTATTTCCGAAGAGTAGATTTTTTTATGTACTACGAGAAGGGCCTTCATCTCACCTGGTTATGATAAGGCCAAAGGCCAAAGGAGCGCACTTCACCCGGAATCCTCAATATTCTAAGAAACTGGCTATTTTAGCTCTAAATGTCGTAACACAAATATTCAATAAATAATTGTTGTTATGGCGACAGAATTATGTATAAGATGATGAAGGTAGTGCCAGGCGGACTTAAACAAAGTCCTACCAACCAAGTGAAATAAGTTTGCGAGAGTACCTGAGCTGCACACTCGAAAATGAGTGTGGAAGTGGTTTGATCTCTTTTTTTAATTCTTTGAGTCAATAAGTTGATTGATCAAGTCATGCCGTCGCGGAAAAAGGACATAGCAACTTCGTGAAGGAGTTATGATTTCTGTCTCACTGAACGAACTCGTTGGTCAAGGAAAATGCACATGTTTTTCTGTGTACCTACTGCTGCATGCTGGAGAGCATCCAGCTTGTCACATCGGTCACCAGTGCGGCTAACCGAGCGTTTTGGTGTGAAAGTCGAACTTACTTGTAAGGCTGTAGTGCTTTGATGATGGCTACCTGACCTTCGGTCCTGAGCACCTATTGCTGTGCGGGTAGTAAAACGACAGACCCGTCGTTGTAAGGTCAAGGTCAAGGTTGTCATGGTCAGTCCTGTCGTCGCGTCGGTCGAGCACTTATTCCAACTAGACTCTGTATTTTTTACCTCGGTACTTTGTGATGTGCGCTAACTGATCATTTGAAAAAGCTGTGTGGCCTAGTGGGTTTGGGCCCGCCCTCCAATCCGGTGTGGGTTCGAATCCAGTCATTCACCTTCGGTGTTTCAAAAGTTTATAAGCTCATTTCAGGATCACACACATCGTCAGGAAGCCCACATGGCCCTAGCTAGTATTCCGTTAAGCGACAGCGATGGGACTCTTTTGTAGGTGATCCTCAAAAGTCCACGCTTTGAGTAGAATGATCAGATATATATAGAACAGATGTGTAGGATACAAGAAGAGGAAAAAGTCTTGAGTACAGACTCAAGACTGATATCTGAATACTGGGATCTATCTACAGATACGTAGTGAAAATAACAAAACCGAGTGCAACACAAGGCTCGCGTTGCATGGCTATTACCGATTACCGATAAAAAAAAAATCTGCAGTATTTACGGATGATTGTAATTCCATGATTGAAATGCACAGTACTGCTAGGCCGGTCCGGTAGATACGTGCTCGGTGCTCGGCAGAAGGGCCGTGAGAACTGCGCATGCCATCATGCGCGCCTAATATGTCAAATATGCTATTATCGTGTACATTCATTGCATAGTCTGCATAAGAAAATGCTAGGTACGCTCATATCAATAATGGCACGTTCACACGTCATTTCCCGTTAAAGACAATGTTGACTCTTATCAGCAAGTATTTTGAACAAGGATTTTTTTCATTACGTCATTGAAAAATACGTAAAACCTATACCCATATACTAGTGAAAGGCACTGGACCGTAGTATAGGGGTGCACTAAGACAGGAGACACTGTCTTAGTGCACCCCTATACTACGAAAGGAAGCGGAAATTTTCGATTCTCCGTGACCTTTCGTTTCGGCTGTGCGTTGATTGTCAGTCAGTCTTTTACACGACGTAAGTGCACTTAAATATGTACACATACCTCTATAACTTACCTGTATTTACTTTTACGGAATCGCTTCTATTAAAAATCCAAAAAACACTGTCAAGCCCTTAATTTAAGCCTCAAGCGAGCAACTTGTATGGTATTAATTGTGGTACATAATTATGTTCCGAGATGGCGAAAAAACTGGTTACTGGCAACCTGTTACATTCTTACTCTGAATTCTGTGAGAATTTAGTCCAACGCTTGTCCCTCCCTACTTGTGAGTTGTGTTGTGAACTTATTTACTTTTACGCACCTATATATTTATGCATTATGTGGTTATGACCGATTTGTTATGCCGCCTGCATTGTTTTTAATCGATCGTCATTACATCTACTCATTATGGATGCAATAAATCATTTTGATCGTCGTCCTCAGCTATAGATACGTGTTTAATGGTTGTTGGTAAATTGTAGCTTCAAAATACATTGTGAGGCGCTAAAAGATGAAAATCGCAACAACATGGTATCTAATTAACAGCAGTATTTAGGAAATCCAATATTCAGATTGTCCATATGTGGCTCAGTTAGGTATATGCCCTTATATATTCCTCAAGCTTGGCTTTTATGTCACCTGATGTCAAGTTATGATAATGCTGAAGGTGGAAGCACTTCACCCGGAATCCTCAACGGACTGAGGAACTGGCTATTTATTACCTCTAAATGCTAGAACACAACAAATTAGATTAGTTTTTACGTCGACAGACTTGAGTAAGATGGTGTAGCTAGCCAGGCGGATTTAAAATCCTACCACCTACCAAACCAGGCACTAATTTGTACTATCCTGGGGATCCTACCCGGGACCTCTGGGTCTGATGCTCGATGGCGAACCACAAGACTACAGGGGCGGTCAAAAGAGATTTGTGTTTTCCGTGTTTTCATCTAACGGAAACGCCGAGCAAAACTACAGACCCGAATCCGTGTTTCGAGTCAACTGTAAAGTTCTACAAAATTCGTAGCACTAATAATCGCGCCATACAAAAGACATCAACGCGCGCATTTTTTTTTTATTTTAGACATAGAAAACTCAATTACGATCTTATAATTTCTAGAGGCATCGCAAACTGTGTGCCGTTTGTTGTTCATAAGAGTCAAACAACGCACACACTCGCTGCATATACCACTTCCATATAACAGCACAATTTCGGGTAGAAGAGTTGGGTAGGTTCACACTTTGGCAATATATTTGGATATTATTGATTTTGTAGGCTTTTCTACGTTATGTTTGTTAAATTATTGATGAGTAAAGGACTCATCATGCAGGAATTTGTACATCTATTTCGTCAAAATGGTGATCTTTGTAGCCACGAAGATCGATTGTGGCTTTCACTACCACACACCAGTGAGTTCGTAAATATTATTTGTGACGAAACCAAGAAGATTCGACAGGTAAACCACGATTCAAGCAATGGTGGGTAAATTTGTTTGTGTTTAAAGTCCACCTGGGCCTGTCTGGACGAAATCGGTCTAACTTTCTAGTGCGTGCTGGGGTGCACTAGAGGTCACGGTCGTGTCACGGCTCTAGCAACGGTAAGTACCACTGAAAGATGAAAAACCGTAGCCGTTCCGTCGAGTAGCATAACGCATAATGGGCGCTTTCATACCAGCCGGTAACGACAACGACACGATCGTCGGACAACTAACAGAAGTTGAGATAAGGGCGAAGGTGGAGGCACACTTCACCCGGAATCCTCAACAAACTGAGAAACTGGCTATCTTACCTCTAAATGCCGGAACACAACAATTTTAGAATTGTTGTTATGGAGAATAAGGTAAGATGGTGGTAGCTAGCCAGGCGGACCCAAACAAAGTCCTCAGATCATTAAGAATAAGTTAAAGAAGCAAACCAAAGGACAGCTAAAGTGGATACATCATATCAGTCCGCGCAAGTCCACTGCTGTACATAGGATTCACCCATTCGATGCCACAGATAGCAACCGCAGCCTCCTTCATCCATCGACAACCCCGCAACCGCCACCATGTCGTGAGTTCATCGAGTGCGGTCTTCCCACACTCCGTTTTGCGTTTAAAAGTTAACACAATTACTGCCTAACCGTTTACACTGTATCGTCGTGGACACGTATATGCAAGCATCGTGAGGGTTTTGTTTATTAAACATTTTTACGACGAGGATTATACGTCAGCATTACCCACGGAAGAAGATATTTCTAACGCGCACGAATCACTTTCAAAGACTGTAAAAGAATATATTTTTGATTTTGCACTGTTGTCTACATTCTTGTAAAACACTCTCAAGAACATTTCGACTTATTTACCAACAGTCAAACATTTGACTGAGTCATTGACTCGACGTATCCGCATACCGAATCGATGACAGCGACGTCATTACGCCGATATATCGTCATCGGGCCGGTATCGTTATCGGGCAATGTAAAAGCAATTCAGACTATTTACAATAATAATGAAAGACGACGTAAGTATTGAGGCTTGTATATAAGTACTAGTAACTTCTCAAACTACAATAAGTACTTTGTTTGTTCTATAACCCTGAACGTAGGCAGCTGTTAAGGCACTGTCAAAGATAAAGTCTGCTAATTGAAGGTTTTGTTCACGTTCACTTATAATAATCCCTTCATTTAAAAACTTAATTCATTCAGTTTTTGAAGACCTTTTATTTTTACAAATGATGGCATAGCTCTTGACCTCTAGCTCTAGGCAAGAATGTTTGTGAAATGAGCGAACTTTCCCAGAAGGCACTCTCCTTCAGCAGGATGGTGCTCGTGTCAGATGGACCTATACAGATCCTACAAGATCCTACTTCATCTTACCTGGCTACAAGTTGAGATAAGGCAGAAGGTGGATGCGCACTTCACCCGGAATCCTCAGCTAACTGAGGAACTGGCTAACTTACCTTGAAATGCCGGAACATGAAAATTTATTGTTATTATGGCTACAGAATTAGGTAAGATGGTGGTAGCTATCCAGGCGGACTTAAACAAAATCCTACCACCAACCAAACCAAGAGCAATATTGCTCCTCCTGGGGATCGAACCCGAGACCTCTGGATCTGAAATCGGTGGGTTGAACCACTAGACCACAGAGGCGGTTAATCGCTAGCAAAACGTAGCGATTTCATTGCCCAGAGCCCTAGTCGGTAGATCAAACTTCTCACACAAAACATATACGAAATTACGATACGAGATTACAGATGATAATACTTGGGTACAGTACCCACAGTCGCAAATGTTCATTATAACAGGAGGTAAAGTAAGGTTTAGGCGGTACAGCTGGTAGCATGCTCTGCTTTTTTAAAGTTTAGGTAATGGTGCGAGAGAAACAGTAGACTCATCAATCGTAATACCAATGGCCAGGTACTATCACATTTTCTATGAAAAATATTGAATGTATGGATAATGACAATTCTTTGGTTGTATTTATGAAAGCTCAAATTAGTTACCGAAAATCCGTTTACTTAATGCTCAGACTGACAGACAGACTATGGGCTGTCTGTAAACCCTGATTAGTTAATTTCCTAGCAAATGAGTTTACCATTTGAAATGGTATAAAAAAAATGGAAAGTATTAACAACAAAGCGTATGATAACGTTACTGATAACGTTACAGTAAAGTCGATTCGATACGCATATCACAGAATATAGATATAGTACGTTGAGCAACGGTACTTAAACTGAATGAGCCCGTCCACTGCGCTGTTTAGGAAGTGCAGGCTAATTACAATACAATAGCCCTATATTTAGCAGAGTAATATAATTGTGACACTATTTGGAACTTCCTCTTACCACGTGCAAGGAACAAAACCTGGTTTTAGTTGGTTGGGACTCTTGTTGGTAATAGTCACAGAAATAATTGTCTTTACACCCTACGCACTAAATCTCATTATTGTAGTATATTAATAAGTAAATATTGATCTATATTAATGGTTAAATTATTTATTCAGATAACCTAGATCCATTATTTACTAATTTACAGTGTCAATGGGAAGAAATATAAAGTGTTTAGTGAAGAATATAATGGATTGATGAAGTTTGTGGATGTAAAGACAACTATGTCTTTGACTTAGGCTTGTATGATTATTTTGTAGTCTGATCGTCTATTTATCATTTTCATCACAGCCCGAATAAGTCCACTTTTAGACATAGGCACAAAATGAACATGGCCCAAAGAGTGGAATGAGAATTTGCAATAGTTTGTCAGGTTGTTTATGCTGCGAAGCCTTGCCTTAGTCGAGTCTAACGGCAAGATAAGTTAATAACTCATCATATGAGAAAACTCTTGTTCAAAGTACTAAGCCAACATAATCAGTGTAAGAGTAGCATCATATATAGCATATATAACATCATAGTAGCTTTTATCTGCCTTTGTCTATAATATATTTCTCGTTTATGAATCAGTATGACCCCAATGCCATGTATTCCGATCTATAGTGCATATGGTGTAATTTCGGATGTACTCTATGATATATATTGCAGTAGCACTGCAATACCGCAACTAGGCACAGACATCTTTTTTTTATTGTACGACGGGATGTGCTTGGCTTTCATCTCACCTGATTTTCAAATTATGATAAGGCCAAAGGTGGAAGCGCACTTACCCCGAAATCCTCAAAAAACTGAGGAACTGGCTATCTTACCTCTAAATGCCGGAACACAACAATTTAATAATTTTTATTATGGCGACAGAATTAGGTTAGATGTAGCAGACTTAAACACCACCAACTAAACCAAGCACAATATTGATCCCCTGGAGGTTGAACCCGGGAGCTCTGGATCTGAACTCGGTGGGTTGAACCACTAGACCACAGAGGCGGTTAAATTATATGCCAAGAATGCAGACTTACTCATTGTCTGGCGAACGGGACTGTTCGAAAGTAACGGAAAGGAACTCGGTGCTTTGCTAACCGACTTCCAGGAGCCGGAATGAGTCATGGTTAACTTACCTGCAAAGAATGGGAAATCAGTTAGATAAGCTAAGAAAATACTGAAAACAATACAATTCTGTAGTGACTTTTCGTATGTCGTATGTAATTAATTAAATAAACTATTCACCCAACTCTTTTTTCCGCCATTCCGCCTCAGAAAAAGAGCTATGATTTTCGAAAGTATTTATTATGTGTGTATTGTACGATTTTTTTCATTGGTACGCTTTGCATAGCCTAAACGGCTTGATGAATTTTGAAGAGGTTTCGTTCGGTTTAAAAAAAAAAGACACTGAACTTTTCTATTCACTCAACACAATATTTATTAATATACAATTATTATAGGTCCATGTTGTTCGTGAAAAAGTAATGGCTCAGCAACGCTACTTTTCAATCCCACTCTTATGAAAATATAAAAAATAAATAGTTTATGATAAAAGTTTATATGAATTGTGATAATTTTAGAATGGGGTCTACGAATCAGATACTAAAGGTAAACAAAAAAATAAGTAGGTAACTACTAAATTTTCTTGAATTAAACCGATATCATGTAATTGGTATTGGCAGAGTAGGTATACCAAGAGACCTTTGCTGAGCTACTTTCACTCTAGCCGCGTTGCCTTTGCGAAGGACGTTTGGTTTCCCACTTTCACACGACCGCGTACTCTGTAATGTGTATCGGAGATCAACCTATGAATAGAAATACCAAGAGCATCTGCTAAAATGCTTATCATAGATTTATTCGAAAGCTTCTACCGCGAAAATTACTATTAAACGCAAATTAAATATTATTACTAAACATCGCCATTTAACCCTAAAATAAACAAAGCTTGTAATTGTGGGTACTAGATTACGGAAACTACTAATATACTTTTTAATACGTACATATGATACAATATTGTAACTAAGCACAGATCAACACACAAATTTGGGAATCGAACCAACAGCGCAGAGAAGCTCCTACAAATACTAACTATGTTGTGATTTCTGTTAAAATTATTCCATTACTTTATTGCACGCACACATATATATAAGCATACAAACAAAAAAATAAAAAGTATGGCAAAGGTGAGCTGAACTCTATAAAGAGCCTCTTACAGCAAACTCTGGTAGAGAGAAACAAAATATTTCCAAGAATCTGTATTGCAATTCAGTATACCTACAGCTCAGCCAGTGTGTTGGAAACGCTTCCGTTTCGACTATGATAGTTATACTATTGTACGTATTGTCAATTCATGTATACCTGAGTAAAAATAATCTGTTTCAAAAATGATAATTGTGAGCAACAATTAAATTTTAATAACAATTATTCAAACAAATACAAAGTAGACACCTTTTTGCTGGACGTCTGTTTATCTTTCCAATTAATGATAGCGATTCCAATTTGTTAACAATAACGCGGTAACCTTTATAAATCAGTGATAAACTATGCCGACCCAACCTCAAAGGAGCGATAAGGAGCATTTCATTGCAAGCACTTATTCGTTGCCATGTATGTTAATTACAAGAACAAGATTGTAAGGTTTTACCGCCCAAAAAACTGGACCGCAAGTACTTTTACCTCTACGATACATTTTCCATATATAACAGTATAAAGCTCACGATTGCATACAGATACCCGCTGTTGAGTGACGAAAGAGTATATCGGTAAATTTCTCGGTACATTTTATAATTTGAAATGCCCCATCATCATCATATTCATCACGACGTTAGACTGATGGACAGAGCTTCTTTTAAAACACATGAAGGTTTTGTCGTTATCACCATCTTTTGGCTTCTGCCACATCAATCTGATTGGAGATCATTGGAGATCCAATTATTGGTGTCGAGTACTCGGGTTCGTTAATACACAATAGTTACCTACCATAGAAACATACAATGATGGACGCTGCACCCCGTCTTCTATTAATATTTCCCTTAGTCTTGCCCTATGGTTTCCTCGAAGAAATAGCTTTAAGAGATAAGACCACACATAGTGTTACCTAAATGTTTGTATTATTCGATGTCATTTGGTGTACAATAAAGCGTTATTCAATTCAAAACCTTTCAGCAGGCGAACCGGTGTCGGAATTCAACTTTAATTGAAGAACAAAATATATAGAGGGCACAGACAGACAGGTAAGCATTAAATATCTAGGTACTGAGATAATAAGTGCAACTCGCAGGTGCGGCCGGTTGGCCTTAGCCTACCACCCCGTCAGCATTCCTGCCTTTATGGTCCCTATTACAAAAATACATAGACATGCCTCACTACGGTGTCCAGTGGCCACTGATCATGGGAGAGAGTTTATTGACCTATTAATGCGTGTGATACAGTAATAAATCATAATGAAAGCCCACACGGCTTCCTTACCAATTACCTGCATTTTATTTAGTGGCGACTGGCATAGACTTTGTATATGAATGTGTTTTAGTCTATCTCGACTCGAACAGTTCAATAACTAACGTGACGTGACCCATTTAGAAACCAACTGTTGCAACCCATGCGAGCCTACCAGTTTTTTTAACTTAGGTATTATAAAAAGAAATCAACAATAAAATATGCAATAAAAATACTGAGAGACTACTGCCAGTATTTTACATTATATTACATTCAATTCCAATGCGGATTAATTGCATTAAAAAGCAAATAAAAATATACCTACAGCGTCTGAATGTATCTAGTTATAGCCCTAAAAAATTAGTAATAGGTAATTATTGATACACATTTTTCTAATTTGATAATAATCAATAATAACCTATTCCTAATATTTCTATACTTGTACGAGTACTAGAGCTAGATACTAGCTACACTTTCGGACGCGGTAAGTACGTTGTTCTGCTAAATTGAATTCAATAGAATGCCTTTTAATGTAATAAATCTGCATCGAAGTGGCTTCAAATTGGGCGCTCGAAAAGAAATCAACTTTCTCTGGACATATTTGAGTTTGCATTTGATACACGCAATTGCACTTTTACTACACAATTTTTAAGCATTTTCGATCGAAGATCTAACAATACCCGCAGTATGGTTAACTGCAATTGTTCAGATCATCTATCCATTAAGAGTAAAAACTTCAAATTGACAAAGACCTACGAAGATAGTTCTTCAGTCTGACGATTCAGGGTGAAATGCACTTCCGTCTTCGGTCGTATGATAACATAAAACCAAGTGATGAAGGCTAAGCGCATCCTTGTCGTACAATACAAAAAAAAAATCCAATTTTATAAATCAGAAAGTGACTGTTTCAAACAGCTCAAATGATTTTACTGAAATTTGGCATTTTGGAACAGAATAAAAACAGAAAAACATTTATAACACTTGACATTATATTTGAATTTTTATAAATAGAGCTGTTTTGTTGTGTAATATTTTTCTGTTTTCGTATTGAAAAGGAACTAAGCAAAATTACCCTTCAGTCAATAAGCTAAATTGGGAACAACATAGCTACTTTTATCCGGGTACTGCGGCTTCGGGCAATAGTTAGTTCAGAAATAGACTATTACGGTTGTCAGTGTATTTAGTATCTCGTACAAACATTACGTTTTACAAAAACACGAGTATACCTACAACCACTACTAGCTATATATTATCAGAGCCGGTTTCACGAATAACTAAGCAATCATAGTCAGAAAGGAAGATAGGTATATTTTGTCTCTCAGCCATAGAATGTCCCATAGTGCGTCAGGTGTCGATGGTCTGTCAATGATCAAGGACGATCCACACATTAGGTATCGCTTATGGCAAACATCGCAGTCGCGGGCCCCTTCCAAGAATCCGCCATATTTTTCTATCATCTTAATTCAATGGAATTCAAAAGACTTGATTAGCTTGAGCGAAAAATTTATACGAGTATAACAAATTCTAACTTATGTTAATAAGGAGTTATACTCTGCACGTCTGCACTGGTGATTTTAGTGGACTGGTTTTGTTACCCAAACTTTTTATGGTCCGTTAAAAGGACATAAGAATAAATATAATCGAATATCATATAACAGTAAATGTTTATAAATACATAAGCATTTCAGAACATTTCACATAGACAATATTTTTTATGAGTGTCTCTAGTGGTTCGCCTACTTGTGTCAGTTCCAAATGTCCCGGGTTCAATCCCCAGGGGAGTACAATATTGTGCTTGGTTTGGTTGGTGGTAGGACGTTGTTTACGTCCGCCTGGCTAGCTTCCACCAGCTTACCTAAGTCTGTCGCCATTAAGAGATAAGATGAAGCCAGTTCCTCTAACAGCTGTTTGACTCAGATGTTGCTGACAACTGACAATTCTGGACAAAGTGCGCTTCCACGTTCAGCCTTATCAAAGCTTGAAACCAGATGAGAAGCTGGTCAATCGCTTGAAAAAAAAACCCTATTGTGGCCACTACTAGGGAAAACGTCAGTATGAGACCATTCCACAATTTACACACAACACATCAAGAGTCAACTGATGTCCACTGTCGGATCCTCCAAAGCTGGATGTTTTGGCCATAATCACCACAGTGGGAGGGTCGGTGATCGCAGTAAAGGTCCCTCAGTAATCCCTTAATCCGCAGGCTGAGTTGGCACATTAACCACCTCTGTGGTCTAGTGGTTCAACCCACCGATTTCAGATAATATATTGTGCTTAGTTTGGTTAGGTTAGGACTTGATTAAAGTCATCAGTCATTTTTGTAGCCATTTTAATCAGATCCATACATGACGACAGATTCAAGATTGGTGCCTACATCTCAAAATGTGGCTACTGTCTTACATACAAAACCACTCTCTATGTAAATGAGAGAATGTGACTAACAATAAAAATGTAATCGACAAACTAAAGATGATTCACCTATGACCACTACTCGTGCGTGGATCTTAAGAGGATCACCTACAAGAGAGAAGTCAGAGGCACGTCCTAACTCAGACTACTTACCCACGGTTTTGCAAGTAGCTATATGTTTGTGGTATTACGTGACAGGTTAGCCCATCACTGCTTCAACAAAATAGCCGTGCCGGTGACACATGTCATTCGGATTTTTGCTCCTAAGGTGACAGGGTGACCAATCAAAGAGTGATGATCTAAATGAACTGGGAATATAAAAAGGTATGCGATGAAGACCCGTTTTTGTGGTTATAATTATATCATGATGATCTAAAGTTTAATAGTAAATCGTTTCGTCACCGTATAAACCGTGTGTGGTAAGCAAAGCTCTAGGGAAGTATATAATAGACCAAGGTATGGCCAGGATTGCAATTGGCAGGACGGTTTTGGTGAGTGGCCAACTATGCAACAGCGATTCGTATTCATCCTGGCCAAGGATATGAATATTATGCAAACCTGCATTCTGAAACGGTATGTTATGGAGTAACGTAATACTTATGGGTAATTGTACAGCATCGTACGGATTGGTCCAGAGTGATGAAAATTTAAACTGCGAGTGCTGCTGACAACAAACAAATAAATACAACCAAACAATGATAGGTATATCTCAAAGATTCGGGAAACCTTTAACATGAACCTTTAAATAATAACGGAACGAAAATAAATGATATTACCTAAACTTCTTTATACCCACACATAGTGTGTACCACTCTAATGATGCTAAAATGTTATATTAGATACTAAAAATTGACATTGAACCTAGAAAAGGTGTTAAATCGAGGACGGCGTGTTCTTGTTGAAAAAAATAAATGACGATTAAGAAAAAACCTACCTACGAGTGTTTATCAACACAAGTGATAAGTTTAATAAGCTTAAGATTGTTTGAGTATTTAAGCAATCTATGTAATTCCGTAATATCGACATTGTGTTCCCCATTCCGAATCTAACTAAGAACTATAATTATAATAATCGATTAGATTGAATTATTGACTTCGCGAGGTTCTCAGTAATTAAATCATTGTTGTGTCAAATGTCAAGTTTCTTGCAAATAGACTCATAAAATTAAAATCTTCAATAAGTAGATAGAATAATTACGTTTTAAAAACTAAAAAGAAAACCGACTTCAACGAAGAATATGATACAAATACAAATCAAAGACAGACACGTGATTCTATATGGGGTCCGTGTTTTCTCTACTTTTGAGGTGATACACCCAAATCGCGTATACCTATAATATTTGTCTAAATAAATAATTTGAATTTGAATTTGAAGAGTTCCCTCGATTTCTCCTGGATTCCGTCATCAGATCCTGACCTGATGACAGTGTGACCCTTTCAAACAAAAATAATAATTATCGAAATCGGTCCAGGCGTCTTGAGTAATAGGGGAACATATATATAAAAAAAAAAGATTCCGTAGATTTGTGAACCTCCTCCTTTTTTTTTGAAGTCGGTTAAAAAAGAAAATGGCCTTTGCTAGCGGTTATATACGGCTGAATATTCCCATTACTGACTAGCGACCACCCTAATGCCTTAGTTTCTAGCGCTAACGCTGTCGTTGATATGCTGCTTCTCATAGGATGGTTCACTACCGTTTTCGTAACAAAATTTAAAGAACCAGTGTCAGAAAAGTAAAACTACCAGAAAAGACATAATGTAGCTCTTCCATACACATTGTGCAGGTATAGTTTGATAGGGCTGATCTGTGGCTGTAAGTCATGCTTTAATAAAAAAAACACAAAAAAAAATCTAAACATATAGAAAATTGTGTTCGTATAAAACACCTTTCAATATATTTTGATTTGTATATCGTTTTCACAAAAAGTAAAGCCACAGATAATCCCCATTCGATAAACCGGCAATGCCTCCTCTGCCTCCTGCCACTACTGCTACTGCCTCCTCTATAAACAACTTTAAAAACAAACTGGACAACTGGTTATTAGTAAACCAATAACCTATTTCCTACATGGAATAACCAAGTGTAGTGACAATCTAAAACCCACATCACCGCCCATTGTACCTGCTGTTTACTTTAGTTTTAAATTGACAAATTGTAGTGTACAATAAAGAATTTTCATTCATTCATTCATTCATTAATTCAACACTGTGAAACAGGCACATAAGCCCTCAATGTCGCTCGCCTATCATTATATAATAATACGAGTAAATTAACGACAAACTACTTCTTTACTGGAGAGCAAAAATGAACGGGATCCTGCCTAGTGCCTCGTTGTATGGAGCTATGATCTATGAAGTTTCGGTCCATCCACTTTACCAGGTACCTATTGCAGTAGTAACATTAGAAAACACATATAATTTTACCTGAATGAGCGGCCGGCATGCGACGCGGATGTTGTGATCGCGGTCGAGTGAGCAGATCGTATCGCATTGTCTCTGATAAGATACCGGCCGATGTTCGTGGGAAATAACCTGTATCTGTCGTGTTTCATTGACAGCCTGTAACCGTTCATTGTTGGATATGAACGCCTCCAAGTCTGGAATTTACCCATGAATAACCTCCGCAAGGGTTGAAGACCACTGTTTTTAATTTATGACTACACAAAATGCTGCTGCACATTTTCTGATTTCTTACCCGTGGTCCACCTTGGTGTATTAGGTATAGGTAATTGAATGTACCCTTGGAACATCCAGGTGTACTATGGTTAAGACAGTTTATTTACTAGGTAAGAGGTTTAGGATCATTTTGAAACGTCAAATCTACCGCCTTTTCGGAATTGGGACCGACCCTAGTTACCTTGCTCCATAAACAATAGGAGCCGACACTCAGCAGGGGAGAAAACAATTCAACTCCAAGCAAGATCTATTCTCACTGCTCCCTGTAAACGAGTCCTTATAAAACATTTTTATTACAAGTCTAGACGATGATTTATGATGTCAACCTTCGGGTCGTTTGATACGATACTGCCTAATCATTGGAACATTACTTGATGGGCTATTTATTATTGCGGCGATAAGCATTTATCGCTTCAACACTATATCTTACGTAAGCTAAGACAAGTTCCCTAATTCTTTAATTTATTTTATGTACAACTAGCGGTGCCCGCGTGGTATTCGGTTTCTGACTGTAGTAATATTTTTTAAATTTTGAAAATAGAACACATTATGTTGATACGATATATATGTTTATTAGTTTTTTCGTATCAAAATACTATATTTGTAGTTAAATATCAATATATCAAATTATATCACTCTCCTTAACAAAGTATTTTACACATTAGCTTTAATTATTGTTTTATAGACCTTTTTGATAGCTACAACATTTCTATAAAAAGAATTTAAAATTTCTTACCGGCAACATCAGGGCAACATTCGTTAAAAACGTATTCGCTCGACGGGTTTTAGTTGACTTAAGTTAAAAAAAACATATTTTAACGGGACCTCAGACTGTGTCCACCCTCAACGCCTATTCTAAATTTTAATGAAATTGGAAGAGTAGTTTCGTAGACTACCTCATACATCCAAACATACCAACTTAGGTAAAGTTACTGTAATTTTATAAATACGCCGTTCTGTGACAATCAACGCACACACGCAGCTGTAGGTAACTAGAGATCCCATTGTTTTTTTTTTAATTATTTGCTAGTCTGCGTAGTCGATTGGCTGAATGCAAATTAACAAGAACAAACAAGACGATCGATTTTAAGAATAGTAGTTTAAATAAGCAAGTGCAGACAGAACTAAAGAAAATTTCCACATAAAAAAAAAGAAGTTCGATCACATTACCTTGTCATAATTATATATTTGGTGGAAATTGCGTGAAACCTCCTTTTATCCGTTTGGATTTATAAAATAAGAAATCATTGATTAGCATTAGCAAAATTTGAGTTAGAAAGGTAGATGAACTTACTACTAATCCAACATGAAAAAGGTAAAGTTATATTCATAAAAGGTTATGGTAGATTACAAAAACCAAATGATAATCGCGAGTCCATAAAGTAAAAACCAACTTACGACACATGAAGTATTTACGATGTGGAAAGTTTTTAATCGCGGATATCCACTACCTGTCTACAACTGTTAATCAATCATTCGTATGGCGGGTCAGCGTGAACTTTACATTTTGCCATCTCTAGCTCGATGGGATTATTCACCATTATCTTGGTAACGATGGCTACTTTCATGTTTATATTTGAGTAAGTACCAGCAGGCGTTACAACACCGATTACCCAAAAAACTATAAACTTTCTCTATACAAATGTTTCATTGAACCCCGAGTCCATTTTCGCCAATTCAACGCCTGAATCTTCATCACGACAGATCAAATACAGTTACAATCTTTTGTGATCTTTCTGATTCGCGAGAATGATAATCAATTGCAGAAAGGTGTCATTCGTGTTGCGCTGGCGATAGCTTGCAGGCCTCGCTGTCTCAGGGCACGAAAGCGTGTCGAACGAAACTATATTGTGTCTGTGTCGAAACCCAGAATTTCCTTGCACACCGCCACCGCACACATTTAACCGCCTCTGTGGTCTAGTGGTTCACCTACCGGTCTCAGATCCACAGGTCCCGGGTTCGATCCTCAGGGGAGTACAATATTGTGCTTGGTTTGGTTGTTGGTAGGACTTTGTAGCTACCACCATCTTATCCAAGTCTGTCGCAATAACAATAATCCGTGTGTTCCGGCATTTAGAGGCAAGATAGCCAGTTCTTTGTTTATTGAGTTTGGTTGGTGGTAGGATTTTGTAGCTACAACCATCTTACCTAAGTCTGTTGCTATAACAATAATTCTTGTGTTCCATTGCATTTAGAGGTAAGATAGCCAGTTCTTTGTCTATTGAGGATTTTGGGTGAAGTGCGCTTCCACCTTCGGCCTTATCATAACTTGAAAATCAGATGAGATGAAGGACATGCAAGCCCCGTCGAAATAAACCGCCTCGGTCTCGAAGTCGCGATACTGCCGTCTCTTAATAAGGCGTTGCTTAAGACAACCAACATCAATTTTAATAATTACAGCGAAAATACTTTTCACCAGACTTTTGTGAGAAAATTTGTAACAAAACATATTCCAGAAATTCACTTAAAAGAGATTGATAGCTAATTGATTCAGGCGTTATCTTGCGGAAATCTATTGTTCAAAATAAATAATCTGAAAACAGAAAGATATAGAGGTTAATGGTTCCAGGACAAACATTTATGTGATGAATATAGATGTTTGTTCTGTGTTTGGGTGTTGTATTGTATGATAAGTATGTGTTTACAAAAAAACAAGTATATATTAGTATTCTATCCGTAATCTAATTCACATATTACAAGCTATGCTTAGTATGGGTCTAGATGGCGCTGTGTGATATTAATGTCCTGTTATTAATTATTATTATTATATTTAGTAGCAAATCCGCTAAATTCGTAAGAAAAATTCCAAATCGACGTGTTTCGCCTCTACACGAGGCATCCTCAGGATGTATAGTCTTGCTACTGATCTGAGGAGTCCTCTGCCGACGTGTGGCCGCTCCGCTGCACTTGCGGAGGATGCCTCGTGTATAGAGGTGAAACACGTAGAATTTTAAATATATCTTTCTGTTTTCAGATTATTTATTTTTAAAAGAGATTGCTTGATATTGAGAGCTCCGTTTGAGCTGATATTTGGAGCACCTTATGTGTTTTTCGATCACAAAAAAATACAGTTACCCAGGAAAACAATTACATAATGAACTGAACATTACGCCAGTTGGTGTATTTACCTACAAATTCTACAATTATTATAACTCCATATTTTAATGGCGTTTTCAAGGTCTAGCAATAATGAGCGCTGGCGATAAACCAACCGACTTTACCAACCATTTGTCATGAATTTTGTTCGAAGGTCCTTTGGTGTGTAGTGTTTCGATAGTAGACGGTTTTGACCAAACAAAAAAAAAATAACTAAGTAGTTTATATTTATGATGACTACTCACGATACAAACCTTTGATAGGGTTAGAGAAGGTACTTGGTAAGGGCTGAATATTTTACTGTCAATTGATTGAAAAGTACTCGTTACTAAACCACTATTTGAGTATACCTATTCGATGCTATTACCGAGGTACTAGATCAATTATATACTCCATGAATAATACCTTTTTCTCTATGCGATAGTCCCTATATCTCATAGATTATTTTATTTATGTTTAATATGTAATTAAAATATTATATTATGAATAATATGCATCAATATATCATGTAGTTTATCGTATTATTCTTATGATAGTAATGTTTTTAATAATGTATGTTACCTATTTCATCTTGTTTCTCTCTCTGCCTAGGTTTGCTGGAAGAGAACTCTTTTAGGGCTTGCCTTTGCCATACTTTTAATTCAATATTTTATGTACATTCTAATAATCATTCATGAAAACTTTACCTTTTGATTAGGAATTCACTAGGGAAATCTAATATGATAAAAGTAAAACGTATGAGGTATGCTCCTATTGGCCGTACAAAAACGCTATCTAACAACATTAATAAACAGGTTGTGCCAAAAGGGGTTGTTCACCTCAGGCCGACTATTGAACCGCGGTGTGAAGTTCTTTTTCAAGGTTCTTGTGCTACGTTACCTACCTGGTTACGTCAGCTACAAACAACAGCCATTTTTTATTTACTCACGAAATAATTCAGCCTTTTTCTTTTAAACTATTTCGATAAAATGCAACACGCATTGCATTTATTAAACTGATTTTGCTCTGAGGTCTGAACCGATTTCTTCAGCTAGTTTTATATTTGTTTATTTATTTTGTTTTATTTTAATCATTTACTATACGTTACAGTAACAATAAAATCATAACATAACATCGGTAAATAAAAAAGTAAAAAAATACAAAATCTAAAGAAAATATCAAAACCGAGCAAAGCGAAATAAAAACCTTTAAAAACAAGTACGTATTAACTGTGTAGCAGCACCTGTACAGCATTTCAGCAAATTTCGCCACATTAGTTTGAAATATGTATTATCAAAATAGTTAAAAAGTTTAGTTGTTTTTTAATTGCTTCTGTGGTCTAGTAACCGGCTCTGTGGTCTAGTGGTTCGCCTACCTAAAATCTATGTTAATCTTAATCTCCATGTGGGTAATTTTCCTTCATGACAAAGTTTTACACAATTTTTAATACTAATTGTAACAAATTAGCCCGCATAGGGCGGGCGAGTGGTACACAGCCCGTATATCGATAGGTTAGCATTTCACAAAAACAAGTAAAATCAGTTCAAATGATAAGCGTTTCGCAATATTGAAATAACGAGCGTGAGTAGTTTTTGATGTTAATTTTCCTTGAACGCTTATGTTTATCAACCAACTCACAAAAAAGAAGAAGAAGAGCTTGTCAATTGAACGAAATATTTGTTTTACGCGGTACTTTCGCAGATGAAAACAAAGTGGTAAATTTTATAAACTACGTTTTGTTAGTGTAAATATATAGAAATAAAATTATTTACTGCAAGGTGATAAACGTAAAAAACTCAATAAACTTTTGTTTTGTTCTTGTTATGCGACGGTGAAGTGATTGGCCTTCATCTCACTTGGTTATTTGGTACAATTTGTGTACTTTTCGCTAAGGAAGCTATCTCTACCACTCCACCTTTGGATGGAGAGGATTACAATGAAATGTGGAATACATCTATTACATTCCCTTATAATAATATTATTATAATAAGTACTAGGTAAACTTATTGGAAGAAGTATTCCTCAATGGGTCGCTTGTTTTAGGTTACCATCTACGATGTTGTTTCCCTGTTGAATGATTAAAATTGAAAGTAAAGTAAGTAAATATTACAGGACATTAATTTTACACAGCGCCATCTTGCACGTCTAGTATAATTGCTTTGTCTTTTTGCAATGTAACGTGTATGATATCAAAATAGTGGTCTTCTTACCTTGGTGAAAAATTACATAACAAAAGTGTTGTATGATAAGATCATGGAATTTCAGCCTTGAATGAGTTTATTGGTATTATATGTAGGTTTTTCCAGTAATAATTGAACAGAAATTAGATGAAATGTCAGATAAAAATAATTAATAAATAGATGATATTGATTAGGCATTAATTGCGATATGAAATATATTTCCATACTTGTTTACCTTAAAAAAATGAGATCGCATTTAATACGATAGGGTATCTAATCTACAAAACAGTATAACTGCCGACATGTCATCCGACGAGGTAGGTAAGGAACAGTTCAGAAATTATCAGGAGCCAAATTGGTACACAGGTTACACAACTGTATATTCAATCTAACCATTGATAATTAAAAATGTATTGTTGTTATACTCATCAAATAAAAGTGGATTCATTTCAAGAATTATAATAGAAGGTAAATACAGCCCATACTTCTAAGCTTATAGTTTATACAAACTGAAAGACGTAGGTACCTACCTAACTATTATTATGTAGAAGCCTTCTATTAGAAGCCACCTAAGAGTTATTGACATATTCTCAGCAGGAACTAAGAATTTAGGAGATCAACGACCCCACTCGCCATGACTGGCCAACTATCGACATTTTATATATTTGAGTAGGTAATTTAGCCACTTTAGCGTTCGCGCAAGACACATTCATAAGATACATTTTATTTACACACCTACTGCGGTCTTATTAGTACACAATTTTGAACTGAATAATAGAAATTTAAGAAACACTTCCTAATTTATTAAAGAAACTATGCGTGTTCCGATTTTTTATTAGTGATATTATATTTATAATAATATAAGTTTTTGACCACCAGCTTACTTGAAAAACAAGTAAAGATGTGCCCTCAGATTGAGCACGCTTATCCAAAAGGAACCTATTCACTCTCCAACTCCAAAGGAAAACTCCAAGATTTTACTGGTGCAGAAAAACAGACGAGGGCAAGCAGTTCCATTCCTTACCAGTATTAAAGATAAATACACGTTTTTACAAATAATAAAAAAATACTCACCGATATTTCCTTATTGGTTTGTTAGGGGTTGGGGTAGTCCGATGGCAATATAACTTTTGTAATTCGAAAATTCTCATACCAAGACTTACCTGAAACAAAAACAGATTTGTTACAAACGTTGGCAGGAAATTGAAATTAACAAAAATTTACATGCAAACTGTTATCGCTCGATAACGAATAATGTTTCCGATACTCGTAAACGAAAGAAAGGTAAATAGTTACCGAAGTACCTATGTATAGAAATGAAAACAAGTTTTAATTTTGACATTACATATTTTTTTTTATTAATTGCCACTAGGACCAAAAGTCCGTATGACATATGTCACTGGCTAGTATTGCGCTAAGCGGCGATGGGTTTGTAACCTGTCACGTATGGTATACTAGCTACTTGCAAACCGTGGGCATAGTGCCAAACGTAAGTTTGGACGTACATCTGACTAGGACTACCCCCTAGTAGGTGATCCTAATGAGATCCTCGCTGTGAGTGATCTGAGGTGAATCCTGGAGAAAAAGTCGTCAGTCAGTTTTTTTTTTACTATTTTTCTTCAACTATCAAGGCCATAACGTAATATGCATTAGCCCCACATAGTGCCCTTTATAATGAGATTCCCGAGTTCAAACACTTCTGTGTAGTAAACACTTCAAAGCGTGTCGCTAACGATGTAATCTAACACCCGAGTACAGATTACCATCGATCCCACAGGATGCGGGTTTACTGACGGACAGGGCATTTGTAACAAAAAAATATAGAGGAATGTGCATTTCTCGTCGAGATATGTCACTAAGGTATATGACTTATGTCGTTCCTCATTGTAAAATGTGTTCATAAAAGTTGTATAACCCCCTCCAACTCAGCCCATGGATGTCGTAAAACCCGACTAAGGGATCACACCAGAAGAAAGGCTGTTTATTATCTACGCCTTTACTGCGATCACCAATCCATCTGCTAAGCGTGGTGATTGTAGCAAAACCCTCCAGCTTTGGAGGAGGCTCTGTCCAGCAGTGGACTTTAATGTGCTGTTGATGTGATGATGAGAAAAGTTGCATTCGTGATAAAAGAAAACCGACTAGATTATTCAAATAAAACGTCGTTTGATGTAAAAGTAACTATTCATGTAAATTTCGATATAGCTGCTCAGAAACGTTACAAGGTGTCTTTTACCTTAATGCGCGACACAATAATACATAATCTTAATAAAATTGCTTGGCAACAGAATAAAAAAAAAAATAGGATTGTTATCAATTATTTGAGTAGAATTCAGGTTTTGCATTCAGAATCTAATTCATAAATTACACATCGCTTCCGCTGCAAATTGTCATCTGAAATTTCTTTCATGGAAATTTGTGTTGCGTAAACAGTTCATCCGCCAGATTTTATCCGCCCAAGTAACAAACGCGCAGCTTTATGATATCACTTTTTTATTTTTTTTCCGTCGATTCGTGGCTTGCAGTTCGTTTAGTTCGTCGAGATTATCTCGACGAAATCTTTCGAAATGGTAGGTATCTGTTTTGTATAAACGGAATTAGGGGAAAATTAATTCCTCATCATGTACCCCATAAAACTACAAACGTGTTTTTTTAACAACTTTCATTTTAGCTTTACATAGCATTTAAGTTTGAACTATTTAAGCAGTATTGCTTAAATAGTTCAAACTTAGGTCCGATAATAGCGTTTATCAATGTATGAACAACATATACTAAAAATCGGCCAAGCGTGAGAACACACATGCTCCAGAGCAAAATTAAAAAAAATCAGCATGTTTTGCCTTTAAAACGTAACCGCACTCGACCGGATTATTTGAGAGAAAAGAGACTGATTCCAAAGCTCATCCATGACAGAACCAGTTACCTAGACAGTGAATTGACAAACTGTCTGTAGTGTTCGCCTTGTGTCAGAGTGTCATCGACCGCACAGTGTCGTAACTGCATTAATTCAGCGTTGCAGCAAAGCCACTGCTTTTTGCTGAGCCACGTAATTTGATATTACAATCTGTTTAATCGAACCAGAAAAGAATGACCCCCCGAGCGTTTCTCTTCGCTAGGCTACTCTAAAGAACCAGCAAAAATGAGAGACCATAATCTATGGATGACTTATGACAGAATTTCCGTAAGAGGTGCAAATTGAAATGCTTTTCAATGTTTAGGTAACTAGAAGAAAACGTTTTATTAAACAAACAAACTATGTTATCTTGGACTAATAGATCGACTTAATCAATTTCTTTATATGTAGGATGTAAAACAGAAACCAGTCATTTTAATATAATTATTCATTGTTAATTATTTAAATATAGATTAAATGGGTTTTATGGAGTTCTATTCGTGACTCGTGCATCAGCAATATTGTCGTATCTTGGCTATGAACAATAACGTTAGAATAGCAACACGAACTAATTACAGCGAGGTGACTGCTCTCATAAACTGAACAGCGTATTTAATGCCGCTATTACACTGCTAGGTACATTTTGTGAAGAACAACAGTACCTACCTGATATAGAAAACGGACTAGCCTTTTCAAACACGTAGGTACCAGTACAGTAAGATTTAATTAATGGCTACCTAAAAACGACCTTCACGCAACACGCAGTGCAAGAAAGCATCGCTACCTGACCCTTTTGAATGATGCTAATTTAGATATAATTCAGCAACATAAACTTTTATAAATGTTTTTTTTTATTGTACGACAGGGACGCGCTTGGCCTTCATTTCACCAGGTAACAAGTTGCTATAAGGCCGAAGGTGGAGGCGCACTGCACCCGGAATCCTCAACAAACTAAGGAACTGGCTATCTTACCTCTAAATGCTGGAACACAACAATGTAATATAACGACATAAAATTCACAACTCGTCACGGCAAATATATTTTTCACTTTTGATATGTAGGTATATATGTATAAAGTGGTATTTAGGTATAAAATACCTATTCAGAAGGTTTTAATAGGTCTTGATAGATTAGCTCTTTTAGTTTTAGTTACAAGTTAAGATAAGGCCGAAGGTGGAGGCGCACTTCACCCGGAATCCTCAACAATCTGAGAAACTGATTATCTTACCCAAAAAAATATAATGAACTATTGACATTAATTTCACACAGCGCCATCTAGCACCAAACTTAGCATAGCTTGTAATATTGGAACTAGATTTCGGATAGAATACTTTTTTATATATATACTTACTTATCTAACAATACAACGACCAAACACAGAACAATATCTATATTCATCACACATATGTGTGATGTGTCCAGGGTGGGAATCGAACCCACAATCTACATCGCAGAAGGCAGAGCTACTACCAACTGAGCTATAACTTGTGGGCTGATTGCTTGTTCCGTCTCCATGTTGTATATAAAAGATACTGTTGCAAAATATAGCAATGTAATTTTTTCTACTAACTACTCAGTTGTTTTTAGTATCAGTAGGTGCCGAGTAAAATTGTAATAAGCTGTGTGTGAATAGGCTTTGTTGGTTCGCCGTTCGCTTCTCATAGAACTTTTTAATATCATAAAAAGCTTTACGCTCACAAAAGGCCTGGCAGGCCGCATAGTGCACAATATAAACAAGAGTCGGTCAGACCGGGTTTAACGGGACCGAGGAATGCAGAGGCAGGTGCCTTCAATCAACCTCGATGTAAGTCGTTAGACTTTTTTTTTAATGTACGACGGGTTAGCGCTTGGCCTTCATCTCACCTGGTAACAAGTTGAGATAAGGCCGAAGGTGGAGGCGCACTTCACCCGGAAATCTCAACAAACTGAGGAACTGGCTATCTTACCTGTGAATGCCGGAACACAACGATGTTTTTAATAATTGTTATTATGGCGACAGAATTAGGTAAGATGGTGGTAGCTATAAACAAAATCCTACCACCAACCAAACCAAGCACAATAATGCTCCCCCTAGGGATCGAACCCGGGACCTCTGGATCTGAATCGGTGGGTTGAACCACTACACCACAGAGGAGGTTAAAACATTTTTAAGATGAATACAGACCCGCGAGTCGCATGGTTTGATACTAGTCACTTTATGCAAAGTAATGTGTTAAAAATGTGATAGGTACTGATATAAACAATTATCATAATACTATATGTATTTATTCATTTCAAGCACGTTCACATAAATACAATACAAATAAAAATAAACTTTGTATCGTATAGTTTAAAGGTTACAGCATTTACACGTCGTTAAGGCTTGTGTCGTATGAAGATGCTGTGTGCCTTCCAAACGCATAATTTAATTGATTAAAGCCACAATTATTCGTTAAGTAAGTTGCATACTACATTATGCACATAGCAAGGATAAATCCTAAGATTATGTAGATTATACTATAATTGTATCACAATTCACAATAATAATGAGGAAAACAGTGTTCAAATAATTCATCCTTTTCTGGCTAGACTCGCTTCAATTCGTAATTCGTAATTCGTAGATAATAAATATTAACTATCAAACAAACAGTGGGCGTAAAATGTATATTGTTGTAAAATTATTTTTTTAAATACATTGTGGGTCGATTATGATGATGACCAGTGGAGGTAGATAAGTGTTTATCTACCTCCACTCATCATTTCGTAATGGCAAGTCTGATTCAAAAGGTTTTATTCAGGTACAAGATGATTTGTGTCTGTGGTGCGTTACTTTTTCTAAAAACTAATACAAACCGAAATTTATTGAAAAAAGTTTCTGAAAAACACTCTTTTCCATATATTTTCATTGTTATTGCGTTTTATGAAAAAGTAGCGCAACACAGACACAAACGATCTCTTTCCGATTATACCTGTAAAATTTAATGTGAATCAGCAATACTTCAGGGCACTCTTAAATAGATCTGTTAATTCCAAGCCGTAACTTTAGCACGTGTGACAATAATGTGTTTTTTTGTTTGTTCAACAGTTGGTAGTAGCTCTGTCTTCTGCGCTGTAGGTTGCTGGTTCGATTCCCAAGCAGGGCAAACATTTGTGTGATGAATATTGATATTTGTTCTGTGTTCGGGTGTTGTATATGATAAGATAAGTATGTGTTTAAAAAAAAACAGTGGCACAACATTTTCTTTTTGCCCAGGCTATTTTGTTGTGGTTGGTGGTTGGACGTTGTTTATTTCAGCCTGGCTATGTTATTGTATGTTGTTGGTAGCTACCAACAACATATTCTAAATTGTTGTGTTACGGCATTTAGAGGTAAGATAGCCAGCTCCTCAAGTCTGTTGAGGTTTCCCCTTCGGGCTTACATAACATGTGTTATGTTATTAGTGTAGGTGAGATAAAGTCCAAACGCTTCCCCGTCTAATAAAAAATATATAACATGCCATATATATTATATAACATCCAAATTTAAAAACTGTAGGCAGTAGGTTCAAACGGGAATTAATTCACTAATTATCATCTAGAATTATTATAAAAACCGTGAGCTTTTAACTGTTTTGCTTTGGGTATGACGTGAACCGTGCTTTCCCAGCAATTTAAGAGCCAAGATACCGTAATCTTTAAAGAAAGTGGAATCTACTAATAAAATAATTAGGCTGTAAAAATATAGGCACGTACTTACTGATAATCAGTTTACGAGTCATATCAATAAAGATTCGCCTTGTACTCAATCAAAATAAACGAAATGTAGGAGCATATAATGCCCATTTATATATTGCGTGCAAGCAATAGGTACATTAGGTATAACACTTATAAACACTCTTAGAAAGGATGATGATGCTTTTAAGCAGAATAAGAACAGAGGAAGAAGCATATAAATAATAATATCCATATTGTGCAGACACCACCGTCTTCCATACCAAAGAAACTATATTAAATAATGCTGTGTCAATAAATTATACTTAGTACCTACTTTAACACTAAAAAGTCTCATAGCTCGTGGGTAGTAAGTAGCTCTGCCCTCTGCACTATAGGCTGTGGGTTCAAATCCCACCCAGGACAAACATTTGTATGATGACTATAGATATGTGTTTGGGAGTTGTACCTATCATATGGTACGTATGTATCTATAAAAAAAGTATTTTATCCTTATTCTACCTCTGGATCTGAAATCAGTGGGTTGAACCACTAGACCACAGAAGCAGTTATCTTACCTCTAAATGCCGAAAAACAACAATTTAGAATAGTTGTTATGGCGATACAGACTTAGGTAAGATGGTGTTAGCTAGCCAGGCGGACTTAAACAAAGATAATGATAGTATTTTCTATCTATTCATCTATCCACCATGCCGAGACTGCCAAGGTAAATACGTAGAAAATACGACACGCCAGCTACACCTTATTATACATTCGAAAGTAGCATTGTTTGTTCATTGAAACCTTTTCACGAATACAGAGCTGAAAAGATCGTAATGAAATTTGGCATGGCTATAGTGTACAGCAACTGGATTACTTGTTACATTGCATATACAAAATTTATTCCACTTCATCTATGGAAGTACATGTGCTTTTTAACGTCTTATATGATTATTTTTAATTTGGACTATAATTAACTTAGTGTGATTCCTCAAGTTGCAAATAAATAAAATTAAAATTAATCATAATCGTAGCTAAGTGTAGATAAGAATAATTTTGGTTGAAACAGATTATACGTTTGGGTAAGTTCCTCCTTTTACTTTACTGTTTGATTTCCGACAAATGATCGCGCGACGCCTTACTTTAACTGAGAACCTACCGAAGCTCCCTAATACCCGTCTCTCCAGAAGACATTTGCAAAGTGGCTTTACCATTTACCTAAATATAAACGTTTTGAGAATTGTCAGGCCATCCCTGGCATCTAAAGTAAAGAGCTAAACAAACTAGTAACGGAACGCTTACTTCAAATGTCATACGACGACTCAGAGAACCTCCTAGCTGTTATTGAATAATATTACCCGAGATCTAACACATCTACACACACACACACACAAACACACCATTACACACATCCTATAACATGCTATATATAACCAGTCATACAAAATTTTAACTTTTATTAAACTCTAACACATCTATATTATATTATCATCACAGTGAGAGTCCAAAGCGGGTCGCTGTAACCATGCTACACAGGCTCTTACGAGACCTAATGCGAGGGACAGAGCTTAGCCAAGGTACTCTACTAAAAAACACCATAGTGCAGATTTCGGATAGTAATGGATTTTTATGAAATAAATAAATATTTAACTTCTTTTTTTTACATCTCATTTCAGTTATATGACAAATACAACCAAACATGGGGATCGAACCCGGGACCTCTGGATCTGAAATCGGTGGGTTGAACCACTAGACCACAGAGGCGGTTAAATGGCAATGGCAATGGCGGATATGATATACTTTCTAATCCATGTCCGCATTCTAGTGGAGAGTTAGATAAGCACAAGAATTCTAGAATCTAGAAGCCTACAAGGCAAGTGTGCTCCATTGTAGACCGCATCAGGCGAAATTGCAGTCAAATGCAAGCCTATCCAATAAAAAAAAACATAAAATGCAGTATTTAGTTAAATTTTATCTAAAATGTTGAATGTTAAACATAGATTGGTGAACAGCTTAAATGTCAAATAAGTAAATAGTCCTACTTTATAATCCTGTTATGATAATGGTATACACAGGTGTGGCTAATCAATTTTACATAATTTTCTTTGAATCAGAATTCTAGCTTTACATTACGGTAAGTACGAGTATAAGTATGCCAGTTGCCTACTTTGGAATGCATTGCCACTGAAATTAGGCTGTATACTGTATGTACTATGTTTTTGCAACACTTGAAACTTAGCACGTAGCTACCTAGATCACATTAAAATGAGAAAACACTAGTGCCACAGTTCTTTTGTGATATGGATCACCGCCTAGTACAGACAGAGCAGTCTCAGCGATGACTTTCTTAGAGACAGACAATACATTAGAAGTAGTTTCAGGCCAATGATAATCAGAGCTGAAATATAGACTCTATTGCCTTCGGTTACAGTATAATTTATGTTGACAATAGTGCCGCGGTCTCCATTAACAATGAGACCAAACGTGCCTAACGTAATGCTATTTTATTTAATAGACTAACAGAGTGGTAAGACGTGTCGATGAACTGATATCGACATCAATGAACGATATTATTCGGCAAATACACCGTTACTATATAATAAGTGTTCTTTTTCATACGCTGAGAGAACAAAACCAATCTGGCAGCTAGTTATAAGCCGGCATCGACGAATATACAAATACAGTGGTATTTGGTTACCTCCTGCGTACAGATTTAAACCAGTCTCTGCAGGAGACATTCGATCCCCAGGGGAGAACAATAGCTTAGTTTGGTTGGTGGTAGTTCCTTGTTTAGGTCCGCCTGTCTAGCTACCACCACCTTACCTAATTCTGTAAACTTGAAGAATCTGGTTTGATTCACGACTGGATTTGAACCCACAGCTCCGGATCCGAAAGCGGACCCATACCCACTTCGCCACACAGCTCTACCGGGTAGATAAATATCCAATAATTATACCCAAACCGAGCCCGTTGATTTGGGCTGATGAAGTGAGGTAACGGGAATGCCGAGTTACGGTTCTGGGTCGAAAAGCGTGGTGGTTAATGTAACCAAGTCAGATTCAGACGTGAGAGCGGATCCAACGCTTCGTCTATCCCACGACTGCTTTTACTTATTTGCACTGTTATTCGAGATGAAAGGTCTGATTACGACGGCCTTTGTGATCGCGGAAACCGTGGAAAATGCGAGGAAAATACGGCCGTGATGTTACGTGCAAGTTGTTTTATTCAACGCGAAACTGCTGAAATTCAACCTAATGAAGTCGGGGAACATCGAAGCCGTTTTTTTATTTATACAACGAGTAGGAGCTTGACCTTCATTGCCTGGTTACAAGTTATGATAAGGTGGAAGCGCACTTCACCGCTGGAATCCTCAACAAACTGAGGAACTGGCTATCTAACCTGTGAATGCCGGAACACAACAATTTAAGAATTGTTATGGCGACACGATTAGGTAAGACGGTGGTAGCTAGCCAAGCGTACTTAAACAAGTACTATCACCAACCTAACAAAGCACAATATAGTACTTCACTTGGGGATCGAACCCAGAACCTCTGAATCTGACACCGGTGGGCGGACCACTAGACCACAGAGGCATATTGAAAATATAGATTAGCTACCTAGGTATTATTGTATTATCAATGATTAGAGCATACAACAGAATAGGAATGCGTTAGGACTATTGGGTAAGTAATCTATATGTTCCCATATTATAAGCTATGCTGAGTTAGGGGCTTTATGGCGCTCTGTGAAATTAATGTCCTGTTATTTTTTTTTAAGAGCGGGAGGGAAAAAAACGGTT
Source organism: Venusia cambrica (assembly GCA_951394065.1). NCBI lineage: Eukaryota > Metazoa > Arthropoda > Insecta > Lepidoptera > Geometridae > Venusia > Venusia cambrica. Next base: position 9,827,990 of record OX596035.1, read on the forward strand.
TTATTTCTACTATATGGGTATTAATAAAGTTAATAAGTACCTATATGGAGTAGGTCCCATTTGTTCTATGGAACATGACGTCATCAAACAAAATGAGACATTTTCTTCCCAATTTTTTCCATACATACTAGCTTTTCACCCGATTTTCATGCCATAGAACAAAATGCAAATCAGATTTTCCCAAAATCTTCCATGAATCTGCCTGCCTAAATGACACTGATAATGACAATTATTCTGTCATACCTGAATAATAATAAATAAAATACGAATAAAATAAATCGGAAACGTGGGGAGGACTCTCCAGATTATGTAGAGGATTCTCAATCTCATAGCAGAGTGATAAAAGCTTTAATTCTCTCTCTGTAACGGATATACATTGGCAGAGCCGTGACTGTCTTCATGTGTTTCAAGGAATGATAAGGGATAAAAAGCTGTAAGCTGACCCAAAGTCGAAAAGTCAAAATCAGAAATCGTTTATTCAGTAAGATTTTTAGGATCACTTTGAATAGACTACGATAATGGGGAGGAAGATGAGGAGAGGCACGTACAATCGCAAGGATCCCAATCCATCAAACTTGTGTCAGATGAGTGATAGATAGTGTGCAGCGTAACACGGGCATAACGCGGTTATCATCTAAACTTTATTTTACTATTACGGTCCCATGTTTATCAATTTATTAAGGTAGAAGGTACCTATTTGGCAGCTGACTAACGATTTGAAACACCGGATAGCCACGATTAGCCCGTTTCCCTCTGTCGAAATACTTCAGCATTGTTTCCAACGACCGAAAGGAAGGCCACCGCAGGCCTGTTTCAATAAATATCGTGACGTAGAAGGTAACTCTACCATTTCAATGCCTATAGAACCCGTAAAGTTTGTGAAACCCGACCAATTAAAACGGTAGGTAGGTAACTACTTATCGGAAAATCAGACCGGTGTTGACATTGTTTATGTAGGTAAGTATGGTAAGATGGTATAAATACTTCTTGGAAAATCAGAAGCCTAATAGCATAACTTGAAATACATTAGGTACCAGTGAAGTTCAAGTCGATTACCGGTTGTCAAACCTAGTCAAAAATTGACAAAAATGAAGTCGAAAGTGACTGTTGAAGTCTAGGCTAGGTTTCAAATGTCAAAAATGAAGTCGATGTTGATTACCAGTTGACTTACACAAATAAGGTGCCAGGTATATTTTAATGTACTCGCATTCACAAATATATCCATAAATATGTGTCACCTAACTGTTGTAAAATACGTCAAAATATTTGGAAAGTTTAGCAGTATGTAAGGACACATTTTAAATAGGGTGATTTTCGCGAACAGTGTCGATCTTCGCGTGAATATTATGCTTGGTACTAAAAATGCCTACAACAAACAAAACGCAATATTTCGAAGCAATTGACCTCAATGGACAAAAAAATTGTATCAACAGAATGCCCCTATTGCTACCTTCCAAGTAATGCAACATATATTGCATTCCAGTTCATTACGTATCACTTGAACGCCTCAGATCTGACACAACTCTGACGACCGAAGACGTCAGGTGTCAATAACCATAGATATACGAAAAAGTATCTTTGGTTGCATTCGTTGTTTCAAAAATGAAAATGGCGTCTCACAAAACATTTGGTTCTCATTGCAGATTATTATAAAGCTGATATTGTCGATTTCACTGTCACAACGACTGCAACAAAGATACATAAAATATGCCCAGCTGAAATGTTTATGTCAAATCATCCGGTCGCCAAAGTCCAAAGATTATGCAATGATCGGATTTGGTATTCATCAACAATTACCGTGTTTGACAGGCGGATGATCATCGCAGTATTTAATCTAATGCTACGGTTCCAGTTTGTTGCTGCGTCATCGTAGCAGCATTTCCTCTAATACTCGTATGTCAAATATGAGTCCCGTGGTAATTATGGATAGGAGAATAGGGACTCATCTTCTTTGTGGCTGCTGTCATGGCTTTGCGTAGATTATTATGATATAGTTCTGTTTAAAAGTCACTAAAGTTCTAGCAGCAGTTCTTGCCACAGTTTCATGCGATAACAAAATCATGTCACGTGTCCAGAGCCCGGTTCTCGACCGCATTCTGATTTAGATTATGTACGTTGTAGCACTGTCCACTGCAAGTCACTAGATCCATTTGTATCAATTCTGAACCTCTAGCAAGACTTTTATTAATTATGCTTCTCTGGATAGCTGAACTGAACGTTAAAGCAGTTTACTCTACCCCATTTTCACTCTTGCTGCATTTCAACTCTGAATTCAGAAAATTGCTTGTTCAGCTTTATTCTCCAGGTCAAGAAGTAGGTCTATATGATGTCTTCCATAACGATTTTTTACTTTTGCTGTATACTGAATAGATCCGCTCGTGTGCCCTAAAATGACTCTATATTTTCGATGGGAACCTGCGTTTGCAGTAAACGCAATCGGCTCTTTTCAGTTTTTCGCATATATTTGTTTAGGTATGTTCTGTCTTCTTGGAAGGTTTTCGACCTTCGAAGAAGTTCTGTTCTATTGCAAAATGTAATCTTAAGCCTGAACCACACTCGCCATGATTTTTCACCTGTCGAACTGAAACTGTTGGTGCCTATATTAACATAAACGTATACCTTGGTGATAAAATCTCGTGTTTTAAAATGTTTACTTTTTGGCCGCTCTAATCTTTACCATTATCAGTCTCAATTGCTATTAACAGTATCGAAGATACAAGCAGCCTATGTTACTCAAGGGTATCAATATATACTCGTACCAAGGAGATACCACGGTAGCAATTGACTTATCATTGTTCAATAAACCTGTAATTATGTGATGGAGATGCGGATGATAGAGGAGACTTGATGGCACTAAACGGAATCCACAATTATTATGTTCAGATGTTCATAATCTTAAAAGATTGTTGGTTATCTATTTTATACCTATATCTTATTTTTAAACATTCGTGATATTATGAAAAAAATATATAAGAAGAAAACGGATATTTATTGCGTATTCAACTTATATCTATCTCCACGTTTCGGTCTAGCTTGTGGTCGCGGGCAGACTGGAATTTCGAAACTACCGTCGAGAAGCGATGGCGTTTTCAACAACTACCCTCAGCTTGATCTTGATTATTAGATAAGTCCACATGCACACTAAGACGACACACAGCACTGACAGAATCAAATCAATTTGCTTTGCACCTCCACTGGATTCCAATAGGCATCCAGTGGTAGCCTGTGAAGTGAAGCCGTCTTCACGATTAATATATAGGTATATTTTGTGCCTGTAGATAGTTATATATACACCTATAATTGATGTCCTCGATCTTATCTACTAATAAGACAGAGATACCTCCAACTAAAGCCAATGTTACCTACATACAGAAACGTGTGGAACTATGGAATTATCCTTGGCACCAATACCGAGCACGAACATTTTTATGTCAATGGAATCCATTATTTGCTGGAATTTCCTATTTATCTTGGTGACGATAATTTTGCGAAATTCTTTACAATATTATTGAATTATTTATCTAAATCACAGATACCGTACAATAACATTTAAAAAACCAAGTTGCATTTTCATACAATATTAAATTAAAAACATTTTATTTCAGAAAAAAATACATTAACGTATATACATGAACATATTAATAATTGGGTTGAGTAAAATACATCCCCACTGATTATTTGATACGTGTATGCAATATATCGTAAGCTGTTGAGTCGAGCTTGATCTGTTTAGCCTATTAAGTACTTAATAAGGCTGAACAACTTTTTTTGAACAATAAATCCTTATTGTTATTCTTAGTTAGGTATTCACATCTACCTATTTTTTTCTAGCAGATAATTAGCAGCTATGTGATTGTTTGAGACCATCAATCAATGTGGAATGATGCTCTTGAACTAAAACTAAAATGGTTGTTGTTAGTGGTTTAAATAAAGAGGAGCACTCAAGCTTGTGTGACAACATTAGTAGATACAAAACTCTCACATAAGTATTGCTCACCATATTATCAGAGAGTAATTGATAATAATGATAAATAATGAATGATTGCAATCGCATTTAGTCTAAATATTGATAAGTTACTCGGTTTCTACTAAGTTCTTACCTACTTACCTAGACCAATTAAAAATAGAAGTGTATATAGGTACCATTTTGCCATCCCGTCTAGTGAAAAACAAAATATCAAGGCAATCATATCTGCCGGGGGTAATTATCTTTTCAAACCATCGCAATCAATGGATAAGATTGAGTGATATTCATTTCAATAACTAAGCCCTGATAGTTGTTTTAGTACCTAGGTTTTGATAGCATTATTTACAGCGGTTTAGATGAAAAATCATACCAATAACGATGGTTTGAAACAACAAATACGCAGCGGGCATGAGCATAGTTGATAGAATTGGTTTTGTGACCTACGAATAAATAATAAATCAAGAAGTTTAATTCAGAATACGTATCAAACAAAAAGTGGCCCTGACTTCAAACCAAAACGACACGTATGGTTCAAAATACGGACCACTTCCAAAGTTACAAATATATGTATATTTGTAACTTTGGAAGTGGTGATTCGTTCAAATTCAGAACGAAATCAGGGTCACGCTTGCTGAAAGAAAGCATGGATTGGTTCGCGCGCGTGCAGCAATGTCTGCTAAGTCATATTGTATATATTATTTACTATATATTATTACATATATATTATTTATTCGTCGTTTGTGACGAATCAAATCCCAACAACTCAAATCCAATCAATAAATAGATGTTTACTACCATGAAAGCTGTCATACTCTCACAAACGGCTAAGCCCGTGACAAAATGATCATAAAGTAATCATGCCCTATTAAATAATCAAAAGCAATGATCGGTGAAATCTTTAAGCATTATAATTGTATGTTTCTCGCATGTACGTACGATACGTCAATTTGTCCCGAGATTCCTAACTGTTACACGCATAGCAAATCATGGAGGCACACTTTCATTCGTCATAGGTACACGAACGTCTTTAATCAGTGTGTGCTACAAGTGATGACCTACGGATCCAAGACGTAGTCGCTGAATATAGGCCTGACGAATAAGGTCACAATCGGATAGCGAGCTATGGAGAGAGCTATGCTTGGAATTTCACTACGTAATAAAATCCGGAAAATAGATATCCGTAAGAGAACAAAAGTTACTGACATAGCTCTCAGAATTAGCTGACAGTGGCAGTGGGTAGGCCACATAGCTTGCAGAACCGACAACCGCTGGGAGCATGGCGACCACGATGAAACGCGAAACGGAGTGTGTGAAGACCCTCACTCGATGGACCGACTACATTGTGTTGGTTACGGGGAGTCGATGGATGGAGGCGGCAAGTCGCTAAGCAAAAAAAAACGATTGGGGTAGAAAACTTCCATTGGGGGAGGCCTTTGTTCGGCAGTCGACATGTGCGTTAAAATGATGACGATGATGATGGGTGATGAGACTCGTTGTACCCTTTGACGACATATCCATTTAGTGATGATTCGAATAAGATAGGTTGTAAGTAAGTAGGTAGGTATAGGCACAAAGAAGTGATAAAATAGGGCTTAGTATCGGTATCAAGTCCAATAATATGAGCAAGACGCGAAACGACCTTTGTGAGACCCCGGTGGGATAGGCGTTGTAGGCTACGCCTAAGAACGTACCTGAACAATAATTAATTTTCCAAAACGTGAGTCGCCTACAACACCCGACAGAAGCGAAGATTTCAACATTTCAACTTTGTATTGTAATCTAAAATGTTTTTCCGAATGTAGTATATTGTTATTCAAACGCTTCTAGACAACTCAATTACATTATTTATCTTCCGTAGCACGATTTTGCTTGAATTTTCGCTTTGTCCTACTTTCCTCTTTCCTACACTCACCCATTTCAATAATCATTAGAAAACCCTCAAAATCAAAATTACCTATCGTATAATCAGTAAGATTCCTCGGACTAGTTATTTTTTATGATCTATTACAATAGCTCAAAATAATCCAATACTAATTAGGTACAATTTATTCACTGGAGCAGATTATTTTTTGAATGCCAAGCTTTCATTTCTTCTTGAACTCTAGGTACTATTTATATATTTTTTTTCTTGTATCTACCAGAAGATAAATTATAGTATAGTGTTACACACATTTTATATCCTCGCAAGGAAACATAGGAGGCGACTCGTCGGATTAACAGCAATGGGGGCATACTGTCTGGACGTATTACGTTCAGTCCATTGCGTGTTCCATTTACCTTATTTCGCAATGCATTTGTGTGGGATGTCTCCCTTTACCAACCGAAACAATAAACCAGTGATAGCCATGCTAGTGTATTGTTGTAAAGGTTAGGCTATTTATATATCAGCGAATGTACTCTTTGAGGATTCTTGGAAAATAAAGCAATGCCAAGATCAAGGAAGGATAAAAGGCTATTTAGGTATCTGATAACTTAAGAAGCTTGGCGAATGAACAGTTCAATAAACTAAAACGCCTTTTATTTGCTATGGACCGTTACTGTTTGACATCATTTAATTATATAAAATAGTCTTGAAGCTGGCATACTGACAATCAATACACAGTCATCCCAAAGCAGAAATAATCAGGCAGAGAAGCACGAAGTTTGGAAAAAAAACCTGCCAATAAAAATTAAAAGCTTGAGAAAAAGTTTCCACAGAAAGGAAATGGTGGACTGGTAATCCGCAAATATTTTTGAACAACCCAGGCAATCCTAGAATGAATATGTCAGTTTACACAGTTCAGTCAGTTTTTACCAATCCACCTGCCAAGCATAGTGATTATGGCAAAAAAAAAAAACCCTCCAGCAGTGGAGGGCTGGAGGCTATGGGCTTTTTTTCATAAGAGATGAAAACGGAGTAAGCTAGCAGTCCGCCTGATGTTAAGTGAAACTCTAACCGCCTTTAACAAAGCCTCATTGCGTAGGTCATATCCACAAAGAACATGAACTACGCTGCACTGCAGTGCAACCGACAAGGAGATAATTGAGGCATACATTTATTAAGCCCCGTGTGCCCGTAAATTCACCAGCAACTATACCCTTCAAACCATAACACAGCAATGCTGCTTGGCGCCCGAAATTATGTGGTAATATTAATTGTGCTGGTACTTCTCCGGACGAGCCTTTTCACAAGGAACTATACTACTCTTAAGCTCATGGACTAGTGATGATATTGATGATGTGTCAGTCGGTCGGGATGTTATGGATGTTATTATCAGAATCAGATAACGGCAGAGATACAATGATTACTCGGCAAAATATCTGTCGCCACTCGATGCATTGTCGGTTCGTTGTCATTCAGCATGCAGTGGGCGTATAGCCGCAAGTACCTAGGTACCTAGTACCTATGCCACTCAAACTCATAACCGAGTTATGTTATGATTCAGTCGGCTATTATCGTTACGTGACGCAGGTACCTGCGCGAAGAGCGCTGGAGCGGCGCGGAGTCCAACAAGCAAGACGCACTTTTCCTCGAGAAAAAATATCCGTTAGTTTTCTATTGAAATCTTAGTGAATGGAGATTTCACGTTAAACATTTTTGCGTGGTTTTGTTTTCTACTACCTACACCTAGATACCTGTATGACAATGAAAATAGACCAAAGAAAGAAAATTAAACATACAATAATATATTCCCCAGGGGACATACCATATTGAGGATAAAAAACGTTGTGTTCCGGCATTTAAAGGTAAGATAGCCAGTTCGTCAATCTGATGAGTATTTCGGGTGAAGCGTGCTTCCACCATCGGCCTTATCATAACTTGAAAATCAGGCGAGACGAAACCAATCAGAGCCCCGTCGTACAAAAAAAAATAAAGCTGAAATCGAAAAAAATATGAAATGCCGCTATAGTTTTCCACACATATTTACCTATTTTTAAGAAGAGAGAGAGTAGGTATCCGTGTAGGTACTAGTTCCTATAATCACGTCATTTACAAGGTAGAGCCTTTAAAGTTATTAGAAAAACGTTAATTTACTGTATCAATCGTGGGTGGATCAGCGTGAATGCAACTCATAGTGACCAGTGGATTCTAGTAGCAGTCGGTGCATACTGTTCTGCCTAGTAGGCACTAGTTACTTCCTAGTCGTGAATGTCAACTACCATTATACAATCTGTGTATTACGAGTATATTGCGAGAAAATTCTTTACTGTATCCTTAATGTAGCCATTGTATACATACTGGATGGGGCAAATCATTTGTGTGATGAATGTTTGTTGTATGTTTGTTGTTGTATTATATTGTAAAAAAAAGATATAGGTAAATTGTCGTGTTCAGAGGTTGGCTCTCCAGCGTTGGTATTTTTATTCTATTTTATTAACATTCGGAAAGCCTTATCGGATGGAATTCGGAAGCTTCCGATGGAGATTCCGAGAACGCTATTCTTAACTCCGAAACTGAAATATTTTGACATTAGAATTCGATGCTTCCCACAGAAGATTTTCATAATTGGAGTGAGAATAGCATTGACATCTATCGTATTCTATGTCGGATCCGACAAAAGTTATGTTTCCGATCTGAAACTTTCCGTGTGTTTGAAAATCGCAATGCAGATATCTGGCCGGAATCATTACGGGTACGTAATCTAGCTAGCTAATGTCATAGCAATTCTCCCGTGACATTAGTATCCTCATCACTCCTTATCCATATCTCTATCCCCTTATCCCAAACAACTGAGTATTTCCTAGCAGGGATAACGTCAGACAGGCGGCCGGTTTTAAAATTTCAGTCAAGAACCCGTACATGGCCTTGATGTGGAGGAAGAAGATATGTTGTGCCGACCCCGCCTAGTGTGGGATACCTAACGGGTACAGCTTTTATTTATTTATGTGATGGATAGTAAAAAATGTTGTACTTGCTTATTGTTGAATTGCTAGTGACTAAAAGAAAATCAATCGATTTTTTTTGTAGTACGACGGGGAAGCGCTTGGCCTTCATTTCACCTGGTTACAAGATAAGATAAGGCCGGAGTAGAGGCGCACTTCACCCGGAATCCTCAACAAATGGAGGAACTGGCTATCCTACCTCTAAATACTGGAACACCACAATTTTTAGAATTGTTACTACGGCGACATAAAAATACGCGTCATTTATCAGCGATAATTAATAGAATTCATCAGTTTTAACATTTAGTCTGGCCACAAGACATACATGTCGTACTCAAACCATGAAACTCACTCAAACAAAAATTAACGGTGGTGATGGGAAAAATGACATGAACAGACCAAGACAAAGGCGATCGGTACCCCCCAGCCACATCCAGCGAGCGAGTGTCTTGTTCTCGTATTGGTCATGGCGGATATAAGCAATAAGCGACAATGAAGCACGACAAGCATTGTAAGGGAGTTGTAATGCGTGTGTTTAGTCGTCAATACCTGCGGAATAACAGCCTTCGTGCTATAATTATCCCCTAGGAATCTTTGCTACTCATCAACAAAGAGAAAACTAAGCGTGGATAATCTTACCGAGAGGAAGAGTAGATTTCTCTCGATCAACAAAGATCGCCTATAGGTTAAGTACTATACAGGTGGTATATGGTAACACGTCTCATAGCTCAGTTGGTAGTAGCTCTGCCTTCTGTACTGTAGGCTGTGGGTTCGATTCCCACCCAGGACAAACATTTGTGTGATTAATATAAATGTTTGTATGTGTTTGGGTGTTGTATCATATAGTACGTATGTATTTATAAGTATTTCAGTATTAATGTCCTGTAATATTTATTTATATTTTAACGGAGCTTGTAGGGCAGCTGCCAGAACCCTTGTTTGACCGGAAAGCGTTGCTGAGAGACATTTATAATAAAAACACGCATTTACAGATTTTTTATGAAAATTAAACCTGGATCCAAACAAAAAACTAAATGCAACGAATGTTGCTATCCGGATTTTTAAAACTATATCTTGTAAACAACCGATTTCTATGTATAGGCACATACATAGAAATGTATAGGTACATACATAGAAATCGGTATCGGTTAGCTAATTTGATCTTGGGCAGGAGGCATCTGATGACGTCTAGAGGATATTACTTATCATACCGGATTTATCTTTGCCACTGCAAATACCAAGTCACGATCTACCGCAAAACAACAGCCTTTAAAGCAATTCCATTGAAATACCTACGTACAGGAAAATGAAAGGTTTTATTTGAATCCTCATTTTCTACATAATCAATGCCACTGTCGGGCACAGTTGAGTGGATTATAACTATACCAATAAAATATATATTTATACCTACGTATATATAAATGTATATATAAATGTTTGTTCTGTGTTTGGGTGTTGTATTGTATGATAAGTATCTATGAATTTACAAAAAAAAAGTATTTAAGTATTATATCCGTAATCTAGTTCCCATATTACAAGCTATGCTTAATTTGGGGATAGATGGCGCTGTGTGAAATTAATGTCCTTTAAAATTTAATAATAATATTCAACTAGAATTGTATCCTTATGAAGAAAATCTAATATTCATTTATGATTTCAGGCAGCATAAGTGTGGTAAGAACTACAATTCATCCGAGGCCTGGCTAAGGGTTAAAAATATTAACACAAAATCATTGAAAATTATAGGTACTGCCATAGTCGTTGAGTGTAATTATGTATAAAGCGTGATTTAGACGATACAATTTTCTTGTACATTCAAGTGCAATTATTGAATGCAATATTAGTAGTGCGTTAATTGCCCTTCAAGAATTGTACGCAACTGTTTACACGTGGATACAAGTAAAAAAAATTAACGCAATTATTGAATGCAAGTCTTGACAAAAAATAGTTGCAAATGTCTTCTGTTTAGACCAATACAATAATGTTTAGGAGATTATTGCTTTCAAGTTTTGACTTGTCTAAATAGAGAGTTGTATGTGCGTGTACCATTCATTGGCGGGTTGCTTCAAGTATTGCACGTATTTGCGTTGTCAAATTTTTCATTCAAGTGTTGGAAGGTGTTGTAGAGAGTGTTTATTAAAAAAAAAAGTGTTAAAATTTGGTTGTCAATATTTCTTGTCTCAGAAGAGCAGCGCAACGATTAACACACCTTCACTTACTGCACTGATGTTGGCAAATGAAGAGAAAAATAATTGAATGCAAGAATCGCCTAAGAAATTTTTGTATGTGCTGTTTACACCAAGAAAATTTTGGCAAGCAAAACTTGCGCAAAAGATCAAAATGTTACGTACTGTTTAGACCATGCAGGTAATTTATTGCTTCAATTTTATTGTATGCAACAGGCAAGAAACTTGCATCATGTAAAGTCACATTATATCATGTTACTGTACTTACAGAGACCATGACCTAAGTAACTTCGAGAGAAAAGTCCGAGGCCTGGCTAAGGGTTAAAAATGTTGAGCACAAAATCATCTAATCTATAGGTACCTACCTACTACAAAAGTTTTTGAGTGTAATGTTACAGTACTCACAAAGACCATGTCCTATCTTACAGCGAGAGAAAAGTTATACGTATTAAATAAACATAAAATGATAAGATTTAATGTACGTAAGGCGGAAAGTAGTACTTATTTATAAACATGACATTGCCTTCCACTCACCTTCACTTACGAACAAACTCTCGTCGCGAGGATATGTAGATATAAAATATGCACTGTCGAATCACGACATCGTTTTAAATGATCATATGGTTTCGTCTATTGTACTTTGCTTCGTTAAGTATCTTTCTTCTGGTGATATAAGTGTTGAGTAAACAGTCTGGACTGTCAAAAAAGAAGCCACTGTCATAAAATATATTCGATATAATTACATATGTGGGTACCTGAAAGTTGACATTGATTATTCTCACATAATCTTGTTTATCTCATGATTCTTTCAGACAAATATTTTCTTTATTCTCTAGAAAAATTAATAAATCCTTTTGTTGGATTGTGGTTTTTAATCTTATCGGATTGAATAACCAATCACGTTTACATGTAGGTACGCGCTAAGCTGAAAACAGCAATCCACAAAATTAGTAACGGATGTTACAATAGCAACTTGCAGATCTTAGAGGTGCCTCCTATAAACCAACTCCTAATAAACCAACGACGGTGTTCCGTTTGCGCGAATCGTTAATACAGATAAGTACAGACCTTTTTAATTAGATATTCTTATATCTAATTGAAAAGGTCTGTACTTATCTACGGTCTGTATTAACGATTCGCGCAAACGGAACACCGTCGTTAGTTTATTGCATGCTACGAAAAGTGATAATAATTACGATTAAGTGTTCTGTTGCATACTACGAAAAATGGCTGTGTTTTATTGCATGCTACGGACACACGACTGATCGTTTTCTTGCATGCTACGAAAAGTGCTACGATACACTATTGTTTGTTTTATTGCATGCTACGAAAAGAGCTACGAAAAACGATAATTTTTATTGCATGCTACAAAAGGGCTACAAAAAACGATTGCTGTTTTATTGCATGCAATCCTAAGTGCTACAAAATACGATTGATTGCTGTAACAATATACTGTATCTCTAAGTACATGTCACAAACTACCAGGAAAAAATATAACATTAACATCTAAGAACGTATCTACGATTAGTGTATCCACATTATTTGTCCTTATAAGAAGCATACCACACCAAGGTACATGTAAGTAGTTATTTCAGTAGAAACGTATCGAACCGATCACACGGGCTCGATAGTACTTACAATCTCACGTGGCAACAACACGCCGCATTACGTATAGTTTAAACACACCAACTTTGAGAAGGTACCGAGTACATGCTTGCATCCACTACGTTTACAGTTTTAATACCTACGAGTGAACTGAGTTTTATGTCGTGTGAAATTGATTTTACAAAACATTTCTAAATTAAATGTCTCCGAAAATTCCAAAGCGCTGACGACATACGTCTATGTACTTATAGGGCAAATAGGCTGTGTGATGTGACCTATATTATCAATAAAAAATAACATTGTATTCAGAGGTTATTGCTTCGTATAATTTTTAATTTACTTCTCGTGTCAAACAATAAATATGCGAATATTCCACCTGGGAGTACAGAACCATTCTCGCTAGCATTATAAGTTTTATAAATGTAAGTACTTGGAGGTCAATGTGACAGACAGAGGTAAAGGCTGAGGTCACCTTAGCCTTTAGTAGGTGAGTAAGTACTTGTTAACAATCTTAGGTCAGTTGCAGTGTTTATCTCAGCATCGGTGAGTGGTGTGGTAGCCATCACAGTGTATCGCGTTTGTACTTGATATCACGGAACACGCAAAATAATTTCATGGATATTGGAGTCATGAAAAAAGTAATAGGTTAGTATTTGATATTTTTATATGAGTATTAACAAATCCATTCTTGTTTTTATTGTACGACAGGGAAGCGCTTGGACTTCATCTCACCTGGTTACAAGTTGAGATATGGCCGAAGTTGGAGGCGCACTTCATCCGGAATCCTCAACAAACTGAGGAACTGGCTATCTTACCTGTAAAATGCCGGAACACAGCAATGTAAAACATTCGAAGTATTGTATTACTGTTAAAGGCCGCGGATAGGAATCGATCCCTCCAAAGTCATCCCATGGATGCATTTTTATTTATTTATTTATTTGGTAACATATTTACATTGCCATTACAGTGCAGCACCAAAGCGACAATGCAAATTTAAATATAAAAAGCTAAAAAGCCTCTCACCAGAATAAGGGCAACTTCTTTCTGTGTATTACCTACATCTTAACTGCGATCCAGCTTTGCAGGCTCTGTCCAGCAGTGGACATAAATGGTGATGATGTTTAAAGCCGTATTTGCGTAAAACCATGAATATAAAAATTTTGCAGTTGGGTTTTAGATATTTATTTTAAAACGAGTTTGCGTATAGATACAGGCACACAATATTACTTATGTGTTGAGTGGTACCTAAATGCCTTCTTTCTGAAGTAGAAGACTATATTAAGGCGAACTTTGCTCACACACGAGAAACGCCCATTGAACATAAACAACAGTCGAATCGAAGAAACTTCCATTGACTTTCATTCAAATCGGTTGTTCGTCAAAACTCTGCGGTCGGCTAAAAGTCGCTAAAAGTCACCCGACTTTCAGACGAATCGACCCGACAACTTTGCTAAGCAATTATCGGCTGTAATTTCAAGCTATGTAGTTCGATCACTAGCACGCTTTAACAAACATAGGTAAGCGTTACGTAGTGTTCTAACTTCTAATATATGCTTGTAGTCAGCTAGACGTAAGTTAGAAAGTTCTAATCAAAGAACGATCTTTACCACGTGAGGCAATAAGAATCGATAAATGATTCGACAACCGGTATTGATAAGGTCACTTGATCTGTCTCAGAGAGTAATTACGTCACTGTGTCCTCAACATTTAAATCATGCCGTGGCAGAATGGTAGCGTATCCAGCCAGAATTATAAAGCCATTACGGCCAAACCTAAGGGACCTTGTGCGGGACAAATAATATGTTCCACGAACCACCTACTGAACGATCGGCAAGTGTAATACTTATTATTTTTATACTAGCACTTTTCTCCAGACTGCAGCCGGGATGAAGATTTACGATCGTACTTTGATCTTTCTCTAGCATCATTATCATCAACACCATGCCTTTATTCATGAAAACATATTATTAGCTCATATAATCTATAATCTTAATTCGTTTTTTATACTGTATTTTTACAATTAGCGCTTGATATCCATTAAATAATGAAATAAAAGAAATTATAATGATTCAGCCCATAAACAACTACAGCTAAACGATGCCACAGCGTCATCCAAAGCCAATTCCCCGCAATATCTCTAGTAATATAATAATATATATATATGACAGGACAATATTTTTTACACAGCGCCATCTAGCCCCAAACTAAGCATAGCTTGTAATATGGGAACTAGATTACATATAGAATACTTAAATACTTTTGTAAATACATACATACCTGCATACATTAGTTTATGGCATCCTTATTAATCAGCGAACGTGCTGTCAAGGACCATGCTTCCACTGTACATGTACTCCCGCATGCTAGTAGCTACGGTCTGGCCACGTATTTATAACTGTTTATATTAACATTATATCTCCATACAAACCGGTAAAATGCAAACACAGAATAGTGAACAGTGCGTGGCGACCAGCAAGTTTCACTGATATCGTCGAAACCAACTTACATAACCAACAACAAGAATATGCATTTTATTTTATCTGAGAAATACATTTCATTAGCTAAGGCACGTAGATAAAAGCTTTAAGCTTTATTTTGATAGCATTTTATTAATTGCTTTGGATTAATAATATAATCCGATATCGAAGCAAAAACGCTAGGTAATAGTGATATTAGGGACTTTTTTTACAATCATGTCGATAATTTTGTCAAGCAGATATTTTTTAAAAAGGATATCGCTGCAAACCTATATTAATCTCTATTCAATTAAACCTACAATTTATTTTGAATCAGACATTTCAATTCGAAATGAACGGGAACGTTTTTATGAACCGAAAATCAGGTGTTTTTTTTTAATTTATGATACCCAAGCGTATGACCACAAACTCACTTGAACCACCAACTCACCAGAAAAACAAGTAAAGATGTGACCTAAGAGGCACGCTTGTCTAGAAGGAACCTGTTCACCCTGGACTTGAAGACTCCAAGATTGTATTAACGCGGAAAAACAGACGAAAACAGCTGTAGGTACTCGGGAGCCTTCGTAAAGCCTTCGAGCCTTTTCTTTCTTTCTTTCTATACACGAAATAAATAGGTAGAAGCCAGTATGCAGAGGTCGATATTTGACCGTAAAAAAATAATAAATACATGAAAACAAATATGTTTAGGTGTTGTATTGTATGATAAGTATGTATTTACAAAAAAAAAACAAGTATTTAAGTATTCTATCCGTAATCCAGTTCCCATATTACAAGCTATGCTTAGTTTGGGGCTAGATGGCGCTGTGTGAAATGAATGTCCTGTAATTTATTATTTATTATAAATATAACTTCTGCACTTCGATTCCATGTAATCTTTAGCTCGATGGGTGCTGTAAAACACTCACGGTGTGTTTTTCATAGAGAACGGGACGCTCAAACGCAACCCACACTCCTGTCTTTCCATAAGTACCTTCGTGCACGCAATATTCTGAAAAAAGCGTCCGGAGATTTCTCTGAGCGCATTTATATAGACATTTGGTATTCTTTGTCGAGACCGGTGACCAATCAGGTAGGTCTCTTTAGTGAAACTTAAAATAGTTTTGAGTATTTAAAAAGTTACTTGTGAGGGCTTGGTTACAATACAAATACATTCAAAACAGTTATCGAATGTCAGAGTACCAACGCTTACCTACGCTGTCGCATTATTACTTTAGCAGCATTTAGATCAATACATAGTAATAGTAAGGGTAAGTAAGTAGGTACCTCATACATTATCACAACAACGATAAATTAACTACGGTAACTATACACAAATAGGTGATAACGACTGAATAATCGAGCTTTCGATAACCCACGTCTATAGACCTTGCAATGAAACGTCAAACTCAAATTGTGCTACTACACTATACTACGAGTACCTTACGTATAGGTGTATTGCTTATACGATTAGCACCTATACTTTACCAGCGAAATCGTGTAAACATCTGGTCTAAGGGTTTAATTCTACTTTCCCTCAATTTGGTGTTAAATCAGGAAAGTAATTTAGTTCTGCAATAACCCGCGGCGGTTTACAACCTCGTTCAACGGTTGGTTTCCTTATTATCTCAACACCTGTGTAATGGATCGCAGCACTAATTAGCAACTCGTAGGTACCCACAACCCAATAACGAATCCAATCATGACATGGAGCACTTACATTCGATTATGCGACAGTGGTCTTCATAATCGTAAAAATAGTAGAGATTTAACCGCCTTTGTGGTCTAGTGGTTCAACCCACCAATTTCAGATCCAGAGGTCCCGGGTTCGATCCTCATGTGTGGGGAGTACAGTATATTGTGCTTGGTTTGGTTGGTGGTAGGACTTTGTTTAAGTCCGCCTGGCTAGCTACCACCATCTGACCTAATTCTGTCGCTATAAGGTTATAAATTATATCGTCAATCTAGATTTTCATATCACAAGTATTGCTTAGTTTGGGGCGAGATGTTGTAAATTGGTAAGCAATATTAATTTAATGAGTCCTGGGCCAGTAGGTAGGTAGATACTATACTAATGCCCAGCAAGCTTTATCGAACAGTTCAAGTGATGTGAAGATAACAAAACAATCTATGAAAGCAAGTGCCCCGAATAATGTATTCATGAATGTCAGTTACCTTTCCGCAAGTGTAGACTGCTAAGTGCTAATGAAGAACGACAATTGTTTTGTCAGAGCTCTCTGAATTCATAGAACTGTGCTGTCGCGAATGTTGTCCGAAATAACTGGTTTCAAAAGAGTTGTACCAGTATAAAAGCGGTAAAAGTGCTAATATATCTACGAAATTTCCGAGAATGAACATTGAAAATATTCATACATACATACAAACAATAGCAATCTGGACCTTTCAAGATGGCAGAAACCCCTGATTTGTATGAACGCTTTCTTTCTAAACAGCAAGATCTTTGCTTTTTTCACGTTTCTATACTTTAGTAGCCAACTGGTGTCTCAGGAAGCGCAGGAACCATTTCCAGGTATCCATATACCTACTCTTAAAAAGGAATGGTGTCTTTGTCTATGTATGGCTATGCCTAAGAAGTTATTTTTCATAAGCCCCGCTGAACGTCTAGTAAGCTGCTAACAAGAGTTATAGCATTTTTATGAAGTGGCTTTTCCATCATCACGTCACGACTCGACGCGCCATTCGCCGCGCCGCCGCCGCCGCCGCGCCGGCCGGTGAGAGGAATGCAAACCACTGCGACTTGCCTTTCACACGCCACCGTTACTTCGTGTGCATCTTTATTTGACTGTTTGTTGGCCAAATAGCGGAGCTGTGTCTAATTGGTCGTGAATCTTAGCATTCTGATTATTAACTCTCTTTTGCTTGACAAAGCTTATGGCAAACTAGTTGTTTTACACTACTGTGGCACTACCTGACTAGCAGACGTACGGTTTCTAAATTAATTGGGCTGTTAGGTAGTATAAATGTTTAAAATATAGTGTTAAGTATATAGGTTTATAATAACTTAATGTTATTTAAATAATTTTAAGGCGTGTATCTAAATTTTGAACGGGTCATAAAAAAGTAACTAAGTTGCTCAAGATGTTTGCCTTTCTCCTTGTGGTTGCGATTCTGAACAGGCTGTAGATTCCACGACTCAAAATGATCCTAAAAGTCATACTGAATAAACGATATTATAATGTTGAGGATCTGAGGTTTTATAACTCATATCATGTAGATGTTCTATAGTGCCGAGCACATCGATGCACCTCTACCTTCGGACTCCCTTGGAGTCTTAAGTCCAGAGTGAATAGGTACCTTTTCCACAAGCGTGCTCCATCTTAGGCCACATTTTTACTTGCTTTTCAAGTGAGCTGTTGTTCAAACGCTTGGAAACGAATAAAACAAAGACAAAAAAGTTTTACTCGCGCATTTGCTTATTACCGTCACGTCGTCAGACATCCGGAGGGTTATAAATTACCCCAATTTAGTGATGAACCTTTTTGACATGAGCTGCTAACAGTGGTTAGTCTAAGCTACATTATCAACCTGGACTTGAAACTGTTTTCCCTATAAAGTGTTTGTGCCACTGGCACACAATACAATGTCACAGAGACACTTGCGCAAATACCATGTTTTGGATGCTATTGGAAACATCGTGATCGTGTGACGCAACCATCATGGCTTATATTTACGCAATGTGCCCATTGTTCCGCTCACAAACAGTATGTTTAATCACACCAGTATTATCCAGCAGGATTATAGTTGAAATTGAAATCTTTCTTAAATTATCTACACTCGTATCTAATAGTATCAGATCAAATTTGTGTTGACTAGATGCTTATGAAGATGATTTATTATTTTGTCACTAGTTCTCTATCATCATATCGTAGATAATAATTGATTTGAGCGACTCCATTACTAAAGTGAAAAATAAATTTAGGCTAAAGATTAGGATTTTTAATTTCCATATGATGTTTCCTGCTACAGTGTTCACACTGTAGCACTAGGTGGAGATGGCTCACGACCCATGAGCCATCACTGTGGTCATGAGGCTAATGGATGGCCCATGGGCCATGGGACACCCGTTAGCCGCGTACATGATATTTTATGTAGGATAAAAATAGAAAATGATTTAAAAAAAATATATAGTTTGATATTTTAGAGATTTCTCGTCACTCGCAGTCAGTCGCGCATAGTATTTATGACACCTAAAATCTGAATTAATTAATACAGTCTCTCATTTAAATGCTACCCATTAAATTACTAGCCGGTTTGAGTCCACATTACATAATTATATCTAAGAAAAATAGTTCGCCAAATATAAAGGTGAATTTGTTAACAGTACTAGTTCTGCTGCTGTGTTCCATAAAATCGTGATATACTGTGTCAAATGCATACACGCACGAATAGCATTGCGATAAGGGTACTACAATCTACGCATAACGCAAGGCCACTCAAGAAAATTGCATAGAATGTAGCACCCACACATGTTTAGTCAGATTAGGTTTTATATTGCTCTGGAATCCAGGGCATATAGACTACGGTTGCCCAAGTCTTCTTACGTCAGTACTTGGTAGCCGTAAGTATGGCCTTGTCGACTTTCTGTAGGAGTGTTTCCCTGCGACAGGGTTGACACAAGTCACCACTCACAACCGAATCGAATTTAATATCGAAGTCAAACGGCAGCACGTGGCTTGTGTCTGTCGTTATCAAGCGTTAACCGGACATCCAGATCCCTTGAATCAAGAGCGAATCCGGTAACAATCTACCGTAGTAAAGCCCTAAAAATTGCCAATCGATTTCAATCGATGTAAAACTTAGTTCCTGTTTGTTTTTTTTTTCATTACATAATCTGTAATCAAATGTGAACTAAAATGTGGAACTGGGCCGGCCAAGTCTATCGTATGCCGACTCAGCATTGAGCAAGAGTGGTCACCGAGTGGCTTCCCAACCCAGCGAGTAGGCGTCGCGGCAGACCAAAACGCAGTTGGCGAGATGAGCTTGACCAGTTCCTCGAGAACTAGTGAATTGCAGCTCAGGATAGGACGGTCTGGAAGGAGTGGGGGAGAGGCCTTTGCCCAGCAGTGGGACACTTAAGGCTAATAATGATAAATCTGTAATCAATAATTATATCCACATATATATTTTGAAGCACTGGTTTTAAAATGTAAGTACGACTTACGCAAGTTTTGAGGTTTTTTCTTTATCAAATTGTCAGTAGGTAGTGCAACTGTTTAATCTTACGCCATTTACATCTTAGGTTCCATCAATATTTAAGCCGGAATCGTATATTATGAACAATTCTTACACAATAGATTATTCCTAGGCGTTAGGAGCACTAGTTATTTTCGTTACAAAGGGTTATTACCTACACAATGTGCACAACTTGCACAGAATTATGAGTTCTGTCAAATATCAATGCCAGTATGGCTTCATCCTAAGCATCAAAACTTCTTAATTTTGGCACGTGTAATTACTGACTGAAAAAGAAACAGTAAACAATTACTGTTTCTTTTTATCATTGCCTTGCCACTTACCACTGTTGGTGTCACGTCACCCGTCTGTATACACAAATAAGTATCCACCTGAGCAAAGTTGTTAGGAATCATAAATGTGCGTCAGAAACAGCTTGAATCTGCTGCGAAAAGCCATAAAATTGTAAGTGGGATTTCTGCATTTTATAGGCACGCTTAGTCGAGCGTAGCAACGGCATATTTCCATTGCATTCAATATTATTATGCGAATAAAGTCTAGTCCACACACTTTCAAGTCCATTCTTTAAAATGATGAGACTGTGGCCTTTTCATGTCAGGAAATTCAATGATTAATGTGGTAGTGCAGACACGCTGTGTTTGACGAGTTGATTGAGAAATATAAACACTCGCTGGGTGCCAAGCCCCTCGCTATCTATGAAGAACAGTGTTAAGACGGTCACGTGTTCTTCAGCAGGATAAGGAACTGGGACGCTACCGGCGACGGCGAAGCCGATCTCCATTGATGGCTTTAAATTAGCTCCATGAGAACTAGAAACGATTTTTACCGATTTAGGTATGTGTCATATCCGAAATGGCGTTTCCCATCTCAAAAGTGTACACATGTTATGAAACCTATCCGTTCAGTACATTTGACGGTAAAAATCGTCCCTGGTACATTAGATAGGATAAACCTACCTACTATCAGAGCTTGTGGTCATTGCAATGGAAAATTGCAATATTACTTTAATTTCATTAAGTAACTTAAATTGTCATAATCAATTGAGCAATCGTTTTCCAGAAGCAGCCTTAGACACTGAGCGCCAGTTCGAATATTATTGTGTCCCGTTACTTGTATTGTAGTGTAGGTATCACGTGATAGTTTCAAAGTTATAAAATATTTTGAAGGTGTGCGTGTCAGTACTTGGCCGGTTTTTTTTTTATAGTGGATAAAAACGGTGGGTTTAAACATATCAAATTATGTCACCGACTGTACATACACACTTTTTTTTTTCAAATCGGTATACTTGTAGAGAAATAAACATGATTCTCATGAAACGATATAAGTTCATACTCATAAAAAAATGTGCTTGCTTGATTGAGCCCAGCTAGCGAGGTAGAGTGGAATTTATAATAGCCACATAAAGTACTAGAAAACCAGCTCAATAAACTAACGCACCTGCTGCATGCAGACAATATTGTTAGTCAACAAATAAACGCCGGGTATTCTTTACGAAGACATTGCGATTATTTATGAACATGATATCATCACAAACAACGCACCAAACGCAAGCTTGATGCAGGCAGCTAAACAAACATACATGTTTTTAACATGACAATATGTCAGTTTGTCTAAATTTTCTTAAATAAATAAGTAGCTAATGTTTTTGAGAGTAGTAGAAGCCCCTTGTGAAAGGGCTCGTCCGGAGAATCATTACGACCATACTTATTTCGGCCGCCAAGTAGCATTGCTGTGGTTTGAAACTTGTGGTACATGAGGCTTAACACCTTTATGCCTCAAGTTGACGGGTGCAATGCAGTGCCGTGTGGGCTATGTTCTTTGTGGATGTGACCAATGCTTAAGCATAGGCTTTGTCATAGGCAAGATGCACTTAACACCAGGTGGGCTACTTGCTTGTCCCGTCTCCTAGGAGAATATAATGTACCCAACGAACTAAATCCAGTTGGTTGATACTGTGACAGCAATATGCACTAAATAACAGGACTTCATTACTTATGGTCAGAATTCCCAATAAGGAAACTCTAATTATAGCTGTATCCCTTCCATAAACATGTAGGCGTAGTATTTCAGTCACCAAGTTCCAATCCAACCGATGAGGTGTCATTTGCATTTGGTTTTCCTTGGATAACTCTTTTGCATTTCAAAGGCTCTTACACTTTTTAAAATAAGAAAGCATCCTAGCAAGATCCGCCTTAAGAATTTTCCGCGCGCTTCGACGAGCTATCAATTTAAATAAGCAAATACAAGTTAATAACGTAGAAAAAGCTGGGCAGGCGTCGGGCCCCAGTTCAACGAACAGGTCGACGCTCCACGCTGTACCGTACGCCGACCATAAGAAGTGGCCAACCAACGTGACCAAACGTAGAAGCACTCACGCACACTACAAATCACTTCATGCAAATCATCTCCGCATCGCCCCCGGGTTCTTGGCTTCACGGAACCTGACGTCATTATAGAAAACAAGTTACAGGTGCCCGACGCTCATACGCAATGACCCCTGCCGAATAACTGGGATTGCTCCAAAAACTTAGAAATCCCTAACCCAGAAAACCTGTTGCATATCACATTCGTGTTTCAGGGATAATTATGATTGGCACCGCGTTTCTGGTGTTTATTTATTCAGACGGATAAAATAAAGTGGAGGAATGAGTAGTCTTATTCAATGATCTCGCGTTTTATTGATATTCCTATAATCTCGGTGGCATGATAGTTGAATTACAATCGAATCATTCACACTTCATATTGTTTAGGTACAAATGACATAACATTGGTACCAATTTTATGCCATTACGTTACTTACAGTTTACAATGATTCAAGTTCCTACAAATTGAATACCTACATAAGATTAATTATGTTAATGTTCCTCAGGGTTGCTCGCGTGATAAGGATTTTGGCAAATAGTTTCAATATGTACATATTGTGGATTAAAAAAGGTGTAATTTGTCACTACCTACGATCTATATACATCTAATTACAATTTATTTGAACTTTAATGCTTCGTTTTTACAGATTGGTTCCCTGACTGAGAAACATTTGTGCGAAAAGAGTCGGACAGTTAGGGAGTCAATAATAATATATTATGGCTTTTTATTATTTGTTGAGGAAGCTTGGCCTTCTTCTAAGCATCGATTTCAAAAATATAATTGCAATAACATCTTTATCGAAGCTAATATTTTATTCTACTTTTTTGCATCCCCGATGTGTTTTGAAGCTACAATTTACCAAAAATCTATGTCTCTTGCGTATCTTCCACCAAGTGGTATCGGCTATTGCCTATCAACGTGCTATAGTTGATACGTAAGTACAATAAGGACACGATAAATTATACGTTTTTTCCTGAACATAAATAAACAGGTTTACATTTTAAGCTGCTAGTTAGGTGCTCATGAATACTATTAAAATAATATATTCATTTTATATATGCAGAAGCCACAAAAAATGTTTTGAAGCATTCATATCTACACTTATACTTTGGGAGGTAAAGTTTTTAAATTTGGATGTAGGAGGTATTATCTCCAAAACTACTCATCTAATTTCAATAATTGTTTCACTAATATTTAGAATGGACTTTACACACACACAGCACATGGGACAATTTTTCCAAAAACTTTTATATAACTAATCAATTCAAATTAAGAATTGTTTATGAACAATGGTCAATAATCATCAATACATTTTACCTACATTTTATAACCAACATTCTACATTATTTTTTGAAACAAAAACCAAATACGAGCATATTTACACACACAAACTTAAAGAGTCAACCCTAGTGGGGCAGATTCTATCAAGGTTTTAGACTGGTAATCATACCCCATCAAATAAAGTCATTCCGCGGCCATTTTTTAGAAATTTTAAAACCAATTTTTGAATGAAAATAGATAGTTGAGGAATCATTTTGCACTCGTTTTTTTAGTGTTACTCTTACAGTTACAAACTGAATTCCACGCGGACAACGCCAAAGACACAGTTAGTTACTTATATTCATAATGATTCGACTATTGAAAAGGTTATTTTTTGCTGAAACCGTAGGTTACATTTTAATAGTTACCTTACATCCCTACCACATATAACTTATAGTATTGTTTATACACTTTAATTCGTTAATTTTAGCCGCCTCTTTGTTCTAACTAAAAACTCGCCCACCAGTGTCAGATCCGGGATTCGATTCCCAGGTTAGTACAATATTGTGCTTGGTTTGTTTGGTGGAAGGACTTTAAGTTGGCCTGGCTAGCTACCACCATCTTAGCTAAGTCTGTCGCCATAACAACAATTCAAAATTGTTGTGTTTTGGCATTTAGATGAAAGATAGCCAGTTCCTCAGTCGGTTGAGGATTCCGGGTGAAGTGCGCTTCCGTCTTATCATAACTGACCTGTTGCGATAAGGCAAAGCGCTTTCTCGTCAAAATGTTGACATGAGTATTTTTTCTCCGATCAAGTAGATACGACTCACATAATCTTATATGATTAAGATTATGTGAGTCGTCTATTCAAATAAGTAGCCAAAGCAGGATATGTATCTAATTGTCAAATCTTTAAATCAAAATGTCTGTCATTATTTATGTTGCTTTTGTGAATGAATAACATCGCAGTATTTAGGCATCGGCCAGTTTTTTACAATACTTACTATGTACCTACCATATTTAGAAAGTTCTAGATGTGCATGTACTTAATCGTTTCTATATCTTTATTGATGACAAGAAATTGTAATTATCACAATACTGACTCTATAGCAAGTTACGTCCGATCAATTAAAGTGAATTTTTAATAGCATTATTGCGTTTGATAAGATAAAAAAATAATGAAATGATATGCCTTAACATAACATCACACACTATAAATGAATGCTATCTGTATTTTTATAATCTGAAAACAAATTTAGTGAAATATTTACTCGGTAATGACTAGATGTTGTTGATTCAATTATCTTACAGCGGTCGTGGTCGTGAGTCAGACCGACTTGTAGATTGTTATTCCCCAAGTGACTGCCACTGCAGGTTGATTTCAAAACAGCACTTATTGGCGTACGATAACAACGTTATCAATTCCAGAATGGCATCCACACGCACCGGCGCAGTAAGCATTAGCACTGATAAATAAACTAAACGCAGGAAAATAGCTGCTACAGAAACCGGCTGGTGGAATTTCATGCATCACCCGAGCGTACCAGATTGGCGGTCGCGGCCGGTAGATACTATTGTTTTTCCAATAGTAATCGCGCTCTTCTCGCGATAACAGATAATAGCAAGGTCAACTCACCGGGTCGATGTCTGCCTCCCAGACGTCCTTTAGGTCGTTGGATATATCGAAGTAGGCCTCCATGCTGGGGCCGGCGGGATCGCTGGAGCACCACTCCACTCCAAATCACCGTCTGTCACTCCTCAATTCCTGACGTCCTCTCCCAGAGTACCTGATGAATCGTTGTTCAAACTTCACGGGGGGAACTCACAGAGCACTAAGCATGATCACAACTCAAGTTTCACTATCGGGCGTCGATTTGTTTCAGTAATAAAATGTTTAATGAAGTTTCACTGCGCGCGGGGCGTTCGAGCGGACGGCGGCTGACGCGGTCGCGGCGAGGGTCTGCCGGCGAATGAGCGTCGGATCGCGGCTGAGCGGCGTCGCCCCCCCCCCACCCGGTTACTACACTTACTTTCTTTGCGAGAGCAGTTCTCATTCATATCGAGAAAGGGGGGTAAAAACATCGCGACTTCGTCACAGGCCTTGGGGCTGATCTGACTACAATACGCGCTAATAATGTGGGTACTCCGGACAATTCATGATATTACCGCTTCGTGGGAATCGACGTAAACACCAATGACAAAATACTATGTGAATGATACATGTTTATTGGGTCTTTCGTCTCACTTTGTATTGCTTGGGTAACTTTATAAGATTATATAAAATAAAAAAATGTTACTTTAAATAATTTATTGTTTAAGTGGACAAGGCCCAGATTCCAACGCTTGTGACTAAGCACATACCAATTAGCCTGATGACCCTGTTAATGACTTTAACCAAAACAATGCAATGCTTGGTCGTCATTTCATTGCATACATTAGCAGGTCGTGCATTAGCATTATTCAAAACTAGCATAATCCGCACGTTTTAATTCTACTTTTAACATGAAATTCAACGTTGAGATATGAAACTACTTTTTCCATCAGTGACTCTAATACCATACGAGTTCTGATATTTTTGTTCATTGGTTGACGCTATACAGCAAAATTGTAAATTCTGATAACAAACAAGCGATAGACTACTTATTCTGTGTCTTGTCTTGTAAATTTGTGTGTAGAAAGTTTCACATCTATACGTTAGTTTACTTAGATACAATACATTCAGACGACCTTTGGTCTGAAAATATGCTTAAGAACAATAAATTCTTAAACAATGCACTTTCTTCTATTTCTAAGTAATTAAAATTATGGACCACATAATGGAATCATCAGAAGAAAATTACCACATCACAGACAAATAAAATAAATAAGCTATTATAAATCACATCATAAGTAGACTTAAAATATATATTTAATTTCATAACTTCTACGATACAATGCAATGGTTGTGCCTCAGCTTTATGTAGGACAGATCGTGGTTTCTAAAACGTGAAATTAGCCACTACATACAGACTAGGTAACATTTTTTCTATAAATAAATATTACATGACATTAATTTCACACAGCGCCATCTAGCCCCAAACTAAGAATAGCTTGTAATATGGGAACTAGATATCAGATAAGAATACTTATAAACTTTTTTTTTAAAAATACATACTTATCATACACTACAACTCCCAAATACGGAAAAAATCTATTCATCACACAAATGTTTGTCCTAGGTGGGAATCGACCCACAACCTACAGCGCAGAAGGCAGAGTTACTACCAACTGAGCTATGAGGCTTGTTGAAATCCACGATGTGTTTTGCGTACCTACTCCTGTGGTACAGCGCGACGGCAACGGTTTCTTCAAAGACCTATTTTTCAAATTCCTTGCCGGCCTTAAACCCTGGCAACTTATATATTTTTTTTTCAGATTAAATTTTAATAGTAAACACGTAAATTCATTCTTATTATTGTTTCCTGACCTGCTGCAACCCCACCGAAACGTCGAGCTTAGTGTGGATTCGAATTTACGCATCGGTCATTCGTATTTCTACAACGACCAAAGAGTTCAAAATAAGTGACATTCGCGTATACCCGTCATTGATTAAAAAGCTAATAATTGAATTTAAATTGATTAACAATTGATGGTAGGTACTCAATTTATTTGATATCGAAAACGAAAACTATTTTAATTTCATCAAAAACACAAATCACATTTACTTTGGTTTTTTATTGTTCTCAATAACGAAGAACTTAAGTGCAGTTACGTATAAAACCGCGAATAAAGATACTAGTACATAAACATGACAATTGCAAGTATAGCTAACCCGTCTTTGTGAGACAAAACAACTTACCTCTTACAAATGTTATAATGACACAAAAAAATCAGAACCCGCGACGGGACTCGAATCCGCATCTTTTCCTCAAGCCGGAAACGGGTTGTGCATTTTTGTGTCACTATAATATCTGTAAATGTTGTGTCACAATGCAATCACTTGAAATACAAAAATGTGAACTTAGCTCTTAATATTTTTTTAGTTAAAAATAACATGGAATACATAATCAAACTTTTGCATTATTGTAATATTAGTGGGATTCACAAATCAAAAGTCAGTAGGTGGACCTTGCTGGTTGGTGGTAGGACTTGGTTTAAGTCCGTCTGGCTAGCTACCACCGACGTAGCCGTGAGTAGCTTCAAAAAAGCCCAGCGACGATTGTAATCTAGTTGTTAGTTATCACTTAAAACAGTGTATTCTCCGGCGTTTCACTGGTGGATATTTCACGTCACACGCGTTGCCTATCTATGCAGTAAACAGGAGATAACGTTAAAGTCCCGGTTGCTACTTAATACACATTTTAAGCGTTTCACAAAAGTATTTGGGGATTCCCTTGAGCCTACCGTTTTTATTCAGTAAATTTTGAGCCCGATAAAAAACTAAAACCGCCTGCCGTCTGCTTAGTATTAAAAGTAAACGCATATTTTCCTAAAGGCAATTTACACTTGCTTCATAAATTTTTTGCTACTTCACAATTTTTTTTACTTCCTTTCTTGCTTCATTTACTTTTGTGATAAGTGGCTGCCAAAGCAAGGTCTGAGTTTGGGGCGAACTATTAGTATAAAGATACTCTTAGTTCGGTTAATAGAGTTTATTTCTTATCATTTTTTGGTTGTTGATATGACTTGTGTGTGTCCGCCTCTTACTCAAGTCTGTTGCCATGACAACATAGGCCCAATAAGTCAACAATAGATATTTATAGGAAGAGGTACATAATTGAATTACTCTATGCGAGAGTAAAAAAACAATTAAAGATATAAAAAATATTCGAATAACGGTACAGAGATTCACAGACAACGTAAAATTACCATCGACAAATATAACGACATAATAATATCATCTTCAAAACGCTCAAAGCTTCAAAACAGGCAGATAACAATATTATTGTTTATAAATATATTCGTTTATAAATATATTCGTACATTGTTTTCGCAGCAGTTGAGCAGTTCAAGTAACTCCATTACGTAAGTTATACCGGTAAACAATAATGTGTGATGCATATAATGTACTTTTCAAACATAGATTATTAAAGTTTTTCAAAACTTTGAAACTTATTCTATTATAAAATGATTGCTTGTAAACAATATCAACGTGATGCCTATCATGATTTGTTTTATTTTATATTGAATCGCTCTAAATATTAATACCAATAATATATGTTTCTCCGTATAACGCAGCAAGATTGTGAAAGAGGGTAGACCACTTAGGCTGTCCTACCTAACTAAGCAAAAGACTTCAGTGTATCTGTGATCATGATCACGACATGGCACATATAACTGCGTCAAAATATCTGAGAAATCGTTTATTTATTTATTTTACTATAGGTATTTATACAAAATTTACAATTTATCAGTCAGATTACCTAAGGACCGTTACAAACGGCCTATAGGTAACTCAACTGTTCCAGACCAGTACCAGAGGGAAGCGTGCCCAAGACACTGGCTGCATTGCCACTGAATATCTATGCTATTTCGCTGGCATAAGAGCCAGACCTTGGGTCACGTGTCGCCTTAATCAAAACCCCCTCAAGATTTTTGAAAACCCGGAGGGCACCGGCTCCACGGAAAGATTATTTATTTATTAATTTATTATACAAATTGCATCATTCATCATCTCATCAAGGTAAATATCCCGTTGATATGGAACTTATTTCCCATCAAATCGATCGAGGTATATAATTTATGGTGTTCATAACTATCTTTTATTATTCCATATTTATACTTAAACAGCTGACCCCAAGCTACTCTTGCGCAAAGTTGCCAAAAAAACGTTAATCCGATCGCTACCAAACTTCACAAGATCACCAGCTGGGCTAACCAATTGATCAGATTGCCTAAAAATATCATCAAAATCGGTGCAGCCGTTTGGAAACCATAGGGAACATACACACTTTGACTATTATATTGATTTATAAACCGTTTCAATGGTGTTTCTATTTGTTTATTGTTTTCAAGGCTAAATGCTCGAACGGTTCTGTATGGTATTTAGTTTAGTTTGGCAAACAGATGGTTTTTTATTTTTATTTTTACGGGGAAGCGCTTGGCCTTCATCTCATCTGCTAGCAAGAAATGGGGTTCCTGGTATGGGGAAGAACATAAGAATACTTCAAAGTTTTGAATTACAAGTGATTCACTTGAAATACATTTGATTTGATTTTTTTTATTAAAAAGCAAAAACGCCATTTCTCGCTAGTGATTTTGAGTGTAATTTCAAACACTAGGGCAGATCACAGTTCAGTGAATTTCTGCTAGATGACGTTATCAGCGCTTTAGCTGAGAGATATGACAAACAATTCGGAACCTGCGTCGGTACCCCCGTAGCTCAGTTGTTCAGAGCGTTTCCGGCTTTGGGAAAAGACGCGGGTTCGAATCCCGTCGTGGGTTGTGAATTTTTGTGTCATAATATGTTTTTTTTATATTGTACGACGGGGAAGCGCTTGCCCTTCATCTCACCTGGTTACAAGTTGAGATAAAGCCGAAGTTGGTAGCGCACTTCACCCGGAATCCTCAACAAACTGAGAAACTGGCTATTTTACCTCTAAATTCGGTACACAACAATTTTAGAATATGTTGTTATAAACAATGAATAAATGAATATTGTTGACAGAATTAGGTAAGATGGTGGTTGCTAGCCAGGCGGACCCAAACAAAGTCCTACCACCAACCAAAACAAACAATTGTATAAGAATACTTGTCACCCGGGTACCCCGTGCGGGCAGCAGGTAGTGTTAAATATAAATATATAATAATAATTTATTTTTATTTTCAATACTATCTAATTTTTAATATTATATGGTAGTGCTATCACGTTTACTTGTGTCCGTTCCTTGGCCGCGGCACGGTGTACAGGGAGGGCAGTTGCGAGTGCACCGCGGAGGTGCCGCCCTGCAGAATGCACACGCGAGGCACGTCGCATTTCACGAGGTAATCGCTGAACTGCAAACATGTCAGACATTATAACAAGCCTTAGCTCAGTTGGTAGTAACTCTGCCTTGTGCGTGGTTGTGGGTTCGATTCCCATCCAGGACAAACATTTGTGTGATGAGTATAGTTTGTTCTGTGTTTGGGTGTTGTATTGTATGATAAGTATGTAAGTACAAAAAAAAAGTATTTGAGTATTCTATCCGTAATCTAGTTCCCATGTTACAAGCTATGCTTAGTTTGGGGCTTGATGGCGCTGAGTGAAATTAATGTCCTGTAATTTATTATTATTGACCATGTGTGCCAGCCATTAAGATCATACCCCCACGTATGAGAAATGGGGGCACATGGTAATAATGTATTACCGTGTGCCCCACGGTTCATACGTGGGGGCAGATAGCCATAAGTGTTACCGTCTTCACCCACGTGGGTGTCGTTCGTGGGGGCAGACGGTAACAATTCCAAAGATAATGGATGAACTGAACATCCAGTTCCAAGCTGTTAGCCCACCATTGGGCTGAGTTATTATTTCAATACATTTACTATGATTTGTGTGTTGATTTGTGAACATTTGTCGTTAATACGATACGAATTGCACTATAATATTTTTTTAAATAAATTTAATAAATCATACAATTTTAGATTTAATTAAATTATTTACTATTGTGCGATTCATTGTTTTGTAATTATCAGTTTATCTGGAGCGCTCGCTGTTACAATATTTGTCTTATCCTCCTTGTTGGTTTATGTGCTATATTGGTGAACAATAAATATACAGTACATTAATTTCACATACCACCATCTAGTCCCGATGTCCCAAACTAAGCATAGCTTGTAATATGGGGACTAGATTACAGATATACTTTTTTTTTGTAAATACATACATACTATGCAAACTATGCATTACATCACCCAAACACAGAACAAACATCTATATTCATCACACAAATCACAAGTGTTTGTCCTGGGTGGGAATCGCACCCACAACCTACAGCTCAGAAGGCAGAGTTACTACCAACTGAGCTATGAGGCTTATTAAAAATACAATAAAGAGCTGTTACTTCATACTGTCCACATTTGGGTAGAATTTAGTTTGTTCTTTTACGACCGGCCTAATCGAAAGCTGTCACAATTCAATACCATTTAAGTTTCTGCAGTTTTATGAATGCTTTTAACATTAAAAAAAGAACTTTTATTTTTACACTAATGCAAGAAAAACACATAATACTTAGAGAAATAATGTTTTAATTTTATGTATTACTGGGCGATAAAAGCCTTCTCCATGGATATACAGTCTCTGTCTTGCCTTTTGTGGCCACAGCTTTCCAACAACTTTGATGGCCACTTTTTGTTTTTAATTCTCTTAGTCTTCATAAATGGAACTAGTGTTCGGCCTGAGGTTAAAATTCAAGTTGAAATGTTTTTTGTTGCTTTCATCCCCATATCCATTTACATAATACTCTCTCACACGTGCGCGCCAAGGGATTCGCAGTAAGCGCTTGGCCTTCATCTCACCTGGTTACAAGTTGAGATAAGGCCGAAGCTGGAAGCGTCCTTCACCCGGTATCCTCAAACTGAGAAACTGGCTATCTTAGATAGCCAGTTTCTCACTTTGTTGCTTTATTCAGGCTTTTGTTTTTTCTGTGTTTGGGTATTGTATCATATAGTGCGTATGTATTTACAACATGTATTTAAGTAATCTATCTGATCCGTAATCTAGTTCCATATTACAAGCTATGCTTAGTTTGGGGAGATAGATGGCGCTGTGAAATTAATGTAAAGTAATATTTATTTATTTACAATTGTTGTCAAAGCGACGGAATAAGGTAAGATGGTAGCTAGCCAGGTGGACTTAAACAAAGTCCTACCACCAAAGAAACCAAGCACAATAATAAATAAATAAATAAATATTACAGGACATTATTATTTCTTACACAGCGCAATCTAGCCCCAAACTAAGCATAGCTTGTAATATGGGAACTAGATTACGGATACACTACTTAAATACTATTTTTTTTTTGTAAATACATACTTATATACAATACAACACCCAAACACAGAACAAACATCTATATTCATCACACAAATGTAATCCCCCTGGATGTTTGATTTAGTACTAAAGGTGAAAGGCATACCAGTTGCGCTGTTTCGTCTTCCGCCGAGGCGACGACGACCGTCTTCTTGTCCCTGACGGCGTCCAGCAGCGTGCGGTACGGGACGAGCCCCAGTGCCCTCAACTCGTGCTGCCCCAAGTGCACGCCGCTGTAAGGCACGTTTATACTGCCTTCGATACAGCTCTTCTCATACCTACGAAGCATCTATTGTTATTGTTGGCAATTGGTTAAAAGCTTGGTTACTTTCAAATTATCGACAAACGTGGTACAATTAAAGGGGAAGTATGCAGGTTTTGAGCAACGGGGTAGCGCTTGATTTTCATCACACCTGAGGAACCAGTTACCTTGATTTTCATCACACCTGAGGAACTGGCTATCTTACCTCTAAATGCCGGATCACAATAATTTAAGTCCACATGGCTAGCTACCACCATCTTACCGAAGTCTGTCGCCATAACAACGATTCTAAATTGTTGTGTTCCGGCATTTAGAGGTAGGATAGCCAGTTCCTCAATATGTTGAGGGTTCTGGGTGAAGTGCGTTTCCACTTTCAACCTTATCACAATATGAAACCTGAGTGTCTAGCGCGAGTTTTATACTTGCTCGAACGCGTTTGCATTTACGACGATTTGTATGAAAAATAATACCTATTCTATATATTAGGTCCTTACATATGAAATTGGCGTTTTGTCGTACTGGCCACTTTGATCTTAAATATCTCCTCTTTGGTTAGGAATTCCAAATTCAAATTTAAACAGCTATTTACTCATGCATTTGTGTTTCGAAAACCGTAATTCATTTGTTTTTTTCTCTTTTCCTTTTTTTTTCTGCGTCACTCATTTCACAAAATGGAAAATTAAAAATATCGCATTATTTACGAGTACGAGTTCCACCGTGGCACCAGTGCTGCAGAAACGGCTCGAAGGATTAATGATGTGTATGGTGGTGGTGTCGCAAAAGAAAACACGGTGCGTTTTTGGTTTCAACGCTTTCGTTCTGGAAATTTCGACCTGCAGAACAAGCCCCATGGACGGCCGGAGACCAAGGTCGATAATGATGAATTGAAGGCTATTGTGGAAGCAGATCCATCGCAAACCACATCACAGTTAGCTGCAGGCTGCGGTGTTAGTGACAAAACCGTTTTAATCCACTTGAAGCAAATTGGGAAGGTGAAAAAGCTTGAAAGGTGGGTACCTCATGAATTGAGTGAAGCAAACCGACAAACGCGCGTCGACTGCTGCGTTACATTACTCAACCGGCACAGTAATGAAGGAATTTTAAATCGGATCATTACATGTGATGAAAAGTGGATCCTGTACGATAATCGTAAACGCTCATCGCAATGGCTGAACCCTGGTGAACCAGCAAAATCTTGCCCCAAGCGAAAATTGACTCAAAAAAAGTTACTTGTAAGCGTTTGGTGGACTAGTGCCGGTGTCGTACACTATAGCTTTCTTAAATCTGGTCAGACGATTACGGCTGATGTCTATTGTCAGCAACTGCAAACCATGATGGAAAAGCTCGCTGTTAAACAACCGAGACTTTTCAATCGCTCTACGCCACTGCTGCTTCAAGACAACGCTAGACCACACACGGCCCAACAGACGACTACCAAATTAGAGGAGCTTCAATTGGAATGTCTAAGACATCCACCGTACTCTCCGGACCTTGCTCCAACAGATTACCATTTTTTTCGAAATTTGGATAACTTCTTGCAAGGAAAAAAATTCAATTCCGATGAGGCAGTCCAAACCGCTTTCAAAGATTTCATTGATTCCCGTCCGAATGGTTTTTTTAGTAAAGGGATCAATGAACTACCTATAAGATGGCAAAAGTGTATAGATAGCAATGGTAACATACTTTGATTAATAAAATATATTTTAATATGAAAAAATTGCCTTTATGTTCCTCCCATACAAAACGCCAATTTCATATGTAAGGACCTAATATATACGGTGAGCATACGCGAATCGGTTGCCACTTGCACTATACACTCAGGTGAGATAAAGACCAAGCGCTTTCCCGTCAAAAAGCAAAAAAAAACGAAAAATACGTCGTGGAATCCGAAAGGACTTCTATTATTTTTGTTAACGTGCAATACGTCATGTTTCGTTTTCAGCTGTAGGCCTCCAGGATTGAAAAAAAAAACAATTACAGGACAGGACATTAATTTTACACAGCGCCATCTAGCCCCAAACTAAGCATAGCTTGTAATACGGGAACTAGATTACGGATATAATATACTTTTTGTAAATAATACGTACAATATGATACAACACCCAAACATCTATATTCATCACACAAATGTTTGTCCTGGGTAGGAATCGAACCCACAGCCTACAGCGCAGAAGGCAGAGCTACTACCAACCGAGCTATGTAGGTGAGAATGATTTATTGTGATGCGTTGCAAAAATAAACTAGGTAAGTACCTAATTACTAAGAAAAGTTTAACTCATTACACAATTACCAATGCCGATGGTAGAAATGTAGGTTAAAAGTAATTATTTAAAATATGCAGCGCATAATAAAGAACTAATAAAGATTGTATTGTAAATACTTACAGCAAGTTAGACCTTATGTCGATGCAGCAGCATTTATCTTCGCAAATCAGTGTGAAGAAATCCAATATGCAGATTCTAGGGCTTATTTCAGCGAACAACGTTTCCATTGGTATTTCAACCATTTCCTGGGAAACACACAAATATAAATATCTGCGATCGAAACCTGCAATTTCAGGGCTCATAAAAGTCCATTGCAGAATACGGGCCTCCCCTAAATAGTACAAAGGATTTGCCGGAATTTCTTCCACAATTCTGGCGTCAGATTTCACTAGACACCGCCATAAACATCTTGGAGTAGGTGAATAGTTTTTTTTTATTGGTGACAGTCAAGTTTTTGACCACCAGCTTACATGTAAAACAAGTAAAGATGTGGCCTAAGATGGAGCACGCTTGCCTAAAAGGAACTTATTTACTCTGGATTTGAAGACTCCAAGATTGTACTCGCGCGGAAAAACAGACGAAGGCATGGAAATCCATTCCTTGACAGTATTAATGATAAAGGTAGAGGCGAAACGATGTGTTCGGCACAATGGAATATTACAAGGTACGGGCTGTAGCCAGCCGTATGTCTGCTAGTCCGGTGGTGGAAAGGGGATGGGGGAGGTCAAAGATATCGTGCGCACACTCGCCGAAGTGGAATTTATAGAACACAGACAACCTGGCAACCCGCCGTCTATGTTCTAGGCTCTGCAAATTGGCCTTAACAAGCGAATCATCACCAATCACGAATCATCAGCCTAGCAGCGCACGACGCTCAATCGAATACATTCTTATAAGACAAGCGTTAACAAGTAAGCTGGTGGTCAAAACAATAAAAAAAATAGCTGGCCGACTACTAAATCACAGAATCATGTTAACGGACGATAAGTGATTGAGTCCTGCCCTTACCAAACTTTTGGTCATAAATATAGGACAATATAAATAAATATTATAAATATTATAGGACATTAATTTTTACACAGCGCCATCTAGCCCCAAACTAAGCATAGCTTGTAATATGGGAACTAGATTACGGATAGAATACTTAAATACTTTTTTTTAATATATACTTACTATATGATACAACACCCAAACACAGAACAAACATCTATATTCACCACACAAATGTTTGTCCTGGGTGGGAATCGAACCCACAACCTACAGCGCAGAAGGCAGAGTTACTACCAACTGAGCTTTGAGGCTTGTTATATATATGATATGGTAGGGCCTTAAAGTCCGCCTGGGTAGATACTAGAGGTAAGACAGCCAGTTTTTAGTCTGCTAAGGATCATAACTTGACACCAGGTGAGATGAAGGCCAAGCGCTACCCCTTCGTAGTCTTGTTTTTTATATTCAAGGAGTGGGAACCCGGGAATCGAACGCAGGACATGTCGAGAGCCATTTGCTCTACCAGTGGACTACGGAGGCGTTAGGATGGCGGGTCGGCGATTGCACTATTGGTGTTTATTTCCAGTTTTAGACTGGTATATTTTTAGCTGGAAATATTTCGATAGGTAGCTACGTTTTCATTTTGGCTCCCGACATTATCATGGATTTATTCAGCCATTGCCTATGAGGACAGAGAGTATTTAGTAAAATTCATTAAAAAGTCAAGTAGTTTTAAAAATACACCTGTTCCAGACCAGTACCAGACGGAAGCATGCCCAAGACACTGGCTGCATTGCCACGCTGAATAGCTATGCTAATTCGCTGGCCTAAATAAGAGCCAGCCCTTGGGTCACGTGTCGCCTCAATCAAAAGCCCCGCTTGTAACGTTTGTAACGGTCCTTAGGTAATCTGACTGATTCCTTTGTACATAGTTAGTTTAATTGTACTTTTTATTGAATAAATAATTATTTATTTTAATAAAAATACACCTGATGGTAAGCGCATCTCTTGCCTATAACAAAGCCTTAAAACGTGAGGCATAAAGTGTGTGGTGAAATTAGGTGCCCTTAATTTCACCGGCAACCATACCCTTAAAACCGGAACACAGCAATGCTGCTTGGCGGCCGAAATAGGTATGGTGGTAGTACTTCCCCGGTCGAGCTTTTCACAAGGAGCTCTACTACTCTTAAAAGTCAAGTTACTTCCTCTTTTTTGTTCCATTGCTTGTTAACTTACTATAGGATCTTTAGCTGGCGTTTCGTTGGTGAATCGCCTGTAGCTTATACTTTTTGGAGAGCTGCGGAGCATTTCGATGGATTGCTGAAAAATATTATACATTTAGTGTGTAGCATTACATTATACAGAAATACTTTTTTCTCCTTCGAGGATTCAACAACTCAAAGTAGAACTTACAAGGATAACCTACTAAGGGGTAGTCAGAGGTACTTAGCGTAAGCTAAGTACCTCTGACTACCCCTTAGTAGGTTCGGTATATGTCCACAGTTTGCAAGTAGCTAGTATTAAGTAACAAGTTTATTAAGAATATGAATAAGAGTAGTTTATTTGACACAGAAAATAGTTACATACACATTATACTTATTTATGACATAGATATTATTGATGATTTTTACATTTATTTGTGTTTAACCTACACTAAGATCGGAGTCTTGTGCTGTAGGTCCGCCTTTCCTTCGTATCTTGGAGTTTCTAGTGGTAAGTAGTAAAACATGTACTAATTTATATTTTATTTTTTTATATTTTAGAAACAATTTCTGTGTCTATCATTATAAATTAAATAAAAATAATTTATTTTGGGAATAACAAACGACTACATTACATTATTGTTATATCTGTATAAATACTTTGAATAATATTAAAATATAGCGATATTCTTAATGAAGACCACTGCGCTATCCACAAATTAAGGTTTATACATAAAAATAAAAGGACATATAACTAGAAGACCTAGACATCTAAACATGAAATAGGTCTAGGTAGCGTAAGGCTTGCTAAGTTGCAAGCCCAGAGGTCCCGGGTTCGATCCCCATGTGGAGCACAATAGATTGTGCTTGGTTTGGTTGGTGGTTGAACTTTGTTTGGGTTCGCCTGACTAGCAACCACCATCTTACCTAATTCTGTCCATAACAACAATTCTAAGATTGTTGTGTTCCGGCATTCAGAGGTAAGATAGCCAGTTCCTCAGTTTGTTGAGGATTCCGGGTGAGAAAAAAAAAAAAAAAAAAGAGATCGGAAAGCTGGCTATTTTCAATGATCAAAGCAACTGACCTTGACACATTCCCCGATATCAATCTCCGGTAGGTCTGAGAACAGCAGTATGCACTCGTTGAACCCTGACTCCATCAGCGTGTCTCGGAGCTGCCTCAGAATGCCGACTCCCATGAAGAGAGGGAGCGCGGGGCCTTCCACTAGTAACGCGTCCCATAGGTGAAGGATTTTGTGGAGGGGAAACACATCTGCAATAGTGTATAGTTTATTCATTAATTGGTTCAAAAGTGGGCTTATAATGGGTTTTTTATATTTTTTTATTTATTGTTCTGCGACGGGGAAACGCTTAGCCTTCAACTCGCCTGATTACAAGTAAGATAAGGCCGAAGGTGGAGGCGCACTTCACCCGGAATCCTCAACAAACTGAGAAACTGGCTATCTTACCTCTAAATACCGGAACACAACAATTTTAGAATTGTTGCTATGGCGACAGAATTGACTTAAAACCGCCTCTGTGGTTCAAATCCGGGTTCGATCCCCAGGGGAGTAATATTTGCGCTTGGTTTGGTTCGCGGTAGGACTTTGTTCAAGTCCGCCTGGCTACCACCACCTTACCTAATTTATTCCATTCTATATTTTACAACCCTAACTTGTAACGTGAGATGGAAGCAAAATACTTCCCCGTCGTACAATAAAAAAAAAAAAGTGCTTCCTCGTATAATAAAATATAAAAAAGGGGGTAGTTGGATACAAGAATGGTAATTATGTCGCTGTACTCACGTGAGAACATAGTCAGGAACCAAGGTATCGCGAACAGCTCCGGCACGAAGTTGATGTCGTGGAGATGCGTCGCCAGCCCCGGCTCGTGGAACGCACACATCTGCCAGAACTTCGCCAGGTATTCCTTGATCACGGCGCTGTTGTCCTTCAGGAAGAACTTGTGAAGGAACCTTGGCACGAACGCCGAGAGGCAGGCGAATGCGCGCGCTGACAATATACGCATGTTAAATATTCAAACAATTTAACATTATATAGGCTCAGATATAGTAATAATAAAGGTGACATTGCTGTGCGCTCAACCACGGCACTTATGACAGAAATATGCACGTATTTGTGTTTTTACGGTAGTTTTGGCACGAATACCGAGAGGCAGGCGAATGCGCGCGCTGACAATATACGCATGTTAAATGTTCAAACAATTTTACATTATATAGGCTTAGATATAGTAATCATAAAGGCGACATTGCTGTGCGCTCAACCACGGCTCTTATGACAGAAATATGCGCGTATTTTGTTTTTTAACGGTAAAACAAATATGAATTTTGAAAATCTAACACATACCGTCTGCTGTATACTGTGTTTATTTATTGTACAAAGTGTCAAGGCCTATTCGGGCGTTTTTAGTACAAATTAGAGTCAACTTTAGATTTTTTTTCTATCAAAATTTTTTTATGTAATCGTGTTTTCGAAACACAAGCGTTCTAGCATCAATCCTGAACTATAACATATATTAATTTCAAAGTAAATGCTACAGTATTGTCATGTATTTCACGACTCTTTACTTGAATATATTTATTTAATAACACATCATTACAATTAAACTTAACTATGTACAAAGGAATCAGTCGGATTACCTAAGGACCGTTACAAACGCCCTTTTTTATTTATACGACGGTTAAGCGCTTAGCTTTCATCTCACCTGGTTACAAGTTGAGATAAGGTCGAAGGTGGAGGCGCACTTCACCCGAAATCCTCAACAAACTGAGGAACTGGCTATCTTACCTCTGAATGCCGGAACACAACGTTTTTAGAATTGTTGTTGTGGACAGAATTACGTAAGATGGTGGTTGCTAGTCAGGCGGACCCAAACAAAGTTCAAACACCAACCAAATATAGGTAACTCAACTGTTCCAGACCGTACCAGACGGAAGCGTACCCAAGACACTGGCTGCATAACAAGCAGTTTGCTTTACTTTGGCATTTGGTTTATGTATAATCCGCATTGCACATTTTCAAAAACGTACAAGGTATTTTGATCCCAAACCCTATAGACATAGACAATACATTTGCTTAGCGGTGAGTTTGTTTAAAGACCCTAACTAAATCATCG
Source organism: Venusia cambrica (assembly GCA_951394065.1). NCBI lineage: Eukaryota > Metazoa > Arthropoda > Insecta > Lepidoptera > Geometridae > Venusia > Venusia cambrica. The sequence goes on from OX596035.1 coordinate 9,868,743, forward strand.
GTGGGCTCAAGCCATTCACAGTCAAGGGTTTTGATTACTATCCCTACTTCGTTGTCGTCCCGCCCATCATCACAACGCTTTCGTTCCAATTTCATCATGCGAACGGCTAAGGAATACGATGAATGGAATATGTTGCCTGCGTCTGTGAAATTTGTTTTTTTTTATTAAGTGAATAGGTGTCTTCTAGACCAGCGTGCTACATCGTAGGCTACATCACTTCCCATCAGGCGAGATTGTGGCCACACGAATGTCTACCTTCGCGCACCGTAAGGTTGAAATGGAACTACTTCCTGCGAACCATAAAATTGTGGAACGATCTCACTGAGTTTGGCGCATACTTCTAGTAGGTAGGTGCATGCCACTTTTAATGGATCAATTTCGCTATAGTTCACACTCTTTGATACATGACTGTTATCACTCATAAACATATTAGTAGCTCCCACAAAACGGCCATGAATGTTACAAATGCCAGCGTGTATTATAATGTACAATCATTCCGTACCTTCGTTACAAAAGTTGAGATACAAGAAGGGCGCAGTAAGCGAATCCAACCCTTGCCAGTAGACGTACTGAGGATTGGTTAGGAGCCAAGCTTTGAGCAGTCGTTTTAGCGTCCTATGACCGGCGGAGCCGCAAAGCAGCCAGCAGTATTGGTGGCAACGTGGAATGTCTACATCTATCTGCGAAGCAATAGAAACAAGTTGGCAACACAAACAATATACATTCTGACCACAATCATAATCAAGGTGGCAGAAATGTGAACTAACATATAACCATGGCAAGAAACGTTACTTTTTTTTTATTCATTTATTTATTGCACAATGTCCTGCTAATTGTTTATATTAACATGCATAGCTTAGTTCTAAGGTAGCTTTAGGTGTAAGTAGGTACATTAACCCTGTCAGGGTGTTGCAAGTTTTTGGTCATAGAATATAAATCAAATGTAAATGTAATTTAAGTGTAATAATAAATGTCAACAGAAATAATCATTTTAGTCAATAGCAAAATAAATAATCACACAGTAACATTAAAAATAATAACAATGGAAATATAGCAAAATATCAAATATGTAAGAAATGTCAGAAAGGAATTGAATTATGTAAGTATGTCAGATAAGTATTCGTCAATGGTGTAGTAGGCTTTTTGAATTAGTAGGGATTTGATCGATTTTTTATACGTTATATCTTTTCCCTCAGTTTTTATACGCTCGGTATAAAACTATCTAACCGGCTTTTGCAGGTTAACATGCATAGCATGGGCGACGGTGACTACGTCGCCCATTTTCATATATGATCGTGGCGTGGTCACACTGACAAATCATTACTTTGAAAGATTATATAATTTGTATGGTTTGGTTGGTGGTAGGGCTTGTTTAAATCCGCCTGGTAGGTAAGATGGTGGTAGCTAGTACCACCATCTTACCTAATTTTGACGCCATAAAAACAATAATTGTAATTGCTGTGTTCCGGAATTTAGAGGTAAAAAGTATAATTATAATTGTGGTGTTCCGGCATATAAAGGTAAGATAGCTAGTTTCTCAGTATGATGAGGATTCCGGGTTAAGTGCGCTCCCACCTTCGGACTTATCATAACTTGAGACCCAGGTGAGATGAAGGCCAAGCGCCTCAGCATCATAGCATTAAAAAAAATGCCTGTGAATCACGAAACAGTCATCAGTCGATGCCTTTAGATTTCCCTTTTAGATTCTGATTAACTATCGCATAAAAACTTTTTAACAACTACTTTTTTGAGGATAAATTCAATTCTCATCTCTCATAGTGCTCAGATAAATAAGTTGAATTTCTTATTAGCATCAGCTTACCAATTCTTACTAGAGTATTGTGCTCTAGGTTGTCCATTATTGTGTATATAGTATTTTTCTTCCTACCAGTGTACCTATTACTCGGGTATTCAATTCAAAACTATGATTTCAGATTTTATTTATTCGACCATATCACAACTGTGTTTGCATACTAATGAATAAATGATATATCTGATTCTATTTCAGCTTGATTATATCTGAGACCAATAGTAATAATAATAATAACGTTTATTGTTAAAAAAAAACAGTTGTACAGCCTTATTACTTATTAGGTAAACCTAATAGGTAGGTAATTTATTTAGCACTAGAAATAAAATATTGAAGATATATACCTCTTAACTAAGTTGAAAACTTGTATTTTTGAGGCCGAACCAAAATAATATTATTTTGTGCACAATAAGGTAGGTGGATGGTCCTTTGACACATGAACTAAGTGAATCACTTGTATTTTAGGAGTCAAGCTCTTAACATATTCTGTTGTACTGGTTGAACGTGACATGATTTCTAACTTATTCAAATTTCATTGAATATGTACCATACATGTGTAATATGTACGTTACTCTACTAACTTTCTACTACATAATTGATAAAAAGAAAATAACATTAATTAAAGAATATAAATATGGGATGACCTTAGGAATAACGAAGCTTAAAACCTAACAGTAATTGAGTACAGTGATTCAGAAAGCAGTATGTAGATCATCAACTTAGGATGTGCATATACATGTCAGCGATAAAATTTTATATGGTTGATAATGACTCACCTGTCGGTCAGTAGGAGTGGGCGTTTCTTTATCAATTTGTACGTATCGTTCGTCAATGTCGCCTTTGACGCCCAGCAAGGCGGCCCAGATATCGCCTCGCAGCAACGGCGGAATATCGATCTCTGCTTCAGCCCTGATGTACTGTGATGTGTGCGGGTAGCCCTGAATCAAATTACTACATTGTTTGAGATGAAGTTCCCAACCGCTGTCATCATCAAATCTAGTAGGTAATCTACATAAAAGATTGCGTCACTGCTCGGCTACAGAATCAGCTAAGGAGAAGACGAACTTTAGGAAATTCTAGAATCAAGCTTGGAGCAAGCAATATCGCCCACCAGATCATCATCATCACCTTCGGCCTTATCATAACTTGTAAACCATGTGAGATGAAAGCCAAGAGATTTCCCGTCATACAATAAAAAAAAAACATCATCGCTGTCGCGAATACAGGCCAGCGCTCAATAATTGTCGCCTAAAACCCAAAGTCTTAGTCATCTCAGTACTTTAAGGAGGCTGGCTGGGGTAGGATTAGTTGAAACAATGGTAGAAAAAGCACATTACACCCCACAGCGGGATGTCAGTGCAGGCCTTGGTCACCCCCACACGGAATAAGAATAAGATTCGAGAACAACATACCCATTTTATAATTTTAATTAGTTTGCATATATTGTTTCCTTTGTATAATGGCGTACAATAAATAAATAATACAGGACATTAATTTCACACAGCGCTATCTAGCCCCAAACTAAGCATAGCTTGTAATATGGAAACTAGGTTACGGATAGAATACTCTTTTTTTTTTAAATACATACAATACAATACCCAAACACAAAACAAACATCTATATTCATCACACTAATGCTTGTCCTGGGTGGGAATTGAACCCACAACCTACAGCGCAGAAGGCAGAGTTACTACCAACTGAGCTTGTTAATAAAGTAGGTACCTAAGCCACCTCCGTCTATCGACTACCCACGACCGTCACAATATTGTTGGTTCATCGAGTGGGGTTAGGGGCTTTCCGCTCTCCGTTTTGTGATGAATTGCATATGTTGAAAAACTTATTTATGTTGATAAAATATTGTGAAACTTACACGCAAAAGCCTCTGAAACCAGATCAGCCTACTCAACTGGTAACCAGTGTCCCTTTCCCTGATGATCTTAGGTAGCGCAATAGCGTCATAGTCCTTCTTCCTGTCGTGCATGAGGGGGCAGAAGTCATACGGAGTCACGTGGCTAAGTCGCGTTTTTAGCAATTCTACACTGTATTTTGCAATGCGCCGGTCAAAAAGCGCACCAGTTTTGCCTCCAACTGTGCATCCGTCTAGAAGTATAGCTCTGTAAATAGTCAAATATAATGCCACTTGTCCACCTATCTATAGATAGGATAAAAGTCTAGCTAACCCTTCCAGTAGGGATACCCAGGTAGGGATAGATGATATTTGATGGATAGGCCAGGCTATCCATCCATGCATTATAATATGATGAATTTGAATGTGTCAGTATGTCACATTTTCTGAGTTAAGCTGCAACAGATCTTGATGAAATTTGTCAAGGAGGTATGTTGTATTCATCCACATATTGGTATATGTGTGGAACCACCACCTCAGACTTATAATAATAATAATAATTACAAAGGCAAAGCCACAGACAATGCTAGAGTAAAATAGATCACAGAAAAAGTATGTTTAACCATCAAAGAAAAAACCCATTATTGGACATTTGCATCCTCCAAACATGTTAAATAAATAAATATTACAGGACATTAATTTACACAGCACCATCTAGCCCCAAACCAAGCATAGCATATGGGAACTAGATTACGGATAGAAATCGTTCTTGTAAATACATACATTCTATATGATGCTACACCCAAACACAGAACAAACATCTATATTCATCACAAAAATGTTTGTCCTGGGTGGAAATCGAACTACCAACTGAGCTATGAGGCTATGTTAAGCGAAGTTTGCCATCAGTTAGCTAAATGATTTGGGCCATTTCCAATGCTCCTGTGAATTTTGTAAGAGGTGACTAAGGGACACCAGGAGATGAACGGCACCTGCCAGACGTTGTGATTATGGAACACCCTCCAGCTTTAGATGAGACTCTGTCTAAAATTGGATATGAATGTGCAGTTTATATAAATTGAACTATACTAACATTGGCATAGAAAGTATAGGTGGGCTGTTTTTGATCAGGTAGTTTTTCTTCAACTCTGCCTGTATATCCCCTCCCGCTAGCTGCCACAGATAATACAGGAATTGCAATTTCAGCCCCATTAACCCCCTTGGAGTTTTAATTTCCACTAGTGCTTTTCTATCAGCCTTTGACAACTCTTCAACTATATCGGAGAATTGCGATCTCTCATTAGGATAGATTGTGAGACAGTTTTCTATGATGTTTCGGAGATTTTCCGGTAGCCTCTGGAATATAAGCAAATATATGTATGAAGGTACATACAAATAATTATTTGATCATTATCTTTGTGATTTAAATTAATTAATAAAAGGCAAAAAAATTGGGACATCAATTTCACACAACCATAGTTTGGTGAAGCTTGTAAGCTTGTAATATGTGTACTAGATTACAGATAACATACTTGTATACTTTTTTTTTGTTAATACATACTTATCATACAATACAAAACCCAAACACAGAACAAACATTTTATTCATCACACAAATGTTTGTTCCGGGTGGGAATTGAACCCACAACCTACAGCACATAAGGCAAAGCTACTTTAACAAAGCCTCACAGCTCAGTTGGTAGTAACTCTGCCATCTGCGCTGTAGGCTGTAGGTTCAATTCCCACCCAGGACAAACAATTGTGTGATGAATATAGATGTTTGTTTTACAAAAGTATTTATGTATTCTATCCGTAATCTAGTTCCCATATTACAAGCAATGCTTAGTTTAGGGCGCGCTGTGTAAAATTAATGTCCTGTAATATTTATTTATTTACTACCAACTGAGCTGTGAGACATGTCAAAAAAACTCACTGTATACTTTTCAAGACAGTCATGCTCTCTGGCAATTCTCTCAGCAGGATTATTGGTGTGGACCAGCGTAAGAATCCTTCTCAGTATCGGTCCAGGTTTGAGGTTCTGCCACAGTTTGCCGATGCAAAGCTCCAGTAAGACAATACCAAAAGCCCACACATCTGCTGCTGGGCCACCACCACCAATTATTGTCTCTGGACTGAAGTATCTTGGTACACTGAAAATAAAAATATGTCATTACTGGCAACAAGCTATATTGGTCTGCTAGTCACATCAATAAGATCAGTAGACTGGTAGATCATTTTCATTTTATATTCTCTTGGGTTAGGCGTTTAGGGAGTCTCCACCTAACACACACCTCCCTTAACTTTCTGAGTGCACCCCTATACCACCTAACCTTTGCCTTCCTTCATGTTTTTTTTTTATACAACTAGGAGACGGGACAAGCAAGTAGCCTACCTGGTGTTAAGTTCAAAGTCACATTCAAAAAGAACATAGCCTCATAAGGTGTTAAGCCTCGCGTGCCCGTAATTTCACCGGTAAACATACCCTTCAAACTGGAATACAGCAACGCTGCTTGGCGGCCGAAATAGGTGTGGTGGTAGTAATTCTCCGGACAAGCGGCTTCTACTTCATGTGAAGTTGTGGGACACCCTGTATATTACTGTTAATATACATTGCATATTGCAAACAGGAGTATGAGCATCAGCAAAGACTTAACATAGAGGGGTGTATAGGGCATTTTTTTTTCTTTTACCTTATGAAAGTATCCTTACCCGAGTGGAAAAGGTACTTCACTACCACAGCCAGTCATATAAAACATTGCATAGTTGAACATCTTGACCCTTCCATTACTGTCCAACATAATATTGTCATCAGCTAATGTTCTGTGTATTATATCTTGACCATGTAAAAACTTCATACCAGTAGCCACTTGCAGAGCAATGTTGGTGATTTCCTTCATTGAAAATGTAGATTTCCATTCTGTTAGTGGCTTGCCAATCACTTCAGCAACAACTATGATCCTTTCTGTACAGTGAATGTTTGAAATATATTTAAAAATGGTTAAAGTAGATCAATACACCATCACCAGCATCATCATCATCACATATAACTGTAAACTCAACCGCCATCTTGTCAAGACCAGGATTGTATGGAGATGACAGCCTGACCAAATACTTTGCTATATTTGGTTGACGTTATTTTACAGCAATTCATCACCCACCAAAAGAGAGAAAAAAAGAACACATTTTTTCAAAATGCTGAACTGAATGGATTGGTTAAAAGAGGGCTCCAAAAGGCACTCCTTTTACACATATATTTTCAGTTTTTAGTACATCGATGATGATGAGTGGATGATGAGCTGATAGAAGTGATTGGAAGAGAAGAATATGTTGTGCCAAGCCTGCATAGAGCGGGATAAGGAGAGGGAATTAATGAACTGTATGTATTTCAAGTCATACAAAAGTAATGGAAATAAGAAATAAAAGGTAGCGGTGTGATTCTTAATAAGTATTTTGCAATAGTATAGGTCTATGCCTATGTTGCAGATCTTTTAAGACGAATAAACAGTGGAGAATATGATTGTTCCCTGCACCACCACAAAGGAAACCAAAGTAAACACTGGCCTACAAAAGCTTCTTTACCTCAGCCACAACCTACCTTTATAGCACAAATAGCATCATCTTTTGTTAGCATCCCATGGTCCTTCATCCGACTAATAAGAAGTTAAGCTGGCTGGGATTAGGATAGCAGGGAAGGGTCAGTGTTCAATTCAAATACACTCCAATACAGATGGTGTCCGTTATGGTAGCTTACACATAATCAAATTAACATTTGTTGTTATGCCACATAAACTCTGCCTAAATAGATCATAATTAGTGCAATATAAAATAAACAGTGCCTGTGCGACTGTACCACAATGCATTTGTTCCTAGAACTTCACATAGACTTTTTATATTGTTCTACTACGAAATTGCATAAGTACTGGCAGAGGCAGTATTTCACACACTATTTATATGTATAGTATTTATGATAAGAAAAGCTCATTTTCTATAAGAACTATTACGTTGTTTAATGGGTATGATGCCATAACGCCAGCTCGGAATGTTATTCAATAGTCTTGTTCAATATCTCTGTTCCTATAAGAGCAATTGTTATGAAATTTTGTATAGCTTGGGCAGTATTTGTGCAGAAATTTTGTGTTTAAATTTCGTTGCTATAGTATAAGCCGTTTTCGAGTATGGTCATGTGTACGCTAGCTTGATCGTTATGCTGGCGTACACACTAAGAATGGTCATTATTTCTTAAACCAAGGAGGCACTATTTATTTTATTCTTGCACTAATTATGCTCTATTTACGCAGAGTTTATGCATTACAACGAACGTGAATTCGTTTATGTGTACGCTACCATAACGGACACACATGGATGTCACATTTTTGTAAGAAAGGTAGGCTCCTACTTACCCAAGGTAAAGTACCTTACCTAGGTACCCCCTTATACTTAATCTTCGCATAATGATAACACAGCAACACTATTTGGTTCATGCTGCATTGTACTTTATAACAAATACAGATTTCAACAAAACCAATAGGTACCTGTTATATATTGCGTTACTTGCCATGTTTTCCACGAAATACATCAAGGTATGTGCATAAATTAGGGTGTTCCAGCGTCAGGAGTCTTTGCGCGCGTCCTAGTATAGTAATGGAGCTAGGAGTGAGCGGCAACCCATTACTTCCACAGGTCTCGCCAGGATGGTTTTTCGCAAAGTATGTGCAAGCGGCGAACTTAAAATCATCTTCATTCTCTTCCAGCATCGTCTCTGCTTAGCCAATGCAAAATAAATTTATGTAGAAAGTGCAAGACCAATCCAAACCTACCTACTGTTCGGGTGGAATATTTAATGGTCACTAACACTCCATTCAATGCCTACTCGTAATTTATTATTATATTAATTTATTTGCCTTGCCTTAGCCAAAACTATAATTATTGGTCTGGTCTGCTCTCTATAATTCTCAATTGGAATTGATCATGAACCTATAATGGGTTCATGGAATTGATTGAATTTAATGCTTTTGCTTGTTTTTTTTAATTATATTATGGTATGATTGACCAGTGTTCACAAGAGTTTGACGTTTGTTTGTGTTGTGTTTCTTTAATTTGATTGTAGTTTATACGAATACAATACTATGTAAGAAGACTCCTTATTTTAAAAAAAGTTAAACATACGTCAAGGCTATAAGCTATCAAGAAAGTTTTGCGGGAACCTCGTAACCGTAAAGGCGCGCTTTCATAAATAGAATAAAATTTATTTATAATTTTTCTCTTTTGTAGGAATGATTTCGGCTGCTAAAATGGGGAAAAGAAAGAAGAAAAGGAAGGACGGTCCTCCAAAATCACCTGACGAAGGTGGACCAACAGTTTCCGAATCGTCAGAATCTGAAACTGACTCCTGTGAAAGGTGCCAGTGGCGCAGCTCCCCAATTTCAACCTACTCAGGCAGTCGCTGTTACCTTTGCTTCCGTGGTTCTTCCGGAGCATATATACCTAGAATCTTGGAGACATGAGGTGAAAGTGTACATACCTCCTGTAAAACAATGTTTAAAGTGCATGAGGCATGGACACATTACCAAATTTTGTTGCCAAGTGTGCCAAGTTTTGTATGTTTGAGTTGTACAGAATTCATTCAACATTCCGTCATTCAACATTCAGCGTCTTGTGTTGATTGACGACCTAATGGAACTCCATGATAATTACGAATCAGTCCCGCGATGTTTGCAGGATCTGTTTAAAAACCCGTCTAATTTTAATTGTATATACAAATTTATAGTTAACACTGTACATGATATTTAATTTCATAGTTTTAAGGTCATTGTAATTAAGTGTAGTAATCTAGACTGGGTCTAAACCGGTATTTATAAATGGAAAAAAAATGGATATGTCAAGTCGACAGACAATAGTTATTTTGTTCAACTATAACAATAATGGACTTACGACAAAATACTCTGATAGAGACTAAATGGACAAAATATAACAAAAATACAAATATATTATATGGATAAAACGGAAGACATAAATTTAAAATTATCTACTGATGAAAATATACAACTTGAAACAAGGCGGTATGGTTGTGAAACTTTAGCCTTCCCTAGTTGGGTTCAAAAAAAAATTAAGCTATCAAATTTATTCAACGTGACGCAGACGCGGAAAGCCCGTGTGTTCTTCTACGCGCCGGAAGAAACCACAAACACAACAAAAAAAACCCTAGGACAGTAAACTACACAGACAAGTGCGCGGGGCGTGTGTTACCTAAGTTCTTTCAGAGAAATAAATGTAAGCTGACATTCATCATTTAACTAAATCGTTAAATCTTTTTTAAAAACAGTGTTAAAAATAAACAGAGCTCTAAAGTAAAGGCCCCCAATATACCCTGATTTTTATTGAAAGATCAAAATTGTAAACATAGGCTATCAGGATAAAAAATAGCTTTTTGTTGGTAGAATCAATGGTAGTTTTTCTAAATGGCCCAAAAAAATATGCCGGATTTTATTTTAGTTATGAAACCGAAGAAAAAATAAAGAAACAGTGTGAAGTATTTATTTTGCGTTATTTCATTGCGTAACAAATTAATTGATTTTTTTTATTTAGTAGAAATCATCTCTCGAATCTGGTATCACTGTAGGGATTGAAAACATTTATTCTTCATCCACTCATTCATTTCTTTCGATTTTCTCTCATTGTTCTTGAATTCGAGCGTGTTTTCACTGCGTGATTGCTGTGCATTGTTAAAGTTTTTGTTACCTATTGTTGAGTTTGAAAGGTGTTTGTAATTATTTTTTTGTTTTTGTTAAATATATAGAGATCAAACAGCTTAGACTGTATCTACATACACTATAAACCCCTGTTCTTAAACTTATCGTACAAACAAGACGAAACCTTGTAGTAGTTAGGTTAGGTTAGGATAGTCTTGGGGTACTGGGTCGGATAACCTCTTCGTGGTGTACCCTGGGTGCCGTCGATCACTTCTCACTTGTGGGGACTTATCGACGGCAGCAAATAATCCGACACGAGGGTGTCCTCCGCGTGTCCCTATGAAGTTAGCATAGGGCACAGTGGATGGACAGGCGGTCGTCCGCGGGGCGGGGAGTCCCAGTGAGGGACTCAGCGGACCTCCGGGTCGTGGGATGGCCGGCCTTCAAGGCTGGCGGCGCGGCAGGGAGGGTCAACTCGGCCACTCTGTCGGGCATTGATGGTTTAGATGGGGGCCTGGAGGCCGGGAACGTAGGGGCGTTCAACCGGCCTCCATTGCACAGGCCCTCATCCCCGTCGAATGGCAGGAACGGCCTGGCGACCCAGCTGTTCCCGCCATCCCCCCCAGTCACACTGGGGGGGCCTGTGGGGCCCCTGTAAAGGGGCAATCGCTGGTGGTGTTGTGGCGGTAAAGGCTTTAGCCGGATTCCCACGACACCACCACTCGGCGATAGCGGGTCACTGCGCAGTTTAGTGGGTATTGCCTGTCGCTAGGACGGGTTGAGTCCCACACACGGCCTCGCCCCCAACGAGGCTATGGTGCCTAAACGCATTCTCCGCATTAAAAAAAAAAAGGTTAGGATAGTCTTCTGCATTCATAGGTTATTTCAATTCTATCGAATGAGACACCACGCATTGTAACTATTAATTCGTTATGATTTAAAAGTAAGCAGGTATTCGATCACGCTGTCATTTTGTCTAATTAGATGCTAGTATAATAAAGTGATCCATTGAAAACATGGTTTTTTCCCCTGGGTTTTGGCAATGACATAGTTTGACATCTACTTACCTGTTTGCTTACATTGTTTAGTTCTCTTTTCTCTTTTTTTATGAATGAACAAACTAAGTATACCAAAAGCCAGAAATATCTGCTTTAATTTTAATAACTGTCTCTAGTGCGTATTGTTCGTAGAATTCAAACTATCATCATCATCATCTAAGGAGCTACATCCGCGGGTGGGCCTTGGCCTGGTCAAGTATATTCCGCCATCCAATTCGATTTCCAGCTTCTCACTCCTATTGATTTTAGATCTTGCCCCACAGAATTCATCCAGCCACCTGAGCTTTGGTCTTCCAGGGCTCTGCGAAGTCGTTAAAAGTATTATGCATGACTCGATGGGATGTTGTATTTATTTTCACAAGTTGTCATAGGTACTTAGATTCCTAGCATGAATTGTAGCGTAATAGCATGGCTGTCTACCTGTGTGTGTGTGAAGTTACAACAACTCCACAGTAAATTATTTTCTCGCTCAATTGCAGTGTTGTCAGATGGGGGGGATTCCCTTGAAATTTGGGGTTTTTTTTAACACTCGGGTGGAATTTTGGGGGACTATTTTCCTTTAGAGGTATTTTCGGGGGGGGGAAATTTGGTCAATTTAGAGGTATTTCAATCAACCATCATTAAATACAACACTAAAAGAGCTCACCCATTCATTTATTCGTTTGACCGTTCTTTCGATGCGAAGTTCGTTCTCGACTCGAGATGTGAAACACAGAGAAAGGAACGAAAGACTTGCCAAGCCAAATAATCAAATAGTCTTCTCGTCATCGGTCATCATCTCATCACAATTAGTAATTGTAATGTGTAAATTGTTGGTTTTCAAAAATCTTGCGAGGCTTTTGATTGAATCGACACGTGACTCAAGGGCTGGCCCTTATTTTGGCCAGAGGATTAGCATTGTTTTTCAGCGTTTCAATACAGCCAGTGTCTTGGGCACGCTTCTGTCTGGTACTGGTCTGGAACAGTTAAGTTACCTATAGGCCGTTTGTAACGGTCCTTAGGTAATCCGACTGATTCCTTTGTACATAGTTAGTTTAATTGTACATTTTATTTAATAAATAGATGTATTTACAAAATAGCGTTTTTTTTAATAAGATTGTATGATTTTAACACCTGTATGTAATAAACACAGTTAAATCTGGGTAGGTAATATGATAAAAAGTATGTTTTAGGAATTTGAATGTTGGGGTTTTTTTTTCAAAATACCCATAATTTGGGGGGATTTTGGGTAAAATTTGGGGAGATATGCATGGAGCCACACTGCTCAATTGTGGTGCGAGCGCGCTCACGCACTCTCACGCTCATGCTCGAGCATGGCGCTTGTAGGAACCTTGCCGCCATTTTCGTTCGCAAATTTTGATCTTAGAATCAAGTAAACCAATGCCTACATCTGAAAATACTAACAAATAATATTTATATTTAAACAGCAAAAAGTAAAAGTTTTAATCAAAGAACACACACATTTTACAAGTATTATTTACTAAAATTACTATCACCACGCGGGTGCAATGAGCTAGGTGCAATTGTTGTCATATCATATGTCAAGTCAGTAACGATGTAATCGCCCGCAACGTACAGGATCCGTAACCGAAACGTGAATACGTTACCATAATCATTACGATAGCGTAATAACACCGTAACTGGACATTCAGATCTCAAGCATTGAGGACTTTGTTTGCGCGTCGAATGTATGACCGCGCCGACAACTGCCACCACACCCACCTCAATTCTCTTCATTTCAAACGCTGCAGACGATCCGATTGATTGGTTGAGAGAATCAAGCGTATAACTTCTTTACTGATAAATTATTTGATCATGCGTGCAGATGAGCATGATTAATAAAATAATTGTAAGAATAATCTCTATGGTGATTGGTAAGTCAAAGATAAAGACGAACTAACTAGACTGTGTACCAAACATTTTTGTTGAGCTAAAATGATATCTATACTTTACACACAGGGCAGCTATTCTCTTATAAGCGGTAGCTAGCTAAAAGCGGTCAAAATGAGTCTTATCCCGGTAGGTAGCAGCTTTTCTTTCAACGGGTAAGTAAAAGCAACAATCACATTCTTTTGGGTAACCATGTATTTTGTTGATCAATGATTTTTTGACAATATCGCAGTAGTAGTGTTTAATTGGAGATGTACCGAACCACGGTCAGAGTGTACAAAAGGGGTTGTTGTTATTAATAATTTTATTGTATTGTAGATTTCCGAAGAATAAAAACTAAAGCTAATTAATATAAAAGCTATCCAGGAAAGCTATTATAAAATTTCAGATTACCTAGAAGACAAGAAAGCCTGGCAATAAAAAAAAAACTGATTCATTTGATCTCATTAAATGATAATAATATGTGGGGATATCTGACATTTGACAAACATATCTAGCTTTTTTGAACTAACTCTTTAAGGAGCGAAAGGTTTGTTTGGTTGTTGTCAAATTACCGGGAGGTGCTGTAGATTAGAATAAAAATATACACACGATGTTTTGATTATTTTTTTACTTAGGTACAATAAATTAGGTTGTAGGTGTAGGTAGCGTAGCTAGATAGCATCAATATAATCAGGATACTTACACAAACGTTTTTACAATAAATTTTTCCTGTGTTCTGTTTGGTCATGGTCACCTCATTAGAAAAGAACACACTACCAACGTGAGCCCTCTCGCGCGGACCGGTTTTTCGCCATAATGCACAGTCTAGTTAGGGTGCGTTCTCGCCCACAAAGCCCACGACCGCGACGCCACGATATCCCGTTCCGCTTGCTTGTGGTCGTCGCATTTATTATGTTTTTTACTTAATTAAGTTTTAATGTACCTAATAAAAATTAAATATTCATAGAAAATTATGTACATACCTATTGTTATTAAATTACAAACAGTCGAGGTGTTCCTTGCAATACCTGCTTGAGATAATTTATAATTATCTATGCACTGTGAAAGTACTATCCCATCAGAACCAAAAATTTAGTGGAAATAATTATCATTTTAGAATGTATATTCTAATCATGAGATATTATAGTAATAAAATAATATGAAATTGAAAGTTATGTTTTGCACTTCACTAGACGCCCACACCGACCCACCTTGTACAACGGGCGTTGTGCAAGAAGAAGAAAAAAAGAAGAAGAAATACGCTTCCACACCTACTTATGGTTTTACCTCTCGGTTCTAGCTAGACCCAACGGGAGTCCAGGAAGATAATCCATGTAAACGGGCTTTTTCTACCAAAATTGTAGCATTTATCGTTTCGTAAGCGTCTTCGGATATATTATATATATATTCAGGCCTTGGTCGTCAGTTGCCACTCACTGACCAGCATGAGGGATGGCGCCCTCATACTCCCCTAGTATTAAGACTTCTGGTCGAGGCCCAGCAGGACATCCCCCATCAGAATGGGTCAGTTTCTGCCATTGCTAAGCAGTACCATTTTGTTCTTTGCTGACTCCATGACACCTCATCACTTCTCCAGATATTATGTTTAGGAATCCTGTTTTAACAATTGCCTTACGAGGGCAGAGTCCTTCCAAATCCCATATAATATCTTTAATTTAAATTTAAATGTGTTCAAAATAAACATATTTTTACAGTTTTAGTACTAAGAACCAGAATTTCCTGTGATGTAACTCTTAGAATTAATAACAAGTAGAAGTCGCAGTATGCTCACAGAGCCAATAACCGCTAAAAAAAACTCTGATATGGTGACATCACGAATACACGTAAAACGTCTAGTAAAATCACCAACTCAATAGACCGAGAACTTAGTAGAGATTGCGGGCAGTCGGTGGTTGGAGGCGGCTCCAACTGCCTCCTTTTCACACTATAGGCATTTGTTCAATAGTGGAAATATGTATATAGGTTGAAATGATGATGATGTCCTTGAGTTACAACCCTAAACTGAAATTTGAAAAAATAAGTCCTGCGTTTGTGGCATCTGCTTTTTTTGTGGTGTGGTGGTGCTTGACACTAAAATGAACAAATACGCACTGAAATAAAATGCGACCATGCAGATATTAACTCAAAAAAATATGTATACTCAAAATTATGTAAACAGACTATTTGTCGCATAAATAAGCAAGATTTTTATCGTATTTATATCTTACATTAAACATTTGATTTAAAAAAGATACCAGGAAAGAAGAAAAATAGTTTATGGTTTCTAATATGGTCTTTGGTCAAAGAGTATCATGGTGATATTTGTAATTGCCAAAGTGCCAAAGCGATTGCATGGCTGCGTAGTGTGTGGTGTGGTGGTCAAAGAGCAAAGAGTATGGCTAATAGTGTGGTGGTGTAGTCGGATCTTGTGAGTAATAGTCTCGTGAGTAATAGTATTCTATGGTAATAGTGTTCTATGAGTTAGATTCTGTCAGTAAAATATAAAAAAAATTGAGAGAAATTCGTTTATCTAGCTAGGATCAGAAATCAAATTCAATCGATATTAGCATATTTGAATAAAATAGAAATACGTGCGTGCAGTCAATCCAATCCATAGTACTCCTTGGTAGGTACCTACACCGTAGCGTAGTAGTACGCACGTGAACTAAACATAGTACAGGTACATAACCTACTGTGACTACTGTCATACTCGCTGAGTATTTAGGGTATGGTGATAGTCATACTCGTGTCTTACTCTTTGCTTTGTCTTACTTTTTTGGGTACCTATACCTAGTGTAATATAATGTAGAATACATAGTTATTGATCTGTGATATAATTGTACGTAGTCGCTCGCATGATATTTTTCAACAACTGTTTCTGGAAGAATTGATGACGAATGATACATCGTAAATGTTCCAAATAGCAAGTGTTGCGAGAATGCCTCAAGCTAACGTTGATTCGGAGATGGAGGAAGGTGAAATCGTGGACGATCTTGATGACCTTTCCGATATCTCTTCGGAAGAAGAGTTTTTACTGCGCCAGAGACTGGAAGTGCTAGAGGATTACAATAATGTCCTTGAAAGATCTAAAAAGAAACGATCTACAGGTTTGTCAGGTAAGGGGAACAGATTGGTACAGCTAAGATTATGCTTCCTAAAATAGGTCCAACTAAAGAATAGGCTCATATTTAATTGATTCTAGACAAGACAGATCTGTGTGCATCATTTACCTATTTGTTCCATTGATTTATTCCAGGGATAAATCGAATAAAAGATTTACAGTCTGACCTCTCAGAAATATCTACTGCTGAGATAGACACTCAAATAAATGGCACTAACCATGCTTTAAAAGTTTCTAGAAGTATAAAACATTGTAGTAAACCAAAGCGAAGAAAAGAACTGGTTTACAAAACTGATAATGGAGCCTATGTCAAAAGAAAAAGAGAATACAGAAAGAAACCTAACCATGCTAAAAGAAAACCAGTTAAAGTTGTAAATGAATCATCTGATGAATCTGAAGATGAATACAGGAATAAAAGAAAGAAATTAGCTGATGCTGTTAAAGTTCACAAGAGCAAAACTGACTCTTCACTGAGTGCAAGATTGAAAAAAATGTTACATAGGCCTAAAGAGTGTTCATCTACAGTAAATGATTTATTAAACCTGCATGATAGTAACAATTATCAAAATGAAGTACAGTTAAAGCTGTCTCCAGTGCGTTTAGAAGGCAGTGATGTAGTTGATTGTGGGAAAATAAAGTCATCGATACCCAAAGACTCAGACAAAAGTGAAATGAAATGTAATGCAATAGAACTCTCATCTTCAGATGATGATGTGAAAGTGATAACTGAAGAACAGCCACCAATTCAGACAGACAACATCTCTGTTCCTAAAACTCGGGACAAAGATTCTGATGAAGATTTAGATTTTTTGAGGCAACAAGTTCTGAGTACTAAAAGTTTAAAATCCAAATTGCAAGTTGAACCAGAAATCAAAATCCCATCAGATGATGAAGACAGTGACACTGCTGAACTTAGACTAATTTGTCTAAAATCTACTATTATAAAGCGAGCAATGGAAATAAAACAAAAACAGAAAAGAAATAGAAGACTTTCTCAATCCCAAACCACATTAGATGAAGATATTTTCAATGACAGCATCTTCTTTTCCAAAATAGATTCCGATAACAATACAGATATTGAAACAATGGATATGGATATGGAGTCTGAGGCAGAAGAGAAAAAAGAAAATAAAGATGAATCAAGGCCAAAGAAAATAGATGATAGATTACAAGAAAACAATCATACACATGCCATACCTAGAACTAGTAAACAAGATGAGTTAGAGGAGGACGAAGATTTGTTAAGAGCCAAACTGCTCACTTCATTAAGCAAAAATTTGCCCAATCTAGTTAACCCGGAGATATTAAACACTATTCAAAATGTTAAAAGTACTAAACGGACAGAAACTAAAAAAGCTAATATACCTGAAAAAAGATTTATTATCAAACTTGGGGGATCTGACTCTGAAGGTGAACATGAAGCTACAAAGAATTTAACTAAAATGCACATGAAGCTTTCAGAGTCAACAGATTTCCAACAGCAGTTAGATTTCTTTTTGAAATCAACAAGGATGCAAGTTGAGAATTCTAAGCTCCCTGATGTCATAAAAAAACAACCTACTCCCAAGAAACCTGAAAAATTTGTTGCCAAGGTGATCTGGTATTCCATTACAATCAGCTAGAACTGTATATCTTGAATTTCAATAAAACAATTGGTTTATTTTAGACGGTGAATAGCTTGCCTAAGCCTGAACAAATAGAGTACAAGAACTTAGTGAGAAGAATGGCTGAACTGGAAAAGTTGAAGCAATTAAGAGAGGCACAGTTAAATTCAGTTACTCTGCCATTCAAAGATAAGAATACAATTGTTGATACGAAGTTTGAAGAAAAAATCTCAATATCTAGGTATGCTCAAACATATGGTTTTTATAAGGTGATGTCACCATCCTAAGTAATCAATATTAAAATTATCTCAAATTTCTTACATATTGAAATGATCATAGATGACTATGAAGTATGTTTTCTTTATTTTCAGAAAAAGAATAGCAGATGAATCTGCAAAAATGTTGAAACTAAAAGAGGAGGCATCAAAGCTCTCTCAGAGGTATAAAATAGTTGCCACAGAACTTCACAATGTTTCTACTGCTATAACTCTAAATAAGAAACAACAAAGGGCTGTCCAAAATTGTTTAACCAAAATCAGGCAGCAGCATCAATCATTGATTAAAAGGTATAACATTTGGTTATATTTTATTAGTTTTTTGTATGCTTTAGATAGACAGATAAGGGATTATTATCTTCTAGTAGTACCAACCACCATTTGTATTGTGTAGAAATTAACTAATGCTTGTTCTTTAGAGTAGAATATAAACTAATAAGAACTAAATTGTATGTTTTCGGAACACTTTTTACCTACTTACTTTTCAGCTCTTCTACTTCTTTACATTCCAATGTAAATAGACTTTACAATAATTTCACCACCAAAGTGGCTACCACTGCAAAGGTTCAAAAAGAGAATAACCCAAAAGATGAATACAAGAATTCAGCAGCCCAAAAGACAGTCAAAATAAGTGTTGTTAATGATTTGAAGAATGATATAAACACAAAGCAAATATCTGTTCATTTAACTATTGCTAACAATAAGAAAGTGGTGAAAATACCGAATCCTGTGAAAGAAAGACTTGTTGAAATATCAGAAACCACAGGAAAAGAATCACTCATACAAGATAGATTAGAAACTATGGATTCACTTGTGAAAGAAAGTTGTGAAAATACATGTCCTGGTGAAAATAGAGTTGGAGATAGTAAATATGAAGAAATAAAAGATGAAAGTAAGCAAGGACATGCTGCGGATGATTATAAATCACCTTTAGATGCGTTTGGGGATACATCGTAAGTGTTCAATTAAAAAATTTGGTGCTTTGCCATGGTTGCTTAGTTTTTGCTAAATCTGTATGCGCTTTTATCACCTTTTCACATTATTAACTCAGTTATACATTCATATTACCTGTCTACTTGGTTCATACATAGATAATGTATACCTACACCTGCAATGACCAACCTAAATAAATAAATAAAATATTTTATGTGCTCTTAAAATTAATAAAATTTAGCGCGTTAAGCAATGCTATGATCAAGCTACAGTTATTGAATTTTTAATCAACAAAAGCAAATACCTACTAGCTATAAAAAAACAATAAATTGTAGCTTAAAATTATAAATATAAATTAAGTTTATTTCAACAAATTCATATAAAGTTTTTAGGCCAGGCTAGGCTAACTATACTGCTTTAAACTACAAGAAATATCTTTTATACTATAGCTGCTCGGAAAGTGCCCTACTCTTTTTTAAAAAACAAGCTAGAATGTATGTCTTTACTGTTGTACTAATATGCTTGAGGGTAAAGTGTATGAAAACCTATTGTTGACACGCAAAGCAGGTAGGAACAGTCTATGAATTGTGAACATGCTGTTTTTTTTTATTTAGGTTTATATTGTATGAAACTTTATATAGTGCCAAAAAACAAAGTTTTATCTCCAAGTCTGCAAAATGATACTAGTCACTTGCTTTTTCTGTACATTATAAAAAAAAAATGTATGAGTAAAAATTTTTATTAACTGTAACAAATTTTATATATTTTTTTAATATTTAAATTAATTTTAATACTTTCTCTTAGGTACTAGTATATAGCATGTGTACATATGTATCCCTCGAGGCAAAAAAGTGCTATTACCACCTCATGTGCATTAAGGCAAAACACCCATTGGTAATCCATTTGTCCCCTTGGTGAATACTGTACTATTTTTTATTTGAAAGGACATTTCAGATAAATCTATTGGTTCATCACTTAATTGTATATACGACAGGCAGGTAATTGACCAAGAAGCTTATGCAATTCCAAGATGACTTATCCCTATGATTACCCTGGCTTAGCTTACATGACACGCACTTCATACAGTCAGGTATAATTTTACTCATCCCCATTCTTCAATGAAAAAGGTGATCAAAGGGCATTCTCGTGTGTACTCGCTAAACATATTGTTTTTCATTAGGTATTTTCATAGAACATCAAGAAAAACCGTTTTTAGCCGCTTAAGTGCATGTCGTTATTGAAAGTGGATGGCGGTACCTACATAGTTACACACATCGTTTCGTCGCCGGTGTGTAAGTGTGCCTTGCAGGTCTATCCACACAATGTAAGTGTAGATATTGATTGTTTCTCATGATTTTCAGTTGGGAGTCTGATCCAAATGCAATACTCTGCCCGTACGATGTGGGCGGCCAGTGCAAGGATCCTGACTGCAAATACTTACACACACAAACCTCTGAACAATGACACATACACCCATTACACCTCCTTACACAAACATATCCAACACGATGCAAATACCTACACGCTCCTCCCTCGATCCCCTTTTCAACTGCCTCGGATTCATCAGTGATGTGTAAAGTACCTATTTATTTTACTTTCCAATACCTTTTACTGTTGTAAGGACTCGAAGATTTTTAAATGTTGCCGAATTGTTGAAAAATACCTTTTTCCTAATTGATGTTATAAAAAGTCCTCTTCTTATTTTATACCTGCCTAAATACAATTTTATCTTTGGTTGTCTCCACTAATCGGTAAATCTGTACCTTCGTTTGCATTTCATTTATTGGTTCTCCAATAAATGTTTTTTTTTTTATTGAAATTTAGTTTTAAGTAAAATCCATTACACTACCTACCGTAATCTTAAAACTGTTTTCAGTTAATGGTTTACTTTCCAGATGTGATCTGCGTGGTTCTCCTCAAGGGCTTCACGGCACTTCCCTGCAGTGGTAAGTTACGATAACTATAAAGTGCGATAGTAACTTAGTGCTATAAAAAAACATTTTCCGGTATAGGGGACTTCATATTGGGTATAGTGTTGCAGTGTTTTGATACAAAACTATATTTTTCTTACTGTCAATGTTGTGATATACTAATGTAACTATAGTAAAAAATATAAATAAATATATTATTATTGTAAAAAATGTTGTTTTATTTCTAAATATTAATAAAACCAGAGATAACTTTTTGGGACATATTTTATTCAGACATTGTAAAGAAAATATAAAGTAAAATGCTTTTCTTCTCACATACCACTTAGATAAAATATTAAATACGTTTATACTGGAATAAAATTCGTTATATTTTCATAATTCCCTTGGATACAGGGTTTTTCTTATATTCTAAACAAGGTTTACATTTACACACACTCGTCTATTAGGTAGAATAACTGTGGGCCTCAGACTAAATAAAGTGGACTAGAAATGAAGACCTATATTGCAACATCTGTAGACATAACTTTCTAATACCTACACACCAATATAGGTATGTGTCAAATATATTACACATAAATTGGTGTTGTTTATTTTTTGGGCTTATGAATACAATAAGGTAGGGACCGGTAAGTAGGTACTCTGCTAGTTATTGAAATGTTTCTAAAACACGAATGAGATACAAAGTGTGAGTAAGGGCCGCCATAAGGTATCAGAAAACATATTTTACGAGTTCTTACTTCCCTACAGACTAATTTAATTTTCCTTCTCTCAGGTAGGGTGGGTTTTTAACATTATAATAGACCTTGATTCTGATACATATATATGTATAACTTAGCTAACCCCGCGCAGTTCTATCACTAATATCAGCCCATGTAAGCCCACTGCTGAACAAAGTATTTTCTGGGCAGGTTCGCTCCAATGTAGAACTCTTTCGTGCCCAGGCAAGTCTAGCCTAGGGCGGACCCAACGTATGTAAAAAAACAGGCATAATGAGCCGCCTATGCGCAACATTTTACCCATTTTACAAAAATTAGGTACAGATTTTAACCCGTTACAGTTATAAGTACCTATTGTAAGTAGGTATAGATTAGTATTGTGTATTTAATCAATCTACGTGCACTTATTTTTTTTTAATAACTCAGACATCACGTTACGGTACCTATGGAATGTAGAGTAGACTAGTGAACTATAAGTACTATACATACTTAGGCACCAAAATATACGCATGCAAACTTAGATAGCCTTAAAGTATCTAAGCTTACATGTAGCTATAATGGCGCTTTAAAATAAATGTAAAAATAATGTGCGTAAAACTAATGTGCTGTTATAAGTATTTTATAAACTAAAAGGTGGCCCACAGTCGATATGTAAGGTAGATAGGTAGGTAGGTACCTACTTTTTAAAGTGTCGACAATATTCAGAAATACGGAATTTTATTTTATAAAAGACAAAGTATGATTCAGTAGGATACTAACACTTAACGCCACACGCAGATATACATTATTTTAATAAAGATAATAATATTATTAATAAATATATTGGGCCCGATGGCGGCGTTCAACAGCGTTTATCAGGTTGTTTTAATACAAGGTAACTAAAAATATTGAGGTTTGTAAAATGTGCCAAATGGCGAAAAGGTCCTGCGCGTCTTTTAGGCCCAGTGGTGGCCTACAGCCTATTAGGTCATTTATATTTATATACGAGATCTTACTTAGAGTGTCCGCACAAATGTACCTGAGCCTGTGCCAGTTTCGTGCCATCCGAGCCTGTAAGTCAATATTAATTACGTTGACTTTTTATTACGTTTGATTACGTAGGACTTTTTCAAGTCTGGCTAGCTGCTATCTTACCTAATTATAATTCTGTCACCATAACAAAAAAAAAACAAAAAATGTATTCCGGCATTTAGAGGAAGTTAGCCAGTACCTCAGTTTGTTGAGAATTCCGGGTGAAGTGCGCCTCCACCTTCGGCCTTATCAAGGTGAAATGAAGGCCAAGCGCTTCCCCGTCGTAAAAAAAAATGTATATTAACATACTTAGGTATAATTAGGTCATTTGTTTCTTTGCTACCGAGGTGTGCGTTAAAGTTTATAAGCGCCACTGGTGAAGGTCTTACGCGTCTCTTTTAGGTCGTTTCTTAATACCTATAATAATATATACCTATTACTGTATTAGCGCAAAATGTGACAATAAGGGACAGACAGTGTGCATACAAGTTTATCTGAGCGTGTGCCACATGGCGACGGCCTTGCGCGTTTCGTGCGCCATCTGGCCCCAGTGGCGGCCCTCAGCGGCGGGCTCGGCGGCGCCCACGCAACACCACCCGACAACCAGGGCGTTGCTACCGCCGCTCACTACGCATACCTGGAGATGACAACAAACGCCTGTTATGTCATACGCCTGTTCGAAACAATGAAAACAAACACGTCATTGACAAAGTGTACCTACTTATGTAAGATACCCAAATTATTTAAGTTTATTTAAGGCACTAATTATAAGACTTCAAGGAATTGTACCTACATCTTAGTCACACCTGTAAAGGTTTAATAGGTGTGTTCTATTAGTTAAGTAAACATTTTGTACATATGAAATTAAAAAAAAAAAATGTAAAAAATAATATACCTAAGTAGGTGCTCAGGGCTTTG
Organism: Venusia cambrica; assembly: GCA_951394065.1. Lineage (NCBI taxonomy): Eukaryota > Metazoa > Arthropoda > Insecta > Lepidoptera > Geometridae > Venusia > Venusia cambrica. The sequence goes on from OX596035.1 coordinate 9,892,526, forward strand.
AAAGGAAAATAAATCTACACCTTATTAAAACTGGAGCTTTGCTAAGGTCATGTTGCTAAGGTTAATCATGTAAGCCCATCATCACAATTGTAGTCTACATAATACAGCTGAACACAGTCATCCCCAATCGACTACAAATACCGCCTCCATTGGTCGACTCCCCGCGGCCGCGTGTGCATTACTCCAGCAGGAAAGTATCTTCTAGAACGAAACGAGTTCAACAAATACTTGCGATATATGCCGTATTAGTGCGCCAAGTATGAAATTAGTGCATGTTACCGTTTTGGAATAAAACGCGAAAAACGTTTCCTGCTGAAGCAACGTTCTTCGAGCAGGAAGATTCTAAACGAATGACCGTGGCCATAAGTGAAATATATGGGCAGATAGCTTACATTTGTGCATAAAAGTGCAAAAATGGAATTTGTGGGCCTTAAGATTTTTGAGATATTTCATTTCCTGCTGGGGGAACGTTTTGCAGAATCGTGTTTCTCGGAAACCATTAGATGTGTATCCGTAAGATATACATACATGAGTAGCTCTTCATTTGTGCGTAGGTATTGGTGACATATTAATATTATCAAAAATGTATACCGTTTTTAAGTAATCTAGATTTTATTTAAACCCTAAAAAGTGTCTAGCTCTTAAATGGGCAAACATACAAGTTCATTGTAAACGGTATTCGGTTCTTGTTGTTATTCTATGCAACCATATAAAACTTCAGGAATGCACATACAAGCGTTATTGAATAATATAGCTTAGATAAAAACTTTTCATGTCATAAGTTTGACGTCAAAATGCAAGAAACCTTTTCAACCCACGATTGTGAGTTAATACCTTAGAATTAGAGCGGTTATTGAAAATTATATCTTGAAAATTTCAGCTTTACACGTCTCGTATCTTAATACGAGACGTGTAAAGCTGAAATCTACCTTAGTAGATATAAACGAATTACTGAAACAACGCCTAAATATAGGTTATTCGACCAAATTAGAATGACCCCAAAAAAGCGACGAATTCATACATATTGATGACCTTCTTAACTTTGCTTACGAAACGGTTTGAATGTATTGTTCTATCTTCCTGCTGGAAGAACGTTGCTCCAGCAGGAAACGTTTCTCGCGTTTTATTCCAAAACGGTAACATGCACTAATTTCCTACTTGGCGCACTAATACAGCATATATCGCTCTAAGTATTTGTTGAACTCAATTCGTTCTAGAAGACTTTCCTGCTGGAGTAATGCACACCGCGGCCGCCGCCACAATGTTGTCAGTCAATGTCAATAAGCTAAGTAGGTAATTTTTTAACACCAATCAACAGACCTATTGGCCTTTGACATGGCTCCGTATTGTCCTTTTCTACCATAGGCAAAGCAACCGGGGTCCGGCAATTCTTAATTTTATATTTATATAATATTTTATTATTTAACACATTGACTGCGATGACCAATACACCTGCCATTTTAACAAGCCTCCTGGCTCAGTTGGTAGTACCTCTGCCTTCTGCGCTGTAGGCTGTGGGTTCGATTCCCACCCAGAACAAACATTTGTGTGATGAATATAGATTTTTGTTCTGTGTTTGGGTGTAGTATCATATAGTACGTATGTATTTACAAAAAGTATTTAAGTATTCTATCCGTAATCTAGTACCCATATTACAAGCTATGCTTAGTTTGGGGTTAGATGGCGATGTGTGAAATTAATGTCCTGTAATATTTATTTATTTAATATGTCTGTAACGCCCATGCAGTATTCAGCTCTCATTATAGCTGATATGTTTGTGTGCTACTACTGTTAGCGTAGTAAATAAGTAAATGCCTTTTTTTATATACTAGGAGACGGGCCAGCAAGAAGCGTGCCTGGTGTTAAGTGCATCTCTTGCCTATGACAAAGCCTTACTGCATAGGACACATCCACAAAGAACATAGCCCACACGGCACTGCATTGCGCCCGTCAACTTGAGGCATAAAGGTGTTAATCCTCACGTACCCGTAATTTCACCGGCAACCATACCCTTCAAACCGAAATACAGCATGTAAGTATCTACTTAAGTTAAAATAAAGAATTTTTGAAATTGAAAAAAAATATATTTATTACTACTAAACTATCAAAGGCACGTCTAAAGCTTACAAAATGCGGGCTTACCTCAATAGAAGCCTCCTGCAGGTGCCCCGATGGCAGACTGAATGACATGGACTCGTTGAACACGGGGTTGTTCAGATCTTTCTTATTCGTCTTCTTCTTTTTGACTCGCTTGCCGTTCACCAGTAAATACACTTTCACGAATACTTCTGGAAAGTGACAGAAAGAGATACATAATCAGATCGAACGATATGTACCTAGCTGGCAACACCTAGGTACTCATTGAGATAAGGCCGAAGGCGCACTACACCCGGAATCCTCAACAAACTGAGGAACTGGCTATCTTACCTCTAAATGCCGGTTTAAAAATTCTAAACACGACATTTTTTTTAAATTGTTATTATGGCGACAGAATTAGGTAAGATGGTGGTAGCTAGCCAGGCGGATCCAATCAAAGTCCTACCACCAACCAAACCAAGCACAATATATTATACTCCCCATGGGGATCGAACCCGGGATCTCTGGATCTGAAATCGGCGGGTTGAACCACTAGACCACAGAGGCGGTTAAATCATCTAAATCTATCATTAAATGCTATCAAAACTATAATCTAAAGTAGCAGACTGAGTGATGATTGATCACCAACGCATAGCCCATAATTAATGTCCAAACTTTTTTTGGTGATTGGAAATAAATACTACAGGACGTTAATTTTACACAGTGCCATCTAGCACCGAACGAAGCTTAGCATAATATGGGAACCAGATTACGGATAGAATACTTTTTTTTTTTGTGAATACATACGTACTATATGATACACACAAATGTTTGTCCTGGGTGGGAATCAAACCCACAACCTATAGCGCAGAAGGTGTCACTACGAACTGAGCTATGAGGTTTGTTAGCTCTTTACTTCTATGCCAAAGCAAGGATGAGGTCTGTCTGTGTGAGCTTTTCCAAAGGTACTGGCTCTCCCGCGCACTGACGGAACATGAAAAACGTTTGGCGCCGGACTTCGGTAGGAGGGTGGTCGCTAGCCAGGTGTTACAGGGTTAAAGTAACATATATAGGTACTCAATATAATTTAAGAGCTTTGTTTACACTGAGTCTGGGTATCGCTACTTGATAAATAAAAAGTATACTTATCCGTCTTTATTTTTGCCATGTAAAAATAAGTGTTTCATGATCATTTTTGTTAGTCGGATGGGGCTAGTCAGATATTGTATTTACCTACTAATCAACAATATTACCTACCGCTATTACCATGGACGAAATGTCCATATTATTACTGCCTAATAGAACTTTATAATTAAACGACCTATATTTTATATAATATTACCTAAAATATATCTAGTTTGTGACTATGTAAGGCAATAGCCATAGTGTTAAGTTTTTATAATAACCTGTGCACATTGTTGTGGGCTGCATAAGACATTATATATAATATTTACTTTAATACCTAATTTTATAAAGTAACTGTATTTTGTGCCGAATAAACATATATAAAACAGGTTCTGCCCCAGTGTTGTGATAATTCAAGGTAGACCCTACCCTTAACAGTTAGATCATAGAGCGTTAGTAGGACAGGATGGAATACCTCTTGGAAACTGAACATTTTTGGATAGTGATATACCATTAAGGATTATGGTATATTCCTAAAAGATCACGGGAATAAGTTTCACAAGATACCTTTATAAAATTTGTATCAAGTAACTAGGTACGATCAAAGAGTGAAATGTCCCAATTAATAATAATTCAATGATGATTCATGGATTTCCATTTCTCAGAGACCCCGTATAGAAACCTACGTAGCTATCTAATGGAACATTGGTAATATATGTGTTGGATTTACAGAAGGGCAGCAGAGCCGCTTGAATTTGGAGGAGGCTATGTCCATCCTGAGTGGGGGTGACCCAGGCCTGCACAGACGTCCCGCTGTGGGGTGTATTGTGCATTGTGGGGTGTGCCCCACCAATGTCCAACAATGGACATTGATGGGCCCATCGGTATCAGACTCAGAGGTCCCGGGTTCGATCCCCAGATATTGTGTTTGGACTTTGTTAAAGCTTCTCTAGCTAGTAAATACTGTTAAAGAACGAAACTCCTTTCCCTCGTCTATTTCCCGCACCATTACAATGTTGGAGTCAAGACCAGAGTGAAAAAAATCCATTTAGACAAGCGTGCTTAGGCCACAAGTTTACTTGCTTTTCACGTGAGATGGTGGTCAAACGCCGGTCTTACTCGTTGGGTACTGCGTGTCCCGTTCTCTTTGTAAAACACAACTGTTTTACAGCACCCATCGAGCTAAGCAATAAAAATGCCCAATCAAGACAGTACATTTAATAATGGTATACATTCATGGCTGATTGTGATTGCTGTTGATACAATCATGACTTTTATCGTCGTTTCGCTCCATTCGATTTAAATCTCAGTGGCACATGAAAATAAACTAATATGACAAAAGCACGCACGGAATATGATCAATTGCTTGCTGTTATATAAAATACCTCGATGTACACCTCGCTGTCGCACCATTTAATGGAAAAATAAATTTCTAGACTTTACTTAGTGACTAATCAGTCAGAACTTTCTGCAAGCATGGCGGACGAATGCATAATCAAAGTAGGCCCAACAATTTTTACATACATGGACTCACGCCTGTTTCCCAGAGGGGTAGACAGAGTCAACAGATTACGATTTACATTTGGTACTTGCACCTCTTTTGCCTCATTCACGTTCCTCATACTTGTTCGTGAGTTGATGTCGGTATTTCTGACCTGGCATTTTTGAAAACATCACTTACAAACCTATGGGGGTTTTGATCAGAGGTCCCGGGTTCGATCTCCAGGAGAGTACAATATTGAGCTAGGTATCTACAAACATCTTATCTAACTCTGCCACCATAAAACAAAACTGTTGTATTTAGAGGTAAGATAGTTCCACAGATTGTTGAGGATTCCGGGTGAACTGAGCTTCCACAAAAAAAGGGCATTGTCCTAGAATAGCAACAACCTCACACATCCGGATCGAAAACCGGTCCTTCTACTACCAGACCACGGAGGCCGCAGAACTCGGTTATTGAAGAACACGGAATGGGTCAGGTCTTGACCTCGAAACTCGATCTTATCCAGACGCTCTACTTAAAGCTCTACTTAAACTCGATCTTATCCAGACGCTCTACTTAAAGACAACTCTTAAAGACTTAAAGACATTTAACAAGCCTCACAGCTCAGTTGGTAGTAGCTCTGCCTTCTGCGCTGTAGGTTGTGGGTTCGATTCCCACCCAGGACAAACATTTATGTGATGAATGTAGATGTTTGTTCTGTGTTTGGGTGTTGTATTGTATGATAAATCTGTATTTACAAAAAAAAAAGTATTTATGTATTCTATCCGTAATCTAGTTCCCATATTACAAGCTATGCTTAGTTTAGGACTAGATGGCGCTGTGTGAAATTAATGTCCTGTAATATTTATTATTATTATTTTCTTAAAAGACATTAGGGTTGTAAGATATTCTACGAATGTAACTTACCCAATGGCTCTTTCCCTTCTTGCGGCGGCAGTAGATTCCTGGCCTTCAGCACGACCACGGTGAGTCTTTCAGCGGACGGCAGGTAAGAGAGAGATAGCAGCAGTTCCTGCAGCTCCTCTGGCGGGCGACGCTCTCGGGACAACTCGGCCCACACCTCGGCCCCGACCGCCACTTCCACCTTCGAGAGAGGCACTTTCGCTGAGCCCATCACTTCGTTGCGAGAGAACCTACAAATGAGACAAAACGGATTCAATCTTTCGCTATATAATTTTAAATACAGCACGGATATGGCTTTAATTAATTTCGACAATTTAATTAACATATTAGCTAAAACTAAAAAACTTCTAAAAGTTTCAAGGTACGAGTTGATTTCGTTCTTCATTATCTCCTATATTCACCGAGATGAGCAAAGAAAGAGTTTCTGAAAGTCTTCAGAGTTCCTGAAAGGACACCTTTCAGTTCATCCATCGTAAAAGGAGCGTCTAGGCCATTGGGGCAGAAATTAACGACCGGAAGAATGGGTGTTACGAACAACTCTAAATGTGGGACTTTAGGTGGTGCTAAACGATCTAAGAAGCTATTATTCAGAGAAGGTCGCATAGCCGATGACGAACATGGACTCATTCCAGTTCTAAAGCGTTTAATATAATAATTCCATCAGGGGACGCTACATTCCCATCAGAGCTATGTTAATCCAGACTTAGCCTCCGTGGTCTAGTGCTTAACGGCAGCCACGATGCCGGTCGACTGAGCGTATTGTACGAAATACGTCCAGTAGAAGGGGACTTTAGCTCCCCCTTTTCAAAAGAAAATGGGGGGCACAAAAGGACTAATTTCAAACAGGCGGCAAACAAAAGGGAGCGTTCCAGCCCAATTTGTGCATGGTTTGGTTGGTGGTATGACTTGTTTCAAGTCCGCCTGACTAGCTGACCATCTTACCTAAGTCTGCCGCAATACCAACAATTCTAATTTGATTGTTCTGGCATTTTGAGAGCCAGTTCCTCGTACGCGTCTAAGTCGCGTCACATCGCGTGCATTTTGCCAACTGACGATGACTTTACGAAGGTGGTATACCTACACCAAGCGCCTCGTCATTAGCGTGTCACAAAAAACGCAAAGTTCACGCGAGGCGAGGCAAATGTCGAGTTCACAATACTTGCGTGTGCCAATCAACTCATCGCTATAGCACAAATGTGTAATCGCGTTATGATCGTTATAAACTGATCAAAAAAGGACCATGTATGGGGTCAGTTGTTTTATTTTTATTGTACGACGGGTTGAGATAAGGCCGAAGGTGGAGGCGCACTTATTTTATTTATTTTACACTTTATTGCACAAAATAACTAGTGTACAATGGGTGGACATAATGCCGATGGCATTTTCTAACTGCCAACCAAACCAAGATTGTAAAAAAAAACAGAGGTTGGCGTGCTAACATACCTACCTATTAATAATAAAACTAAGCAACATAACTAATTACCTAGAATTAATAATTACTACCTATCTTTATATCTACCATACTATACATATTTTATTTGCATACAATAAACTATACTATAACATTATAAATAAGAATCAATATTAATATATTTAAATACTTAGGTACCCCTAAAATACTTATACAAAATCAAAAACATTATAACAAATTCATAAAATACTAACTAGGAAGACTAAAGAACGTGATACTAGGATTTGAGATAATGCTCACGAATCAGTCTTTTAAAACAGCCCTTCGAATCTACTCTCCTCATGTCATACGGAATATTATTCCAAAGCCGGACTGCAGTGACTGAAAAAGATTTACCAAAAGCAGAAGAATGATGTTTTGGTATTTCAAGCAGTAGATTATCTGCTGAGCGTAGCCGCCTGTCATGGAGATCATCTAGAAATTTGAAACGGGTTTTTAGATATTCCGGTGCAAAAGGGTCCTTAAGAACAGAAAAAAGAATACAAGGAATCCTAATATTTCTTCGTTCACGGATAGAAAGCCATTTTAGTTTTGTTGCACTTCACCCGGAATCCTCAACAAACTGAGGAACTGGCTATCTTACCTCTAAATGCCGGAACACAACAATTTTAGAATTGTTATTATGGCGACAGAATTAGGTAAAATGGTGGTAGCTAGCCAGGCGGACTTAAAAAAAGTCAAACCAAGCACAATATATTGTACTACCCATGGGGATCGAACCCGGGACCTCTGGATCTGAAATCGGTGGGTTAAACCACTAGACCACAGAGGCGGTTAAAAATTTGGATTTGGAGTGAAGCTCGTTCCTTTTACAATTTTATTATCATTGATCTTTATATAAGTGATCGTTTGAGGCCTTGCGAATACAGCGTCCGATGACTTTACACTTACCTACTACTAATTCGTTTGAAGTATGTTAGTATATATGCCTCTACCTACTCTACCTATGTACCTCATCGAACAGCGTACTAGTCAAACAGGTTATTTATACGTGGATGTTAGGTTACAACATCATTCATATGTTTAAAGTGCTCGACACAACATGAGTTTACTAAATAAAGTAGCGGTAGTGACTGGTGCTAGCTCTGGCATCGGTGCAGCTATAGCCATCAAGTTGTCTGAAGAAGGAGCCAAGGTCGCCATCGTTGGAAGGAACGAAACAAAACTCAAAAAAGTCGCCGAAATTAGTGAAAAACTAGGAACCAAACCTCTCATCATCGCCGCCGATGTCACAAAAGATGAAGACGCCAAGAGAATTGTTTATGAAACTCTCAACTTGTTTGGTAAGCTCGACATCCTTATCAACAATGCAGGCATCATCGAAACGCCAAACATCGAACACGAAAACTTCATCGATGTGTACGATAGACTTATGTCCACTAACCTGCGAGCTTCGGTATACTTAACACACCTTACTGCGAAGCATCTTATCGAAACTAAAGGGAATATAGTCAACATTTCAAGTGCCGCTTCAAAATATGTGGTTACAAGAAATTTTTCACTCTACTCCACCACAAAAGCCGGTTTGGACCACTTCTCGAGATGCATCGCTTTAGAACTAGCACCGAAGGGTGTGAGAGTCAACACTGTTAATCCCGGACCGGTGAGAACAAACATTTTTGAGAGCACCGGAGTACCAGATGAGGCGAGTAATCAGATTTGGGAAACTCTCAAAAAAGGGACTGCGTTGAACAGACTCGGAGAACCCCAAGAAATCGCTGATCTAGTTGCCTTTTTAGTCAGCGACAAAGCCAGAAGCATCACTGGTGCATCAATCGTTTCGGACAATGGTGGAATTTTGAAAGGTTTAATGGAATAAAGAGAATCAAATTTTGCTAACATATTGATTTGCTAGTTTTATTAAAACCATTCCCAAATTCAGATAAAAATCATATTTTCGAATAATGTATCATAGTTATTTGTGAGTTTATTCTAGGCGATAGATTAATTAGAGAGTTTTTATTTATTACTACATTCTATTTGGAGTGTAGCGCAGTCGAGTATTAAACCCACTTTCTCTGTATTGGAAGTGGGACTAAGTGTGGGTTGGCACATCTTAGAGCCAAGAATAGAGCTCATCAAGGTATAATATTAAAGTCTGCTAAGGACCCTTAACAATTCACAATCTTATTTCTTGATATGTTTCCAAAGAATTCAATCTTTGTAATAAAATAAGGAAAGTCTTTAATCAATAAATATATAAATAGTAATAAATAACAAAGTATATAAATCACAGGCCTCATAGCTCAGTTGGTAGTTGCTCTGCCTTCTGCGCTGTAGGTTGTGGGTTCGATTCCCACCCAGGACAAACATTTGTTGAATATAGATGTTTGTTCTGTGTTTGGCTGTTGTATTGTATATGATAAGTATATATTAAAAAAAAACCTATGTAAGTATTCTATCATATTACAAGCTATACTTAGTTTGGGGCTAGATGGCACTGTGTGAAATGGATGTCCTGTAATATTTATTTATTTGTTTTATTTAATAATGAGACCTAAGTAACTGGTGTCCCATCGAGATCTCAATATATATATATATATATAATATTATATAAAACTACGACATAGGATATTGTATTGTATTGTATTCATTTATTTCAGACAATGAAGTAATCCATATCACACATAATAAACTCGAAATAAATGTTATGTATACTGAAAATATGTTATGTGTATATTGCGGGTTTTTATTTTTGAACAGTAAATGGAGGAAGCACGCGATAATAGGTATTAAGAAAATTAATGATGAAAAAATATTTTAGTTGAAGCAGCGAAATTAGTAAAATGAAAAAAAAAATGTGCATGAAATCATACGACATTCATCAAGATTAATAAAAAATACGATTTTATGAATTGTTTGTCCTATAAATCTGGCAGTTTTGTTTCAGAGAAAAAAATCACGTGAGACGAAGGCCAAGCAGCGTTGTAGGTACAATAAAAAGTATTCGTCTGAGGCATTTGAGTAAAAAAAATCAAAGATGGCGTAAGTCACTCACCTGTCATAATCGAACACTTGCAGCAACAGCGTCTTATCAGCCAGCTCGTCGTGTGACACGGGGAACTTGAAGTGCTGGTCGAAGAAGGGGTTGGCCTCGTTCCTGTGGACCGGCGTCTGACGGACCCGCGTGTCCACCTCGGGGGCCAGAGTCACGCGGACGTACGGGTCGTTGAACCCGCCTGCTTCGTAGCCGGCCAGGTCGTGAGCTACACACCAAATGTAGTCAGAATCCTCATTTATTTCCTCTTTAAAAATATTAAATGCACAAAATACGTCAAAACAAAATAGGTCGGCTAGACACAGTAGGTATAAATAAAAACAAATAATGGGTCTCCACTTACATAATAAACAATTTTACTACATTATTGTCAAATTGCTGTTGGGGAAAGCTCGGAGACAATTGCTAGTGTTTTTTACACGAGTTAAACAATCATTTTTTATTATTTTTATTTAATATTTACATTGCCAGTATAAAACCAAGGAAATACAACAAACAATTTACACAAAACAAGCTAAAACAGTTTCCATAACAATCAATACTAATTAGTCCTACTTAAAAATAACAAAAGAGTGAATTTCGTCAACGTAATATTGAAAATATTAATATCTTCGGCTGTGCTAAGACAGTTAATTGTACGAAGGGCCCGAGTGAACGGGGACTCGCCCAGGAGGTTCATTTTCGCCCTCGGGATAGCACTTAGCCTAGGAAGTTGCTATTGGGGAAAGCTCGGAGACAATTGCTAGTGTTTTTTACACGAGTTAAACAATCAGCAGTTTCAAACGCGTGTCTGTTTCGAATCTGGCTAGGTCATGAGCTAGAGAGGGAAATGGTACCTACATATTCTCATGTGAAAATAAAGTAAACAAAGAGAAAAAGAAAGAAGAGATGAGAAAGGGAATAGTACTATTTTCCTCTTTACCTAGGTCACTAATTTACTTCATGACCTATGCAATCGGCTTTTCGTCCTAAGAGTGCTTGAAAATACAGCGTTTAAAGTTGTGTAGGCTGCAAGTTATTAATAAAATAACAAGTTAATTTAAACTAAAAATATTTCAGTCAGAAATAACAACAAAGTACTCAAGTGCTAGTTTTAAAAACACTGAAAAAAGTAGATACACCTATATATCCTATTTAGATACCCACCCACCTATATCGAGACAGAAAAAAATGCCACTAACGGACACGTTTTAAGTCGAAACTCAATGTATAAATGTAGGTCAAAATCAGTGAAGAAAACTCTACTATGCTCACTGTTCTTAGAATAGTGAAGAAAGTGATTGGAATTTCGAACGTTACGAGCAAATGGTATAAATATCAGCGAATTGACATTACAAATTTCCTAAGCTCGCGAAACGTTCAGAAACTACATTACAATTCAAATTAAACAGACTAGGCTAATTGCTTATTATGTTTTTTGTTATTGTTTGTTCGGGATTTAAGCTCAGTACTCGCACCAAACGTTGCTCTCTTACTGCACATTCTACTATTTCTACGTTTTTTGTTGACTTCCCATACCATCCCCTATGTATACGGTCATTATACGCATAGAGTGGAAGTATTTTCCACTTCTTTTAAATGTATGGGGGTGTAACTTGAGGTCTCCCTTCTAATTGCAGATAAAACGTTACAGGAATAGATATTTACGTATCAATACATGTATAATTGTATTAAAAAAATATATTGTCTTTTCAGTAAGAGCACCCTCGTAGAATGCCCTGAAATCCTATGGAAACCATCTTGGCACCCTTTTTGGCCACAACGCATCTCTTTCTGAACAGACATTAGCCTAAGTCCGTAGAAACTAGTAAAACGAACCTTCAATAAGATGGACTTCTAAGTCGGATCGATCAAAGTCGTACTTCAGTCTAAGATGGATCCTCCCTAGTGATGGTCCCGTGCCCTCCAGGTCAATGACAAGCGGAGCCTCCCGCTTGGTGTACAGGTCGGGCTGCAGGGCTCCTAGGGCGCTGACAGCGGCGCCCGCGCCCGGGCTCAGTGGACCTACGCCACTGCTGCTTTCCACTAGCGAGTTGCTGCGGTCTATTCGCCTGGAATTATCGAGAGCAAAATAAGAACAGACATTTCGCACACGTGCGGTAGATATATCCAGAAGGAATCTTCTGCACTTCTTCTGGCGAGAACCCATAGTCGGCTTTTACGACATCCATGGGCTGAGTTGGAGGTATCGATTCTTACGCCGCGACTTCCACACCCAAACACAGAATAAACACCTGTATTCATTATACAAATATAAGTCCCGGGGGGGAACCTAGGAATTAAACTCACAACCTACAGCGAAGAAGGAACTGATCTATGAGATCTCATACCAAGAGACAAATTTTATAAATAGAGATTAATTATAGATTAATATTGTACACCGCTATACGGTACATTGATGCACATTCTGACATTGTTACATCTCTATTTTTAACATGTATTCATGCAATAAATATTACTTTACTTAAAAAAAAGAAAGAGTATTTCATTATTGCAAATATTGTTGCACCGAGTTAATCAATTAACTAATCACTCCATTGCACCACTTTTACTTCACATACACTACGCTTCCGGTGATTCAAGCCACAGACGCGATAACGGAAGCTCTCAGCGCCAGCGGATGTATTAATTCGATGTCGAGAATAGAAAAGGCCCTCGGTCATTTCTTGAGGTATAAATCCCGTAGTCGATTTATACCATCGTAATTAAAACATAAAAAAAAACAAAAGTCGTACGGCCACCAACCAAAACAAGCACACATACTTCTGTGGGGATCGTATCTTGGACCTATAAATTTCATACCTGTGGGCGAAGCACTACACTCAGGCAGTTAAAATTATTTAAGTACCCAATTTAGAAAAATAATTTTCGATGTGGTTTTAAGACTAAAAATAAATCGTTTGTGTCGAATAAAACAAATTACAAACAACCTAGAGCAAATTAGAGTAATTAATACTGCTTAAAAGTTATTTTTATCATTAAAATTAGTCATAGAATATATTTTTATACTATACCTGCTCAGAAACAATGTACGTCATTACTGTTGTACTTCCTGTAGCCGTACTAATTTGCGGCGGGAAAAGAAATCCATCGTTGCGCTTAGCGGGCAGTAAAGTCCATGAAAATGTATTGTTAACTTGTCTTTGTTACTTCAGTATGAAACCTTATGTAATGATTGAGAACAAAAAGTTTTATCACCATGACTGCAAAATTCTGGCCACTTGCTTCTTCTGAACGTAACATAACAAAAATTAGAGGACATTAATTTTACACAGCGCCATCTAGCCACAAACTAGCTTGTAGTATGGGAACTAGATTACGGATAGAATACTTACAAACTTTTTTTTTTGTAAATACATACGTACTATATGATACAACAACCAAACACAGAACAAGCATTCATCACACAAATGTTTGCCCCGGGTGGGAATCGAACCCACAACCTACAGCGCAGAAGGCGGGAGTTACCACCAACTGAGCTATGAGGCTTGTTAAAAGAATACGAGTAATGAGTTTCTGTAACAATTTTTATTTAAATTCAAATTTAGAATTTGTCTTTCATTTTCTTCGAAGCTGTACAGAATAAAGCACTATGTATCCCTCGGAAGAAAGTGCTATTCCCAATATTCCCTTAATACAGGGTGTATGGTAATGGTAATCGGTCACTTTCTCTCCGTAAATAATTACTTTTTAATGGGGAGTCGTGTTGCGGGTTGGAGCTTGAAAGCGTAACTGTGATCTATAACGAGGCAAAAAATTGAACTACATTTTCATTGTTTGTTTCTTTGTGTGGGCTGATAGCCTGGTGTCACAACTTTACGAGCCGCCGCCATATACGTCTGACATGGCACGCCGACGACTGGAGGTGTTTTGGAAGGAACTGCCAAACAACCAAGACAACTTCACGTTCATTATAAACGGTAAGTGTGTGGCCGCCACGGTTCCAAGATTCCGTACTTATTTCATTGTAAATAGTTCGTCTATTTAATAATAACACCGGTTCAGTACCTTCGGAGATACCTAAGCGTGGTCAAAGAGACGTTTTTGGTGTGACAAGCGTCATGTAAATCCTTTTTAATAGAAGATACTTATTAATTTAGCTTCTATGGTATAGCAGAACGTTGATTGCGTGTGTTGATATGATGATGATAAGGTTATTAAATACTCCTTAGATTATAAACTTTATATTTTCTGTATTTGCAATACGTATGTTTATATTTATAGCGTTAAAGGTATATCGAGCATAAAAAATACAAAGTAGGCTGGCTTCGAACCATCATTGTGTGTGTATTGTATGTGTGCAGGTGTGTATTGGTACATTCTTCTGAGGGGTAGTTTTTAAGTTTGGAGTCCGTATACAAATGTTAGTGTAGTATTACCATCAACTGTTATTTTCCTGTATCCCTCACTATATGAGTGAATGAATGAATGAATGAATGAAAATACTTTATTGCACATCTTAACAATAGAACTAGATAACTAGAAAAATGAGCGGTCTTATCGCAAAGAAGCGATTTCTTCCAGACAACCTTTGGATGGAGAGGATTTCATGGCTAAAGAGGTGGTTGGTGGTGCACATATTAATTAGGGGTCTAGCTAAATTATATATCATAAATTATAAGTAAAGCTATGCTACAAATATACACACTACTTATTTAATATAAATACCTACATATTATACACTATGTACAGCCTCCACAGTTAATGAATCATTGTAAAAACTAGTTTTGTGAGCAGGGAATTTAAGAACATGAGTTTCAGACGATCTTAGAGAGCGGGAATGTGAGAGGGAATGTATATATTTGGATTAGGATGATAATTATTATCATCGTAGCCCAAAAAGCATCTTTTAGAAATTAATGCTGACCTTATTAAATGGTGTAAAATCAAACTACGTCGGTACATCTTTCTGGCCAAGGTAAGCAGGAGAGATCAAAGATTATTTCATGGCGTCCTATTGTATGTGCAAGTGAAACTGCACGGGTACAGTTATTTTCTCGAACATAGGTTAAGTAATTTGTGGGTCTTATACTTTTGATTCATTGCATTTGGATGGTGCCACTGTCTATACGTACTAAAACTACTTAAAATCTTTTTTTTGGCGTCGTTTAAGGCAATTTGAAACATCATCGTTATAATTATCACCCAAAAAGTACCTATGACTGCAAAACTTGGGCCTCGCATAGCAAGCGAGTCTGTGATTGTAGTGTTGGTATCACTATGTCAACTCTGGAAGGCAGATTTTTTTAGTGAACCAGCTCTTGACCTCTAGACTCTAGACAGACAGAGATAAGGTCTACGATGGAGTGAACCTTCTCAGTACATGAGTATAGTATATGCTGCCACTTATCTCCCAACTCTAGTCTCAAAGATGTGTGACATTTGCCATAACCACACTTGACAGGAGAGTAAGTGATCACAGTATTGGTGTCAAGTAGGTTCTTAGATGAATGGAAGCTGCTGCCCGCCCATCGCGCCATTAAAATACCTCAGTTTAATTCAACGACATCCACGGGCGTGTCTATAATGAATTTAATGAATCAATAATAATAATAATACTTGTAAAAGTTATGTGCATGATTGAAATGTAATTGTAATTATTTATTTATTTTGTTTTGCTAGGGTGATACATATTTGCATGTACTTCTCACAAATGTGCGACTGAATCTATATATTTTAAGTTCATTTTGTATACCAAACTTTACGCAGGAGAGATCCATGTATTTTCGGCGTCCTATGTTACGAATAAGTGAAACTGAAACTGCACTGGTACAGCTAGTTAAACTATAATCGTACCTATTTTTTTACTATGCCGTGCATTACATGCTTTTTCCGGGGCCACTTAATAATCGAATCCAACAATGGATGTCGTAAAAGCAGACTTAGAGATCTCACCAGAAAGGCAGCAGCTTTCTGCTATGTATTATCGACACTTTAACTGTACCAATCCGCCAGCTTTAGAGCAGGCTCTATCCAGCAGTGGACACTAATGGGCTGTTGATGTGATGTCATTTATTATTACGAATTTATGGACCACTGTCGTCATAATAGGATATAACTGACTCGGAGTAAGCCCTGTCGCAACTCTATATTGGCTGCTTTTAACGGGAGCAAGAAGTCGGTCGGATTAGGTGCTTTGTTGCCACTTGTTTCTTGTTTGATACAAGGATATAACTTCATTCTACCTTTGAATGACCACGCATTATTGTATTCTCTATGCGCTGAATAGCCAACCTTTTAGAGGTCATGCTATCAGTCAATACAAATGTTTGAATAATATTACTCTTGTGCAACAAGTTTTGAAGTGCTACGAATACTAAAGTAGTTTGAATGTGTAGTGTTTATAAAGTTATCATGTGTAGGTAAAATAAGAAACTATATGCAGAAATGTTATACACTTATATACGTTATTGATCGAGTGAGCGAAGCGAACGAGATCTCTGAGTTAAGTTGGGATATCCGGCATTATATGTAGTATGTATGTGGCAATGTTTGTGACGGCATAACTCTCGAACGGATTATCCGATTTTCATGTAATTTATTCTAAATAGAGATCACGTAAATATTATTTGATTGTCGCGGGGAATTTTTGATATATTTGAGTGAAATTAAATAAAATTTTTCGCCCATGTCTGTTGAATGGCTGATCCGATCAATTCAAAATTTTGAACATGCAGAGATTATATTAATACTCATCAATCGCTAAGAAGATTTTTTTGACAAAAGGGTAATTTTTGTGAAATAGATGTGTTAAGAGAGTCTAGAAGATTTTTGGCTTGTGGGGTATCATTTGAAAGAATATCAGCTGCATATTCATAAAATGTGTATTTTACTGTTAAATAGGGGTGGTTTTCGTAACAAGATGGTGCATTAAGGGGTTAAAACGCTTGGTATGCCTTGTAGGATAGACTGTTAAAGGGGGCTGACTTCATAATTAACATTCTTTTGTTTTATGAAACCACCCTTGTATTTAAATTAAAGGTTGCAAAAGGGGTAAATAATATTGAAGTCTTGAAAATGTCTGAAAACATGATATATCATATGAAACCGCAGATATAAAATAAGTTAATTTAAGCCCTTATAGAGGTGGTTTTTAAGATGAATGGGGCAAAAGATGATCATCAGGTCTTTTTAGATAAGAAAGGGCATCATTCGGCATCTCAGTAAAACTGGTCTATTTTTTTTTTGTTATTCACTCAATAGGGAAGGGTGCCAATAAAATCCTTGAATCACTTTTGGGGTGCCATGCAATTGTTGGGCATATTCCATATCAACAGTAAATTGTTGTCCACCACAATGTGAAAATAACTTTCTCTATACCTGTAAGGTTTCGCCATAATCATCACGCTTGGCAAACAGATTGGTCCTCACAGTTAAGATTTTGTTAACACACAGAAATAAGCTTTTTGGTTGAATTTACGACATCCGTAAGCTGGAAGGGAAGATTTTTAAAACGCGACTGCAAAGGCAACGGTTTTAAGAGCACCTTCAAAACGTTATCAACCTATGTTTCATGTTAGTAAGGATATTATAATAAGCTAGCAACAAGAGAGAGCCTCGAACACTTAAAGTAGTAAGTAAGGTGTGTATTGAAAGCATACTTTTATCGTTGGTTGATTACGTTCTATTTGAGAAATATATCCGTCACAAACCAGACATCACGAGATCTCAGTTCGGGGCAAACTACTAGTAGTGTGGTCTAGTGATTCGCCACCGATATTAGAGGTCCCGAGTTCGATTCCAAGCGTTCAACGATATTGTTCTTGGTTTGGTTGGTGGTAGGACTTTGCTTAAGTTCACCTGGCTAGCTATCACCATCTTATCTTAGTCTATCATACCAACAAATTCGAAATTGTTGTGTTCCGGTTTAGAGATAAGAAACCAGTTCCTTGAGACTGTTGAGGATTTCGGGTGAAGTGCGCCTTCACCTACGGCCTTATCTTAACTTGTAACCACGTGAAATAAAAACCAAGTGCTTCCCCAACGTTCGATAAAAAAAACATTGTGGCGATCAAACTTTGTACTTGTATGAATATATTGCTTGATTGTAGTAACGCTTACAAGTGTAAGCTGTAAGCACTTCCCTTGTCTATGTTATACAGCTTATGTCATGGACATAGACAAACCCCAGTGGCTAGAGTTTGATAATTAAATTGACGGTCGTCGCGGCGAAACTGATTACTTCCTCCTCCTCCGCCAGTCTAGACCCTAAAGTAGGTCACAATCCCATATTCATAGTAAAGTGATTACGAAGACAATCTAGATTATTTGCAGAATTGTATGGTGACGAGCTGTTGTAACGTCATGAAATATTATATTTGGAACTTTATGTTCCAAATAAGCTCAGATGGTAGTAGCTCTGCCTTCTGCGCTGTAGGTTGTGGGTTCGATTTCCACACAGGACAAACATTTGTGAATAGAGATGTTTGTTTTTTGTTTGGGTGTTGTATCATATGGTTAGTATGTATTTATAAAAAAAATATGTATTCTATCCGTTAACTAGTTCCCATATTAACGCTCGGCGCAAACGGGCCACCGATCACAGCCACCGGTGTTCTGAAGCCGCCACATTTTATAACCCCCTCTCCGCTGCGCAGTGTAACTATGGACTATACGATATGAAAGTATTCATATAATTTAAATACTGATAAATCAGTACCAGAAATTTTGAAAAAATACTTCTTGCGTTTCATCTTAGTATTTTTTTAATAGTATGGTAAAGAAAAAAAAATATAACTGCAAAAGGAAAGGAAGCTGCAAACATATACCTCAACTTGTACACCCTAACAACCTTTTACGTGTAGCATTAGCTCGTAGCATTTCGTAGCGTATAAAATAAAAAAGTGTTCGCGACAGCCACAGCAAATAATATGGGCCCTATCTTCCAGAATGTCATAGGAAGCTACTAGGGGATTACACTAGGAAAAAGGCAGCAGCCATTGAATAACTTAACATCAATACTACAATGACAACATACTTTCACAAGTACCACGTCAGTTGGTCGGCAAAACATAGCCCAGTATTAAACGCCTCAAAATATAAGTACATACTAGTATAAGCTACATGCTATGTGGAAGTGTGAATCAGCTGGAAAAGATAGATAGTAATTTAACGCTGTCAATGGATGGATTGCTCTCAGAGCGGGTGTCTGTTGCTCGCAATCTCAGATTACAAGTAGACTCAAGCATTGAAAATCATGTTGCGGATTTTGTTTACTTGATAGTTTTGTATATAATTAGAACAAATATAAGCATAAATGATGTATATATATATGCCTAGCCTAGAATGCAGCTTGTGGAGTCGATAAAATTGTCTATACTAAACTATACTGACACCGTTCCGAACCTAGCCTTCTTAAAAAAAATGCAACATAACCTTTGACGCGTGCAATAAATAGATAGTTTGAACTTAAAAAAAGAAGTCAAATATACTCACATCACTTTCCTGCAAGGTCTGATGATTATCCTTTGCAACCCATTATCTTGAAAACGACCACTTACAGAGACAAAACAATATACAAACAACAAACTTATTTTGGAATCTGCTGTCTAAACCCTGTCATAAGACATATCACATATCACTTATGTAACCCTGAATGTCAATAAAGGGGTGGTTTCAGTAAAAAAAAAAAACAATCGAAGTCAACCCCCTTTAACATTATATCCTACAAGACATAGCAAGCGTATTACCCTCTTAACAAAAACCACCCCTATTAAAAGTAAAAGAACTTAATTTGAAATGTGCAGTCGATACTCTTTCAACTGACACCCAACAAGCTATAAATCTTCATGTCTCACTTACCACCCCTATTTCTCAAAAACTAGAGTCAAAGAAATCATCATATCGATTGATGATTATATGTGTAATCTCTACATGTTTAAAACTATGGTGATACATACATGTATATATGAGCTACATATGATATGGGTGAAATATTGCACTTCTTTTCATCCCAATATCTCAAACTACCCCAATAATAAAAAAAATGCCCGCGACAATCAATGTACAATACGTAATATGTAATAATATTAAATAGGTTATCTCTTTAAGGTTCAAATTTCATAATCAGATAACGCGTTCGAGAGGTATGCCGTCACAAACATTGCCACATACCTACATTTCTTACTCGTAGATCTTGTTCGCTTCGCTCACTCGATCACACACAAATGCCAAGCGTGATGAATATGGCAAATTCTTGCATTGCACACATTGTGGGCGGCCTCAGTCTTGTAGAAGACTTTTTTTTACTTTCATAATATATTTTATTGTTATTATTTAGTCATCATTTATTTAAAATGAGTGCAGCTCTTGACCTCGAAACCTATTAAATATAAACATAACCGTGATGATGACTTTTTTCTTTGTAATTTACTTTATAATTGAAGATCGTGTTCACTCGGGATCGGGGCGCGTTTATAGGCATGGACAACCTGTCTTTAGCGACTCCGATTCGTTGCCATTTGCACCCCGTCGTAAAATGGCTTATCCTTATCTTTTAGCTGGTCAGACCATCTGGTTGAAGATCTGCCACGTGACCGCTTCCCTTCAACATGTTCGTCGATGCCAGGTTTTCTAGATTTTAGGCGCCACGTCTCGCAATGTGTCGAAAGTAATATAGGATACGACGAAGGTGGGAAATCGTAGACAGGTGTTCTATGGATCTTCATATGCATGAGGATTTACATTTTTGTGCACTTCGTGGTCCACTTTGCACGAAGCATTTGCCCCCCAGCGAATGAATGCATCAATCCTTTTCTTCTGGCTAAAGTGATACAAGTTTCCACCCCTTATAGTCTCTCTCTCTGAAGACTCGCATTTTTCATGTCTAAGTAATTTCTCGGTTCTTCCAAATACCCTTCAAGCGAGACATTTTATGAGCGATGGTGATAAAGATAAAATAAAGTAGGTACCACATTGCACCGAATAATGTGGAGCGATACAAGCGATACATACTCATTACATTACATGATGTGAATGTAATTTTCTAACGGAAATAATACACGTGAATACGACACTAAGCAATTTCGTTGACATGGAGTTTCACTCACACAGAATTATTTATTGCCATCAATCCAACATTAGGGAATGAATTATAAATTGGTCTGACGTTAGCGCCAAGAACCGACAGAGTAACGATCTTTCCGGCTGTCATAAATGTATAACTGAAGATAAAGATAGGTACGCCATTGCAAATAAACAGTATTATTTTTGAGTGTGCGTTTGAGTAAAATACAAGCAATACTATTCCTAGATATTTTTGTATTGTGAAGTCGCTATCCCCTAACTAAGCTAAGCTTGTGATATGGGAACAATATTCGGATCAAATACTCATATAGTCGTTAACAATTCAACACCCAAACACAGAACATACATCTAACTTTATCGCACAATATTAGTAAATAGTAGTCCCGGTTGGGATTCAAACGTACAACCAACGGCGCAAAAGGCAGAGTTACTCACAATTAAGGTGTTATCTCACGTCGAGTTAAACACGTCTCGTATAAATTAAAACGTGCATTTGTCAATGTAGCCAGAGCAGTAATTCCAAATGAGTGAGTTCACTCATTTCGTGTTGCCACATTTTGGCGCGACCACACAATGGTAAAGGTTTTCTACCGTTAAACATTTTTGCTGGCAGTTGGTACGCTTCTTGAAATTATCGCTATTTCTATCCCAATATCGTTGCTTATTCAAGTACCCCACTTGAGACCCAAGGAGGGCCTCACTGAAGAGGCCATTTACTATTTCGCGTTGTGTCGACAGCCCTGTTTGGGGAAATATAGCCACCTAAATAATTTTAATAAGTTATAACAATGTGTTGGGTTCGATTTTTGCTTATTCGGGCTTTCCTCAGAGAGTGCTAGGCTAATATATAGGGCTAATTATCTATTAAAATCTATTCACTATTCAGTCTGAATTTTAAGACTGCGAGATTTTGGGTATGTATTTAACATAACTAATGGTTCTAAAACTCCCTGTGGCACTTCGCAAGATAAACCCTTCACACTTAAACCAACTGATGTTATTTTAGGAGCGTTGTAGTGCTAACATTTCGCTAAACAGCCAAAGGTTGCCGTGTAACAAATAGTCACTCCAATGTGTATTGTAACGGGAAACTTTAAGTCTTGCTGTGATGGAAGCGCGACAAAAAGTTCAAATTCAAATTCAAATTATGTATTGCACTTATGTTGTTATTAGGTATACAGGTGTTGTGTGGATAAAAGTTTCAAACATAAACCCTGTTAGGGCACAGCAATATTACACTAGGAGGCGCATTAAACTTAATAGCTAAATAAAACTATATATAATACTTAATTTAATAATAAACTAATATTCTTATTCATTATACCTGTACTTTTCTTACATGCTAATTATTTAGTTTATGTATCATCCAGAAACTCATGCAAAGAGTAAAAGCATTTTTCTGTTAAGTAGGATTTTAAACACTTTTTAAATTTTTGGGGCGTTTGCTCATCTTTTATATTGTTAGGGACTTTATTGTATATTTTTACACACATTGCATATGGTCCATAATGTATTATTTGTAATGTGGAGTTAGGTTGAGCTAGTCTGGTGCGTGGCCTAAGGTTTTGAGGTCGTGAGTATTGCGGAAAAAGTTTCATGTTATTTTTTTACAAAATTAGATTTAATTTGAGTGCATTAGGGACCTTTCCTTCTGTAAATGACTGGTTTATGAGGAATGACAGAGGCGGAGACAACTCTTTTGCACATTTTTTTTATTAGTGATGGTGGTAATTCAACGTATCCAAAACTTCGTTTATTTTTAAAATTTCGAATAATATCTCTTTTTGGTTACTGGCTCCAAGAACAACGAGTAGAAGAAGAGGTATTTAGATATGGACATTTACACAAATGACGGTGGATTGATGATATCTGTAGTTTAAAAAGCCAATCAGTGAGGTGTCGTAAGACACTTGGCAGGACCAAAGCTTTCGTCAGAGGTGGCTCGTATTTAAACGATTCCCTTCCACAGGTTATTAGCTGAAGAACGAAGTAAAACGACAAATTAGAACTGTTACTGCAATATTCATATAAATAATACATTTGATTTGACTTCCGATACACAAGATTGCGTCATTTCAGCTTTGATTCATAAAAAAATAAAACAGACATGATGTTTTGTATACATTATTTACTATCAGAATTTGTCAGTCCAAACAACCAACATAAAATGAGAAGCATGCAAAATGATAAAATAAAAAATACTGAAAACGATATTACAAATTCCCGAATCGCAACAGGCATCGTTGAAAGCTCGACAGCGGATTCAGCGAGGCGTCTGATGCTTCACCCGGGGGCATTCGGCATGTCGAGTATGGAAATTCAATACATACAGACACGTCAGCGCTGGCCCGGTCATTTTACTGTCAGCGTCAGAGGTTGGGGCAGACTGGCAAATGTTGAAATGAAACGGAAAACTATTTGTTTCGCATATTGTAGGTGTCAGAGAAATTTCGTGACATACCCACTCGACTAAAAACATTACAGGACAGAAGGAAGGCTGCGCATACCCGCCTGGCCACACAGCTTTTGTGAAAAATAACATTTAATTTAAACTAACTTAACTTGGTCTGAAACATGCTTAGATGTAGAAGAGTAGGTCAACAAAAGAAAATTTCATAAAGAGTTATTAGAGCAATGCCACTGTCTCCCGCCTATTCACCCTTAGCCCGACACCAGTTTGCGGCCTGCACTAAGAAGAAGAGGAAGAAGTGGTCCTGCGAACCTGGTCGCGTTGCGCCTGTGCCGACTTCGACGACGGAGACTTATTCCATCATTGGCTGGAACCGGTGCGTCACTGCATTAGATTCTTGCTGTTTTTGAGCGGAGGTACCGACAACTCGGCTCTATGTATCTCGCGTTCATATAACGTGAAGACCTTGGCGGTGGAAGAGCACCTCCGAGAGAAGTCGAATTCGGATAGAGGGTCGAGAAGGTCATATGTGAGTTTAAACTAATTTATGGTGAGAGTTCCGACAAAACATCTATATGGCCTTCATGAGCGAAGGGCTTTGGCCGGAGGGTGTCAAGGTACGCCTACATCACAAGCTCGTGCATCGTTCCTAACAAGACCCTGCAATTTAGTGACGGTCGCCGCCTCTAGCCTCTAATCAAAATTTTTTTAACATTATAACTATGCTAGTTTTAGAGTGTATTGCTATAGGTCGTATAGAATTAGTTAAATAAGACCTGGAACTTAATTTACCTGGGTGGCATAAGGAGCGGCGACAGGCACCGCGGCGGGAGGTGCCTTGGACTGGAGGGTGTCGGCGAATCAGCGAGCGAGGCCAGCGAGCCGTGCATCATAGGCGCTCGGACGTCCAGGCTGGCGGCGCGGAGTGGCGACGGAGACCGCAGCCCGCCGACCCCAGCCTCCAGCGTGCGGCCATCGGGCGCGAACGTGCGGATGGCCGGCGAAGAACCGCGGTGGCTCTGAGAAAGGCACGTGACATCGCTTAAAGTTGGCATCAGCTTAAGCGACGCGACGCCCAGAGGGAGTTCCGCTTATTTTCACATTAAACTCATTTACACATAGCTGATTGATTCATGCGTTATTTTGCGGAAATCCATTGTTTAAAATAAATAATCTGAAAACAGAAGGACATTTATTAACAAATCCGCAAAATTTGTCTGATATATCAAATCAAATCGACACGTGTTACACCTCTACACGAGGCATTCTCAGGAAATATAGTCTTGCTGCTAAGTTGACGAGCCCTCTGCCGATGTCATATTTTTCAAACAAATCTAGCGGATTTTTTACTAAATATATTTCTGTTTTCATATTATTTTCATTTACATGTGTAAATGAAAATAATTTTGTCGCGGATGTCGTAAGAGTCGACTTAGGGCTATTGAGGGATCGGCGACGTGGCAACCGTTTGTGTCGCCGACGTTGACCATTTGTTACCAGTCCCAGAAGGGGGCGAATGGCAAACATAATCTAGAAAAAATATATAACAAGAAATATGATCATCTTGTGTGCACTACACTATTCATCCATAAGTTAAGCTTTTTAGAATCAGAGGCAAAAAGTACTTTTGATCGGAGGATGACGTTTGTCTAGACTACAGATTATAGGAAGATTGCTGCCTATTTTTTGGTGTAACGGAGGTTTACACAAAAGTATCCAAAACATTTCAAATAACATTCAAATATAAAACCCATGGATTACAAATTGTTCCCACATTATTTAAAATGTTCATAACGATATTATGTTATACCATAAAGTTACTCGGTACGACGTAAATCTTTAGGTAAAGGGTTTTACCGCAAGAAAACCAACGGATGTAGGTAAGGAAAAGCGGTCTAAAGGCATAAGGTTGGATAACAAAGCAAAGATTCTCTTCTGGAGATGTTTTATGACTTTAATATAACAGGTAATAGCTACGGTGGCTCATAATTACCTTTGTTATAGGGCTATGAACGTAAGTCTTATTCACGCTATTCATGTGGTTGTAAAAGTAATATTGGTTTTCATATTGTTTCTGAGATAGCTGTTTTCACTTTTACTCAACATGTTTCTTAATAAACTTAATACAATGATAAATATTTTTAGACATTTACAAATCGGTAATACGGTAGTTATACAAAAGGAATTGACCGTTTTCATCCCACAATTAATTATTCTATTACCCAGCTTTAGGTTTTTATTCCAATACCTGGCACCTGATACAAAGAAAGCCAATTGTTGTTTGTGCAAACCACAATTGGCTGAAAGAACGAAAACATGGAATTGGATCACATAACTGATGCTAATTCAAAATGTAGGTGAGTAGTTTAAATTGCCTAGAGAGCAGGGCTTCGAGTAGAATTGAATGTTCAATATTATAAAGCTATTATATTTTATGCAATACTGTGATACAATTGCAAAGCTAAATTGATTTTAAGCACATGGAAATAGAAGCGTACATTGCTTGCATCACTTCCCCATATTGAAAGTACGTAACTATTATTGCTTAGCTTTTCAGCACCAAGACGGTTGGATAAATGGAGTTTGCTGTCGATTTTAAAAGGCAGTCCGAAGATCTAGAACGGGATTTGATCTAGCTTTTACTTTTAGATTTTCACTTGAAATGAAATGTGTTCTGTTTGATTAATATTTACTTACTTATTAATGGAATCACATACATTATGTGTATCACATTAATCCAAAGTACGACTGGGGTAGTTATCAGTTGTACCAATTACTATATCCATCACAGAAAATATTTCTAGGGAGGTCCGTAAATAATAAGATGTTCATAAAGCCTTCTGAGCTTTGCCCAAAGCAAAGAACATAAAATCTTACGAAGCTTTGGAGAGACTTTCAGGCTCAAACTCAACAAATAACAAGGCGGTGTTGTCAAAAATCCTAGCACGCAGAGATTTTCCATGAGAATACCTACCGAAGCTCCGTCGCAAATATACTTATTTCGTGCAATACAGTATCGCGAGCAGACATGATTGAATCCATCCACACAAGAGCAGGGTCGCACATTATCAGCAAATACAATCAAGGCCTCGTGAGAGCTTTGAGCGAGAGCTAATTTTAGGAACTTGACCTTTCGGCAGACATGGAAATGAAATGAATATTTATCAAAGATCAGTCTAAGTAGTCGTGAACATGAAAAGTGAATTAATCCGCTCCAGTAGTCTCTATCACAACCCTAGCCTTAGTTTTCCTAGGTGTAGTTTTAAGAGTAGTAAAAGCGCTTTGTGAAAGGGCTCGTCCGGAGAATTACTACCACCACACCTATTTCGGCCGCCAAGCAGCGTTGTTGTGTTCCGGTTTGAAGGGTATGGCTGCCGGTGAAATAACGGGTTCGCGAGGCTAAACACCTTAATGCCTCAAGTCGACGGGCGCAATGCAGTGCCGTGTAGGCACTATGTTCTTTGTGAATGTGACCTACACAGTAAGGCATTGTTATAGGCAAGAAATGTTCTTAACACCAGGTACAGGTACTTGCTTGTCCCGTCTCCTAGTTGTATATAAAAAATAAAAGTGTATACTCAGGCCACGCAGCACAGCACTGTGTGGTACAGCAAATTTCTAAGCCGCGTATAAAACACTCGCATGATATACGCGTGTTCACGTGTTCAGTCTATAACAAATCGTAAGCAAAGCAACATTTGCTCTTCCTATTTTTATTTTTTTTATTTTATCGAGTGAGCGAATCGAACGAGATCCTTCATGTTAGTAAGGGTTGACTTATTCACTCATTTTACTCACTTTAAGCCTACGAAAACACTTCACTACGACGACTTTAAAGTCGTCGTAGTGAAATGCTTCATTTCCGTGTAAATGTAAACTAATTGAATAAGTTATGGCGATTATGCCGGGACACAAACGTAACTGAGCAGAAGGCGTTGAAGTGTAATTTGAAAATAAGACTCAATCCAAGTAACCATCGATTGATGCTTCACTAATTATAAAACCGGCCAAGTACAAGTCAGACTGACCGACTGACCGAGACCTGATCGAGGGCTCAGAACCTCAGAACCCAAATCATACAAAAAAAAATGCGACCTTTTCGGATACGATAGATCATACGAATCAAACCTAACTGTTGACTCCTGCAGCAACGAGAGAAATAACATAGAGACCGTGTTCGCCCGCTCATTTTGCAAGTTGGATGGAAACAAAGTAATTCGTAGATGTTAGCAAAGTGCATACACAATGAGGAAGGGGGTGAGCTAGGGCGTGTTTCGGTGCTCATAATTCATTCCCAATGCTAACATTGCTGACACGCTGCATTATTGAAACAGGTATATTGCCGAGCAGTTGCGGCTTGTGTTGTGAAAGCTGGTGATAGATTAATCAATCTGAGTTATAGAATATTAATGGCTTTAACCACTGTGTTTTACCCTCATCCTTATTTATACGTGCTACGCGATTACATACACGATTTAATTTTCGCGATAAACTAGATTTACTCGTAGAATGTCTCATTAACCGTAATAGGTAAAAGGTTAAAATTTTCAGTGTGTATTTTTATTTCAGCTATAATATGAAATATAAAAGATTAAAGAGGGCTTCCATACAAGAAACGTGACTTTATGCTTTAAAATGTGGGCCTGAACCATCGGTATACGTGTCTTGGCCGGTTTTAATAGTCATTTTAACAAAAAAAATAATAATCGGTAATAATTTATTCAGTTTTTAGGATGATTTTGAAACTTCAAATCAAATGTACCAACTGCCCGGAATCGCGACCAGCACACAAGAAGAAAGGTAAACACCTCGTGCTATTATTTAACTGCGAGCTCCAACCCGCTGACTAAGGGCATAATGGCAAAACCGGTGCTGAAGGCGGCTTATGCCAATGTCCAAAATGACACGTTTCGTTACTGACTGTCATGATATAAAGAAGCAATGTTCTGTAATTCTGTAATTCTTTATTGTGCACACAAAAATAATAACAAGAAAAAAAAGATCATAACAAAAGGCATGTACAGAGGCGAGCTTAACCCTGTTAAGAGTTTTCTTCCAGCAAACCTTTGATGTGAGAGAGGCGATATATTAAATGGGTATAAAGTGTACATTAATTATATAATATATAATGTTCATGGGAGGTTCGACACATCGATATGTATTGTCCAGTTTTTTCCCGTAGTACAATAAAAATAAAAAAAAACCGACAAGTGCGAGTCGGACTCGCGCACCAAGAGTTCCGTACAAACTTGTAGGTATATAAGTAAAAGTTATGGTGTTTTTTTGCTAAATAAAATCCATAACATTACAATATGGAAAGCTGGAGGAGCACGAGTTTAAGACAAAGAAAGGTCTCTTGATCGTTTCTAATTATAAAAAAAAAATGTGACGTAACTAAAACTTTATTGTTTCCTTTATGTGTGCTATAAAACATTGCTTCGTGCGTAATTTCAAGATTATAGGTCAACTGGAATTATCCTTTATTAATTTTTTTTATTATATGATATCACAAATAAAAATATGTTTTTCGTTATTTTTCCTTTATTTGGACGTTTAACGTTACGTTTATTTGTTTTATAGATCGTTGCTTCGTACTTAATTTCAAGATTTTGAGTTCACGGGAAGTACGACCCTGTTGGTTTTGATTCTCTTGCGAGTGTCGAAAATTTGCGGCATAAACGGCTGTATCTTTTGATTGCGCTGGCTTAGAAGTTTCATTTTTTCACAGATCCAAGGGACAGTAGGCGAGAGTATTTGATATGAATTTCAGCTTGGTACCTCTACGCGTTCCTGAGAAAAAGGGCCTTGACAGACAGACCGAAACAGAGACGAAGTACGGAACCCTAAATAAAGATCTCATTAAATTATTTCCATGCAGAGCTAACGAGATAAACAACTTCGTAAAAGATTGACAAAGAAAAATGTTATCATCAATCAAGCTGTCTGAAGTTGTGCTGCAAGTTTCTCTAGTTCAAACGAGATTAAGACAAGTTTTAATAGCAATAATCAGGGGGGAGGACAGGGGGAAGGGGGTGGGTGATGTCACAGGGTAAGTAGGTAAGTACTTACAACATGTCAAAGTGTTTTGGTAACGTACATACTCACATAGACTCACGCCTTAGCCCCAGAGGAGTTTTTTTGGATTTTCACTAACTAGATATATTTTAAACCACATCTGTGGTCTAGTGGTTCAACCCAGAGATTCAGAGATTTCAGATTCAGAGATCCCGGGTTCGATCTCCATGTACAATATATTGGGCTTAGTTTGGTTGGTGGTCAGGACCTTGTTTGGGTCCGCCTGGCTAGCAACCACCATCTTATCTAATTCTGTCGCCATAACAACAATTCTAAAATTGTTCAGTTCCGGCATTTAGAGGTAAGATAGCCAGTACCTCAGTTGAGGATTCCGGGTGAAGTGCGCCTCCACCTTCGGCCTTATCTCAACTTGTAACCAGGTGAGTTGAAAGCCAAGCGCTTCCCAAGAAGCCGTGCTTTGAATAATTTCACCAATAAGTAGCCGCTATACCCAAATGAATAAGTATACCCCCTCACCCCCTGAAAAGTTGACACAATTATTTTTTTCTCAAAGAATTGTTTTATATGACGTGAGTATTGAATAACGCTCATCTAAAAATGCCTATAAGAAATAACTAAACCTTGAACCTCTTTTGCCTCATTTTTCAATCTCATCGTGTTCTTTATACATAATATAGTCGGTTTAGGGTACATCTGATTTGGCCTATCTCGAGAACATTTCCGACTTGCTCAAAAAACTTAAAAAAAAAAAAACACGACGCGGAAGCGCTTGACCTTCATCTCACCTGGATCTGAGTTTTGATAAGGCCGAAAGTGGAAGCGCACTTCACCCGAAAACCTTAACAGACTGAAGAATCTATCTTACCTCTTAATGCCGGAACACAACAATTTTAGAATTTTTACTATGGCGACAGAATATAGTAAGATGGTTATGATGATGACAAGAGTCCCGTTAAATAAAAGCGCACAAACTTACCGTAGCCCTCGAAGTGCCGCTGTCGAGGCTGCTCTGTGAAGATATGGATGGGGTTCTGGTGAGGCGAGCGTGAGGCAGGGAGCTGGCGGCGCGGCTTTCCATGGTCAGTGGCTGAATGCGGCATTGCTCTTTGGGGATCAGCATCTCCTGTTCAAAATAATACCCGAAGTGTTATGAGACGTTGCAACCGTTTCGCATACAAACAGACAAGAAGAACCAATGCGATGTTGAAATAGAACGTAATTTTATCGTGATCGGTTTAAATTAAACATAGCTTTTCTTTATCATTTGTTCCTTAATTTCGAAATGTTATATGACACAGAAATTCACAACCCGCGACGGGACTCAAACCCGCATCTTTTCCTGATGTGTCTCACTATCCCTCTAAATTTCTTTGAGTTGCAACATTTTCAAAGTTCCAGATTTTTCATAAAAATATATAGGTACCTATATATTCCATAATTACGTTTTAAAAACTAAAAAGTAAACCGACTTCAATGAAGAATATGATACTATTTCGTTTACCTGGATCTGTTTTCCAATTATTTTGATGACAGATGGACGGACAGAGACAGACGCGTGATCCTAAAAGGGGTCCGTTTTTTCTTACATTTGTTGCCTATAATATTTGAAGTGTTTCCTCGATTTCTCCAGGATCCCATCATCAGATCCTGACCTGATAACAATGGGACCACCTGTGACCCTTTCAAACAAAAAAATATTTTTCCAATTTGGTATAGGCGTCCTCGAGTAATCGGGGAGCATACATAAAAAAATCAACGACTATATCTCAACGATTTCCTTACCAAAACCACCCAATCACCTTTACTAAATTCATATGATTGAATTTATAAATTTTCAATTTTGAAAGTGTTCCAACAACTTTGGGCCAACAAAACGATTTTAAATTATCATACAAAGAAATCAAATATGCATTTTTTTTTCTAGCGGTAACGCGTTCCATAAGCGTACAGCCTCCACAGTAAAAGAATCATTGTAAAAGCTAGTTTTGTGAGCAGGGAATTTAAGAACAAGAGTTTCAGACGATCGGAGAGAGCGCAAATGTGAGGTGCAGGAATTCAAAGCTTTCCTTTAAGTAATTAGGGGTCAAAGGATTTCGGAGGATATTGAACAATAGAGAAAGAATATGAGAGTTCCGGCGAAAGCGAATTGGAAGCTACTTGAGATTCGAGCAAAATTCAAACACATGGTTATATTTTCGAAACCTTTTAATAACCTGATACAAACATGCTCAAGTTAATTAAGCTGCTCCTTTGTGATATCAAGATAGCAGACGTCAGCATAATCTAGTACAGACAGGAGAAGAGATAGAGTTGAAGAAATTTAGAGATTTGGCAGTTGGAAGAAAATTGCGCAGTCTCCTGAGAGAGGCCCTAGCTGCAAAAAGCTTCCGACTGACGGAAACAAGTTGTTTACCCCAGGACATAACACTGTCAAAGAAAATACCCAAATCCTTGACTGACTTACTGAATGGAACAATCACACCATCAAACATAACATGGGGGAGTGTTGTTCAATAAATGTTACAGTTGGTACGTGAGCTACCAACTAATAACCTGCGTTTTTGACTGGTTGCTGTTGAGACCGTAAGCCTTGTTCCACTCAAGGATGCACTTATGGTCAGAATTCGTACTGATAATTGCGCCAGATTGTCAAGCGGAGATTGGGTATAGATATGGAGATCGCCTGCATAGAGATTGTAGGATGAAAAAAGTTGATGTGAAATATATATATGTTATATATGTATGTATGTACACGACATAAAAATTTCAACTGTCTACCTATTACGGTTCATGAAATACAGCTCTCTGACAGACAAACGGATAGACGGACAGCGGAGGCTTTGAAATAGGGTCCCATTGGCACAATAAGTTATTCGATAAATAAGTTATTAGGAATTTTGATAGTTAAGATTTTTTTTTTAGAAATTTTGTTATAATTCGTTGAAAACCCAGCAATTTTGATTTTGTATACTGTCTTAGTTCAGATGTTTATTAAATGGCTTAGTAATCTGACAGCTTTGATGTGGTTACGAGATAAATCGCTTGAGCATGGAGAGAATTTCAGTGAGTCTAAATTCTCAAATAAATAGATTGCAAGGAAAATATAATATCAAGATAGAAAGGTTCTAATTCACGCTCGAGTAACAGGAAACACGGACTTACAGTATTATACAGAGATACTGCATTTCTCTTCAATTTTACTTATTCCCCAGCTTATGGCTCCGCTCCGGGTGTAAGGAAATAGCGAGATGGGAACTAAAGACTCTTCACAGTAAGTACCTACCTAAGAAGATTGCGAGGAAGGCCAAGCGCCTCCACTTGGGACTAGCTAAGTTCTTCTTTTGATAAGAACTTCTTTTACTTTAAACCTAATTCTTACCGTAATACAACTCAAAATGGCACAGGAAATGTGAGAGACAAGAACGCACTTCACTCGTTCCTTGCTAACTTGTTGATTTGTTCTATCTATATTTCGATACAAAGCTGTGTTTTTTTTTCATGTTGTCACGTAAATTATGTAGAAGATGAAGGATAAGGATGTATCTAACTCATTACTTTGTAGTAATTTTCATAAATATTTTATTCCTGGCATTTCTCTTTATTTTTTCTTTACACTAGAGAAATAAGCTTCCATGAAAATTTCAAGTGTGGTCTAGTCTTACGAGTTTTTGTTTGATCTATGCGTTAATTTTTAGTCATCAGTTAGATTATATACTTACAGTTTATTTTGTATATTTTTATATTTAAATAAGCGCAAACACATAAACACAAATTGGTCACAAATCAACATCAACATTTTAGGACATGTCTAGGCATGGCTTAAAATGTTGATTAATTTGTGTGGTCACAGACAGACGCGTGTTGGGAACTATGTTAGGTCGCTAGGTAGGCATGGTTGATTGAAGTAATATTCAAAACTATGCTCTGCTTTATACAAAACCGCTTATATAAACCCTATTATAATAGCAAGCAGTGACTTGTTTCTGTAAAAATAGACCACGGAGAAAAGAGACCAAAATTATCTTTATATGACGTAATGTAGTCGTTACGACATCGTATTACGTGACGTTATTGCGTTTACATTTTTAAAAATATATTTTAGAAAACTCTACCCAAACTTTTGTAACGCCCGTAAAGAGTCTCATCGCTTAAAAATATAACTATCTTAAACATAATACTTTTACAAAGCGAATGCTCAGGCTTGGGCGACTGATGCAGATACATAAGCTCTACCCACGTGTAGGTACAACTAAACGATAATGAATTTATGATTTAAGTACACGTTAATTGGTAACGTTCAAGCTACTTTTAAAAAACAAATTAATAAATAAATCGCCAAAATAATTCTAGCCGACTGGAGAGAAGTAAGAGTGTGCAGTGGTGACGCGGCTAAAGAATCGACCCCTCCATCTTAGCCCATGGAAGTTGTAAAAGCCGACTAAGGGATCTCACCAGAAATCAGCTTCCTTCTGTGCATTATCTGCACCTTTACTGCGATTACCAATCAGTATTTTTTTTTATATAACTAGGAAACGGAACAAGCAAGGAGCCCACCTGATGTGCATCTCTTGCCTAAAACCATGCCTTACTGCATAGGTCACATCCACAAAGAACATAGCCTGCACGGCAATGCATTGCGCCCGTGAACTTGAGGCATAAAGTTGGCCGTCATTTCACCGGCAACATACCCTTCAAACAGTTACACAGCAATGCTGTTTGGCGGTCGAAATAGGTATGGTGGTAGTAATTCTCCGGACGAGCCTTTTCAAAGGTGACTTCTACTACTCTTAAAAATTTACTTTTTTTCAGTCCGTCTGCCAAGCATAGTAATTATGGCACAACTCTCCAGCATTGGAGAAGGCTCTGTCTAGCAGTGGACACTAATGGGCTGTTGATGTGAGAGAAGTAATAAGGTACGACCAGATGCCTCAAGTGGCTAAACGTTTTAATCATATCTCACCTAGGTCTCATGTCATGATGAGGCCGAAGGTAGAATCGGTCGTGAATTTAATATGTTACAATGTCACTTCGGGGTTGCTGGTAGTTGAATAAAACAATCAATAAATAATAAACGCTACACGAAATCAATTTCACTCATCGCCATTATAAAAACTCAGAGCGTGGATCTTAAAAAAACAATAAATAAACTTGTGGGTAAGCTATTTGTAGTATGGATGTGTAGTATTTGCTGATCAAACTAAAACAAGCAATCAAAGGAACCGATCAAATCAGTTCTCGATAAAGTACATAACACAATTGTTGGTAAATTGTTAAACCATATTTCCTAAGGGGTCTATAACATTTGCTGAGGTCGTTAACAAGAACAGCCTATCTACGTATTTTAGTTAGGACGGAACACTTATAGGCAAGTTTGACCGCTAGTCAGTTACCACTCAAAACCATTCACTGTTTACTAGCTATTTGTTCGCAAGCCGGAAGCCCTTGGCCTTCATCTCACCTGGTTACAAGTAAAAGTCGCCTGACATAAAGTCCCCGTTGTTCTTTCTCATGGCGTACACTATTACTATATAACTATGTAACACGTGTTAACGTGGTTTTAACCGCCGCTGTGGTCTAGTGGTCCGCCCACCGGTGTTCTGACACCGGAGTCCGCCTGTCTAGCTACCATCATGTTACCTAATTCTGTCGCCATAACACCAATTCAAAAAATTGTTATGTTCCGGCCATTTAGAAGTAAGATAGCCAGTTCCTCAGATTGATGTGAATTCCGGGTAAAGTGCGCTTCTCTTATCATAACTTGAAAATCAGATGAGATGAAGGCTAAGAACTTCCCCGTCGTACAATCAAAATAATAATAATAGTTATTATTATTTAGCGAACAAAAAACACAGACACTTTCGAATTAATAACATTATTCAAGTAAATCTAGTTTAAGTTACTGTTCGGTCCAGTCTGTCTTCATCACTAGGATCACTTTGAATCGTCGAAAACTAGTTTGCTAGTTCAAAGTCAAAACAGAGGTATACTATAAGATCGCACTTGTCGTCGCCAAAGCTGTCTGTGAGATGCTGTCACTAAAGATGCGCTATCAAGGGGTTACCGAGAACTCATTACCGCTACCATTAGTATACAACTTTACATTCATAGCAAATCTCGATATTGTATTGGTACATATGTATGGGATGCCATGTCACTTGTCGTAGCTGAAGCTGTCTATGAGATTGTGGCTCTTCCTCACTGCTGACACACAAGATGCGTTTCTTAGTACATAACTCGACATTATGTCTACACTCGACATTGTGTACATACGTGTGGGCTGCCATTTGAATTGTCGTCCCCAAAGCTATCTGTGGGATTGTGGCTCTTCTCCACTGCTGACACACAAGACGAACCTCAAAGGTCACGACTCTTTATAGTGTCTACACTTGACATTTTCCACATACGTGTGGGCTGCCATGTGACCTGTCATCTCCGAAGCTATCTTTGAGATTGTGGCTCTCCCCCAATGCTGACACACAAGATTCACTACAAAGGTCACGAATCTACATTATATCTATATTTGCTATTGTATACATATACATACATGCGGGCTGCCATGTGACTTGTCGTCGCCAAAGCTGTCTGTAGAATTGTGGCTCTGACCGCTGCTAGCACTTGAGGTCCGTTCCCGAGCCGCCCGTGCCCAAGACTCCAGCCGTTTCTGCGCAGCCCACACACTTGGAGGGCCTATTCCACTCATCTTCACACTATACCACCATCACTTGACACTCAAGTCGTTTACACTATAACTGCTACCAGATAAAATCACTTGTGTTCACGTAAGTTTAATCGCTACGAGTAGCGGTCGATGTAATTGTGTATGATAAATAACGTAGCTCATAAAACGAAAGCTAGATTCTATCCAAGGGAGGCTGCAAGATTATTAGTTGATACTTATCATGATCAGCGCATAAGAAAGATCTGAGATTTCAGCCAGAGAAACAGCAAATTTAACTTTAACCTAAAACTCAAAGCCTGCAAGATTATCTTGACAATCCTTAAATAATTCAAATCTGTGCCGTTCAAATGTTTCCCTATAAGTGTTTTTTTTATGAGTTCTTATGTTTTAAGACTAGTGTAGCCACATAATCAATTATAATAAGTTGCGGGGTCGCAGACGGTTGAAGCGAGTGAGTGGGCGCCAAGTCTACGCTACTACGAGCCACGCCCCTGTGGGTGTTTGTTTACCAATCCTCACATAAAAATTCGGCAACTCACTGGCCACACGCTATCTTGATTATCCACAAGTGTTAGAAGATTCACACTTGAACCCTTACATCATTAATCCGACAAATCAGGTCGATAATCATGGGATTATAAGTTTTCAATGCATTATTTTGATTGAAAGCTCATTGCTTCATTGCTCGTAACTATTTGCAAGTGCGGATACCAATACAATTACAACAGATATCATCAAAATAATGATGGAGCCAGGAGGAGGTTAGTGGTACGCTTCAGTGACTTCTAGTCGGCCAGTCGAGTTTGGGCTAATTTGTTTTGTTTTGACAAGAACTATACCTACATTTAATTTAATAACGAAGCGAGGGTCTTATGACGGAGCCAGGAGGTGTTTTAATGAAGTTTTCCAGTGGCTACCAGTAAAATACCTTTGAGTTTGGTCTCGTTTGATTCGTTTGACAATTCCAATTAATTATATTTGGCAGCTATTTTTTTTATTTTTTTTTATTTTCCTTGTTGTTTAACTGTGCAAGGCATAAAATCATTTTATGCCAAATTATTGCAAAGTGAATTTATTTCCGATTTTGTTTTATCATAGACAAAACAAAAACTTCTTAATATACTTAGTTATTATACTTGAGTAAATAGGCGTTAAGTATCGTATTAGAATGTCCCCAGGACCAAAATTCGAATGGTATGTGCCTCTGGCTAATATTTTGCTAAGCAGCGATGGACTTGCAGACTCTCACAAATTGATTTGAACGTAAGTTTGGACGTGGCTCTGACTACCTCCTAGTACTTACTAGGAGCTTGGATCTTATGAAGAACAAGTGTTCTTCATAAGATCCACGCTCTCAGTAGTGATCAGAAGTAAGAATCAATGTGAAGGGGAAAAAGTAGTAAGTCTGTTACTTTTACTTATATATTATTTACATGGATTTCTATGGTTCATTCTCATTTTGGTCTCATTTATTCAGTAACAAGACAAATCCCAAAGAATCAAATAAAAATGTACATCCAAAGAATCAAATACACAATTGTTATGTAAGAAAAAAATATAACTATTTTACTCGCGCGAAAGAAGTATAATGTTCTGTAACAAAAGAACGAGCGCGAAGAAATATCATTTTCTTCGTCGCGACCCACCGCGTCGGAAAAGCACTTATTTCTTAGGTATTTTCCAGGACATTGTTAGATCTATAAAAACACGTTGTGGCACCGCTTGAGAAAATTCAATATTATTTTACGTGACATAAACAATATCCAATTCAGACAAATATATAACTTAATATAAATACGTCGGAAATAAATTTAATTCGCTTATACTCATGAACTATACTACGATAAAATACAGATGAATTAAGTCTACTAATTCGTATATTTAATTCGCCTAGGTGAATTAGCCTCAAGTCAAAGATATTGTAAATTCATGATTCTGTGCTGATAAATATAATACTATCTCGCTAGGACATAAAGGTATTTAACTGTCAAATGAAATGCCTTATTACTCTTAGTAGTTCAAGGCACACAGGGTGTGCCTTGAACTACTAACAATTAAAAAAAATGCATATTTATGCGCTTAAATTATCTGATATGATAAATAGAACCATGCTATGTTATCTAATGGGCAATCTGTTGCGTTTAAGTGCTCTCTTGAGCAAAATTATCTTAGTAGATTGCAGGTTCATACATAATTCTGCATTCACATATTTTGCTTTTGCGATGAGATCGTTAATATATTTGTATCTTAAGTTGATACAGATTTTACTTTAAGCAGAAAAGAGAGAATAAATGCGCTTCTAATAATCTATAGAGCTCGCTTAACATATTAATATACGGACGATCTTTACGGTTTTAGGTACTCGTAACAGATTAAAATAACCATAAAAAGGCGGTCGCGTTTTATGACCTGAAAAGGGCAACATTTGAATACGGCATAAATAATTTATATTAGTTACACGCGTAGTTTCAGTTACCAATCAACAGCTGAAACTCTTTCTACACTTCAGAAACACGCACAGTAATTTAAATTATCGATCTAGTTACCAAAATACGGGTTTATATAGCACTGGGTACGAAAGGTATCTCACACTAGGCACGTAGTACTAATAGGGTGTGAGAGAGGCTCCGCTATAGATGTGTGTGAGTGTAGGTCGCGGCAGGCGTTCGCGGGAGAAGGCTCGCGCACACTGACGCCGCCGCCCGGGCAATCGTTCGGTGTTGCCCGAACATCAACGAGCTTACCGCTACCGTTATATATACACATACAATAAATCGCCGCTTTCCGCTCCTACGTATTCATAGATTTGATGTTTATTACTGTTGAGGTGGGATTAAGGTAGACTGCCTGATGCCAAGAGTAAGGACGAGTTACCCAAGCTGTAAAGTTTTTGATCCACGCGCGGCAAGACTAATAAATTATAAGCAGTTTGTGAATAGATCTGTTACTAAATCAGTTTTATTTTTTACTAAATAACATGACAGCGAAGAGCATAGAGGCAAATACTCTGTGTATGTGTAAGAATTTAAATAATATCAATAAGAATGTTTTTTTTTTTTTTAAACTGTACTATTGGGGAGAGCTTGGACTTCATATAACCTGGTTTACAAATAAGGCCGAAGGTGGAAGCGCACTTCACTCGGAATTCTCAATAGTCTGAGGAACTAGCTATCTCACCTCTAAATGCCGGAACACAACAATTTAGAATTGTTGTTATGGCGACAGACTTAGGTAAGATGGTGGTAGCAAGCCAGGACTTGAACGAAGTCCACCAGCCAAAACAGTGTCGTTTTACTCGCACGCATAAGTAAACATTGATACTGTGAAATATGCTAAGACAGTCAAGTATTGAAATCACATAAAATGTAGGCGTAAGCTTCGGCAGTATCAAGACCAAAACTCAATTAGTGTTAACAAGATTGGCCGCCTTTCGGATGCAAGGACAGAAATCTAGATGGCAATTATGAGCGGCAAGCTGAGCTGATGGGTGCTGTAACGTCATTAATTACTGCATCCGACCGTGTAATCGCTCTCCGTGATTGCTACTGCAAATTATCTACCTACATCCAAAATACACGAGAAGATAGACCTTCGTGAAATGGATATCACATTTCGGAATACCTACGTGATGGAGTAAGTAGGTTGAATTCAACAACGTGCGTTGTAGAAAAAAAAACACGTGCTACCCGCGTGCTACGCGGTTGAAGCACGATGCTACGCGTTCGTAGCACGTTGCTACGACTCTTACTGTTGTAATATTGTAGAAATTGTAAAGGGGTTATCACAAAAATGCATAACTGTTGTTATACCTTTGTATAGATTTTTTTTAACAATATCGATTTCACATACTTACAAAGAGGCCTACATTGTGGTATTATCTAGCAACCCCAAAAATACAGCGGTTTTGCTCGAATCACTTTCTTCGGGCGTGAGCAACAGGTAAGGAAGGTCATGGGAGCGTCTTGGGAACTACTTTTTAAGGAGGTTAATTGCTCAAGGGGACTAAACGTTCTCAAACCCCATCGAGGGGTTAACTTTTAAGTGATATTTCAGCTTAATGAAGTTTGAAGATTTATTACCTATAGTTAAATAAGAAAAATCACCAAAAAGGTGACACAGTTGATTCCTGAAAATTGTTGCTACCTTAGCTACCGAGCAAAGTCATACTAGTCTATTGTAACATTGCTTATTCCGTTAGTTTGGATAAAACAATGCGGTTTCAATATACGCGAAAGGTGTTCGTAGCCGTGGGTTTTCATGTCAAGCACAAAACCTACAGGGTTCGGCTGGGTGTGTTAAGTGAATGGTAATATAAAAAAGTGAATCAGTAATACAATTACATTCTTAATTTTAAGTGTGTAATTTCATTCTAACCTTACATCAACATTTATTTACGAGTATGTGCCGACATATGTTATATATATGACATATATGGGTACGTGTAAGTTTGGACGTGTCTCTGGGCACCGATTTTACTAAACCAATCGCTTCACAATGACACTGGTATACTTGCAGAATGTCAATTTTTAATGCCTTTTGGTATTTTAGAGGCGATACCATTGCCATAGTGAACCTGCCTGAAAGGCCCTGACTACTCATACGATCTAAGTAATGATCACAGGTAAATCTAAGGTTCATAAGTGAAAAAAACACTAATATTAGCTTAAGAGTAAGTTACTTGACGTGAGGTGGCTAAGCATTGATTAGCGAAATATCGCTTATACGTTACAAGTAAGTCTGTGAATATCTAAATAGCTTACTGTTGTTATTAAATACATGGTATACAGTTTGTATGTAGTGACAAATTTCCCATATGTAAATCCA
Organism: Venusia cambrica; assembly: GCA_951394065.1. Classification (NCBI taxonomy): domain Eukaryota; kingdom Metazoa; phylum Arthropoda; class Insecta; order Lepidoptera; family Geometridae; genus Venusia; species Venusia cambrica. The sequence goes on from OX596035.1 coordinate 9,933,577, forward strand.
CAGTGAGTTTCTACAATTTGCCAAAAAGCATTTAACGCGTACCTAAAACTGAGGAACCACCTTAAGCTCACTGGCGTGTTGCCTGACAGGGATTTTAATATTCGGCGCTAGGTGCTTGAAGTGCGACGATGCGAGGTTTTATTTTTGTTGAGTGACAAACAGATCAATCAGCTAACCCAGGGAATTTGTTATTATAAAAAAATATTTAGAAGGTTCTCTATTGACAAATGTTCATTATACTTTTGCATTATTTTTACGTTTAGGTGTAGGTGTAGTAAAAACTAGGTTTTATGCCTATGTGTATATTGAGCAGCGTTCCGTTATGTAACCTATAAATTTAACGGAGTCCAATGTTCATTGATTGTAACAGAGTACCTCGGAACAATAGCATTTCTATTCATTCGCTGCATGAAAACTTTCATATTACAAAAACATATCCATACCTTCCATACCATACATTCGATTTTTAATTTGTGAATGGGCAGTTGGTATTGACTTCCAACGAGACTGATTGGTGTTCAACAGGCACTAATGCATTATATTTATTTTAACCGCCTCTGTGGCCTAGTGGTTCAGCCCACCGATTTTAGACCCAGAGGTCCCGGGTTCGATCCCCAGGGAGTATAATATTGTGCTCGGTTTGGTTGGTGGTAGGATTTTGTTGAAATCCGCCTGGCTAGATACCACCATCTCACCTAATTCTGTCGCCATGACAAAAATTCTAAATTGTTGTGTTCCGGCATTTAGAGGTAAGATAGTAATAATAGTTCCTCAGTATAGTTCCTCAGACTATTGAGAATTCCGGGTGAAGTGCGCTTCCACCTTCGTACAATAAAAAAATATGCGCTATAAATATTATTTAAGTTCAAAGGTGCTCAAATTTTAGACAAGAAGTTGACTGCTATTAAAAATATATACGTGAGTAGGTATATCATGTATCTGTTTCACTCACGGGAACAGTCGTCAAGGCACTTTTTCTCAAGGACTTGTGAAGACCAGAAGATAAGCCTCTACACCAAAATAAAGCTAATCAGACGTTACAAGGATAATTGATCAAGTGAGCGAAGCGAACTAGATTTCCGAGTAAAGTTGTGGACCTGCACTGTATATATTTATTGGTATGTATTTATGTATTAAATAATAAATAAAATAAATAAGATAACAATAATGGGGCAATGTTTGTTACGGCATAACTCTCAAACGAGTTATCCGATTGCTTTGTAGTTGAAAACATATCGAAACATCATAAAAATTGATTGTCGCGCATAATTTTAGATAACTGAGGTAGTTTTTGAGACATTGGGGTGAAGAGAACTACGATTTTAGAATTATTTATTTTATGTCTTGGATGGTTGATTCTATCAATTCGAAATTTTGGATTTGCAGATTATTATCATAGAGACACTTGTATTCATTTATTGATGAAATACATTTTTTAAAACTAGGTAGTTTTAAAGATATAAATAAATAAATATTACAGGACATTAATTTTACACAGCGCCATCTAGCCCCAAACTAGCTTGTAATATGGATATATGTTTGTTAAGTGAGAAATAACTTATTGTGGGTTGTCATTTGAAAGAGAATCGACTGCAAATTTCAAAAATGTTATTTTACTTTTTAATAAGGGTAGTTTTCTTAAAAATCTTTTCTTTCATTAAAATTACCCTCTCAGTTCTTAGTTTATTATACTAATATTTTGTCATTAATACCGTATGATGCAATGCATAACGAAAATGTGAAAATTGGGACAGACCATGAAAACATTATTGAAATCCAATATTTCATTCCCTTTGAGTTCAAAGGGAATGAAAAATTGGTTTGCACATAACGTGCCGATGTGCTGTCAATAAGTACTATGCTCAACTGAGCACGTTTCGTGCATGTCTGCTTCGATTAATATTACACTGTGCACAAACAGTGTTTCGTCGCCTATAGTTTTATTGCAAACGTTCCAAAGTCCATTAATAGAATTATCATCGCTTAGACCATAGACAAAACACAACCTATGATCTAATTAAAAACAAGCCTCATAGCTCAGTTGGTAGTAGCTCTGCCTTCTGCGCTGTAGGTTGTGGGTTCGATTCCGACCCAGGGTCAACATTTGTATTATGAATATAGATGTTTACTCTGTGTTTGGGTGTTATATTGGATGATAAGTATGTATTTACAAAAAAAAAGAGTACATAAGTAATATTTCCGTAAACTAGTTCCCATATTACAAGCTATGCTTAGTTTGGGGCTAGATAGCGCTGTGTGAAATTAATGTCCTGTAATTTAATTACTAACATTTGCCTACGGATTCGCTTTTAATTAAGACATAATAAAACAAGCATATATGTACTTCTGAATTTATTGTTTCGGGAAAAAATTATTCCATCATAACTCATATAATTTTGCCGCCACGGTATATTTGTATTGCCTTAGTAGTTTTTTTTCTCAAATAATCCGCTTCATTGTTCTGACGCAAGCGGCTTCAACTTGATATATGATATTGAAAAAAAAAACAATAATGTTGCAATAAAATTAAAAAGAAAATAAAATGGCATTCAAAGAAAATTCTTTGAACGTATGATATAAAGCGCCTTACAATGTCAACGCGGCGAGGGACTTTTTCATGGTCGTTGCTTGCCTTTATAGCAGGAAAGGAACTCCATTGAGCGGCATCAGGCAATTTTTATGTTAAAAGTTTAAATTGCAATTTGTTATGCAGAAAGTACTTAAACGTGTACATAGAGCATATTTAAACGGTTTACGTTACGTCAAGGACTAATTTGAATATCAAAGAAAATCGCTCAGAGGTGCCATTTACATTTCAAAGAACAAAATACGAGTGACAATCGTTGCGATTTCGCACGTAGATTTCTTATATTCAGGTCGCGGTGAACAATAAAGAGGTCAAATTAGATGGCATTAGATATTTGGCCTGTTGAACACGGCAACAAGTGCTGCATCGATCAGTATGACGCAAGTTACCCCTCCCCCCGCGGACCCCGAACTTCTTAGGCCATGGCAATGGTAAGAGCAGCCAGCGGGCTAAGTGACCTATCGTTACCTATGTGAAGTCCAGCCCTGAAGTAAAGAGAGCATAGGCAAGGACGATAGAGCGAGCTTTCCAAAAGATGCCTATTATCTCTTTTCGAGAAGACATTAGGGTCAGAAGCGGTAATATAGACGCAGGCAACATTCAAGTTATCAGTACACATTGTAACAAGATCGTTTAGCCCTATATATAATTGCCTGAATATTAACCCGGTTAATAGTTAGGTACTCCTGTATGTTACATGGCCACTCTGAAAGCCTTCTTAAATAGAAACCACTAATGTAATGAACCTATAGCACAATATAATACAACAGGCCTCATAGCTCAGTTGGTAGTAACTCTGCCTTCTGCGCTGTAGGTTGTGGGTTCAATTCCCACCCAGACATTTGTGTGATGAATATAGATGTTTGTTCTGTGTTTGGGTGTTGTATTGTATGATAAGTATGTATTTACAAAAAAAAATAGTATTTAAGTATTCTATCCGTAATCTAGTAAACATCGTGAATTACAAGCTATGCATAGTTTGGGGCTAGATGGCGTTGTGTAAAATTAATGTCCTGTAATATTTATTTATCCTGTAATATTTATAATGGAATCTTAGTCATATCACACACTTACATACTTACTCGACCAATCCCACACACATAATTCACTCTATCACATGCCCACACGCTCACTTTTTATACACACTCCACACGCTCCGCAATCTAATCTTTTTACATTTTGAACTTAGTGTCTTCACTTAGAATAACAGTATAATTTTGTTAAAAACCTTGAAACAAACAAAAAGATCACTCTTTGCCAAGACATAAGTTTACAATTGAGCTTGGCACTACTGAGTGAAAATAAACATTTATTTCTTTATTTCTAAAGTTGACAACCAAGCATCATTAGACCGAGTTGCTTTAAATATTTGAGAACCACCTGGACTTATCTAACAACCAGTGCAAGTGTAACGTGTAGGATTATTATAGCTGGCGTCAGGGATTAAACTTTTTTTACATTAAAAGATACCTTTTCTTAAGTTGGTATAATGTTTAACACACAACATTTTGGGATAGACCTTGATCGAATTTTTAAACTGTGCTATAGAAAATACAGGGAAATTTATGATTACGTTGGTGAGAACAAGAATCTTGACTTCAATAGTTATAACTTATCACTTCTAAGATGTGTTGAGTTGCAATCTGTTGCCTACTAATAAGACGCATTCTTTCGCTGCCCGCTTCGCTTACATTTCAGCCACAGCCGAATTCCCGCCCCGCCCAGAAAGCTCCCAAAACTGATTTGCTGGGCGATCTCCTATAAAATTCAATGATGGCTAACTTCAGACGAATCCTTTTAGTGGCGGCACTTAGAGAATAAATATTCTACGAATCGGAACGAGACAATAACAGTAAAGTTCTGGAATTTCAATTGTACAAATAAAAGATAAACTGATTATTTTAAGTGGGTAGGTAAGTTAGTTTATAGTAACATCCAAACCAACTGTAAACTAACCTGAGGTTCCATCCTAAGAGAGAAGTGTTTGTATCATTTGTTATCAAGGACCTGGTCCTCAAAACAAAATACTTTAAGATTATCTTTTTAACCAACTTCAAAAAAGGAGGAGGTTTTCAATTCGGTTTTTTTTTGCTGCTCGATTACTCCGCCAATTCGAAATTGATTTTGATTCTTGTTATGTTTGGTAGGCCATACTTCACAGGTGGTCCCATATACTTTGGTTTTTATATCAAAATAACTGGAAATAATATGTCATCCAAGTAAACGAAATTGCGTGCCTAACCAAACTGGGAACACACATTACAAAGATGTGCCCCACCCGGGTTTATCCCGGGTGCGTGTCGATCCCACAATCTTCAACTGATTATACATCCAATTCTTAAAGAAAACCATCTAGCTTTTGGAAAGATTACGCAACCGTATCATTTCTGTTAAAGCTTTCTCATCGTGGGTCGATTTAAAAGTTTGAAAAATCCCGAACAGTAAACGTAACTCATAGTATGTTTGTTAATAATTTTTATCATATTCTTCATTGAAGTCGGTTTTCTTTTTATTTTTTAAAACGTATTATGTAACAAGGGTTTAAATTGATTGATACCAATTTAAATTTAATCAAGAAAAGTAGATCCTCAATTAATTATGGGACTGTAACGGAACGGGTTTCAAATAAAGTACTTATATTATTATTAATTTATAAAATGTTTTAATCACATTTACAAATAAATCCAAAGTGGATTCAAAAAATATATATTTTGCTGCGGAATACCTAGGGGTTAACCATGACCTCTTGGAGAATATTTGTTTTACTTATCTCAGTATCGGTATTTTAAGAGTAGTAGAGGCCCTTATAGAAGTACTAACACCATACCAATATCAGCCACCAAGCGGCATTGCTGTGTTCCAGTTTGAAGGGTATGGTTGCCGGTAAAATTACGGGCACGCCAAGCTTAACACCTTTATGCCTAAAGTTGTCGGGCGCAATGCAATGCCGTAAAAGCTATGTTCTTTGTGGATGTGACTTAGGTACGCAGTTAGGCATTGTAATAGGCAAGAGATACTCTTAACATCAGGTGGACTACTGGATTGTCCCGCCTCCCAGTTGAATAAAAAAAGAAAAAAAAAACAAGAACGCATAACGAGATTGTTTAGCTTTTCTAATAGGAACATTTCAATATTGGTCCCCTAACTGAATCAAAGCTTGCTCAGATAACTGAGCAAGCTATATATATAGATAGTTCCATAAGGAACTAATATGTAAAATTGTTATTATTATTATTTTATACTATAACATTAAGCCGCGTGTCCCACGGCTGGGCAAAGGCCCTTCCACTCCCTCCAGACTTCTATAATAATAATAACAACAATCTTTATTTCAGACGAGTAGATACACATCCTTTATTACAATACAATACAATTCAATTACAAATTCCAGTTCATGTAAACAATAAAAAAATATAAAATAAAAGAATATTAATTTAGGTACAAACTAATATGTCATATAAATTGAGATAGTATCTTGCATACTGAACTCAGAGGAAACACCTGAATAATGAGAAATTAACTGCTCTAGAAGTGCAGTTAATGTAAACAGCAACTAACTCAAATTTCAGACTACTTAGTCTAACAGTACAAAGGCGTCACAATACCACAGAGGAACACAAAAGCTGGAAGCTCAACAATGAAATAGTATTCTATTAACAAATACGGTATGGTGGTTTTAAAGATTTGTTCTTTTTCTAGATAATACACGGAAGTAAGCTGTCTGTCCTAAAATACTTAAGTTGTATGTTGTACCAACAGTCTATCTCAAGAAGTTTTTGTAAGCTGCACTGTGATCGCTTTGCATCTTGAACCAATATAGAGATACCTATTGAATATCAACGCCATGTTAAAGTATTTTTTTTATTCAGTAACATTGTTTAGGATCATTTTGAAACGTTTATAACCTGTGGTGGTTCAACCCAACGATTTCAGATCCAGAGCTTCCGGGTTCGATCCCCAGGGGGAGTAATATGGTGCACCAACCAAACCAGTTGGTGGTAAGACTTTGTTTAAGTCCGCCTGGCTAGCTACCACCATTTTAGCTAATTCTGTCGCCATAACAACAATGATTGAATTGTGTTCCGGAGGATTCCAGGTGAAATGCGCTTACACCTTCGGCCTTATCTTAACTTCACCGTCTTCAAAAAATATATAGGGACGTCTACTGTAAGTTCTTCAGTGGACGTTCTTTTACTCGTGAACGTAGAACGTGAACGGAAACGTAGTCTATGAAAACCTGAGAGGCAAGCTACTTTACTTTAGGACTTTGATACAAAGTAAGTCTAATGTAAATGTCCCGAACATACAGAAGCTTAAGTGTCAATTTTATTCTTGGAAGTGCGAAAATTAACTTACGCCACATGCCCAGAAGTGCAAACATGTAAACATATATCATAACAATGTTTTTTTCTTCCCCAGCTTGTCTTATAAGAGTTTCAGGCCAACTTGGACTTCCGTTCACCAGAAATTAATAGCACCTTTCTGTTGCTTGGTACTACGATCATTAAACCGTCTGTCTGCCAAGAGCGAAAATTACGACAAAACCTCCAAAACAACAAGATTTTGGAGGTTTTGCCATATTTGTTATGTTTAAGATAACGAGTTGCGTAAGAATATCATAAGAAATCAGGATGGTTTTGAAAAAAATAATGCTTGAAACAGCAGATAATAGATCAATAAATATATATATTAAACTAAACTATCAACATTCCAAGAACTGCAGAGGAATTTTTATGAATACCCTATTTTCTAATATCTTTTATCTCATCTATTACTTTATCAGGAATTGAGTTGAGAAATGTAGTTTCTTATTAATAGAGAATGGTTGGAGGGTTTTGGGGCAGTGGGACGAAAAAAGCTAAAAAAAAACACAATTCACTAAAAATTAGAGAATGCTCAAGGGCAAAGCGGCATATGACCACGGCTATTCTCTGAACATAAATATGAATATGTATTAGATACAGTAAATATATAATATAACGTGTAAGTTCTTCATTTAATACACGATGAATATTACATAGGTAGCTTGTACATAACAATTTTAGATGAGAATATTTTCTTGTATAATATCTAGAGCATGATTTTTCAGAAGTCGGGTCTTAGTTTTTTAATTGATCATTATTTATATTTGTTTAGATCCTATGTCTGTATTATAATTATTATAAAAAAAATCATTTTCAGATAAAAGTATTTTCTGATGTCTCAATGATTTTATTTGATTACTGATTTCATTGTTGCTCAAGCAAATCGTTTTTTAAAAACTTTTTGAAAATGTGCGTAGATTTAGATTTTTTTATAACACCACAGAGATATTTTATAGATAATAATTGATAAAGGTTTGATTCCCGGGTAAAAATCGAACCCAGGACCCCCAGGTAGAGAGCCAAGCGCTCTACGACTAGTCCACGGAGGCGTCTAAATTACTGCTAGTCAGGGGGGGGAAGCCTTCCACATCATCACAAATGATCCATGTATCTATAGTTGTAGGAAATAATACAGGTTCAGCCTCATTTGCCTAAAAAGCTCTGATGCCCATTGTGGCTCCTAAAATGGGACTCCTAAATTGAGAGGCATTCAATGATACCTAAATAATATACAAAACATTGCAAAAAAACACCTAAGAACTGCAATAAAAGGTGCTATTTCCCTCGACAACGGAAGTAATTACGGCATTGTGGGTTTCCGTTCACTTTCTCGCAGGTACGTACTTGACCTACAAACCTTTTGTCTCTATGCGATTTTTAATAAATTCTCAAGTTCTTTAAACTTTTCAATATTCATTGCTTTGCGATGCCAACATTTCTACATACCTACAAGTAGCATTACTTTTCTTTATTACCTAAGTTTCCTTATTTATTGTTCATATAATGTATCTTTAAAGAAGGTGAGAAGTGATAAGAATAGTAAGGACATTTAATAAGGAAAGAAAATAGCCATGTCGCTATGTCAGAGAAAAAAAACAGGATTATGAGGGATTTAAATATGAACGTGCCGTGTGTGTATTTTCCGTTGTGGTCGCGGCTTGATAATCTACCCCTCCAACTCAGCTCATGGATGTCGTAAAAGCCGACTAGGGGATCTTACCAGAAGGGCAGCAGCTTCCTTCTGTGTATTACCTACACCTTGACTACGATCACCAATTCGCCTGACGTGGTGATTATGGCAAGACCAAGAGCTTTGGCGGAGGCTCTATGAAGCAATGTACACTAATGGGCTGTTGATGTGATGTGAAATATGAACGTGGTTGTTCACGGGATCAGGAAAGAGAAAAACAGATTATTGGATTGTATGAGACCTATCTCCTCCTATCTTTTTCAACGACGGAAAGTACTGGCGAAAGCCAGTACGCCTGGTGTCAAGTTATGATAAGATGGAAGCGCACTTCACGATTCCCAACAGATTGAGAAATAGCCAGTTCTTTCTACTATCTAACCGGAACACAACAATTTAGAATTGTCCTATGGCGATACACTCAGGTAAGATGGTGGTAGCTAGCCGTTCTACCACCACACCATCATAGGTAAAAAAATGAGTATTATACAGAGCTCTGTATCTATTTTATCCTATTATCGGTCAGCTGAAACTTGAACGGAGGAAAAATACACGATATGCCGGCAGTACTTAGCGAGGAATAATGATGATTACCCTAATATGGCTAATTGATTCAGGTTTACTTTGCGGCAGTCCATTATGTTATCCTGGAATTTTATAAATGTATTTGTTTACTAGCTTCACGACTTCATATATTTAGATGAGTTACTTCTTCCCATTTAGGGATGCCGAAACGAAAAAGTGTCTCTAACGAAGCTTCACTTCATAAATCTCACAAAAGTAACAATGACCACATTTGCAAATACCGTCATACGGTGCTACGCAGCGTAGCACCGTAGCACCCTCTACGAATAACTGAAGAACCTCTACGAATCGAAATAATATAGTCAACCATTTCTCAAAACCTTTCAGTTGGCTATTAGTAAACGTTTTAAGATCAACACATTATTTTTGTAACTTCTGACGTAAAGTGAAATTACTGCTTATAGCTGAGTCATACGAACTGCTTGCTCCATACTGAAATTTTGTTGTTTGATGGTGAATAGAGAATGATGCCATCTAGCGTCGTTTTCCTAAACTCATCTCAACGTATAAGGTAGAAAGTTGTTCGTTTGAAACCCCAGACTGAAAACAGTAGCTGAAAGCTCCAAACTTGCAGGGTTAGTTCTGCAGAATCGCAATAGAGGGGGTTAATAGCGAATGCAGTTTCTACTGTTTTGCTTTTGGTATACGGTATAGCTGTGTTTCCACAAATCTAATTAACATAAAAATATATTTGTGATAAGCGTTTTTACTAAAAGCTTCACTACTCGTAAATAAGCTTTTGTTTTGTTTTGTTTTTTTTTCTAGCATAATTACTCTACTTCTGACAACCTACTTTCTAAACCTTATTCCCAGAAGCCACCATCAGTCAGTACAGTATAACTACAAATAGTGCAATCAAAGCACTTGGTTACAACATTTACAAATGTTATTATGATACAAAAAATCACAGTCCACGACGGGACCCGTAGCTCAGTTGGTTAGAGCGTTTCCGGCTTTTGGAAACGCGGGTTCGTGTCCCGTCGTGGGTTGTGAATTTTTGTTTCATAATAACATTTTTAACTACAAATCGGTCCGTGGATGTCATACAAGACGACAACAGCGTCTCTCAGGAGTCAGGATCAGCGTATCAGATCAGTATATTGGATCAAAACCGTACTAGTACTTTCAGGTAAATCATTATTATAGTTGATTAGAATCTTAGATGTTTATCCAAAAGTATTATTCGTTGTGATAACGACTTTAACTTTCATGACCCTACTTTGCTTACAATAACAGAGCTACAATTTATTTAGAACACGGCATCGTATCTATGAATTCTCAGCTGAAACATTGTAAGTATTGTATGTGTACGCCTAATTTGTCTAGACTTTAACTTTTTGATAAATCATATCTTTGCATAAAGAAGATGAAAAAGTAGATGGATGTCTAGTACTCAAGGAGGATTCTCGGGTTCAGGGGCTTTATTATGAAAATCGAACGACGTCGGATCCGAAAGAACTTCTGTCATTTTTGTATTGAAAAACAAACTCTCCGATCTCCGAAACGCTGGGCAAATGTCGTGTACGTTGCTGAGTGTACCTTGACACAGATTTTTAGAAGGAACATTGATTGCAAGATTCGGACACCTTTTAAATTTGAAATTCGTTACTATAATTAATAGACTTAATAAAGAAACGAATATAAAATAGCGCCGCTAATCATTACCTCTCACTCACACACAATTGTTGTCTATAATCACACACACGGCTGTACAACGCACAAAAAAAAAAGGGCAGTCTGGATTTGTCATCGCGGCTAGGCTGTTTCATTTATTTGATACTGTGCTTATTTTCCGTTGTTATTTAATATTGTTGAGTTTTTTTTTCGATTATGAGTCCCCGTAAACGAGGAAAGGTTATTCTTAGTGATACAGGTCAAAGTGTTTATAATGTAATCAAATAATAAAAAAAAAATATGTTTACCAATTAAAAATAATATACCAAAATCAAGCCGGAGTTTTACTTGTACTAATTAAAATCTGTAGTAATATTTAAAAATAAAAAAATTAAGAGTCTATGATACCTGAAATGGCTTAGCTTCAGCGGTCATATCTTCCACAATATTGAAGCATTTACTTTGAAATTAATATATGTTTTAGTTCAGGATTGATGCTAGAACGCTATAGAAAAAAATCCAAAGTTGACACTTATTTGTATCAAAAATGTTCACCATTAAATAAATAAGCCAAATTAGGCCTTGACACTTTGTACAGTAATAAAAACAGTATACAGCAGACGGTCTGTGTTTGAGATTTTCAAAATTTAATATTTGTTTTACCGTAAAAAAAAAACGTAGAAATTCACGCGTAGTTCTGTCATCTGAGGTATCAGGACACTTGCGCGAAGGACATTTGCGTGAAGGGACACTTGCGCGAAGGGACACTTGCGCGAAGAGACATTTGAGCGAAAGACACTTGCCCGAAAAAATCATAAAATTCCTAGAAATAGAGGTCAGAGAATATGCATGTATCAAACGTACCTAAACTAAAACGATCTCGTTTGTTTTATTGCAACCGTTCGACGAATAGACCGATCCGCCATCGGACTATTCGTCGACAGTTTAGCTCACTTGATCAATAAAAAAAAACATTAAAATTGGATAACGCCTTCGAGAGTTATGCCATCACAAGCAATGCCACATACATACATACTCCAGATACAATATTACCGGAAATCCCAACTTGTCGCCATGATAACAATTCTTACAAAAAAATGTGTTCCGGCATCCAGATGTAAGATAGTTCATCAGTTTGTTGAGTATTCCGGGTGAAGTGCGCCTCCACCTTCGGCCTTATCTCAACTTGTTACCAGGTGCGATGAAGGCAAAGCGCTTCCCCGTCGTACAATAACAATAAAAAAACGTATCTGACATCACCCTCGCTCGATCAATAAATATGTTTACACCAAGTTAAGTCGACTCCAGCACATTACCAGCAGTCACTGAATTTACACTAACTCAGGACTTCCAGCAAGATAACAAAAAGGCTCAGATCACAAATATATATATATATATTTTTACTAGCTGTTAGTTTTTCTAAATTTCTGAAATAAAGTAAAAAATTGCAAAAACTTCCGCAGAAAGGGTACTACAACATTTTTTATTAGCATGGAGTGCAAACGTGCCGTGGAAAGTTAGCATAATCATAAATTGGTTTATTGGGTTAATATCGTCCAACTACCTGTCTTCTACATGTACCTCTACATACTCTCGAAGCTCTTTTAGAAAACAACCTCCTGATAGCCAGTTCCTCAGTTTGTTGAGGATTCCAAATGAAGTGCACCTCCACCTTCGGCCTTATCTCAACTTGTTACCAGGTGAGATGAAGGCTAAGCGCTTCCCCGTCGTATAAAAAAATAATAATTAAGATACACATACTACATAATTTTAACTATTAACATTAACTCGCTTTTGATATTAAATGCCTAAGACATTTCCATGCTTAGATTTTCAATATCTGAGCAAAGTTTGCTCGTTACCCAAAGGCATTGAAAATAAAGATTCTAAGCATTGACTATCAAAAGTATTGCTGTAGTATATCATCTCAACTAGCGTCAAGTTATGATAAGGCCGAAGGTGGAAGCACACTTCACTCGGAATCCTCAATCTTACCTCTAAATACCGGGAGACAACAATTAGCAATTGTTATGGCGACAGAATTAGGCAAGATGGTGGTAGCTAGTCGGGCGTACTGAAGCAAAGTCCTACCACCAACCAAACCAAGCACAAATTGGTACTCCTCTTGGAAATCGAACCCGGAGCCTCTGGGTCTGATGGTGGGCGAATCACGAGACCACAGAGGCGGTCAATACCGCGGGATATTCAACTGAAGCTAAAATTTACCAAAAGTCATTCAGCGCGGCAGGATTCACCTTACGTAAAGTTCTAATGAAAACAAGACAAAGTTCCTTTCCGCATAAAAATAACGTCTTTGATGTCCACGCGAAGCGACCGAGAAAATATAAACTTTCTACGAAGGAATTTTTATGATTAAGTCTCGTCGGTTCGTAATTTGTTCCGAATAACATTTCGCATCATCAATAAAATATGTAGGTATTAACTTTACTGTTTTATCGTTTTGAAATTGGCCCTAGAATGTTGTTGCAGTGAGCTATGAAACTTTAATTTTATCATATCAACACCATTATTATTTTTTGTTTTTATTGTACGACGGGGAACCGTTTGGCCTTCATCTCACCTGGTTTTCAAGTTATGATAAGGCCGATGGTAGAAAGCGCTCTTCACGCGGAATCCTCAACAGTCTCAGGAACTGGCTATCATACGTCTAATGCAACAATTTAGAATTGTTGTTATGGCGACAGAATTAAGTAAGATGGTGGCAGCTAGCCGGGCGGACTTAAACAAAGTCCTACCACCAATCAAACCAAGCACAATATTGTACTCCCCTTGGGGATCGAACCCGGGACCTCTGGATCTGACACCAGTGGGCGAACCACTAGACCGCAGAGTCGGTTAAAAATATTATGAGAGTTATAAATTTTTAAACTATCACGATTATGAACACTAACAAAAATTCACGGGATATTTACCATGTTATCCGATATTTCGACGCAGTTGCATGCGCCATGATCATTGATACACTGACAACAACAAATCATGGTAAATATCCCGTTAATGTTAGTTATATTACGAGAGATGTTCATAAATATAATGTTTTTATCTTTGTGGTTCCATTCAAGGCTATTCGACAATCCAGATTAGCCCTGGATCTGAACAAGCAGTCAAATAATCAGTCAGTAACCTAATATTAATTGTGATACAGACTAATCTATATAAAAACTTAATTCAAACCGGGTCAGACGTTTGGCACGATGGTATGAAACCATTTTCCAAATTACTGTTATGTTTTTTGTACCATTAAATATCTACAGATCTACGAATCGAACCAATAAAGCATTGGTAATACTGTGAAGATAAAAAAAAAAACTATTAATGGACATTTAACTCAGAGCCATCTAGCCCCTAACTAAGCATAGCGTGTAATTTGGGAACTAGTTCATTATAATATTACAGGATATTCATATAACACAGCGCCATCTAGCCCCAAACTAAACATATCTATGACACAACAAACACAGAAAAACATCTATATTCATCACACAAATGTTTGTCCTGGGTGGGAATCGAACCCACAGCCTACAGCAAGGAAGGAAGAGTTACTACCGACTGAGCTGTGAAACTTGTTAAGATAAATAAATACAACCTTAGATACCAAAAAAACTAATTATTCGCATTTTAAGCCCTGACATATTAAGTTTGAGTTGCTATTTGTTTGTCGAGCAGTAATTGTATCTGTTGCTATCTTTTACTAGCATTGCATGTCAAAATATGCCACCACTTTTGCAGTACATAGTAAGGCGTGCGATATCCCTTGTTATTTTAATCAAAGCATACAACACCCAAACAAAGAACAAACACCTATGTTCCGGTGGGAATCGAAGCCACAACCAGAATGCAGAGCTACTACCAACTGAGGTATAGTCGTCGCCACGTAACTTGAACCTGCGCAGACGACGAGTTTCGGGTGTGATTGGAGGTATGAGGGGCGGATGCAAGCGCTTCAAGTAACCATAGTAACGCGGCGACGCACGCGCACTTAATAACTTTTCGACACCCGTCGCCCCCGCACGCTCCGCGTTGTCAATAAGTACAGTTGTAAAGTTTTGATTTTTGAGACATTCTCCTCCGCACATAATGTAATTTCAACTATTGTAATCGGAAGTTGAAAATGCCGCCACAGAGAAAGTAACCAAGTATTTAAAAGACAAGCAAGAAAAAATATTTTTAATGTCTACAATTTTATGAAACAAGAAAATAGTGGTCTTGATAAAACTGAAATAATCAGAAAGATCACGGCACGAGCGGAATAAGACTATGCATTCATAGACGAGGACCATTAAGTGATAGTGATTAATTTATACAATAATATTTTATAAATATAGTATCGTTTGATTTCGAAATAACTGTGATCTTAAATATCTTATTGTAAAGTAATTTCACGCATTTTTAGATCGTTTCCAGAGTTCCAGAAATTAAAAACAAATAAAAATATATACTTTTTTTATAGTACGACGGGGAAGCGCTTGGCCTTCATCTCACCTGGTAACAAGTTGAGATAAGGCCGAAGGTGGAGGCGCACTTCACCCGGAATCCTTAATAAACTGAGGAACTGGCTATCATACCTCTGAATGCCGGAACACAGCATTTTAAGTCACTCAATACTAATTGATACGTTTTGCCTTATCCATGCACAGTCGACGCCATTTTGGGTCTAGGCGAGGACTGTATGGGGCCTGTAGCTGATCCTACAATTAAAATTGAACTTACGTTCTGGGCAATATCCATCGGTGCAAGCATTGCCAGCTCGCGTCTCCTCGGCTTCCTCCACATGAGTACCAAGGCAGCAATGAACATCACGGTAACGGCGCCACCGATAGCTCCTAGGGTTGCACTCCACGCGTTGCCATTACCCGTCCACAAAGGAGACATTGCGCCACTATCCGCCAACGGAGCAATTCTCGCTTGCGGGCGCGGAACGACTTTTTCCATCAGGCTCCTGTCAGGCGGTGTCATGTATTTTCTCCAATCTATCTCATCTTCGTAATCCCGAGGCGCAAGCCACCGCCGGCCTGCCCACAGCTTATCTGTCAGATAACAAAATTAGCTACGTACAATAGCGATACATCGATCGGAAATTGTGTGGTATCAGGGAGTGGATAACATTGTGTACTGTGGAAAACGGAAAACTTTTGTTATCATTTTCTGTTTAGACGTGTTTGACATTCGTTTTGATCTCGATATCTTTTTTTTGTACAACTTGGAGACGGAACAAGCAAAAAGCCCACCTGATGTTAAGTGCATCTCTTTCCTATAAAAAAGCCTTACCGCATAGGTCATACGTCCATAAATAATATGGCCTACGCGGCACTGCATTGAGACATAAATGCGTTAAGCCTCACGTGCCTGTTATTTCACCGGCAACGCTACTCTTCTAACCGGAACACAGCAATGCTGATTGGCGGCCGAAATAGGTATAGTGGTAGTATTTCCCCGGACGAGCCCTTTTACAAGAAGCTCTACTACTCTTGCTTTCTTTGATCGTTAACTTGTTTGATGGGTAATTTTTAGGGTGTTCAACTGGAGATTGGCACTTCTGACGGTGCAAGCGTTCATTGACTACGGTAACTATTTACTATCTTGAATGTGGCGCATACAAAATTCTCCGCAGAACATTGCAAACAAAGTTTAGAACGGCAACAAAATTTTAAGCTTATTTTGGTTTCATTAAACCATCTTTATTTTTTTTTCATTAGGGATATTTGCCAAAAATGCAATTCTTTTCATATAAAACCACTAAATAAATACTAAACATAAGGACAACTAATAAAAAAAACACACCAAATATAAATAATCTCTGATGCACATGCGTCCCAGCAAAATAGCCATTTCAGAATTGGGTTCAGAAAAGATGTCAAGATCTGAAAAACATTTAATTCTTGATGATATAATTTAGGATCATCTCCTTAAAAATCTTAGCTGGTATGTGATTGATGGGTTTTGCCTATACCTTTCAGGGGCCATAACACGTCTTATAGCATTTCGTTTTGATCTAACGATACTATTGTCTCGTTTTTTTCTACACTGGATAGATAGTGACAAAAGTAATATCAAAACAAGAATGCTATAAGAGGTCGTGGTACCCCCCAGCCCCCTCAGCCCGGGGCGAGGGTAAAATGTTCCTAGGTTTTTATCCACCTTCGAGAGAATTGTGTCTCCCGATGGTGGATAAAAACAGAGGACAAAATTTGTATCCCCTCCCCGTGCTGAGGGGGCAGGTACCTATAAGATCGAGGCACTTTTAGAGTTCCATATAAATCTGTCCCCGGAATATCACGCAAACTTGATAGCTCGCTACTTATGAGGTAGGCTGTAGCTGTAACCCATCACATTATGCAGATGAGTATTGTGCGAACGTACGCACCAATAAATGTAGGTGACGCACAAGAAAGCTGTTTAGGAGCCATTTACACTTGGAGTAGGAACGTAACTGAATATTCACAAGCTATTAAAAAGCCTCATAGCTCAGTTGATAGTAGCTCTGCCTTCTTCGCTGTAGGCTGTGGGTTCGATTCCTAACCAGGACAAGCATTTGTGTGATGAGTATATATGTTTGTTCCGTGTTTGAGTGTTGTATCATACGAGTATAGTACGTATGTATTTACAAAAGTATTTAAGTATTCTATCCGTAATCTAGTTCCCATATTACAAGCTATGCATAGTTTGGGGCTAGATAGCGCTGTGTAAAATTAATGTCCTGCATTTATTTATTATTATTTTATTTATTCGAATTTCTTTGGTAGTCCAATTTTATCTAGGATCTACTTTGAAACGAAAATCGCCATATTCGCTTAAAGTGTGCATCACATAGAACTAAGATAGGTATACAATGAAATTTAATTGAATTGAGAAATAAAACCAGTCATAGCTGGATATCTAAAAATATGAATATACATACTTGGGCGGTCTTATCGCTGATAAGCGGTTCCTTCCAGACAATCTTTAGATGGCGATGATTTTATGGCTAAAGAGGTGGTTGGTGGTAAACAAATGAATATGGGTCTAACTAAAATATGCAAAAGCTATGCTACACATATACACATTATTTATATAATATTACATACCTACATACACTATATACCTTATACAATTCACATTATATAAACTTAATTTAGAATTTATTTGCCAGCACACTTAGCATCCAATGTTGAAAGCTCCAAATAAAATAGCAGAGAGTAGGTATACACAAGCAAAAGTAGAGCAAGGCATTAAACATAGAAGGCACCACAAAAATTAAGAAAAATAAAGCAACGACATCTTATCTGTAGCCTACAGAGAGCATAATGAAAGCGGTATACAGGGTGTAGCAAAAAATTGGCCTCTACAATGCCAACCATAAACAATCTTGGTGTCTTCAACTCAAGAGGGACAGTTTTCTTTTAGACAAGTGTGCTCTATCTTAGGTCACGTCTTTACTTATTTTTCAAGTATGTTGGTGGTTAAGGGCTTGGCTATCATCGATAAAATCAAAAAAACTAGGTATCTCTTTTTATAGCTACAACATTTTAATCTATGAATGGTATTGTTTTATTGTTTAGAAAAAAATATAGCATAAACAGACTTTGATGATGCACAGAGTTAAAAAATACGACATTTGTTACAAAAAAGGTGTTCTCAATCGACATTTTCCCACCAGAAATCCTTTTCCCAAAGTAGGTTACCACCATCAAATACTTACTTATGACAACCGTTTTTTAATAGAACGGTAGCTGCTAAGGGAAAGTGCTGCAAGTTAATGCATAACCAACAGACCTGATGTACTGTGTGAGCGGTCACAGCCAAACAGGAACCTCGTTCAAAGTTAGAATTATACCAGACATTGTGGTCGGCATTGAAAAGTTTAATTGGGTCAGAACAATAGTATCTGAGCTAACCGGACCGGATATTCGAATATAATTGTATATATAATACCTATGTTCAAAGGTATTTAGTTAAGCACGACACAAAATATTAATTTTGGGGTCGAGACCTTGAATCCGTGGGGAAACGGTGCCCTTTGAATGAGGCGAGATTAAAAGTATTAAAAGGTACAAGCGATTAGGACCCGTTACGTATTAATATGTATGATAACCGCGGTAGTTTAAAAAAAGTCAACAAACATTAACAAGCAAACATCCGTCCACAAACATTCTCTGTCTAACCAGGCATGTTTAATACCTTCATTTTCATTTCTTACAGCTGTTTTCCCAAAATTTCGTAAATAAATAATATAAAATATAGGCAATAAGAAATGATGGAAGAGAAAGTGAAAACGCAGCTTTATGTTTTACCTTGAGTAATTGCCACAGACATGTTTACTCGGTTGATATGAGCCTAGGACTTCAACCCATGGCAATGTTTGGTTAGAAGGCTTGTGAATACAAAATAAATCAACTACATCACTATTCGATTGTGTGAAATATGATATGGGCCAGAATAATATTGAGATGACGTCTGATGGAGGAGAATAGACGAAAAACACACAGCACCTTGGTGGTCGCAGCTTAAGAATATACCCCTCCAATTCAGCCCGTGGATGTCGTAATAGACGACTAAGCGATCTCACCAGAAGAAAGGAAGAAGCTTCCTTCTGTGAATTATCTACAACTTTACCGTGATCACCAATCTGCCTGGCAAGTGTGGTCATTATGGCAAAACCCTCCAGCTTTGGAGGAAGCTCTGTCCAGCAGTGGAAACTAATGGGCTGTTGGCTCTGTGTGTTTGTTTGACAGTTACATTTCACGGCTAAACGGCTGAACAGATCTGGATGAAATTTAGCATGGAAATAGATTGTATCCTGTTGAAGAACACAGACTACTTATATCCGGCTAGGTAAGCGGGAGAAGCCGCGGGCAAAAGGTAGTTTACAATTTTGTGTTCCAAAGTTATACCGCATAATATGTTATATTCAGACACATGGCATCCGAACCGAGTAGATAAATATATCTACCCGCACGTAACATATCGACACGAGAACCCATTAGCAAAAATAGCCTGTAACAAAAGCTTCCTCCACCCACGGCTTCACGGTAAAGGGTTAAAAACATAGCGAATACTCAGTCCGATTCGCCGATCTTCCTTAATATTCCGAAGGTATCGATTTATGCTTCGCTTTAGTCTTGTAAAAATAGATACTTAGACCTTGATACATATTTTTTTTAAACACATTTACCAGAATATATATGAAATACGTTTTTGTAGCTGGGCTCTTTATCTGGACTGGTTGTAAAGGGATATGAATTTCGATCTATCACTAAGAGTCCTGAGTCCCCAACTTTTTTTTTTTATATACTACTAGGAGACCTAGTAAGCAAGAAAGTAAGTAGCGCACCTGATGTTATGTGTACTCTTGCCTATGACAAAGCCTTACTGCATAGGTCAACATCCACAAAGAACATAGCCTACTCGGCACTGCATATCATATACTACATATGAAGAACGCAGCGTGTGTGTTTCACAGCACCCAATGAGTTAAACTCACCAGATTCTCAAACACACGGAAAGTTTACGGATAGGAAACATCACTTTTTATCGGATCCGACTTGGAATCCAATAGATTTCTACGCTATTCTCAAACCTTTTCTGAAAGTCTTCCTTTTTTAGGTTTTATATTTTCGGAATAGCGTTCTCGCAATCTCCATCGGAAGTTTTCGAATTCGATCCGCAAAGGCTTTCCGAATGTTTGAAAGAGCCATACTGATCCCAAAAGTTTTCAGAGCATCACGGATATTCAACAAGTAAACTATGATAGCATTCAATTTCAATCGGTATAATACTAATGTTTCTATAAGTTCATAACTATTTTACATACTTACACGTGAATATAGTAAACCTATTCTGTAGTATGTAAGTATATATGTGCTCAGGTAAAGGTACTTACCCATTAGACTGTCTCCGCCTGAATATGAGAATGTAGCACAATAGAAGCGCGATGGGCGGGCGGACGCGAGCGACTGTGTGACGACACTGCGAGCTTATCATTAGCGCTAGGGAAGTGCCCAAGGCTGGCTTATATCGGACTCGAGTAGGCACGACTCAGGCTAAAGTAGCAGTGTGCTGGCATTATTTGCCGAAAGACCGATTGGGGAAGCAGTTCTTCAGTTGTCTACCTTTTGTTTTAGTAATGTGTACGAGAATAACAGACCACGTCTAGGCGAGCGTAGTATCGGACGATCTCTAGGTAAATGGAGCGACAACCGTCGCACAGTGGCGGGTAGAGTGGATACAAAGATAAAGATAAAGATAAAGATAAAGATATTTTTATTTGCTCGAACATAATGTAACATAGATCTTTATTACAGTTGTTATCAATAAGTATCAATTATGCTCTGCCTTAAAGAGCATGCAAATTTTATATAAAAGTAAATTAAACATAATTGCATCAACAAGAGAATTAAAAATAAGCCAGTTTAAATGTTAATCAAAAATGTCATCAAATACAGCAATCAAAATAAAATCATATGAAATTAAGTGTCAAATGTCAAATTTATAATAATCACAGTTTGTCATCTAAAAAATCATTAATACTATAGTAACATTTGTGTAATAGAAACTTTTTAAGATTTGACCTAAATTGGGAGTCATTGAGCTCTTTTATTGGGAGTGGGATTTTATTGTATACAGTAGATGCCATACAGACTATACTTTTCTGCAGTAGTGTTGTATTGCTCTTATGAGTGTGAATTTTATGTGCATCCCGTCTATTTCTTTTGCCAAGATCTGTCATACGTGAAAAATATACAGGATTATATCTTACAAATAGTGAAACTTCAAGTACATAAAGTGATGGAAGTGTAAGTATCTTGTGCTTTCTGAAAAGTGGCTGGCAGCTATCAGTCACTTGTTTCTTAAACATGGCTCTCTCATGTTTCTCAAAAGGCTGACAATCTGACCCGGTGCACCTTGGGAGAGACCTATGTCCAGCGGTGGACTGCGAAAGGTTGATGATGATGTTGATGAACGCTTTATCAGGCTTGGGTATCTTATAATTTGTAAAAAAAATCTGCATAATGTCGGAGTCAGGCGTTAATGAGGCCATCAGAAACCACGTAAGTATTCTGCTAGGCAGGTGCTGCTGCTATCTGTTTAGGCAGGTTTACTTTCCTCGCACAAATCGTGTAGTATTGAACTGGATAGGGGTACGGCTTTGGTTTGACGCACGCGATTCCTCGAGACCGCGATTCGGAGTGCAGCGACATCCCTACTTGTTTACCGCCAGGGACCGTGATCACTGACTGTCGCTGTGTTATTGCGGCGTCATATAATAATACATTCGTACAATCACAGCTGGAAATAATGGCCTACATTGATCATTGTGCTTTTTCATCACGGCTTGTTGATTGACGGCCTTTTAAGGCTTCGGGAGTACAAAGGCGCATGGCACTACTAAATGTGATTGACGTGAAACAGTTTTCATGGTTTATTTAACTGTTTGGACACGGCGATTTTATCCCAGATTGTCTACCTACGAATTTATTTAATAGATAAACCTTAAGAGGAAATTCACCTTTTTTATCAGATAGTAATTCATAATTCATAATTTATTTATTGCGATAATGGGTTAGTAGATGGTGTTAGTAATTACTTAGTTCAGCCATTATCAGCGTATGTCGCATGCAATATTACAGTTTTATCAGCAAATAAATGTCATCAAATTAGAATTTAAAATGTCAATATCATATCAGTTCTTACCTATTTACCTATCTAAAAGAATTTACGTCAAATTAAATAAAAATCACTAAATGAAGTCCACACAGAAATACTTAAAATAATGTCAAAATAACATAATAATTACAATAAAAATGTCAAAAATGAAAAACAGTGAAAAATAATGTCCATAATAATCAATAATAATACAGTAGGTAAGTAATCAATTTTGAAGTCAAATCAGTTGTACGTCAATAATGTTCCGGTCATTTAGAAAATCATTTAATGTATAATAGGCCTTTTTGATTAAAATATTACTCAATTGATGTTTAAATTCATTCATATAGCTACTACCGTTAGTACCGAAGTATAAATTAGAAGGTAGGTAAATATTATCATAATGGTGAGGCATGGAACTCGTCGCCTTCGTCTGTTTTGCCGCACCTGTAAAATCTTGGAGTCTTCAATTGCAGAGCGGATATGATCCTTTCAGACTAGCATGCTCCATATTAGGCATCTTTTTTTCAAGTGAGCTGTTCTGTTGGTCAAACGCTATGACCAATAAAAAATATTCCTCGAATAAATAGGTTCATTCATAAAATGTTCATTTCATTCCAGTTGCCTGATGGTCCAACATTCACGCAAAAAGCCGGCCCACTCATTTCTCTAATTAGTAGGCAACTAATTAGGGAATGTTAAGCCAGCAAAGTAAGTTTTCTTACGTATGCTTCTTTCTTGTTACGTTGATATTGATAAATATTAGCTCGCCCCAAGTGAATAGACTGTCCTTCATACTAATGAACAGAATTAATACATCAGTAAACACATTGCTTTTTTATATTAAGTAGCGCTACGAGAATATTGACATTATACGGTAGGAGGGAAATTACTGATGAATTTACCCGACTGCCTCAGAAGGAGGGTTATATCCAGGGGACACGTGTCATGTAAGATGTAAGCATTTTTTATGTATGATATAGCGATTGACCAACGACTCTCTTAAAAAAAAAGTAAAGATGTGGCCTAAGATGGAGCACGCCTGTCTAAAAGGAACCTGTTCATTCTGGACTTGAATCCTCCAGGATTGTATTGGTGCGGAAAAACAGACGAGGGCAAGGAGTTGCATTTTTTTTTATCGGTGTTAATGATAAAAGTAATGAGGATAAGGAGTCAAATCGATGTGTTCGGCACAATGGAACATCTACAAGCTACGGGTGTTCATTTGCCGTACGCCTATTGTCCGGTGGTGGAAAGGGGAAGTCGAGTGCACACTCCCCAAAGTGGTATTTATAGATCACAGACCACCTGGCAACCCGCCGTTTGTTATCTTGGCTCTGCAAATTTGCCTTAACCGTAGAATTATCACCTATGAGTCTAGCAGCCTGACGCTCAAACAAATCCAGAGCTTCGAGCTGGTACTCGGCTGAGCCAGAAATGGCAACAGTAGGTACTCCATACTACATCGGACCTGAGCTTTAGCCAGGATACCTTCATAGCAGCAAATTTAGCGTTGTACTCAATATGGGAGCCCAAGGTTAACTTGAATAAAAGTTCAACACCTAAAGGCTCAGACTATTATTGAACTGGAGCGAAGAACTGCTTAGATACCTTCAAAGCAAGGTATGCCGCGTCAGATGGACACCTAATTTGGGACTCCGTGAGAAATAGGTAGCAGACGTGGCTTAGCAGTTTCGAGGTGGTTGTGGACTACATCGAGAGTAGAGTGGAACCCGCGTATGTTGACGAGGTGCACTTGGAGTGCAAGGATGTGCTTCCGTGGTTCAACGCATCAACTTCTTCAGTTTTTGTCCTGCTGAGTGGGAGGGCTTTACAGGTGGATAAGTCACTACTCTACAGAGTCAGGGAGAACGACGCGAGGCAACACCAAAGGGGTAACAGGAGATCGCCGGGACGCCATGACCCCTCGGGAGTGGTCATGGGACTATCATTCGGTCGCAAACCGGCACGATGGAGCACTCCAGGATTTTAAGTGAGGCAGCGTTGCAGCCTTTCAAGTGTGGCTGGCACGTTCTTGGGCCCCCTACAACCTGCGGTCGGCCAGCAGAGAACTGTGCTGCGGATCCCGATACCCTCTGCACCTAGTCTCCCGGTACAGCTTTTACGTACCTTATTATAAATTTCAAAAATAACTCTTATTTTTTACCTTACTTAGGTACATTAGGCACATAATTATTTATTGAATACTACCTCTACTTGCAAACCGTGGATATGCCCACGGTTTGCCGAACGTAAGTTTGGACTCTAACTACCCCATATAACTAGGGGGTAGTTAGAGTTTTGATCCCCATAGATATTGACATTTACAAAACTTCATCATAAGTGCCAGTGCTTAAGTCTTTCCAAGTTGGTTTACGAGTTAACTAGTTTACGATTTGAAGTTAATATACCTACTTAACTAAGGTAAAATAGGTAAGCTAACCGGTAGTGCCAGGGAAAATTTAATTTGTCATTACCTACTGGCGAAGGAGTGGTATCATGAGAAATGCTGTTTGACCCATGGCACTACTGGTCACGTGACAGTAAAATCGTTTTTTTTGTTTTACTTTTTTTGTTTGATACCATTTTATGACTAACGGCTAAACGGATCTTAATAAAATTAACTGAATGATATTAACCGCCTCTGTGGTCTAGTGGTTCAACCCACCGATTTCAGATCTAGAGGTTCGACTCCCATGGGGAGTATATTGTATTATATTATTGTGCTTGGTTTGGTTGGTGGTAGCTACCACCATCTTACCTAATTCTGTCGCCATAATAATAATTCTTAAAAATTGTTGTGTTCCGGCATTTAGAGGTAAGATAGCCAGTTCCTCCAGTTTGTTGAAGATTCCGGGTGAAGTGCGCCTCCACCTTCGGCCTTATCTCAACTTGTAACCAGGTGAGATGAAGGCCAAGAAGGCTTACCCGTCGTACTATATAAAAAAAAAGTCCGAACGTGGAAATGCACTTCACCCGGAATCCTCAGCATATTTAGGACCCTCTAAATGCCAGAACACAACAATTTAGAATTGTTGTTATTGCGATGGACTTAAGATGGTGGTAGCTAACCAGTCGGATTTAAACAAAGTCCTACCACCAACCAAACCAAGCACAATACTGTGCTCCCCTGGGGATCGAGCCCGGGACTCTGGATCGGTCACCAGTGGGCAAACCACTAGACCAGAGGCGGTTACATGTATTTCTTTCTTTTTACTTTTTTCTTTCCTTCACACACAGAGTCACAGAGTTCATTATTCTCGCGTCGTCGCCTGTTTCATCAAGTCACAGCAAGTTGAGCTTGACAGATGTGTCGATCTGTGTCGCGAGAACCTCGTTTGGAATGTTAAGTAGCAGAGAACAAATTCACTCGACCAAGGAATAGAAAAATCTCAGGACTTCATAATGAGGTGAAGTTGTACCTACTAAAACCACGAATAGAAAAATGGCTTAAAATAACCGTTTTGTTATCCAGTAGTCCACCCTCCAATAAAACCTAGCTTGTCGTACTTTCGAAATGGCACGTCAGATTCAAATTAAGCTTAGCAGGTATATACTCAGTTAGGAATAATCTCAGAACTTCAAAACAAAGGTGCTTCCAAAAAAAATGTTAGGTATACTTAATAATACAAATCAAAATATATGGTAGTTTTCCCATACAAACATTATTTTCCGAATATTGTGTTTTTGAAAAAGGCAAGCGTACCAAGATTATCTATATTAATTATTCTCTATTCCATTGTATACATGTTACAATATATAGAGTATGATGAATATATTATAATCTAGGTACATTAGAATCGGAAGAGCCAATTCGAGCGAGGCCTTCAGAGCTTTCCGAAATACCAAACCACCATTGAATGTTGAATTTTGGTACCAGCCTGTACCAAAATTCAACGATAAGCCGATAAGCGGACCAGCGGGTGGACATGCACGCGACTGCTTGAGAAAAAAAAACAACAAAAAAAAAACACGACACCCTAATCAGTTATTTTTAACTACCATGACCATAATTTTTCGAATATTTCAGTTTTTTTTTGTATAGCAACCTAATTGGCACCACAATCATTAAAAATCTCTGAATGCCTGTAGTTTTTTACAAATATCAATCACAATTATTATTTTCTCTAAAACTTTCAACAATTTTTACTTAAGTCCACTTTCACTGATCGTGGTGTAAAAAATATGTATGAACAGTGCTATGGCAAGTTTAAAAAAAAATGTCGCAACTTATAAATATTTCAAAATGGTCTAATACATTAGGAGCCACAAAACCTAATATTTATAACAAGAACCAGATTACATAAATAAAACAAACAATTTAAAATTTATTTTAATTTTATTTACAGTAAATGTAAATGTTTGCCATCGGCATTAATAGAGGCACGACATCGCCTTAAAAACGATCGTTTTATTCGTCGTGCATATCTTCTACCATTGATATGATCTGCAGCCCGAGTGATATTTTGACGGAGCTCATCCATTTTTGCAATGGGTTTTGAGTAGACCCTGTCTTTGAGACAAACCCAATAGAAGTCCAGGGGTTTAGACCGGGTGAACGGGGTGGCCATAAGATAGTATCAAGTCGTTCGATCCAACTCCCTGGATACTATTGGCTTAAGTATTTTCGCACAAGATGGGCATAGTGAGCTAGGCAACCACCATTTTGAAACCACATGTTTTGTAAATCACTTTTATGGGCACGTCTTTTAATGATTCTGGCAAGTCATTATATAAAAAGTTCAAATAACGATTGCCATCTAAGTTTCCTTATTACTCAAAGGGCCTAATCACTATTCCATTTAATATGCCCGTCCACAGGTTAACCTTGAATTGATATTGAGACTTGGCTTGTTTCATCAGGTGCTCCAGCTATGTAGGTTGTGATGATTTGAATAGCCATGTTTCTGGCAGGTTTTTACATCTGACCATAGAACCTTATCTAAGAATTGGGGATCTTCCCTGTGCTTTTGCAGTATTACACGGCAAAATGAGACCCGTAATGGACTCTCGCGTTAATAACGCCTGCATACGCCAGTAGTGATATGGGTGAAGCCGTTTTAGAATTCGATGTGCAGATCTTTTTGGGATTCCCGTAGCTGTTTCTATGGCATGTACCGAGGTAGTTAAATCATTTTATATTTCATTGATAACTTCTTCATCGCGTCCCAATCTAGGTCTTCCAGCGTTTTTCCTGTCAGATGGTAAACGACCCTCCGAAAACGCTTATTTTCTGTTCAATTTGCAGATCACTCCAGTCCAAAAAGCCAAGCCAAAAGTCGTTAGTACGAGAACAAGTTTCAAGAGTAGTAAAGCCCCTGAAAGGGCTCGTCCGGAGAATTACTAACACCATACTTATTTCAGCCGCCAAGCAGCATTGCTGTGTTTCGTCAGGCTTAACACCTTTATGCCTCAAGTTGACGGACGCAATGCAGTGCCGTGTAGGCTATGTTCTTTGTGGATGTGACCTATGCAGTAAGGCTTTGTCATAGGCAAGAGTGTACTTAACACCAGGTGCGCTACTTGCTTGTCCCGACTCCTAGTAGTATAAAAAAAAACAGCATCAATCGAATACGGAACGGTGCACAGGTGCACTAAACAAAGGAGCCGAGCGTACTGACAACTTACCGTTGAGAACATCTATTTCTCTACCTACCCTATTATTCAGCAACGAACATTAAGCATCTATCTCTCTCTAACGTATAATTTATATCTATCTCTCTTAGAAATAGTACTTTTTTTTGGCTAGTTTTCCTTATGTATTATACGTATATTTTTTAATGTTTTAGGGAAATACTAATAATGATAGATTTTTGTTTAAAACCTACAGGCATTCAGCGATTTTTAGGGATTGTGGTGGTTAGCAGTGCTACATAAGTTGCCGAAACAAAAAAAAAAAATTGTGGTCGTGGTACTTAAAAATAGCTTAGGGGTATAAATTTTCGAAATATTTCTTTTTTTTTTCCAAAACAAATTGAGTTTTTTTTTTCTTGTTTTTCTCGAACAATTACGTGTAGGTCCACCCGCTGGTACCCGCTTATCGTTGAATTTTGGGACAGGATATTTTATTACCGCCTCTGGGTCTAGTTGTTTGCCTACCGGTATCACACCCAGGGGTTCAATCTCCAGGGGGTAAAAATTTGCGCTTGGTTTGGTTGGTTTTGTTTATTTCCGCCTGGCTAGCTAGCTACCTACTACCATCTCGCCTAAGTCTGCCGTCATAACAACATTTCTAAATCGTTGTGCTCCGGCATTTAGATGTACTAAGATAGCCAGTTCCACAACTTATCATAACTTGCCACCAGAGGGCCTAGTGCGAGTTGCAATCGAAATTTACTCGATCCACGTTTGCTCACCGGGAATGGTGAATAGGTACTATTTTTCATACAAATTTCATACAAGTAGAAAACTCGCACTAGACACACAGGTGAGATGAAAGCGAAGCGCTACTCCGTCGTACAGTAAAACAATGAATAGAAGTTTAATTTTTGGGTCTACCCTCGATCCGGATTCTTAACTAGGCAAGGATGAGGTCTGCTACATAGCGAACCTTCCCAGAAAAAAGCCTATTACCTCTCTTTTAGTTGTAATACCTACATTATGATGTATGTATTATATTAGCTTCTACACCGCCATCCTTGAAAGCCTTTATCTTCTAGGTAGAATCGGAAATTTGCTTCCGTGACTGAGCCCCTGAGTGAGGCACTTCTTCGGGATTCTGAGGGTTTTATTTTTATGACAGGCTGTTTTAATTTTATGTGCCGGTTCTAAAATGTTATGGGATACCCCTTTCTTTACTTGATTTAAGGGGATACCTAACCTTACCATACCTACCATCCCTCACATGCCACTTGAACACAATCTCATGAACCCAGCCAGAAGAATCTGCGTACCCAGTCATATATATTTGTTTATCTTTATAATATGTACTAGCTTTTGCCCCCGGCTGCGGCCGCGTGTTGCGTACCAGGATAAAAGTAGCTTATGTTGTTCCCCATTGCATACACCATATCCATCCCAAATTTCATTTAGATCCGTCCAGCCGTGAAAAGGTAACAACAAACAAGCGGAGTTACTATCGAATTTACAATAACATTATGGATTTCATAGCGGTACTGAAGACACTCAATGTTTTTCCTCTACAAGAAAAATAATATGTTAGTCATGCCATCTATGAGCAATATACAATACTACTTACGTACAACAAAAAACAAAAACAGCAGCTGCAGACTGAAGCAAAAAAATGCGCTATTCGTTTAGTCAGTTTTCAGTAGATGGCGCCTTTCGCTGAATTTGCTTGCGGTCTCCTGAAACCAAAGATATAAATCCACGAGTTAGACACCTCCGTTTTAAGAAATTAACATCTCAATGCATTGATTATATACAAACGCAAAACATATGAGTACCTGGTAACTTCTACTTATTCATGAATTACTTTTATTTTGCTTGGATATATAACATTGAATATTGTTAATGCAACTTGAGCACCAATACCGAAACCAAATTGAGTGAACTTCAATTGCAACTTGCACTAGTCACTCTGGTGTCAAGTTATGATAAGGCCGAAGGTGGAAGCACACTTCACCCGGAATCCTCAATAGAGCAAGGAACTGGCTCTTACCTCTAAATGCTGTAATAAAGCGTAAAACAACAATTTAGAATTGTTGATATGCAGACAGATTTGGTAAGATGGTGGTAGCCTGCTAGGTAGACTTCAACAAAGTTCAAACACATAGTACATATTGTGTGATAAGTATTGTTTCTCAATGGTAACATTATAGCCCAAGCGGGGATTTCGGGATTTACTGAAGCGCGGCAGATTAATATACAGGGGGATACCTTGTACCCGGTTAAGTACCTCCACAAAACATGAGGCCCATATATAAGGCCGCTCGTGAAGGATACAGGATCAGATTAGTAAAAAAAAATAGACTATCAGAAATTCTCGAGCGCGTCAGATTAAGGTAGGGTGAGTTAATTACATCCTAAAAAGTGTATATTCCACTAATCTGACAATTTGAGAGTGACGTAAAAAAAGGGGAGGGCAACAAAGTTGTAAAAAAAAAACGTCATCTCGACATTCTCGAGCGTAGCTAAATTTATTTTTATTTTGAAGGAAATAATTCAAGAATAATGAAAAATATATAATCTGACGATTTCCGCAAGCCGAAATAACAAAAATTCGTCGATAAAGTTAAATGCGTGCAGCTGCGTGATGCCTACATTTCCTTCTCCGCGTTTCTATTCCTCTCTCACTCTTTCTCTATCTATTACTCTCTCACTCCGTCCCCACTCTGGTTTCTGTTGCCATGACCCATCACAGCTGATCATAAAGACTCGTTCGTGGCATACTGTTTACAACGTGTTTCCAAAGTTTTGTTTTTTTTGTTATTTTAATATTATTTGTGTGAATTAATCCATTCAAAAGTTATTGCGGTTTGAAAATTCCAAAAATAGTGTTCTATGAAACTTCTATCAGACTTTCGAGCTGGGAGAGCTCAAATGCATAGAAATATTATTTCTTTGAACTCAGCGAGCTCAAAATATCACATAAATTATATTTTGAGTTCAAAAATGTCATAAGTACAATTTCAAGCGCCCAGGAATGGAATTAGCGGGAAGTTGCAGGGATGGCCTTTAAAGTGAACCGCTTTTCTAATTTTTTTTTCGTCAGATCAGGCGAATCCCTCTAGATAATCGTCAGAT
Organism: Venusia cambrica; assembly: GCA_951394065.1. NCBI lineage: Eukaryota > Metazoa > Arthropoda > Insecta > Lepidoptera > Geometridae > Venusia > Venusia cambrica. The sequence goes on from OX596035.1 coordinate 9,964,763, forward strand.
TATGAGACAGTACGTTAAGAACATAAATATGAACCATATATATCTTAATCTGACGCGCTTGAGTATTTCAAAATGGCGATTTTTTTTTGCACATTATGAAAATGACCGCGAGTTTGCGTCCCATCGAAATCGTCAGATTAGTGAATGAGAGCTTTTTTTGGTGTACTTAACACTCCCTTAGAAAATCTGACGCGCTCGATATTTTTTTTTTTTTTTTCATTTTCAACCCTTAAATACAACCACCCGCATCATGCAAACGATCAGATTAACATACGTACATTATTAAAAATACGTAGGGCATTGATGCTATCAATATCTGATGCGCTCGAGGATGTCCATGCAACAGTTTTTTTTTTACATATTTAAACATCTATAGCCGCTTCCCCCACCGATGTAAAGGTATATATCATATAACATTTTTTTCTTCTTATTATCTAAGCTTTGCATCCCAATAGGTCTCTACGACGCTCGAGTAAATCCCCATTTAGCCTCGTGGGCTCCCCTACTATTATGTTTTGATAACATGCAACTATAATGTAAGACCGAGTAGGTCACAAAATTTAAAACTGATTTATTGACTATGAACCTAGGTATAGCATGATCGTAAAGAAAATCTTAAACTACAATCTGCTAGGTTCAGTTTATCAGCATACAAAAATTACATTGCATTTGCAGGTACTTTACTTACTAGCATTGGTACAAAGGGTCAGATAATTGTACCTGCTATAGGTACTAAGTAATCTTTATGTAAATTTCATATTGTTGTTCAACTATGAGCAATAATAACTCAGCAATAAATCATTGCAATATAACATACATGTTTATTTTTCATCCACAGATGTTAAATAGCTTATTGAAAAACACTTTGCGATTAATACAATGAATAGTACATAGCTACTTCAATATTTATTTACAACTACTAATAAAAAGGGTACTAACTTATTTTATTAACATAATTCAAGCTGCATCTTCTTTCTTTTGAAATGGAAATGTTTGTTTATATCTAGACACACCAAGAACAATGAAACCTGAAACAAAAAAAAACTTGTTTGAATGGGCTTGCATTCCATATAGGTAGGTACTATACAGTGGAAGGATCAATAACACATCAATTTGATTATTTATGTTACAAATATCACAGGAGAACATGTAAAAAGAAATCTTTGGAACTCTTTTTTCAGCATACTCCGGCACAAAAGTGTGTGAGATTAGGCAGAATGGATATAATCATAATATGGCAAAGAAAGATTAGATTTTTTTTACAGATGAATCTCAACCTTACAACCTTTCTCGAAACATTGATCAATATTTAACCTGCATTTTCAACAACTCTTTATTTTAGTTTTCAACTGTATACTATAGACCCAGGTACTGGAGAGTGATAATCAGCAGAGTACTCCGGGGCCTTATTGGGGAACTCTTGAGCAAAATTTCATGCTACAAATCACATGTATGTGGCTGAAAGTTGTCTGCCAGCCAAACAGTTGGTTTTATCAGGTAAGTACCTACCTACTTAGTTATCAGTAGGTAGGTAATTAGTCCTACTAGGAATTAAAAGGACTTAGAAATTATAATATCTACCTACAGGATCAGTGACCTGATCAAAGCTTGAATGAAATTTTGAGAAGTTACCGAAGGAAAGGCACGAAATGGTGTATTTTCCAGCGAATGTTTTGTTTTTGTAAGCAATGTTTGCGAGGTATCCGCCGATGCCGACGAGCCCAACTGAGCTAGTAATTCTACAAGCCAAGCAGTCGCGAGGCTTAGCTGCTACTTCTGTCATTTTGCTTGAATTTCACTTTGATTTTAAGTTTTTCGCTTTGGTTATTCTAAAATAAAATCTCTTGTTGATTGTTGTTGTTGTTGCGATTGCGAGGCAGCAGTGAGCGGTACGGTGTAGGTGAGAGACTATGCTATGGATGCGATGGTGAGTGGTGAGGGTATACCTATAGTAGACGACCTACGAATAATATACAGCCAGTAATTCGAATCCACTAAATTTCAATACAATTTTACACACTCATGACTAACAATTATTGGTTGTGCATTATTGGGTCATGCATTATCAACAGGTGCTGATAATGTACGGCCAATAATTGGAAGACACTTGTTTCTCATTGGCCAGGAGTTTTTCAAATCCTTGAGCCCTCATGGATCACTCATTACGAAGTAGAGAATCATGTCTCGTTTGTACTGTACTAGTTCCGCGGATCAGCGGGACCTCCTTTGCGAGTTCCTAGCTCCGCTTTTTTATGTACACACCCCAATGTCTCGCATAAGACCAGGCAGAGTCGGGGTTGGCCGTTTCGGTTTTGTCAATTGTTCGCTACGGAGGTAAGGGGGTCGTACAGGAATCCCGATTAAAGCACATCAACCGTAAATAATTATTATCTAGGTAAGGTACTCTGTGGAAATACTAGTAGTTCCCACCTAGTAGTTGCCCCGAACGGAGATCTCGTGATGGTCTAAGGAATATAGCCACGGAATTGTTTCTCAAAAAACTTTTTTAACAAAACCTACCCACCTTAAGCACCCGTTTTCTCAATCTTTATCTTCTCCCCTGAGTGTTCAAGGTTCTCTTGTTTGTAACTCTCATGAACTCGCTCTTAATCTTATATTGTGCTTGGTTTGGTTGGTGGTAGGACTTTGTTTGGGTCCGCCTGGCTAGCAACCACCATCTTGCCTAATTCTGTCGCCATAACAACAATTCTAAAATTGTTGTACTCCAGCATTTAGAGGTAAGATAGCCAGTTCTTCAGTTTGTTGAGGATTCCGGGTGAAGTGCGCCTCCAGCTTCGGCCTTATCTCAACTTGTAAACAGGTGAGATAAAGGCCAAACCTTCCCCATCGGCCAAGCCAGAATGAGAGCAATGCAACGACCGTACATCATAGTGGGTGAGCATATTAAAATAAGTGAATAAATCACCCCTTATTAACATGAAAAGGTTGATGTCTTTTTGAAAAGTTCTCTCAAATCGAAACCGTTACCCTAGTAGTCGTGGTTGAACCAAATTGGCAGCAGTTTTTTTCTGTGTGTAAACAAAGCATTAACTGTGAGCACAATTTGTCTGCCAAGCGTGGTGATTATGGCCAAACCTTGCCGTTGGAGGAAGTTATTTTCACATTGTGGTAGATAATAATATGCTATTTGTATGGGATATGCGCAGTCATACCCCTTGTATGACACCCGAAAATAAATTCTTGGTTGTTATCGACAGCTTTGGTTTGGCAACCCTATCGAGTGAATAACAAAATACATATAGACCAGTTTAAATGAGATTCCGAATACATCTTATCTTGCATCATCTGATGATAAACTTTTGCCCCTTTATCATAAAAACCACCCCTCATCATCATCATCATCATTTATATTTTAATATGCAGATACACTTTCAAATGACACCCCACAAGCCATAAATCTTCTTGTCACACCCAAAGAAATAGACTCAAAAACTGCCCTAATGTCAAAATATATATTTACAAAATATGATGTCAAAATATATATTCTCTGCATATTCAAACATTGTGCATTGAGCTTGTATCGGCAACTCTTCACTGCAAATGCATTGTATGAAGTCGCGGAATCTCGTACAGTACGAACGAGGCATGATTTTTTACTTCGTATTGAGCCACCAATGAACAATTGAGTGAAAAATGAGGGCTCAAGGATTTTAAAGACTCTCGGCCAATGAGAAGCAAGTGGCTTCCAATTATTGGCCGTACATTATCAGCACGTGTTGATAATGAACGACTCAAAAATACACAACCAATAATTGGAAGGCGTTGTTTCGAAATATTAGGTGGTAAAATTGTATTGAAATACAGTGTAAATAGGTAAATTAGTAAATAGGTTCCTAGCGTTTAGGCAGGCGTGATCCATCTTAGGCCACATCTTGCTCATACTTGTTTTACATGTAAGCTGGTGGTCAAAAGTTTGACCACCAGCTTACAATGAAAGAAAAAAAATGTGGATTCGAATTATTGGCTGTACATTATTGGTCGTGTAATGTTACCCATTCTAGTGACGAAAGGCAAAGAGGATGTAACGTCCATAAATAAAATAAAAATACTATGTGAATGCCACTCAAACTACAGACTGTTAACTTACCTACCTACCTACTTATTTTAAAAATATTTCGTTTATGCGAAGTGGTCGCGCAGCGAAAGAGCATTGTTTTTTTTGTGATGTTTAACTTATATAAAGAAATAATTACATTTTTGATTATGATTTGATTTTAAAAAAATGTTGGGAAGATGGATTGGATGCGGGCTACAAACCGCCAGAAACTTGTACTTTTTTTTTCACCCACACGCATTCAACTGCCTAAATGACGTGTGTGGGTCGTCAAAAAAAACTAAAATACTATTACCTACCTAGGGAGTAAGATAGCTAGATTGATAGATAGAAAATACTTTATTGCACTAATACCTAAATAAAAGTATCTACATGGGTGAACTTAATGCTACGGATATAGGTACATACACCTACATAAGATAACATAAAACTTAAGTACCTACTGAGGTCATTTATTTTAGGTTTCACTCATGAATTATTTTATTTTGGCATAAAAACAAAAATCCTAGTAATTTAAAATATAGACACGTCTGTTGTTCCATCGTCAGCTCTAAAGCCAGACTAGAGATTAGCAAACGTGAGGATGCAACACAAACGCCCAAGCAAACTTCTTTGATTTGTGTATGCCATTGCATGTGCCAAAAACAGACTCTCAACATCGGCTGCGGCGGGCGGCGTGGGGCGGCGGCGGCGCGCGGGAAGACAATCCAAGTCGGAAGGAAGTCGACACATACCGGCTATCCACACGTTTGTGTTGCTTTCGTCTGGTCTTGGCTTCCGAAACATGGTGCTTTTTGGTGCGGCATAATGTTACACTACAAGAGACGGGACTTCAGAAATTAGTTTGAATGAACTCACGAAAAGCCAAAACTATGTAGATGGTAGGTACACCAACTCATTACATTCTGATATATTCGATCAAAAGATTCTTAGGCAAAAGTGTACCTAGTTTTTGTAGATAGTACCTACTAAAAATAAAAATAGTAATAATGACGCCCAAATGAAAACTGCACATTTGCTTTTTTTGTAGGTACCTGCCATGACATTTTATAGTTCCAACATAACAAAAACATAATACAGAGTAGTTTAAATAATGTTAGTTTATTAGTCATAGATATGTTTAGTAGTAATAGGGTTGTTTTAAAAATATTAGTTAGGTACGAAAAAAAAAACTAAGACCACGACGACATGCAAACCAATAGGAGGAATAATATACTTACTCAAAGTGATAAGACCGCCCATTGTTCTAAAATTAGTCTTATTTTGGTAGCTCCAGATAGGAGTATCGGTACACTGGCGTGGACAAAACACTGAGGGCCTCTCCGCGAGTCCCTCTGAATCAGCAGAGGGCACAGTGTGATGAGGTATGGCGGACCCAGCAATGGGTTCGCCTTGGGTCGGTCCGGTACGGAGTGAGAGAAGAGCCTTTCGGATCCATTGCCATTTGGGTAAGGGCTCTGGCTGACCTCATGCGGATCTCGGGATGGGTGACAGCGCACGGTGGTATTTGCCGTCGCAAACCGCGATCAGATGAGGCGGGGCAGCTACAGGCGATATGCGGGGTGGGAGGCACTGGAAAAAGTTATAACAGACATCACAGAGCCCTCCTAAGCATCGAGGCCAGCCACCGAGGGTTTATGAGACGTCGGAGGCGCGACAAACTCACATAACCTCATTGGACCGTCAATGTGGTGAAGTATCTTGTAGAAGATTTCCACCTCGAAAAAAAAAAGGTTAGGTACGAGTGTGTAGTACCTGCATACCTACGAACCTAACCATTCCTTAGCCATAGTACATACATTATTAAAATGCCTTTAAGTTTATAGGTAATAGCCTAGTTTAGAACAATGCTATCATTATTTTTATGACTGCTAACAGGTTAGCCTTTCATTGTTTTTTTCAGGACCACACGCCATTGCACGCAAAGGATGGATATCGCTCCGCTTTTCAAAGTCAATAAACGAGGATAGCCTTTGGAACCCACCTATTATACAATTATGGAATATGTAAAGGTATCTTGTATGGTGGATGTCGTATGTGAAGGCAATCATACTTGTTATATTGGTGAAGGCTTTATATTTTTCGCGCTGCGATGTTGGAGTAGAGGTACGTACGTAAACTTCATAAATTACATCTGCGTCAATCCTGCCTGTCCTGATGGCTTTCACATATCCCATGACAGTACCTTTGTGTCTGTAATTATAGATACCTACGTCAAATTGGCATTGAAAATAAAATTGGAAACTTGCGGTCCTACAAAGTGGCGGTAGTTAAGTTAGCTTAGCGCGGCAGTCGTCTTTCACGTCTCAAACCGAACACGCGCTACACTACTAACGTACTGAACGATTTGTTTGTCAACACATCCTCTGTTTACTAATAATGAACTGCAAGTGTGCCAATTTATTGAGCAGCAAGTGTACAGTGAGCGTATGATATTGTTACAAAGAAAATGGAATAAACTGTAATGAGACTTAAAGTGCGGTAATTAGCTTTCATAAAGGCTTGGTACCTGATTGACTACAGAATTTGCTGATTTTTTTAGTTAACTCTGCGGTAAGTTTTATGTGTTCCTTTATTAAAATTATTTAATCAAATAGACCAATAGTAGTACCGTCAAATCTATACAGGGTGTCTCAAAGTTTACCGTCAAGCGCAAACTGTCACATGTTCATGACTATGATATAAAAAAAATAGTGGATTGTTCACAGGGACGAAAATAAACCATATTATCTATGAGATTATAGAATGGAGAATAAATTAGTTTTTATCCTTTCTATTGAAATACTAAATGTACTTTAGAATTATTTTTGTGACACACTCACTTAAAACCTATTTGACAACCTTTTTTCATCTTTTGTACCTACTGTGTCTTTCTGTACAACTGCAGAAGTCCCTGCAGTCAGTACCTACCTTATACCTATCTTGAAGCTTACTAGATTCCCATTGAGGATAAATAAAAGTATGACCTACCAACCGGGTAAATACCTATATTTTTGGATATCTAGAACACAACAACTTGTGTAAATACCTACCTATATATAGAATGAAGATAAGTAGGTAGGTAGGTACCTACTCCCGAAACGGGGGTGTACCCATGCGATTGTATTAGGTAGATGTTGTTTGTAGGTAGGTATATATTCTCAGTTGTCAATTAGTCATGCTCAATTGCCTATGCATCATCATTGTCTCAGAACTGAGGGGATCAGGGGAGACCCTATTACCAACAACTAGGTAGAAACTTGTGATCATCTTCACATGTTTTTTTACTGAATTCTTCAAATGCGCCATCTAGCCCAATAATCAAAGCTCGTAATAATGACAGCTAGATTTCATACCCATTCTTTTTAACCGACTTCAAAAAAAGGAGGAGTATCTCAATTCGTCGGATACTCTTTTTTTTATGTACGTTCCCCGATTACTCAAAGACGCCTGGACCGATTTCGAAAATTATTTTTTGTTTGAAAGGGTATAATATATTTTACAGGTAGTATACTTTACAGGTGGTTCCATTGTCATCAGGTCAGGATCTGATAATGGAATCCTGGAGAAATCGAGGGAAATCTTCAAATATTAGGTATATTTACTTAACTATACTTGAAGTGATTTGGGTATTTAGGGTCGGTTTACTTCCTAGGTTTATCCCATCGTCATCAGGTCAGAATCTGATGACGGGATCCTGGAAAAATCGAGGGAACTCTTCAAATATTATAGTCACACTTGAAGTGATTTGGGTGTATTTATTCCTGAGCTCGATATAAACTCATAGCGAAACAAGTAGTAGATATGTATCAGGTATTTTCAACTTGGCTCAACAGACATGACAAGCATGAGTTCATGAAACAATAAAGTTGTCGAATATGCGTTTTTCCAATTGATCACCATATTATCTAGTTTAGCAGTAGATACGAATTTATTGCACGAGTAGATACAACTTCCTTAGTTTTTTTTCAATTCTACGTCAGCTAAGCATTTGGCCTTTATCTTAACTAAAGTCATGTTATGATAAATCCGAAGACTTCAACCGGAATCCTCAAACAGTCTGATGAACTGGCTATCTTACCTCTAAATGCCGGAACAACAATCCTAATTGATTTTCAATTCTAATCTTACCTAATTAAGATGGTGGTTGCTAGCCAGGCGGGCATTAGATAAGCCTTAGGTACCACCAATCAAAACCGAGCAATAATTTGTACCCCCTTGGGATCAAACCCGGGACCTATGGGTTTGATACCAATGGGTGTACCACTAGACCACCGAGGTGGTAGTGATATGCGTGCGTCACTGGAGCCGAACCGTCTAGTCACAGCTAGTATCTGCTAGTGGAAAACTGCACGTGTGTTTTGATAACGTATGTATGTTGCTTTATTTATTTTATTGTATTCGGAGAACAAACAGTTTATAACTTATAACCATTTAAGTGTCCTCGCATATAAAAAGCTAAGAAAGACTGCCTGCTTGCAGAGAAGTGTAGATACAGTTACCATCTTGTTGCTAGTTACAAAGAAATAAACAAAGAAGACTTATGAAATTACTAACAATTAACAAAAACAAATCAAGACAGGAACTGATAGATGAGGAGAAAAAAACATACGATACAAAAAAAAGAGAAAATAATATTAACTAATAACAAAATTATGTCAGTAGTTTGTTAACTGTGAGTTTGAGTACTTACCTAATGACCAACTCAAAGAGATAACTACATATAGTTTTAAACTTTCGTTCGTCGCGTGAATGGAGACAATTTGTATAGCGTGCTAGGTACCCACCCATATTCACGATTGTACAATTAAAGATTTTCAAATAAAAAAAAAATGAATATTCTCGTGCCCACTCGCGCTGCACAGCTGCTCACCCCAGTTCTAGTATTACACTTTGATAGGTATGTCAAGCTACAAAGTTGGTTACTTTTTATGTAGCGGCTTTTTATGACCCCAATCCCCCTATAATCCCCCTATCATCCCAATGCTTAGCAAATATCTATCCCACAGTTTTCCCGACTACGATCAATGGATTGGATCATTGCTCCCACCAGTTAATACGCAAAAACTAGTTTCCTAGGCTTACCCGTAGGTAAGTAGTAACCTACTAAAGCTAAAAAAAATATTTTCATATAGCCTTCGCGGTTTAGAGGAACATTCTCCCGTGAACCATAGAATGGTGCGGAATGGTCCGTTTGACAACTGCAGAAGTTTTCCCTACTAGCTTCAGTAGGTGGTTTTTCAAAAAGGGCGTTTTGACATTCTCTAAGGGCCGGCAACACGCAAGTAGTACTACTGATATTGCAATCGTCCATAGGCGACTGGAACCGCATTCTATCAAGAATGCCTGTTTGCCACCTTTGTGTTAAAAAAAACATTTTGCCTTTACACTGACAAGACTTATAAAAGAAATTACTTTCTTACTATCATACTTTGCCTGCCTAGCCTACAGATTACTTTTAAGAAATAGTACCTAAATTCTTGTTCAACAAGTTATTAAAATTTTAGATTAACATTTTATACACGTTCTAGGCATTTAGTGGTAAGATAGCCAGTTCCTCAATTTATTGAGGATTCCGGGTGAAGTGCGCTTCCATCCGGCCTTATCATATAACATGAAAAATTTGGTGAGATGAAGACCAAGTACATTATTTTAAACTAACGGTGCAATTTTCTGGTGACACATATATCATATTATGGTATGTTTTTATTCAACATTATCTTACCATAATTACTAACCCAAGGTAATTTTTCAAATTCTTTTGCCATTTAACGTGGGCTTGCAACCAGTGCTCTTTCAGTTTTTAGTGTCTTAGGTACCTACGCGCGATTTACAGTTTTTGGAAAATGGTACACATCGTGCATTCAAAAACGTGAACTTACATACAGGCTGCATCTCTATAGTAACAATGGTTTTTCTATGGATGAGTAACAACGAAATTTTTGAAATGTAATGCAAGAAAAAAAAAATACAGAACGTGAATTTCACACAGCCCCATCTAGCCTCACTATGATACAACACCCAAACACAGAACAAACATCTATATTAATCACACAAATATTTCTCCTGGGTGGGCATCGAACCTTCAGCCTACAGAGCAGAAGGCAGAGTTACTACCAACTAAGCTGTGAGGCTTGTTATCTTATTATTGTTATTTTGGTTTTCTTTTTACCAACATTTTCCATGTTAATGGTAAGGTAATGTAAAAGGTAAAAAGAAAACCACAAGAATCATAAGAAAACCAAAAGTTCGTATCTGTCGTAGAGCGTACTACGTGATACGACGGATATCACCGGTTCTACAGGCCCAATTTTTACAACGAACAGAATAACTCATAATATATCTAAAATGGCGAGCTTGCATCACGTCATGTCCATTATCCACAAATGACTCTATTCATTTGTGGATAATTCTCCTCCAAAACGCCAGGTATTTTCCATAATCACCAAATTTGGCAGATAAATTGGTGATGGCAATGAAAGTTTAAGGAGTAGTAGAAGCCCCTTGTGAAAGGGCTCGTCCGGAGAATTACTACCACCATACCTGTTTCGGCCGCCAAGCAACGTTGCTGTATTCCGGTTTGAAGGGTATGGTTGCCGGTGAAATTACGGGCACGCGAGGCTTAACACCTTTTTGCCTCAAGTTGATCATCGCATTGCAGTGCCGTGAAGGCTTTCTTTGAGAATGTGAGACATTGTTATAGGCAAGAGATGCACTTAACACCAGGTCGGCTACTTGCTTGTCCCGTCTCCTAGTTAAAAGAAAGTGTTAAATAATATTACTACAGGACATTAATTTCACTCAGTGTAAAGGTACCTATTTAGCATAAAACACATGGGAACTACTGTTTTTTTCTGGTGAGATCGCTCAGTCGAAATTCACTTATATATCGCCCCTACATAATAAATGGAAGCTTCTAACGGCATTTATAAATTCATATTCATGCTATGTTGTGTTAGCTATGTTAAAGAAATATCCCCTGTAATATGCAATTGCTTTTGCAGTTGACGAATAACTTCCAGCGTAACTTGAGCCTACGAAAAAAATGTTGGGTTGACTTATTAAGTTGTGGCTTCATGTGGGCCCTATCACCTTACGATCATACCAAGTTGAAGTATAGTCTGCGCGATTTTCCTTGAGTGTTGTCTGCTAGCAACGAAAAGCATGAAACTCTATCAAAAAGTCAATTAAGCTAATTAATTCAGGCGTTATTTTGCGGAGATCCATATTAAAAGATAAAATCTGAAAACAGAAAAAATATTTACGTACCAAATCCGCCAAATCTCTGTGAAACCAAATCTCTTTTTAACCGCCTCTGTGGTCTAGTGGTTCAACCCACCCGATTTCAGATCCAGAGGTCCCGGGTTCGATCCCCATGTGGAGTACAATATATTGTGCTTGGTTTGGTTGGTGGTAGGATTTTGTTTAAGTCCGCCTGGCTAGCTACCGCCATCTTACCTAATTCTGTCGCCATAATAACAATTCTTAAAAAAATGTTGTGTTCCGGCATTCAGAGGTAAGATAGCCTCCATCTTAGGCCTTATCTCAACTTGTTACCAGGTGAGACGAAGGCCAAGCGCTTCCTCGTCGTACAATAAATAATAAAAAAAAACTATCAAATCATTAATATTTTTTCACAGAGATTTGGCGGATGTCGTGAAATGATGGCGGAAAAGTAAATTTGGCATTTACAAACTCTTTGGGCGATTGCCTACTTACAAATAACATTTGTGAGCAAATTACAGGCGTTACTTTACATTATGTCACCAAGTACAATGACACAAGCGATGCGTGCACGCATCGCTAAGTGAGTAAAAGCAATGGTCAACACAATGCTTGTAGGTCAGCGTAACGTTGCTTTTGTCGTGACTCTACCTATTTTTATGTAGGTGTTGTTTTTGTATCTGACTAGGTATTCTAAGTATGTATTGTATGTTTAATTTATCATTCTTTATTTGATTTGTAAGCATAGATCTTTGTTGCTATATATTTTTTTCCATACGGCGTAGAAGGCCCGTCCTTCATCTGGTTACAAGTTGAAATAAGGTGAACTTCACCCGTATTCCTCAACAGTCTGAGGAACTGGCTATCTTACCGCTCAAAGTTGGAACACATCAACTTATTAATTTGTAGCTAGCCAGGCGGACCTAAACAAAGTCCTACCAAACAACCAAATCAAGCACAATATTATATCCCCGTGGGAATCGAACCTCTGGATCTGATATCGGTGGTTGAGCCACTAGACCACGAACTGAACGAACAACTTATTTAACAAATACCCACAATTTTACTTCACTTTTCTTTAATAACGTTAAATAGGTATTCTAAAGGTCAGGTAGTAATAATTCGCTTGTCATATCATGTCACAAATAAACACAACTCTGATTGGTAACCATTAAGTATCATGCATTTTTTTCAGGAAAAAATGTATTATGTATAAACACATGTATATGTATTATTATGTGTATGAGAAGGTACTTCTATCTCAGATATATCTGAGATAAACCAGGCAAAATAATGTCGACTAACATATTTAAAAGTTCTACGAACCGCTGGGTAGCTTTTGTACAAGATTAAACCACGGAAACGTCTTGTATGTTTAACGGAAATTACATACAGAGCGATCTCAAAGTGTTTACTGAAAATAAGACTTCATGCAAGCGGAAAAAAAAAATCAAGTGAAAGCGTTTATTTTTTTGGATGGCATTACATCAGGATTTCATTATGTATTCCACTGGGCCTCTGAGGATGTGCGTGAGTGCACAGCTAATCGACACCGATTACGTAGGCAGGTACTAAGTACCAACATCTTACTCATCAGCACATTACCCAATAATAGTCATCACTAAGGCATAGACTAAGGCGTCCCAAAGAGTACAATGGAAGGATTTGATACAACACCTAGCATACACAATACTACCTAGTATTGTATGTATAGTTAGGACTACCATCAGCACGATGATGGGGTAATGACTTGCGCAAGGGAGCTACTGGCAAAAACTGTTGGGGAAAACCGAAAGATCATTTTTATATTATTGTATGACGGGGAAGCGCTTGGCCTGCATCTCACCTGGTTACAAGTTGAGATAAGGCTGAAGTTGGAGGCGCACTTCGGAATCCTCAACAAACTGAGGAACTGGCTATCTTACCTCTGAATGCCGGAGCACAACATTTTTTTTATTTATTGTTATCATGGTGACATAATTAGGTTAGATGGTGGTAGCTAGCCAGACGGACTTAAACATAATCCTACCACCAACCAACAAAATCCTTCCATCAACCTTCATTCACCGACGTTCATGAACAAAACTGGCTGTTTATAATGATGATTAAGATGACAGCTGGAAAAAGGCCTGCCTATCCTCTAGTAAGCTCTTAGTCACCTCTTACGACGTGGATAGGGAAGGATCTATCTTATTTACCGGGGACGCGACGCCAAGGTTTACTAGCGTCGCTCAATCGAAATTCGATTTAAAATTTTATTGGATCACGAAACGAGTCTGAGTTTTGAGAGGAAAGCTTGCCCGCAATCCAATCGTGATTGGACTTCTTAGGGTCCTTCAGAGGCTTTGAGGACTTGCGTGTTTGTTGAAAGTAAAATATTTTGCTCAATCAGATGTCTGGGAAATTGCAAATAATTTTCCTTGGGAAATTGCGGATAGCTTATAAGATTTGTTTTCTTCTTTGTGTGGGCTGTAATAAGAACAACCGTGTATAATTTAGCCGATTTGTGTTTGATCCAGGTCCTCGTTGAGTTGATCTTAGCATCTCAATTCTAAAGATCCTATCTAATATGTCGTTGTGTGTATGTGTTTATGTGACTATGTGCGTAAATGGACTAAAAAATGGCTGGAGCTATTCGGGAGAGATTTCGTAGGCAATTTTTATTTTTTGAAAAATAATAAGGGATCCGCAACAAAAATAAAACCCATGAAATCCAAAGAGATCAATGAAAGGCGGGGACGAAATCCCGAAAGTTCCACTTTTGTACATAAATTTACGTTATATTATAGAAAAATATTGTAAATTTTGATACATGCCATGAAATTGGGCATGTGCTGAATCAAAGTTTGGACGTGCCTCTGACTAGCCCCTGGTAAAGTAGGTGATCTGCATAAAATTTATACGATTATTATGATACATTATTATATTTATATTTAGTATTATCATTATTATTCTGTGATTATCTTTAATGATTGTTACTGGTTCTGACCGTTTTAATTAAAGTAAAATAAAAATAAATAAGATCAACGCTCTGAATAGTGATCAAAGATTATTCCTCGAAGGGGAAAAAGTCGTAAGTCTGTTACTTGTTTAGTTACTATTATTATTATAAAAATATATTTGTATCGCCCGTTAATTCAGACGTTGTAGGATATATAGTGTTAAAGCAAAGTGTTCCGGTAAATAGGAAAAACCAGAAGGAAAATGTTCATTAGAAGTCAGCGAAATTGCGAGACTCACACGGAAATGGGAAAGCTTTGAGGATAATTGCGTCGTTACACCAGCGAGTTTGAACGGCAAGTGATCGAGTGCTCAGAGCAACAGCCAGCGGCAACCTTTTTAAATACAACTTTTGGTTGGTACGGAAAATCTTTGTAAGTTTAATTGGAAAAGTTTTAACTTACCAACATTTTTTCATTCCATTCAAGACAGACAAAAGCTTCATGCTCTCGGATACTAATTAGGGCAGCAGCTTTTACAGGTACTGTTGTGTGTGTTTTTTTATTTTATTTCTATAAAATACATTTTATTATATGCAATTCAGCTAACTATGTATAAAGGAATCGGTCAGATTACCTAAGGACCGTTATAAACGGCCTATAGTAACTCAACTGTTCCAGACGAGTACCCAGAAGCGTGCCCAAGACACTGGCAGCATTGCCACGCTGAATATGCTATGCTAATAATTTTGTTCGGGAAACATACAGATACATATCATACACAAAATAATCATCCTTCTACACCGATTCCTACACTGTTAGTGCCATCCGCCTCTGGAACTCACTGTCTGTGGATATTCGCACTGCTCTTTCTTTGCATTTTCAAATCTAAAATTTTATTACATCTTTTTTTAGAAAATCAAAATTTACAAAATTGAGCTATTTATTTATGTAATATATTATGTATTTGTACGTCTATGTATTATAAGTAATTTAATCGTATATAAGGTATTTAATCATTTTATTTTATTTATTAATATATATATATTTTTATTGTAGGTAATAAGTAAGTAATATTAAGTATTAGTAATAAATTATTACATAATTTTCTCCCGTTTGTTAAGTAGCTCTACCATCCACTCCATACTACACAAGAAAATAAATTAGGGGTTAGCTTTTGACCTATAGGTTCATCTAGCTCCGACCGAGCTTTCCCAAGAGTGCTCCGATGGAACACAGCGAATAGTTTGGCGCCAGACTTCGGCAGTATGTTAAGTTAAGTTAGGTAGTCCAGGGATGTTAGCCAGGGAACCTTTACAGGTCACCACAAGAGTAATCATTCAGCCGCAACTGCCAGAGATTCCGTTGCCCGAGTTAGACTACTTTGAGGTAGCAGGTACAACAACCGCAAAGGTACATCGCCTTATGCAAATAGGAGATTATAGCTCAGGCACGTAATTTTAATAAGGTTTAGTATATTTAGGTTCCAAAAATAGGCTCCTAATTCATATTACGTGCCTGATTATTTAGGAATAAAAGTGTTATCACATTTTCGATATGTTATAAGCCAGATAATAGCAAAGATTATATAATCCGGTTGATATAAAATAATATTCGATGGTATAATCTTTCTTTACAATTACTTAGTTTAGTGGATTATCGGCCGTGGGCTGATCAGTTTCTTGGTGAAGTTTTATTTTAAGACTTGAGGTAAGACATTTTATATGCTGTAAATAAGGTAGCCATTTGACTCTAAGAAAAATCTATAGTAGGATTTTACTTAGTTAGTTAGTCTGATTTTGACCTTGATACTATATTATTGATAAGATATTAGTAATCAATCCTTATTTATTTATTTATCTTTGCCTTATTTATAATAGGGAAGCTATAACATAAGGGCCTGTACGAACGGTCTATAGGTAGCTTAACAGATGCAAACCAGTTTCAGAAAGAGCGTATACACTGTATTGTCACGCTGAATAGCAATACTAATTTGCAAGGCTTTTAAAAAACCCAGCCCCCACGAACACAAGGTCTCAACCCCTTATGGCTCTATAATGCTTTTAATAGGCTCTAATTTGAGTACAATAATAATGTTATTCATTGATTTTATTCATAGGTCAATAAAAAAAATACAGTAAAAATTTGGTTATAAAATTACAATATCAATTGAACTGATAATGTTAGATAACAATGATTATGACAGTATGATAATACTGAAAGCATCCATTTTGTCACAAAACGATTCAATAATGTGACGATAAATATAATTGTTATCGTATTTTGTTAAGATATAAAGATACATAGATAAAATATTTTATTGTACATCAAAGATAAACAAGAAGGTCTAACGGACTAGGGTCTCGTGGTTACACCAGATTGTCACACTGGTGTGACTATTAGGAATTTATTTCACTAGTGGTCACACTACATCGCAAAGAGTCGCCCTTATCTCTGAAAGCGATCTCTTCAAGCACGACCTCTGGATGGGCAGCGGGCGTTGATCTATTGAGACGTCATGGTTTCTACTAAGTAAATATAATAATTTACCTCTCAATTTGCTTTATCATTCTCCTGACCTTATTCCACGCTAGGTGGGTTCGGCATGACATCTTCTCTTCTACTCACTATGGTCTAGTGATTTACCCATCGGTATCAGACCCTGAGATTTGACCCCGGTTTGATCCCTAGGGGGTACCTTTGCGCTTGGTTTGGATGGTGGCAGGACTTTATTTAAGCCAGCACTGCTAGCTACCGCCATTTACTTAAGTCTGTCGTCATACCAACCGTTTTAAATTTTTATACAGTTCCTCAGTCTGTTGAGGCTTACGGGTGCAAATCGCTTTCACCTACGGCCTTATCATATCACTTGAAACCAGGAGAGATGAAGGGCAATCCCAACAATGACATATAACTCCCATCAGCTGTCAGCTCTGCATCCACTTCTTCATTTATCTTTTTTTTACATTGCTACTCTATTGTTTTATTAATAACTGTTCGTTTCTATAGGTGAAGCAGCCATGGCCGACACCATGGCTAAAGAATCCAGCAGCGCTACCATGGAAATGGGCACGAGTGATCAGGTAAGCTTAACCTTTATACATGGGTATATATTAATATTTTGTGTTAGCTTCCATAACTCAGTAGTACCTAAGTTTGATGATGTAAAATTTTCAGATAGGTATATTTCTGGAATAAATTTAAGGTTTCGATAGGTCTTTGCGCGTTACCCTACCAAACACCCAGCCACCAAGAGCTCGATATACCCAGCTTTTTTCAGCGTTCCCTCTAGACCGCGATCGCCATATTTTTAAAGAACCTCCACGTATTTCGTTTAGTTGAGGTGCAGTTATAGTTGTGTAACGCCATGGATCATGTTATTTAGTTAAACAACAATGCAAGATCCATCTTGTACGTTTAATATTTAGCTGCTTAGGCTAAATTACCATTTGGCAAGGTTCTTAACTTATTAATTCAATTATAAATTCAAGAGCGCGATGCTTAAACAGTGAAAATGTTGAGATGCGGGTGAGGTCCAGTAGCGATTCATCTCATAATCTGACACCAGTTTTGAACCAACCATTTTCTCGTGTCATGTGAATCGGATACTGCAACTGTAGCAGTTAACAAAGGAAAAGTTTTGTATGTTGCAGAATTTATAACCGATCTCTACTAACATTGGTATATCGAACAACCGCCTCTGTGGTCTAGTGGTTCAACCCACCGATTTAAGATCCAGAGGTCCCGGGTTCGATCCCCATGGGGAGTACAACATATTGTGCTTGGTTTGGTTGGTGGTAGGACTTTATTTAAGTACGCCTGGCTAGCTACCACCATCTTACCTAAGTCTGTCGTCATAATAACAATTCTAAAATTGTTGTGTTCCGGCATTTATAGGTAAGATAGCCAGTTCCTCAATTCCGGGTGAAATGTGTCTCCACCTTTGGCCTTATTTCAACTTGTAACCAGGTGAGATGAAGGCCAAGTACTTACCAGTCGTTCAAAAAATAAAAAATAAAGGTATATGCTAGGTAAGTACCTAGTATGTACGGATAGGTAGGGCATAGAAAGATTTCCTCTGAGCAGCTCTTGCGAGAAAGTACCTCCTACAGAATCCGCCTTACAGAATATCGCAGCCAAATAGCACAATATCCATATAGTACTGTGTTACTGCAGATAAAGGTCACGCAGAGCTCCTTTTAAATAGTCGGCAACGCGCGAGTGATGCTTTTGTTGTTGCAAGCGTCCATAGATAGGTCCGTAGTAGCCTGTTTGCCCAATGGGGCATACTACTTACTGAGGAGTAAGTAGTATTAAAAACATGTAAAAGTAGTAACAAGCCTCATAGCTCAGTTGGTAGTAACTCTGCCTTCTGCGCTGTAGGTTTCGACAAACATTTGTGTGATGAATATAGATGTTTGTTCTGTGTTTGGGTGTTATATCATATGGTACATATGTATTAAAACATACATAATAAAGTATATACGTATTCCATCCGTAATCTAGTTCCCATATTACAAGCTTTGCTTAGTTTGGGGCTAGATGGCGCTGTGTGAAATTAAAGTCCTAGAATATTTATTATTTATTTATAGTGAAGCTTCTGTGGGTAGATTTTGCTGCATTGCATTACAATAGCTAAGTGGTAAACCTGTGGCATATCTAGCATATCTCAATTAATTTAATTGAAAGGTAATTACTTACTTGCGTTTTTTATAGGTAGGAACGAACTATGAAGGTACTCGACGTATAAAATCCTCGGTCACGGTTCGCTCCGATCTCCTTTCGGGGCTATTTAGGGCTGTCACTTAGACATAACACCTACTTTTCACATAAGTATGGTTCGGACTTTCTACGAAAGAAGTCTCTCGGTGGCTTTACTTTTACCACTGTACTGTACTGGTATACAGTGGAAATCATTGCCCGTCTTTTAGAATCTTACATTTCGGAGCCATAAAAGTATGTGACGAAAAAATTTATCTGTAGCATTTAATTTTACATTGAAAGAACTCTAATAAAGGTAGCCAAGCACTTGACTATTCACATTAAATACAATATTGTATGTATTTTAGCGTTGGTTAACAATGTAAGCTAAGCTAAGTTTTCTTTGAAAAGACTTTAAAGCCGGTACCGGTTCCGTTTCATAGCACAACTGTCGAACAGATATGAACGGACAAAGATAAACCTGATAACCCTGAGTAATGCTCGCGGTTAAACTTCTAATCAAGGTGCCATGTTTTTGAGTTCACTCGAACCGCGTTCAGAAGATTGCCAGCTGAAGCTGTGTGTATCTGTGGACCTATCTTTGTTAATATTACAAGGTACCTTATTTTTGTGATTCATTGACGTTTTTTACAAACATAACATTGACCGCTTGCCGGTTATCAGTCGAGCGTATCATTTAGTATTGAACACAAGTGAGTGAAGTGTTATGAGATTAGAGATAGTGTTCTGGCTGTGTCTGTTGTGCATTATTCGGATTGAAGCCAAGAGCTTACATTTAAAATAATATATATTTCCAAGCTCTATCGTGGTTCGTGATACAGGTAAATACGTCTTTTTTATTCAACTATAGGAGAACAAAGATCATAGCCTACACAGCACTGCATTACGCCCGACAACTTGAGGCATAAAGTTATGACGTGCCTGTAATTTCACCGGCGCGATCATATCCTTCAAACCTGAACACAGCAATGCTGCTTGGCGTCTGAAATAGGTATAGTGGTAGTACTTCCCCGGACGAGCCCTTTCACAATGGGCTCTACTACTCTTTAGACTCTTCACCTTCATAGTACAGTGAATAGGTTCTTTCTTGCCAAGAGTTCTTCATCCTAGCCCATACCTTCACTTGTGTCCAAGTAAGTTGTTAATCGAACGCTTGTCCGTCATCATACCTATGAAAAACCTATTTATACAGAAGATATTCTGTGTGAGATCTAAAAGGCCCCGTGTGGGGGAAATAATCAGACGGCAGCCACTAATCCTAATTTCCGTAAGCCACCGTCTCAATTTATCTTCGTAAATATTTTCCTTGTCTTTCTTCAGTACGTGTATATTATTACGGAAAATGATGATTTTTTTATTATGTGGATCATTGTTTGGAATAAGTCACTACCCACCTCATTTCACGAGTACTATATATCATCATATTTATAATATAATATTACAGGACATTAAATTTACCCAGCGCCATCTTACCCCAAGCTAAGCATAGCTTGTAATATGGGAACTAGATTACGGATTATTATATTATAGATATGATACTAATGTTTTTAAACATTTATTCAATAAAAAGTACAATTAAACTAACTATGTACAAAGGAATCAGTCAGATTACCTAAGGACCGTTACAAACGGCCTATAGGTAACTCAACTGTTCCAGACTGATATGATACTTATATAGTATTTTTTTGTAAATACATACTTATCATACAATAAAACACCCAAACACGGAACAAACATCTATATTCATCACACAAATGTTTGTCCATTTTTTTTTCGGACAGATGAGATGGTTTGCAGAATGCTATTGGTTACCTAATACCTGTTTTCCTCAAATCAAATAATTGTTAAATATTTATATCAATTAGCTAAAATAAAACTTTGGAGCCCTTTTTAAGCTTTATGTGCGCGTGGAGAAGTGTGAAATTTTGCATTTATACGGAGGAGACCATTATGAAAAAAGCTATTTTTATGAATGAGACGTAAATCTTGTGAAACTGTTCAAATTTCATCGATAGAAAAATATACGTCTATCGATCGTTTATCATCCTAGTTATTCGTTCACTAATTGAATACTGAACAAATTATGCTACGGAATCAATAAAAATAATAATCATAAATATCACAGGAAATTAATTTCACACAGCGCCATCTAGCCCCAAACCAAGCAAAGCTATATTATGGACAGAGTACTTAAATAAATGTTTGTTGTAAAAACATATGAACCATATCTATTATAAAAACACCAAACACAGAACAAACATGCCGCCACTATATTCATCACACAAATGTTTGTCCTGGGTGGGAATCGAACCCACAGCCTATTTGTTTATATCACGACGATGTGAATGATGACGGGTGAACCTTAACTTGTTACCGAGACCTTGATTTATGACGATTACCTTGATGCGAGATGAAGGCCGATTTAGGCCAAGAGCCTAAAGCCGGAACTCAACATTTTTTTTCAGAATTTCTATTATGGCGACATAATTAGGTAAGATGGTGGTAGCTAGCCAGGCAGACTTAAACAAAGTCCTACCACCAACCAAACCAAGCACAAGATTCTACTCCCTGGGGATCGAACCCGGGACCTCTGGATCTGAAATCGGTGGGTTGAACCACTAAACCACAGAGGCGGCAGAGGCTACAACGCAGAAGGCAGAGCTCTACCAACTGAGCTATGAGGCTAGTTAAATGACAAATAAATCGTTTTTTATAGGTCCTAGTGCCCAAGAAGAGCAACACCAAGTATATATTAGCCGGATTTCTAGCAATGCTGGCCGCTGTGACCGTCGCTATTTTCCTAGTGGTGTTCCTATCCGGGAACGAGGGGGGAGTTGCTGAGCCCATAGTCTCCACGACGGAGGGCACGACCATTGTGCATCCAACCGTCACAGCGCCTATAGTCGCCACGACGACGACAACGACAGTTGCTCCAACAGTCACTGCGCCTATAGTCGCCACAACGACAACCCAGGCACCAATCGACCCGTCGCCACTGGTGCCACTGGACCTTGGAGAGATTATAAATGGAACGTTCTCCCCAAATTCGTTTAACGCTACATGGACCTCAGGTACGGAATAAAAATTGATTTCAAAAGACGATAGCTAATTATTCATGATTATTTTATTATTTAAAATATAATTATGTTTTAAAAACTAAAAAGAAAACCGACTTCAATTAAGAATATGATACAATTACGTTTACCTGGATGACGTATTTTTTACAATTATATTGATGAGAGATGGACGGACAGACAGACAGACGCGTGATCCTATATGGTGTCCGTTTTTTCCTTACCTTTGATGTAATTCACCCAAATCGCTTGAAGTGTGCCTATAATGTTTGAAGAGTTCCCTCGATTTCTCTAGGACCCCAGCCTAACATTCACCTGTGAAGTATACTCTAAACACATTTTTTTTTCTAAATCGGTCCAGGCGTCTTCGAGTAATTGTTAACAAACAAACAAATCAAAGGTTCCGACGAATTGAAAACCTCCTCCTTTTTTTGAAAGTTGTTTAAAAATAACGGCTTACGTTTAAATATGGTGCTACAAGAGTCCATAGGCTACGGTAACCACACCATCAGGTAGGCTGTAAGCAGGTTTGCTATCTTAATTGTATGAAAAAAGTGTTTTTGACAATTTGAATTCGTCATTTATTTATTAACATCGCTACTAACTAATATCAGCTATTAAAGCGAGGGTTGAAGGTTCGTAAAATTTTAAGGTACTGTAATACAAATTGTTGTTGTGTTTACACTTGAAAGGAAAGTAGTCAGTCAGCATTTTAATACCTAATTTGTGACTATGTGGTAGCATAAAAGTGGTTTAATATACCTATATATTTATAATTGTCATATTACTAGCTTTAATTTGATACCCATAGTGATGGCATAGAATATTTTTTTGTTCCCCCATATAAAAATAATATAGCCTATGTCATTCTCACAATTCAGACGAGTCAAATGACACATTACCTACAAACCAAATTTCATCAAGCCGCTTAGGCTGCAGAGTGGAAGCTAGAAAACCCATACTTACATACTGTCGAAAAACATAACCCTGCTTCTGAGCACGCCTTACTGTGTACGAAAATAGTGGCATAATTTGTCATGCGATGCTAGTAGAAAATAGCAACATATAGGTATTACTAGTGGTTCTGCAATAACAGTAGACCTCGCGAGCCCTTATAACCATGCAAAATAACCAATGCTTTCCTCTTTCACTTTTCCTTTTAGACTTTTGAGCAATAGGGGTAGGATTTAGCGATGACTCGCGTTTCCTTGGTCAGAAGAGATCGAACCCGGTGTCTACGGATTTGTCTTGCAAAGGCGGAGAGGACTGCGTAATCTGATTAGTAAACGTAGATTATACATTTTTCAAATATTTGAAAAAAAAAACAATTCAAATCCTACAGCAAACTTCTTCCAAACTTCCACCCCCCTTTTTCACAACATCTTGTGTAGAATTAAAACCTTAGTGGGTCTTTCAAATTTAATTGAAATCCGTTAATAAATAACGCTCCAGCAAACTTCCCTCCTCGCCCCCCCCCCTATTTCCCCCCCAATGAAAAATCGCGATCGATAAAAAAAAAAAAAACAAAGAACATGTGTGCCTATTTTCATCAAAATCGGTTGAAAAATGCGACCTGTAGGCGAGAACAAACCGACAGCGGACAAAAGCATTTTTGGCCAATCTCGAAACTGAGACACATCGCTCGCTTCGCTCGCTCGGTCAATTACTGCTTATCAAACAATTAGCAACACGACCTTGATAGACAACGAGTAACAACGAAATCAACTGCTCCGGCGCGTTTTGGCGGAGTTGTTGGTAAGACGCATTCGGACGTATACTATTGTGCGAAATCCTTTGCTTTTTTTATCTAAGTCCGTATAACATTTAGTGTTAGTGTAAAAATGAAGGGAAGGCAGATGAATTGTAGTAAAACTACAAACATTTCTTGATATCTCAGTATCAACAATGGCAGTAGCTACATACCCTGCAGTTGTACAAAGACATAATCACCTACAGAAATGTGGAATCATTTCTTTACGCAAGCCTTTAATTGCAGGAAGCGACGTGTTGTTCAGGAGCGTGAATGGAGACTTGGTCTTGTACGACATTGACATTGATGACACCACACCACTCATTAGAAACACTTCAGAGGTATGTATTTATTGTTTTCTTTACAAAGAGAGTCGAGAGTTTTCAGAGAAAATTTATTTACAAATTCGTAATTTGTAATTCCCATTCGTCCTATATTGCATGGCGCATGTTCAAAAGGCACCATTCTAGCTTGAGGAAATCGGATGGCTGGACTAGCAGTAACCCAAGCCGTTTCCGGAAAACGGTCAGCTCTACAAGTAAGGCCCCAATGTAGCCAATATCTTAGGCAGACACGGAATTTATTGATATGCCTTTTGGGTAGCTCATTCTGAGCTGTAGAAGACCTCATCTTTGCCTGTGCAAGCTTCTGTACTAACCTTTTAAACAAAAAAACTATCATTCACGCTGGAAGACCAAAACATGTGTAGGCCATCTAGAGCTGGGTAAAAAGACAAAAATAAATAAAAAAAATAAAGGCGTTTATTCACACAACACAGATGACAATATTTATATATAAATACAAGCAATTGTAACTGGTTCATGTTGTTGGTGAAAAAGTAAGAGCTCAGCAACGCACATAAGCACAACCCAAAGGGTTTATGCACGGTTTTTTAATGTACTATGGGGAAGCACTTGGCCTTCATCTCACCTGGTTACACGTTGAGATAAGGCCGAAGGTGGAGGCGCACTTCACCAGGAATCCTCAACAAACTGATGAAATGGCTATCTTACCTCTAAATGCCGGAACACAACATTTTTTAAAGAATTGTTATTATGGCGATAGAATTAGGTAAGCGTAAGGAGGCTCCTGTGTTCGGCACACGGATAAGTGTGCCACAAATGGGTAAATTATTCGATTAAATTTACTTACACTATTTGGGTATATCTAATAGATGATGTCAAATATACGTCAAAAAGCCATCATTATTATCTTCAGCCACTCAGTGCCCATTTATTTATGCCTCTCCCACCTCTTTATGCGCGACGATCGGTTGCTGACCCATCCACTGGTAACCCGCATGCCTCTTAATGTCATCCGCCCTTTTTGAGGACGTCCTCTGGGCCTTCTGTTCACCCAAGGTCTCCATTCAATCAGTTTTCTCACCCAGTGACTTCTATCCAGTCTAGCTAAATCTCCTGCCCAACTCCACTACATAAACTACAGCGAACGCTGAACGAAATTAGTGGAGTTGGGCAGTTATTGATTTATTTATGGGCTTGCAACTTGAATACAAGCTACTTGCAAACCATGGGCATGTGCCAAATGTAAATTTGGCCGTGCCACTGACTACCCCTAGTAGGTGATCCTCAAAAGATCCACGCTCCAAGTGATAAGAAGCGGAGAAAGTCGTGAGTCTGTAACTAGTAGTACTTATATAATCCTTATTGCGATGTATATGTAAGTCAGGTAAGGGTTGGCTTGATTACCAAGTCTACAACCCGACTAACACAATAGATTCGCTCAAAGGTTGTGCGTTTATTTTTATGTAAAGAAATTATATTTGTACGCACTCCCTGTTCCTAAATCAAATGTTTACTCGCAAGGTATTTATGACGTGAAACATTTTATTGGAGGGTTTTGAAATTCTGATCCGCAACCTTTTTGTGTGACGAAAAGAGGTGGGGCATTACTTTTAAGTGGAGATAATTGATCGAGAGAGCGAAGCGAACGAGATCCCCGAGTTAAGTTGGGAAATTTGGCACCGTATGTATGTACCTATGTGGCAATGTTTGTGACGGCATAACTCTCGAACGCGTTATCCGATGTTCATGAAATAGAGATAACGTATAAACGTAAATATACATTTATTATCGCGGGGGATTTTTGATAACTGGGGTAGTTTTAGCGATATAAGGGTGGAAAGAAATACACTATTTCGCCCTTACCTTTTGTACGGTCGATTCCACCGTTTCAATTTTTTTAATTATTAGAGCTATTTCACCTATACTGATAAATAAATTTTAAATATAATTTTAAATTTAATATAAGTATTTTTTTAAACTAGGGTAGTTTTCGAGAAATACAATTGTTAAGTGAGACTTTCAAGATCTATGTGTTGTGGGTATCATTTGAAAGAGTAATCGACTGCACATTTTAAAAATGTTTTTTTTTTAGTTTTGAGAGCAATTTTCAAAATGACGTAAACCTTTGTTTCATGTTAGTAAGGATATTACAGTAGCAACGAGAGAGAGAGAGCGAGAGAGAGAACTCAACAACTCGGGTGAATAAAGAGAGTTTAAGAAAAAAGTGCTTAAGTAAGGTGAGAAAGGTGTAATGAAAGCACACTTATATCGTTTGGTAATTACGTTCTATATGAGAAATAATCTTCGTCACAAACCAGACATCTCGAGATATAATCTCCGTGGTTAAATACCTAAGACAAATCAGACATCAAGACATCTCAGTTTGGGGCGAACTACTCGTTAAAATGTTTCCCTGTAAAGAAAATGTTTCACTTCTATCTTGTTACTTTGTAACATACCTTTAATTACTTTACTTTTGAAGCAAGGCTGCTTTATTTGGAACTAAACTTCCAAAACAGCGCATTGCAGGGAAGCTACTGAGAAATGCATGAAAACGTCTCGCTACTGTCGAGGAACTGACTCCACATTATCAATTCATTCCTGAAACAAAGCGATCATTTCGTATTCATCATACCTACGCGAGATGACATAAAATGTTTCTGGTACGTGTGTATACTTACACATCTCATTTCACACAGAATATGACTTATTTCATGGTACAGCTGCTACGCGGTCGCTGACTATAGGCCTCGTGAATTAGTTCAAAGACGCACAACGAGCTAATTGTATTGAATGTATTTTGGGAAGGGCTAACAGAATCATAATAGCCCCTTTTAAAATATTCCGTTACTATCAACTCAACATGAGTGATGGAATGCTTTGCATTTGTTTAGTATGTTTGTTCCCCGATTACTCGAAGATGCCTGGACCGATTTGGAAATTTCGTTTTTGTTTGAAGGGTCTTCTTCCCAGGTGGTCCCATCGTCATGGTCAGGATCTGATGATGGGATCCTGGAAAAATCGAGATGGAACACTTCAGGCACACTTAAAGCGATTTGGGTATTATGGGGTGGTTTTATCGCAGTTCCTTCATTCCTAAATACCTTCATTGAAGTCGGTTTTATTTTTAGTTCTTAAACGTATTTACATGGATTAATTCTCTTTACAGTTACTACAACAATCGACAAGAGTGACTCAGCTGTCCTCTGATGGCAACTTTGTTGTTCTTTCCTACAACGTTATTCCAGTAAGTTATATAAATAAAAACAACCAGCCAAGTTTGGGTTCGACATGCACACTATGGGTATCCGACCGACATTTTAAGGATTTTTTAATTTGTGCTGGAGCCTTCTTGTGGGTCCCATTTAAACTTGGCCGGTATGATTTTTTGCTGTACAAATGGATAAAATAAACAACGTTTTACTTGAATGTTGTTTGTTTTATCGATTTGTATGTTTTTTTTATATTGATATGTATATTGGTGTTTTTTGTACGACACAGTGACCGAACAAGTAAGCTGCCCCCTGATGTTAAGTGGAACTCTTGTCAAACAAAGCCTTACTGCGAAGGTCATATCTACAAAGAACATGACCTACGCTGCATTGCATTGCGCCCGTCAGCTTGAGGTGTAAAAGCCTCGTGTGCCCGTAAATTCACCGGCTGACAGTACATTATTTGAAGAAATAAGTAAACATCAAACTCAAGTTTACAATAAATTATTTACACCGCCAGTATTGTAAAGGATTCATAATAAATACCATGTAATACATAGAGATATCTGCAGCTGTGCAATCATCTGCCACTCACACCAAGTACAATGTGTTAATTATGGCTAACGAGAACGAGTCTTTTTGTTATTAAATTGAAATAAAGGTATTTTTTTTTCTCTAATGAAATTGGAATTAAAAATCTGCTCGGATAATCCCTGTAAGGTTTAATAACGTAAAGTATGAATGACACGGCTGTTAAACAACCTTCACGAAGAAAAAGTGCTGAGTATTTTTATGAGATAAGTCCGCTAACAACAAGCCTATGATTGTTGTCTTTGCTTTATAGCATAAAATTTTCTGCGAATTTTCCCTTTTTACTTACCCAACTAGAAGCATCCTATGTCCTGATAGCGTAGTAGTAGCATAGTAAGTCGTGAAAAGGTGCAAACAACACAAACTCTCAAATTTATTGGAGTATGCCATAAGCCACGGAGAAAATTTTGTTCACTTGACAGATTGTGAAAAACTGTCGTTGGGTTGATAGAGGCGCTGGATGGAACCTGCCCCCTCAGCACGGGGCGGGGATAAAAATTTTGTCCTCTGTTTTCGACCTTCGAGATAATTTTTTCTCCCGATGGTGGATAAAAACAGGATATTTTTTTATCCCCTCCCCATGCTGAGGGGGCTGGTAGTAATTTATACCACATTTGACAAGCCTCACAGCTCAGTTGGTAGAAGCTCTACCTTCTGCGCTGTAGGTTGTGGGTTCGATTCCCATCCAACATTTATGTTATTAATGTTAGTTCGGTGTTTGGGTTTTGTATTGTATGATAAGTATGTATATACACAAAAAAGTACACAAGCGTTTTATCCGTAATCTAGTTCCCATACAAGCTTTGCTTAGTTTGGGGCTAAAGTGGGATGTGTGAAATTGATGTCCTGAATTAAAAAAATAAAGTAATAACTTTAAACCTTTCCACAGAATAACTAATAGGACTAACGGCCATACTGAACATTGTCTGTTATCGTAATTTAAAATTTCTCCTTGGTAGCACCAATAAAGCTTTCGTTGCAATGGTTTCTTCGTTTCCAGGTCTACAGACATAGTTTCCTCGGCCGCTACGCAGTCGTAAACCTCGTGAGTGGTAATGAGACCCAAATTATTCCACCGATTCAAGGAGAGAACATAGAACCGTATCTTCAGAACTTTGTATGGGGTCCTATCGGAAATGCCTTCGCGTACGTCTTCCAAAACAATATTTTCTACAAGCCCTCATTGGCTGAAGAACTGGTGCAGATTACTACCACTGGAGAGTCGGACGTGATTTATCATGGGATCCCTGATTGGGTTTATGAAGGTACTTACTGTTTTTGTGAACTGCTTTAAAACAAAACCTCGTAAAGGTCTACCTGGCTAGCGATGTGTCCTGCCAAAGACCGGCGCCAAACGGTGCCTTGTTCCGTCAGTGCAGATCCTTGCTCTGACCTTGACTCTGACCTCAAAAAATAATTGACTTTTACTACTCACCACATGTGAAAGACTCTATTGTTGATGCTTTGAGTATTGGATGAATAGGTATTCATTATTGGTTCAATAATATACAAGCATAATATAACACAAATAGAAGATACACATGCATGTCATCAATTAAATTATAATATATTTAACAAGCCTCATTTGGTATTAACTCTTCTTTCTTCTGCGCTATAGGTTGTGGGTTCGATTCCCAGGACAAACATTTGTGCATTTGTGTGATGAATATAGATGTTTGTTCTGTGTTTGGGAGTTGTATTGTATGATAAGTATGTATATACAAAAAAAAACGTATTTTATCCCTAATCCAGTTCTCATATTACGCTATGCATAGTTTGGGGCTAGATGGCGCTATGTGAAATTAATGTCCTGTAATATTAAAATTTTACGTATATGGAAATTTCACTTTCAAAACTAATGTTGGTTCCCTGGGAGATCCGGAACAAAGGTTCTGTATGTGAGTAAAACCCGTATTTAAAATGTATTTAGAAATATTTTTTCAGAGGAAATATTCGGGTCCAACAGCGCTTTATGGTTCTCAAAGAACGGTTCTATGCTAGCGTATGCCACCTTCAACGACACCGATGTACGAGTCATGAGGGTTCCGCACTACGGCGTTCCTGGATCCCTCAGCTACCAGTACACGAAGCATCATGAGATAAGATACCCTAAGGTAAACCCAAATTCAAATGATTTATCTCTCTTTATTCAATAAAATGTACAAATAAACTATGTATACAAAGGAATCAGTCAGACTACCTGGACCGTTACAAACGGCCTATAGGTAACTCAACTGTTCCAGACCAGTACTAGACGGAAATGTGCTAATGACACTGGCTGCATTGCCACGCTGAATAGCTGTGATAATTCGCTGGCCTAAATAGGAGCCTGCCCTTGGGTCACGTTTCGCCTCAATCAAAAGCCTCGCAAGATTTTATTTATTTCACTGATGTTGTTATCAGGTGTTGTGTGGGTAAACGTTTAAAATATAAGCCCTGATCACATCAATAGTGCACTAGGAGGCGCAATAAACTTAATAGCCATTTAAAAATACTGAATTAAAACTTACAATAACAGAATAATATTTTTATGAGTTATAAATAAAGTTACACTTTACTTTCATATACATTATTAGTCGATGTATGATTTTTTATTAATATTCAGGATATCTACACGATGATCTAAATACTAAATATAAATATTCAGATGTGCACCGCTATAACTTGAAATCAGCTATCAGAGCCTAGATCCCTATCTTTATAGTAAAGATAATAATGATTAATTTAATGTTCATAAAAAAAACTTATATGTTTGTACTGCATATTATACATTTTTAAAAAAGAATGGAGTATTCATTTCTTAAAACTTTTGGATAGGTACGTAAAAAGATTATAGGTTATAAAGTCAATTAAGTAATTCTAATTTTCGCTTAGATATTCAAACCGAACATTAATTGACCGAGCGAGCGCAGCGTCTCAGTCAACAAATTTTTTGTCCTTGTTTTTTTTTTTGATTGCGATTTTTGATCGTTTGGAAAATAGGGGAGGGTGGGGGAAGGGGGAAGTTTGCAGTAGCGTTATTTGTCAATGGATTTTTTACAATTAAATTTGGAAGACACACTAAGTATTTAATTCTACACAAGTTCGTTCGTTAAAAAAAAACTAAAAGTGGGAGTTGAGGGAGAAAAGGGGAGAAGTTTGCTGTTGGATTTCATTTTTTTTTTAATGTTTACCTACGTATACCAATCCAATTAGGCAGTCCTCTCCGCCTTTGCGAGACGAACTCATAGACGCCTAAAGCTTATACCTCTTTTTGGTCAAAAGTATAAAGAAAAGTGAAAGAGGAAAGCATCGGTTATTGTATGGTTATAAGAGCTCGCGAGCTGTTCATACAGAACTCCTAGTAAAACTTATACCTATGTATATTTATGAGTTAATGGTAACTATACCATTGACCTACGAAAGTTCACTTCATCATAGACATATTAGTCAGCTCATAAATACCTAGGTATATACAATTTTAGTAGTTATTCTTTTTATTTTGACATAACTAGCTTCTGACACACAATCACACACGCGCGCACACAGACACACACACACACCCTAGTTTTATTTTATTTTATCTTAAACTTCATTTTTGAAACTACTGTAATGGAGCGAGACCTCCTAACTCAGGTATTTTTTTGCTTAAAAGGAGGTCTCAATCACATGTAATATATACTTATAGAAGTTAAAAAAATAAACAAATTGTATTTGTATTTGACCGGCGTCTCGCCTACGTAATAATACCTGGATAAGTAGCCAATGTTCTACCTGGTCCAGAACAATGTCTATGAAACTATTATTAATATGAAACTAATATTAATTTATACAGCTCCTAAAGTTTTGGCATAACAATCATCCAAATATCCAAAATAAAACTCTCCAATCAAAGTTCCGCTTCCATAACATTAGTGTGATCATGGTACCTAGAGTTTGATTTCTGTAAAATCCCTGTACCTTGAAATACCTAATCAATTGATGTACTTATTTATCTCGTAAAACGTAGTTCTGACCGGAAACACACACGACATGAACACGCCTCTCCCCAAATTAATTACTCGTGTCGACGATAAGAGACAACTTTTAATGAATGAAGTTACTGGTTAACTAGATATTGTCTGCGACAAACTCAATTTATTTAGTTAATTACACCACTTTACTTTGTGCTGAGCGTTGTTTGAGTTTACTTAATATTCATTGCGAAGCCTGAAGACTTATTTGTGGATCAGATGAGAGTCATAAAATACAGAATGATTTATTTGCAGAATGTTCCAGCCGGTCTTGGACCGAATGGTCTGTTACGTGATGATGGTTAGCGGCCCGACGGAATGACTCTTGTCCCTTGGGAAATGGGTAGGCCTTTGGTGTGGGACGCTACCTGCGTTGACAACTTAGCGCCATCTCATCTGCCTGGGACATCAGTTAGGGCTGGTGCGGCGGCTGATTCGGCCGAGGATCACAAAAGGCGCAAATATAGTGGTCTCGACAGAGCTTACCTATTTGAGCCTTTTGGGGTCGAGACCTTGGGTCCGTGAGGCGCCGGTACCCTCCGTGCTTTCAAAAATCTTGCGAGGCTTTTGCTTGAGGCGACACGTGACCCAAGAATGGCTCTTATTTAGGCCAGCAAATCAGCATAGCTATTCAGCGTGGCAATGCAGCCAGTGTCTTGGGCACGCTTCCGTCTGGTACTGGTCTGGAACAGTTGAGTTACCTATAGGCCATTTGTAACGGTCCTCAGGTAATCTGACTGATTTATTTGTAATAGTTTAATTGTACATTTTATTTGCAGAATTGAACTGAACCATATGAGTAAACTATAAGCGTGCTCCAGGTTTGGGTAATTCTTTAGTTGTTTAGTTTAGTTGTTTAATTTAAAATGTTGTATTTATCTGAGTATGGACTATAAAAAATACCAGTACCAATACCAGTTCAGCAAGTCCTTTCTCTTGCTAATTTCATCAGAGATGTGGAGTGCACATTCGTTCTCACTGGGAACTTCGACTGACTATTATATCAGTGTATTTTTTGCGGCCCAACACGGTGTTTTATCAGTGAACAAGAATAGGATGTTATATATGATATATTAGCAGACACCACACAGTAACAATTGTTCAAAGTTGCCAAAAATAAAATCTGATCCGATCGCTGCCAATTTTTAACCTGCGGGGATAATCTAAAGATGATTTCTTGTTTATATTCTAATGATGAATAGCCTGAAAATTTCCACAAAATCGATCCAACCGTTTTGGTGTCTTAAAGAACACATCGACTTTTATACATTAGAAGAGGTAGTTGGTATCTAGGTAGTGATGTATTGTCGATATATATTTTTGCGACGCGCGCATTGAGAACAGAAGTTCAGAAATTGAATTATAAGCTAGTGTTATGGGTAGAGGAACAACTTTTGATTAGTTGTGGTACTCGTTATAAATTTGTAACAGCAGTGTCAAACACACTCGTGAAGCTGAAAACTGTTCCTAGGTACTGATGCGGTTAGGGCTCTGATAAACCAAACTCTAACAAAACTGGAGCAGTTTACGATACGTTAGTAGAGACGTCTACTATTTATATTCTGCTTGTACATCCAGCACAGAATTAATTGATCGAGTGAGCGAAGCAAACGAGATTTCTAAGTTAAGTTATGAAATCCGGCAATGCATGTATGTATGTGGCAATGTTTGTGACGGCATAACTCTCAAATGGGTAAATCCAATTTTCATACAATTTCAACTGTAAAGTGATAACGTAAATAAAATTTGATGGGGGATTTTGATAAGTTTTTGAAATATTAGGGTGAAAATAAATAAAAATTTTCGCTCATATCTTTAGAATGGCTGTCCGATCAATTAAAAATTTTGAACATGCGGAGATAATATAAATACTCATCAATAGGTATTAGGATGTTTTTGAAACAGGGTAGTTTTTGAGAAAGAGGGGTTTTAAGTGAGACAAGAAGTTTTTTGACGTGTGGGGTTTTATTTTAAAGAATATCTAGTGCACATTCATGAAATATTGATTTAAATTTTTAATAGGGTGGGTTTTATTAAGAAAGGGGCGCGTCATGAATGTAAAACGCTCAATAATGTCTTGTATTACTTTTGTATTACTTTTAGGATGTCATGCAAGGGGTTTGACTGCAAATCTCACATCAACAGCAAATTAATGGCCACCACAATGTGGAAAAAGCTTCCTCTAAAACTGTAAGACTTGGCCATAAATACCACGCTTGGCAGACAGATTGGTGCAAACAGTTTTGTTTATACTAAAAAAAATATTGCCTTTTTGTTGAAGGCCCGAGGTTGACTTTACGACATCCGTAGGCTCCAGCCCACGGATGTCGTAAACTCAATTAGATTATGAAGGGTAGATTTTTAAGTCACGACTATTAGGGCAACGGTTTTGAGAGCACTTTTCAAAATGACATTAACCTATGTTTCATTTAAGTAAGCGGTGACTTATTCACTTACTGTTTTCTACCCACGTACGTACAGTCGTTATTTTGGTGCTTTGCTCTCATTATTCGCTCATTCTTTGTATTAGCAACAAGAGAGTGCCTCGGATACTCAGGTGAATCCAGAGAGATTCAGAAAAAGAGTGCTTAAGTAAGGTGAATAAGGTGTAATGAAAGCACACTTTGATCGTTTGTTCATTACGGTCTATTTGAGAAATAATATACCTAACTCAAACTAGACATGAAATTGACATCACGAGATCTCAGTTTTATGGCGAACTACTAGTAATTTAGTGTCTCCATAATTATATGTTCCATAACGAAATATGCAGTGATCAACCGATTACACCATAAAGGTATTAGGTGTGTAGTACTTATATCTGGTAGAGTTGAAGTGAAAGTACTTTAGAACAGGTTTGGCACAGTGCCGCACAGTGCAGGGCTCTTGACGGAGGCCTTGAGACACTATCGGTGTTGAGCTATCGTACTTAGTTATGCATATGGTCTAGTTTTCATGCATTAGTAGTAAACTACACTACCGGACTAGCAGACGTACGGCAGGTTACAAGCCGTACCTTGGAGATGTTCCATTATGCCGAACGCATTGATATGCCTATACCTATATTAATCGAGAGAGCGAAGCGAACGAGATCTCTGAGTTATGTTAGGAAATCAGGCACTATATGTATGTGGCAATGTTTGTGACGGCATAACTCTCGAACAGATTATCCGATTTTGAATGAACATGAAATTTACACTGAATAGAGATAACGTAAATAGAATCTGAATGTCACGGGGGATTTAGTTTTTGAGATATCTTATCCTATCATATCTTTTGAGGTGCCCGTCTGTCGCCACAGCTCTTGGGCAAGCCATCAAAAATGCAATATGTAAAAATAATAAAGAGGCTTTGAAACAGCTTCTAATATTTCTGTATAGTGTTACTACACGTAAATAAACATTTTCAAAAACATCATGAACTATTAGAATAAAGCAAAATTGTGTAAGGTACACTGCTCGCGATGAGCGCACGCGTTTTTGTTACACTTATATTTGTGTAATGATCAGGACTCGATTAGAAATTCTAATTAAAAACCATCGCCCGAATCTGCTCTCTTCAAACTTGCAGAGAGTAAGATTAGCGATGGTGATATTAAGGGTGCCTGTCCTATACTTTTTTCTAGTGACTCGATAGCTCCAAATTCCGTCAAAACTATCATTTCTCTTAAAAGTAAATATCCGGCCCCGGGGCCAGATTTCCACCTCCCCGATGCACCTCAAGATAGTGATTGCACTGTTGAGGCGACCAGTCAGGATGTACTCAGTGCCGTAATGTCCTTTCAGAGTGGCTCAGCCGCTGGCCTAGATGCTGTGTCTCCACAGCATCTAAAGGATCTGCTATCTGGTGGGTCTGGCCATGCGGGTGATGTCCTTCTTGAAGAACTGACAGCATTGGTCAACCTCATGCTGTCGGGTCGAGTCAACAGCGAGATAACAGAATTCTTATATGGTGCTGACCTTTGTGCTTTAAAAAAAAAGGATGGCGGTATAAGACCCATAGCCTTTGGCACCACCTATCGCCGCCTTGCAGCCAAAGCCTGCTGTCGCAAAAAAGCCGCGTACCTAGGCTACTATTTCCGACCCGTGCAGCTAGGCTTTGGTTCGCGAGGCGGTTGTGAGGCCGCGGTCCAATCTTTAAGATCCTTTTTAGATCAAAATGAATAAAGGTGGATATAAAAAATGCATTTAATTCGGCTGTCAACCGAATTAAATGCATTTTTGATATCGCCTTGCTAAATCAAATCAAATCCAAAATTCCCGAAATATATCCTTTTCTTTTTCAATGTTATGGTTCGCCATCAAAATAATTTACAAGAACAAAACTATTTCGTCTGAAGTTGGCAGTCAGCAAGGTGTCTTGGCCCGGCCATTTTTAGCCTTGCCATTCACCCAATTACTCAACGCCTGAAATCGAAATTGAATGTTTGGTATCTAGATGACGGAATCCTAGGTGGCGATGTGGACTCAGTATTTGGCGACCTAAAAAATATTATGGATGAATTTCGGCAGATAGGCTTATAACTAATTTTTAAAATTAATGACATTATCCGTCGAGCTTTTACCAGAGTCAATGTTCCAGCCGTTCTTGAACCGAATGGTCTGTTACGTGATGATGGTAAGCGGCCCGACGGTTTGACTCTTGTCCCTTCGGAAATGGGTAGGCCTTTGGTGTGGGACGCTACCTGCGTCGACACCCTAGCGCCGTCTCATCTGCCTGGGACATCAGTTAGGGCTGGTGCGGCGGCATTCGGCCGAGGGTCACAAAAGGCGTAAATACAGTGGACTCGACAGAGCTTACCTATTTGAGACCTTGGGTCCGTGGGGAGCCGGTGCCCTCCGGGTTTTCAAAAAACTTGCAAGGATTTGATTGAGGCGACTCGTGACCCCAAGGGCTGGCTCTTATTTAGGCCAGCAAATTAGCATAGCTTTTCAGCGTGGCAATGCAGCCAGTGTCTTGGGCACGCTTCCGTCCGGTACTGGCCTGGAACAGTTGAGTTACCGATAGGCCGTTTGTAACGGTCCTTAGGTAATTTGACTGATTCCTTTGTACATAGTTAGTTAGTTTAATTGTACATTGTAACGGTGCTTTGGTAATCTGACTGATTCCTTTGTACATAGTTAGTTTAATTGTACTTTTTATTGAATAAATGTATTAATTTGAAAAAAAAAAAAAAAGATGTACATTTTATTGAATAAAATATTCTTTTGAATGGCTGATTTGATCAATTCATAATTTTGAACATGCAGAGATAATATTAATACTCATCAATCGGTATGGGGATTTTTTTGATACTAGGGTAGTTTTTGAAAGAGATAGGGGTGTTAAGTGAGACGAGAAGATTTTTGGCTTGGGGGTGTCATGTGAATGAGTATCGACGGGACTTCGTAACAAGAGGCACGTTAATGGGTTAGATCGTTTGGTATGTCTTGTAGGATAGACTGTTAAAAGGGTTGACTTCACAATTAACTTTCTTTTGATTTGTTGAAACCACCACTGTATTTTCATTAGGGTTACAAAAGGGGTAAATAAGATTGAAGTCTTGAAATGTGTTAAATCATGAATTATCATATGAAATAAGGGATGTGACACTGCAGATTTCAAAATAAGTTTATTTTTGCCCTGAGGTGGGTTTTAAGATGAAATTTTAAGATGGTCATCAGGTATTTTAAGAAAAGAGAAAATTAAATTTCGAATACCCTATTCGAAATTTCATGAAGACTGGTCTGTTTATCTATTGTTATTCACTCAATAGGGAAGGGAGTCGATCCGAGAATCAATTGTGGTTTCATGCAAGGGTTTTGCGCATATTCCATATCAACAGTACATTATTGTGTACTGCAATGTGGAAAGAACTTCCTCTATAACTGTAAGGTACTTTTATCACCACGCTGAGTTGATTGGTGCTCACAGTTACGTTACACAAGTTTTGTTTACCCACACAAAGAAAAAAGCTGCTGCCATTTTGGTACACTTTATGAAATCTGTGCTTAAGTAATGTGAGAAAGGTATAATGAAAGCACACTTTTATCGTTTGCTAATAACGTTCTATTTGAGAAATAATCTCCGTCATGAGATCTCAGCTCGGGGTGAATTACTAGATATTCATACTAAAAACTGCAAAGGAATGGAACTCTTTGTCTTCGTCTCTTTTTCCGCATCAATACAATCTTGGAGTATTCAAGTCCAGAGTGAATAGGTTCCTTTTAGACAAGCGTGCTCCAGTTTAGGCCACACCTTTACTTGTTATTCAAGTGAGTTGGTGGTCAAACTATCTTCAATACAAAATACAACAAAACTAGCCTTAGTCCACAATCTAGGTAGAGATACACCTGTATGTTCCCAACTCGCACTGGGCTGGTTTATTTCAGAATCTTTTGCGTTCTGAAATGAACCCGAATGAACTTATCGATTGGGTGCCCTAGATATATATTTTTTGTGAGCGATGCAGACAATCGATAATTTTGGCTCGGAGCTTTGCAGCTCGGATATAAACGGATTTTGACCGTCTGTAGTCTAGTGGTGCAACCCACCGATTTCAGATCTCCAGAGGTCTCGATCTCGATCAACACTGGGAGTACAATATTGTGCTAGGTTTGGTTGGTGGTAGGACTTTGTTTAATTCTGGCTAGCTACCACCGTCTTACCTAATTCTGCCGCCATAATAACAATTCTAAAATTTTTGTGTTCCGGATTTCAGAGGTAGCCAGTTCCTCAGTTTGTTGAGGATTCCGGGTGAAGAGCGCCTCCACCTTTGGCATTATTTTAACTTGTTACCAGGTGAGATGAAGGCCAAGCGCTTACACGTCGTACAATAAAAAAAAAAACTTGATTAAAATAATCAGACTATGTACACATCAAACGATTTTCTTATCAACCATATGTAGCTTCTATTTAGTGAGACTACCACAGTTATGAAAACTAGTCAATGTCGAGGCTAGTAAAGAAAATGTATGAAATCTTATAGAATATTTTGTATGTTCAATTTGGCAGTATAGATACTTACAAATTATCTAAAGTAAACTGTCATACATCACGTGATAGAAGTAGGTACTGTGATATATTTACATAAAAAAATCTTTAAACGTCAAATATATTTTGGAAATACACTGTGTCAAGAGAATGGAACTTGGTTCTTTCGGATTTGCTTGAGACTTGAGAGTAATTCGTCCATTTTTTTCTATTCCAGCCTGGCACCACGAACCCCACTGTGTCTGTCACTCTTCGCGACCTTCAAACCGGAGCCGCTAATATTTACACTGCACCTACTACTATTAACGAGTATGTATATATTACTATTAGATACTAAACCGCCTGTGCGGCTTAGTAGCTCATCCCTGGTGTCAGATCCAGATGTCCCAGGTTCGATCCCCAGGGAGCACAATATTATGATTGGTTTGGTTGGTGGTAGGATTTTGTTTAAGTCCGCCTGGAAAATCTTCTAAAATTGTTGTGTTCCGGCATTCAGAAGTAAGATAGCCAGTTCCTCAGTTTGTTGAAGATTCCGGGTGAAGTACGCTTCCACCTTCGGTCTTATCATAACTTGAAAAATCAGGTGAGATGAGGGCCAAGCACAACCCCGCCATACGATTAAATAAAAAATATATGTGAATCGCTCATTCCGTGGAAATTTTCCAAAGAAAATGTTGTGTCACACTACAGATGGAAACTACCCTGAAAGTTTCAAGTCTCAAGGACCAGCTTGGGCTGCTTTGATTGTCAGTTAGCTACATACATGATGATTTTACATTTTGGAATTATATATTTATAGTTTGGCTTTCCTCTCTCTTTCCATCCGTGGATGTCGTAAGAGACGACTAGTACAAGCATCCAAATAAGTACCCATTTAACTGCGATCATCAACCCTGTATCATCAACTACCAAGCGTGATTATGGATTTTCCCTAGAGTAGTAGCTTACTCTATCCACGTCTTGTAGTCTTGTAGGCTTCGACGTGCTGTAATGTTGATGATGATGACGATAAGAATAGACCAGTAATACAAGTAAACTACTCCCCGAGAAACTTTAGCACATTCAGATAGATAGCCATGGCTCTGAACGTTAACCTATTAAAATGGTGTAACATTTTACAGTCCGATCCTGAAAGCGGTGAGATTTGTGACAGAAAACTCCATCGCACTGATGTGGTCGGACCGAGCACAAACCACGTTCAGAGTGTTGTTGTGTACCCATGGCCAGGCTACTTGCTCGGAGGTTTGTCAAAGTATTATCCGCCTCTATGGTCTAGTGGTTCAACCCACCGATTTCAGATCCAGACCCCGGGGGGTGAATCCCC
Organism: Venusia cambrica; assembly: GCA_951394065.1. Classification (NCBI taxonomy): domain Eukaryota; kingdom Metazoa; phylum Arthropoda; class Insecta; order Lepidoptera; family Geometridae; genus Venusia; species Venusia cambrica. The sequence goes on from OX596035.1 coordinate 10,004,922, forward strand.
AGGGGGAGTACAATATTGTGCTTGGTTTGGTTGATGGTAGGACTTCGTTTAAGTCCGCCTGGCTAGTCATCTATGGCATCTATAGCATCTCGGCCATCTTATATAATTCTGATGCCATAACAACAATTCTAAAATTGTTGTGTTCCGGCATTTAGAGGTAAGGTAACCAGTCCGTCAGGTTGTAGAGGATTCCGGGTGAAGTGCGCCTCCACCTTCGGCTTTATCTTAACTTGTAACCAGGTGAGATAAGACCATGTGCTTCCCCGTCGTACAATAAAAAAAAAATATCATCCAAGATCAAAGAAAAATACTCATCATATAAATACCGATCTAGTTCATCAAAAACGAATATGGGTTATTTGCTTACTCAGTAATTTATTTTCCATTTTCAGATTTATCAATACACTGAGTCCAATGGCTGGATCGAAACAATTCCACTAATTTTTAATGAGCAAGGAAACTCATTTGTCACTATTTTGCCATCGGTGAGTTACTTTTGCCATCACATTGTTGTTTTCATTCTGGCGAAAAAAAAATCAATATCAAAACTAATAATTGTGTATTTAGTAAGATTGCTTTCGGATCATTTTGGTCCTAACAATCTACCGCCTGTACAGAATCTCGACCATCACACTCACAGAAAGGTAAGCAATTCGGGTTAGTGTTTTGATGATCCATTCAATAGTTCGGTAGGAACATAATTTTAAATAATATAAAGGGTATATATACCCTTCATATTATTTAAAATTGTACCTACCTACTAGCAATCATCTCTACTCACCAAAGTAGAATTATAAAGAACACTGACAGCCTTACTTACTTACTGACAGCTGGGTTTTTTTTTTTAGCCTGGCAACCCGCCGCCGCTGTAGTTTCTTTCACTACTCATTTATGAAAGCTAATCAGGAACCTAAGTTTTTTTTCATTATTTCAGTCTGTAGACGGAGTCGTATACAAGCAAATAACCCAGGTATCAGACAGCAATGCCCAGCTGTGGACAGCCCAAGCCCGCACAAACACAACTAACACCGTCACTGAGATTCTCCTCTGGACTCCTGAAGACGTCATGTAAGTGTGCGACGAGCTCAAAACACATTTATGAATACACATAATAATAATAATAATAAATATGACAGGACATTTAATTTCACACAACGTCATCTAGCCCCAAACTAAGCTTAGCTTGTAATATGGGAACTAGATTACGGATAGAATAGGTGCATACATACTTTTTTTTCTAAATACATACTTATCATACAACACAACATCCAAACATAGAACAAACATCTATATTTCTCACACAAATGTTTGTCCTGGGTGGAAACCGAACCCACAACCTACAGCGCAGAAGGCAGTGTTACTACCAACTGAGCTATGAGGCTTCTTGTGTAAAACACATAGTGTAAAGTATAATATTTGCAACAGTTGACAAGCCTCACAGCTCAGTTGAGCTCTGCCTTCTGCGCTGTAGGTTGTGGGTTCGATTCCCACCCAGAGCACACATTTGTGTAATGAATATAGATTTATGTTCTGTGTTTAGGTTGTTTACTGTATGATAAATACCATCTAGTTTTTTTTTATACAACTAGGAGACGGGACAAGCATGTAACCTGCGCCTGGCTAGCTACTACCATCTTACCTAAGTTTGTCAATTTATCAGCTATTCTAAATTATTGTGTTCCTTCAGTATGCCAGTACCTCAATCTGTCAAGGATTCCGGGTGAAGTGCGCTTCCACCCGGCCTTATTGACACACTTGACAGAGGTGAGATGAAGGCCAAGCGCTTCGCCGTCGTAGATTAAAAATCAAAATGTATGAAATAATAATATTTTATTTACATTTTATTATACTATCAGAATGGAAATATGGAATGGAATCAGTTTTTTTTAACCACTATTAGAAGACGGACCTAGCAAGTTAACTAATGTTAATTCTATGGTATTACGGAAGAGAACTGAATGGATTACTGTGATAATTTTGTTTCTTGTTTTTTTTTAAATACGGTATTACCTACCGTATTTAATTACTGGTTTTTAGGATCAGTAATTAATATTCCTTAAATTGATTACAGTAATGTATATATTATGTTTATTAAGGTTAGGTAGGTAGATAAATATACATCTGTGGTATGAATCAATAACATTATTATTTGTGATAACGCGCTATCACATATATTTATTGATTCAGTCGATGTAGATAAAAAAAATCTACGAGAATATATTTTTATCAATTAACCGCGTTAAGAACTTCAGGGACAAGTAGATATTTGATTCTGTTTAGCTTCAATGTAATACATTTGCAAAAAGTGCCATCTAGCATCACCTCTCAGTACTTTTTGAGTGTGCTACGAACCGTGGCTACGAAGGGTTGACTACGGGCACACGGCATGACGGCATACATTAATGTAAACTTTACGTGCTAGAGGTCGCTTTCTGTGTTTTCGTAATAAACTATCTTTGTTACAAATATCTCACTCGAGCTGAACTGAAAATCACAACTAGGTACTTATCTTGCATCCACGTATCCACAAGTCCTCATCTTCACTTGAGCCTAAACTATAACTTATGTTATTTTTTTATTGTACGACGGGTAAGCACTTGGCCTTCATCTCACCGTTACACAAGTTGAGATAAGGCCGAAGGTGGAGGCGCACTTCACCCGGAATCCTCAACAAACTGAGGAACGGGCTATCTTACCTCTAAATGCCGGAACACAACAATTTTATAATTGTTATTATGGCGACAGAATTAGGTAAGATGCCACCAACCATACCAAGCACAATATATTGTACTCACATGGGGATCGTATCCGGGACCTCTGGATCTGAAATCTGTGGGTTGAACCACTAGACCACAGAGGCGGTTATGGTTTAAATCTCAATGATTCCACAAAGAGAAATCCTTAATATAGGTACATCTATTTATTTAATCACCGACTACCGAGGCCGCCAATATATATTCATCCATCATCATGTACCACGATATCAGCATACTTACGGTATAGACTGCACTAACCATCGCCGGCCATAGAATTCCCAACAAATAAGGCATAATACCTAGATACCATTTTTTTTAGCTGGTACATAGCCACAGGCGAAAGCGACTCAGCGGAACAGCATATCTACAAGGTAGATGCGCAACGTAACTCGGAATGCTTCTCTTGCGCGATCCGAAGACCAGACGGCGGCGAGTGTCTGTACAATGAAGCGACCATCAGTGCCGATGGAGCCAGCATCGCCATCAACTGCGCTGGACCGGATGTGCCTCAAGTTTATGTTTATAATACCGTGAGTACTAGCTGAGTAGCTGAGTAGCTGACTAGCTACCACCATCTTACCCAAGCCTGTCGCCAGAGCAACGATTCTAAATTCTTGTGTTCCGGCATTGAGTGTTAAGATACCCAGTTCCTCAGTCCGTTGAAGATTCCGGGAATAGTGCGTTTCCACCTTTGGCACTATCATAATTTGTCGAGAGTAGAGTTGGAGAGATGAAGGCCAAGCGCTTCCCCGTATCTTCTATCTATCTAAATATATATAGCTCAACGGTGACTGACTGACTGACATAGTGATCTATCAACGCACAGCCCAAACCACTGGACGGATCGGGCTGAAATTTGGCATGCAGGTAGATTTTATGACGTAGACATCCGCTAAGAAAGGATTTTGATTAATTATACCCCCAAGAGGATAAAATAGGGGATGAAAGTTTGTATGAAACTTTGTCAATTTTAAACCGATCGGGCTGAGACTTTGCATGCATAAAGCTACGAGTACTATGACGTAGGCATCCCCTAAGAAAGGATTTTGAGATTGTCGGTTAGACTTTTTTAAAATGGCTAAAGAAAATCTGAACGTTAATGGAGAAGTTGAAGAATGTACTGTCGTTTTTATGTTTTGTAGGCCCAAATTTTTTACACACGCTAAAAAAAGTAAAGCCACAAAAACTATACCTAATTAATAGTAATACTTCTTAATGCGAGCAAAGCCGCGAGCAAAAGCTAGTTCTACATTTATATTGACGGTGGAATCATTATCATGAACATCATTTTATTCCATATTTCGTCCACTGCTGATCATAGGCCCCCATCTACGCCACAAATAGCGATCCAAAGCCGCCTCTTGTCATCGTCTGTCCACCGAGTGAGGTGAGTGTTCTACACCCACACTCTGTTTCGCGTTTAATCGGGATTGAACCTCTCCAACGACGATAATTATTCATTTATTGTTCGTGAACCTAGGTTTTACCTCAGTTTGTTGAGGATTCCGGGTGAAGTGCGCCTCCACCTTCGGCCTTATCTTAACCTGTTACCAGGTGAGATGAAGGCCAAGCGCTTCTCCGTCGAACAATAAAAAAAAATAGTATACAAATGTCTTAAAGCTTGGTCTAACTGCTAGGTTCTGCTAATTAGCATACATTACAATTTTTACACATTTTACATTATATATATTATATCTAATTTTAAATGAATTACATGTCAAAAAATAATAATTAATTGAATATAATTTTGAGAAATATGTCAAATAAAAATTACAGTAACTTCTAGAAATGGTCGTTAAGAAACTCATTTAGTGTATAATACGCCTTTTTTTCTAAAATATAATATATTTATAAATATTTTTTTATAAACATAATCGACGCCTGAATAGATTCGTTGACAGTGTACGAACAGATTTGGGGATTTTATTGTATATAGTTGGAGCCACACACTCTTGCGAAATAGCTGTGTTTTACAGGTGACAAATAATGACGAAGATTACCTTCCGAGCGACTACCTGTTGGTAGTCGCAAACTATTCAAATTGTTCTTTATTATTCATAACAGACATACATACTTCATAAATATAAATCGATGAAAGTGTAAGAAGTTTTAATTCAATAAGATACTCCATACAAGTTTCTCGCTTACGAATATCGCATATAGCTCTTAAACAGCGTTTCTGCGTTTTAAAAACTTTAAGGTGTTCCGTTGAGTTTGCCCAAATTATGGTTCCATAACGCAGATTGACGATGCATGAAATGCAGTTAGAAACTTTCCTCAACTTAAAAAGGGCATATGAAAATTGTTTTAATCTTTCGTATTTTCCAATTTAATTTATTATCAATAGTAAGTCCTAAAATGTTTGTAAAATCAACCTCCCTCACTTTAGCGCCACGGTAGTTAACATCAATATCCAGAATAGTATTATTACGTTGTTTAAATTCATAAGATACGTTTTTGATAGATTAATGCTCAAATTATTACAAGATAACCAATTAATAATATATGTCAGAGTCGTGTTGATGTCAAATTCAAAATTATGTGATTAATCATTTATAAATAAAACTGTGCTGTCATCAGCAAATAGATTAATTGAATTTTTAGTCACTTGAGGCATGTCATTTATACTCGTATATACTTGTACTAAAAATAAAATATTGTGATCGTATACTTATAGTGATCGTAAAAGGGGTTTACGACCACATTTTTCGTTGGAGGACTAAAGTATTGCACTAGGAGATAGGTGGCAGAACTTCAATCAAAAACCTCTAATTGCCTTCAATATCTTCACACAAAATCTACGGGTTGAGTTTGAGAGCACTAATCAACCGACTTCGGCAATTTAGAGATTAGAGACCGCCAAGTTCTGTTATTTTTATATGGCGGCTTATAAAACCACATTCATCATCATCATCATCATCAACAGCCTATTCTGCTGGACAGAGCCTCCTACAAAGCTGGAGGCTTTTGCCATTTTCACCACACTTGGCATGCGGATTGGTGATAAAACCACATTACTAATAATAATTTAAAAAATATCGTGGACTTGTATAATGGCCGTCTTACACACATCATTTCTCACTCACAGTGTTTTAGCAGAACTCCATAATAAATCATATACATATTATTCTATGAAATTAAAATATAAACGGTCCTCAGGTAACCCGACTTGCGCCCTTGTAAATTCTACTTAATTGTACTATTGTTTGAATATATATTTTTTATTTTTATTGACTTAGATACGGAACAAGCAAGTAGCCCACTTGATATTCAGTGCCTTACTGCGTAGGTCACATCCACAAAGAATATAGCCTACACGGCACTGCTTTGCGCCCGTCGACTTGAGACATAGAGATGTTACGCGTGAACGTAATTTCACCGGCAACTATCACTTCAAACCGGAACACAGCAATGCTGCTTGGCGGCTGAAATAGGTATGGTGGTAGTACTTTCTCGGGCGAGCCCTAGTCGGACCACGGACCGCTATAAACGGTCGTAAAAAAAATATAACATTATGATAAAATTCTTTATATCACCGTCGGCTCTTCAAAGCTTGTACGTACCTAGGTACCGAAAACGGTATCGAACCATCCATAATTTTTCTAGCAACTAATAAACAGTTTATGACTTTGTTACTTCAGAATTGCTGTTTGTGTTATTCGTTTGAAGTGAATTAAATACCAATTCTGTGTACTTTTACTTTTATCTCGGCAATGTTTACATCTTTTTTTTATTTATGATGGGCTGTTGATTTAACGTCCTTTACTACCTCAGATTAACAACTCAACGCAACTTTAATCTAGTTTCGAACTACGATAATAATATAGTACCTAATAATAAAGGTGACATTTGCTATGCGCTCAATCACGGCGTTTATGACCACCAGATGACAGAAATATGCGCGAATTTCTACGTCCCCGTCTCTTGTTCCAGAACGGTACCAGGATTAGAGTATGGGACGAGAACACCAGTACGTTGGAACTCGTCAGCAACCGAGTCCTCCCCACGCCCCTACGACTGTCGGTTCCACTCGGCAATGGAGTCACTAATGCAGATGTCCAGCTGTATTTGCCAGCGGACTTCGAAAACAGATCCAATGTGCCACTCTTGGTTTACGTGTAAGTATGTTTATTCTCGGCACATGGTGCCGTGGCAGTTGCGGTCAAACTCAGCCCATGGACGTAAAAACTGACGAAGGGATCTCGTGCCTGGTGATTATGGCTAATCCTCGAGCTTCGGGGGAAGCTCTGTCCAGCAGTGGACACTAATGGGCTGTTGATGTGATGTGATGTGTTTTTATACAGATCTGCGACGGAACATTATAGGGTTCTGTACCCAACGGGACCAATTATTAAGACTTCTCTATCTGTCTGCATCACCGTCCGCCCTTTAAAAGGTATTCTTTTGAGCAGTGTTATGCAGCCAGTTGACATATTCATGGTATTACGGTGGATTATGATTTTCATATACAACCACAAAAGTTGTAAGTGACAAATTTAGGTGTGGAACATCTACGTTGGGTCAAAATGGCTGTTGGAGACGTCTCGCCACGGCATCTCTCGTCACGCTATGTAATAGTATACGTGAAATCTAATACGGTGTGGCGACGTCGCCCAGCGTGGGCGACGTCGCCACACATGTATTAGTATAGTAACATATAATACGTATGGCGACGTCGCCACGGCATGCGTCTTCACGCTATGTGATAGTAGGTATATGTAAAATCTAATACGGTGTGGCGACGTCGCCACGCTATTGGTAGTATAGTAACATTATATATCCTACACATGGCGACGTCGCCACGGCATGCGTCTTCACGTGTGTTGCCACGCTATGTGATAGTTTAATGTAACATCTAATACGTAGTGGAGACGTCGCCATGGCATGCATGCGTAAAAAAACACTTTCATATTTATTTCCAAACGCGCCAAAAGAAATATGGCTAACTTCAAAAATGGTTCTTTGCTCATCCTGATTAGTCTTTTTGATGTAGGTACATTTTTGGTGTAACAAGCAAACTGAACATTTGTGTTACAGATACGGTGGACCCGACACCGCGCTTGTGACGAAGCAGTGGAGCATCACCTGGGAAACCTCCCTAGTCAGTCGATGGGGCATCGCGGTGGCTCAGATCGACGGGCGGGGCTCGGGGCTGCGCGGCGTCGACAACATGTTCGCCGTACACCGACAACTCGGGACCTTCGAGATTGAAGACCAGATTACTGCCACCAGGTAATGTCGTGTTTTAGAACACCGATACACAATAACACGATTGGTCCACGATAGGCACGCTTGAGAGGGTTAAAGGTAAATTTTCTGTTTACAAATGTGGCTGAAACTACTTACTGCGATCACCGTCCACCTGCCGCGTGGTGATTATGCCAAAACCCCCGACTTTGTAGGAGGCTCTGTCTAGCGCAGAGGACACTAATGGGCTGTTGATATAAATTGATATGATATAGATTAGGAAAAATCACACTCAAATGCTTATTGGTAGGTATCGCTATTAGTAATACTATCAAACTGCAGGCAATAGCGTCATTGATTTAAAATTGCTAAGAGGCAAGATGGCGGGTTTTCCATTGATCAGCTTAGGATTGTCATCTTTCTAAATAGGAACACAGATTTGAAAGGCGTGATTTTGACCAGCGTCGATATCGTTTCTTTTATACGCCATGAAAGCGCTTTGCCTCCATCTCACCTGGTTTTCAAGCTATGATAAGACCGAAGGTTGAAGTGCACTTCCATTATGGCAACAGACTTAGTTAAGATGGTGGTAGCTAGCCAGGCGGACTTAAACAGTCCTACCACCAACCAAACCAAGAACCGCAACCACTAGATCAACGGTAAAACCGTTGTAACCGTTGGTTAGCCGTACGTGATCGTGATAATTTCCAGGTACCTCCAAAACTCGTTCTCGTGGTTGGACGCGAACCGCACTTGCATCTGGGGCTGGTCGTACGGCGGGTACGCGGCGTCGCTGGCGCTGGCTCGGGGAGGTGACGTGTTCCGCTGTGCTGCTGCCGTCGCGCCCGTCGTCGACTGGCGGTTCTACGGTAACTTGGAAGAGATCGCTTTTTGTATTAAACCACGTCTTATGTTCAATTAACCACCTCTGTGGTCTAGTGGTTCAAATAACACGCCTCATACCTTAGTTGGTAGTGACTTTGCCTTCTGCGCGGTAGGCTGTGGGATCCCCACCCAGAGCAAACATTTGTGTTATAAATACAGATGATTGTTCTGTGTTTGGGTGTTGTTTCATACACAAACGTATTTAAGTATTCTATCCGTAATTTAGTTCCCATATTACAAGCAATGCTTAGTTTGGGGCGCTCAGTAAAATAATTCCTATATATAACCTGTGGGGGACTCCAGGGTTTCCAAGCTTTGCGAATGGGTGTAAATAATAAAAATCCTCTTCCCAAAATATCTCTTGTATTGAAAAGTAATAATAGACAAGACAACAGCCGCCCTTCCGTCACAGACCAAAAGTCTATCTGCCTCCTCCTACACAGGTAACAAAGCACAGATAAGAAAACACTTGGCGTTGATGGGTAAGACAGGTAGATTTTCCAACATAACCTATATAACCTGAAAACAGAAAAATATATAAATAATCCACTAAACTTCTTTGAAAAAAAAAACTAATCCACTGGTGTTTAGTTTTTTGACAATTGCAAGTATTTGCAGCGCAGCGTTTGGAGCGACCACACGTCCACAGAGGGCTCGCTCGTGGGTTCGATCCCCAGGAGGGTACAAATTTGTGAATGGAATTCCTTGCCCTCGTCTATTTTTGCGCAATACAATCTTGGAGTCTTCAAGTCCAGAGTAAACAGTTTTCTTTAAGATTAACGTGCTCCGTAGACCATATATCTTTTCTTGTTTTTAAGTGAGTTGGTATAATAACGCTTGACTACCATCAATGTTTTTTTTTATTGATACCTCCTATTTTAGTCCTACTGCGGTAGAACTTGTTTTAAGTCCACCTGGCTAGCTCCCACCATCTTACCTAAGGCTGTCGCCATAAGTAGTAAGGTGCTAGAACTATGTTTGAGTAGCCAGGCGGACGCAAACAAAGTCCTACCAACCACACCAAGCACAATAGTGTACTCCCCTTGGGGATCGAACCCGGGACCTCAAAGTCAAAGTCAAAGTCAAATATTTTTATTCATTAAGATTTTTAGGATCATTTTGAAACGTCAAATCTACCGCCTGTTCGGAATCGCGACCAGCACACAAGGAGAAAGGCAAGAACCTCGGGCTGATTAATTTTTTTGAAAATCCATTTAACATTTAGGTACATTGTTTATAATAATTTAATAACATTACAAGTGTTACCTACATCATAAAACTAAAAACTTAATATTATCTTAAAACATTGATTACTACATAACTATCTAATGGACAGTTTCTTGACATTGAAAAACACCATTTAACTGTCAACTGGTATAGCAACATCGGGCCACGCGTTCTTATCGTCGATATAGTCACTTATTTTGTAGTAGGCTCTTTTAATTAAATTATTCTTTATATACAATTTGAATTTACGAGCAGAGAGTTTGGTGGCGCTTTGAGGAAGCTTATTATAGAATCGTACACAGTTTCCTAAGAATGAATTATTTACTTTTCCTAAGCGATACCTAGGTATGTCAAGTTTATTTTTATTTCTAGTATTAACACTGTGTACATCACTTCTTTTAACAAACTCATCAATGTTCCTGTGTGCGTGCATTAGGTTTTCATAAATATATTGGGAGCTGACTGTCATAATACCAATCTCTTTAAAACGTTCCCTGAGAGAGTCACGAGTTTTCAATTTATAAATTGCCCGTACAGCTCTCTTTTGCAGGATAAAAATGCTTTCAATATCTGCTGCATTTCCCCATAAAAATATGCCATAGGACATAACGCTGTGAAAGTAACTAAAATAAACTAACCTCGCCGTGGTTTCATCAGTAAGATGCCTTATGGTACGTACTGCGTAAGCTGCCGAGCTTAGCCGGCTAGCTAATGTATTAATATGAATACCCCATTGCAACTTTGCATCGATATTTAAACCCAAGAAAGTAGTTGCTTCCATAAAGTTAAGTATTTCCCCATTTAAGATAATGTTAGCATTGCTGACTTGAACGTTAGGCAAGGTGAATCTAATGCATTTCGTTTTTTTCTCATTTAATAAGAGGTTATTTACCGTAAACCAATCAAGAACTCTAGCTAGAGAAGCATTTACACAATCATAATTATCTTTAGCCCTATCAACTCTAAATATTAATGAAGTATCGTCTGCAAACAATACAATATCACATAAATCCCCTACACAGGAAGGCAGATCATTGACATAGACTAGAAACAAAAAAGGCCCCAAGATTGACCCTTGTGGTACACCGATGTTAGTGGATGTTCCCGAAGATTTGCTACCGTTAATGTCTACTTTTTGAATGCGATTCGATAGGTAGCTACGCATGAGGCTTATTGCCTGATTCTGAATGCCATAGTGTTTTAGCTTTGAGATTAAGGTGTCATGATCTACGCAATCGAAAGCCTTAGATAAATCACAGAATACTCCTATGGCATCCTGTTTTCCTTCCCAGGCTTTAAAAACGTACTTCAACAGCATGGCACCAGCGTCAGTGGTTGAACGACCTTTAGTAAACCCAAATTGTTTTTCATGAAGTAGCCTGTTACAGTTAAAATGTGACAACAACTGGTTAAGAATAAGTTTTTCAAATATTTTACTACATGCTGGCAGAATTGAGATTGGTCGATAATTTCCTGGATCCTTTTCATTTCCAGATTTGAATAAAGGAATCAACTTGCTATATTTCATAAGATCTGGAAAGATTCCTTCGTCGATGCTTCTATTAAATATATATGCTAGACATGGTGCTATTTCAAAAACAATCGTGCTTAAGATCTTTACGGACATCCCCCAGAGATCTTCAGTATTTTTAATATTTATTGACTTAAAAGTTTTTAGAATACAATCAGCATTGACGTGTCTGAAGCTAAAAGAAGCATTACACCTTTCAACACTTGTTTCAAGAAAGGCTAAAGCACAATCAACAGAGGAGTTTAATGGTCGAGTAACAATTTTTGGTACACAAGAGAAGAAACGGTTAAATTCATTAGCAACTTCATAGTTATCAGTCAAAATTCTATCGTCAACTTTTAAGTTTATCTGCTTTTTCAAATGTTTTGCTTTACCTGTTTGATTATTTATCATTTTCCAGGTAGCCTTTATTTTATTTGATGACTGCTCAATTTTCCTTTTTATTTGCAATGATTTCGCAGCATGACATACTTTTTTAAAGACTTTTGAGTAGTTTTTGACAAAAGAAACAAATGATAAATCGTGTAGCCTTGACTCTCTTTCTGCATAAAGTTCATACAATCTACTCCTACTTTTATAGATACCGGCTGTTGCCCAATCTGCAAACATGGAACCAGATTTAGCTTTGCACGTTTTTTGTGGAAACGTATACTCGTGTTCTTTATGTATTAGATTAGACAATATATTATAAAGCTCATTTGGATCATTCAAGCATGGGATCAGGGAAATCTTTTGACTTATGTTATTTTGGAATTTTATGATGCTAGCTTCGGTAATTGGTCTGCATGTGATTTCCGGTAGCTCTTGTTGTAAGTTACAATCAAATAAAACATATTGACCATAATGGTCTGAATCAAATTTTTTAAACACGTCTTTTTCAAGGGGAATATCACTACAATATACATTATCTATGCAAGTGGCAGTTGTTAGAGTTACCCTAGTTGGTTTATCGAATTGGTGCTTAAGGTTGAAACATTTAAACAAGTTAATGAT